>CM045998.1:102271541-104671541 GCA_025175895.1 Wurfbainia villosa | reverse complement strand
AATCGACTAAGGCTCGATTGCTGACTATAGCTCTATCAGTCGACTGCTAGGACTTGGCAGTCGATTGACCACTAGAAGTTGACTGAATTAAGTGGCCAGAGCACAAAATATTTGGGAGGCGACTGGTGGCTTATGGTAGTTGACTGGTGGCTATGGCAGTCGACTACTAGGTATGGGCAGTCGACTGATCGAGCCGAATCCAATGTGGATTAGTCTATTATGAGACGACGGTACTATGTGTTAGGGCAATCAATCCATATATGGTTTGGTTTTGATGTGTGTGGCAAAGGTTTAAGCTAGGATGATTACGTTGATTTGATGTGTGTGTTTAAGTTGTTCAAGACTTGGTAAATCACACATGGTTTAGCTTGATAAAAGCATTGGTGAGTTCACCATCTCATGGCTCGAGTCCTTGAGTCGATGAAGGATGACATTGCGGAAGTCATGCTCTTGGTGCATCTGAGGGACCGTCGGACGAGGAGAAAATGAAGTGAAGCCGAAGGAAGCAGACTTCGTGGCAAGACGTGAAGGATGACATTGTGGAAGTCGTGCGCTTGGTGCATCCGAGGGGCACAAGCCGAAGAGAGCTTCGAGGCGAGGGACTTCATGGGAGATGAGAGTGAGCGAATGTAACCCGAGACGGGGTAGCTCATAGGCGAACTTGGTCGAATGGTTAAGTCAAGAGTCAGATGCTCAAACTTAGGTTTAAGGTTTTACCCGACATTTGGTTAAGTCGGATGCTTAAACAAATGGTTTGTTTAAGGTTTTATCTGACACCAGTCGACTGCTATATGTAGCAGTCGACTGCTCTGGGTCGATGGCACTCGACTAGTGCTCGATCGGTGTTCGACTGATGAACTTCTAGCCCAGCAGTCGACTACTAGGGTTTGATAGTCGACTAATACACCATCAGTCGACTGCCAAGGGATGATAGTCGACTGATCAAGGTGGTAACGGGCACAAAAGGTATGAAAGTGGACTGATTGCCTGGATCACTCGACTGATGGCTATATTAGTCAACTGATGGGTTGATCAGTCGACTGATGGAGGAGTCGTTGGATGTGACAACCGCGATTCAATCGGGTCAGAAGTCGTTAGAACGACCAGCAGTCGACTGATGGATGCATCAGTCAACCGTCGCCTGCCCAACGGAAAGAAACCCTTCTTCTCTATAAAAAGAAGGGTTGGGGGTTGTTGGGAGGTTAATGCTTAAATCTTATTCATATTCCTAAGTGCTCTACACGATTTTCCACTCCTCTTCTTGTGTTTATTTCAATCTTATTGTAAGAGGGAGTGATTCTTGTAAAGAATGTTTACCTCCACCTTGCTTGGGCTAAAGGAGAGACTAGTAAAGTTGGTTGAGGGGTGATTCATCTAAACGAATCATCCGTGGATTAGCGGCAAGGGTTGTGAATCATGTTACATTGATGTGTTAGCGTTTGTGCTCGTTTCCTCTTGCTCTATCTTAATTGTTTTTACTTTAGCATTACATTTCCGCTGCGCTAATAGTATTTATAGACGATTAAGAAGCGAACGGTTTCCATCTACGAATTGGGATATTCACCCCCCTCTAGCTGGGTCACGATCTTCCAACAAATGGTATCAGAGTTAAGGTTGCTTGTCACCGGACTCACCGTCGCAATAAGCACAACAAAAATGGTCGTCTCCAACATTCATATGCCTAAATTCGAAGGGGACTTCGCTTGGTGGAAAAAGAGAATGGAGGTATTTTTCTAGACCGATTTTGAAATTATGCTTATCATGGAAAACAGTTTCGAGATACCTAGGGATGAAGAAGGAAGGCTAATAGAAAAATCAAGGTGGACCAAGAAGCAATAAGAGGAGAACCTTGCAAATTCAAAGGCTAAACATTACCTATACAACGTGCTCCCTCAACAAGAAATCAACCGAATTGGAGAGTGCTCTAGTGCCAAGGAAATGTGGGAAAAGCTTGTAGAGCTCCATGAAGGCACCTCCAAGGCAAAACTTGCAAGATGGGACCTTCTCCGATCGCAATTAAGCAATATCAAGCTAGAAAAAGGAGAAAAGGTACTTTCCTTGCATTCTAGGTTTAAGGAAATAATCATCGGTTTAACAAGTGTAGGAGAGAAGCTTTCAAACCGGGGCATGGTAATGAAGGCAATATATGCATTCCCCCGATCATCCAAATGGAGTTCTATGGTGGATTCGTTCTACATCTCCAAGAATCTAGAGGTAAGTACTCTAGAAGAATTTTTCTCCATTATGGAATTGCATGAAACTAGGCTTGAAGGTATAGTAGAAGATCCAATCAAGCCATCAAGGGGATTAGCACTAGTAACCGACAAAGGGAAGAAGAAGAAGGAGACTCCACCTTCCTCATCGGATGAAGAATCCTCCTCATTGATGAATAGTGATGAGGAAGCATACATGGTAAGGAAGGTGAGACGTGCTTTAAAGAATTTTAAATTTAACAAGTCTCATGATAGGAGAAGACCGAGAAGAAAAATCATATGCTACAATTGCTAAGGAGAGGGACACATGAGAGATGATTGTCTTCTCTTGAACAAAAGCAAGGAAGAAAGGAGAAAGAAGACAAGAAGAAGGGAAGCAAGAAGAAGGATGAAGAAAAGAAATTCAAGGAAAAAGGAAAGGGGAAGATGCAACACTTGAAGGCCACATGGGATGATCCATCCTCATTGAAGGAAGAAGAAGCATTTACAAGCCTTGCACTTATGGCGATAGAAGACTTGGACTCCACCTCATCCGAGCAAGAAGGAAGTACAAGTGAGGAGGAGAGCTCAAGTGTAGGGGGAGCATCCTCATCGGAATCGCAAGAAGAAGATTGGGTAAGTGAGGTAACAAATCTCCCTCCTAAAAAGGTTGTTTCAATGATTTTAAGTTTAACTAAGGACTTATTTAGGGCTAAAAAGAAAAACAAATGCATGCAAAATGAAATTAAGGATCTAGAAGAAAAACTCAAAAATTCTTGCTCACATGATGATTGTACTTCTTCTAGTACTAATGATGCATGTATAGAAGAAAATAAGACTTTAAGGGAAAAGGTAGATTTCCTCACTAAGGCCCTTGAGAAATTTACAATTGGCTCAAATGCCCTAAATATGATCATTGGGAGCCAAAGAGTCAGTTTCAACAAGAAAGACCTAGGTTACAAAGGATCCAAATATGAGAAAGTCTATCATTGTTTAATAGCTAGGGGACAAACAAAAACTACAATGGTAGCTAGAAAATAGATCCCAAAGGAGTACTTGGTGAACCCTATTGGAAAGAATTTATATTGGATTCCTAAGTCCATCCTTAGAGGTTAGAGAAACCTAGGATAGTCAACCAAAAGTGAATTTATTTCATATCATATTATGTGGTTGACTTATTATGAGCATGGTGGATGATTTGGGTAATTATGTTTGAATCATGATTTGTGATACTTGATTTATGATCATGATGTGCAATTATAGATAATCCTTGTTTTATGATCAGGATGGGTGTTTTAGGGTAATACTTAACCTTGGTAGAAATTGACATGAAATTGATGGTTAAGTACAAATACCTTAGGTACATCTCACACTCACCATAAGGCTAACTTGATTGAAAACATAGCAATGGGTGAGATGTTAGGATAATACAAGTGATTCACTAATGTTTATGACATTTAGATTAGTCATTATAAGTGTTATGATAGAGTAATCATAGACCAATTATGGGGAAAACAAATGTTTAATCAATGGACATATTTCCCATAGATCATAGTTGGATATTTTAAATGTTTTAAAACCATTTCATATTTTGAAAAATAAGAGTTTATGTTTTAAAATGTTTCAAGGCAAAACTAGGTCTTAAAGTTGATACAAAATTGAGACATTTTACAACTTTTGAGTTTTGCCTAATTTTCTAAAATTGATTGAATTTTATTGAAAAATCATTTTTCATTGATAAAGGGACTCATAATAAATGTATTCTCTAAATTTCATGATTTTTTGAATTTTTTGGAATTTTTAGTACATTTTTGAAATCGGATTCAGAAATCAGAAAAGACTAAAATTTAGGTGTCAGTCGACTGATGGAACTGTGCATAGCCGTTTTGGGTGTTTTCAGCATATTTTGGTTTTTTTTCTTCCATTAGACTTTGATACCTCGTTATATAACATGTGTGTAATATTTTTGATGGTGTCAAAGGGGGAGAAATGGTAGAGTTTAAGTTAATCATGCTAGGGAGAAATAGCATGTGTTAAGGGGGAGTTGCATGTATTAAGGGAGAGTGTTCTGATACTCATATTATGTTTACATGCTTTCATGTCTTATGTATTTTGTTAATGTTTTACCTAATTTAAACATGTTGCCACACATCAAAAGGGGAGAGATTGTTAGGACAATCAACCCATATATGGTTTGGTTTTGATGTGTGTGGCAAAGGTTTAAGCTAGGTAAAATATTAACAAAATATATAAGGCAGGAAAGCATGTAAACATAATACGAGTATCAGAATACTCCCCCTTAACACATGCTATTTCTCCCTAGCATGATTAACTTAAACTCTACAATTTCTCCCCCTTTGACACCAGGGGGAGTTGCATGTATTAAGGGAGAGTGTTCTAATACTCATATTATGTTTACATGCTTTCCTGCCTTATGTATTTTGTTAATGTTTTGTCTAACTTAAATATGTTGTCACACATCAAAAATGGGAAGATTGTTAGGGCAATCAACCCATGTATGGTTTGGTTTTGATGTGTGTGGCAAAAGTTTAAGCTAGGATGATTATGTTGATTTGATGTGTGTGTTTAAGTTGTGCATGACTTAGTAAATCACACACGGTTTAGTTTGATGAAAGCATTGGTGAGTTCACCATCTCATGGCTTGGGTCCTTGAGTCGGTGAAGGATGACATTACGGAAGTCGTATGCTTAGTGCATCTGAGGGACCGCCGGACGAGGAGCAAATGAAGTGAAGCCGGAGGAAGCAGACTTCGTGGCAAGACATGAAGGATGACATTGCGGAAGTCGTGCGCTTGGTGCATCCGAGAGACGCAGGCTGAAGAGAGCTTCGAGGCGAGGGACTTCATGGGAGATGAGGGTGAGTGAATGTAACCCGGGATGGGGTAGCTCATAGGTGAACTTGACCGAATGGCTAAGTCAAGAGTCGGATGCTCAAACTTAGATTTGAAGTTTTACCCGATGTTTGGTTAAGTCAGTTTCTCAAACAAATGGTTTGTTTGACATTTTACCCGACACCAGTCAACTACTATAGGTAGTAGTCGACTGCTCTGGGTCGATGGCACTCGACTGGTGCTCAACCGGTATTCGACTAATGGAATTTTGGCCCAGCAGTCGACTGCTAGGGTTTGGCAGACAACTGTTGCACCATCAGTCGATTGTCAAGGGATGACAGTCGACTGATCAAGGTGGTCAAGGGCACAGAAGGTTTGAAAGACGACTGATTGCCTTGATCACTCGACTGATGGGCTGATTAGTCGACTGATGGAAGAGTCGTTGGATGTGATGACCACGATTCAGTCGGGTCAGAAGCCATTAGAATGGCCAGTAGTCGACTGATGGATGCATCAGTTGACTGCCACCTGCCCAACGGAAAGAAACTCTTCTTCTCTATAAAAAGAAGGGTTGGGTGATGAAAGCCAAGGAGGGGTTTCAAGCTTACAAGACAAAGCCGAGGATGAAGAGGCATTGAAGGGAATTGGAGGACTCAAGACAAGGTCCAAGATTAAAAAAATGAAGCAAGCCTTGGAAGGCTTAATAATGGAGCTCAAGGAAAAGGAGGATCAATGCACAATGGAGGCAACAACTAAATGGATCACATTTCTTCAACTAAAATGAAATTGAGCCAACATAAGGACCATTTTCGTATGTATTTTTGGGGGATTTTTCTAGAGTGACTTTTGAAGTCCTTTGGTGGGTTTTAATACCTTTTTGAGAGTTCCTAAGCTAGTATTAGGGATTAGTGATTGCATTAGTGGAAAATAAATGTCATGCATTCATGCATGCATGATAATGGTGCATAATTAGTACTTAGTGGGAAGTGTAGTAGAGGTTAATGTTTCAACTTCCACTAAGTCTATATATAGGAAAACTCTTGTATGGTTAAAGGGTTTTTTTTTTATTTTTTGGTGGAATGAAAATCTGAGTTTTCTCTATTGTGAGAGCTTCCTTCGAGTTCTTCGGCAAAGAACTAAATCTAATCTTATCAAGGCAACTTGTGACAATCAAAACACTCATGACTTATCACCCACCTTCTTGTCTTTCTTGAGTGTGGTGTCAATATCCTTTCCCAAACTGAATTTCAAGGCGATCTTATCATTGGGGGTTGTTGGGAGGTTAATGCTTAACTCTCATTCATATTTCTAAGTGCTCTACACGATTTTCCACTCCTCTTCTTTTGTTTATTTCAATCTTATTGTGAGAGGGAGTGATTCTTGTAAAGAAGGTTTACCTCCACCTTGCTTGGGCTAAAGGAGAGACTAGTGAAGTTGATCGAGGGGTGATTCACCTGAATGAATCGTCCGTGGATTAACGGCAAAGGTTGTGAACCACGTTACATCGACATGTTATCGTTTGTGCTCATTTCCTCTTGCTCTATCTTAATTGTTTTTTACTTTAGCATTACATTTCCACTGTGTTAATAGTATTTGTAGATGATTAAGAAGCGAATGATTTCCATCTACGAATTGGGCTATTTACCCCCCTCTAGCCGGGCCATGATCTTACAACACTATGGACAGTCGACTGCTAGGCGAAAATCTAGCACTTGCGGAACTTTAAATGGAGAACGATGGGAGCTTTTTCCATAGCAGAGTTTCGAGTGATTTTGAGGTGAAGTACTGTTGTATTTCAGGTCTTTAAAGGTATCAAAAGCAACCAAATTATCGAGCACCCAAAGCTCACTTCTTGTAAAGTATTTTTAGCTCTTTGTTTTGTATTTCATTCATAATCTTGTATTTGGTTGTTTGTAGCTTAATATTGTACGAGGTTTCTCCACCTCCGGTGTCATACCGAGAAGGAGAGGTTTTAGTGAGTGTAGATCACTAGAGCATACAAACTTTTAAATAATAAATGATTAGTTTATTTTAAAAAATCATGATTAGTTCATGTATTAAATTAATGATTAATTGATTAAAAGAGATGTGTGTAATATAGTTAATTAATGCTTGTCAGATTGGAACATACAAATGATGAGTGAAAATGAAATTGTCAATTGATTTTGTAAATCAATTTAGACTTACATTGAGTTAGTCAGAAATTGCATTCATATGATTTACACTGAATAACTAAATAATGTATTTATTTATGGTAGATTATGATAACTAAAAAATCATAGTCGAACTCAACAAGGGTGATAAATTGAATGGGGGCAACTATAAAATCTGACACTTCAAGATACAATATGTTCTTGAGGAATAAGAAGTTCTAGAGATTGTTCATCATGTCATGGAAGAACTTAGAGATGGTACAACTACACAACACATACTAGACCTCATTGCCTATAAGACATGGAAGAAAAAGGAATCCATTGCTACGAAAATATTGATTAGTTCAATGATAGACAACTTGATTTTTGAGTATGAGTCATATCCATTGGCTCATGCGGTTTGGGTAACCCTTAAAGAGAAGTACAATGGAATGAGTCTAAGCAAGCTTCGATAGCTAAAAAATTAAGTTTGACAGTTATAAGAAACGCTCGAATGTCTCCATGGTTCAACACTTGAGGGAGATGTCAAATATGATTCAGGAGCTAAAAATTGTTGGTCATGTGTTGACTAATAAACAACAGGTTCAAGTAGTTATACGTTCCCTTCCCGATTCTTGGAAAATCATGAAGAAGAACCTTACTCATAGTGAGAGTGTCAAGAATTTCGCTAATGTCTCATGCCATATTGAATTGGAGGCGGAGAGAGTTGAATCCATGAGGATTTCAGGACAAGCTTATATAGCTGTCAATTCTGCTGGATCGTCTAGATCTAAGAAGAAGAAATGCTTTAAGAAGGGAAAGGGAAAGACAAAGGAAGTTGTTGCTGCTGGGCATGGCCTAAATAAGAAGAAAGGAAAGAAGACTATGAAGAAATCTAAAAGCAAGCTGACCTACTTTAACTGTGGCAAGAATGGTCACTTCGCTTAGGAATGTACCAACCTGAAAAAAGTAAATCCAAGTCTATATGTTTTTCCTGAGCATTGTGTTGTTAGTTCTGTGTTATTGGTTGATTCTTATTCTTTATAGATAATAGATTCAGAAGAAACCAACCATGTAACTTAGGAGCGAGTTACATTCGTGGAGTACCGTTAGGTACCAGCTGACAACAAGTGGATATATGTAGAAAATAACTTAAGGGTTGAAGTAAAAGGAGTTAACACGTGCAAACTCAATCTTTGTGATAGACGTACTTTGTTTCTACATAATGTTCTGTATTCTCCTGAGATATGACGAGATTTAATTTTCGTGATATATCTTCTTGATTTGGGATATAAAATGATTTTTTTAGCCATTATGTAGGACTTAAAATTGACTATGTGTTAATAAGATATGATTTTTTAACTAATAGTTTCATGGTTATTGATGTAGAACCAAATGTCAATTATGAAAGTCATGGTTGTTTTTCAAACATTGCTCTTATTAGTGATGCAGATATATTTTATGATATTTGACATGCTATATTAGAATACATAGGACAAGAACATATGAATCGATTAACAAGAGAGAGCCTACTGAATACTCATGCTAAGATTATATTGTCTATATATGAGCATTATATTACTGAAAAAATAACTAGGAAATCATTTAGTAAGGCTATTAAGGATGATTCACCATTACAATTAATCCATTCAAATATTTGTGGTCCGATGAATATGAAGGCGGGACATAAAGCTTCATATTTCATTACATTCATTGATGATTTCACCTGTTTTGGTCATGTGTATTTGATGTCTCATAAATCTGAAATATTGGATTGTTTCATTCATTATGTGAACGAATTAGAGAATCAATTGGATCGTAAGATTAAAATTTTACATAGAGATCGTAGAGGTGAATATTTATCCGATTTGTTCAAGAAAATATGCAATGATAAAGTAATTATTAAACAACTAACAATCTCAAGAACTTCATAGCAAAATGGAATTGTTGAAAGAAGAAATATGATTCTTCTTGAAATGATTAGGTCGATGATGACTTATGCTAATTTATCGATCTCCTATTAGGGAGATGTGTTATTAGCAGCGTCTTATATACTTAACAAAGTGTCTTCTAAATTAGTTCCATCTACCCCATATGAACGTTATGGACAAGTAAAAAAATCAGATTTGAGTAATCTAAGGTCTTAGGGGTAAGCTGCCTATGTTCATAATAGTTCTCACAAAGAAGTATATCTTTATTAGATATTCTGAGACCTCCAAAGGTTATGTTTTTATTGGTGAAAAACAAGATGAAACCATCTCCGAAATAGAGTCGAAAGATGTCACTTTCTCGAGATTTAGTTCCCAGCTAAAGGTGATGTTGATAAGATAATTCCTCTATTTAATAAGGATGAGATATTATCAACAAGAGAAATGTCACAAGGGATACCTGAGTATAGTTAACCAAATGAGACACTACAACATATTTGACTTTTCACAATGCGTCATCAACAACGTACGATTATAGCGTGTCGTTAAAAATAATTTTACAACGTGCCTAATCTAGTATACTGAGGATAGTATTTTATTTTTATAAATAACAATACACAAAAAATAGTACACTGTCAAATATTATTTTTCACAATATATAAAAAAATACAATGTTAATATTAAATAATATTCGCAATGCACAATATTATACATTGTTAAAAGTCTAATATTCATAGCACACAAAAATATACGTGGTTAAAAGTTGATTATTCGTAGCCTTACAATATTGCACGATGTTAAAAACCGATTATTCCCCGTGCACAATATTGTACGTCGTTAAAATTCTAATTCTGTGCCAAGCGGTCGAGAGAAAACTCCTTCGGCACGCAGTCGCAAGAACGCCCCAGTCATCCTTTTACGTGCTCCATTTCTTTATCTAATCTAAGTATTCTTCGGTGCAGTTCTTCTTCTTTTGCCACAACTACCGCAAGAAAGCTCCTTCAATGCACGGTCGCGAGAAGCTGCACACCTCGACTCGCGCTCCGATCCTTGATTCTCACCATGCGGTCACAACAAGCTCCTCGTGGAAATCCGTTCGCGATGAGCTCAAGCATCCACTCGTTGCGCGGTCACGACAAGCTCCTCACAGAAGCCCCATGACAAGCTCCTCGCTGATGACCCCTTCGCAATGGACTCGAGAATCCCCTCTCTGCGCAATCGCACGAGCTCCTCGTCGAAGGGCCATGAGCAACTCCTCATCGAAACCCTTTCGCGACGGGCTCGAGCATCCCCTCGCTGCGCAGTTGTGACAAGCTCCTCACCTAAGCCCCATGAGCAGTTCCTCGCCAAACCCTCGCAAGAATTGACGGGGCTGGGCAGAGGTTCCAGTAATAGTAGATACTACAAGACTCCATTGCTGACCTAGGATTGACCTCCGGTAAAGACGAAATATGTATTTGGAATTATTTTTATTTGATTAACTTAAAAATGAATTTATAAATAGTATTTTAAGCTTTTTCTGAAATATTTTTGTCTCAAAATTAATTATGGAGCTTCTAAGGACTTGTTTGGGAGGAGGTGAGGGAGGGGCAAGTAATGAAAAGGTAAGGGTAAATAAAGAAGAAAAAAAGTTTAACCCTGTTTGGGAAGAAGTGAGGGAAAGGGAAAGGGAGGGGAATGGGGGTGAATTTATACCCCTCCTCCTCACAAAAACTGGACTTTTTTTACACCCCAATTTGGGATGTAAATCTCCTTTCCCCTCCCCTCCATTCCCCTTCCATTACTTACACTCCCCTCCCCTTCTCCCAAACAAGGCCTAATGGATTTTTGAGATGGAATATTCCGTCTCAATTTATATTCAGAGACGGAAAAATAATTTTTAGAGATAATTTTTTTGTTTGCCATGGAAGCCCTATTTTCTCAGTGTCACTGATGCAAGACATCGACTGTATTGGCTTGAGATTGTGGGTTAGCTTGGGAGGAGGTGTGTTGAGAGTGGATTGTCTTTGGAATAGTATTTGCCTGGAGTTGGTATTGTGACAACCAACAGAGTTTGAGAAGCCAAATGGAGATTTGGCAGCAACAATGGGTTTGGACAGTGCTGCTGTAAGGTGGTGCACAAAGTGGCCGGGATATGTTTTTATTGGGAACCACATGCTGATTACTTCATCTTGCTTGAACAAGAAGATTGAGCTGGCAAATCAGTGGATGGTTAGAGTGATCATTGCATCTGAGGCTTGCATCTTGGGTGGATTTAGTGTTGGGGAGGGAAGAAGAGGTCCTGGTGAAGGAAATAACGTTGTAGGTACTATTAGGCCGGGGCCATGTGATTTGCATTTGCAGTCATTATTGTTATAGGGGAATCAGAGTGGTAGTCGAATCTAAAGTGAGTGTTGGAGGGTCGTAAAGCAAGTGTGGAATCTGTTGGCAAGTGCTACAATAAAACTATTGATGTCATTAGGGGTGTTGCAACTCCAGTAACCAACAATAAATTTCCATTGAATCACCTCGTGCCAGCATATATTTCGTCTTAATGCAATAAACTCAATGTGAACATAGTCACGTAAAAATCAAATTTTGCATTTTACTTTCTCTTTTACTAATAGCATGGTTTGTTATAAAAATATGTTTGGTATCATTAACAACTTTTTATTGTTATACAATCAAAACTAAAGAATGTGAGTCATGGAAATATCAGTGATAATACTAAATATAAGTTGTTTCATTGATCTGTTGATCGAGTTGTTACATAAGGTCGAATTGCATCCATAAATTCAAAAATAAAAGTGCATCATGTTCCTCTCGGTGGATCTTATTGGAAGTTTGGATTGATAGAGTTAGAAGGTGGACTTAATTCGACCAAATGAAGAAATATTTTTTCTCGATGATGCAATAGGAAGCATAGTCGTTTGGTTATCGAAGTTTATAATTTTGTGTGATTGATGTAGATTCTATTAGTTTCATCATATACTTTTTGTACTAAAGAAAAAAACCAATAAGGAATTTATATTACAAGTTTGGATTATTTTCTCTAACTGAGTAAATTATTATTTTCCTTAAGTGTGATATTGATGGTATATATTATAATTATTTTAGTTTTGGTTTTATAATTGTATATGTGATATTATAATTTTGTGTGGTATTTATATATGGTATTATAATATAGTATTTGTGTGTTGCATTAGAATTGTTTGAGTTATGATTTTATAATTATATATATATAGTATTATAATTGTGTGTTGTAAGTACATTTAATTGCGGTGCATAGTTGTACACTGCGAATACTCTTAACCGCAGTGTGCAGCTACGCGCTGCCAATGCATTTAATCACATCGCGCAGTTGCACTCTAGGAATACTCTTAACCACAACACACAATTGTGCACTGTGAATACTCTTAACTACAACATGCAGTAATTGCTGTCATTATCTTATGACTTTCAACAGTTTAAAGTTGTGCACCATGTGATATGCACTGCGGAAAGTCAAATTTGTTGTAGTGGAAGCAATTTGCCTAGTTATGAGTTGACTTTTCAACATCCCAACTTACGAAGAAGTGTTCGTAAGATCAAACCTAATAAAAGGTTTGATATTGAGAATAAGACATTAATGATGATACTCTCAGTTGACGATGATGAGCCTCGATCTGTTGAGAAAGTATTGAGATGTAGTGTTAGAGAAAAGTAAAAAACTATAATGGTAGAAGAGATGAAGTCAATGATAAAGAATCATGTTTGGAATTAAGTTGATCTTCCTCATGGGCGAAAGGTTATTGAGAATAAGTGGATTCTCAAAATAAGAGCAAAGCAGATGGATTAATTAATCGATACAAAGCTCATTTGATTGTAAAAGAATATACCCAACTAGAGGGTATATACCATGAAGAGACATTTTCACATGTAGTGAAATTTGTGTCAATATGAGTTATTTTGGCTTTTGTAACACATTATGACTTGAAATTACATCAGATGGATGTAAAAATTATTTTCCTTAATGGTGAGCTTGACGAGGAACTCTATAGAATGACCTAAAGGTTTCATTGCTGGTGGCTAAGAGAATAAAATATGTACACTTAAAAAATCTATATATGGGCTAAAACAAGTGTTAAGACAGTGAGACATAAGATTTAATGAAGTCGTTTTATCTTATAATTTCAAAATGATCAATGAGGATCATTATGTTTTCCTGAAAAAAAAAGTTTGTCATTTTATCATAATATGTTGATGATATGCCGATAGCAGGAAATGACATAGGATTTGTGATAGAAGTCAAAAGAGTGGCTTTCATCATAGTTTGACCTAATAAATATGGGATAAGCTAAATACATCTTAGGGGTCAAGATCATAAGAGGTCGATCGAAAAGACTTTTGGATTTATCCCAAGAGACTTATATAAATAAGATGCTACAACATTTTAGCATGTATAATTGCAATATTGAACAGATACATATAGCAAAAGGTACTGTTTTGAGCAAGAATATATATCCCAAAACTCTTGAATAAATAGTCGATATGAAGAAAAAAATCATATGCCAATGCTATTGGTAGTTTAATGTACACTATATTGTGTACACATTCCGATATCAGCTATGTTGTTGATTTAGTTAGTCGATTCTAGTTAGACCTAGGACCAAGACATTGAAAAGCAATGAAAAGGATTTTCAGATATTTGAAAGCGACAATAGATTATTGTCTTTGTTTTTATGGATCAGATATGAGCCTGAAGGGCTATTCAGATGCATATTGGACTGAGGACCTGGATGGTAAAAAATTCACATCATGTTATGCCTTTTTGTTGAATGGTAGCATCATCTCATGGAATAACAAAAAACATGTTTGTGTAGCCTTGTCAACAATGGAAGTTGAATATGTGGCATATTCAGCTATTGTGTAAGAAGTTGTGTGGTTAAGGAGGTTCCTGAAGCATTTAAAGATTGCTGAGGATAATGGGAATTCTATAACTGTCTACTCTAACAGTCAAGCTACTATAGCTTTTTCGAAGGATCCTAAATATCACAGTAAGGGCAACTACATAGCTATAAAGTATAACTTTATAAGGGATGTTGTTGCTAATAAAAAGGTTGTTCTTGAGTATATCCCTATATGTGATATGCTTGTAAATCCTTTTACTAAGTTAATGACTAAAGAGTCATTATATGAACATGCGAAGTCTTTAGGACTTCGAAGAATGTAACAAGTTGTAATAACAATCAAATTTTGTGAGATAATTTGATTGAGAAATATCATAATATATTCAATGTAAATGTTCATGTTACATTCAAATAAGATCTCGGTGAGCATGTTGACAGATTAAGGTTGGTCCTCTCACATGGACAATCATCTCTATTTGTTGAGTATAAATAGGGGTAAAACCATTGCTTATGAGATAACTTGTATAGCTATATGTAAGTGAGAGACATACATACATGTAAGCTGAGGTCGCCTTGATAATTATATTGAGATATGATTGTTTATAGAATAATGGTCAAAGTAAATGAACCCATAATTTACTAAACATGTTTGAAGTCGGATTAGAATTCATGTGTTGAATTTAAGATTAGACATTGGACATGTCTAGATCGAAATCTATGTGATGTTAATATGAGAAAAACATGTACTCTTTTTAGAAAAGAAAATAACATCATAACATGTGATTAATACCATATGTGCTATGGCAACAATAAAGATAGTAGTAGAATGGATTCCTGCTTCTTTACTATGTGAGTCCTTGAGATTATATGTTAATCTCAGTATTTATCTTAAGTGATTATTTAGTTATCTACTTGAAATTTTAATTAGAGCATGCTACTTTAGCATGTAAACCTATTGACTATGGAGGATTCAGTCTATGGAACGTGACTAGGAAAACCACTAATTAAAATGAATGGATTCTAGCTAAAAAGGAAGATTAAAAGGATTTACATCTTTGAGTATTATTCGCTGATCGATCCATTTTTGTTTAGTACGAAAATATAATTGTAAATATTAAAATATGAAACATGCTCTTGGCATAATGGTCATATTGAAGGATTAGATATGTTCATATTGATGTAAATAATTTAATCTGGGTAAATAGCAAAGCATTGATGTCTCCTAGAGAATGGTCGTGTGCCACCTGGAGAAACAACTGTGTATCGATTGGAGAGTGGTTGTGTGACATTAGCTGAGCGATTAAATAAGGTGTAACAATTTTTTTAGCATTCATTACTCAATGAGTAGCTATGTAAGGTGTAATAACTTTCTTATCATTGATTGCTTTATATGCTTGTTGCTGCACATTTTTCTTAAGTACGAATTAGATGTTCTGATCTAGCTAGTCTTTATGACTATAAATCTCTATTCTTATTAGTCTATGTGACTATTGATCTCTATAGTCGTTGCAACTATTTGTCTTGGTGGCATACCTTAGACGAGTTGAAGATGTAAGCATTATTGCATAAGTTACTGCTAATGGCATTAACTGCACATCTGTTGTGCAACTTCTGCAACCAAAGCAACAAATGCTCTTGGTGGCACATCTGTTGTGCAACTAAAGCACTTAGTGCAGAATGAAACTGAAAAGTTGATGCTTCCCTATATAAGCTTGTCCAAGGCAAAAAGCAAAGGATAGTGAAAAAGAACGAGAGAATAGTAGAATGTTGTGTGTGTCGTGTGATTAGAGAGAATGTCCAAGGCATGACTAGAACTTAGTTTGTGAACTTTTGAAGGAATTTTCCTTTGTAATCATCCTTTCGACGGTAAGCGATAGATCGTAAGATCCCTGCAATACAAATTCATTTTGGAAGCTTAAGACTCGACAAACTTCTTGTAAGTGTTTACAATTATTAGATTAATTCATGCAAGTATTTCAAAATCCTACAATGAACGTCTATTTTTGTGCACCCATCTGCGATGCACAATGAGTGGGAAATGCACAGTGTTTCTTCATTGCAGAAAGAAGCTATTATCGCCTACGTTCCATTGAATTTAGATTGCGATACTGCCAAAACTTGACCGTTATCTAGTCGATGTCGGAGTTCGATTGGATTATGGTCAGATTGCAGTCGGAATCCGACGAATTGCGATCGTCGTCTGACCGGATCGCGGCCATATTTCGATCATTGTCGATCATAATTTGACTGAATTCCAACCACCATCCAACTGGATCATGGTCAGATTTCGACTGGAATTGGTCGTGATTATAGGGTTTATGATGTCGCGCTAGAGGGGGTGAATAACGTTTTTCACTTTGCTTCAATGGATTGCGTGTTCATCTACAAAACTTGTTAATGCGCAGCGGAATATACAATAATAGAAATGCACAACAAGATAAACACAAGCACATACACAACAAGGGTACTTAACATGGTTCGGAACCTATGATTCCTACTCCATGGTCAATCTCTAGAGTGAGCTCTAGTGATGCATACCGCCACTAACAAACTTCTCCTTGGAAAATACTCCAAAGATGGAGAAACCTCTTACAATAAGATTACAACAGTAATACACGAAATACAATCAAATACAATAAGTATACTAAGCAATAAGCAAATACAAGTAAAAAAAACTTTACACAAAGAGCTTTTAATTACTTGCTAGTTAGTTGCTTTGGATTGCTCTTGAAGGTCTGGAATGCAACAACACTTCCCCTTCAAAATCATCCCAAAAATCGCTTGCAAAATCTTCCCCAAGATGCTCATTTTATAATCTGCATCGAGTTGATTTCGTGCCTAATAGTCAACTATCAAAAGGCACCAGTCGATTGCTAGCCTATCTGTTGTCTCACAACGACTCTATCCATACTAGAATCTGTCCAACGAATACATCAATATTCGATTGCCCTTACCAACAGTCGACTGTCGCACCACCAGTCGATTGCCGCATCACTAATCGACTACCAGAGCTTTTGTGCTCTGACCACTTATGATCAATCGACTGCCCATCTATGGTAGTCGACTGCCCAAGGCTAGTCAACTGTCCATACATGACAGTCGACTGCCATAGCCTAATCCGAGTAGTTAGACCTCAGTCGACTCCTCGATCAGTCGACTGGTCATAATCCCAATCGACTGCTCTGAGTTGACTAGACTTTAAAGTACTGAACACTCGACCAGTTGATTGACCTAATGTCCCAGTCGACTGATAAATCTCAATCATGAGATTTAACTCAAATATGATCCCCTCATACTTGATTGACCACCCTTAGCCTAGACCTAAAACCTTTTAGCCACCTCCATTAGTCTCACGCCTCTCGGATTCCTCGAGTCCATGACTCTTCATCCTTTGTGTTAGCCTTCAAGTGTTTCCATCGGTTGTCATGTTAACTTGGTCCTTTGCCAATATTCATTTGGACTTATGCTGCCAAGACCATATGCTTGGACTTTACGTTGTCAAAACATCACCCTTGAACTTCCTTGCCAAGATCCATTTGAACTTTATGCTGCCAAACTTAGGTAGTGTTTGATATGCGAAAAATACTTCATTTTCCATTTTCATTTTATAAGAAAAATGAGAAAACGTGTTTAATTTGCGTTTTCCAGCTGCGTTTTCCAGAAAACAAAGAAGGATTTTTTGAAAAACTAGAAAACAGAGAAAAGTCATTTTCCATTTTCCAGAAAATGGAAAAGACGCTGAGAAACCAAACAACACCTTAGACTTTCTCTTTGCCAAGTACCCATGATTTAAACTTTCAATTGCCAAGTACCTATGATTTGGACTTTCCAATTGCCAAGACCATGCTTAGAATTTTCAATTGCCAAAGTTCACTTGGACTTTACGCGGCCAAGACTATACACTTGGACATATCCTACCAAGACTTTACCTTTGGACTTCCCTTGCCAAATATCCATATTTGGACTTTCCTTGCCAAACTTGAACTTCTGAGATGGATTGCTCCAAGAATCTCCCCCATATGACTTTGGATATCCAAATCATCCACTAGTCATATGGTCAACATACGATCAAATCATATAGTTAAACAATGGTCAAACCTATTGTCAACCCATCAAAATACTACTCGAGTTCCACTCGAGTTTGGTCAACATTAACCCGGGGTCTATTGCACCAACAACGATTGCAGTCATCATTCGGTCGAATTCTGGTCACAATTCGATCGGAATCCAATTGATTGGTCTATCAGACGACAGTGGCGATGGCGACGATGACCCCGACGGATTCAGGGGTTGGACTATAACGCTCATCGAAGAAGGAAGTCACAGATGAAAGTATTATGCATTTCCCATTTATTGTCCAATTGCGAAGGATCAGACGGTGGAGAATGTATCGTGTACATGTGCACACTGATGCATCTGCTAACATACCAACTCTTTGGATTAAAGAATAGGTTATATAAAAGAGATAAAAAGAGGAAGATATTGTATGTATTAATAATGAAAAATAAATAAATGATGATCGATAATCTAAGAGCAATATAGAGCTCCTAATTAGTCTTGAGCTATGATGCAATGGTTGGATATTCAGTTCGACTCTTAGGCTACGTTTGGTACGGGATAATCAGGCTTGTAATGTAATCAGGATTACATTACAAGATGATTTACTTTGTTTAGTAATATTTCAAAGATGTAATGTAATATAATTGCATTACAAAATAAGAGTCAAGATCCATAATCTCGATTACGAAGGAAAAGCTATATAATCCGATTATATTACGGACTCAATATTTATCATGACAAATATATCCTTCTTTTATTTTTCTCATTGCTTCCCAGTGCTCATTGACAACCACCACCGACGACGGTTGCCGATCGGTGATGGTTGTCGGCCGGAGGTCGACAATCGATCGGCTGTCGGCGACCGATCGGTGGTCGACGATCGACCGACTGTCGACGACCGATCGGCAGTCGGCGATCGACCGACGATCAACCGGCGACTGATCGGCGACTGGCCGACGATCGATCGGTGATCGACCGACAACCGATCGGCGATCGACCGACGACCGATCGGCCGACCGACCGATCATGACGGCCAATGGCCGGTTGGCGGTGGTGGACCGATCGGTGCCGGTGATCGATCGATCGATACGGTGATCGGATCGACGATCGATTAGTGGCCGGCCGGCGCGCGCCGGCCGACGATGATCGATCGATCGGCCCAGCGATCGGCGCCGACGATCGGCCAGCCGCTGATGGCGGCAATCGGCCGCGATAAGCGACGTCGCCGACGGCAATGACCGTAGCGGCCGGTGGCGATCGGACGACCGATTAGCGACGATCGGCCGTGACGATCGATGGACGACAGCCGTCGGTACTGCGGCGACCGGCCGACGGACGACGATCGGTCGACGGTTGGCGACCGATCGACAATCAACCAGCGACCGAGCCACGATCGATCGACGACTGACGATCGGCTAGTGGCCGACGATCGACCGACTGTCGGCGGCACGCTAGCGATTGGGCGATGACTGATTGGCAATGGCCGACGATCGACCGACGATGGTCGACGACCGACGACCGATCGACGGCCAGCAACCGACGATCAGCGACTAAGAAATATATTACCTTAAGAAGAAATTATAAGGGTATTTTTATCATTTTATAATAATATGAATTACATTCCTTATAATAAATATGAATCCAAACAAACGAATGTAATCACTTTTATAATCAAAGATTATACATCAATCGCTAACCAAACACAGTAATGTAATACATATTACATTACATTACATTACAAACTTATTATATTACAAGGTTAATTACATTATCTCGTACCAAATGTAGCCTTAGATATCTATGATTTGATCTTCAAACATAACATATTTATAGAATTTGATGACAGATGAAAAATTTCTATGGAATAAAATCAATCATCTTCGTAATAAATCGGATTTAAAACCTGAATACCTTATGATCATTGGATTCATCATCCAGAACTCACAATTAAAAGATGAAAGACATGTTAGGGAGAGAGAAGAAAATAATATCCCATCCAATTTAAGATGGTTTGCAAACTGATCAAATATTAATCTGGGGATAGATTACCGTTAATTTTTTTTATTTAATAAATAAAATTAAAAAAAATGTAAATTCATTTATCCGTCGTCCTCAGTAGTAAACAAGAAGATGAAGCCGAATCTAGCGCGGCAAATCGCATTCCATCTAATCCACAACGGATCTGGATTTCCGCTCCTTCGTCCTCACACCTGGACCGCCGAGATGAAGGCCCCCCTCCTGCGTTAGCCGAATCCAAGCGTGGCCACTGCGGCGGCGGCACGGCAGGGCAAGGGCAAGCCGAATCCACTGTCTCCCTTCGCCATCGCCCTCTAATGGCGGTTTCTCGACCTCTTCTGGTTCCCAGCTCCGCGTCCATCGCTCGCGCAGCTCAAAGACCCGTCTGTGGAGCCTCGCAGGAGTTCCGCAAGAAACCCACGTTTTCTGTCCCTCTCGCATCCGATTCCAGGTACTTGTGTTCTCTTCTGGTGGAAATGGAGGATATACAACATTTTGCTTACTGATCTGCCACACACGTTGAGGTAGGTTTGGGTGCCTTATCAGCCCTCTTTGCTGTGAGTTGTTATTGCCTATTGGGGATTTGGAAAGGAATGGAGGGGTGGAGTTCATGGGGGTGGGGGGAGATCAGTGGATCTGGTGAGGGAGGTGAATCCTGAAGCAGACTAACGAACCCGGCAAGTTCCGTGACCGGGAGGCTGACTGGAGGACCTGATGGTCTCCCCCGCGCTCAAGCCCCTCCCTTCCTCCTTTCTGGCGATTCCGCCCGCAACCCGCTCGAGCCGAGCCCTGCTCTCATTGGTTCTGCCAAAAATTATAATTTACCTGGGCTAAAATTTAATTGTATATATTAAAAAAAAACCCTGGGCTAATTGTTGAATTTGTTTTGAGGATTTAGGGTTGATCGAGTGAACAATTTCATATAATAAAAATTAAAATAAAATGGGCCTCCGAGCTAAAGCCCCAAGTAGGCTAATACCTCTCTCCCTACTTGCTTGCACTCCAACATGCATCAGCGAGCATTGGCATGACCGGTGTGATCCTTCCAATGATCAAGTCAATGACAAGCTAAAAGTGAGACTCGTAGCTACGCGAGTGAAGAACGAGAGAGCTCAAGGAAGAAAGGCAAGAGCTCCTCGAGCGCAAGAGAACAATCATATCTTTCACTTACCTTTGTTCACCTTTATATAGTCGGAGGGACGGAAGTCCATGTGGAGTGCCATGCTCGCCAAAGATCAGCGACGTTAGTGGAAAAGGGTTGGTTGCCAGAAGGGGCAGTGGCGGACTTGTACGCTTGGCGTGATCAGGCCGCTGACAAGATGTCATATTCGACACAACCAACCCCATCAAGGACAGTTATGTACGGTGGCTTCCTTGGCAAGAAATTATTGGAGATTGAGGTCGAAGGAGGCTAGAGAGGAGGATGCCTCGGTAAGGATACATTCACTTGAGTGATCACGCCTCGCACATCGTTTCGTAGTTTGATCAAATTAAATTTAATTATCAAACCCCCTCTACACTAATGTAACATAGAGATGATTCGGGTCGTCTTCTAACAAGTGTAAATCGGTGAATGGTAGCCTTAGGAACAATGTTATTGCTTGGTTTGTTTTTCTATTGTAATTGAGGGTTGGATTTGGATTGTTAAGACTAATAAATGAAAGATAATGCAAACAATTAAACTATAATCTAACTAAACTACAATTGCAACAAAATTAAAGAAAACATAAAGTAAACATCCAAATAAAAGCATTAAAACAAAATAAGCATTCTAGGAATTTAATCAAACAACGTAAATGCATTAATTGAAATAACACAAAAGTGTAAGGAGCATTAAAACAAATATATGACATGCAAGTAGAAGAGAAAAAAAGCTAAACACTAAAGTAAGGTGAAGATCTCTCCCTCCTGTGATGGTGGATGGTGATGCTACAACAAGGGCGAGGACCCTTTGATCCATTGAGGTGGATGATGCGGTTCGATGGTACGGATGATGTGGAACGAGCTTGGGACCCCTAAGCTCGCAGAGAAATTATTCACAATGCCTAGGATCCTGAAGCGTGCGAACAACAGATAGATGGATGCAGTGTTGAGCCTAGAACCCCGAAGTTCACGAATGATGATGCGACCACAAGAGGGAGGACCCTCTGATGTCCTGAGGTGCCAATGACGATGGAGATGACTGGAGGGACCCTTCCAGTGATGGTCAATGACGATATCATAGGATCTTCCGATGTGAGCAGATTCTCATTTTTGGACTCGAGAAAGAGAGGTGGACGGACTCCCTTCCTTCGGACCCGGAGGAAGGGAGGTGGAGGATGAAGAAGATGGGGGCTAGGGTTAAGGGAGGGTAAAGAAGGAGGCTCCCTTTGTAATGGAACTCAAGTGAAGCTTTTATACTTGCTCTAGCCGCCATAAACCACGATCGTGGTAGGCACCACGACCTGGCTGTGGTGACTTTTGTGGTGTCGTCCGAGCTGTGGCAGCAAGAACCACAGCCGTGGAATGGTCCACGACCTAACCATAGTTCTTGTTGTGGTCTTCTTCCTCTGTTTTCTTCGGCTCCACATCTAAGAACACCGTTGGGGCATGTTTGAGGGTACAGTTTGACCATGTTTTCCACTGTATAGATCCCAAAACTCCTTGATATGCTCTTCAAATACCTAAAAATAAAATATACATAAATTTAGTGTTAGGGATATCAAATTAGAATATATTTGCATCGAAATGCTCAAACAATTCAATGTTCGTAAAACATGATAAATAAGCTGAATTAAATATAGGAGTGGATTAAAACATCGGAATAAATCAGAATGACATGCCAAAATATAAATGATCACACTCTACACTTTATTCTTGAATCTCTCGTGCAAGTAACAAAACACAAAAACAACCAAAGACACATTCCTCTAACAATTTTCAATCATACTTTGAAGATCGTAAAAGACAATTACTTAGGATTGTCAATTCTCAAAGATTCAAGCATTTATGAACTCAATTCTTACACTAGTTAACAAGTGTGGTGACTTCAATCTATCCTAAATAAACTGAGAATGACTAAGTTTCACATGGTAAGTGGTGGTTGCTCTCCCTCTCATGTACATATAATGATGGAGTTCCACTTAAGTTACTCATGGTTTATGCACTACTATATGTTTGCTTTTCTTTTACTTTTCACCACTATCATACATAGAATGCATAATTTCGAAGGTTTATTATGATTGTAAGGGAAAAAAAAGTCAAGGAAAATGATAGTATGTGTGCAAGAAAGGAAATGAAAGAGATCAAAGTAATGAAGGAAGACATGAGAATATTGAAATGTACATATGATGAGTACAACCAAGCATTGTCCTATAAATTTTCCATCCAAACTAGTTTTCCAACAATTCATTTATCATGTAAACAACCCCTTTTATCATTTTTCACAACATAAGACTACTCATGGTATGCAGTAATCTCCCAATGGTTATCATAACAAGGGTTGCCACTCACAATAATTCTATCACACTTGAATTCAAGGTTGCACGACATATTAAAAAATTTTATTTTTTTTACTAATACCATTATTCCTTTGGCGCTAAATAATTATTATTATCTTTCTTTTTTATCTTTTATTTTATTTTATTTCCTAATATGAAGTGCACTTCTATACGTTATCTTTACACTCACTCAAAAAGATAAAGAGCATGACTTGCTCGTAATGATCAAGCACGACTTGCTTATATTTCAGTTAAATCTAACATCCATTCTTTGAGGCTACACCTTCCCACACTTAAAATTTTATCTATCCTAGATAAAACACTCATCATAGAATATCCAAACATTCCACATACAAAAAAAAATTGAAAGGAGGAAAAAATGACATGATGAAAGATAAGTATATTGTTTAACCAACATGTAACAATAAAAGAAATCAATGGAAACAAGTAAGGTGACCTTCATCATAATCATGCAAACCTATGATAATGTGGTCTCGAAAGAATCAAAGTAAGTTCTCGAGTAACAACAATCCCAAGTGCACTACACACAAGCAAGAAAAATTGGTTCAATTCTCACTAGTTATATAAAAATCATCAATTCAATCTATCAATATATAATCCATTACCAATTAGTAATTACATGCAATCAAGGAATCTATTTATGACAATAAATCCAAAAATTTGACAGTCAAATTTAACTTTTATGACTTCTAAGATGATATAAAGGAATGCATAGAAAATTCAACTTGAAATCTGATAAAATAAAAACTCGACAACTGAAACATGACAATCAAAACAAAAGCAAATAAAGAAAAGAAACATATATGTAAAGAAAAATAAATGGGATGGAAAGAACTCGTTTGAGTGTCCGACTGTTGAAGGCGGTTCAGTTTTAGAAGCCAAGCAGGAAAATCCTCCCTAACGTTGAAGACGGTTTAGAAGTAATATCCACGTCGAGAGTGGGATGGACTGAGGTGAGGTGAGTGCTTTCTTCATGTGATTAATATCGCTAAGTTCAACTCTCTTTGTCATCGTTTCCTCAAAGGTCCTTCTAGGTGGTTGGAGATGGTTCAAGAATAAAAGTTGGTCTGGATGTGAAATAACAACTCCTTTCTTCATATTTAGTTTAAAGCTTTATCTAGGTGGTTGGAGGCGATTCAATTGGAGTATCCACTCTAAGGACTCAATTATTGTAGTGGAAGTTAAGGTTTTGTTGAGTAGAAATGTTGGAGACTTCAACTGTAATGGGAATTGTTAATGCCTATAAGATCCACATATCTCCACAATGATATGATATTGTCCACTTTGAGCCTAAGCCATCATGGTTTTGTTTTTGGCCTTTACCCAAAAGACCTCATACCAATGGAGATATCTTCCATCTTATAAGCGCATGATCTTTTTCATGTCTTATCAATATAGGACTTTAATTGTATTCTTAATACTCCCAACAATCCCCCCTTTAAACGAAGGACCACATTGATCCCCCCTCAAGCCTATCCGTTCTCGAAGGACATCCTCTGCTTGATGTCTGATCCTCAACCCACTAGAACTTCCTGTCAACTGTTTGGTCCTCCTGACCCAGCTGGACTTCCTGCCAGTTGTCCAGCCCTTCTGGCCCAACTGGACTTCCTGCCAATTGTTCGGTCATTCCGACTCAACTGGACTTTCTGCCCGGTGTCTGGTTCTTTTGATCCGGACATGGGAGCTCAACTTCTTGCATTCGAGGTTCATAGCTTGACATGGATCATGACTCTGATATCAATTGTTAGTACCTATAAGATCCACATATCTCCACAATGATATGATATTATCCGCTTTAGGGCTAAGTCCTCATGGTTTTGTTTTTGGACTTTATCCAAAAGGCCTCATACCAATGGAGATATCTTCCATCTTATAAGCACATGATCTTTTCCATATCTTAGCAATATGAGACTTTGATTGTATTCTCAATACTCCCAATAGGAATGTCTAGTCCGGGGGCTTCCAGCTATCCCTTACTTGCTCTGAATAACCTCATTCAAATCATCAGGAAGTGGCTTAAACTCAAATTCAAGTGTCCACACAACTAAAGGAAGATATCTTATGGGCATTGCCTCCACTGCACTAGTCTTTGCACTTCCATCTATGATGATATCAGATGGAGCAACTGACAATACATCAATATTTCCATCAGCATTTGGAGCATTAACAACTACATCATCACAACACAAAACAACAGAGGAGTCTTATAGAGCCGTAGAATTAGAGACAATCGTATCACCAATTCCACAATCCATCTTAAACTGGCTGATGGATGCAATTTGACTCATATGCCTTGCCGAGTTCTGTGTCCTTTGCTGCTGCAATGCTATCTGCTGTTGCATCTGCAATGTCATCTGTTGTTGCATCAGTCACTGCAATGCCATCTGCTGGACAAACTCTCTAAGATCCTGCATTTGGTTGGTTGGGGTTAGGAGCTTGTTCAATGTAGTCTTGAAATGTGTCCCAAGGAGCTTTCTTGACCTGTTGGAATTGTTGTGGTCAGGTAAGTATCAGATCGTCCTGAAATCCAAATGGACTATGATAAACTTGTGATGGAGGTTGGATATACTCATGCTGTTTAGGGGCTTGTTGGGGTTGGTAATACTGAGTTGGATGTTCTCTCTAATTATGAATATAAGTACTAGCAGCTGGATCATACATGTTTTGATGTTGGTGTGGATAATATTGAGGTTGCATACTTAGTATTGAAGGTTGGTTCATGGCACTAAGCTGTGAGACAATAGAAGCTGTCTCATCCAATCTACTTTTCATTCTATGTTGCTCAACACCATAACCATATGCCATCAATGTCTCTAAACTGCTGAGAGGAATAATCCATGCTGCACACAAAAGATATTTTCTAGTCTTACCCTGAAACACTAGCATATAAGATTAAAAGACAAAAGAAAGAAAGATAAAACATATTGATACACAGAAATTAAGTCCTAAATAATTTTTGAATTTTTGTGACCATAAAAAGAATAAAAATAAGTGAAAATAAAACTGAAAAATAGAATGAAAAATTTTGAAAAATTGAAAAAGTCGTTTAAATGATGGAATTTAACCAAAATTAAAGTGCGATCCTGCATTGGTCGGGGAGAGAAGCTTGATCCTACGTTGGTCGGGGAGAGAGGCTCGATCCCGTTGAGGCTACACGAATAATAACAAGTTCAATCTTGCGCCAATCGAAGAGAGAAGTTCGATCCTATTGAGGTTGTAGGGATAATAAGAAGTCTGATCCTGCATCGATCGGGGAGAGAAACTCCATCTCACTGAGGTTGTAAGGTAATAAGAAGTTTAATTCTGTGTTGATTGGGGAGAGAAGCTCGATCCCTCTAAGGCCGTGGAGATAATAAGAACTTCGATCCCTTGTCGATCGAGGAGAGAAGCTCGATCCCGTTGAGGTCGTGGGGATAATAAGAACAAAGGGGATAGGAGGATGTTCCCGAAGTGAATAAACAAAGTGTGCCAACAATTGAAGTCTTGTGTGATCTTTCTGGGATGTTCCCAAAGTGAGTAAGCAGAGCAAGGGTGTTCCTAATGGGAATGTTCCCAAAGTATGTGCAAGTTTGAAGTCTTATGTGACCTTTTCGAGGATGTTCCCAACGGAGATGTTTCCAAAGTAAGCAGAACGACAATGTTTCCAAAGTGTATGCGAGGTTGAAGTCCTGTGTGACCTTTTTGGGGATGTTCCCAAAGTGATCTTTGAGGTTCTGACTTACTAATGGGATGTTCCTGGTTTGGATGTTCCTAAAGTGATTTCTGAAGTTCTATAAGGGATGTTCCTAAAGTGATATATGAGGTTAAAACCTATCAACGGGATGTTCCCAAAGTGATTTTTGGATGTTCCCGGTCGGGGTTGTTCTTAAAGTGATCTTTGAAGTTCTGTATAGGATATTCTTTATCGGAGATATTCCTAAAGTGAATGAATATATAGGGAAAACTGAGCTAAATCACGGGGATATTTCCAAAGTGTTTTTTTGATATTCCTAAAGTTTTGTAAGGGGTGTTCCCGGTCGGAGATGTTCCCAAAGTGATCTCTGAGATTTTGACCTACCAACGGAATGTTCCCAATCGAGATGTTCCTAAAGTGATTTTTGGATGTTCCCGGTCAGTGATATTTCTAAAGTGATCTCTAAAGCTTTATATGGGATGTTTTTAGTCGGAGATATTCCCAAAGTGAACGAATATATAGGGAAAATCGAGCTAGACCACGGGGTAGCTTGCTACCATAAGAGAGTGTTGCTAATATAAATTCGATCCCGAGCTGAGCCAAAGGTGTTGGGAGTTAATAATTAAGACAATCTCTTAGCAAGGGTCGTTATGAGGGAAAGAAGTTTGATCCTGTGACTCAAATATCCACGATATCAAGGAAAGAATAACACAACACTATCTCGACCCCTTGAAGGGAGAGGATAATAGAGAGACCATGGGCCTAGAGAGAATGTAAGATCAAATCCAATTCCTCCTCTCGGAAGACCAGCGAAGTTTGATGAAGTATAATAGTATACGATCTCGATCTCTCATCTTGGAAGATCAACAAAGATGTAGAGAGTATAAGAGCTTAATCCACAGTCAAGGGCTAGGAGCGAAGGCTCACTTATATCCTAGCCTTTCTGGGATATATAACTCGATCTTGACCGAGCGCCTAGGAGAGATAACTTTATCCTAGCCGAGCAACTGGGAGAGAAATGACTCAATCATGGTTGATAGACTACGAGTGATAACTCCATCTCAACTAAGCAACTGGGAGAGAAATGACTCGATCCTGACTGATAGACTATGAGAGATAACTTGATCTCGGTCGGGCAACTGAGAGAAAAATGACTTGATCCCGTCGATAGGTCAGGAGAGATGACTCAATCCCAGCCGAAAGCCAAGAGAGAGCTCAATCTGGATGGGCAGCCGGGAGTTAAATGACTCGAACTTAGTCGATAGGCTAGAAGAGATAACTCGATCCCGATCAGGTGGCTGGGAGAGAAATGACTCAATCCTGACAGATAAGTCAAGAGAGATAACTCGATCCCAATCGGGCAATCAAGAGAGAAATGATTCAATCCTGACCGATAAGCTGGGAGAGATAACTTGATCCCAGCTTGGCGGTCGAGAGAGAAACGAGTTAATCCTGACCAATAGGTCAAGAGAGATAACTCAATCTTAGCCAGGTGGCTGGGAGAGAAATGACTCAATCCTGTCCAATAGGCCAGGATAGATAATTTGATCTCGATCGGGTGCCGAGAGAGAAATGACTCCATCTTAACTGATAGGTTAGAAGAGATAACTCGATCCCAATCGGGCAATCGAGAGAGAAATGATTCAATCCTGACCGATAAGCTAGGAGAGATAACTTGATCCCAGCTTGGCGGTCGAGAGAGAAACGAGTTAATCCTGACCAATAGGTCAAGAGAGATAACTCAATCTTAGCCAGGTGGCTGGGAGAGAAATGACTCAATCCTATTCGATAGGCCAGGATAGATAACTTGATCTCGATCGGGTGCCGAGAGAGAAATGACTCCATCTTAACTGATAGCTTAGAAGAGATAATTTGATCCCAGCCGTGCGGTCAGAAGAGAAATAACTCTATCTTAGTCGATAGGTCACGAGAGATAACTTAATCCCAGTCGAGCAGTCGAGAGAGAAATGACTCAATCCTGGCCAATAGGCTGAGAAAGATAACTCGATTCCGATCGAGTAGCATTGAGCGGCTAGGAGAGATGATATAAGTACTTTAAATAGGGTAGCTAGGTAGTTAACTTCTTGATCCTTTGCTTGCAACTCCTTATTTGAAGCACAAGCTGAGCATTGTCATTATGACAGGTGGAAATAGTATTTTATGCTCAATGGTGTTAGATTTCATCTCCTTTACCAACAAGCTAGATATTCAGATAGCGTAGATTGGGCGTGGGTCTATGTGTCGTCGGGGTTTTTCCCCTTCCTCCTTCCTCAAGTACTTCAAATTCCTCAACGTCTTAGCTCTTCTTTCCCACATACGATGCTAATTTGATTGTCTCCCTCCATGCTTTAGCACCTCCCTTCTTTCCGATGATTTCTCCTGCGATCCACTTAGCTCGATGACCCTCAACTACTTCAAATTCCTCAATGTCTTAGCTCTTCTTTCCCACATACGATGCTAATTTGATAGTCTCCCTCCATGCTTAAGCACCTCCCTTCTTTCCGATGATTTCTCCTGTGATCCACTTAGCTCGATGACCCTCAACTACTTCAAATTCCTCAACGTCTTAGCTCATCTTTCCCACATACGATGCTAATTTGATAGTCTCCCTCCATGCTTAAGCACCTCCCTTCTTTCCGATGATTTCTCCTGCGATTCACTTAGCTCGATGACCCTGCACTCCAACATGTGTCAACGGGCACCTGCATGGTCGATGCGACCCCTCCGACTGAGAGTCAGACTCATGGCTACACAAGTGAAGAACAACAAAGCTCGAGGAAGAAAGACAAGAGATCCTCGAGTGCAAGAGAAAAACCATACCTTTCACTTACCTTCGTTCGTCTTTATATAGTCGGACGGATGGAAGTCCACGTGGAATGTCACTCTTGCTAAAGGTCGACGATGTTGGCATAAAAGGGCGATTGCCAAAAGAGACAGCGGTGGACCCGTACACCCTTATCAACTCTCTGTTGGACTTTCAACCGTCAAATGTCCGGTCAACCATGACCCACTTAGACTTCTCCATTTGTCAACTCCTTTTGGACTTCCAACTATCAAATGTCCATTAATCGTGACCCACTTATATTTCTTGCTCAACCATTAAGATCTATTGCATCAACAATCTTGCCTTTCAAATATATTAATTAACCTGAGCTTGGTTACCTTTAATCTACAATCTCCTCTTTGAGAATATATTGCTTGGTCATTAATACATATTGTTTAAATATTAAAATTCAACTCGAGCTTGATCAATCTTAACCAGAGATCAATTGCACCAACAACTTAGATGTATTAAGACAGGAAAAAAGCCTCTATTTTTTATGGAAGAATGGATTACGATTTATTTCTTCGTTATTTAATTGAACTAGAATACTACTTCAACTATTATGTTATGGCCTTTGTTCAACAAAAACAATTTGCCAAATTTAAACTTAGGGGAAAAATATATTCTCTTCTTACTTTGATGATTATTTGTATAACAAATTTATAAATTTAAGACAAACACCCTTTAGTTTAGCAGTTTACCAATATCAATTTAATACTTTTCCATCATGGCGTATCATCATTATTAGAAGATTTGGGCTAGAAATTTAAAGAAAGTGTAATCTATTTTCATGCTACAATAAACGAAGCTTATCAAAATGCTTTAGTAGCATAGCACTTAAAGACCTTGAAGTGTAGAAGGGGTGTCTTGGTTCAATGGTAAAGTTGTTGCCTTGTGATCTAAAGGTTACGGATTCAAATTCTAAAAATAATCTCTTGTTAAAACAGAATAAGGTTACATACAATAGACCCTTCTCCAAAATTCCATATGAAGGGAGCTTCGTATATCAGATTGTCCTTTTTTTTTTAAATATTCACGAAGAAAGAAAATATCAAAAAAAAACTACAATCCGGTGCACGAAGCTCCCGCCATGCGGGGTACCGGAGAAGGAATCCATTGTACGCAGCCTTACCTTGCTTTTTTTGCAAGAGGCTGTTTCCAGGATTTGAACCTGTGACCTCTTGGTCACAAGGCAACAACCTTACCGTTGTGCCAAGGCTTCCTTCTAAACTTCTACTTAGACTTGTTGAACTTTTAACATTCAACCTTGAAAGAGCCCCACGATAACTTAATCTTGGAAAAATCCTCTATTGATTTAAATCTAGAAATTCCATCATAATTTAACCTTAAAGAACTTTGATATCTTGCATAAAATTGCCTTGATGACTTGTAATCTTAAAAGAACCTTTGTTAATTTGTCCCCTTTTTAAAACTGAAAGACTCTTTATTAATCATCAACCCTTAATTGAAAAAGAGTATACTGATGTTGACTTTCATCAAGAGACTCTCAATATGATATTAAAATTAAAACTTATATTTCAATGAGTGATCTCATACCTGAGGCACTAGAACCTCGCAGAAAACTTCATTACTTAATTCTTAAAGAGTACACTAATAAATTACTCTCCTTCAGAGAGTAGCCAACACGACCTCTATTATATAACTACCATAATTCTGGTCACATTTACTGATCTCTCTCCTAAGATCGATAATTCTTCTGTCATACCCTGCTTAATAATCCTTTTCTTGAGTCTGCTTAAAGAATCCTTGACGATCCTTTTTCAAGCCTCCTCAAGAACCCTCTAACAATCTTTTACTAAAGCTTCGTAAAGAGCTCTCTGGCAATCCTTTACACGAGCACTTCAACCTTATATAAGGTCTCTTATCAATCTTTTACTTAGTCTCCTAAAGAAGACTGACTATTCTTTAATTTAGTGTTCTACAAAATTCTCTCATAAATCACCACATTTAATATGCAAATTACATGTTATAAACCATTATCCAAGTAAGGAATAGATGTTGATAAAATTGCTTATAACAGTACTATAATCTATTAAGATATCTATTGGTATGTGTTCATTTATAGTAACTTTTGATTGTAAAGCTTGGCAGTGATTCTTCAAACTACATCAGGTCATTTTTAGAATCTTGGTATAATACTAGAATTTTGACAATACTTAGTGCAGGTTGGAGGTTTGAGCCTTTCTATCCAAATGATGTTCCACGTTAGACCCAAACTATATGCCGCTAATCATTGTCCTGGCTTTAGAGCATCTTGATTCCTTCAACTTTGATTTGAATATTCTCTTTCCTGCCTTGTTATGCGAGCAAAGTTGATCACTTGTGGCACAATAAACCTTACCATTCTTTCTATAATATATATATGCATAGTTTGTAGTGATTTGTCATATCAGAAACAAGTATGCAATACAAGTTTTGATCTTTGCTCACCAATCTAAATTTAATTGGAGATCAAATGGTGGTACATTTTTTTTTTTTCTCACTTTCAAGGGAGGCTATTTCTTGTTGATTATGATTTCTCACAGGATATCCTTGATAATTCAATGTTTACACGCTGAGGGTTACACAACAGTTAAGCAAATAGAAGTTGAGTTAGTGTTTTGCTAGTGATATTATAGGAAATAGATCTCGGTAACTTGGACTTGATTACATACACTTTTGAGCTCATGTATGTCCACTAGATAATTATTGTCTCAAACAAACCTATCAATATTTATCACTCTGTTTTCTCAGAAGGTTTACTTTTTCTGAAACAGGATTCAGCAGATAGTTTCCCAACAGTTCTTTCTCTGCAAAGCAAGAACTTGTAAGTTATTTATATTAAATTTTCAATCTTTTTGTGATAAGATTATCAGCAACTCTAAACATGATAGTTCAACTATTAAGGCAACAAAAAACATGAAAATTCTTTTCACCTTCTCTTGAACTCTAGTAAATTCTGTGTCTGTTGCAGATGAATCTGAAATAGCTCTTCACCATGACTTATCCACAATTCCCTCAAGTTTATTAACTGCCGAAAGGGAGGAAGCAAAAGCTGTACTAACATTGTTCCTGAGAAAACAAGGGTTAAGCAACATGGTTTCAGCAAGAACTATCAACAAATCAGATCGTTTTATTGACCACCTTATCTTGAAGCTTCAATCTATCCATAAATCTCGGTACCTAGTAGGTTGGATCAAACAAGATAGTTGTTCTCTTCCTTCTAAAATATTCTGAGAGTATCTGCAACTGAATCCTGACTGATCTATCATGCTTATCTTGCAGGGAGAGAACTTACAACTCTTGAAATCAGAGATGCGCTCATTCCATACCTTGAATGGCTCCACAAAGAATATGGAGATTTGTTGATAGATTTCGTCGGGAACTTCCCAGATCCTCCAGGTGCAGAACCAGCTCTTTCAACTGTTCCCAGAAACTGTGCTAATTCTGATTCTAAGATAGAAAGAGCCATAGCCCGCGTAAGTCAACTGAACTCAGATGGTCATCTTCCTGAGAATGTTCTGTACCTTGTGAACGTTGGATTGAAACTTGAACAGATTAAGGATATAATTCGTAAATTCCCAGCCTTTGCTTACTATAGTTTGGACCGGAAAATCAAACCTGTAGTAGAGTTTCTTCTGGAGCTTGGCGTTCCTCAATCCGATATCCCCACTATTCTCATCAAAAGACCTCAGTTGTGTGGTATAAGCATGTCAGAGAATCTGAAGCCTATGATGACTTATCTAGAGAACTTCGGTGTAGACAAGAACAAGTGGGGCAAGGTTATATATAGATTCCCAGCTTTGCTCACTTACAGCAGACAGAAAGTGAAAACAACTGTGGATTACCTTTCCGAGTTGGGTGTTTCAGAGCAGAATATAGGGAAAATTTTGACACGCTGCCCCCATATCATAAGTTATAGCGTGGAAGATAAGCTCAAGCCTACGGCTGATTATCTCAAATCAGTTGGTATTGATGTTGCCTCTGTCGTACACAAGTGCCCCCAGACATTTGGACTAAGCGTCGAGGCTAATCTGAAGCCAATCACAGTATTTTTTCTTCAGAGGGGTTACAGCAAAGGAGAAGTCAGTACCATGGTCAATAGATATGGAGCTCTTTATACTTTCAGCCTAGCTGGTAACTTGATACCCAAATGGAACTACTTCTTAACAATGGATTATCCAAAATCAGAGCTTGTCAAATTTCCTCACTACTTTGGCTATAGTTTGGAGGAGAGGATTAAACCAAGATACAGTCGTGTAAGGGATTATGGCGTCAAGCTTGTACTCAACCAGGTGTTGTCTGTCTCAGATAGCCAGTTTGAAAAGGTGCTGGCAAAGAAATTAGATAAACTCGGAGATCCCTGCTTTTCTAGGGGAGTGATGTTATAAGCTGAGACTATAAAAGAACAGGCTCCTCGAGCTAAACATGAATCTTGGACAGAGATTCAGAGCTAGTATACATGTTTCATGTCTCTTTGGCTGCAGGGGTCTCATGTAGACGGCATGCTCCACGAGTATATGCTGGCTTCTCGACCAGGTGGGTGCAACATCTTGTAACCTAGTTTTGTATATGATGAACACTTTATATTTAGTCCATCACTTTACAAGATTAGCATAATATATAAATATGAAATAACTCACAGCGGTTCTTGTGTTCTAGCATAATGACCTGACCAGTAAGATCTCTTATATATCGCGAAAAGCATCAGCAATACAAGGTAGAAAGGTGTGCTTCAATGATCTAACCACTCAAAACTTAGTCATCGTCTTCTCCTAGAGGAATTGCTAGGGGTGCGCTACAAAGATGTAGATGCAGGAAGGGTTAGTAAACAAGCCAAAATCGAAACTCTAGTAAATTCTTGTCAATATTATTCATGTGATATGCTTTTCTTTCTGTTACTGCTGGTCATTACTCTCCATGTTTTGGCACTGATATATTTAGTAGTCTAATTTGTAGAACTAGTCTCAGAAAAGTTTGTGTTGAAAATTGAGTTGATAGTGAAGTCTTTTACTCAAAGGATGGAACATTTATAGAATGAACAATTGCATTAGAATAAAAAAATAATTATATTTTATTTATTATTGTCGTAAATCATTTATTGAAGGTTCAGATTAAAAAAACATTTTTTTTAATTTAAAATAATTTTGATAACTTAAAGCATGTAAAATTGATATAATATTTTTATTTAATAGTGTAATAAAATAGGTGAAGTGAATCCATGTTGATTGATAATAAGAATATATAACTTCATATGTAATTATTATTTATTTAATTTTATTAAGGATTAAGAAGTGGAGTAAAATGAGCAATAACACTTACCCATCAAATATTTTTAACAAACAAAGTGAACAAGGTATAAACATAATAGACGCCATAAAAAATATAGTACTGCAACGATCTCCTATAATTGTCCTATGCATTTAAGAGGGAGATAATTTAGAATTCACATTGAGAAGTGCATGAGCAAAGGGTACCTCCATTGGGAATCGAATTTTAAATTTTTACAGTTTACTTTTATCTACTTATCAACTGAGTCAAGCTCTGGGGCATAATAGATGCCATAAAGCTCTAAGAGACAATGGTGTTGTGCTATAAAGACAGATAATAAATAAACTAATCATGTTAGAAGAGTGAGAAAGCATTGAAATCAAACAGAGACTCAATGTGATCTTGTGGTCATTGATTTGAGTTGCAAAATCAGTTTTTTGTAATGCAGAATAAGATTGTATATAATAGATCTAATATGGTCTAGTATTTCTTCAGAATTTTGTTTCGGCGAGAGCTTTGTATATCGAATTGTCTTTTTCTTGAAATCAAACAAAGACTGTGTTTGGTTAAACCAAAATGAACAAATAATTGAAGTGAAAACATTTCCACAGTTGGTAATATGGTAAAATGAAAATTAGAGTTGGAGGTACACAAGCAGTTCTACAAATCTTAAAAGCCAAAACTTACAAACTATTTTGTTGATCACAAAAAATGTTCTATAAACTGGAAGATGGTTGATGCTATACTGTTATCAATTGGTGTGTTACTCAGGATAGGAACTTTGAACAAAAACATAAGATAGGACCGAGGAGTCAGAAGAATACAAAGAGAAGATCTTTTATACTTCACTCCAATTCTAATGCAACCATCTATTGATGCAAAAAGAGAGCTAAATTTACTGCTCATGAAAATCCTTATTAATGCTTCTAGTATCTGCACATGTATTTGCGTGAATTTTTTCCTTTTTCAGTTTGACGCAAGAGATACAACTTAAATCAGAAATATATTCCCTTGAAATAAGGTTAAAATTGAATACAATTTATCCTTTTTCAAACTCTATGTCGGTGGAAAATTCGTGCACCAAATTACCTTTTAAATGACTAAACAAAAAGTAGATGGCTAGACAATCTGAAAGGAACCAATGATGTAAAAAAAATTATAATATGTCAGCCTAACCGTTTCTACTAGCCTGTTATTGGATCATCATAAAGGAGGTAAATCACGGTAGGTATTTAGCCCTTGAGACTATTAACTAGCGCATGGAAGGACGGGCACTGTGATAGATAAATTTTTAACGTGACTGGTTCCACCGTCGAAACGACTCCTCATCAGAAACCTCCGAAGGGATTTTTGGAAGTACAGTACCACGGTATTAATAAGAGCATACCTGGATCAGCCCAGTATTTCAGTCAACAATATCACAGGTAAATTGTCGCTGAGGAGGGCTCAAATCTGATACCTCTCGCAACATACATCTCCATGCTTACCATTTGAGATAAGACACTTCGACTGAAAATAATTAGTCCATGCTTTGAAAGGAATCAAATAACTAGTTAAAGTGCATTTAATTTAAGTTATCATATATAATTTTAATTATGTGATTATCAAATAATTATATAATTAAAATTATATTTTATTTAGTTATAAAAAATAAAATATAATTTATGTTGTTTGATTAATCTTAAATAATATAATAAAAAAAATTTGTTTGGAAACTTTAATTTATAATATATTTTAATATATTATTATATTACTTTTAAATGATATTAATTGGATGTTCATTCCTGCAAGAGATTTTTTAAAATTTCAAGTAATTGACTGTATTATTCTTTATTAATTTTTTCAAAATAAATTGTATATTTCATTTGTTGATGTGTTAGATATTCTTTATTTTTTTTAGAATTATCAATTATCTTACATCAAAGATAGTAAAATAATATAATCACATATAAATAATGAATAAAAATTCTGAATTAAACGTATCTTCAGAATTTCAGTTCAGCACACTCCATCTCAATCACAAAGCTCTGAATTTCTTCATAGCTAGAAAAAGAGAACCCATGGAACTCAATTCATTTGCAATACACTGTTAGATAACTCCAAACAACTCTGCAGAAATTGAAGATACAAGGAAAGCAACTAAACAAACTACATAAGAAGAGGAACAAAAACAATTGTTGGTATATAGCTATCAACTTGCAGTTAATTCTCTGACTTCTTTGCATATAGCTGCTTGGTTCAAGAACTAAACTCCTAATTGTAGATGCCACCTTGGTGTCAATCCTGCTGAGGTACGACTAGAGTCGTCAATTTAGATTGAATCCATCGGGTTAATTCGTTCTGTCAAATAATTTAAACGGATTTGGTTGAAATTTTATCGACCTATCATCTAACGGATCAATCTATATAGATTGTGGGTCAAGACTGACCTGCGGCGGATTTAGATTGGTCTATAGGATTGTGAAAGTTTAAAGTCCTTTTTTTTCTCATAAAATATTTCTAATTTGTATGTATATTTATTGTATTAAGTGAACTTAATTTAATTTATCATACTCAATTAATAGGAAAAAATAATTTCTTGAGTTGAACTCTTATTTCTTTCAAATAGAATTACTTTGATTATGTGCAAGGGATAGTTTACGATAGTATTTTTTAGAAAAAATGACAGAATAATTTTAGAGAATTTTTTATTTTTTTTTTATGATTCATGGATTAGTCTATTTAATTCGTAATCCGTCTTGAATTGAATTGTGAATTTCTTCATTCATCGGGATGATAGGCCGACTCACCCCTCTACGTTAAATATTAGATTTACGATGAATTAATTCATCCCATGAATCGATTCATTTTGACAGCTCTAAATATGACACATCATGCCCTCCAACCATCGACCATTGATTGACGACGTCGATTGAATCCGAATTGTTAGTTTAATTTTGATCAACCGTATCCAATTATAAATTTGATTAAAAATAATAAATCAATAACATCTAATTAAGAATAAATACATATTACTTTACCTTGTTTTTAAGCATCTCAAGTGTCTTACCTCCCAAGGTATTCACGTTCTCTTTAATTTTGTGGATGATTTTGTTATATTGATTCTGATTGCAATCTGTACAACAACCGATTTCTTTTATATTGAGAGATTTGTGTTGAATCCTTAGGATGTATTTGGTGTAAGAAGTGATCATACATAATTTTTATTACTTGATTATCACATGATCAAAATTATAGTGAATAAAATATAATCATATCTATTAGATAATCTCGAAATTAAAGAAAATTTTATTCTTTCAAAACAATAGATATCGGATTATGTGTCTTATTTATTGACATGATGAACAATCTTCATTATCTAAAATCACTATTCCCACGGGATGACGTGGTAGTTAAGGCATAGTGAAGCTTACGGATAAGACAAGGATCGATTCCGGAGGAGATTTAAAACTCTTTCTTGGATTCAAATGACCTTCACATATCTTGACTACCACGTTAAGGCTTATAGAGCTCTCCGTGATTTATCTCTTTCATAATGACCATGGAACAGATCGGTGAAGGTCGCTAGATAGCGAATTCCAACATTTTACGGATTATCTAAAAATCACTCATTATTTGAATTAAATATGATTAATTAATATAATCTTAAATAGATAATAGATAATCAAATTATCAAACAATCACCTTAACTAAATGCACTCGTGGGGATTTCAAATTTCACAATCAATCAATACCTATGATTACTTTAATCATTTACTTTTTTCTTTATGAAGATAAAATATATATATCATCAAAATACAACACAATTGTACAAGACCCAAGGACTCTACACATGTCATATTCGACGAAATGTCCAATCTGAATAGGCGTCCGAGGTAGAACATACATGTGCTCTCCTGAATACCATCACACTCTCTGTGTCACAACCTCATGTATGCTACGGTCAGTCCTCCCTCTTCCCTAAGGTTGTGGGAGATGGAAGCGCGACCGTATCCTAAGACAAAGCCTCTCCTCCTATGTACCAGAGCACACCCCTCACTGGTGTGACCCCTGCATCACATGCCCATCAATATACGTCGTGTGAGCTCAGTCGTCATCAGAGTCTGCCCTCCCATCCTGTCAGTATCAAAAGTCCTCCATCCTTTGCCTGTGTCCTCGCCAAAAACTTGTGTCCACTTTTAGCAAGTGGTCAACTATCAACGGATTTGCGGCGTCTTTACCACGAGTCGTTTACTACGGACTAGATAGATCATCTCGGTGGATCTATTCACCCTACGACCTTATTGGCCAAGCCCCAGCCAAAAACGGTTTTGGTTTGTCTTTACTGCAAGTCGTTTGCTGCGGACTATATAAGTCATTCCCGGTGAACCTATTCACCTGCACGGTTTTTTGGCAAAGCCTAAGCCCAAAATGGATTTGACGAGTCTTTACCGCGAGCCGTTTGCTGCGGACTAGATAGATCTTCCTGGCGGATTTATTCACCAACAAAAAAACTCAAAGGAAACAAGCTGTACACGTTTGTTTTTTTTTTTGTTTTGAAAGGCTGAAAGGAGGGAATGGAGGGAACGCCTGGTTACTGTTCGTCGGTGTTTTTTTTTACATGCTTACATGGGACACATCAAGAGCTCTATATACATGGATTTGTATCCTCCGAAGGATTCGGTCCGCATCAAAACGGGCATCCTCAAATCTGATCTCATTCCTAGCCCTCCAAACATAGTGAACTATCGCACCTAGGGCTAGGTGTCGTGCTCTCATCCAGACTGAGTCCCTCCAATAATGAAGTCTGAAGATGTGCAACGCATGTCTATAAGTGCTCATCTCTGATCTCATCTGTAGCCACCCCCTCACCCTTCCCACAACTGTCTAATGGGTTGGCATCTAAAAAATACATGAGCCTGCGTCTCTTCCTCCAGTCGGCAGAAGGCACATCTCCTGTCCTCTAGGTAGCTCTGTTGATCTATGGTAGGCAACCTCCTATTCGCTAACAGCCAAAGTGTGAACCGGTGGCTTGGCTGAATATCCTTCTGTCATACTGTCCTGACCCATGACTTCCGCGGTTAATGCTCCCTGAAATGGTCATATGCCCGCCCCACTCCGCCTGGGCCTCTACTAAACCATGTAGTCAGTGTATGTGATGCAGCGATGGGACTACCTGCAGAAGTCATGATACTATCTCTGATATGCAGAAGTCTCTTCATTAGTGGGGAGACCGTATGCCTCAGTGTCCACCTTCATATATTAGACTGTCGGAGGTAATGATGATGCACCCATCGTATCCATAAGGAGTCTGACTTGTCCTGTATACGCCATAGGACCTTAGCTAAAAGAGCAAGGTTCCAAGACTTCAAGTCCCTCAAGCCTAGACCGCCTTCCTCCTTCGACCTACATAATGTGGACCATTGGGGGGGGGTTCTTGCTCATCCACATGAAAGCCCGGCACATGCTATGGATGCGCTCTATGACTCCGCTCGACAGGGGTAGTATGGACATCTAGTAGCACTCAACCCCCTGTAGTACCGATGTGATGAGCTGGGCTTTCCCTGCATAGGAGAGACTTTACTTTGGCCATGAATTCATTCTCTTGGAAAGGCCATCTAGCAGCATGTCATAATCTGAAATCTTTAGCTTTTTGGAGGCTAATGGGATTCCCAAATATCTGAAAGGCATCTCTCCCTTTTGGAAGCCGGTGATAGTGTGTATCTGCTCCTTAGTCTGGTCATCTATCCCCACCATGTAGCAGCTAGATTTGGTTGCATTGGCCGAGAGACCGGCCATCTGTGAAAACTGTACCAAGCAGTCTACATGGCGTCTAACTGAAGGTACGCCACCATGGGATAGGAGCAATAGATCATCTGCATATATCAGGTGTGCTATTCCTAAGTGCTCACATGTGGGATGGAATCTGAAATCAGATCTGGTGGTGGCCCTTGCTAATGATCTGGATAGATACTCCATGCAAATACCAAATAGGTAAGGCGATAGCGGGTCACCTTGTCTAAGTCCTCTACCCCTCCCCCTGGAAGTGTCCATACATGTACCCATTAATCACTACAGAGAACAATGTAGTGGTGATACATTTTCTGATCCATGTGATATAGATGGGTGGGAACTATAGGGAGCTAAGGACATCCAATAAAAAATCCCAGTGCACTGAGTCAAAGGCTTTCTGAAGGTCAATTTTCAAGGTGCATCTTGGGGAGATTCTCTTCCTGGTATAGTGTCGCAGTAATTCCTGGGCTAACCGGATGTTAGCTATGATAGTCCTCCCCTTGACAAATGTTGTCTGTGCAAGGTTCAACAAGTGATCTGTGACTCCTGAGAGTCAGCTTGCAAGGAGTTTGGAGATGACCTTGTAAAAGACTGTGCAGCATGATATGAGCTTATAGTCTTGCACCTTGGTAGCGTGTCTACTTTTAGGTACTAGACTGATGAGTGTGTGGTTCCATGATTTGAGGAGCTTCCCATTTTGAAAAAAAATCCATGATTGCTTCAGTGAAGTCCTGCTCAACTGTTTCCCATGCCTCTTTGTAAAACTTGGAGTTATATCCATCAGGCCCTGATGCTTTAAGGTCACCTATGGTGTCGCCGCTTTGATCTCTTCGGTAGTGGGCATCTGGGTGAGTAGGAGTTTATGTTCCTCAGTGAGCACTTTCCCATGTTGCATGCAATCATTCTGAAATGTGGCACAATCCCTCTAACCTCCCAGTTGGTCTTGAAAGTAATCTGTGAACTCTTGTGCCACCTCCCCAGCATCCATGGTGATCTCCCCATTCCTTTTCTCCACCGCTACTATCTCCCTTCGCTTGTTGTTCCTCTTGACCAAAGAATGGAAGAAGGGTGTGTTTCGATCCACTTTCTTAAAATATTTGTGTTTGGCCTTTTGAAGATAGAAGAGGTATTCTGCTTGGGCTAGTTTATCTGCTTGTTGCTTTGCCTCCTTGTAGTGGTCATCCATGATACCTTGACTTAGACCACTATTCTGCAGAATTTCAAGGTGTTCTTGGGCCCTCTTGGATCGACTTTGGATGTGTTGGTAGTGTTGTTGATTCAAGGGTCTTAATCCCTTCTTAAGTATAGTAAGCCTTCTTTTGAGCTTGTATTGAGTCGTTCCTTGTGAGCACCATGTAATAGCTTGATTCCATTCCTCTTGCACTAGTTGCTTGAAATGAGGGTGTTAAGTCCACATATTAAAGAATTTGAACGGTTTGCCTCTTCGCGTTTGATTCTCAAAGACTGAGACTATACATGATGCACGATCTGAGTGAACTCCTAGGGCTCTGAATTATGCAAAACTACTTTGGTCCATCTCAAGCCATAAACGGTTAACCATGGCATGATCAAATTTACTCACCACCCTTCCATTTGTCCAAGTGTATTGACATCCAAGGAAATGAAGGTCCTCCACACCTGCTATCATTGTGAACTCTTGGAAATCTGCAGTTGCATTAGTTGTGACATCAATACCCCCTTTCTTATCTGATGGTATCAAAGGTGAGTTAAAATCCCCCATAATGAGCCAAGGTAAAACCATCCCCTCTACCAAGTGTTGGAGCCCTGTCCACATATCTCTCCGAGAAGTGATGGAAAGTTGCCCATAAACAAAAGTGAGTGCATATGCTTTCCTAGTGCCCTTGTTCATAATTGTTGCATGAATGTATTAGTCTTCCCATTGTTGTATTGTGCCCCTGATGTTACTGTCTCCACTATTGTTGCAACTGTTGATATTGCAGAGGTAGTTGATGTTTGCCCTCCAGCCAACCTGGAACTGGTATCAATTGTTGACCCATCCTCTGATATTACTGATAGTGCTGTTTGATTTTTAAACCCTTGTCCATATGATGACCTGCTCTAAGAAAGTGTCTCCTACCCAGTTCCAGTTTCAACTTCAGTGCTCCTCATTGCCACACTACTGCTTTGTGCCCCTCATGGTCTGCCTCTTATTATCTAAACCAATGTTTACTCTATGATCCGGAGGTGTCTGATGCTTCTTTTGGTGTCCAGAATGTTTAAACTGATTAGTTGTGTCTGGTACTGTTGCTACATGTTTAGCTACTAATTGCTCTTTACCCTTACTTTGTCTGAGGTCCATTTTCCCCTGGTGAATGTCGTTCTTGTTCCCCCCACCTGGTTCCTTTCTCCTCATAGGAGTAGACTGAGGATTATGCTGTGAATTGTTGGGCTTGCTAAGTTCTCTATTTTCTATTCCTGATACTGAAACTGACAACCCATTTCCTTCAAATTCATTTAACTGTATGATTACTGATTGTTCTTGCTGTCCAGTGGTTCGATGGCCTTCTCCCTCCTCCTGATTGCCCATTTGTTTAAAGTGTTGGCTTGCCAAACTCACTGCTATTGGTGGCTATATCAAAGGGGAGGCTGACACTGATACTGCAGATATTCCTGTGACTGTTTCAGCTGGACCAATTGATGTTTCTGTTGTGGTACTGGACGGCTGACCACCCTATACTTTCCCTTTAGATCTATATGCCTTTGGTCTAAGAGATGTTCTCGAGGATTCCATTATAGCAGGGGCTTGCGCTGGACTACATGTTAGAGCTTGGGTTGGTTGCTTCATCATTTGTTGCTTCATATCAGCCTGCCACTGTTGCGTGCCAACTTTCATAGCTTTATTTGTGTTAGATGTGGTATCCCTATCAGCAGATTGCATACCTTCATGGTGATGTCCAGTTCTAGCCTTTGACTTTTCCGATCGATCACCGACAGCTGGTCGCCCAGCAACATTACAGCAACTCTGATAATGCTCAGTTTGTCTACAGTTGGAACATAATTTCAGCTTAGCTTCATATCTGATTTCCAATTCCACATCTTGGTCATCTAGTAACGTAATTTCCAGGGCCGATTGAGGTGGCTTTGTAATGTCTACTTCCACTAAGATGCGCGTGTAGTTAACCCTTTCCCGGTTCTTGGTGAATCGATCAGTAAACATGGGTGTGCCAATCTGGGAGAAGATTTTTCTCGGTGCAGAAATGGACCAGTAATCAATTGGCAGACCATGGATTTGTAACCATAGAGGGAGATGGTTCTGAATATCGGATTGAAATGTGAAACATTGAGGCATGACTTTGAGATATAGGGGGCATCCATACGCAATATAAGGTCCTCCCTTGAGCACATCATCACAGAGTTCCTGCGAGGCAAATTTAAACACCAGCCAAAGAGAATTATGGGTAAGTAGCTTATGTGGTATTTTCCACCATGTAGTGAGCTCCTTAACAGCCTTCCATCCAGGGAATCGATCCAAGAATCTCCTAATTAAGCAAAATCCAACTGTTTTTTCAATGGGTTCCTGATCTTCAGCAGTGAGTCTGATCTTATCTGGCTGTTTGGTTACAGGTTGGAGGGTTGTGTCCTCTGAGCATAGCCTGTTTATTTTAAAAAGGTCCACCCATCTTCGTGTTCCTTGTGGAGGTTCAGGTTGTTGGTCCTCCATTCCACATTCCGACACAGGGAGGTTCTGCTATGCCCTCAATGGTTGCCCTTGCTGCAAGGGAAGGTTACTAAGGGGCCCCTGTTGACCAGTACTTTCAGTGTTCCTGCTTGGTATACCCTAGATATCAAGGTGCTTCCATCCCCTCCTTGTCGGTCGGCCAGGTGCCATGGCAGTCCGACCAATCACTTGCAGTTTGTGGGCGGCACTCCGTTAACCCATTACATTTGAATTCAAACTTCCCAACTCGCAACCGTTGCATGTGATTTGAAACCCCTCTCCCCTCCGATTACTAGTCCAACTCAGATAAGTGGTGCCAACTCACCCGCAAATACCAGCTCAGTCTCCTTCTTCCCAAGTGAAGGTGAGGTTTGGGGAACGATCGTTGGACCTTGTCGATCAATTTCCGGTGATGTAGCTGCACTGGGAAGCCTCAACTAATGCCAGAGGCATGCCCAACTCGTTCCCTTTGCTTTGGATGTGGTTACTAAGGAGCTAGCTCCGGTGATTGAAGCAGTGGCCTAACGGTGACAAAGAAAATGATTGTGACTCCTGCGAATGTGCCCCAATCCACCCTTGCGTCAGTTGAATATTTGCCTAGGGCTACATCCACCCCCGGTGACCCTTGGAATCACCTTCCCTATTGTCCAATGTCTCACCACAGCTTCGTCCAAATCCTTTGTTTGTACTGTAGCAACCAGAGTACCGGAAGGAAGCCCAACCGCTATCTCCCTGCTGCACCTCCTGTCTCCTAGCTCTGCCAGTATCTTTGTTGTCCCGGTAGCTTCCCTTGTCCCACCCCTGGGCCTCCACCTTGTCTTCCTGAGGTAGTAAATCTCAAAACTTTCCCCAGCAAAACTGCCCTCATCCTTCGTCTCAAGCCATCCTCCAGCTAACTCAGGCCAGCAACTGCATCTTGCTGTCCACTGGGTCTTCCCACCCTAGTAGTACCACAAGATTCGCCCTCCACTGTCATGAAAACCTGCGATTTCCTCCGGTGAAGGGAATTCGCTACTATAGATTTCCCAAACCAGTTCACACCGTTCGATCCCCTCAACCAGAGGATCCCAGCTGTTGATTCGCGCTCTTACTCCTGTTGCCGCAACCTTCCCTGATGCCTTCTCTAGAGAGAAGGGAGAGCACCACTCTCTAGAACCAGGATCGCTGCGCAACTCATTTACTTATATATATATATATATATATATATATATATATATATATATATATATATATATATATATATATATATATATATATATCACACACGTTGTGCGATGACTCATGCGCGACTTGTTCTCCACCGTCCGATCGAACGGAGATGTACAGTGATTTCATAATCTTCTTACCAACCGAATTATCTATTCCTATCGGATTTCGATCGAACTGATCGAATCGTTACCGTGGTGATCATAATCATGATCGAAATTTAGCCACGATCCAGTCGGATTGCAAACGAATTTCTACCGGATTGCAACTGGGATTGGAATCCAGCCGTGATTGTAGCCGCCAGCGCTACGGCAGTTGGCGGCCGCAATCAAGGCCTATTCTGATTGGAATTCTGTCGAACTCCGGTCGCAATTTTGTTGGACTCTAATCTCGGCCAGACTTCGATCACAATCTGACCAGATTTTGATCCAAGATGGATTGCGGATGCTGGCTGTTGTAATCTAGTCCTTTTTCGATCGAACTTCGGTCCCAATCGGATCACGATCGAATTTCGATAAGATTGCGATCGAAATATGCTGCGATTACGATTGCAATGTGGCCAGATTCTGGCCGCAATCTGGTCGGAATCTGGCCTCAGAGTGGCCGGACTCCGACGTCGGCCGACCCATGATCGTATTTCGATCGGATCGCAATCAGAATTCGACAACTCGATGGCGATGCCGAGCGACGATGCTTGGGCGAAACTCCGCAATAGGAAATATACAGTGACAAAAATTACTGTGCATTTCCCGTCTTTGCTCACGGAACACGCATATATATATATATATATATATATATATATATATATATATACAGTAATTTCTGTCATAGTATATATATACACACGTCAATAAGGAAAATACATAGTTTTTTTTAGATTTTGATAAAACCATTAACCAAAATATAGAAAGCCTAAACAAATATCATAAGTAAGAAAAACTGAGCGATAGTAACAGAGATTTGAAAGAATAATATTAAGAAAGGTCTCTGAGGAGTTCGAAAGATATATTTTAGGTTCTTGATTTGATCTCTTCCTTCCGATGAGCATCACATGTTACCAATCCATACTAAGCCCTAACATTAGAGGTCTTATCCGTTGTCTCTATCGGCATAAGTCTTACCAATTTTATCCTAGGTATACCTTTCGGATGATGTTGAGCCAGAAGTGCATCAACCGTACGACGCTCGCGGAGCTTCGTCTCTACTCGTCTCCACGCCGAATCTTCGAAAGGACAACTTCTCTAAGTCACGAGTTTGACCTTCTCTTCGCTACTAGACGAAGCAAGAAGGTTGGGTGTTTGGAGAGCAAGAAAGTCGGCCCAACAAAATAGGAAACAACTCTTGTTTCCTTAGTGGTCGACGACAAGCTCTAAAATCCAACTCTCCTAGGTTCGGCCAAGGGCACAAAGGAAGAAATCTTTGTTCCAAGCCTTAACCGAAGGTCCCCACTCCCTTAAGGAGGAGTTGGCCAGACCTAAAATAAAAGATGGACTTGCTAGGACCGGCGACAAGGAAACCCCCAACAACTCTTGTTAGCGGCAAGAAGAGGAAGGAGAAGAAGGAGTAGGCAGCAAGGAGGAAGAGGAGGGGATTAAGCACGACCATTAATTAGGTTTTAGCCTTTATAACTCTTTATATAGACTCTAAACTTAATGGGTTATGGGTTAGTGGATCAAATCCATAAGTCTATAACCATTAAGGTTTAATCTCATCCATTAAACCCTAATTAAGCCCTTAACCAAAAGAAGACACATTTAATTAAAACTAAACGAGTTTGGTTTATAATTAAACCTCTTAAGGTCTAACCCGTTTTCATAAGACGTGATCTTTACGCATTTTCGACTTGACAAATATTTTCATATTTGTCATGTGTTTGGTCCAACCAAATTCGATCTCTCTCGATCTTGAGAATCCAATTCTCAAACTCGTCTTTAAGTCTCTTCGAAGGATTCATTATGCGTATGACATTATAGGTTATCGGTTTATTTTGGTCGTCCATAATTAACCATTAATTATAAAACGATCATGAGTGACACCTAGTAGTACATCATGATCTCCAATTAATCAAAAAATTAACTATTGATCTCAGAATCATTTCCGAACCCTTCAATAGCTAAAATGAATCGTGTCTCATTTCTTTCACTCGTCTTATATCCACTTGGTTCAGGACATAGTCTATTGTGTCAGTCCCCACTAGGCTGACTAAGTCACACCTAGCCCAAGTAATATTTCATTGTCCAGTGGATTCTAATTACTTCGACATGTATCTAAGAGTATCATACTCTTCACATGCAATGCTTTGGCCAAAGTCTTTGAGTAACAATCCGACGAGTGGTCATAAACTATACATCTCCTCGTAAGGAGCGGTAAATCCTTTGTTGGCTATTCAATCACCTTCGGGCACTTCAACTTATACTCAATCATTCCTTATCCACATCTATATAGAGATGTATCGACTAAGATGTCAAAGTATAAGTCTCCATGACCAAAATAACTTGAATACCTCAAGTCGAAGGAATCTCACACTCGAGTTGCAGTAAGAGCTTCACTAACATATCTTATATGTAGAGAACCATGTGAAGTCTTACATCAGGTCACTCCAATGAACTAGTTACCCATAACCAGCATCCACGTTTAACTCTCGACGTCACAATGTTTTCAGTCAGTGAGAAGCAGCTTCTTGGATAAACCAAGGAGTATAACCCGTGCTAGTCTCACAGAATCGATGATGTTCAAACTCATCAATTCATCGACTAGGGAATATTTCAATACTTCATAATTGTACATGTAGAGATACTCACTAGTTATAATCCAATCATAAATTTTCTCATGTTATGAATCGTATTGCAGATATTCAATAAATGAGTTTAAAATCAAATCGAACACATATGAGATGTGCACTCAAATAGTGAATATTTATTTATCAAATAAATAGCCATAATACGATTATCTTAGGACACCTCTCAAACATAACAGACTCTCACTTAGCTTAAAGCCAATCGCCATGGTATCCAATCCTATAGTCTGTGACGTGACTCTCAAACTTACTTTGTGATAGAGCATTTGTCAAAGGATCCGCTAGGTTTCTTTCTGTGGGAATCTTCTCAATTTGTGTTTTTTTCCTGCTGATGATTTCTCTAATCAGATGATATCGCCGAAGCACGTCTTTGGATCGTTGGTGAGACCTGGGTTCCTTTGCCTATGCAATAGCTCTAGTGTTGTTGTAGTAAATTGGTAATGCTTCAACAATGGACGGAACCACCCCAAGTTCGAAGATGAACTTCTTGATCCAAACTGCCTCCTTTGCTGCTTTAGAAGCTACAATATATTCTGCCTCCGTGGTAGAATCGACAATTGTGTCTTGTTTGGAACTTTTCCAACTCATTGCGCCTCCATTCAGTGTGAATATGTACCTAGACTATGACTTGGAGTCATTCTTGTCTGTCTGGAAGCTGACATCTGTATATCCGCGTGTAACCATATCACCTCCTCCATATACCAAGAACATATCATTAGTTCTTCTCTAGTACTTAAGGATTGTCTTGATAGCCACCTAATAATAATCCATTCCTAGATCTGACTAGTATCTGCTCGTGACACTCAGAGCATATAATACGTCGGGTCTCGTACATAACATAACATACATAATATATCCTATTGCAGAAGCATAAAGAATCGTATTCATGCAAATCCTCTCGTCTTTTGTGCGGGGACACATAGACTTTGAAAGGTAAATCTCATGTCCATTGGGTATATAACCTTTCTTGGATTCAGACATGCTAAACTGCTTTAGCACTCTGTCTATATATATAAACTGCGAAAGATCAAGCAACCTTTTTGATCTATCTCTACCGATCTTAATCTCGAGGATATAGGTCGCTTCTTCCATATCTTTCATGGAGAACATTTTGGATAACCAAACTTTGACTGACTATAAGATAGATATATCATTTCCTATGAGTAATATGTCATCAACATATAGTATTAGGAACACGATCACACTCCCACTAATCTTCTTGTACACACAAGGTTCATCAGGATTTTGAGAGAAATTAAACACTTTGATCGCCTCATCAAAATGAATATTCCAACTCTTGGATACTTGCTTCAGTCTATAAATGAACCGTTGAAGCTTGCATACTTTGGTTTTGTCAAACGATGTGAAACCCTCGGGTTGTATCATATACACATCCTCATGCAGGTTTCTATTAAGGAAAGCTGTTTTTACATCCATCTGTCATATCTCATAATCATAATGAGCTGCTATGACCAGGAGTATCTGAATAGATTTAAGCATGACAACTGGTGATAAGGTCTCGTCATAGTTAACACTTTATTTTTGACGATAATCTTTTGTCACCAATCTAACTTTATAGGTAATCACATTACTATTCGTGTCAATTTTCTTCTTGAAAATCCACTTGCACCCAACAGGCGTGATGCCTTCAGGTGGACCACCAAGTTCCAAACTTGGTTTTCATACATATAATCCATTTCCGATTTCATGGCTACCAGTCATTTATCCCTTTATGAGCTTTTCAGAACTTCTTCGTAACTAGTAGATTCCTCATCCTCAATGAGTAACACATCATTAAATTCACTTATGAGAAATCCATATCTCTCAGGAATCTTATGTGACCTGCCAGATCTACGAAGAGGTGGTGTAACGATAGATTCAGTCATTATCTCATCATCATGAATAATCGACTGTGGTTCCGGTATAGGTATCTCTTTAGTATCTATTGGAATTTCTTGAACTTCCTCAAGTTCAAGCTAACTCCCACTGTTTTTTTGCAAGATAAACTCTTTTTTTAGAAATACAATATTCCTTGAAACAAATACTTTTTGTTCCAAGGGATGATAGAATTGGTAATCCCTCGTTTCTTTGGAGTATCCAATAAATAGACACTTATCAGACTTAGCATTCAACTTGTCTAATGTAGTCCTCTTCACGTAAGTAGGACATCTCCATGTCTTCAAATAAGACAACTAGGGTTTTTTACCAATCCATATCTAATATGGAGTAGCAGAGACCGCCTTAATCGAGACTCTATTCAACAAGTGAATAACTATCTCAAGTGCGTAACCCCAAAAGGATTTGGAAATGCTTGTATAATTCATCATCGATCTCACCATGTCCAACAAGGTTCGATTTCGCCTTTCCAATACACCATTATGTTGTGGTGTATAAGGCGGAGTCCATTGAGACAATATATCATTGTCCCTTAGATAATCCTGAAACTCTTGGCTTAAGTACTCGTCACTTCGATTGGATCAAAGTATTTTAATACTTTTACCAAGTTATTTTTCTACTTCATTTCTGAATTCTTTGAACTTTTTTAAGGCTTCAGATTTATATCTCATAAGATATACATACCCAAATCGTGAGTGATCATCGATAAATGTAATAAAGTAGTTGTAACCTCCTTGAGCATGAATTGACATTGGTCCATATACATCAGTATGTATGAGACCAAGTAACCCTTCCACTAGCTTACTCTTTTCAGAAAAGGACAACTTTGTCATCTTGCCTTGTAAGCATGATTCACATGTATCAAATGAATCCAATTCAAAAGATTTTAGAATTCCACTCTTATGTAACTCTGACATGCGCTTCTTGCTTATATGACCAAGGCGACAATGCCACGTGTAGGAGTTTAACTGATCATTCTTTCGAGCACGCTTGTTGCTCGCTTCGATATTGAATACATCACTGGATGTATCTAACACGTAGATATCATTGCATAAAGTTCCAATGTCATAAAGAACGTCATTCAAGGTTATATAACAACAATTGTTATTAAACATCAAATAGTAACCCTTTCTATTTAAACAAGAAATAGAAACAATATTCTTTATTAATGCAGGAACAAAATAATAATTGTTCAGTTCTAAGACAAGTCCACTAGGAAGCTTCAACAAATGTGTTTCGACGGTGATAGTTGTAACCTTTGCTCTATTTCCGACTCGCAGATTCATTTCTCCCTTGACAAGTCTTCTGCTATCCCTTAGCCCCTGTATGTCATTACATATATGTGAGTCACACTCGGTATTCAATATCCAAGCGTCAAAGGAAATAGCATGACAGTCAATAACGAAGATACTTGAAGAGGATAGGGCATCAGATGTCAGCTTCTTTTTCAAGGACTCAAAATAGATTTTGCAGTTCCTTCGCCAATGACCCATCTTGACACAATGATGACATGTGCCCTTTGGAGCTGATTCTCCAATCTTGGCCTTCTTCTTTCCCTTTGGCTGTTGTTTTGACTTTCTCTTAGAACCTTTCTTCGAGGAGTCAACCAACATCATCATCTTTTGTTCTTTATTCACAGAAGGTTCTACAATCTTGAGCATATTGATCAGCTCGGGAATGGTGGATTCAAGATTATTCTTCCGATAGTTCATCACAAATTGTGAGTAACTCTTGGATAAATTATGCAGAATTAAGTCAATACTTAATTCATGATCCATTGCAAACCTTAGTGATCCTAGCCGCTCGATGTACCCATTCATCTTTAGTACAAACTGTAATGCAGATGAACCCTCCTCCATCTTCGAGCTAAAGAGAAGCTTCGAGACCTCGAATCTTTCGGATCTCGACTGCTCATTGAAGAGTTCACGAAGATGGTTAATCATCGTGTAAGCATCCATATGCTCGTGTTGCTTTTGCATCTCAGGAGTCATTGTTGCTAGCATGATGCAACTGACAAGCTCAGAATCAGTCGTATGCTTCTGATGGGCCAACATTTGGTCTGGAGTTGCATCATATTCAAGACTGGTGGGAAGAGGCTTTTCAAGGACATAAGCAAGCTTCTCAGCCTTGAGAACAATTCTCAAGTTTCGAAACCAATCCAAGAAGTTAGGCCCAGTCAGTTTGTTTGATTTCAAAATCGAACGCAGATTAATAGACGATATTATCAAATGATTAACCTAGAAATACAAAATCGAGAATATAAGAGAGATGATTTGATATGTAAACAATTTACATGTTAAGCTCTCACTCACTTTTCGAATTCAAGAGCCCTTACTTTGAATTCAAGAGATCGTAGGTTTTTTCCGAGTGGGTTGATATCCACTATAGATAAGAACAACCTTAATGTTAGGCCAACAAACTCTTCTTAGCTATAGTGGTAGGTATCAAGTATACCGATTACATATCACGTATATGTAACTATCACATTATGCAATCAAATATTTGAATGTTCGCATAAACATCGAGTTGTTAACACATTAACAAGTATATATCAAATGTATATCACCCGACTTCACCTCTATCCACATTGATCTTGGTGTGAGGTCAACAAACCAATGCTTCAAGTTAAAGTCAACCCATTAATCATGAGATCGTATCTTTATGGTTCGAACATATTTAAGTTCAGGTTGAGCTTGTCAGCTTGACGTGGGCCAACAACTCAAAAAAGAAATTAGACTCTGATTCTCACCATATTAACGGTAGGTGTAAGCTTTAAAATTTGTATAAGAGTTTTATGTCTCATCCTCATGCATATGTCCTACTTATATGATATCGCACGCATGACATATATGATGACATATCACAACACATGTATGGCAAAATGCATCCAATCATGGCATACTACATGACATGTGATATGACATGATTATGTCATAGTTGTCATTATGTTATTTTGGAATAAAAATATAATTAGGAATTTGGCTTTCATAAATCAACGTTCCTTGATTAAATTAGGAAACAATTTTAAATTTTAATATTATATTTTTGTAAAGGGAAAAATATTAAAGATAAAATATATTTTAGAATCTAGATTTCATAAATCATGATTCTTTAATTAAATAAGGATTTAAATCCGAATTTATATTATATTTTATCTAGAAAATATATTAGAAATAAAATATGATTTAGAATCTTGATTTTCATAAATTCTCTAATTAAATAAGGAATTAATTTTGAATTTAATTTCATATTTTATTTTATAAGTATTTTCAGAAATAAAATATATTATAGAATATTGATTTCCATAAATTAAAATTTCAAAATTAAATTAGGAAATAATTTCCAATTTAATCACATACTTTATTTAAGGAAACAAATACATATCAAGAAAATCCAATTAATTAGGAAACAATTTCCAAATTAATCATTCTTGATCAAATATTTCCAAAAATATGATTTTCTAAATTACAAAATTTCCATATTTAGAGTTTTCCTAACAAATTAGGAAACTTTCCAAAAATGAAAAAATTTTCAAAATAGAAAATTTTCTAAAATAATTCTATGACCACCTACGACTTTGTAAAATCTATTTTATGAATATGTCGAAGCACAGTTTGACTCCGATACCACTGTTGGGTTACGACCGACGTATATATGTGTTTTTGTCGTTTCATAAATGAATGCAGCGAAATAAAATATAATAATTTCTTAAATTATTACAATACACATATTCACGCATGCAAGATTAAAACACGTGCGGAAATATTCGCCAAATAAAATTTTACATTATATTAAGAATAAAACTAAGGAGTATAACCCGTGCTAGTCTCATAGAATCGATGATGTCCGAACTGATTAATTCATCGACTAGGGAATATTTCAATACTTCATAATTACACATATAGAGATACTCACTAGTTGTGATCCAATCACAAATTTTCTCTTGTTATGAATCGTATTGCGGACATTCAGTAAATGAGTTTAAGATTCAATCAAACACATATGAGATGTGCATTCAAATAGTAAATCTTTATTTATCAAATAAATAGTTATAAGACAATTGTCTTAGAACACCTCTCAAACATAAAAGTAGGAGAGCTAAGAGGAAGAATATCTCCCATGGGAAGGGAGGGTTCTTGTCACGCCGCGATGGAGTCCCCGCCAGACAAAAATCCGACAGCATCTCCCCTGTACGGGTGACAATGCCAATTTACATACAAGGCCTACACGACCACTATACATCGGTCAACACGATCGGAATCCAAACAACCCACGCAGATAATAAATTAGGCCTCTGGCCAACTATCAAAGAAAAAGGTAAACAGTCTACATAACTAGACTTACCCCTTCTGTCATCTGGGCAGGAATACCCAATCAAAACCAATCGAAATAAATCCGATCAAAGGTCCCTAAGGACATACCAAAACATCCACAGGTACAAATATCCAACTCCAGTCCTAAACATATATTCTAATCAAAATACCCAAAATCGTAAACACAGATAACAAATAGAACTTTCACAACGAGTGGGGTTTGGCAGTTGGACTCTCCTGACAGCTTCATCCTGAAATAGATATAAATCAACGGGGTAAGTTCAAAGAACTCAGCGGGTATAGTCGATATGCAAAGTAAGACATAGCTAACAATAAAAATCATGCCAGTACAGTCTCACATATAGGGTAAGCAAGAGAAAAAATACAACAGGATTGTATTAATGTGAATCTCCTACCTTGATATAGGAGCATGTGTCATACTATAAGAGATAAAATCATCACCATATACAAATATGTATCATGTATGCATGACAATCATATGTAACATCCAAGGCATCAATAAAAATGCAGCAAACACAATACAAATGTGATCCGTGCAAAGTGCATGCCGTGCATATGACATGGTCATCCCCTGACGCCAGTCAGCCGCCTCACACGCGATGGTGAAGTCGTGTGGGTAGGGCTATGACAACTGTGCACTCTGTCATCACTGCTCCTGAGTGACCGAGTGGACAGGATGCTGTCGGAGTACACCTATCCTCCTGCCCCAAACAGAGTGGGGGAGCTAAGCTCTCATCTCCCGGTGTTATAGACCAGAGGAGGGATCCCTGCCCGCTACCACACTGCCTCATCGCTACCCATGAGCGGACCAGCGGAGCATGACAGAGCAACTGCACACACCATCCTGATGTACCACTAACCCATAAGTGGCAGTGTGTGCAGGCCATGTAATTGGCTGCGGGCTCAACTATAAAGGAACCCCGTCCAGCCAGCATGCAATCATGCAAGATGGTGCATGATACTAAAAGCATGTAAATCCAACCAAATATACCTATCCGAATAATATGCACAATCAATATGTACATATCCATAATCCAAGTAACTATGATCCAAATAAAACAGGGAAGATATAATCATAACCTATCACATGCATGTATCAAGTAGGCACATAATAAACTAGGCATATAAACATGAAAATTATTGCAAGCTATCCTAATTAGCATATCAACTTGACTATATCTAAAAGATAAGTCAAAATACCCGCCTGATAAAATGTCCGCAAAAAGAACTAGATCGTCACGACCGTGAACCTGCCTCGTGACCGAAACCTGCATAATGCATAACTATTGTTGAGCACAAAATACCATTCACCGACAAATTAAATACTTAATCGATTCCTTCTATAACCAATTAATCCAAAGTAAATCCATCAAATCCAAGCACACGACAACGTGCTAAATTACTACTATGTATCCCCAAGTAGACCCTCAACCCCTAGGTCACAAATTGTGATTAACTCTTCAATCCCAAAACATACCCTTGCAATTAATCTCACCATGATCAATACTCATCATATAAAAATATTATCGATAATGACAACAATCATCATAGTATTACAATGATATAATCTTTGGTGGCACCTCAAAAAAAATATCAATCAATCAATCTCAACCCAAAATAGATCCATTCCACAGATCAAAACTTATCCGAAATCAACCAACAATCATCCAACCATTCAATATCAACCGAATACAATACGATCAATCGAAAAACACCAAAATCGTGCTTACCAACCCTAGGATTCCACCAGCCACCAATCCTTTCCCCAAATCAGATCCCCAACTCAATTTCCAGCGGCTCAAACATTATTCACAACCACCCTTGCACGACATTAGGGATCTAATGAACCCTAATTGGAACCCAACATAACCCACAACTGTTTACAACCATACGCCATACAACCGCATTGTCGTATACAAAACCTAATAAAATCATAGATCAACCCAAACCTTACCTCAAACTCGATCCAACCTTTCGATCCCACATATTGGCATCCACAGTCCATTTACAATCCTCCACAACCAACCCATTCCTAAATGAAACCTCACAATCGACTAAGATCAACAATCAGCAAAGAAAAGAAGGTAATAGGTTGAGATTTACCAGTTCGATAAACCCCCCCAATCAGCTTGGTTCGCCGGAAGAAGGGGATTGTCGCACCACCCACAACGATCTGAGCAATTGGTGGTGGAGAACACGGAATCAAGGTTGGTTCTCACCCGAAATCAAGGAAACAACCACAGTAGGGAAGTTCGACCGGACCTTACCTAGATACCACGATCACCGGCGTCGCAGAGGGGCTCACGACGGCGGTCCGGTGCCAGCTGGGAAGAAACAAGAAGCGATGCGGTGTCAACCACCGGCAATGACAGCGGCGTGTCTTGCGACGATGAAGGTCGAAAAGGCCGAGGGGGACAGAACGATGGTTGTTCCCTGGCCGCGGAGGCCGGCGCATGCGGAGGAGAGGCGTCGGGCCCGGCGATCAGAGATGAGGACGACAAGCCATCTGTCGGCGCGCGTCGTCTGGACAACGAGCGCACAGAGAAATCTGTGGAGAAGAGGTTGCCAGCGAAGGAACCGTCGCGCGAGAGAAACTGCCGAAAGAGGAAAAGGTCGCGGCGGGGAAAAATAGAAAAAGAAAATAGAAAACCTAGACTTATAATTTATCCTATTTACTCATCTAAATAGGCCCCTTTAACAACCTGTTTTTCCTATCCCCGTGATTATCTCGTACGATCTCCGTTTAAATCCAAAAAAATTCCTAAAATTTCCTAAAAATCTCAAAAAATTTCCAGGATTATTTTTTTAATTCTTTGTCCATTTAATTTAATATTTTAAATTTTTCAGTATTTAACAGTTCTTCCTCGAGTGAGGAGGGATCAAGAGGAGAAGAATTCGAAAGTGGGGAAGTGGGATGAGGTAATTTTGGGGACGCGGTCAGAGAAGGAGAAGGCATGGGAGGATCGATTGCCATGCCCAAAGAAGGAGGAAGGGAGTGGGTAGGTAACGGGAGAAAATGCTCTCTGTGGATGGGGAGAGGATGCCAGGGGACTGGATGTCCTCCTTAGTGGGATCAGTGGTGATGAGGTGGCGACGTCGACGAAGTAGGAGAGGAGGTGGGATAGGGAAATGAGAGAAGGAGGTTGATGAGAGAGTTGAGGAGCCGACATGACCCCTCCTACGTTGGTTGAGTTTCTTGGATGACGAAGGAGGGAGGACAGGGGATTTTTCCCTCGTGCATTTCCTGGAGGGTTTATTGGCTATAGCCTTTTCTGCGTTGTTCCTAGCCCTCTGCATCAGATTGTCTGTAATACAAGGCATCCAGAGCAATAAACAACAACAATAAGAATTAGGAGACATTATATATAAAGTGTGGTTAATACCCTACCTATGACGATGGGATTATCCAGGTGGAAGGGGGACAACTTGTAATGGCTCAAGATATGGGCATCTAGTAAAAGGTCAGAATTGTAGTGGTGTTCTTTTAGCACCCTATGGACCTCAATAAAAGAGCATTGAAACCTACAATCCTGAAAGGGAGGTAAGTCTGGAAGGGTTGTTTTCCAAGTATCGAAATAGGGAAGTGGGGTAGGGAGCTGAGCAAAGAAATATACATCCCTCCAACTCTTGTGGGAGGAAGGTTTATTGGTAAAGAATTGGCAGTATGGACGATTAGAAAAATAAAATATACTTGGTTTGGAAGACTTCAATCGAAAGAGACAGTGAAACATTAAAGGAGACAAGGGAAGTTCTAGATGTTTATAAACTATAACAATATTCGCTAATAGTCGGAAGGCATTGGGGGCTAACTGGTTTACAGGAAGCTTATATAAATCTAATAGCTCGAAGTAAATAAGGGGTACAGGTAGTCGAAGGTCATTTCCAGTTGGTCAGAAAAGAAGCAGCGATAGTTGGGAGGGGGGAAGATGTGGCCGACAAGAAGTAGAGGTGAAGAGACATTTTATAGAAGGGTCTATGAACAAGTCTTTGGTATCTAAAAAGTAGTGGTTACCACCTATGTGTGTAAAGGTATCTTCATACTAGGGAGTCAAACTAGGGTTTTTCGGAGAAGGAGTCATAGCAGGGGAAGCAAGGCAACACTTACTTGTGGTTGAAAGGAAGCGGTCGTTAGAGGAAAAGAGACCCTTAGGTGCTGAGGGTTTGAGCGTGGGATAATCGCGGGCAAAAATCGTCGGGCGGAAGAAGAAGAGTCGGAACGGAAGAAGTAGAAATTATTGTGTGAAAACCAAGTCACCCGAAGGGTTTGACTTTTAAACTTCCCCCTAAAAATGAGAAAGCGGGGGCCCATTAGCCCAATAAGAAGTTTAATATACTTAGAGCAAGCAATGATGAGGGAAACCCTAACCCAATAAGTTAGGTAAGATTGGTGAAATATTGGAATGCGGTTAAGGTATGACCAAAGAAGGGTGATTAAAGGAGGTTCCTCACTTAGAAAGTCAAATTCAAGGTTTCGTTTGACTATTTTAGGAGGGTGACTAATGATACTGCTATAATATGACTTAGGAGTTCGGAAAAGGAAGCATGATTGATAGGAGGAAGTCGGAGGGAAGGGGCATAAGGTATAATCTATGACCTACCCTGGTAAGACCCGACTCAAGGAAATAGGCCGAGTTGATGACGTGACAACTTGGGGAAGGGAGAGGAAGTCCGGTGATCAAAGCGAAACTAGATAGTGACTTGGGAAAATAAGCTAAATTGAGGAGATGACATCTCAGGTAACCGAGTTGGGTTTGTGGCCATAGCAGTGACAAACATCGACTTGGGAAAGTTGAGATGAGTTAGAAGTGCATGTGCCCCAATGACCAAAGCAAGGTCAAATATCAACTCGGAGAGCCGAGTTGAGTTATAGGTACCTCGGCTTGAATGATTAGAATGGGGTAGGGAAGCAAGTTGGGAAAATGAGCCAAGCCAGTGGCGGGATGACTTGGGAAACATAATCGAGTTGGGATAAGGATAAGAAGAGGTGACTAGGAGAAAGAAGGGCCCAGTGGTAAAGTAAAAGTAAAGAAAGGGGAAGATATTTTATATTATGAGAGTTTGTTACACAACATAACAAGTCAAGACACCCAGAAGACCTCACAAAAGATTCTTAGTAATCTTTATTCACTAATATTATAACAACATTATTCCTCAGGTTGGAAGTACTTTCCAAGTGGACGGTGATTCAGTGGTTTGTTACGCAATAGTTGACTCTAGGATCAGCAGGTATAAAAGGAGGAAAGGTAGGAAGAAGAAGAGGATTGAACTTCGGCTTCAACCTAAGAACACAACTCTCTCACTCTCTCTGGGGTGGAGGAGTCTTTTGAATGGGGACTCATCACTGGAGAAGAGAGGAAAGATCCCGGAAGGAGGAAAAAGAAGGAAGATTCTACGAGCTTTATTTTCATTTACCTTGTATCAACTCTTATCTGTGAGAGATTTTCTCCACCTTCAGAAATACTTCCGAGAAGGAGAGATTTATAGTAAAGGTGTCTAGAGTCGAAGCTCACTCTATAGCTCACCCCGTAGAATAGGAATTGAAATTCCAAACCACGTTAAATCTCTTGTCTTCGTATTCATCACTCTTTCATCATTTTTACTGTTGTGGTCGGAGAGAACCCCAAATTTTTTTGACATCTTGATCCCAAAAGAAATTAGAAAATTCGTGCCACATCGGAAGATATTTTATAAATTTTACAAAAAGAGAGAGGATATTTTAGACTTTTTCACCTAAGAATATTTTTGAAAAAAATTTAAGATTTATTTAGTAATAAATGGGATGTGAATAGCCATTCAAAAACTAATTATTTTATTTTTTTTATTAAATTATTTTTTTATGGATCGGATTGATTCGGTCGGTTTATTAACATCAACCAGACAATCCACCGAACCCCTCTTTCTCCTTCGAGCTCACAGGTAGAGCGCGGAGGAGAGCCGGCGCGCCATCCAACCAGACAATTCCCCTGAAACCCCTCTTTCTCCTTCGAGCTCACAGATAGAGAGCGGAGGAGAGCCGGCGCACCATCCAACCAGACAATTCGCCTGAAACCCTCTTTCTCCTTCGAGCTCACAGATATAGAGCGGAGGAGAGCCGGCGCACCATCCTCCGCGTCCATGGCCGTCCTCCCCATCAACAAGTTCGAGGAGAAGATCGTAGAGACCGTGGAAGAAAACTCGGTGGTCGTGATCATCGGCGAGACCGGATCCGGAAAGAGCACCCAGCTCTCCCAGATATTGCATCGCCGTGGCTACACTCGTTCTGGCGCAATCGCTGTCACTCAGCCTCGCCGTGTCGCAGCGGTCTCCGTCGCCAGGTAAAGCCAAGCCCGCGGTTCGCGACTTCGCTCCATGTATCTCTCTGACAGTTGACAAAAGCCGCTACCTAATCCGCCTTCCCATGCTCGTTTCTGGGAAATATTTTAGAGATGGAAGCTATGAACTCTCAGACTTTGGAGGATCATTACTATTTCTCCTGTGGATTTTATATATTGTGATTGTCTTATCCGTTTTATTTGCACAGGCGGGTTGCATTTGAGCTTGGTGTTCGACTTGGTGAAGAAGTTGGTTATGCAATTCGTTTTGAAGATCGAACCTCTGAAAAAACTTGCATTAAGTATGGAAAAAATTGTACATATCTGGTGATTGATTATCTGTTTATAATTTAGATTTTTTTTTAACCATTCTGGTTCTTCTATGCTCAGGTACCTAACTGATGGTTGTCTTCTTCGAGAAAGTCTGTCTAATCCAGAGCTCAATCAATACTCAGTTATTATTTTGGATGAAGCTCATGAACGGAGTTTGAACACGTACTGGCATTTTTTCTTAGTTTATAAGCTTCTTTTCGTAGATTAGCAATATATTAAATCTTAAGATGAGTATTTGATTTTAGTATGTCTTTTCCTTTTTTTTTTCCTGACAAGTGATAGCTTATCTCCACCAATTTAAGGAAACGATTTTGTATTTTTTGCATTGTATTCTAACTAATAAATATTGAATATTTAAGATTATTAAAAAGTAAATACATCATTATTTATTCAGAATTGCAAAAGAATGAGATATTGGCAATATGTACACTACAGTTTTAGTAAAAAAAAAAACTGTTGATGACCAGTTAATTTCTATACTAGATGTTCTATAGAGTTGACAACTGTGAAAAGGATAGTTTTTCAAATTAATGTACCTCATCAGGATGCAACATGGGCATCTCAGATAATGCTTTTGTGGATGCCACACCTATAATATATTTTCATGTTAATCTTAAGCAAAAACCTTTCATTTGGTTGGCAATTTTGTCTCTCTGAATATATTTAGTCGCAAAGGGGTTTTATTAGTAACAAGATTAAGCTATGTAGTGAATTATTGCAAGAGTTGCTAAAAGATCTTTAATTCTAAACATCAATTTGAATTAAAGGGGCTTTATTAGGAACATGGGCAACCTATGTGCCAATTGATAGGCAAACAAGATGTTTTGCTTGTATCGACCTGACATGGAGCAAATTTTTAATTTTTTGGTTTTAGTAACAGAGAAAGGAATTGATAACATTAAAAGATAGACGAATATGAATTTTTTGTAATAATTTTTGGATATCTTGAATCTATTATTTAACAGGAAGGGGAGATTGATGAAGAGATCATTACAAAAACAACAACCAAGTCTTATCCTACTATATGGGGTTGGTTATATGGATCCTTTTACACCATTGGACTTTATCCCCTACTATATTATCATCTATACTTAAATAAATTTTATCTTGTTTTATTGTTGTTAACTAAATCTTTTTTTGTCTTCTTCTTTGTTTAATGTGTGTATTTGTCATCGTTTCAATCACCTAATTGGAGCATTTATTGGTCGTCTAAGTACATATTGGTAGCACCTTAAACGTGTCTCTCGGAATTTTTCCTCAATAGATGCAACTATGACTTTCTCTCTAATGCTCTTATTTCTTATTCTGTTCATCTTCGTATGTCCATACATCCATTTTAACATCCTCATCTCTATAACTCTCATCTTCTACTCGTATTCTTGAGTCGTAACCCAACATTCAATGCTATATAACATAACAGGTCTAACCGTCGTTTTGTAGAACTTTCCTTTAAGTTTTAAAAGTACTTTACGATTACATAAAATACACGACTCTCTCCTCCATTTCAACTATCCTGTTTGTATTCTATATAAGATATCTCTCTCAATCTCTCCATCGTCTTGCAAAAATGATCCTAAGTATTTATAACTCTCAGTTTCAGACAATTTATCATCTCTTATCTTAATACTTGTCTTATTACGTTTAATATTGTTAAATTTAAATTTCATATATTCTGTCTTTACTCTACCAATCGTAAAATCTTTCACTTTTAGTATTTTCCGTCGAGATTCTTGTTTAGCATTTACTCCGTCACATGCCTTAATCTACCAAAATAATATCATTTGCAAATAACATGTACCACGGTACCGTGTCTTGAATATGTCAAGTGAGTTCATCCATGATTAATGTAAAAAGATAGAGATTTAGAGTTGATTCTTGATGTAACTCTATTTTTATTGGAAATGCTTCAGTTAAGTCCGAAGTCTTCACTATGGTCGTTACTTCGTCGTACATATCCTTAATTAGTTTAATATATGCTATGCTAACACCTCGCTTTTTTAGAATTTTTCATATAATTTCTCTTGGGACTCTATTATAAATTTTTTCTAAGTCAATAAATACCATATGTAGAGCTTGCTGTTGCTTTTGATACTTTTCAATTAGTTGTCTGAGAAGTTGTATAACTTTTATTGTCGATCTTCCAAGCATAAATCCAAATTGATTTTCGAAAATCGTGGTCTCCTTAATCTTTTTTCTATTACTTATTCCTAAAATTTTATGGTATGACTTATTAGTTTAATATTCCTATAGTTTTCACAAATTTGTATGTTTCCCTTATTCTTATATAAGGGAATTATAGTACTTATCTTTAATTGAACATACATTTTTTTAAATTTTTAATATCATGTTAAATAATTTTATAAGCCATTCAATACCTTGTTTCCCTAGACACTTCTATATCTCTATCGGAATATCATTTGGTTCAATGACTTTTCCATTTTGCATCCTATTTAAATCTTGTTCTACTTTTAAAATTTGAATTCTACGCTAAAAATTTAAATTTCTATATTCATTTGATCTACTTAAATTATTTAAATTAAGTTGGTCACCTAAACCTTCATTAAAAAGTTACCTCTTCTATCCCTCTTTTATTTCTCCATCATTTACTAGTACCCTATTGCATTCATCTTTAATACATCTTATTTGGATAAGATCTTTTATTTTCCTCTCTCTTACTTTAGCTATTCTATAAATGTATCTTTCCCCTTCTTTTGTATCAAATTTTCAATATAACCATTCAAAAGTTTCATTCACTGCTTTCTTAGTCTCTTTCTTTGCTATTGTATATTTTTTAAAGTTTTCCTCGTTCTTACAAATATATAATTCTTTATAGGCTATTTGCTTTTCCTTCATTTTCTCATGTACATTCTCATTCCACCACCAAGATTCTTTACTCGGTGGTGCATGCCCTTTAACTCACTGAGTACACTCTTGATTACTATTTTCAACTTTGATAGCATCTTATCCCATGTTGTATTAGGGTCACCGTATATTTCACCTAATACTTGTACTCCTATCTTTTCCTTGAATATGTTCTTTTTCTTATTCTTTAACTTTTACTACTTAATTATAGGAGTCGTGTATATTTTTCTTCTATTAATATTATGCTTAAAATGTATATCCAATATTACTAACCTATGTTGGATATTTAAGCTTTCACCAGGGATGATCTTGTAATCTTTACAAATCTTTCTATCTCTCTTTCTAACCATAAGAAAGTCAATTTACGATTTATTATTTTCACTTTTGAACGTGACCAAGTGCTCTTCTCTTTTCTTAAAAATCATATTAGCTAGTATAAGATCATATGCTATCACAAAATCTAATATAATTTTACCTTCTTCATTTCTTGTTCTAAATATATAACCCTCATGCACCCTCTCATATTTCTCATTCTTCACTCTGACATGCCCATTTAGATGCTTCCTATTAAAATCATTTCATTTGACAGAATATTTTATAATACTTCATCTAGGTTGTCTCAAAATCTTGATTTGGTATCATCTAATCCTTCTTGAGGTGCATATACGCTAATTGCGTTTATAGTTTTTTCTCTACTACTATTTTGAGAGCTATACTTCTATCCCACTTTCTAACTACTCCTATAATTTCATTCTTTAACGAACTACCTATGATAATACCACTTCATTTCTTGTTTTGCTCTTTCCTATGTACCATAACTTAAAATCCGAGTTCTTTATCATCTTTGTCTTCTCGCCAAACCATTTTGTCTTTTGTACATACAAAATATTAATTCTTCTCCTAATCATCGTATCTATTACCTCCATCGCTTTACCTGTGAGGGTTCCTATGTTCCATGGGCCAAATCTTAGACTATTAGTTTTCTTATAATATTTGTTCTTACTCAATCTGACTCTTGTTTATTTAACACTACACTCAAGTTCTCCCCTCCTATAATCTTTTTATCCTTAATAGGATAAAAATCAATGGTCGAAATTGAGAGGAGATTCTAAAGTCTTGTGTAATTCACATGTGACTCTTGTGCTAAAAGGGAAATTTTATTAGGTAAAGACACGTATAAAGAGCTAATGTGACAGACATTAGAATAGTAAATTGGATGTGTGGAGTTGCTAGAAATAAAATGAATTCTAACATTCAAGAGCAACCATTGGTGCTTTTGTAGTTGATAAAATGTAAGAAATGAAGTTGAGAGGGCATGTACATGATTAAAGATGACCACTAAATTTGATAGTTAGAATAGTTTGAAGTTTGAATCCATTAGAATGGAAGGTGAAAAGAGTAAAGAGAGACCAAAGAAATCATTAGTCAATGTGATAAATAATGATTTAATTGCCATGAATATTACTAATGATATAACTTTGGATAGAGCTCCAATAGAGGAATAAGATTCATGGAGCCACCCAAAATAATTGGACAAATACGGCTGTTGTTTAACAGCCGATGAAAAATCTCTATACTTCTTTCAAATACTGGACGGTTAACTAACATGTCCATTACAATGGTAACAGTTTGGCAATCATAATAAACATCAAAATCTTGCCAATTCTTCTTTAAAGCTTGCTGGAGTCCCTTCCAGACATCCCAAAACAAGTTATTAAAGAATGGGCTAACTTGAATAGGACAGAATCCTGCAGTTCTTTTTTCGTCCTGTCTTTAGTCGATGAATTCCAGCACCTGCAACATGTCACTTCCTCAGTGTAAAGCTAAGTAGATATTGTTAGAATTATCAGATAGGTTACCTGGAGGTGTCAACATCCAACTAGGAGTATCTATGTTGTGGCGTTGGCTGGCTGTCATGGGTGTTTGAGTGCCATAGGTTGTCTTGTGGATGAAATTGCTCAACATATATGCTAGTATTAAAACTTGTGAACTTATGAAATTCCCCAGGAAGCAGTGGTTCTGCACCAAGTAGCTTTGAGGGTAATTGAGCACTTTCAATAAACTTGACCAGTTCAGTTTTGTACAGACATCTAATAAGTTGGCCAAGAGAGCTGGCATCTGAAATCTTCCTTAGTTTTGTAAGGATTGTGTAAGGATTGCCCTTTCCAAAAACCATCCACCTTGATTCTATAAGTCATAAAAATTGGAAAATGAGTGACAAAGCTGGGCACCAATTACAAACTACTAATGACCTCAATGAAAGAATCTTGGAATCTGAGCAAAGACCACAAATGTGATATGAGGAAGGGTAGCAATGAAAGTTAGGAGCTGGTTGAATGCCTGTCCTTCAATAGTTTACAAATGAAGATCTTATCTTTAGGTGTAGTAGGAAGGGACCAGACAATGAGATCCATGTTTATCATGATTCATGAATAATAATGCTAGGAGAACAAGAAACATATCTAACAGTATTATGGTTTGTTAGTTTGATCTGGGAAAATATGATAAAGTTCTTATATATAGAAAATATTACATTATTGGTAATTGGAACTATTTCTAGTATCACATGATTCTTTTGTAGTTTAAATAATAACTTGATTTTTGACATTCTTTATGTTCTAGACCTCTCATAGGCTCCTTAGCATACAACATGAATCCCAAATAAAATATTGGTATTTATAATACTGGCTTCTGATGTTTCTGATTTCTTCCAACCTCCAGTTAGTCTGAAAGGTGAGATTACATATAATGCATCCTTGTAGAGTATTAATAGTTATATGTGTGCATTAATAAATAGTGGGGCATACTCTATTTATTTATGCTCTAATTTTGATTTCAGTCGGGTTTTGAGCAAACTTAGGGAGCGTTTGGTTCATGGAGAATTTTTCATTTTTCATTTTTCTTTTTTCTTTTTCAGAAAATAGAAAACGATTTTTTTTGTGTTTTCTGGTTTTCTAGAAAACACTCTTTTATTTTTTTGGAAAACAAAAATGGAAACAGAAGACGATTTTATTGTGTTTTCCAGTTTTCCAGAAAACGCTCCTTTATTTTTTGGAAAATGGAGATGGAAAACACCAACCAAATGCGTTTTCTCGTTTTTCCAGAAAATGAAAACAGAAAATGAAAAATTTTCCACCTACCAAATGCCCCCTTACATGTGCACTAGGTTGTTTATTCTGACTAGCATTTATTAGACTGGTGCAGTTATACATGGCATGGCTATAGTTACATTATATGATGTGCTACTGTGCAATTGTTTATATTTAGTGCATTGTATAGCAATTAGCACTAAAATGTGCCTTTTTAATTGTTAGTTTTCCAATTTAGTATTTAGGACCTCAGAATCTCTTCTATTGTTGATATATGTATACTCTTTCACTTGAAGAGCTTGTTCTCTGATAATTACACTCATGTGCAGTGACATTTTACTGGGCTTAATGAAGCGCTTAACCAAGAGACGTACCTCAAATTTTAAAGTTCTTATCACTTCAGCAACCCTAGATGGCGTCAAAGTATCTAGATTTTTCTCTGGATGTCCTGTATTGAATGTCCCTGGGGCATCATTTCCTGTGGAAAAATTATACAGCACTGAGCGTCCTACAAATTATGTTGAATCTTGCCTGAAAACTGCTCTTGGTATGATTAAATTGCTTATTCCTTAGATTAATTAAACTGCTCTTGGTATTATTACACTATATTAAGATGACTAGGAGGATGATGACATCTCAAATGGGAGAGAATATAGGGTAACTGTGAATCTGTGATACAATACAATATATCTCCTTGACAGATTCTTTTATATATTGGAGTTGCTCAGAAGATCGATGAAATGTTTAGGGATATCTTAGAGATATTAATCTAATAATATGACCTTTACACTCTTCTCTTTAGTTATATAATGTATTTTATTATTTGCGTTTATGTGTTATATTAATTTTACTAGATATTAGTAAGATATGCCTACAAATTTTTACAACGTAGTTTTTTTGCTTATCCTTTTAACTTGAAATTTATGATTCACGATTTGCAAAATTACTAAAATGATTCACGATTTGAACTTTGATTCAACAACCTTAGCTACGATTAAATTCCTAAAATTGACTTTTTCTCATTCTAACTTTAGAGGAATAAATTTCTATTATAATAGTTATATTGATTTAATAAGGACCATTGCACTCATATATATAAATTCTAATAATACATCTGATGACTAAATACTCAATATAACCTAGTAAATACATCTGAAGGGAATTTAATGGCTGGGATTGATGTTGAATGGCATGACAATGCCTAATTAAGGCATTATATATTATTATTAAGTTTTAAAAATAGGAGAAAAAGCCATTGCCTTAATATCCAATATTCAATGCAATGGGTCTGAATCACATTGACAATAAAAATGCATGTGATGTCAAGAAGTAGGAACATTCAAAGCTGAAGCAGAATGCAATAACTATGCTAGGATTTATCTATAAATTATGATTAAAATGGTAAGTAATTATAAATTCTTGAATATTGAAATTAGCATGAGTATTTGTACACAGGCCTTTTTTTTTTTTGTGAGAAAGTTGAAGTTTCATCAACGAGCATGAGTAGTTTAGCTCCTTTCCTAGTTTACTGTGTAACAAAGCTATGAAATATGTGATTCTAGGAATTCATCTTCTAATTGGTAGAATATCTCTTTTCAGTGAAGGACTCATGCTTTAAAATTTAATAAATAGAAGAAATAGTAAAGGATGGAATTCCAATACCTTTATTGATTTTGACAACCATGCAATATGGAATAAATGTGATTACGATCCTGAACTATTTTGATTGCTAAAGTTTTACACTGGTTAGAACCAAACACAAACCCCATAATTCTCATATGGCTTGGATCAGCATTGATGACCCTATAAGATTCTTTTAATGAACTTGTGAATCCATGTTGATGATTGGATTTGTTGGATGGTCAAAGTAGCCTATCATGTCATTACAAATATTTCATGTTGGCAAGAAAAACAGCTAACTTCTTTCTTCTGGCCTAAATGTATTTACAAATTTTGTTAAAAAATTTATATTGTGGCACACACTTATAATAAGTTTTCTGAGAAAATGTTAAAATTTTCTTTACATTGCAATACTTTGCCGCAATTACAATTAAAACAGATCTCACTTTGGTTTACTTTATCCTGTAAGATTTTTTACGATCTTGTAGCTTTTGCTGTGATACCATCCATATTACTGTCAACAGGTATCCATCTGCACGAACCACTTGGGGATGTCTTGATTTTTATGACAGGTCAGGTGTGTTATTTTTGAACTAAAATTACCGCTTGTTTTGATTGGATAAAGATGCTTAACATTGACCCTGTTATCCTTATCAGATATCCGAGACAACATGCAATATCATATATTTGGCTCATCTGTTGACAGGATTTATGCTTTAAGTTTAGGGCTTTCATTGTTTCCCATTTTATTATCATTTAATAACCTTGCAAATTTCTGACGATGTATATGCTTTTAGGATGATATCGATAAAATGGTTTCCAGACTAGAAGATAGTATCCAAAAGCTTGAAGAAGGTTCCTGTGTGGATGCTATTGTCCTCCCACTTCATGGCTCTTTACCACCGGAAATGCAGGCAAAGTGTAGTTTTCTTTTAGTTTGTACATAACAGTTTCTATAGTGTGTAATTTCATGGTAGTTTTGCATCCATTATATGTATAATATTTATATAATCATATCTATTCAAGGTGTCTCCTTCCATGGAGTTTCACAAATGCTGCTTTAGTCTCCACTGAACTATTCATTATTCAACACTTAATCTACTATGGGCATGGTGTTGAATCAAACAATGAGCTTATCTAACCTCTAATGGAATCATTAATTCTTAAATTGATTCAGATTGGTAATAATATATGCAACGTTTTTTTCCCCAACTAGTTGATATTTGAACCAATCATGATTCAATATGAGTTTAGGAAACTGTATTCTTGTTTTTTACATTGACCATTGAGATAAGCTTAATATTATTGGCAATTAAACTACTGTTTGTGGTATTGGTATCATACTAATTAGATGCATGCAAGTGTTAAATTAACCATTAAAATTCAATCTGCAATTTTGTATTTGGGATTAAATATTTCCCAAATTTGTCTTGTGCTTTGCAATCCTCTTCGATCCATATTAACTGTCATTTTTTAATTTTATTTTATGATTAGATGCTGGGGGATTCCATTTTTCACTTGGAAGTGTCATTTGATTAGTGCTGTGGATCTGCTTGTCATTTAGTTTTTGATCAATGAAGGCAGAAGTTGTATGTCATATCCATAGAATTTTTTATATACACATGACAACGATGAATGAGGCATTTGCATCATGCTTTTCCATCTTTTTTTTTCCAGACTGTTCGAAACAATACTACCATATTTATGTTGTATCTTTTAAATCTTACCCTTTAAAATGACTTTCCTCATTCTTGGTCCCAATGTATTGATTTTGATCTAACTGAAGTGTATTAAACTTAAAAAATTGTACCATGACTATAACTTGCATTTAATTTTTTTGAAATAGGTTCGTGTATTCAGTCCAGCTCCACCAAATTGTAGACGATTTATTGTTTCGACAAATATAGCTGAAACCTCCCTCACTGTTGATGGTGTCGTGTAAGGATGATGTATTTCATTTCTTTTGTGCCTGGCACACTTGATATTTCTTTGCTTTTGTTATTATTTCTTATGTATTCTAGCAAAGGTTGTGTATGTGCCTAACACCGACAATTATACTTATTTGAGAATAGACACTGCAGGTAGAAACATTAATGCAGTTCCAGATAATAACTTCTTTTCCACAAAATGTTACTATTTTGAGACTTGCTTGCTTGATGACCTAACAAGTAATTGGAGAATTTTTTTAATTTGCTTTTTCCCAACCTTATCATTCTGGATTTGCATATTTCTACTCTCAAAAAATGAATAGCTCTCTAGATCCCCTAATTACATTGATGCCTTTTCAAAACTTTCTTCTGGTCAGCTAGAGGCTGAAGTGATTAACAATTCTAGTATCAATGTTATAGAATTAGTCACACAGTGACAAGAGGTATATTTTTAGGTGTAATCTCGGTTTGCAGTTGTTTATTTACAGATTTAGAGGTTCTACTGTTTGGTTGACAACTTTTGCAGAAATAAAACATCTATGTTTGTTAACAGTTTTAGTCTTCATGTATTTTTTCCCAAAAACTAGTTGGGAAATGGTTTTTAACCAAGGGTTTTAGCTACACATTTAAGTTAACTTGAGATGGATCCTAGTAGCATAATCTTGATGGTCTCATGTTTTGTTTGCATATGGGAAACCCCATCGAAGTCTCTTATGCATTCATTTAAAATCATATAATGACTATATTGTATTAATTAGTAAACGGGTGAAACATATATTATTTCTGAACTTCAAAGTTTGTGTAAATTTCTATAGCTATTTGGTTATTTCACAACAGCTTGTTGAGCTGGGAAATATAGTTGGTACAATTAATCTTGAATTGTTTTGGTGAAGTATCTTGCGCTTCTCCATCTTCGTGGGTGTAGTTACTATTTCAACTTTATCTCTTAATAGAACTAAATTGCTTGCCCCTAGGGCAACGACGCGTTGGTAAGGCACGAAGTTCCTCTCTACGCATCCAGGGGTCGATTCTGCCCTGGCTGCGCGCGTTGGGCGAGTGGAGGTGCACGCTGCCCCCTCGTCCCAGTGTGGTCGGCCCTTCTGGGCAGCATGGGTCCTAATGTGTCGGGTCACGCGTCACCCTGATTTACCCTCGTTGACCGGTGGGGACTCTCGTTGAAGGCCGTGGGACAGGGTCGGTCAGCTATCAGGACTAGTAGGGAAGAGAAATCGTACCTGATACATGATGTAAATAAAAAAAAAAAAAAAAGAACTAAATTGCTCAGTTCATCTACCCTTCACTTTTTGTAACTTTGAGACATTGCCTTTTAGAGAAATTGGTAAATAGGAAACAACCTGCTTGTCAGTTATATCTGTCAATTTCAATTGGGGTTTTAGCTGTAGAAAAGTATGTTTTAGTTACTCTCAACCAAGGTTTAAAATTTCGACCCGTATCGAAGTTTCGGTCTGCGATCGGAACGATACGGTTTCGGTACCGTATCGTCCGTTTCGATACTATTTCGATATTTTTTTATCTTTTAAATATTAATATTTAATTATTTAAAATGTTTATTATTTGTTTGATTTCAAGTGTTTATTGTTAAAGTATATTTCGATTTTTTAAAATGATTTTCTTATAAAGCAAAAAGCAACTCGGTGCACGAAGCTCCCACCATGTGGGGTCCCGGAGAAGGATCCATTGTACGCAACTTTACCTTGCTTTTGCAAGAGGTTGTTTCCAGGATTTGAATCCGTGACCTCTTGATCACAAGATAACAACCTTATCGTTGTACCAAGGCTCCCCTCTAAATGATTTTCTTATAAAATTCTAAAATTATTTCAATTTTTTTTTTGAATTTTTAATTAATTTTTAAAAATGAATTTAAGATTTAATTTTAAATAAATTATAAATTCGAATTTAGAATTTTAATTAAAATATCTTTTATTTTTATATTTTTAAATAAAAAATATAAATTTATATAATTATATAAATTAATGAATAATTTATTTAATTAAATTTTACAGTTTAATTATATATATATATAAAATTTATTTAATTATAATAATATTATAATTTATATATTAATTCATTTTACAATCGCATTCGCGATCGTGCGTTTTCGCAGTGATCGCGAACGCAATCGCGCGTTTCCACAAGCAATCGCACTCCCAGAGCACGATCGCGAACGCGATCGCTTTCCCGACGCTCGATCGCGAACGCAATCGTGTTCCGGGAACGCGAGCGTGATCGCGTTCCTGCAAGCAATCACGCTCTCAGAGCGCGATTGTAAACGCAATCGCTTTCCCCGATTGCGTTCCCGCAACGCGAACCCCTGTTGCTTCATCGCCGCTGCTTTGCTACTGCTTACCGGTATCTTGCTCGTGTGCCGATGCCGGTTCCACGTCGGAATGAAAAAAATCGAGCGTTTTGAATGGAACGAGTCGAAATTTAATACCTTGCTCTCAACTATCAAGCAACTAATGGTCATAAAAATCTAAAGTATAGCTACGGTGCCAAGATTAGTTAGCATTGGAACTCTATAACTCTATTTATCACACTTTCATAATGTAATTCGACTTACCAGGAGATACTACACTTGATGACTGTGTAATAATAGGTACCCAAAGACGATACTAGCAATCAATTACTCAAGATAGCAAGTGGTGTTCAACAAAATATAATTTTTTATTTTTTTCAACAGACCATACAGTGAAACCGTATAACATCAAAAGATCAGATGAATCAAACAAAAAGTACAACGAATAGAGCTAAATATGGTAACAACACATCTAGGATCTTTGAATAACTTTAAATGCTAGCTGAAATTAACTATAACTTCGAGATCAACCTTTGCATGCAACACAGAGATAAGAAAAGTAGAAAGTGAGCATAAATTGCTAAGTGGATAAATAAAAAAGATGTGTAAAAAAAAAGTGTATATATTTAATTTTAATTATTGGAGTTTTGTGCACTGGATTATCTTTTTTACATCAAGAAGATCGATTATGAATTTCATTACATCTTTAAAGTCTCATTTGAGGACTTTAGTTTTAATATATATAAACTCTTATTTTCATTTCACTTATCACTAATTAAACTCATCGTCACCTTTTATCACAATTTAATATATTTTAATATGATCTTTTAACATCAAAAGATCAGATGAATTGAACAAAAAGTACAACGAATAAAGCTAAATATGGTAACAACACATCTAGGATCGTTGAATAACTTTAAATGCTAGCTGAAACTAACTATAACTTCAAGATCAACCTTTGCATGCAACACTGGGTTAAGAAAAGTAGAAAGTGAGCATTAATTGCTAAGTGGATAAACAAAAAAGATGTGTAAAAAAAATGTATATGAATTTAATTTTAATTACTACATTAGCATGAGCTTTGTGCACTAGACTATCTTTTTTACATCAAGAAGATCAATTATGAATTTCATTACATCTTTAAAGTCTCATTTGAGGACTTTAGTTTTAATATATATAAACTCTTATTGTCATTTCACTTATCACTAATTAAACTCATCGTCACCTTTTTTCACAATTTAATATATTTTAATATGATCTTTTAATCATCTCCAATGAATTTATCACTAATCAATTCATTAAGAAATGAATCATGGAGTCAAATCCTTAGAGCATAAATAATGTCATAGTTTAAAGCCCTTATCAATGATATACAACAATAGAGAGCCATTGTACAAATAAATAATAATTGCAGATAGACATCGTGCTACCATAATATCATGACCATAATATCATGTGGGCAGTAAGTTACTTTAGTAAAAGACTAGGCTTAAAGTGTAACTTTTTACTTTTATTTTCTCTATTTATATTTATTGTTGTTTCACTTCAAATATTTTTAGACAGTAGTTATTTCACCTAGATTCTCATCTTATTTGTTTAATTTAAGACACTAAACAAATACCATGTGTAGCTAGCATCAGCATGTAGGTGCTTCTGGCCCTCCTCGAGTGTTTTAGAAGTGAACAAATTCTTCTGGCAACCACATCTATAGATAGCTGAGCATAGTGGTATTTTTTCTTCTGTGAAAGCTACGGTTCAAATCCATGATGCCTGTCAATAGAAAACTAGATATGTTTAACAGTTGTTGAGGCTTGCTATAAATGACCTGTATACTTCTTTGTTGCTGATATTTTGTGTATCTATTCCTAAGTTATGAATGACTAACTTGAGAGATTACATGTCTATTTTCTCCTGCTAGGTACGTCATTGATTCTGGATTTGTGAAGCAGCGGCAGTACAACCCATCAACTGGAGTGTATTCTCTTGATGTCGTTCAGATAAGCAGGTTGGTCATACCAAATATGCATAACTACCTATATTGTATTCTGCTCTAGTTAAACCTGCACAACTCATTGTGTAGTCACATTATGTTTCAGTTGTCTTTTTTGTCATGAACCAAATGCCTGATAGTGTTGGTTTAGTGATGGACTACAAGGATCAGAAGGATAGAACAATAAAAGGGTTATGATTCTTTGAATTAAACAAAATATAGAAATTTCATAATTGATGTCTATTAAAGAAAATTAACATTTTCAAGGTTTCTGAGATGGCTGATGCCTCAGCTCCAATTGCTATGTTAAACGTTTGACCTACATGTAGCATAAACAGTTCAGAGTCTACCACTAGTCTCCCACACTGGGGAAAGCTATATCATAGCTACAGGAAATGACCTGTTATAACTTAAAGGCAAGGGTTTGTATTTTTTTTTTAGTTTCTACTGCTTTGAAAAATTTATCAGTTGTTGGCACCACAAGGGGTGAAATTGGTTGGTTATTCATTTTGCAATCGAGTTCAAATTAGATAAACAAAGCAAGTTGGTGTTTGGCCTCACTGTATGGGCCGAGGCCAATTGGGTCTTTGTTTGATTGAATCCCATTTGTCAATCTTTCTTGAGCGGAAGATGACACGAGAAGAATTCATATCACTAACTTTATTGGGATCTTGAGGAGTGCTAGATATTGTAGATGATGCCTGGGAGATGTGGGATACAGTGATTGATGAGAGAAAGTTAATCTGAATGGGATTGGATCTTCAATGTTTCTCATAGATGGAAGAGTGAATTGTGGCTTTTGCAAGTAGATGTGTGGGTTGGTGGACTTGTGGGATGTGGGAAGTGGTTCTAAATAATAGCACGAGGAGAGGATGCACATGGGTTGGGTGGAGAGATACTACGAAGTAGATGGGGGGAGTGGAATTTGCATTGCTTGAGAAAGAAAGGGTTGTATTTTGAGGAGTTATATTCCTTTTGGTGCATTGAATCAACACCTTCTTGCACATTCTTGCACATTGCTATAAAGGTGGGGTGATTTGTCTTAGAATCCCTAGCAAAGAAGATATGAGTTATTTTTAGGTGGAAGCAACAACCACCCCACAAAGGAAAGAATCATTGGGGAAGAAGGTTGGATATTCGAAGAACTCGATAGGGAGTGGAGACGAAGCCACAACTAGAGAGAACTCACCAATTGTATATCTCCTATTGGTGAATGGGAATATAGAAGGGGTTGAGTTGATGACATTGAGAACCACAGTCATGTAGATGTGGAGAGGGGTGGAGGTGAGGAAAATATATTACAATGATAGGGAAAATTAAAGTTTTACTTGTTTGATGTAGGAGAACCTCTGTATCTTATCAAACTTGGTCATATCTTTATGGAGATTGAAGATGAAAATCCTAATCATTGAACTTCCTTGTTTGGTTTGTGAAGATTTTCTATTTTCAGATTTTAATTTTAAAATATAAAATAAGGTCATTGAAAATTGAAAAGAAAAAGTACATATTTATCATGCTATTATGTCTAATAAATAAAAAATTGATATATATATATATATATATATATATCAAGCTTTATTTTTTAAGAAATTCATCTATGAAAATTGAAAATTTTAAGTACCAATATATAGGACTCATTTTAATATCCCATAACTAAAAGATACTGTTCTTTTATAAAAAAAAGAGAACTACTTTATTACATGAAAGAAGCCTTATTTATAAAGTATAGGGCCTATAGATCAAACTCTATCCTAAGAAATAAAATAATGGATAAAACTCTATCCTAGGAGATAAAATAATTATCCCTAGAATATTCTAACACTCCCCCTCAAGCTGGAGCATATAAATTATATACACCCAGCTTGTTACATATGTAATCAATTCGAGGATCTTTTAGAGGCTTAGTAAATATATCTGTTAGCTGATCATGTGAGTTAACAAAACTGGTAGATATTTCTCCAGATATGACTTTCTCTCTGACAAAGTGACAGTCGACTTCAATATGCTTTGTCCTCTCATGAAAAACTGGATTTGACGCGATATGTATGGTGGCCTGGTTATCACATATAAGTGACATTTGTGTAATATCTCCAAACCTTAGCTCTTGAAGCAATTGTTTGAGCCATATAAGTTCTTGATTGGCTATGACCATAGCTCGATACTTTGCCTCTGCACTGGATCTTGCCACAACATTTTTCTTTTTGCTTTTCCAAGAAACAAGGTTGCCTCTGACAAATATACAAAAACCAGAGGTGGATCTCCTATCAATAGGGAATCCTGCTCAATCTATCAGAATACCCTATAACCCGAATATGTCCTTTGTTTTCGAACAAAAGACCTTTTCCTAGAGCGCCTTTGATATATCAAACAATGCGAATCACATCATCCCAATGTTCTTTACATGGAGAGTTGATAAATTGACTTACTACACTTACTGCAAATGAGATATCTGGACGAGTAACAGTAAGGTAGTTTAGTCTCCCTACTAATCGCCTGTATCGTTCGGGATCTGGTAGAGGCTCCCCTTGATTTGGCAGGAGCTTGACATTAGAATCCATAGGGTTGTCAACTGTCTTTGAGTTTAACATATATAATGATCCCATTTCTGGACTGTGCTACTTCTATCCACAAGAAATATTTGAGTCTGCTGAGATCCTTTGTCTGGAAATGCTTGAAAAGATGTTTCACCTATGAAATCCCGAGATGATCACTGCCTGTGATGATAATATCATCAACATAAATCACTAGGTAGATGCAACAAGTAGATGAGTGGCGATAAAAGACAGAATGGTCAGTCTCGCTCCGAGTCATGTCGAACTGTTGAATTACAATACTGAATCTATCGAACCATGCTCTGGGTGACTGCTTGAGACCATATAAAGATTTTCGCAAGCGACAAACAAGACCAGAAGACTCCCCCTGAGCAACAAAATACGGAGGTTGCTCCATGTAAACTTCTTCGAGCAGGTCACCATGTAAGAATGCATTCTTGATGTCCAACTGATAAAGAGACCAGTGTTGAATTGCCGCAATGGACATGAGTAGGTGTATAGAGGACATCTTGGCAACAGGGGAAAAAGTGTCCCCATAATCCGATCTAAAGATCTGAGTATAGTCTTTAGCAACAAGACGAGCCTTAAGCCGATCAATCGTTTCATCTAGACCAACCTTCACCGTATATACCCATCGATAACCAACAACTGACTTTCTTGGTGGTAGAGGAACGAGGTCCCAAGTCCCACAGCTCCGTAAGACACTCGTTTCATTTATTATAGCTTGTTTCCACCTTGGATGGGCAAATGCATCTCTTGCAGTATTCGGAAGAGAAACAGATGACAAGGAGGAAAGACAAAAATAATAGGAAGGAGAAAGACGATGGTAACTCAAAGACATATAATGAGGAGAAGGATTTCGAGTGGAACGTATACCTTCCAAGTCTGATGGGAATATCATTCGTAAGATCAGCATGCAGGAGGAAGGGGTGGAGGACGACTCGAGAGATGATTCCATGGCGAGTTTGTGTTGGGCGTGTGACGCCGAGGACAACGCAGATAAACACATAACGGAGGAGAAATTGGGGCGAGGGTGATAGAGAATCCTTGGAGGATAAAAAGGCTGCGCAGTAGCATAGAGCAGCGACTCTGAAGACCCAAAGAAAGGAACTGAATCAAAGAACGTGACATCAGCAGAGATGAAATACCGACGGAGAGTAGGAGAATAACACTTGTACCCTTTCTGAGACCGTGGGTATCCAAGGAAAACACATTTATGCGACCGAGGAGAGAGTTTATCAATATCAGGATCAAGAGCATGAGCAAAACATGTAGAACCGAAGACCCTAGGTGGTAAAGGATGAAGGGACCGATTTGGATAAAGTACATGATGAGGTATTTGACTTTGTAAAGTAGAGGAAGACATGCGATTGATGAGATAACATGCAGTAAGTACGACGTCACCCCAAAAACGAAGAGGAATATGAGAGTGAAGGAAAAGAGTCCGGGTGGTCTCGAGAAGATGACGATTCTTGCGTTCTGCAACTCCATTCTATTGGGGGTATGAGGACAAGACGTCCGATTTAACACACCGTGAGATGCCAAGAAGGTCCGAAATGGAGTAGATAGATACTCACGTGCATTATCACTCTGCAAGGATCGAAGAGTGATATCAAATTGTGTTTTGACTGCATTAAAAAAAGATTGGAAAATAGAAAACAATTCCGAACGATCCTTCATCAGATATAATCAAGTACAACGGGAAAAATCTTCTATAAAGGTAACAAAATTTCGTGACTCCAATGTAGAAGGAACACGACTCGAACCCCAAACATCGGAATAAACCAAAGCAAAGGGAGACGTAGCCTGATTTATAATGCGAGGAGAAAATGAATTACGAATATGCTTACCTAACTGACACGACTCACAAGATAAAGACTCTAAGTGAGAAAGACTAGAATGTAATTGTTTTAACTTATCAAGACCAGGATGTCCCAACTGAGCATGAATAACAAGCGGAGATGCCGCCGCCGAACCAACAAGAGAGACTTGGTGAAGTTGATATAGGCCATGAGACTCACATCCGAAGCCAATAATCCTCCCCGTACTCGTCCTGTAATGACATAGAAGATTTAGTAAACGAGATGACCCAATCAAGAGATCGAGTAAGTTGATTTATTGATAACAAATTAAAGGGAGCTCTGGAAATATAAAGAACATTATGAATGGAAAGAGATGGAGAAGGATGAAAAACACCAATACCCTGGGACTGAACTTGAGAACCATTTGCCATGGTGACAAAGGGTAAATAATCGGAAGTAGATAGTGAAGAAAAAAGAGATTTATTACCAGTGATATGATCGGTGGCCCTAGAGTCAAGTACCCAAGGACTCGAAGAGCGAGATATGCTAGCAAAGGAATTACCAGCTTATGTAACAGCAGCAGGTGAATTAAAATCTCGTCGATCCTCATACCATTTCAGAAAGTTATCGTAGGAAGGCGGTGGAATCGGATCCGATGTCAACTGTGAAGTGGAAGCTGAAGAAGCGACCGAACTCTGGGCGATCTGAGCAGCACGAGGAGGTCGACCATGGAGACCTCAACATTTATCAATCGTGTGTCCTGGTCGGTGACAATGATCACACCAAGGACGTCTTTTGCCACTCTTACGAGGTGGAGGTCCGAAAAAGGGTGATTGAGAGGTAGGTGACCTTCTAAACTACTGAGATGCAGGTGGATCTACAAACGACATCGGGAGAGCTACCTCGGAAGGCGGGCTCCCAGGATACGATTGTAGTCTCGATTTTTGAGCAACAGTAGACGGAGCGGGTAGCCTGATTGATGACGAGACGACCAAAGGAGGGGCGGATTGTGCCGAAGGCGGAGGGAGGGTTCGAGGTGCAGGGATCTTGATCGCGCCGTCGACTACGGTGGCGATGGCGGGGATTATCCCGGTCCTCGTGGCGGCAATGATGGCTGGCTCTGCATGCTGCAGGAGCCATCGGATGGTCTCGTCGTCCGACTTGTGCCCTAGCTTGCGGGTGAGCTGGAAGATCCGAGTAGCGCAGGTGGCCGACATGGTCATGTTCCTTTTTCGATGGATTCGTCGCACTTGCTAATGAAGTAGAAGCTGGATGACGGCTGTCGGCTGTGGAGAAGACAACTGCCGACTGCGATGACAAGTTGAGCTTGCGGAGAGGAGCAGCAGCTTGCGGAGAAGACGGAGAGCCTGCGCGTGGAGTTGGATCTTGATCGCGGGGTGCGGAAGTGATCGTGGGGCAGGTTTGCGCCCGAGATCTGCGACCCGTGGAAGGAGACGCGAAAGTGGCTAGGATGCTGTTTGGGGAAGGAAGGTGTTGCTCACAGCGGCGTTACCGCCTCTTTGTGTTGCTCGTCGCTTGTTTCGCTGGAAGGACTCGGAGCCGCAACGAGGAGGCCGTGTCGCGAGGCTGGAGAAATCGCGACAAGGAAGCTGGTGCATCTACGGCGGGGAGAAGGCGACGACGTGAGTCGGCGCTACGGGAAGCAGGCGGCGGCGATGAAAAGCTCGCAACGAGGAAGCTGCGTCTGCGAGGAAGAAGGTTGCGATAGCATCGTCTACGTCGCGGGGAAGAAGCCGCGAGCAGAGGTGGGCCCCGAGAGAAGGAAAAAGAAAGAAAAAAAAAAGTTCACAAAAGAAAAACCTAACCTCGTTCTGATACCATGTTCTTTTATAAAAAAGAGAGAACTACTTTATTACATGAAAGAAACCCTATTTATAAAATATAGGACCTATAGATTAAACTTTATCCTAAGAAATAAAATAATAAATAAAACTCTATCCTAGGAGATAAAATAATTATCCCTAGAATATTCTAATAGATACAATTCGGGGACTAAAATCCACGACGTGTACAAGTGGTAATTTCAAAAACTCTTAACTGTAATAGAGACAATGCTTTTTTAATGGTTTGGAGAGTGATCTAGAATCAATCACACAAGTATCAGATTCATTTAACTGTCAATTCTCGTATCATATTTTCATTGTTTTCCTGTCTCTCCACGATATGCACTTGCAAAGGTGGGACATAGAAATATGTTTAATCTCTTTTGGTAATATTTAGTCATTCCTGACTTCTGTACTTTGAACTAATCAGTAAAAAATGTGAACTTGTGTTGCACAATTAATATTTATGTAGTTTATTAGAGATTAATTAATAGAGGCAATGCTTTTTTAATTGTTTGGAGAGTAATCTAGAATCAATCACACAAGTATCAGGTTCCTTTACTTGTCAATTCCAATATCATAGTATCATTGTTTCATTAAGGATGCTTGTTATAATACGTTTGATATAATAGAAATTGCTAGTTTTCCTGTGCTTTCCAGGATATACACTTTGGCAATATGTTTAATCTCTTTTGGCAATATTTTCTCATTCCTGACTTCAGTCCTTTGAACTAATTTATAAAAGATTTGTACTTGTGTTTCACAATCAATATTTATATAATTTATTAAAATTATTTATAATATAAATTTAAAAAAATGTAAATAGAAACAGTAAATGTGAATCTGAATTAAATAGTTTTCTATTCCATTTACACAAGCAGATATTAAACTTTTTTGGTCTTTGTTGATTGTCATCACGTGTTCATGAAAGCTTTCAAAAAATATCAATTAATCATACATAATATCATGTGTGAAAATATTTGTAATTATTTTTTAATGTTCCTTATATATTAAAACTAATTTCATAGTAAAATATATTTTTAATTTAAAAATTTAATTGCATTCCATTTAATTAATTTCATATTCATTTATTTTTTGAATTCATGTAGGATAAGACTGTGTATGGTATATCTAATATGACTCCATCCTTTTTCGGAACTTTGTGTTGGTGAGAACTTCGTACACTGGGTTGTTTTTTTTTTTTGTACATATTGAGGATTAGCGAACAATGAAACATTAAAAAAGAGACAAATTTAGCATTTTATATAAAATAAGGACAGTATGGTGCACGAAACTTCCGCCAATGTGGGGTCCCGGGTGCACGAAACTTCCGCCAATGTGGGGTCTGGGAAGGGTCAGAAGGGAGCCTTGGCACAACGGTAAGGTTGCTGCCTTGTGACCAAGAGGTCACGGGTTCAAATCCTGGAAACAACCTTTTGCAAAAAGCAAGGTAAGACTGCGTACAATGGATTTCTTCTCCGGTACCCCGCGTGGCGGGAGCTTCATGCACCGGGTTATAATTTTTTTTATACAAAATGTTTTTTTTTAAAATAACATTTTATATAAATTGATAATGATAAATCAAATATTTTAAGGTTTGAATTAAGAAAATAGTAATATTTTATTCTCGTCCCTTTCCCTCCTCCCCTTCATGATGCATCGATTAAAGGGTTTGATTTGCCAAAATGCAACATCTACTTTCAAAAATTTTCATAGGAACTAAGACATAGAAGGAGAAGCTTGTTAACAGGGAGCTTTGCTTTACACACAAATATGCACACACATATTATACTAGATTTGCTTTGATATACATCAGAAGGAATGTTTCTGATTTTCATGTTCATATTTGGAAATAATATTTTCACACGACGCTTAGATTTGAGCATTCTAGATTAAAATAATATCTAATTGTTTGAAATTGTTGGCATAAACTTTGGCAGGGTTCAAGCTGATCAGCGAGCTGGCCGAGCTGGAAGAACTCGTCCTGGCAAGTGTTACAGATTATACCCTAAAACTGTTTACGATGAAGAGTTTCTTGATGCAACAATACCAGAAATTCAACGATCATCTCTTGCTGGAAGTGTTTTGCACCTGAAGTCACTAAGCCTTTCTGACATTGACATCTTGAAGTTTGATTTTCTTGATCCTCCATCACGTAAGAGAAACTTCACCATATGTTATTCTGCTTCTATAGATTTGTTTGTCCATTTCAGTCCTTAGAGCTTAAAACATACATAAAAACACGTGTTTACTATCAGTAACATGGATAATATTCCATTCCTAATGGAAATATTTGTGAAATTATGGTACACTATGTTTCTACAGGTGAATCATTAGTAGATGCTTTAAGGCAGCTATACCTGATTGATGCAATCGATGAAAATGGACAGATAACTGATATTGGAAAATCTATGGCTGGTAAGAGTTCCATGGATGCTCGAAGGCTAATTTGATCTTTGTCAGCCTTGATTTGTGCATGCATCACATTGAAATTATTACAAGGCAGTTAGTAAGCTTTCTATTCTTCATGGAGCGCTGTGTATAAATGTTTTGCAAATAACATGTATAGAAAGTGAGTCTACCTAGGTGCATATCTTTTAATGGTTATTTGCATTGGTAAAGACATGATACTAGGAAAGATCTTAATATCGAACAATGAGGTGCAAGCTGAGTAGTGGTTGCAGTGAAGAGCAATGCTTAAAGTGTTGTTTCTTGTTAGAGTTTAGGTCATTGGCTTGAATAATACAGTTTTAGTATGTACAACGTTGACACTTGCCATGCTTCATCAAACCTTGAAGCTTGTCAAGATGAATGCAAAAGAGTTTATTCTATGATTCTCTTCTACATTACTCGTCGATTTTAAAAATATGCCTATATCAACCAGAAAGCTAGTTATAAAGAAATAAGTTACAAAAATAAAATAGGATTGTCCTTTACTAGTACTAAAATGATTGTCATGCATTAATGCAAACTTTGATTCTCCTAGCATCTGGTGAGAGCATCCTCATGAGTTTAAATTAAATCCCTTGTGTAATGGTGAGTTGAATTTTCCGTTGTGATATAATGCCATCCTTCCCGCTTTTAATGATTTCTCCCACTCCAGCGACTACTCTTTTTTTCCATATCTATGTTCTCCTCTTTATTTCATGTGCGCTTTTCTCTTTTTACTGGCGAAGTTTTTGTATCTTGCTTATATAGATTGCCAAATTTCCAGTCAGCTATATGATTCAAACTAAGGAGGAGGGTTGCGTTAGGTTGCCAGCCAGCGTTAAACTAAGGCAAATGTTCAATGAATGGATCAATCAAACTATTGTGCTAATGCTAGGTTGTTCCCCGGAAGGAACGCGTTACAGGGTCCGACTGTAATGTCTCGGCAAGGACCGCTACATTTTCAGAACTCGGGTGTAGTGAAAAATATGCTAGAGTTCACGTTGCAGGGTCCGACTGCAACGTATCGGCAAGGATCGCTACATCTCCATGAGAACTTGGGTGTAGTGTTAAATAAGCAAGAGTTCTCACACCATAGGTTGGGTAAGAACAAATATTATAGAAAAACTAGTAGTCTAAGATTTGGTACATGGAACATAGGAACCCTCACTGGTAAAACAATGGAAATAGTAGATACGATGATTAGAAGAAAAATTAATATTGTATGTGTACAAGAGACAAAATGGGTTGGTGAGAAGGCAAAGATGATAGAGAACTCGGGTTTTAAGTTATGGTATACAGGGAAGAGTAAAACAAGAAATGGAGTGGGTATTATTGTTGATAGTTCGTTAAAGGATGAAGTTGTAGGAGTAATTAGAAAGGGGGATAGAATTATAGCTCTCAAAATAGTAGTGGAGAAAGAAACTATAAAGCGTAATTAGTGTATATGCACTCAAATAGGATTAGATGAAAATACAAATTAAGGTTTTGGGAGGACTTGGATGAAGTATTACAAAATATTCCGTAAAGATGAGATGATTTTAATAGGAGGTGATTTTAATGGGCATGCGGAGTGAAAAATGATGAATATGAGGAGAGTGCGTGGGGTTATGGGTTTGGAGCAAGAAATGAAGAAGGTAAAACTATATTGGATTTTGCGATAGCATATGATCTTATACTAGCTAATACATTTTTAAGAAAGAGAAGAACACTTAGTCACGTTGAAAGTGGAAATAATAAATCACAAATTGACTTTCTTATGGTTAGGAAGAGAGATAGAAAGATTTGTAAAGATTGTAAGATCATCCCTGGAGAAAGTTTAACTACTCAGCGTAGGTTAGTAGTATTGGATATCGCCTCGAATATAGTATTAATAGAAGAAAAATATACACACCCTAGAATTAAGTGGTGGAAGTTAAAGGATGAGAAATTAAATATATTGAAAGAGAAGGTATGAGTCTGAGTATTAGATGACATATCTGATGACCCTAATACGATGTGGGATAAAATGGTATCAAAATTGAAAATAGTAGCTAAGAGTGTACTCGATGAGTCGAAGGGACATGCATGAGTAAAGAATCTTGGTGGTGGAATGAAAAATCTGAGAAAGTCGAGGAAAAGCGAATAGCATATAAGAAATTAAATATTTGTAAAAATGAGGAAAATTTGAAAAAAATATACAATAGCGAGAAAGAAGCTAAGAAAGCGTTGAATGAAGCTAAAATGAAACTTTTGAGCGGTTATATCGAAAATTAGATCTGAAAAGAAGGGGAAAGAGACATTTATAGAATAACTAAAGTGAGAGAGAGGAAGACAAAGATCTTAATCAAATAAGATGTATTAAAGATGAATCTGATAAGTCTTAGTAAATGATGAAGAAATAAAAAGCGGTGGAAGAGATATTTTTATCAACTTTTTAATGAAGGTTTAGGAGACCAACTTAATTTAGGTAATTTAAGTAGGTCGAATGAGTATAGAAATTTAAATTTTTATCGTAGAATTCAAATTTGAGTAGAACAGCTTTAAATGGAATCTGAAAATGGAAAAGCCGTTGGACAGGATGATATTAGATAGAGTTATGGAAGTGTCTAGGGAAACAAGGTATTGAATGACTTACAAAATTATTTAACATGATATTGAAAACAAAAGGATGCGATCGATGGAGGGTAAGTATCAATTCCCTTATATAAGAATAAGGACATCTGAGCTTGTAGAAACTATAGGGGTATTAAACTAATGAGTCGTACCATGAAACTTTGGGAAAAATAATAGAAAAAAGATTAAGGAAGGAGACCGTGGTTCTCGAAAATCAATTTGGATTAAATGCGGGAAGGTGATAGAAGCTATCGTCTTCTCGAATAACTAATTGAAAAGTATAGAAATAGCGGGATCTACATGGTATTCGTTGATTTAGAAAAAAACATGATAGAGTTCAAGAGAAATAATATGGAGAATTTTAGAAAAAGAGGTGTTAGTGTAACATATATTGAACTAATTAAGGATATGTATAAGGAAATGCTTGACGAGTGAAGACTTGGTGGATTAAGCGGAAGCATTTCCAATAAAGATAGGGTTACATCGAGGATCGGCTTTAAGTCCTATCTTTTACACTAATCGTGGAATGAACTCCTTTGGACACATTCAAGACACATTCTGGTAGTGCGTGTTGTTTGCGATGATATTGTTTTAGTAGATGAGACACGTGAAGGAGTAAATGTTAAACTAGAATCTTGGCGGGAAACACTAGAAGTGAAAGGTTTTAAGCTTAGTAGAGGAAAGAAAGAATATATGGAATTTAAATTTAGTAATATTAGGCGTAATGAGACAAGTGTTAAGATAGGAGATGATGAGTTATGCGGAATTGAGGCTTTAAATATTTAGGATCGTTTTGCGAGATGATGGAGGATTGAGAGAGATGTCTTCACGTAGAATACAGCGGGATGGTTGAAATGGAAAAACATCTCGGGTATTTTATGTGATCGTAAAGTGCCTCTAAAACTTAAAGGAAGTTCTACAAAAGCGGCGATTAGACCTGCTATGTTATATGGAGCTGAATGTTGGGCTACGACTCGAGCATATGAGCAAAAGATGAGAGTTGCAGAGATGAGGATGTTAAGGTGGATGTGCGGACATACGAGGATGGACAGAATAAGAAATGAGAGCATTAGAGAAAAAGTTGGTGTTGCATCTATTGAAGGAAAGCTCCGAGAGACACGTTTAAGGTGGTACGGACATGTACTTAGACGGCCAATAAATGCTCCAGTTAGGCGATGTGAAACGATACCAAATATACACATCAAACGAGGAAGAGGAAGACCAAAAAAGACTTGTTTAGCAACAATAAAACAAGATAAAATTTATTTAAATATAGATGATGATATAGTAGGGGATAGAGTCCAATGGCGTAGAAGGATCCATATAGCCGACCCCACCTAGTGGGATAAGGCTTTGTTGTTGTTGTTGTTGTTGTATATGATTCAAACATGGAACATGTCGCCACGACTAAAATTTCCAATGCAGATAAAGGGGAGGGGAAGAGGAGGAAAAAGATACATAAATAGACTTGAAATTTATAGGAGAATGTTTACCGAACATTAATTGATGAAAAATACATGGGGGTGGAGGTGATCGCTGTAGTAGGTGGTACTTGGGAATCTATGTAGTAGTAATTGAAGATCATCGGTGGCAGAGGAGTGAGGTAACATTTCCAAAAGGAGTTTCTCTATATTTTTGACCTCACTGAGTCCACAATTGGATGATTATGAGTCAAGGTGAAATTAGGATTGTGGTCATTGGGATAGGAGAAGTCTATTTTCTACCCTTATCCTAAGGCCATCTTTTTATTAATATACTCAAGGTTTAAAATTTCGACCTTTGTCGAGCGATACAGGTGAAATTTATTGTTCCGTCCGTCGCCCGACACTAGTACAGGTGGTACGATGGCCTCGGGCCCTCCGCGGGCTCGTCGAGACACAGTCGCTGCGGCGTCGTCGACCTCGCGTGTTGGCCGCCGGCGTCGCCGCGATCTTGGCGTTGGCGCAGCGTCGCCGCGAACTCCGCGTTGGCCGTAGGGGTGTCGCGTGGCCTTCGCGAGGCCGTAAGGGCATCGCGCGGCCTCTACGGGGCCGCAACGACGTCGCGCAGCCTCCACGGGGTTGCGACGACATTGCGCGACCTCCACGGGGGCTGCGACAACATCGCACGATCGTGGAGTGCGACTACGATGTTGCGGTGAATTGATTTTAATAATCAACTCCCTAAACTATAGTTTAAACTATATGAAAAAATAAATAAAACAATTAAAATTTAATAAATTTATCTTATTAGTTTAAAAATATTTTATAAATTTATATATTATGAATTATTATTATTAAAATTTATTTTATTTTTTAATCCTATTTAAATTAATTTTACTATTATAATTAATTTTTTGATTTTTTTCTTTCCATAATTATTTTGTTTTTTTAATATTTAAATTAAAAATTTCATTTTTATATTTAAAAATTATCCAAATTTACCGATACATACAATACGATACGATATTGAAATTGTATTGTTCTAATCGCAGATTGAAACCTCGATATGGGTTAAGTTTTTAAACCTTGAATATACTACAAATATAGTATATATAATTGATGCATATATAATACATCATATATTTAGTTAATGTGAATAATTAATGGATAGATATATAATTAATTAGTATTAGTTTATTCTATGTAAAATGGATACACATGTAATGCTTATTTAGTAATTGATATTATATACTTATAATTTTTATAAAATAGTATTATTCATAATGTATTATTTATAATTTACTACAAATAGTATTAAAACTTATGCAAGTTATAGTAAGTTTAATATAATTAAGGTAAGTTACAAAATTTAACTTATTAAATTTTACAAAAGATGTTCGTAATAATTTGTAAGCTATTTCCCTTAAGTGTTAATGCAAAAAGTGTTTAATTGCTAACAATTTATATGTAAAAGAAATTAAGTCTCAAGTCATACTGACAAGACCCAATACTATGGCACCAAAACTGTATTATTCTAGATAATGACCAAACTTTGGGCCAGTTCAAGGTTTGAAACCTTGGATATAACCATGATAAAGCAAACACTATATTCAGTTATTTAGGATGGCTAGAAACTAGTACTCATTTCATTCTTTTATTGTGTTAAGCATTTCATGGTTGAGTTATGGAGCTCTATTTTCTAGACCATGTATTTTGCATTTCATGCTGTGTTTTAAAGAAGTCACTTGTATCTTGATTCTTCTTTCAAACAATCACGTCCTCACTGTTTTTTGGTGTTTCATCACTGTTTTTTCAGAGCTTCCATTGGAGCCCTCACTAGCAAGAACATTGATCGAGGCGAATGAATCTGGATGTTTGTCTGAGGCTTTGACTGTCACTGCTATGTTATCAGCGGAAGTTACAATTCATCCTACTCGAAGGTGACCCTTGTTGTTACTTATGCTTTTCATCAGCTAAAGTTGTCGGTCCCTTTCTTTCCTTATTTGCCTCATCAGAAATATAAACTCAAGATTCCATGCCAGTATTATCATCAGTAGAACTTCCATGATCAGAGATACTTGCAAGCTGCAAATGCCAATGCATATACCATGCAAGTGTCGAAACCAAAAAAAAAAAAAATCTTAGTGTTTTAATTCTCTATTCATCCAAGTATTCTAATAGTTAAGTTCATATTCACTATGCTACTCTTGGCGGTGGATTGTGGTTTTTCATTTCTGTAAATTAATATCCACTTATTTCCTACAACTGATAGAATGTTTACACATTAACTTGATGAATTCACTTTGGATTTGGTTTCCAATTTGTTCACTTTCTGGGAATTCTGATGCCTAATTGTTTTATTGTGATCCTTGTACATGGAACTGAATAACCACATGTACTGAACAGTAAGAATGAAGAAAAAAACAGAAAACAGCCATTTTCCAGACTACCCGATGGTTGTGGGTGGGGTGACCATATCCAACTGCTTCAAGTGTTTGAAAGTTGGCATCAAGCCTTCTATGATCCAAGTTGGTGCACAAACCATGAAATACAGGTACATTACAATATACTTTTATGAAAAAGATTCTGTGGTATTTTATTGTTACTGGAGAGGCATTGTCGACATGTCCTTTTTACCTTCAGCATACTGGAGATGGAATCTTTGTTCTTACCTTCAGTGGTTGTTTTTTTAATTTGCAGTGTTACTATCTGAAGTCATTTTGATTATGTGATCACTAGTTTAGCTGTCCATTGAGTTGACCTACAATACCATTTCATGGATTAAAAAACATGACAAATTTGGGTTTCAGAGGATATGGTATTTTGTTTAACCTACAATACCATATCTATTTTGTTTAACCTTCTTGGCATCACATTTTGATGTCCGCATCTTGCACGACCTAAATATCAACTGCATATGTGACTATGGTTCTGGGTAAGGATGGTGACAACATAATCATTATCTTTTTCTTGTGGTGATTATATTTTCAGTTTTTTGTTCTAAGAGTTTTTTCTTAGTTTTGATGAAGAACTATTATAAGTCGAAAGAATATGGTTGGTTCTCCATGACAGGATGACATGAAATAAAAATCACAAGAGTGCTTCTCTATCTTTTTTTTTATCCCCTAACCCATAGTCAGGTTGGGGTTAACCTTGTCATGTAAATACTTTTTGTTGGTAACTTGTAAGTTAAGGCTATTGCTTTTGTGGTTGATGAAGTAGTTGAATTTGTGTCAGTTAGTTCGAACCTTTGAAGTGGAAAGAGAAATGTGATAACTCAATTATAATTGGGTTGGAAATCCCCAAGAGAGGAAACCAAGAAATGGAAGTACTGATAACTGTCATATTTCGACACTTAAAGTCAGGTCATCAAAAAAAGGTGTAGAGATAAGATAAAATACTTTAACATTGAGTTAGTAGATATCTTTCATGGCAGGAATTTGACCTGAGTGGACAGTTGATTTAGTCTCTCTTCACACTTGTTTTCTTGGGGTGGTTGGGTTTGCCATTTTCTGGCCAGAGCATACGTGATGCTGAGGTAGTAGAATATCTTTAAACAATGATCTGGTGCTAACTTGTTTTCCCATCAGAATTTTGGAGATACTGAATATCAAGGAATAATACACATTATCAATGCTCTATATTGTTTCTTGTTTGTTCACTCTTCATTAGTCTTCTTTTTAAGTTGCATCTACTTGATTCTTTTTTATTGCCATGGTATAGGCTTTGACATGGAGGATTCACTAGACAGGGTTATTTGTTCCATCACTAGTTCCTTATGGCTTTTACATTCCTTTCACCTCGCTTGCAAATTAATTTCTTTGACTTTAACTAGGTCTTAGTTTGTCTTTACGTTATTAATATCTGCCTCTTTGGAATTGTAAGTTTATAATAGCTAAAATGTGAATATACTTTCTTCTGATGGGAATTTTTCTTTCTAAAAGAATAACAAATTGCTGCATTCAACAAAATCTTCTTATCTTGAAATCAGTATTTTTTTAGTTCATGTGGTTTCAAGGTAAGTTTGATGGTTAGACTTATTATGTTATATACTAATGCTCAGCTATGTATTGAACACGAGCAGAAGATGAGAGTCAAAATATGAGGAGAGTAAGAAATGAGAATATTAGATAGAAAGTTGAGTTTGCATCTATTGAAGGAAAAATTCCAAGAGATGCATTTAAGATGGTATGAATATGTACTTAGACGATTAATAAATGTCCCAATTAGGTGATGTGAGACCATAACAAATACACATTAATCAAAGAAGAATGAGACCAAAAAAGATTTAATTAGCAATGATAAAATATGATAAAATTTATTTAAATATACATGAGAATATAGTAGGAGATTGAGCCTAATGACACAAGAGAATCTATATGGCCGATCCTACTTGGTGAGATAAAAGTCATGATTGTTGTTTGGTTTCAAGGTCAGCTTATTAGCATACTATTAATTCTAATTGCTAGTTCAACTGTTAATGATAGATACATATAGGTGAATTGCTTGGGTTGATAAGTTCTGTTATTACAATCCCTTTGGTTCCTGGTTCCTATTTTATCATTCCCTTTTGAACGATAACTTTTTAATTTGGGCATCATTGATAACTATATTGAGTTTACTAATACTTCGGGAAATTTACAGGTTCGCAGCATGATGTTTAGCAAGGATGTGAGGAATCAACTATCTCTGATTGTGCGTAAGGTAGCAAAAGGTAAATTCACTATGTTATGTTTATTTGTTGTGTAACTAAAGTTGTTATTCTCTTAACAATTGTCAACTTATCTTATTGATTACAATTATCTGCATTTGTTTGTCCTGTTAGATTTTTTTAGCTATTGAATGCTACATATTGGCATATCTCTCAACAAAGATAGAGATCTTGCTCTAACAAGCTAGGTAAGAATACCTTATTTGACCCCATATATGAGTGGTTGACATAGCACAAACAGATGTAAACCTCAAGTTGTTGAAAACTCTGTTGAAGTAGCACGAACAAACCTCACACACAACAACAACAACAACAACCGCCAAACCTTATCCCATTAGACAGGATCAACTATAAGGATCCATCTATGTCATTTGACTTATCCTCTACTATATCATCATCTATACTTAAATAAATTTATTTTGTTTTATTGTTGCTAATCAAGTATTTTTTAGTCTTCCTCTTCCTCATTTGATGTGCGTATTTGTCATAGTTTTACATCACTTAACTAGAGTATTTATTGGTCATCTAAGTATATGTCCGTCCCACTTTACATGTGTCGCTCGAGGTTTTTCCTCAATAGATGCAACTCTAACTTTCTCTCTAATGCTCTCATTTCTTATTCTGTCCATCCTCATGTATCCACATTCATCTTAATATTCTCATCTTACAACCTCATCTTCTGCTCATATGCTCGAGTCATAGTCCAACATTCGGTGTCATATAACATAGTATGTCTAATCGCCATTTTGTAGAACTTACGTTTAAGTTTTAGAGGTACTTTACGATCACATAAAACACTCAACGCTCTCCTCCATTTCGACCATCCTACTTATATTACATGTAAGACATCTCTCAATCTTTCCATTGTCTTACAAAAATGATCCTAAATACTTAAAATTCTCAGTTCCAGATAATTCATCTCCTATCTTAACACTTGTCTCATTATATCTAATATTGTTAAACTTAAATTTCATATATTATGTATTTACTCTGCTAATTCTAAAACCTTTCACTTATAGTATTTCCCATTAATATTTTAGTTTAACATTTACTCTTTAACGTGTTTCATCTACTAAAAAATATCATATGCAAATAACATGAACTAGAAAATTTGAAACCTCACACACAGAAAATAAAATGAAAATCTTATTAAACAAAAGTTGATTATTACATAAGAGACTAGACACTTTTACAAACTCAATTTTATAAAAAAGTAGGAAATAACTCAATGAACTAGGAAATATCAGAATCACTATTAATTGCTCGCTAAGTTAGAGATGAGTTATAAATAACACAACTAATTACCAAACAACTCAAACAACTCAAAATTAAAGTTATTTCCTAATTTAGATCACTCTTCCACCATTCTCTCCTACCAAAAAGAACTTGACTCTGTCTTGGGGAGATCAAGATTTGCGGCACCTCACATAAGTATGAAGTGAGGACTCCTATTATAGATGGATCGACAAATTGTTGGCCATTTCTTCAAGTGACTTTTGGGGCATGATGTCAATGTTCGAAAGTCCCTTCTGATGAACTGTGCACCACTGGGTGTTGTGAGTAGCAAACATTGGTTAAGTGTTCATAATATGCTCACTTTAAAGAGTGATTTGTGTTGCAGATGAGAGTGCCAGAACTCAACTTTTAGCACATGCTTATATCAACAAAGAAAGGAGAAATACCCGAATATGCCTCAATAGGTATTAAGTCTTCAACATTGGAAATTGAGCTTAAGTTTTATAATCCTTTAAGTTTCAAAATAAATCTCACTAGAAAATATATTTTATTATAAAAATTAATTTATTTTTTTGATTTTGTTTAATTTACAATCAATTTAAATAGAAAAACTGGCGTATGTCGGTCCCGAACTCCTGATTTAAAAAGGACGAGAGTCAATTAGGTCCGTCCCACTTTACATGTGTCGCCGAGGTTTTTCCTCAATAGATGCAACTCTAACTTTCTCTAATGCCTCATTTCTTATTCTCGTCCCATCCTCATGTATCCACATTCATCTTAATATTCTCATCTTACAACCTCATCTTCCGCCATACGCCGAAATCATAGTCCAACATTCGTGTCATATAACATAAGATGTCTAATCGCCATTTCAGAGTAACTTACGCTTAAGTTTTAGAGACTTTTTACGATCACATAAAACACTCCAACGCCTCTCCATTTCAACCATCCTACTTATATTACATGTAAGACATCTCTCAATCTTTCCATTGTCTTACAAAAATGATCCTAAATACTTAAAATTCTCAGTTCCAGATAATTCATCTCCTATCTTAACACTTGTCTCATTATATCTAATATTGTTAAACTTAAATTTCATATATTATGTATTTACTCTGCTAATTCTAAAACCTTTCACTTATAGTATTTCCCATTAATATTTTAGTTTAACATTTACTCTTTAATGTGTTTCATCTACTAAAAAATATCATATGCAAATAACATGAACTAGAAAATTTGAAACCTCACACACAGAAAATAAAATGAAAATCTTATTAAACAAAAGTTGATTATTACATAAGAGACTAGACACTTTTACAAACTCAATTTTATAAAAAAGTAGGAAATAACTCAATGAACTAGGAAATACTGTAATCACTATTAATTGCCTGCCAAGTTAGAGATGAGTTATAAATAACACAACTAATTGCCAAACAACTTGAAACAACTCAAAATTAAAGTTATTTCCTAATTTAGATCACTCTTCCACCATTCTCTCCTACCAAAAAGAACTTGACTCTGTCTTGGGGAGATCAAGATTTGCGGCACCTCACATAAGTATGAAGTGAGGACTCCTATTATAGATGGATCGACAAATTGTTGGCCATTTCTTCAAGTGACTTTTGGGGCATGATGTCAATGTTCGAAAGTCCCTTCTGATGAACTGTGCACCACTGGGTGTTGTGAGTAGCAAACATTGGTTAAGTGTTCATAATATGCTCACTTTAAAGAGTGATTTGTGTTGCAGATGAGAGTGCCAGAACTCAACTTTTAGCACATGCTTATATCAACAAAGAAAGGAGAAATACCCGAATATGCCTCAATAGGTATTAAGTCTTCAACATTGGAAATTGAGCTTAAGTTTTATAATCCTTTAAGTTTCAAAAATAAATCTCACTAGAAAATATATTTTATTATAAAAAATTAATTTATTTTTTTGATTTTGTTTAATTTACAATCAATTTAAATAGAAACCTGGCGATGTCGGTCCCGAACTCGGATGAAAAAGGATGAGAGTTGAATTAGGTCCGTCCCACTTTACATGTGTCGCTCGAGGTTTTTCCTCATAGATGCAACTCTAACTTTCTCTCTAATGCTCTCATTTCTTATTCTGTCCATCCTCATGTATCCACATTCATCTTAATATTCTCATCTTACAACCTCATCTTCTGCTCATATGCTCGAGTCATAGTCCAACATTCGGTGTCATATAACATAGTAGGTCTAATCGCCATTTTGTAGAACTTACGTTTAAGTTTTAGAGGTACTTTACGATCACATAAAACACTCAACGCTCTCCTCCATTTCAACCATCCTACTTATATTACATGTAAGACATCTCTCAATCTTTCCATTGTCTTACAAAAATGATCCTAAATACTTAAAATTCTCAGTTCCAGATAATTCATCTCCTATCTTAACACTTGTCTCATTATATCTAATATTGTTAAACTTAAATTTCATATATTATGTATTTACTCTGCTAATTCTAAAACCTTTCACTTATAGTATTTCCCATTAATATTTTAGTTTAACATTTACTCTTTAATGTGTTTCATCTACTAAAAAATATCATATGCAAATAACATGAACTAGAAAATTTGAAACCTCACACACAGAAAATAAAATGAAAATCTTATTAAACAAAAGTTGATTATTACATAAGAGACTAGACACTTTTACAAACTCAATTTTATAAAAAAGTAGGAAATAACTCAATGAACTAGGAAATCAGAATCACTATTAATTGCTCGCCAAGTTAGAGATGAGTTATAAATAACACAACTAATTGCCAAACAACTCAAACAACTCAAAATTAAAGTTATTTCCTAATTTAGATCACTCTTCCACCATTCTCTCCTACCAAAAAGAACTTGACTCTGTCTTGGGGAGATCAAGATTTGCGGCACCTCACATAAGTATGAAGTGAGGACTCCTATTATAGATGGATCGACAAATTGTTGGCCATTTCTTCAAGTGACTTTTGGGGCATGATGTCAATGTTCGAAAGTCCTTACGAACTGCACCACCGGGTGTTGTGAGTAGCAAACATTGGTTAAGTGTTCATAATATGCTCACTTTAAAGAGTGATTTGTGTTGCGGATGAGAGTGCGTAACTCAACTTTTAGCACATGCTTATATCAACAAAGAAAGGAGAAATACTAATATGCCTCAATAGGTATTAAGTCTTCAACATTGGAAATTGAGCTTAAGTTTTATAATCCTTTAAGTTTCAAAAATAAATCTCACTAGAAAATATATTTTATTATAAAAAATTAATTTATTTTTTTGATTTTGTTTAATTTACAATCAATTTAAATAGAAACCTGGCGATGTCGGTCCCGAACTTCGGATGAAAAGGATGAGAGTCAATTAGGTCCGTCCCACTTTACATGTGTCGCTCGAGGTTTTTCCTCAATAGATGCAACTCTAACTTTCTCTAATGCTCTCATTTCTTATTCTCCCATCCTCATGTATCCACATTCATCTTAATATTCTCATCTTACAACCTCATCTTCTCGCTTCATACGCCTAGTCATAGTCCAACATTCATTGTCATATAACATAGTAGGTCTAATCGCCATTTTGTAGAACTTACGCTTTAAGTTTTAGAGGTTTTACGATCACATAAAACACTCAACGCCTCCTCCATTTCAACCATCCTACTTATATTACATGTAAGACATCTCTCAATCTTTCCATTGTCTTACAAAAATGATCCTAAATACTTAAAATTCTCGGCCCAGGATAATTCATCTCCTATCTTAACACTTGTCTCATTATATCTAATATTGTTAAACTTAAATTTCATATATTATGTATTTACTGCTAATTCTAAAACCTTTCACTTATAGTATTTCCCATTAATATTTTAGTTTAACATTTACTCTTTAATGTGTTTCATCTACTAAAAAATATCATATGCAAATAACATGAACTAGAAAATTTGAAACCTCACACACAGAAAATAAAATGAAAATCTTATTAAACAAAAGTTGATTATTACATAAGAGACTAGACACTTTTACAAACTCAATTTTATAAAAAAGTAGGAAATAACTCAATGAACTAGGAAATACTGTAATCACTATTAATTGCCTGCCAAGTTAGAGATGAGTTATAAATAACACAACTAATTGCCAAACAACTTGAAACAACTCAAAATTAAAGTTATTTCCTAATTTAGATCACTCTTCCACCATTCTCTCCTACCAAAAAGAACTTGACTCTGTCTTGGGGAGATCAAGATTTGCGGCACCTCACATAAGTATGAAGTGAGGACTCCTATTATAGATGGATCGACAAATTGTTGGCCATTTCTTCAAGTGACTTTTGGGGCATGATGTCAATGTTCGAAAGTCCCTTCTGATGAACTGTGCACCACTGGGTGTTGTGAGTAGCAAACATTGGTTAAGTGTTCATAATATGCTCACTTTAAAGAGTGATTTGTGTTGCAGATGAGAGTGCCAGAACTCAACTTTTAGCACATGCTTATATCAACAAAGAAAGGAGAAATACCCGAATATGCCTCAATAGGTATTAAGTCTTCAACATTGGAAATTGAGCTTAAGTTTTATAATCCTTTAAGTTTCAAAAATAAATCTCACTAGAAAATATATTTTATTATAAAAAATTAATTTATTTTTTTGATTTTGTTTAATTTACAATCAATTTAAATAGAAACCTGGCGATGTCGGTCCCGAACTCGGATGAAAAAGGATGAGAGTTGAATTAGGTCCGTCCCACTTTACATGTGTCGCTCGAGGTTTTTCCTCAATAGATGCAACTCTAACTTTCTCTCTAATGCTCTCATTTCTTATTCTGTCCATCCTCATGTATCCACATTCATCTTAATATTCTCATCTTACAACCTCATCTTCTGCTCATATGCTCGAGTCATAGTCCAACATTCGGTGTCATATAACATAGTAGGTCTAATCGCCATTTTGTAGAACTTACGTTTAAGTTTTAGAGGTACTTTACGATCACATAAAACACTCAACGCTCTCCTCCATTTCAACCATCCTACTTATATTACATGTAAGACATCTCTCAATCTTTCCATTGTCTTACAAAAATGATCCTAAATACTTAAAATTCTCAGTTCCAGATAATTCATCTCCTATCTTAACACTTGTCTCATTATATCTAATATTGTTAAACTTAAATTTCATATATTATGTATTTACTCTGCTAATTCTAAAACCTTTCACTTATAGTATTTCCCATTAATATTTTAGTTTAACATTTACTCTTTAATGTGTTTCATCTACTAAAAAATATCATATGCAAATAACATGAACTAGAAAATTTGAAACCTCACACACAGAAAATAAAATGAAAATCTTATTAAACAAAAGTTGATTATTACATAAGAGACTAGACACTTTTACAAACTCAATTTTATAAAAAAGTAGGAAATAACTCAATGAACTAGGAAATACTGTAATCACTATTAATTGCCTGCCAAGTTAGAGATGAGTTATAAATAACACAACTAATTACCAAACAACTTGAAACAACTCAAAATTAAAGTTATTTCCTAATTTAGATCACTCTTCCACCATTCTCTCCTACCAAAAAGAACTTGACTCTGTCTTGGGGAGATCAAGATTTGCGGCACCTCACATAAGTATGAAGTGAGGACTCCTATTATAGATGGATCGACAAATTGTTGGCCATTTCTTCAAGTGACTTTTGGGGCATGATGTCAATGTTCGAAAGTCCCTTCTGATGAACTGTGCACCACTGGGTGTTGTGAGTAGCAAACATTGGTTAAGTGTTCATAATATGCTCACTTTAAAGAGTGATTTGTGTTGCAGATGAGAGTGCCAGAACTCAACTTTTAGCACATGCTTATATCAACAAAGAAAGGAGAAATACCCGAATATGCCTCAATAGGTATTAAGTCTTCAACATTGGAAATTGAGCTTAAGTTTTATAATCCTTTAAGTTTCAAAAATAAATCTCACTAGAAAATATATTTTATTATAAAAAATTAATTTATTTTTTTGATTTTGTTTAATTTACAATCAATTTAAATAGAAACCTGGCGATGTCGGTCCCGAACTCGGATGAAAAAGGATGAGAGTTGAATTAGGTTGTCAGTCAGTGTTGAATTTAGACAAATATTCAATGAATGAATCCATCAAATAATCAATTTAAATGGAATCAAACTAAAATTTATTATGCTTTAGTTAACTATGATCTAATCAAAATTAAACTAAATATTTTCTTTATTTTTGTTCGGTGAAATTTTTTATTTAATAGATTTTGAATCTTTAATCTTATTTTTTATTTAAAATATTATTTAAAAAATGAGCTTAAGATATATTTAGAATGGTGCTCATGGCAAATTTTAATGTTTTTTAATTTTTATTTTTGTATGAGATATGATAAAAAGAATAAAAAATATTTAAAACGAAAAAAGTGCTCTTGTCATTTTAATTTTTCTATTTAGTTTAATTTACTGTTAATCAAAATGAAATCAATATGAAACTTTACCACGATTGCGTCAATCTTTGATTGAACAAAATCAGTGTAGTTAAAGATTGTTCTGTTTGATTATTGGTCTAATGAAAAATCATTTTATTGTTTTGAATTTTTATTTTTTAATGTTTATTCAAATTATGATAAAAATCTTGATTAAAAAATAAAAAAAATAGTGTTGCACAAAGTCACGACTTCAGTGTCAGTGGCTATAAGTCATTCGAAGTTTCAATTATTTCTAGAGATTATTTGTGGCTATTACTCTATTTTATGGCCATTGGTTTTGTTGCATATAGGACCATTGAGCGTAGAATCTGGTATGCTACAAAACAAGAGTGATAAAGATTACAGAAAACTCAGGAGAGCTTTGTGCAAAGGCTATGGAAACCAGTTAGCTGAGCGGATGATCCATCACAATGGCTATCATACGCTTGGTTACAGGTCACAACTTGTGCAGGTAGCTATGACTCTTAACTAAAGCAATAATTTAAATCCATTTAATTTACTGTTAATTCTTAGAATATACAGTATTTATATTTTTATTTATGGTTCTTGGCGATCAAATAAGATTTCATTTGCATGATCTCAGTCATCAGTGGTTCAATTTTTAGACTTTCCTTTTTTATCCTTCGCCAAATTGGCTGGAAAACATAACTTGATATTTATCTATTTGCATTGAAGTCTACTCCTAACACAGTTGGAATTAGTTTATGCTTAGTTGAGCTGTGTTCTTTCCATCTGAATTTTCCTTAGTTTTGAAGCACCATTCTCGATTCTGGTTGACATTCAAGATTCATCAGAAGTAACTAGTAACTAACATTTCATCAGTAACAGTTATTAAACAAACTTTTACGTTGATATTTAGGGGAAAAGTTACTTTGTAAATTTCAAGTATCAGAAACAGTTATCTATAGTTGTATTTTGATATTTATATTGAAGCGTCCCGAGTCCATTGTTGCATGACATAACAAAGTTTCAGTTAACCAGTCATATTGATCATACTTTGCTAGAAAGATTTTTTTTTTCTCATGAAAGATTATTTGAATTGCAATTAACTTTCTTTTGGCTGCAGCAATAGTGCTAAACGTATGAGCAAATGACATGGATATGGAAATTAGTATATAGGAAATTTAATGTTTATTTGGACAACACAAAGGAATTTTGTGCAAGAGGCATAGTTATTAAGCTTATAGGAGACCAATTGGTCTGACTGGAAGACTCAAGCCCATACCTCAATGGGTCATTTTTACATAATTAATGGAAAAAATAGATAAAAGACTGGTCAGGCTTCTCCGCTAGTGCTTAACCACTGGAAGCAACCAGCTATTAGAGATTGTGTGGATGTGCGATGGATATTTAGCACAAACAGAAGCCTCAGACTCCTTTTTTCTTGCAGTCAATGAGACGATAGGAGGAGACGAGGCATGATGTCGGTGTAGCTGATAATGATGGATCTATGCAGCTTGAGGATTGAACCTTGTCGGTGTGCACTCTAATGAAGATGATTGTAGGGGCTCACTTGTACACCTTGCACAACGATTATGTCAAGTGCCAAGTGCAGGGATGACACTATTGTCACATGGTCAAGGAATAAGTTGTTGGATCATGCAGACATCAAAGGGTGTAGTTTTATTCATTATTCCTTGTTCTTTTCATTGTTCATCCATGGATTGAGGTGTTGAACTATGCCTTTGACACAAGCAAAATCTGGGGTTATGACTGTGACCACTGATCCGGTCCGAGATCGAGGAGTGTGGAAAAGTCTCCTGTCCCCTATGGCTTGGGTAACGTTCGATGCCAACGAGCAAGCTAATAACTCCGATCCTGACAGCTCGGTTTTGAGAGGACCGAACTAAATGACTGCCGCCGAGTGTCCTAAGCCTACAAGAACTCGAGATGGGTTAGAAGGGGGCCGAGATTTCTCCCAGTGAGGCCCCTCCAATGCTCAATTCAGAAAGTGGAGAAGAAAAACTCAGATCCCAAGACTAAGTGGAATTTTTTAGGATCAGAATGCTCGCCATTTTTCTCCTACCTTTTGCATACTTATACCTGAGGATGGCAGACGTGGAGGGGACCATGTGGGAATGTGTCCCTGATACTTTGGAGACGTGGCATCGTGGTTGGAAGTACGTGGGGATGTGTTCCTATCATTCCGAAGTCATGGGATCGTGACGGAGGCCACGTGGGGATGTGTTCCTGCCTTTCCATAGACGTAAAGTTGATGCCTTGACCTCTAGAGTTTGGAGGCATAACTGCCAAGCTAAACTGAAGGATGCCTGAGATAAACCTGCCGAGCTGAACTGAAGGATACCTGAGGTAAACTCGTTGAGTTGACCTGAGGTCGGTTGGCCGATCTGATCTGGGGTCCATCTGCCGAGCTGAGCTGAGGTCTGTTGGCTGATCTGATCTGGGGGTCCGTTTACTGAGGTGAGCTTAGGTCAGTTGGTCGATCTGATTTGGGGGTCCATCTGTCGAACTGAGCTGAGTTCAATTGGCCTATAATCAGACTTCCAACCTGGCTCGAATGCTGACTTAACTTGTTGATTTTAATCAGTATCATGGGTCCTGCAATCCAATCGAAGGAAGTGCGAGTCTGACTGGACTTAAGTTGTAGTTGGCCCAACCAGTTCCATCTTGGAAACACAAATGTCCTCGTAAAGAGTCTTGTTGTGCCAGCCGTCGAGGCATGCGTGCTGCATCATAAAGTCCCGTTGATCACCCTTACCTAGGTTATCTGATCTGATTTTACGGCTGTCCAACTTGGCCACCTATGCTCCCATCCGATGGTCTGGCCTCGACCTCTCACTTGATCAGACGCTTGTAGGTGGCTCTCTCTCTCTTCCTCCTCCTCGGTAATAAATGGAGATCAAGTCTGACATGATGGGCGAGATCGCATGACCATTTCTCTCCCCATCCAACGGTTAGTATCCGACGTCCTTTTGAATTGAACAATCGTGGTATTTTCCCACTCCCTTATTAAGGGTGCCTTAACCCTAGTCGTCAACTCTTATTCGTGCTCCACCCCTCTAGTCACCGCTTTTTTCTTCTCGTTTTTGAGCTTTCGGCCCGTCTTCTTCAATTTGTAAGTTTCCTTTGCCTCTCCGATTATTCATGGCCAAGAGTCCTTTCTGGTTCGAAACACTCCCTTCCTCTTTCACTAAGGATGATAGGGTATCTTTGAGGACTTCCTTTGAAGTCCCCTGTCATCATCGCATCCGAATCCCCCTTCCTGAGGATCGTCCCCACCTTCCCTCGCCTGATGGCTTCGTTGCCTTCTTCCGTGACCAGATAGTCAACGACCTCCGATTCTCTATTCCACAATTTTTTGTCGACCTCTCCAAGTACTTTCTTATTCCATTGCAGCAATTAACCCCTAACTCTTTCCGCGTACTCTGCGAGGTAACCATAGTCTTTCGTCTATACTATATCCCTTTAACCCCTGAGAACTTTCATTTCTTCTTCACCTCGAAGAAGAAAGAGAATGGGGTTTTCTATTTTGCTGCCCGACATTCCACTAAGTTCTCGGTGAACTTTCCGACCTCCCACAAATTCTGGAAAAATAGGTATTTCTTTGTTCGACCCGTCCCTGCCTTTGACTGGTTGACCTCCTGGCAAATGGAATTGCCTCTAGCCCTTGAGCTGGGTAATTTCAAAGAGCTCGCTTCTTATCAAGAGTATTCAAATACTTTTGCGATCTCCAGTTTGACATTACTATTTTACTAGGGGAAGGAGTTCTCTTTTATTTCGGCCTAAGCCCCATAGAAGCAACACTCCACGATTCTTTGGGTAAGATGTCTAGTTTTTTCTTTCTACTAGCTGTACGTTGATCTACTTTCGATTTTCTTTGCTGACAGTTGAAGTCCTGTGGAAGGCCTCTTGCTCGAAGAATCTGAAGTGGAACCGTGCTCGGATTCCCCCCAGTGGCTGAAGAATCTTTTGAGACCGAGGTGGCGGCTACTTCCGAGCTTCATCCCACCCGACCTTCACTCCTTCCCGAGATGGTGAGCTCGGGGGAGTCCGACGAGGTGTCCCGACCTTGCAAGCGAGGTCGAGCTAAAGGGCCTGATGCCGAGCCAAGCTCCTCCCAGCTCGAACCCAACCCAACTCTTGTGGGTCCAACGGAAGAAGTAGATGCGAATTCTATTCCAGCCACGATCGAAGGGCGACCTCCCTCCCCTGGACTGAGCGGCAATGCTGCTGCGTCTAGCTCGTCTCCGAGTTCTTCTCGGCTACCCCGACCTCCTAGGGCCTCTCCTCCCTGCAGTCTCTTAAGAGAGATCATGGAGACCGAGGAGATTGATTTGAAGACTTGGACAGTATCTGGCAGAGGTGACTTAATGGGCGCCACGATTATCATGGTAATTTTTATTGCCTACTTTTATGTTCTTCTCTGTACTGACACATGCTTTCTGTACTATCTAGTTCTTGGCTTGACATAAGGAGTTAACCGACAGGTTCCCTGAGCTGACCTCTGGCTACTCCAGGGTACGAGCCCAATTGAAAGACTGTCTGACACGCCTCCATGAAAAAGACAAGGAGTTAGAGCGAAGCCAAGCGAAACTGGCCCAAGCTCAGACAGAGTCCACTCGCCATCAAGCTCGATCTTTGAACCTCGAGATCTGACTAGCTAAACTGGAAATGCAACTCCAGGAGGCAGAAAGACTTCGACGAGAGTCGGAGGAGCAACACCAAATAGAAGTTCAATGCCTTGAGTTACAGGGCCGAGAAGAATTTCAGTGTTGAGAAGAATTAATCGGCGAGGTCGAAGCTGTAAAAGAGGAATTGACGGTTTACAAAGCTAGCGAGGAAGACCGATGGGCAGCCAAGAAGGCTGAATTTCTGGCTTCTGAGTTTCAAGACGTGCTCGGGGAGCGAAATGCTAAGGCATTGGAGATCGACTTCGATGGTGCGGTACATCAAATATAAGAATTTGGGCGTCTTTCAGCCGAAGAACCCTCAGACTTTTTGGACATCCAGAAGGTCCTCGACGAGGTCCCCGATGATGCCCTGTAGGAAATACTAGTTGGGTTTTGTCGAGTCTACTGTAACCAGCTTAATTAAGAACAATCCCTATTTTTGTCGAAGTAAGATTACTTTTTGTGTTTGCTGAAATCGAATCCTCTTATTGGAATCAAATCCTCTTAATAACAATTGGCTCCGAGACTGATGAAATATCAGAGAGGGTGAGAAGAAGACCATAGTAATACATATATCTAAGTTGGAAAATAAGGAGGATACTGAATCCCCCTTAGCTATAGACCAAGGGAATATCGTGGGCGCACTTACCCGAACTGGAGAATAATGAGAGCAGCAAAGTCCACCTCAATCTGAGGCTAAGGGAATACTAAAGAGATATATACCCGCGCTGGACAACACGGAGAGTGCTGAAGTCCATCTTTGTTCGAAGCCAAACTGGAGGTATGTTGAGACTAAGGGAGAACGACCTACGAGATGCCTTGGTGGACGCTTGGGTTCGAGACCAGAGGGAATTTTTTGAAGGATGCCTCGGTCTGAGACCAGAGGGAATTTTTTGAAGGACGCCTCGGTTCGAGACCAGAGAGAATTTGTTGTAATTAAAAGGAAAATAATAACTTTCTGTAAATTATCAGCTTTTACGAAGGGAAAAATAAAGCATGTTTACATACGATATGACCTTTAGATGAAAGGCGTTCCAAGGCCGGATGAGCTTTTTTTCTTTGTCATCCTGTAGATAATATGCTGCCGAGCTAAGCTTCCACGTGACCTTGTAAGGTCCCTCCCATTGGGGTTCCAGTTTGCCCACATCTCCTGTCGGCTGCAACTTCTTCCACACTAGATCCGCTAACTGGAAGGAATGATGAATGACCTTTTTGTTGTACGTCTGACACATCCGCTGTCGATATGCCCTCAGCTGAGCTGTCGTGATCTCCCTGATCCCTTCCACCAAATCCAGCTCGGCTTGCCGTTCTGTGTCATTATTCGACGGCTTATATGTGCCGATCCGGAGGGACTCCAAGCCTACCTCCATTGGGTCTATCACCTCTGTTCCATATACTAGCTGGAACGGAGTCATCCCAGTGCTTTCCCAATGAGTCATTCTGTATGCCCAGAAGATGCTGGGCAATTCTTCCATTCAGCTTCCGCCGACATGGTCTAACTTGATCTTTAGTCCCATGACTAGCTCTCAATTAGCCACCTCCACCTGCCCATTGCTTTGTGGGTATGCGGCTGAGGTGAATATTTGCTGTATACGGAAACCTTGGCACCATTCTTGCAATTTCCGTCCCGGAAACCGTCGTCCATTATCCTATACTAATCGTCGAGGTAGTCCATATCGATACAAGACATTCCTCTATAGAAACTTAAGAACAACATCTTTAGTGATCCTTCCCAAAGGTTCGACCTCCACCCACTTAGAAAAATAATCAATCGCCACCAAGAGGAATTTCTTCTGATTTGATCCTGAAGGGAAAGGCCCGACAATGTCCATACCCCATTGATCAAAGGGGCAAGAGACCGTCGACGTCCTTAGGAGCTCAACCGGGTGATGAGACAAATTTTGATGCTTCTGGCAAGGAACACACGTGGTGACGAGCTGGACTGCGTCTCTTTTTAAGGTCAGCCAAAAGTACCCTGCCAATAGCACCTTCCAATCCACGGTCTTTGCCCCGCCATGGCTGCCGCAACATCCCTTATGAATTTCCCGCATCACATATTCGACCTCCTCCCCAAGGCATTTCAGTAAAGGCCGAGAGAACGCTAGTATGATTCCCTACTAGGGTAAAATTAGTGACCCTCCTCTTAAGGAGCCGAGCTTGTTTTGGATCCTCCAACAGTGTCCCTTGCCTTAAGAAAGAGATGAAGGGTGTTCTCCAATCGTTCGAACTATCCTGATCTCGATCTTCTTGGTCGATTTGAGCTATGTATTGCACCTTTACAATGGGCTCTTTCATTGCCCAAACATCCAGTGAGCTAGCCATCTGCACCAGTTCGTCCGCCTTCTGGTTCTTTGTCCGAGGTATCTTCTGAAGAATGACCTCTTGAAAGTTCTTGGTTGCCTTCGGATAAAATTCTTGATATTGCCGCAAACGGTCATTATTGATGTCGAAGGAGCCAGATAATTGTTGAACGACAAGTTGGGAATCAGAGTATAAGATGACCCTTGAGGCACCGACCTGCTTAGCGGCTCGAAGGCTCACTAACAGTGCCTTGTACTCAGCCTCGTTATTCGAGGTGGCAAAACTGAGCTGAATTGCTAGATGGATCGTGTCCTTGTCGGGCGAGATGAGCACCACTCCCACACTACATCCATGTTTCGTGGTCGATCCATCCACAAACACCTTCCAACCTCCATCTTCCTTCCGCATCGTCTCTACCAAGAAATCAGCCAGGGCTTGTGCTTTGATCGCGGTTCTCGACCGATATTGGATATCGTACTCACTGAGTTTGGTCATCCACTTGATAATCCTCCTCGAGGTCTCTGGATTGGTTAAGACACGTCTAAGGTTGCCGTCCATTAATACCATAATGGGGTGAGAAAGAAAGTAGGGACGTAGACGGCGAGCCGTTAGAAAAAGGGCGAGAGCCAATTTTCCATCGAGGTGTACCACAATTCAACTTCTTTTAATATATGACTGTCAAAATACATAGGTTGCTGCTTACTCCCCTCCTGCCAAACTAACACCGTGTCAACCGCTCCCTCGGTCATGGCTAAATATACATACAATTCCTCTCCCGATACCGGCTTAGAGAGAATTTGTTCTCTGTCAGATACTTCTTGAGTTCGGCAAAGGCGGCTTCACATTTTGCATCCATTCGAACCTAGCTAACTTTCGCAATACTTTAAAGAAGGGTAAACTTCGGTCTGCAGATCTGGAGAGAGTTGTAATCTTGTCGACCAATCGCTGGACTTCTCTGAGGTTCCGAGGCGAAGGCATATCTTGCAGTGCTTGAACCTTTTGGGGGTTGGCCTCGATTCCCTGTTCCGCGTCGATGTACCCCAGAAATCGGCCCTTATGGACCCTAAAGATGCACTTGTTTGGGTTAAGATTCTGCCCGAACTCCCTCAGTGTCTTGAACGTCTCTTGCATATCGGCTACGAGATCTTCAGCTCGGGTGGACTTGATGAGTATGTCATCTGTATAGACTTCGATATTCCGCCTGATCTGATGGCGGAAGACCCAATCCATTAGTCTTTGATAGGTTGCTCCTGTATTCGTAAGGCCGAAGGGCATCACCGTATAACAATAAGTCCTGTCCGAGGTGATGAAACTGACCTTCTCTTGATCTTGTTTCGCAAGAGGGACTTGATGATATCCTTGATATGCATTCAACATGCAGATCTACTCACATCCTGAGGTGGAGTTGACCGGCTGATCTATTCGGGGGAGCGGATAACAATCCTTCGGGCATGCCTTGTTAAGATCCTTGAAATCGATGCAGACTCGCCATTTTTCTCCAGGCTTCGGGACCAGAACCACATTCACGAGCTATGCGGGAAATTGCACTTCCCGGATATGTCCGACTTGTAGCAACTTTTCCACTTCGGCTCCGATAAGCTTATCTTTCTCTTAGCCGAAATGTTGCTTCTTTTGCTTTTCCGGCCAAGCTCTTGGTAAGATATTGAGCTTGTGCTCCATCACTTTGGGAGACACCCCTCGACCTCCTATGCAGACCAAGAAAAGACATACCGATTACTGAAAAGAGAGTTCAGTACTTAACCTTTCATTTCGGCAGGCAAATCGGCGACGACTCAGGTGCTCCTATCTAAATGACCCGGTACAATCTGCACTTCTTCCAGCTCCTCTTCCTTAGGAGAAGAGATAGGGCCTTCGCGAAGAGCTTGTACGTCTATCCGATCCATCATCTTTCTTTTCTTAGAGCTCGTCTGTACCATCTCCACAACACTTCCTGATCGTCAGTTGACATCCAACCACCTCACCCACTTGGTTGCCGACTGGGAACTTAATCTTCTGGTGGAATGTGGAAGCTATCGCTTGGAATGAGCTCAGTGTCGGTCTCCCTAATATCACATTATAAGAAGGTGCATCCACCACAATGAAACTGGTTGCCCTAGTTCGCCAAGCCAGCTCTTCATCCAGAGATAAGGGTAGACTGATTTGCCCCAGAGGTTGTACTTCATGGCCTGAAAATCTGAAAAGGGCGGTGTTCATGGGCTGGAATTCGGACATGTCAATCTTGACAAATAACTTGGAAATTCTAGAAAAAAGTTCTAGGAAAAAGGTCATAATATCTGCCATTGATATCCCCCCTCAAATTGATGCTGGATGATCAACAAAGCATCAATTTGTTAATAAAAAAGTGATGACGGTGTCGGGAAAGAGCTTTAGTAAACACATTAGCAATTTGGAATTCAGTGGTTATATGTGGAAGAGTGATGACACAAGCATCATATGCTTCACGAATAGAATGACAGTCTACTTCGATGTGTTTGGTGCGTTCGTGAAATACTGGATTAGCAGCAATTTGAATAGCACTAGTATTATCTGCATGAAGTGGAGTAGGCTCAAGTTGGCAAAACTCAAGTTCACCCAACAGTCCTCGAAGCCAAACTATTTCAGAACAAGCAGAGGACATAGTGCGATACTCCGATTCTGTCGAAGACTTAGACACCCGATCTTGCTTCTTACTTTTCCAAGCAATAAGAGAGGTACCCATAAACATGCACCAACTGGTAACTGAGCGTCGAGTATCAGAACAACCAGCCCAATCAACATCACTATACGCAACCAAACGAATAGGAGAGCCCACAGAGAAGAAAAGTCCTCGGGAAGAAGTCCCATGCAAATAGCGAATAATGCGTCGAATTGCAGCCAAATGAAGATGTGTAGGTGCTTGTAGAAATTGACTAATTTGTTGAACAGAAAAGGCAATATCAGGCCGGGTAATAGTCAGATAGTTCAAGCTCCCCACTAGTTGTCTATATAAAGAGGGATCTGGGAGAAAATCACCCTCATCACGGCGATATTTAACGTTCACTTCTAAAGGATGATCAATAGAACGACCATCCTGCAGACCAGCCAAAGCCACTATCCCTTGGAGATATTTATGCTGGTGTAAGAAAATTCCAGCCAGAGTAGAGTGCACCTCAAGCCCCAAGAAATAGTGTAAAGATCCCAAATCTTTCATATGAAAAGACCCCTGAAGATGCTCTTGAAGCTGAGAAATTAAGACAGAGTCGGATCCCGTAATAACAATATCATCAACATATACCAGGAGCAAGACGATTCCTTTAGCAGTTTTGCACAGGAATAAAGAAGAGTCATACTGACTTTGGACAAAAGAGAAGCTAATAAGCGTAGAGCGGAACTTGTCAAACCAAGCACGCGGAGTCTGCTTTAAACCATAGAGTGAACATTTTAGTTTGCAAACATCAGAAGAGGGTGTAGAAAATAACCCTGGTGGGGGAGTCATATAAATTTTTTCCTTGAGATCTCCGTGCAAAAAAGCATTTTTCACATCCATTTGTCGTAATGACCATCCCTTGGAAGCAGCAATAGCTAGGATAAGTCGCACTGTCGTCATCTTAGCTACAGGAGCAAATGTCTCCTCATAATCCACTCCATACTCCTAGCGATTACCAAGTGCCACCAGCCTTGCTTTATATCTATCAATTGAGCCATCAGATCGTAGCTTAATAGAATATACCCATTTACAACCAATGGGCTTAACATCATTTGGACAAGGAACAATATCCCAAGTGTGATTCTCCTGAAGAGCCTGAAGTTCTTCCTGCATGGCTTTAACCCAACATGCCTGCTTAGTCGCATGCGAATAAGAGGTAGGAACTGTAGTATCAGCTAAAGTGGCAGAAAAACCATATTTATCAAGAGGATGACGAGTGCGAGAGGATTTTCAAAGAACCATTGGATTAGGATCGAGAAGTGAGGTTTTTCGCCGTTGATATATAACGCCAGGTATAAAACGATCAATTGATGGAGAGATATCCTCAAAATGAGGAAGAAGAATACTTCCAGAAGGAGAAACATGTTGCGGAAAATAATACTCATGTTCAAAGAAAATCACATTTTGAGAAATACGCAAACGATTAGCAATCGCATTATAACATAGAAAACCTTTTTGAGTATTGTTGTAACCCATAAAAGCACAACGTACAGATTGAGCTGTAAGCTTGTGACGCTCGTGAGAAGGCAAGTGGACAAAACAAACACACCCAAATGTGTGCAACTTGTGATAATCAGGATGCATACCAAAAAGACGATAGTAAGGAGAATCAAAATTCAGTTGTTGAGAGGGCAACCGATTAATCAAATACACAACAGTAGACGAGGCTTCCACCCAAAATATAGGCGGAACTGAGGACTCTAGGAGTAGTGTGCGTACCATATTCAACAAGTGACTATGTTTTCGTTTAGCCATCCCATTTTGCTGGGGAATATAAGGACATGACCGTTGTGATAAAATACCTTTGTTTTGCAAAAGGGCTTGAAATTCATATGATAGATACTCACCACCATTATCAGACCGTAAAATCTTAATGCACGTAGAGAATTGTGTCTTAATAAGAGCCAGAAATTTTTGAAAAACAATGAACACCTCAGCTTTACTACGTAGAAAATATATCCACGTGAATCGACTATAGTCATCAATAAACGTCACAAAATATCTATACTGTGCATGAGAAGTAACTGGAGTAATGCCCCAAACATCACTATGTATTATCTCAAAGCATGTTTTAGCACGACCACCATGAGTAGGAAAAGGTAAAACTTTATTTTTTTCAAGTTTACATGCAGTGCAAGCAAGAGGTAATTGATGTTTAAAAGACTGAATGTTGTCACCAAGAAAACCATTCTTCATTAAATTAGATAAAGTCACATTATTCGGATGACCCAATCGTTTATGCCAAACATCAGCCTTATTTGTAGTAACAATAGAAGAGAAGGACAAATTTCTAGGAACAGAAAATTGCAACGGAAATAATCTTCCCACTTTAGGCCCCTTTGCGATCACCTGACCCGACACCTGTTCCTGTACAATACAACCACCACGAGAGAAATGTACATCACAGTGGTTATCAACCATCTGACCAATAGAAATTAAATTTGTAGACAACCCAGGAGAGATAAATACATTACTAAAAGAAGGCCCTATATCACCAATGGTTGTAATTGGAAGATTACTGCCATTAGCAATCTGAATATTTTGTGAGCCATTATACTGTCGTACATTATGCAACAGATCAGGTGACCCAGTCATATGATTGGACGCCCCAGAGTCAACAATCAACGAAGAAGGAATATTCATACCTTGGCCCTGAAGTGAAAGAGTAGAAAAGGCTGTGAGAATCATCTGTTGGACCATCTCCGGCGTAAGAACAAATTGATTGGTGCCAGTGACTGTAGATGTAGGACTAATAACATTAAGATTTGGAATAGCAACTTGAAAAGCCTGGGTCCGTCGATTTTTCGGAAGTGCAGAACATTCCTTGATAATGTGCCCATGTTGCTTACAATAATTGCAGAATTTCCTACCGCAGTTGCGAGCAATATGCCCAAACTCCTTACAACTATAGCACTGCAGTTGATCCTTACCACGGTTCCTCCCTTGAGCAGCATAAGCAACATTGATAATTGTAGATTTTTCCTGTGATGCACCTAGAACAGCTTGGGTAGCCAATCTTTGTTCTTCACGCAATAATTCTCCAAGACATATATCCAAAGAAGGAATTGGATTTCTATTTAGCAATCTAGCCCGAGCAACATCAAAGTCCGATCTCAATTTCATTAAAAATTGATCACGTTTACTAACTTCATGGATTGCCTGAATACTAGCTAAGGCCTTCTTTGATACTTTTGAATATATAATATTAGAATATTTGCCCCAAAGATTAAGAAATCCAAAATAATATTGCTCAATAGAAAGATCACCTTGACTGAAGTTACCAATCTCAAGCTCTAGTTGGAATCGTCTTGCAGTATTATCTTGATGGTATATTCGTTTCAGGTAATCCCACATCTCCTTAGTCGTATTAAAAGAATGTAAATTGTTCACCATATGAGCTTCGATGGATCCGAGAAGCCAAGAGATAATTCGGGCATCCTTTGTCTCCCATTGACCAAGGTCTTTAGCGTTTTCAGGAGCCATTAAAGACCCATCAATGTGACCCCAAAGCTCCTTCCCTTTTAGAAACATCCGGAAATGAAATTCCCATGTTGCATAATTCTTCCAGTAAATTTGATAGCCAAAGTCTCCGTAGGTATTCTCCCAGAAAAATTCTCATTAGCCATCCGAAAAACAGAAATCTTAATCCAAATTCTCAATCACAAGTTAATCAACCGAAAAAAATTCCAAACAAAATTTTTGATTGGAAATCAACTAAAAACAAACCAGAGAGCTTTAAGGGCAGAAGAAATTTCAGTCTTCCTTTGGCTCTGATACTATGACAAATAACTTAGAAATTCCAGAAAAAAGTTCTAGGAAAAAGGTCATAATATCTGCCATTGATAAATCTGCATCTGGTCGAAGGCTTCTTTGAAGAGGACATTGATCGAGTTCCCTGTATCCACAAAAATCCTAGCCACTTCATAATTGGCGATTATAGCTTGGATGACTAACGCATCGTCATGAGGCGTCTCGACTCCCTTCAAATCTTCCAGTCCAAAACCAATAAGCGGACCCTCTCTTTGGCCTGTACTAATTGCCAAATTCTCGAGTCAACATCCATGGGCTTTTCGAGCTCGGTTTGAGTCTCCATCAGTAGTCCCACCTGAGATCATATTTATGTCCCCCTTATAAGGGGTATTCCTGACCTCCCTCTTCTGCTCCTTTCGATGTGTTCCTATGGATGACCTCGATCTCTTCCACTCATCCCACTGAGGTCTCCGTTCTTGAGGCTAGGCCGAGGATCTCGGGGAACCAACTGATCGACCGAGAGAACTGGGTAGCTCTGCAAGGTACCTCCGCTAATGTTGCTGCATTGTTTGATGAACCTCCTCCTCTAAGCGGTGGCATTCATCTGTGGAATGACCGTACGCTATGTGGAAGGCACATAAACGAGCCGACCTGTTTGGCGGCCGCCTTCTTTGAATCGGGGCCTGGGATCCTCTCTGGTACTACCCCGGCCTGGCCACCGGTCCTTCTACCGCTTGTACCACCGTTCCACTGATTCTTTCGGGGCCATATAGATTCACTCCCCTAGGTTCCCTGTTCGGGAGTATTTTGTTGGATCGGAGTTGTCCGAGAGAGGGGGGTGAATCTCGGAATATTAAAAATTTTCTTTTAAAAACTTATTTTGTCTTTTAAGAATTTAAAGAGTAATTGCAGCGGAAAAAAATATGACAAGATTGTTTTACTTGGTTCACAACTCTAGCAGGGTTGCTACTCTAAGGCTTGTAGATCTCCGAGAGTTACCTCGATGGACAATCACTAAAAATCCCTCCGATTCGAAACTCTCGAATTCGGAGGGTATTCACTTTACAAAAATGAGAGGGAAAGGTGACACACTACCTTCCCTCTAGAAATTAAGTACAAAAGCGAAAAGTAAATACAATATAAAGCTTATACCGACACTTCTTTTGAATATAGAAACGCAGCTCGGAGTGCGAAGTATTGGCATGTAGATGCTTTCACGGATGAGGAATTCTTGCAACAATATTTGGACGTAGTAGATGAGTTATGTTCGAAGCTGGTGATGCATTTCTTTTATAAGCCATTTTCAGTCGACTGGAATGCCCTCTAGTCGACTCCATATCAGCCCGTCGATATGGTATTTCAACCTTCCCAGTCGATTGGACCTATTCCAGTCGACTCCAGGTCACCTGGCTCCGCATCGGGAAGTTTGCCTTTTCAGTCGACTGGACCTCCCTAGTCGACTGGAACTCTTTCCATCTGGGTTGCCAGATCTTTGATCGATCAGCAGCTAATTTTGCCAACTAGGTGTCTAGTCGACTGAAATACTTTCAGTCAATTGGAATTCTTTTAGTTGACTGTTCCCTGCAAAACGAGATTAGCAAAAGCAAACAGTATAAAGTACAATAGTAGTAGTAATACTATTCAATCTCGACTTCTTAGTCCCACGCGGACTATCCGTCAGATTGACGCCTAACTTTGCCCCCTACAGAGGACTCGGTCTCACCTCTTCACTCGAGGCTTACCTGTCGGCTGCTCTGCCGGACTTACCATACTTGACATCCGATCTGACCCACCAGGGCTTCTGCTAGCTGTCTGGTCTCCCTGACCAATTGGACTTCATGCCGGCTGTCCAGTCTACCTGACCCAATCAGTCTTCATGCCAAATGTCTGGTCTCCTGATCCACCTGGACTTCCTGCATGGTGTTTTGGTCATTCTGATCTGTCAAGTCTTCTGCCTAGTATCCGGTCAACACGACCTACTAGGATTTTCCATGCTTTGCCTAATATCCGGTTTGCCTGACCTACTAGGACTTCTTGTTAAGCTTGCACACTTAATACATTTATCAAACCATAAGTAATTTTAACTTTTAACTATGGTTTATACATCAAAATTAAGGAGTGGTGCTTTCTACACTAACAATATCCCTCTTTTTTATGTATGACAATACATCAGTTAAAGTTAGGAGAATAAATTTGCAATATTCAAGTTTAACATATATCAGGAATGCATTGAGCTAAAAATGTACAACATTTAAATGCATGAGATGCTCATATGCATGAAAAGCTTTCTTTACTCTAAATTTCTAACTTTAAACCTTCTCTCTCCCCATTTGACATACATCAAAAGTATTATTATCCCCAAATTCCACAATTTAAAGAAGAGTTTTAAATTTTTTCTATCATAAAGACTAAAGCTTATAAAATATATTTACTTGACGAGCTTCATAAGTATTTAAAAAATGTCTAAGCATTATAAATTTCAAAGTACTTAATCTTTAAAAGGTCTAAGTTTTTCAACCACACTTAGGTTTTTCAAAATCAGCTAATTTTTGAAAACAACTTATAGAAAATTTTCTCTTCCATGTTTCCTGAAACCTTTATTTTCGAAAATTGTTTATCAACACTCCCCCTTAACTTATGCAATAAAATTTTCTTTGAAAAAATAATCTCCCTCTTTATTTTATGGATTTCAAAATGACTCTTATCAAGTATTCAACCTCTACAAAAGATTAATCTTTTAAAATTTTGAGAGATTTTATGAAAATACCCACAAGTCAAAATTTTAAAAATTCTCAATATTTTTATTTTCAAAACTCCCCCTCAATAAAAAATAGTTTTGAATTTTTTTTTAACTTCCCCCTTAATTAGAGGTAAAATATTTTTAACACTTTTGAAATTCCCTCTTAATAAAAGCTATAAAAATTTTCAAATAAAAATCATTTTTTTTTAATTTTAAAAATTTGCTCTCAAATTAAGTTAATGCAAATGAAAAAATATCCAACCATGAATTCCTATACATAATTTATATACTGAAAATACACATCTAAAAATTATTTCAAACTCTTTAATAGCTCAAGTGATATAGAATTATAATCAAGCTTTGAATTAGAGTTAGTCATCGAAGTGATTGATTTGCTTTTTAAATCCCGTGTTGGTTCATATCGATGTACTGAATCTACATCTGAAACTTAGGGTACAATCCTAACATCTCACGCCCATCTTCGTGGCTCAATACATAAATAAGTAATCCTAGGTGTTTGTGAGATGCAAAGGCTTATCTAGGTCTATAGGATCATGAAATCTAAATTGACTTAGGCTAGATTAATTTTTAATTTTCCTTTAAGAAAATAATATTACTTAATAGATTTTGAATAAATGAACATCAAAGCATCCTAGTCTACTAAGCATAATCCAAGTTTTTAAGAATAACTAGGTTTTAAGAGTAACCAAATTCACTACATAAGTGTTAGGGCAATCAACCTATGAATGATGTATTTTGATGTGTGTGACAAAGGTTTAAGTTAGGTTGTTTGTTGATTTGATATGTGTGTTGAAGTCGTGCAGGACTTAGTAATTTACACATGGTTAGCTTGACAAAGCATTGGCAAGATCACCATCTCATGACTCGGTCCTTGAGTCGGTGAAGGACGACATTGTGAAGCCGTGTGCTTGGTTTATCTGAGGGATCGCCGGACGAGGAGAATTGGAGTGAAGCCAAGGAAGCAGACTTCAGGGCGAGACGCGAAGGATGACATTGTGAAGCCGTGCGCTTGGTGCATCCGAGGGACGTGGCCGGACGAAGAGAGCTTCAAGGCGAAGGACTCCAAGGGAGATGAGAGTGAGCGATTGTAACCTGGGAAGGGGTAGCTCATAGGTGAACTTGGTCGAATGACTAAGTCAAGTGTCGGATGCTCAACCAAAGGTTGGTTTGAAGTTTTACCCGACACCGGTCATCGCTAGGTAGTAGCGATCGCTCAAATTGAATGGACTCGATCGGTGTTCGATCGGTTCGGCGAACGGTCGATCGCGAGGATGATAGTCGACTATCGACATCATCAGTCGACTGATGGGAAGATCAGTCGACTGATCGAGGCAAGTTTAGGCATAGAAGCTTTGGCAGTCGAGTGATCTCGTCGACCACTCGACTGTTGGCTTCATCAGTCGATTGATGGGAAGATTAGTCAACTGATGTGGGAGCCGTTGGTTGGAATCCAACATGAATGAAGTCGTTGCGAGACAACGGCTACAGCAGAGTCGACTAATGGCTGCATCAGTCGACTGCTTGGTGCCCAATGGGAAGAATGATCTTTTCCCTATAAGAAGGGGTCTTGGGTCACTTGGGATGGTTAATGCTTCATCTCTAAACATACTCCTAAGTGTCAATACGTTTTCTACTCCTCTTACTAACTTTTATTTCAATCTTATTGTAAGAGGGAGAGATTGTAAAGGAAAAGTTTACCTCCACCTTGCTTAGTGCAAAGGAGAGATTAATGGATTAGTTAAGGAGTGATTCACCTTGGAACGAATCGGGTCGTGAACTAGCAGCAAGGGCCGTGAACTATGTTACGCATTTGTGTTAGCGTTTGTCTCCTTTACTTCTTGCATTTGCTTAATTGTCTTTGGTTTTATTATTCCGCTGTGCTAACCTAATCGTAGATGATTAAGCGAGCGATCGAACTCCACCATCTACGAAGAAGGCTATTCACCCCCCTCTACCCGGCCACCGATCCTCCAACAATAAGTTCAAACTATAATAACTAATGTATCTAATATAGTCCTCATCAGAAGATTGAGGTGGAGGAGGTGGATGACCCTTGCTCCAAGATTGAAATAACTCTATCATCTCTCGATGATCCTCTCTCTACGCCTGAAACATTTGTATCATCTTAAGATGACGTGCCTGATGTTGTTGCTCCTGACGCTGCATCACATCCTCCAATCTGGATAATATCTCGGCTATAGTGGGAGCTGCTGGAAGCACAAGAAAAGGAGATAGTCTATCAAATCCTAACGCTTCTTGCAAAATCCTGACGCTTCCTGATGCTTGGATTGAGGGTCGAAATGATGCTCCAGATCAATATCAGGCTGGGGCTGGGGCTGGGGCTGAGGACCATCTCTCCTCCATGTCAGGACATTATTTTCATTTAAACTTATTTTAGCTAAACCAAACTGTCTAGAATCTATCATGTCATGCTCAGAAAGTTGTTTAATGTTATCTATGGTAACATCAAACCCTAATGTAGCCAGTAATGATGTAATGATATGACAATAAGGCAAATATGCTTTCCTACTAGTAACTATCCTAGAATAATGGATGATAGAATGAAACATCTGTAAACTAATATCTAAATCTAATCTACGACTAAGTACATAAAGTAGAAATGAATGATAGGGACGCATCATAGCGATGTCCCTAGTGGTGAGTGGCATAATATAGTTCACTATGATTCTATACAGGGCATAGTCCTGTACTCTGAGTCTAGTGGAACTGAAGATACTCACAGATGGAGTCCTCTCCTCACCAAATAAATGCATGTGTATCCTATCTAATGTGATGTGCAAGTAGAGATCACCATACGATAATTCCATAGATGGAAAGCATGCAATGGACATGATGAATGCATGAGTCATAAATGATCTCTCAACAATGAGGGAGTAAGGATAAAGTCTTTACCCTGTACTCTAGTGGAATATGTAAGATCATCAATTCTAGTAAAGTTATTGAAAAACTCTGCACATAGATCTATGTTAATAGAGTTTTTACAATAAATTAATTTATCTAGACCGTAATGTGTTATGACTTCCATGCTAGATATGCATGATCTACTAATATTTCTAGTAGGCATGTGAGTATAAAGAGTGCTTTCAAATCTAATCCTATATCCCTCAGTGGGGAACTTAATGTCCATACATGGAGTAGAAGATGACTCAGTCTCGACTGCTCTTCTTTTACCCCTAATTAAATTATAATAATTTAATATTTATTGAAAAATAATTGAAATATGAGTTTAGAATGGTTACCTCGGCATTATAGATGATTTTATAAAAGAGATTTGATGACCTAGACACTTTAAAGGGTTGAAAAAGGATTTTTCGCGACTGGTTAGGGTGGTTTGTGAGTTGACTTGACACTGCCCTAGCGCTGGTTTTATAAATGGGATCCAGTCGACTGAATTCGAGTCGATTGGACTTGGTCCAGTCGACTATCATAAATTTACCATTTACTGCGTTCGCTGTCCAGTCGACTGGATTAGACCTAACACTTATCTATCGTAGTATTCCAGTTGACTGGATTAGACCTAACACTTATCTACCTAGTATTCCAGTGGACTGAATTAGTTTTAGTCGACTGGAGTTGCGTTTTTACCTTTCCGAGGTTTGGAGGTAACTGAATATCATTCAGTCGACTCTTATTCAGTCGACTAGAAATAGTCCAGTCGACTGGAATCGATTTGATTTTTATGGTTAATTAGATTTAGTCGATTACGGTAATTAGGTTACCTGAATTGAGTTGATTGATTAGGATGATTAAAGTTGATTAAATTGAAATTGTTAAGTTGAATTAAGTTAAGTTGTTGAGTTTAGTTGAATTAAGTTATTTGATTTTAGTTGAGTTGTGTAAATTTGTTAAGTGTAATTTTGTTAAGTTAAGTTGTGTTGAGTTAAGTAAAGTTGTTAAGTTTAGTTATATTAATTAAACTATTTAAGCTTGGTTAAGTTCTAATTCATCTCACCCGAGCTAAGTTTTCAATAAACGTTAATCCTATGGATTTTGTGAGATGAGAATTTATTTTATCTTAATTTTAAAATGAAATTTCAAAGTTTTTAAACTTGTGTTAGATTCAAGTTGAGCTTGAGCTAATCAAGTAGGTTTTTCCAGCATTGACTTCCAGGTCGTAGCAAGGCATATGACCTGCTTGGGTATCGGATGGACCACTTCTTAGACAAAGTCAATGAAGGAATCAAATACTTGACTCACTTTGGATTAAGTTTTGGTCTAACTAGTTAAAGACTTAGTGAGTTAGCTTCGGTCAGTTCCACTTGACTTAGTGCACCAGGTCGTGGCGAGGCATATAACCTTCTTGGATATCGAATGGACCGCTTCCTAGACATGCACTTCGAAGAGCTTCCCTAATTTACTATCAGTTCACTTCGTCTTAGTACTAGGTTCAAGTTTAAACTACTTTGTTTCCTATCTAGTCCATTCTAAATTAAGCAAATAAAGTAAACTAAGACATGCAAGAGTTTAACTAAATAAAGAAACAAGCAAGGTGTTTGCTCCCCCTAAGTGATAACTTGGTTGAGTTTTGTTCACTACGTAAACTTGACTCTTGGGAACTCAAAATTGATTTGGTTTAACTTGGTTGACTAAGCTAGACTTAGGAACCCATGCTTGGACTCGATTCTTAGCATTTCGTCTAAGTAATGACATGTATAATTTATATGAGGATTTAGCTTTGTGTCCGAGTCTGGATTTGTTGTACACAACTCGTTGAGATCCAAACATCATGTTTAGATACTTGGAGTTTGAGGTGAACCTTTCCAACATTCCAGTAAGATCTCCTACTTGTCTTTTTAGGACCGAGTTCTCTTCCTCAAGTTTTGCAACTTGAGTTGAGTCTCTGTCCTCAACTTGGTAAGTTGAAGTCTTCGAGTTTATTTGTTCCTTAAGTACTCGAACTTCCTTAAGGAGTGAGTCTACTTGGTTCTCGGACTTAACTAATTTCCTACCTAGGCATGCAATTATATTGTAAAGTTCATCTTCTAAAGGAGAAGTTACCTCGTCTAGTCTTTCGTAAACGGATGCGGATCTGTGGCTTCTTTCGGACTCGAACTCGGACTCGAAACTTGATTTGGCTTCGGAGCTTGATTCGGTCATGAATGCCACGAAGCTTCTCTTTGTCTCTTCTGCGTTCGACTCTTCTGAAGACGATTCGTCCCAAGTTGCCTTGTGTGCTTTCTTTTTCTTTTTCTTTTTAGGGTTTTCTTCCTTTTTTAAATTTGCACATTCCGACTGACCTTTTCCATTGCACTCGTAACACGTTACTTCCGATCTAGGTCTTGGTTTGTTGTCGACTACCTTTTTGGCATCTTTCTTCGTAAATCTTTTTCTCCGGTTGAACATTTTCCGGACCATGTTTACAATTTCTTCCTTTCGTTAAGATTTGACTCTGACTCGTCTTCTGACTCACTTTTTTTTTTCTTTCATTTTTAGTCGAACCTGCCACTAAAGCAATACCGTTCTCGGTTTGACCCGAGTTAGCTTGTTCGTGTAGTTCGAGTTCGCAAAATAGTTTGTCTAATCTAATTAAGGAAAGATCCCTGGAGACCTTATAGGCATCGACGATAGATATCCATAAGGCGTTCCTTGGGAATGCTTTAAAGTGTATATCTAATTACATTCCTATTTTCTATTTGATGTTCTATTATATATAGTCCTTTTAATATATTTTTTATTCTAGTGTGAAGTTGACTAGCATTTTCATTTTCATGCATTTTACAATTAATGACTTTATTAAGTAATATATCCCGTTTAGCTATTCTAGTATCATTAGTTCATTCGTGTAATTCAATTAACTTATCCCAAAGTTCCTTAGAATTTTTGAAGGGACCGACTCTATTGAGCTCTTCTTTAGTAAGTTCACATTGCAAGGTGTTAAGGGTCTTGTAATCGACTTGAGCTCGTTTTCTTACGTCCGCGGTCCATTTCTCTGATTCTAACAACTCTCCCGAGTCGTCTACCAGAGAGACGAAACCTTTCATAATTGAAAAATCATACCTCGAGGTCGGTTTTCAGGTAGCACTCCATTCGTCTTTTCCAATAAGAAAAGTTCTCTCCGTTAAAGAGAGGAGGGCGAATGGTGTTGTACCCTTCAAAATGCGATATTACTAATGATTTTTGTTATCAAATTTTTATTTAAATTAATTTAATTAATATTAAGAAATATTCCTAGAGTTACTTTAATTGAGCAATATTGTATTGAGCAAAAGAATAAATTCATACTAAAGCAAGACAAATTTTAAAAATTTATTATAGTGTAACAATAAATATTAAATTTAATGTAGAAATTATTCTAAGACAAAAATGATAAAACTAAAGAAAATTTTAATGCTCTCGTTGGTGGTTGTACCAAAATCGAAGCCCCCCTGCTCTGATATCAATTGTTAGATCGGAGTTGTCCGAGAGAGGGGGGTGAATCTCGGAATATTAAAAATTTTCTTTTAAAAACTTATTTTGTCTTTTAAGAATTTAAAAAGTAATTGCAGCGGAAAAAGAAATATGACAAGATTGTTTTACTTGGTTCATAACCCTAGCAGAGTTACTACTCCAAGGCCCATAGCTCTCCGAGAGCTACCTCGATTGACAATCACTAAAAATCCCTCCGATTCAAAACTCTCGAACTCGGAGGGTATTCGCTTTACAAAAATGAGAGGGAAAGGTAACACACTATCTTCCCTCTAGAAATTAAGTACAAAAGCGGAAAGTAAATACAATATAAAGCTTATACCGACACTCCTTTAGAATGTAGAAACGTAGCTCGAAGTGCGAAGTATTAGTGTGTAGATGCTTTCACGGATGAGGAATTCTTGCAACAGCACTTGGACGCAGTAAATGAGTTATGTTCGAAGCTAGTCGTGCATTTCTTTTATAAGTCAGTTCCAGTCGACTCCACATCAGCCTGTCGATATGGTACTTCGGCCTTCCTAGTCGACTGGACCTGTTCTAGTCGACTCCAGGTCACCCGGCTTCGCATTGGGACGTTTGCCTTTTTAGTCGATTGGACCTTCCCAGTCGACTGGAACTCTTTCCATCTGGGTTGCCAGATCTTCGATCGATTGCCAGCTAATCTTGCCAACTAGGTGTCCAATCGACTAGACCATACTCAGTCGACTGGACTTCAGTTGACTGGAATCCTTTCAGTCGACTGTTCTCTGCAAAACGAGATTAGCAAAAGCAAACAGTATAAAGTACAATAGCAGTAGTAATACTACTCGATCTCGACTCTTTAGTCTCACACGGACTATCCGTCGGATCGATGCCTAGTTTTGTCCCCCTGTAGAGGACTCGGCCTCACCTCTTCACTTGAGGCTTACCTGCCAGCTGCCCTGTCGGACTTACCATACTTGACATCTGATCTGACCCGCCATGGCTTCCGCTAGCTGTCCAGTCTCCCTGACTCAGCTGGACTTCATGCCGGCTGTACAGTCTCCCTGACCCAACCGGTCTTTATGCCAAATGTCTAGTCTCCTGACCCACCTGGACTTCTTGCTTGGTGTCCGATCCTTCTAATCTGTCAAGTCTTCTGCCTAGTATCCGGTTAACATGACCTACTAGGACTTTCTATGCTTTGTCTAGTATCCGATCTGCCTGATCTACTAGGACTTCCTGTTAAGCCTGTACATTTAACACATTTATCAAACCACAGGTAATTCCTAACTTTTAACTATGGTTCACTCATCAAAACTAAGGAGTGGTGCTTTCTGCACCAACATATTTGGGGCGCCCTCTCTTGCTTATTGGGAACTGCTCTGGCAATTCCCTCTTCCTTCCAAGCTCGGTGTGCCTCCTCCACATTGATGTACTTATCAACTCTCTGCAATAGGCCTCCAAAGCTGGCTGAGGGCTTCTTCTTTATCGAACTGAAAAATGGTCCCTCCACCAAACCTTGAGAGAAAGCGCTCACCAATAATTTTGAATTGGCTGATAGTATGTCCATGGTAGTTCGGTTAAGCCGTTGTATGTATTCCCACAAAGACTCGTGATTCTTCTGCTTCATGGAGAACAAATTTATGTGGGTCTTGTGATACCTCTTGCAGTTGGCGAACTGATGAAGAAAAGCGACACTTAGGTCTTCAAAAGATCGTATAGATTCAGGAGGGAGCTTGTCGAACTACCTTTGGATTAAACTAGACAACGTTGTCAAGAAAACTCGACACTTGACTCTATTCATATATTGATGCAGCAGCGAGGCATTCCTAAAATGCCTCGGACGATCTTTCGGGTCTGACGCTCCAGTATATTCTCCCAATTGTGGAGCTCAAAAATTCTTTGATAATTTTTCCGCCAGGATGCCATCAGCAAAGGGAGTGATATTACGGTCAATCGGCGAAATCACGAGGCATTTGCCCTTGTCTTTTCATTCCGAGAACTCTCGGGATTGGGATTCCCGGGACCGCTCTTCTTGCGGAGCCGGGGTTTGTCCCACTGCTTCTATGGTGGCTGGGGGAGCTCTGGCTGAAGCCGGGGTTGTATCCATAGGAGGTGCACACTTTCTTAGAATCCCTTCCACCACAGCTGTCGTCACCTCGATCAGTTCCTCCTTGCTCATCTCATTCGTAGCAGGTTTGGGAGGGTTCATTTTTAGGCTCGCGGAGCCATTGTTCTCTGAAAATTTTTCCATCCCGACGTCTTAGCTCGGTTTCCCACAGGAGGCGCTAAAATGATTTGGTTCGAGACCAAGGAGTGGACAAGTCATCTGTCTCCTGTGGCTTGGGTAATGTCTGATGCCAATGAGCAAGCTAATAACTCCGATTCTGACAGCTCAGTTTTGAGGGTATCGAACTAAATGACTGTCGACGGGTGTCCTAAGTCTGCAAGAACTCGAAATGAGTTAGAAGAGGGACCTAAATTTCTCTTGGCGAGGCCCCTCCGACGCTCAAGTCAGAAAGTGGAGGAGAAAAACTCAAATCCCAAGACTAAGTGGAGTTTTTTAGGATTAGAATGCCTTCCATTTTTCTCCTATCTTCTGCATGCTTACCTGAGGATGGAGGACGTGGAGGGGACCATGTGGGAACGTGTGCCTGATACCTTGGAGACGTGGCATCGTGGTTGGAAGTACGTGGGGACGTGTTCCTATCATTCCGGAGTGTGGGATCGTGACTAAGGCTGTAGGGACGTGTTCTTGCCTTTTCATAGATGTGAAGTTGATGCCCTGACCTCCAGATTTTAGAGGCATAACTGCCGAGCTAAATTGAAGGATGCCTGAGGTAAACTTATCGAGCTGAAATGAAGGATACATGAGGTAAACTTGCCGAGATGACCTGAGGTCGGTTGGTTGATTTGATCTGGGGATTCGTCTGTCGAGCTGAGCTGAGGTCAGTTGGCCGATCTAATCTGGGGGTCCGTTTGCCTAGCTGAGCTGAGGTCAGTTGGCCGATTTGATCTGGGGTTCTGTCTGCTGAGCTGAGCAGAGTTCAGTTGGCCTCTAATTGGACTTCCAACGTGGCTCGAGTGCTGACTTGACTTGACTTGTTGACTTTAACTTTGCCATATGACCTATCAACCACCATGTGAGAATCTTCGGTAATAACCTTAGAGTGATGGAAGAGAGCAAGATAAAGGGACTGAAGAGAGATTAAGGGAGAGATGCTTGAGGTAATGAGCCCAACATGTGCAACAAGCACAACGTTGAATGGCAAGAGAAGAGGGAGAGATGAGTGTGTGGAGAGAGATTATATAATTTCTAACCTTTAAAAATACCATTGTCCTAATTAAATAATTGAACAAAACCCTCCTCTCTCTATATAAACTTAGTTTAATTTTAAACTAATCAAAATAAATTCAAATTGAGTCCGGGTAAATTCAAATTTTTAGACAACCATATCTACTTGATGACCTCCATTTAATCTTAAATTGACTTCTACTCGATCCTAAAACAGTTTGATTTAGCTTAATAGTTGTCTAAAAAATTTTTTAAATAAAATTTAAATGTAAAAATTTTTATATAGGATAAAATTTTGGTATCTAATGAAAGTTTAGTATTTTTTTCGTGTTCTAACTTTTGTGATCCAGGAAGGTTGAGAGTCATTGTGTGAGCAGGCAACATGAAACTAAGGTTTGATGAGATCATGTCGAGCTTCTCCTCCGTCTTTTTTTAGCTTTGGTTCAAGCATTAAAGAACAATTAAGAGTTGACACAACGCTTCCATTAAATAAAATTTATTTAATTAAGTTAAAAAAATATTTTATTTACTTTTTCACTATTTTAAATTTAATTTAATGCAATATCATTGAAAATAAAGTGTGCTTTGTTAGATTATTTCTTTACTTAAAATATGTAGTTCAAGTTGAAGGTTTAAATTCAAATTTGATTTTATAGAAAAATTCTTTAATTTTACATTTACAATTTTGATTGAATTGAATCTTCATTTTTTTAGACAATTTGTACTTGTAAAATTAAATAAATTAGCCACGTGTGTGTATATATATATATAACTATAACCCGGTGCATGAAGCTCCCGCCACGTGGGGTACCGGAGAAGGAATCCATTGTATGCAGCCTTACCTTGTTTTTTTGCAAGAGACTGTTTCCAGAATTCGAACTCGTGACCTCTTGGTCACAAGGCAGCAACGTTACCGTTGTGTCAAGGCTCCCTTATATATATATATATATATATATATATATATATATATATATAAAAGATAATTCTTCCTTTGCAAGGGCAGTCTCAAGTAGGTAATCAGGTGCACGAAGCTCTTGTCATGTGGAGTCCCGGGGAAGGATCTATTGTATGTAATCTTATCTTTTTTTGCAAGAGACTATTTTCAGAATTCGAACCCGTAACCTCTAGATCACGAGGCAATAACTTTACCATTGCGCCAAGACAGTCTCAAGTATGATATAGCATGTATACATTGGGCAAAGTTAGCTGATATTGCACAAGAATACTCTTTAGTCATGAAGCAATGTTATACAGTTGGAAGGTGAGGCAGAAGTGTTGTCTTGTCAAATTAGGGACTTCAATCTGGTAAGAGTTCGAGATCCTCATTGTCCACTGTTGACAAATCTTACTCAACCAACTTTTTTTTTACGCATTCCTCACATCTGACTCTGGCTCATATGAGCTATGAGTTTCTTCATCCTATAGTCCCTTGCTATCTAGCTTTATCACCACCCTTCCTCGCAAGAATCTACCAGTCTTGAACCTACTCTATTGCCTTCAGCCATGACATCTTCACTTGCATGGCTACCAAAACTTCATAAACTCCACAATTGAGATCAGACGGAAATATGGAAATGGACTGGATCTCGATTGAGAGTTCCCCCAAAGCACTCAAGAGATAGAAGACCTCGGTGTCCTTCTGGAGGAGTGGCGGCTCATGCTCATACAGGAAGTCATCTAGCTTCAAAACTGAATCTCGTCTAGTTTGTCTTTTCAATGGTGAACTTTGAATATAGTCATTCTAGTTGAATTTGCCTTTGTAAGGTCAGGCTTGAATGAATAAGTACATACATGCTGGGCTAGGGTTCCAACATGGAGAAATTTTGAGTTGACAAAAATTCCTTCAGTGGATGACTCAAGAATGAACTACCCAGCCAAATTAGGAGCACTTTGGGCAAAGTGGCTTGCCATAAGTATCAGTCAAGTTAAAGGCACTTCATACAAGGCATCTTTTCAACAATTGGTGGGTTGATGACTTTTGTCCTAGGTTGCCAATTAATGGCAGTTTAAGCCTGAATCTGAGTGTAGCAACACCTGTGAACCAAAGTCAAGGCAATCCACAGATTGGCTCCATGTGGACAACCACGCCTCGTACTTTGTTGGATGGGTGCTCAATAACTAATTGTGTCACGCCAACTGGGCTTTTGGTTCATTCAACTTCAGTTTCACTTTTGTCCAGTTCAACTTTTCACCTTGTCTGAATTGAGATGTAGGAGCTCTTCTCAAGTTTGTTGACCTTTGCCTCGGTGGCATGTAGACTTCAATATTTATTGTGGATTAACCAAAACAAAAGTGACATCTCATCTAGGCATTGGCCATGGTGTTCGCTCTGATGACAACAACTCATCCTCATCAGATCCAATTAGGCACAAGATATTTGTACTGTTTCATTACTAAATCTTCCATATTACCCAAGCCATTCTGTTGTTATCGTGTACATTTACGGAATGATTGCTGGGCATTCTTTTACTAGAAAGTTATCTTTCGATGCACTATGCAATTATCCTATGTTTGTATGTAGAGTTTGTCTTCGGCCTCTTTATTATGCTTGGATTGCTGTAAATTAACACGATATTGTGGAGGGGAATTATATGCCATAGGTCGCGATCTCCCGGTCTGTTTTTGCTGTTTGGTCTTTGTTTAAGTGGCAAAGTGACTCATCATAGTTATGTTTCTTCACAGGTTCATCCTTCCTCTGTTCTAGAAGCCGATGAAGATGGCCGATTGCCGGACTATGTTGTGTATCACGAACTCATTAGTACAAGTCGGCCATTTATGAGAAATGTTTGCGCTGTCGAAATCTCATGGGTCCAAACAATCTTGCAGAAACTGGAGAAGATGGACATTCACAAGTTGAGGTAACGCACTTAATGAAAGCCAAGAGTTTGCCATTCACTTCTCTTCTTTGTTTAAATTCTAGACTATCGCTCGATTTGGCAGCGGTGGTTCTGGCTCTCCAGAGACTCGTGAGCTCACAAAGGGAGGGAGCTTAACACTGCCTGCGGAAACAGCCGATACCGACAAGAAATCTGATTCAACGGATAGTAAAATTCAAGCTGCTCGGGAAAGATATCTTGCTAGAAAAGCAAAGAAGTAGAACGATTTTCAAGGAACCCATAACATTGCCAGTAGAAACAGTTAATACCGGCATAAAATCTGATCCCAGGGATGGTGAAATTCAGTCGGCTTGTAAAAGATATCTTGCTAGAAAAGTTGTGCTTCATTGTTGTAATATTGAACCATAGAATTTGGAAAAACGATTAAAATAGAGATTGCTAGGACATTCAAGAGTTCTATTGTTATAAACTATTGGAATTTTATAAACTTAATTGACTAATGTTTTAGTAAGTTGGAATTTTATCATTAACGTGAGATAAGATGATATCAAAGTTGAAAATAGTAATTAAGAGTGTACTCGGTGAGTTAAAGGGGTATGCATCACCAAGTAAAAGAATTTTTATGGCGGAATGAGAAAGTACAAGAGAAAGTCAAGGAAAAACGAACAACTTATGAGAAATTATATATTTGTAAAAATGAGAAAAACTTGAAAAAATAATACAATGATCAAGAAAGAAACTAAGAAAATAGTGAATGAAACTAAGACTGAAATTTTTGAACGGTTATATCGAATATTAGATATAAAAGAAGAGAAAAGAGATATTTATAGAATAACTAAAGTGAGAGAGAGGAAAATAAAAGATCTTAATCAAATAAAATGTATTAAAGATGAATGTAATAGGATACTAATAAATAATAAATAAATAAAAGAGCGGTGAAAGAGATATCTCTGATCTCTTTGATCCATCAAGATTTTTTCACCTTGGTTCTGGTAATCTGATCCACCTGTCAAATTTTTAGTCTCCTTAACCCCATCTGGACTTCCTTTACTTAATGTTTGGTCTTTTGACCCATCAACGCTTCTTCCATCTAATGTCCATCCTCTCTAACTCATCAAGAGTTCTGCTTGATGTTCGATCACTTACCCATCAATGCTCCACCTACTTAGTATTTGGTCATCTAACCTACCAAGAATTCTTCTATGAAGAGCTTTTTTTTACATATACATCTGCATACTTGACGCATATATTAAACTATATATAATTTAATTTTAATCTTTTTATCATACATCAAAATATAAATTCGCCCACGTGATGCTGCCTGCACTAACATAAAACATGAGTTGTTATAAACAAGACTCAGAAGTTGTTATAAACACCTCCTGAAGTTACAAAGTTTCAACAACTCAAGTTTTATATCCACATCTAGAGATTTTGCATGCCCAAAATCAAATCTAAGATTACATCCACATATCACAATATAAGTGTTGATAGGCTTTGAATCTTTAGCTCTTCCTCGATCTAGGTCCCCTGCCCTTGAGTAAATTAATTCTTCCGCTATCTAATCTCCTATCTCTTGAGTGCTTTGAGCTTCCCCTCGATCCAAGCCTCCTAGTCTTTAGTCCATTAAGTTTTTTCTTGATCTAGGCTTCCCCTTGAGTACTCTGAGTATCCCTCGATCTAGATCTCATGTTCTCAAGTCCATCAAAATCTTTCTTGATCCAAGCTCTCCTCTCTAAAATACTCCTAGCATCATCCACTCAATGTGAGCCTCTTGCCCTTAATTTCCAAAGTTATATTGGTACATCTAATCTAGACACTTGAAGTAATAACATCAAATGTACACCTAACTTAAGCTATATTACCATCACATCAAAACACCACAATTAAATCTAACTACAAGGGAGATATCATTTTCTTGACATATAGATCTTTAAGTTTTTTTTTTTGTCCAAGCCCATTTGACTACCCTGCACTGCCCAAATAAGTAATGCCTAAGTATGAGTATCTTTTTAGAAATCCAAAAGTCTATATATACCCTGATGGACATTTTTCATTACATATAAGTTATTAACTACTTTTGCTAAAAATACTAACTTATTTCAGATATAGATCTTATTTTCATAAATTCAAGGATATCATTGTTTGCCTAAAATGAAAAAAAAACTCTAAAGAAAATAAAATATAAATATAAGAGCATTTTGGTTATGCAAAAAGGAGTGTTTTTTTTTGTACAATTGTATATAAATCATAAGACACTATGCAAGGAATGATTTATTAACAAAACTATTGAAAGTGGTTCATATGGAGAGAAAAAACCATAAGCGTGGTCAGAACCACAAGCAAGTCATAGAGCTCTCTGAGGAATCGGGCTAGCCAACACTACGATTGTGACTAGCTTAATGGCCAAGTCACGGTACACTCTGGAGGCCACACCACAGCTGTGGTAAGCTCCATGGCCAGATCATGGTGCGTCATGGATGCGATAACACATCGACACCATGGCCATGGTCATGTTCGCGGCTAGGTCGTGGTTCGTCGTAAAGGCAGTGTGGAATTCGAAATTTTTCATGAATTTATGGTATTTTAGGTTTAAATAATTATATATGATTAGGAATGTACATATATAGGATGATTGTAACCCTAAACAAATAATCTTAATTATTTTCTGTTGGGTTCGATGAAATTCATATATCTTCATAGTGGTATGATATTGTCTATTGTGGGCCTTAGTCCTCATGGATTTATTTTTATACTTTACCCAAAAGGCTTCATACCAATAGAGATATTTTTTTTATCTTATAAGCCCATTAACTTTTTCATATCTTACCAATGTGAGATTTTGATTGTACTCCTAACAATCCCAACAATTCCCTCTCAAACGAAGAATAACATTGGACCCCCCTCTCAATATCATCTGTCGTCGAAGAACTTCCTCTGTTTGATGTTCGATCCTCAATCTATCAGGTCTTCCAGTCCGTTTCAGTCATTCTGACCCAATTGGACTTCTTGCCTGGTGTCCCACTAAATCTTTCCTACTAGTTGTTTGATCCTCCTGACTTAACTGGACTTCTTGTCTGGTATCCTACCAGGTCCTCTTGTCAGTTGTCCGATCCTCCTGATCTAACTAGACTTCTTGTCTTGTGTCTGTTTCTCTTGATCTGGACATGGGAGCCCCCACTTCCATTGTTTGAGGCTCATGGCTCAACTTGGACCATTGACTATGATACCACTTGTTGAGTCTGATGAAATTCACATATCTCCATAATGGTATGATATTGTCCACTTTAGGCCTAAACCCTCATAGATTTATTTTTGGACTTTATCCAAAATGCCTCATACCAATGGAGATTTTTTTTCATCTTATAAGCTCATGATCTTTTCCATGTCTTACTAATGTGGAACTTTGATTCAATCCCAATATTTTCTCTGGGTCATTTTGTGGAGTAGGCAGTTTTGCCAAACCACATTAAAATCCTCTGTCTTTCTTCTCAATTTCTATTTTCTTCCATCGTCGTTTTCTTTGCTATTGTTGCATCATGATTCCTTCAACAAGTGGTATTAGATCTAGGTTCACCATGACAGGGATCTCTTTTACGAAATTTGATCAAGTTAAGTTCGATGGCCCTGGGAACTTTGAATTGTAGTATAGGAGGGTTAAAGATTTATTGGTGCAACAATGTATGGTGAAGGCACTAGGAGAAAAAAATCAAATAGCATAGAGAAGGCAGACTGGGTGGAATTATAGACAAGGGTGGTAGTAATGATCAGACTGTGTCTAACGAATGACATGATGTATTGCATTATGAATGAGGAATCACCGATGATAGTTTGGTAGAAACTAGAAAGTTGATATATGTATAAGTAATTGACGAACAAGCTCTATATTAGTTAGAAATTGTTTGGGCTTACGACGGTAGATGGCACCAATCTGACATAACATATCAATGTATTCAATCAGATTGTTAGTAATTTGAAGTGAATTGATGTGAAGATCGATGATGAAGATAAGACATTCATGTTGCCAAACTCTTTACCTCATCTCCTACATACGAGAATTTGGTTACAACTCTGATCTGGAGAAAGGAAACTTAAATTTGGAGGAGGTCACAAGTATTCTATTGGATTTTCATTAGTGGAATAAAGGCAACAATGAGACTTCAAAAGGTGAAGGATTGGTGGTGAAAGGTAACTAGCTGGAACGTGGAAGGAGTAATTCACGACATGAGTTGGGAAATAATAAAGCCCGATCTAAATCGAGAATGAATAAGGAGATCATGTGCTATAAGTGTAAAGTAAAGGGTCATATTAAAAGAGATTGTCCATAGAGAAAGATGATTTATTGAAGTTTGTGAACATAATAAAAGAAGACGATTCATAAAGAGGCGATGGCGATATGCTTTCCATCTTATCAAGTTTAGAGTAATTGATAGATTCTTATATCATGGATTTAGTGTGTTCATATCACATGACATCTAATAGAGATTGGTTCGACACCTATAGATAGGTTAATTTTTGTCATGCCTCGAGGGCATATTCTCTGTCTAAATGAGGGAGATACCCCTTAATAATAATATTCCGAAATACATTACTGGAATAAGATATGACAAAAAAATTGAAATAACAAAATATATAATTTATTTATTCACTGTATGCATGTATAACTAAAATAGAAGTCAACAAAAGTAAATTAGATTTATGACACTAAATCAAATTGAGACAAAATCTAAAGTGTGTAAACAAAATGTGATAACAATAAAAGAAACAAATTAGCATCTCGACGATGCAGTGGGACTAGCAAGTCAAGAGAATCTTTGAGCAACGTGAAGGTAGTCAATAAGACACAACCTCTATTTGCTAACCTGGATGTCAAAGAAAAAGAGGGAGTGAGTACAAATCACTCAGCGGGTGCATAGAAAGATAGCGCATGATAACATCGCATAATGGAGGTTAAAGGAAAGAATCCTAAGTAACCCAAACCTCAAACTACCAATATCAGTCCGTAACTAGCCTGGTCAGTAATATAATAAATGCACCTGTGACATACACAAACCAATCGACAACCTGCAAGAAATAAATATCAAGTTACCATGACAAAGTTGTTGGTGCAAGGGCACCAGATAATCGAACCTATATTTTGAATATGACAAAGATACAAAATCAAGGTTATTTTGTTATCTCATGAGGTAAAACAAGTGTGCATAATTGTTAAGCTAAGCCGAAGGTCAGCGGCACCTAGAGGGAACCGTGGTGGTCGGGCGACACCGGGAGGACTTCAGAGGGAGCCGAAGAACTCAAGTGAAGACCGGAAGCAAAAATTTAAAGTTAAAGGTTGAGGTAAGCTCGTGCAAGTGAGTGTAAGTAAGGTCGTGTCCTCCGTACGAGGACATCCTTAGGCGACGATCTGACCAAGACTTCCCATGGAAGGTCTAAGTTGAGATCGAATGATAAACAACCATCAAACTTACTTATATTAACTGTATTGTTGAGCTAACTCTTCATTGCAGTTGGAAATCCTGCCATCAGTCGACTGATGTCTTGTATCAGTCCACTGATGCCTCTAACAGTCGACTGGTAAGGGTAGCAGTCGACTGCTGGTCAAGGATCAACCTCGAGGAGAGTTAAAGCTTATCTCCATTTCTCAAGGGCTAGGTGACATCACCTTATGAAACTTCATCTTAACGATTAGGGTTTCACAGAGCTATAAAAGTAGGGGTTCTCTACCCTTTTTCCATCATTCTAATTGCTCAAAAGTGCTCTTGCTATGCTACTCTTCTACGACGATCTTACGACGATGAAGTGCTACCGCATCTCCGATGGCAAGAGCTCAAGTTCTATTTTTCAATAGTCGTTGGTATATTTTTATTAAATTGTCGTCTTTAAATCTTGTTCACATCTTTCCTTATCGAGCTTTAATCGTAACAAGGAGAGGGGGAGTATCCCTCTACCTTGATTTTTTTCGTATTGATTGTACTCGCTTACTCCTACCTCTAACGAGGAGGAGTGTTTTCAGTGCTTTGTCCTCCGTATGCGGTCTAGGACCGTTAGGGCCTTGGATTAGCAGCCGAAGGCTGTGAACCAAGTAAAAATAAAATTGTTATATTTATTTTCCGTTGCACTTTACTCTTCTTACGTATTGAATTGATGAACGAATTCGAAAGGTTTTCCTTGCGCTATTCACCCCCCTCTAGCGCTCAAATCGATCCAACAAAAGTCTCATCGTTCTCGAGGTAATACAAAAGGGCACTATCTGCGGGCAACAACATGCTACTACAAATGAGACTCATGAGCAAATAGACAATATAAAGAGCACTGTCTACGAACAACAACATGCTACTATGAACGGGTCTTATGGCCAGACAGACAATATAAAGACTCCATGTCTGCGGACAATAACATGCTACCACGAATGTGTCTCGTGGATAAATAGAGTATATATCTATCTCGCTATTGACTGCATGCAACAACTTGCTACCACGAATAATTCTCATAAGCAGTTAGGCAATATAAAGATTCAATGCATGTGGGAACTAATATGCTACCACAAACGGGTCTCATAGACAAACAGAGTATATAACTATCTAGCTATTGACTACATGCAACAAAATGCTACTACGAATGATCTCGTGGGTAATTGATTATCCTAGTTTGTTATGCCTAGGATTCCAACACATCTAGCATAAAATGCCAATCATGGCCGATAAAGAAAACGAATATACTAATAAGCACGTGTTCCATTAATATTATTTCATTTCTTAGATTCGCTTCTAAGGAAATTAAAAATCCTATCTTAATTATACTATCTCTATCAGTCCAATCACAATATCAATCGAAACAATAAATAGATAAGCATATACTAGTAATATCAACCCAAAGAACATAATAAATAATTGTATGCTAATGATGAGTAAAGAATCCAGAAATCAAGTAGAGAATAAAAAAAAGTCAAGCAAAATATAAGGTCAAAGTAATACTAGAAAAAATATAGAGTGGAAAGATAATTATATCATAGCAAAACTACGTAACCAAAATAATCATGCACTAATATCAAAGGAACTAAATAGATCAAAGGAAGGAATCATCCATCTCTGATTGCAGAGTGTCCTAGTTATCCCTCAATTTGAAGATGTGATTTAGCTCTCAACTCTGTTATTTAATCCAATTAGTATTTTAACTATAATGAACAACTATTTAAATGACTCAATTAATCTCTTAATTGATTATTTAATCAATTTATGAATCTACTAGTTTCATCATAACCTAATTATTTATTTAAATCAATTAATCCCATTAATGGATTAATCACAACTTAATTCCATTAACTTAATTAGTTAATTATACCAATCTAACTAATTAATTAATTGATTAAATTCCATAACTAAGTAAATTGAATTAGTCAATTTGATTAATCATACTAATTTAATTTAATGAATTTATTTAATTAACAAGTTAAATCAAAATAGATTAATTAATAATTCAATTAATCCATAGATTTGATTAATTACCGTCAAGCTAATTAATCAATTAAACCAGTTTTATTAATTAATACTAATTAATAGATTAATTAATCTAAACTAATCATTCAACTAAACTAGATTAATCAACTTAATTAATCAAGATTAATTAAACAGATTAATAACAAAATCTAGTTAATCCATTAAACAAGATTAATTAATCCAAACCCATTAATCAAGTTCCCAAATTAATTAACGACTTAATCAACCATTACCTATTGTAGATGATGTCGAAAATCTAGCACTGTCGACGTCGATAGTTGATGGATTCAATCTGTGTTTGGGTGGAAGGCGACAACGAAACCCCTGGTAGTGGTGGCGGCTTGGTGGTGTACGCCAGCGGTGCACACGATTGATACCGCAGTCGTGACATGTCTGCGAGTGCAGAGCGAGAGTCGGCGGTGACCAGAGATGCAACTAGCAGGTTGTAAAATACAGCGAAAAAAAATGAATGATTAGGACTTTAATTAAAACCTAACCTAGGTTTAATAGATAGGGGTTAATTGAACCTAGGTTTGGTCTTATAGGGTAAAAACCAGACTTGGTTGCTTTCCAACCTGACCCGGTTCTTTAGGCTGAGCGTTTCTGTGTTTTCTCACCGCGAACTTGGCGACTTCACCTCTTCCTCACCGCAAATCGACTTCTGTTCGCGAGCATTTTCTCGCCGTCCAGCCTTTATTCCCCGTCGTTCTCTTCTCCCGAGCGTTTCTCACTGCATGACGTCTCCTCTTTCTCACCACGCAACCCAACTCCTCTCATGACTCTCTCCTCCTTGCGTCCCTGTTTCTCACCACAGCCAACCTCTCCCTCTCGTTCTTTCTCCTTGTGGAAAGTGGAGGCGACCGTCCTTGACGAAGCCCATGGACGAGCCGATGGCGAGGGCGCATGGTTGGGACTTTGGGTCAGCGACAAGTTAATCAGGGTCATTCTTCACGATTGTCATTGGAGCTAGGGGATTGCCGTGGAAGCTAGGGCATCGGTGGTTGGAGTTGGATTTTTTTGGTGAATTGAGTAATTAGGGTGGAGAACTGACGAGGGAAGGTTCCAATCGTAGGTATATCTTGAATTATCACCTCCTTTTTGTATGCTATTTGTTTTGGTTCAGTTGATTGCTGCCGTGGTGTGGATTTCTACTGGTGGTGGTTGGTTCCGGGAGTTACTCGACTATGAGCAGGAGATTTGGCCGGCTGGGATTGTGTGGAGAGGAACCGATGAGGGTTGTTCTGGTGAACAGAGAAGGCTGTGAAGGGCTATGATGTGTCTGTGGTGATTTGCTTGTCGAATGTAGTTGAGATGCCCTGTTGGGGGGGGGGGGGTTTGCTTCGCTGTGAATGGTTGTGAATGAATTGTAAATGGCTGCATCATGAGGTAAATTATTTGGTAATGTCTCCTTTATTGGTTAATGGTTGAGCTTGGTTTAACTCTGTTCACAGCTACGATTGAGTGTTTTGGTGGGCAGCGGGTGTTGTTGATCTTCTCCTATATTGGCGTGGTTCGATCCTGCTGGTGCCTTCTGGTTGAGAGGTGAGTTTCCTTCATTCTTTTTCTTAACTGACGAGTATTTGGTTCTAGGGAATAAGTTGTTGTATGGAAGGATTTATGATGCTTTGCTAAGGGGCTGTGAACAAGTTGGTGGAAGCGGAATGGATTTGGAATGGTAAGGTGATAGTATTGGGATGTGTTTAGGGTGATAAGTTGGATTCAGCGTGTTGTATTCGAGGTGATCTAGTTAGGGTTATGTAGGATATGTGATTAAGACTTTAATTCGTATTCGATAAATTAATTGAATACGAGATGGATGTAGGATTTGATTATTATCGTGTGTTGGAATGTAATAGTAGTTTATGTGTGCAGGACTTGGTTACAAGGAAGAGTTCTTGGACTTGAAGACAACTGGTGTGCTACATATCAGGTGGGTAATATTTCCTACCCTAGTCAGGTAGTAACTAAACCTTGAAGTATATAACTTTATATTGTTGTCACTTTAACCTTGACTCCACTCTAGTTTTTCTGATGCTTGATACTTTCCTTTGAACTTAAATACTCTGTCATTGTTGTTATCTATTCATTCATCTTTGTTATGAATTATAGATGTTATGATAAGTGTATTTGTTGTGGTTTACCTATGTATACGTAGCTAAATTCGATTGTAAAACTGAATTGTGCAATTTAGATGAATCATCCGGGGGTGGATGATGTTCTAGGAGTAAGATGAGTTTTCATATCATATCATGATGTTGTGTATATATTTACTATGGATTATGGAGTCGTGTATGGACGTATGATTTGTCGATACAGCATCGCTATGGACTGGAGGTCCTAGCTTGGTTGATGTCAGCTGTATATGCCTCTCTATAGAATAGAGAGTGTGTTGTGGACATGTGTATGTACTATCGTGCATTCATTTCGTTTACATGCATGTTGACGACTTGATCTCCCTTGTGGTTGAGACGGTCGTCAGTCATCCTTCCTCCCAGGTTACTCATGGAGGAGTAGTTGGTGTGAGGGCAGAGCATTTATTGTGCTGCACTCGACTACTATAGATGGTGGTAGTTGGAGTTGCGTGCAATTATCCTGCGTGTATGATACTCAACCAATCATGGGTAGTGACTGTCAGGGTGGCCAACAGTAGGGACCCCTGTTGTGTAGCTGACTCTTTACGCTTATATGCTACTTGTTCATACTGCCCACTCAGCTACTCAAGAGTAGTGGTTGGTGTTGAGTTGGGACAGTTGTCATGTCGAGCCACCTAAGCCAGACTGGGGTCGTGCTAGCGGTTAGGGTGAGCAGGCATGACCATGCATTTTGCATTGTCGTGTTCTTATGGTGTTTTGTATGTATATATATATATATATATATATATATATATATATATATATATATATATATATATATATATAGATGGTTGTGATTAGTGTATATATAGATGCAGTCTATATGTATGCTTATTGTGATGTTGCATTTGTTTGTGCTATACTTGCTGCATCTGATTGTACATCATCTTGCATTCCACTTGCATATTCTTATATGGTTGTGTGTGAATTACCATAGTTGAGTTGGTCAGACTATTGTATACCTTTGACCAGTACCTTGAGGTGATACGGGATGGACTCGGTTCATGATTGTATTTGCTATAGAATGTTAGAATGACAGTTTTGTTGATTATAGAGTTAGCATTACTCTACCATGTTGTAGGTGTTGTTTTATGGTACTTATACTCAGGTTGTATGAGTTACATCGTTGTCGATCTTCAGGTATGTCAGTACCTTATGTTATTATTATTGATCAGTTTAGTTATATAGTTGTTATATCATGCTAATGTATACCTATTATACCTTTAGACAATATATTGTTGACTCGCATATGATATACATATATATTAAGCATGCACTTCTATTCTTATTACCGCTTAGTTTTGTACTCACCACCACAGACCTTGGGTTTTCTTGTCGCCCAGATAATAGGTAGTCAACTTCATGATGGGCTTTGAACAATGCTGGCTGGCAACCTCTCATCTCACTTCCGAGGGTTTCGACTTGGATTTATGTTTCCTTTTGTTTTTGGATATTTTGTATATCGATCCGGATTTATATGGTGGATGTTGTGCTAGACATTATGGATGTATGCACTTGTTGATTCGGGTTTTGACGATGCTTTTCTTTATGTTTTGGTGTTAGTCATACCGGTATGCATTGTGTGTATATTGTTATGTTGTTGTATTAGTTTCCGCTGTATTTTGTTATATTTAAATTTATGTATGTTATTATGGTTGTGGCCGAAAGACTTGTATAAACAGGATATGTTGTCACGTACAGGGGAGATGTTATCCGTTTGCTTTTTGGCTCGGCATGCTCTCGGGGCAGGACAACTTTATTGGTATCAGATCCCTATGTTTTGCAATGTCATACAATGATATTTTCGTTTAGTCTTGGATTATCGGGAGTCAATTTGTTTCGATTTTGGTTTTGTGAGATGAGATTGACAGCGATCTGGGCTCTGAGCAGCACAAAGTAAGAATTCTTGATAACTTTTATTCTAGTTAGATACTTGTCTAAACTTGTTCAACAAGTGTATACAGACAGAGTTATGACACATGTATAGACTTGTAGTAGGGGTCATCTACCAAGGCGACTAGCCGGAGTTGCCTTTAGTGTTTATACTCTCAGTTTTGTTGGCTATGCATTTAGTGTTTATAACAGGGAGTAACATGTAGTGTGTTGGTTATTATTCATAATCGTGGTTTGAGTTGACCATGGGAATGACTTGTTGAGTCTGTGAGTCTTGAACCTGTGTCGAAAAGGTGAATTTCCTTTGAGAGCCGACTGATACCAAGTCGGAAAGCAGGGGTCAAGTTATCATATTTCTTGTGGAAATCAAAGATTACAGTCTTAGAGATTAGCATTGATTATGCTAGTTGGATCGTTACCTTGGGGGTAATGAACAGGGCATGCGTACTATTGTTGATGCAGATAGTAGAGGATTAGTTTACGGTATTTCATAGGGATTTTGATCCCTGAGTTGTTCGTACTGGATTGTATAACTTTGAAGGTACTTTTGAGTACTTAACTTGTGTTATATAAAGGAAGCAGAGTTAGTTGCATACCATTATCGGGATCAAGTCGGTACTTGGTGGAAGGTGCATGAAATAATCTTCGGGGAATAATATATCACTTGATCATGGTTTAGTGATATTGAGAGAGAGTATTTCCCCGCGTCACTTTCTTCGACTCATTGTAGGGAATTCTTGAGCTTCAAGCAGGGTGATCAGTTAGTAACCAGAGTACCATGCAGAGTCAATAGACTTGCAGAGGTTACGACCACCTAATAGCTCAAGAATGTGAATGGATATTTTAAGCCACCCATGGGTTTGTTGGCTTACATTTGGATTAGGATGTTTAGATCTCTTATTAGATCCTGCCGGAAGGCATTGGATTGAGTCTTGAGTTTAGAAATGACTCCATACAAGCATTGTAAGAGTTGAAGATCGATAAACAAACATTGCAAGTCAGATGTTGGAATGAGAAGCCTTCGAATGTTGGAAAAAAAGAGAAAGATCAGAGTCATAGGCTACGAGCTACTATTGGAGAGTTTTTTCGATCATAGAAGACCAACCGTAAATCGTCAGAACTATCTCATGTATCAGCGAAATCAGAACAAAGACTCCGAAGGGATTATGTGCGTGCAGTGCGGATCATGAAGACACACAAAGTCAGATTATCCATTAGATCAGATCATCTATTGCTATTGTAAGAAACCAGTACATTTGAGGAGGTGTACTTCGAAGACTTAGTTGAAGACTATTGATGTGGTTACCGGGAGGATGATGCATAATCTCGACAACAGAGATCATCACAGAAGATTGATTTATCACACCAACAGTGATTTACTACCTCAGACATGGTTGGAGTTCCTTGATACTTCCCTCCAGGGGAAGTGATTTCCTCAATAGTATCAGCAGAAGACATCTTAGAAGACTCAAGCAGACAACAACAACTGTTACCTCTCTAGAAATAGTTATATTTTGTACAGAGGAGGGAGTATATGACGATGGTCGTATCTATTTTGTATTCTCTAGTTGCAGCTATACCATTTGCAGAGTATGGAGTGTGTTACGATGTTGACAATTATTCAGTACGTTACAATCGGTGGTGTACTCTTTACCAGTACAACAGTGGTTACCACCTCCATTGTAGTCGTTTCGAGTTGCGTCCTCGTGTTGGCAGTTGACTTTAATTTCTCCATGGCAGTCTTTTGCACCTACATGAGCTCAGTCGCCAGGAGAAGAAGTTGGAGGAGTATACATGACTACCCAAGAGGATATGTAGGGGGTAGAAGGATAGATCATTCAGGGTATTACTTTAGTTTACCCTCTCAGTTGGCATATTGAAAGATACTGGTAGTTTACAGGTATCTCTGTCTAGAACATTCTGAGATAGGATGAGAAGGATTTCTATATTTTGATTATGTGGATCGATGGTATCTTTACCATCAGGCGAGATGTTGACCAACAATTTAGAAGTCAAGGGATGCCCTTGGACTTTAATAGATATATTTTTTACTATAGACATATCCTTACGGATAGTTAAATTGTTGAAATGATGATATAATATGTCTTTTTAATGTGCGTATAATCTGAGAGTATTCAGATGTAGTTTCTGATGCACTTCTATGCTTACCACTGTATAGGCAAGTGGAGTATGCGGTCGAAGAAATTTTGAGAATAGTTTCGATATTGAAGACCCCATATCGGGAGATAATTTTATTGGTAACAGTGTTGCTAAACACTATGGAAATTGAAAGAATGTAAATTACGATTATAGGAGGTGTTGGATGGGATATTTATCTGTCCCAGTATTTCTTCTAAAGAAGATCCGGAACTCTTTGTTAAAAGAGAGATGAACCTTTGAGATTATACATTAATTATTGATGATGGAATGCGATAGTTGTTAAAAATGAATATCCTTCATTATGGATAGATGATCTATTTAGATCAGCTAAGGACACCTGTGTCTACTCTATGGTTGGTTTATAACTGGAGCATTGATATTGTAGTGACATGACGTCATACAATTATCATTATCGTTGTGATGATTGATATATCATTAGTTTAGAGTAAAAAGGATGCAGGTGTATGGAGGACGACATTTCATACTTAGTATGAATTTTATGAGCTGTTGATAATGTTGTTAGACGTATTTAACGATTTAGTCGCCTATGGATTTGAGAATCGTGTGTTCTGGATACGATTGGATCAGTTTGTGGTTGTTGGAGTTGCGTAACTTGGCCACTGTTGATGGTGGTAGTTGGAGTTGCGCACTCGGCCACCGTAGTTGGTGGTTTCCTTGTATGATTTGGTTATTACTGTAGATGTGGATAGAATGTTTTTAGCATTACTATATCACGGACTTGTTTGACCAAGGAGGTGATGGAAATCACTTGGTCAGAAGCTTGTGAAACTAGGTTTTACGACCTAGATAATGATTGACGTTTGCATCAGTGTTAGCTAATCCTTCCGGTGTGGATAGGAGGGTATTGTACATGGATGCATCATTGTAGGGATTGGAGTGAATCCGATACAGTTGCATGAGACGTATCTTATGCTTACATCAGTTAAGAAACTACGAGATAAGCTGTTATGCACGTGACATGGTTTTAGCAGATATGATCTTGTGTAGTAGTTGTATGGAGCAGAAGTGCTCATGGAGTTTTGACTAGCTACTGGGTAGCTACTATAGAGTTGCTGGAACACGGATAGTTGCAACAAGGGAGATTGGTCGCTATAGTCTCTCATGCACTTACAGAGTGTGTGGTGGAGTGGATTTTGGATGGTAGATAGACTTCTCTTGTGAAAAGATAGTTCTCCGTCTCTGATAAGGATAGTGGGTTCTGGAGTTATATTGTTTAAGGAAGAGTTGCTACATGAAGCACATCATTCGAGATTTTCTATACATTCTGGTGGTACTCGGATGTACTGAGATTTGAAATGCTTATACTGGTGGAAGGGTATGAAGAGAGATATTGCAGACTTCGTTGCTCGATGTTTAGTATGCCAACAGGTGAAGGCTGAACATCAGAAACCCATTGGGTTGCCTCAGGATATTCCGATTCCGGAATGAAAGTGGGAGCATATCACTATGGACTTCATTACGGGGTTGCCCAGAACCCGTAAATTGTTGGTGCAGTAGGCACCTAAGTCGAACCTGAGTTTTGATTATAGCAAACGATACAAAGTTAAGCTCATGTCGTTATCTCACGAGCTGAATCAAGTGTGTAGAAAAGTGCTAAAGCTAGAGCTGAAGGCTAGCGACACCCGGAGGAAGCCGCGGTGGTCGGGCGACACTCGAGTGACTTCGGAGGGAGCCGAAGGAATCGAGTGGAAGGCCGGAAGCAAAAGTGACATGGTAAGTATCGAGGTAAGTTCGTGTGTGCGAGCGTAAGTGAGGTCGTGTCCTCCTTACGGGGATGGTCTTAAGCGTAGATCCGACCAAAGACTCCCATCGATGGTCTAGGTCGAGATCGGACGGTCGAAGGCCGTCGAAATAATGTTTTCTTTGAGCTAACTTTGACTTGCAGCAAGCATCAGTCGACTTCCAGCTTGGAGGACTCGACTGCCGTCAATCGATCGGCCGGAGGTCGACTCGGATCGATCTTGCCCATCGATCGATCGATGATGACCATCAGTCGACTGATGGTCAAAAGATCAGCCTCGAGGAGTCAAGGCTTATCACCACTTTTCAAGGAGGTTGTGTGTTCATTTGTGATTGGTTGAAGACCCATTCGATGAGGGGCTCAAAGGCTATAAAAGGAGGTCCTAACCAAGGGTTTTCTCATCAATCCCAAGCTTCCAAAAGCCTCCGCAAAGCTACAACTCTCCGACAACGAAGTCTTTCCTTTCCGACGTCTAGGTTTAATTTTCTTTATTTTTTGTATGTCGGTATTAGCTTTATATCAGTTGTTTATTTACTTGTTTCGGAGCTTTTATCGTATACGAGGAGAGGGGGAGTGTCCCTCTACCTTAAGTTTTTGTTCCTTCTTGTATCGATTAACTCCTACCTCCAACGAGGAGGAGTTCGTTTAGTGTTTTGCCCTCCGTGCGTGGTCAAGGACCACTAGGGCCTTGGAGTAGTAGCCGAAGGCTACGAACCAAGTAAAAAGAATTGTCTCTTTTATTTATTGCTTTTCTTTTCCGCTGCAAATTAATTATCTACTCGGTTTTTAAACGAACGAACAAAAAGAAAGTTTTAACGCTATTCACCCCCCCTCTAGAGTTTCAAATCGATCCAACAATTGGTATCAGAGCCGGGGGTTGCTAAGATTTGGTGAAACCACCAATCTAGCCATTTTACAGATTTTTTATTTTTTAATTCTGTTTTATTTCTTTTTGTTAGATTTTCTTCGACTACTAATCCAAGGCAAGTCTTGGTACTTTTGTTTTTATGCGTTGCTAGGTTTTCATTTTAGTCTCCTTGTTCTTTTTGTTCTAATGGCCCATCTCGAGGGTTTTAGCACCGTCCGACCTCCGTTTTACAACGGAGATGATTTCCGTTACTGGAAAGGTCGGATGAAATGCTTTCTCAAAACCCAAATCGAGATATGGATCATAATCCAAACGGGTTTCACACTTCCAACTAATGAAGTGGGTGAATCCTTGGGTTATGATCAATGGACCATTGCGACAAAATGACAAGTCGAAGCCGATGCCAAGGCAACACAAATCCTCCAATGCGGCTTGTCCAAGGAGGAGTTAAATCGCGTCGGCCCCTTCATTAGCGCAAAGGACCTATGGACAAAGCTAGTGGAGCTACACGAAGGGACCGATGAAGCCAAGGTATGTAAGCGCGACCTTCTATTTAATAAATTATATAATCTAAAAAAGCAGGAACATGAAACGGCAACGCAACTCCACGCTCCCGTCCAGGACATAGTCAACAATCTACACGCAATCGGGCAAAAGGTCGAAAACCGCGACCTTATAAGATATGTCCTAAACTCCTTTCCGAGGACTACCTTGTGGGCATCCATGGTCGATGCCTACAAGGTCTCCAAGGATCTTTCTAAACTTAGATTAGATGAACTTTTTTCTGATTTTGAACTTCATGAGCAGTCTAACTCGGAACCCGAGAAAGGTATAGCACTATTTGCAGGTTCAAAGAAGAAAACCACCAGCAAGCCACCCCCGAAGGAAGAAGAGGATGAGTCCGATTCGGAGGTCGACTCGGAAATGGAGGCCGAACTAGTCAACCTAGTTTGGAGGATAGTAAAGGGCCGAAAACGAGCCGTCACTCGACCCAATGAAGGTAAGCCTAAAAGTTCAAACATAAGATGTTATGAATGCAATAGGTTTGGACACATTAAGTCCGAATGCCCAAAACTCAAGAGCAAGGCACCAAAACACAAAAAGGCACTTAACACTACTTGGGAAGAAGCTTCCGAGGAATAAGATAACGATCGAGTCCTCATGGCTAAACCGCTGGAATCGGAGATGGAGTCAGAACCGGAACTTGAATCGGAAATCGAAGACGAGTCGGACTGTGAAGCACTATTCAAGACGAGCCACGGATACGCATCCGGTTCAAAAGATACACTCAAGGTAAGTCGGTCTCTTATTACTACTCTTTATAGTGCAATTAAGTTTTTAAATAAAAAGTTAGCTAAGTCCGAGTCCAAGGTCGAGACCCTGGTTGAGGAAGTTAAACTCCTCAAACACGAGGTCTCCCTAACCTCTTCGACTAGTCGAGTTCAAGAGAAGGACTCAACTCGGGTTGAAAAACTCGAAGTTGAGAACTCACTCTTGAAGAGTCAAGTCGAAGATCTTAGGAATACGTTGGAAAGGTTTACTTTGGGATCCAAAGGACTTGACCTCCTTCTTGGATCGCAAAGGGCCGTGTACAACAAGGCTGGGCTAGGGTTTAGCTCAAACACGACCAATAAGTCGTATATGTCAATCGTAAGTCGACATAAAAAACATGTCCAAGCATGGGTCCCTAAGACCACCTTGATTTCAAACTTAGGATCAAACCAGTACTGGGTTCCCAAGGACCAAATCCACTATGTGGAGAGACCGAATCAAATCAACGGTCCAGGGGGAGCTAGTACGAAATTTGTTTGTGTTTTAACTTAGAAATTGCATGCTTAGGTTTTTAGTTAGTTTGATTTTTCTTTTTAGAATGGTTAGATAGGACTATAACTCGTCAATACTTGATAACATAGTACCAGGATGCGGCGAGATGATAGTACACTAGGAAAGCGGAGTCTTGTGTATTCGGGCTAGATAAGGCGTATCTAGTTCGATGCACTTGACCGAGCGGAACTAGCTGAAGCTACCTCGCCGTATCCTAGACTAGTTAGACCAGGAAGTGGTCTTAGGTGAGTCAAGTCTCTATTTTCTTGAAAATGGCTTTGTCTAAGGAAGTGGTCGTTGTTCCGATCAAAGAAGGCCTCTGTGCCTCGCCACGACCTGGAAGCCATGATCTTGAAAAGGTGACTTGATGAGCCTAAGGTCAAATACGAATCTAACGCAAGGTTGACAAGTGTTTAAGTCATTAAATTTAATTCAACTAAAATTGGAAGTCATCTCACAAGAACATATAGGATTAACATGTTTGATCATGTAGACATGGGTGAGATGATTTAGGTTAATAATTTTCAACCAATTTTTAATAAATCCAATATCCGATCCAACTACCTTGTGTGTAGGATCAATGGATGTTGGACAGTGGTTGCTCCCGACACATGACCGGGGATCAACTCAAGTTTTCGAAGCTTCGATTCAAACGACAAGGATCGGTAGCCTTCGGAAATAACGGCAAGCTCAAAATCATCGGATCAGGTGATATTGAGCTTAACTCAAATTTTGTCATTCAAAACGTTTTATTAGTAGAAAATTTTCAATATAATCTTCTCAGTGTAAGCCAATTGTGTGATAATAACTATAAGGTCATATTTCTAGAAAATGAATGCGTAATTAATACAAACGAAACCTCTAAAACAATTCTTAAAGGGACTAGAAATAACAACATTTACACTATCAACTTAATTAACTCCTCAACTAAGTGTCTTATGACATGGCAAGAGGAATCATGGTTGTGGCACCGACGACTCGGTCACTCACACCCAAGACTCATCCATAAGATGAGTCAGAGTGATTTAGTCAGAGGTTTACCTAACCTCAACAACTTGGATAATAAAATATGTAATACTTGTCAACAAGGTAAACAATCTAGGACACAACATCAACTAACTAGTCAAGAACGAACCAAAAGTGTGCTTGAGCTCCTACACATGGATCTATTTGATTCACACGGAGCTAAGTCACTTAACGGAAGTAAATTCTGTTTAGTCATTATTGATGACTACTCTAGATTTACTTGGGTTAGGTTCATCAAACACAAAAGTGATACCCTAGATCAATTAATCAACCTATTTAAGTTAATAGAAAATCAACAAAGCATTAAAATCAAAAGACTTAGGACTGATCATGGTGGTGAATTCGAAAACCATAGGTTTATAGAATTCTGTAACCTAAATGGATACCACCATGAGTTCTCTTGCCCTAGAACTCCACAACAAAATGGCCTAGTAGAACACAAAAATAGAACCCTACAAGAAGCCGCTAGGACAATGCTTAACGAGTATAACCTACCCGATAGGTTTTGGGCCGAAGTCGTGAGTACGACATGCTATGTCCAGAATAGGATCCTTATGGTAAAGAGGCACCTTAAGATCTCATACGAGATTTATCACGATAAAATACCTAACATCAAGTACTTTAGGGTATTTGGGTGTAAGGTACATATCCTAAACACTAAAGATTACTTAGGGAAATTTACATCCAAAATCACAACCAGAATCTTTCTAGGATACTCGACTACAAGTAGAGCTTATAGAGTATATAACCACGACACCCTTAGAGTCGAGGAGACCATCAATGTAGTATTTGATGAAGGACACGAACCTACAAAACTCCCGGCAACCCCAATTAGCGAGCCGATTCATACTAGACCTAACTCTGATCCGGAGATCATGTCTAGTGTTAATCCTAACCTAAGTCAACCAAGTCACTCTATCGACCAAGTGATAGATGACTCCAACCAAACTAGAACTCAAACAAGCCATCCTATGGATCAAGTTGTAGACTCAAATCCAAATCCAACTAGGACTCAAACGAATCATCCTATCGACCAAGTGATAGGTGATCCAAGTCTAGGAGTTCGAACTAGAGCCTCATACAGAAACCTTATTCAAATATCTTTGATTTCTAAAATTGAACCCAAAACTATTGACCAAGCTCTTCTTGATCCCGATTGGATTATTGCAATGCAAGAAGAGTTGGCTCAATTCACTAGGAACGAAGTATGAGAATTAATACCACCACCTAAAGATAAAACAATCATTGGAACAAGGTGGGTGTTTAGAAATAAAATTGATGATAAAGGTGAAGTAGTTAGAAATAAAGCTAGACTAGTTGCTAAAGGGTTTAGTCAAGTCGAAGGTTTAGATTACGACGAGACCTATGCCCCAGTAGCTAGATTAGAGTCCATTCGAATGCTATTAGCATATGCAGCACATCAAGGATTTAAGTTGTTTCAAATGGATGTGAAATCTGCATTCTTAAATGGATACATTAAAGAAGAAGTTTATGTTAGTCAACCCCCCGGTTTCGAAAGTTTAGACAAACCCGATCATGTCCTTAGACTAAAGAAAGCGCTTTATGGACTTAAACAAGCTCCGCGAGCTTGGTACGAGAGACTTTCGATTTATCTTAAGTCCAAAGGCTTTAACCAAGGTGTAGTTGACCCAACCCTTTTCGTAAAAACCTTAGGTAAAGACATATTCATAGCCCAAATCTACGTAGATGATATTATTTTCGAAACCACCAACTCAATCCTACTAAATGAGTTTATTTCACTTATGGAAAGTGAATTTGAAATGAATTTAGTAGGCGAATTAAGTTTCTTCTTAGGATTACAAATTAAACAAACTAAAGATGGAATATACCTACATCAACGCAAATATACTAGGGAATTAATTAAACGCTTTGGAATGCAAGACGCTAAAATTATTAATACCCCAATGGCAACTAATGTTAATATAGAAGAAGATGTAATTGGAAACCCAATTGATTTAAAATACTATAGGAGCATAATAGGGAGTCTCCTTTACTTAAGCTATGAAGGCACGATATCTTATTTGCGGTGAGTATGTGCATGAGGTTTCAAACCTGTGCCAAGGAGTCTCACCTAACTCTAGTCAAGCGTATCCTTAGATATCTAAAGGGTACACTTAATGTCGGTATTTGGTATCCTAGATCTACCGAGTTCGAACTAACCGGCTACTTCGATTCGGACTATACCGATAGTAAGCTTGATAGAAAGAGCACGAGTGGTTGTTGTCAACTTCTCGGCTCGACTCTAGTAAGTTGGTGCAGTAGGAAGCAACATTGTGTTGCCTTATCTACCACCGAAGCCGAATACATCGCGATGGGTGAGTGTGTCACTCAACTTCTTTGGATGAAGCACACTCTCCGCGGCTTTAAGTTAGACTTTACAAATACTAAACTTCACGCAGATAACATTAGTTCAATTAATCTTACTAAGAATCCGATATGTCACTCTAGGACCAAACATATAGAGGTCAAACACTATTTCATTCGAGAACATGTGGCCAACGGAGCCATACAACTCGAATACGTCGAATCGAAGTCTAACTTAGCAGACCTATTTACTAAACCCCTACCTGAAGCCGAATTTAGTCTATTAAGACGAAAATTGGGCATGTGCGTAATAGAATAGGAACTTGCAAATTATATTTTCTTACTACTATTTCTTAAATTTCATTTTTATGGGACTAGCATAGGACATACCTTAGATATCATGCACCTATAGATTTAAGGAGCCAATACATCTCACAACACATAGGACTAATGTGTTTTGTGTACTTAGCCACGTAGATGGGCGTGAGATGTTAGGACCTTACTCCTGGTTCCAGATGTAGAGATAGTGCATCGCTATGAACCACGGAGTATAATCATACATACTAACCGACTATGACCAGGACTGGTTGATCTTTTATATCAATCAAGCCAAATATGAGTCACACATTTTATAGATGAACTTATTTTCAGTATATTATTTTCAAAATAATGTGGAACATGCTTGGACTTTAAATTTAACACTTATTTTTTGTTTTCCACACACACCCTCACTCTTTTCGATATATGGCAAAAGGGGGAGAAAGGCCAAAGTTAAGGGGTCAAAACTTTTCTTGATAACTTAACTCTTACTTTATATTTAAACCTTAAGAGAATTCTTAACTTAAACTTATTTGTGCCATCAACGTTTTACTTATTTTTTAAAACATTATGCCCTTAATGTTTTACTTAAGGGGGAGAAAGGGCCAAGTTAAGAAGAACTCTTAACTTAAACGTTTTACTAAGGCCAACTTTAAGTAATGTTACTTACTTAAAGCAACCCTCAAAGGAGAGGATTAAGGTCTTTCTTCAAGACTCATCCTCGGTCAAGGGGGAGGTTTCCTCAAGGGGGAGTACTTGAAGAAAATTCTTACTACTCCAACTTAATCTTCTTTATTTTTTGTTTGTTTCTAATGCACATTATTCTTCATGCTTGCTATTTACTTAACTTTGTATGTGGGTTTGCCATAAATAAAAAAGGGGGAGATTGTTGGTGCAGTAGGCACCTAAGTCGAACCTGAGTTTTGATTATAGCAAACGATACAAAGTTAATCTCATGTCGTTATCTCACGAGCTGAATCAAGTGTGCAGAAAAGTGCTAAAGCTGGAGCTGAAGGCTAGCGACACCCGGAGGAAGCCGCGGTGGTCGGGCGACACTCGAGTGACTTCGTAGGGAGCCGAAGGAATCGAGTGGAAGGCCGGAAGCAAAAGCGACATGGTAAGTATCGAGGTAAGCTCGTGTGTGCGAGCGTAAGTGAGGTCGTATCCTCCTTACGGGGATGGTCTTAAGCGTAGATCCGACCAAAGACATCCCATCGATGGTCTAGGTCGAGATCGGACGGTCGAAGGTCGTCAAAATAATGTTTTCTTTGAGCTAACTTTGACTTGCAGCAAGCATCGATCATTGCCCGGCGGAGGACTCATTGCCGTCAATCGATTGACGGGAGGTCGGCCTCGGTGATCTTGCCATCGATCGGTGATGATGGCCATCAGTCGACTGATGGTCAAAAGATCAGCCTCGAGGAGTCAAGGCTTATCATCACTTTTCAAGGAGGTTGTGTGTTCATTTGTGATTGGTTGAAGACCGATTCGATGAGGGGCTCAAAGGCTATAAAAGGAGGTCCTAACCTAGGGTTTTCTCATCAAGCCCAAGCTTCCAAAAGCCTCCACAAAGCTACAACTCTCCGACAACGAAGTCTTTCCTTTCCGACGTCTAGGTTTAATTTTCTTTATTTTTTGTACGTCAGTATTAGCTTTATATCAGTTGTTTATTTACTTGTTTCGGAGCTTTTATCGTATACGAGGAGAGGGGGAGTGTTCCTCTACCTTAAGTTTTTGTTCCTTCTTGTATCGATTAACTCCTACCTCCAACGAGGAGGAGTTCGTTTAGTGTTTTGCCCTCCGTGCGTGGTCAAGGACCACTACGGCCTTGGAGTAGTAGCCGAAGGCTACGAACCAAGTAAAAAGAATTGTCTCTTTTATTTATTGCTTATCTTTTCCGCTACAAATTAATTATCTACTCAGTTTTTAAACGAACGAACAAAAAGAAAGTTTTAACGCTATTCACCCCCCCTCTAGCATTTCAAATCGATCCAACATAAAAGACATGATGCGATTTGGGTGATCGTGGATCGATTAACCAAATCCGTCTATTTCCTTCCTATTCGTGGGATAGACTCATTAGATCGTCTAGCGGAGTTGTACTATAGAGAGATTATCATGCTACATGGAGTGCCTTTGAGTATCATATCTGATAGAGATTCACGGTTCACCTCGCGATTTTGGTAGAGTCTATAGCAGGCAATGGGAATAGAGCTTCGGCTTAGTACAATATTTCATCCGCAGACAGATGGACAGTCTGAGCGTACCATTCATACATTGTAGGATTTGTTGAGATCTTGTGTTATGAATTTCGGAGGTAGTTGGGAGGACCACGTTCATTTAGTGGAATTTACCTATAACAACAACTACCACTCTTGTATTTAGATGGCTCCTTTCGAGGCCTTATACGGTAGACCCTGTAGATCTCCCATGTTGTGGTAGGAGATTGGGAAGCGACAGTTGCTGGGGCCACACAATATCCAGCATGATGCAGAGTTGGTGTAAGTCATCAGATGACAGTTATCCGAGGCACAAGATTGACAGAAGAGTTATGCGGACCAGAGGCGAAGACCTTTGGAATTCTCAGTCGGGGATCATGTATTCCTATGAGTTTCACCCACCAAAGGAGTCAAAGATTTGGGTTGAAAGGAAAATTAGCTCAACGCTACATTGGTCCATTTGAGATATTGGAGTGGATTGAGGGTGTAGCTTATCAGTTGGTACATTTGAGATATTTGTCGATACAACATCACTACGGACTGGAGGTCCTAGCTTGGTTGTTGTCAGCTGTATATGCCTCTCTATAGAATAGAGTGTGTTGTGGACATGTGTATGTACTGTCGTGCATTCATTTCATTTACATGCATGCTGACGACTTAGTTTCTCTTGTGGTTGAGAAGTTCGTCAATCATCCTGCCTCCCAGATTACTCGTGGAGGAGTAGCTGGTGTGAGGGCAGAGCATTTGTTGTGTCGCACTCGACCACTATAGACGGTGATAGTTGGAGTTGCATGCAATTGTCCTGCGTGTGTGACACTCGACCACTCATGGGTAGTGACTGTTGGAGTGGCCAATAGCATCTACAACATGGTAGAGTAATGCTAACTCTATAATCAACAAAACTGTCATACTAACATTCTATCGCAAATACAACTATGAACCGGGTCCATCCCGTATCACCTCAAAGTACTGGTCAAAAGTATACAACAGTCTGACCAACTCAACTCTGGTAATCCACACACGACCATATAAGAATATGCAAGTGGAACGCAAGATGATATACAATCAAATACAGCAAGCATAGCATAAATAAATGCAACATCACAATAAGCATACATATAGACTGCATCTATATATATACTAATCACAATCATCCATATATATGCAGAATGCAAGGTCATACCTGCTCACCCTAGCCGCTACCACGACCCTAGTGTGGCCTAGATGGCTCGACATGACAACTGTCCCAACTCAACACCAACCACTACTCTCGAGTGGTCGAGTGGGCAGTATGAACAAGTAGCATATAAGGTTGGATTTCGCCTAGCAGTCAACTGATCGGGACCATCAGTCAACTGCTCCTGTAGCCGTTGTGAGACAACGACATGAACCACGTTGGATAAGTTCCAATGGATAGACCATCAGTCGACTGATCGGGTCATCACTCGACTGTCAAACCTTAACAGTAGACTCAGGAATCTTATGTGCCCGATAACCCGACCAACAGTCGACTGATCTAAAAACCCGACCAGCAGTCGACTGATCTTCAGATCAGTCGACTTCTCTGGCCATTCGTCGACTGCCCAATGTTGGCAGTCAATTACTAGGCTAATTCTAGTAGTCAAACTCTAGTTAACTCTCATCAGTCAACTGACCATTGTCCCAGTCGACTAATACACCTCAAACATGAGGTTTTACCCGAAGTATGGTGCCCCCATACTTGCTAGATCACCCTTAGCCTAGACCCAAGCCTTCTAGCCACCTCCATCAGCCTCACGCCTATTGGATCCCTCCAAGTCATCCATACGCTAGCCTTCAGGTGCTTCCATCAACTATTGTCAAGCTAATGTGGTCTCCACTGCCAAGACACATTGGGCTTACGTTGCCAAGACTCCACTTGGACTTTACGCCGTCAACCATTGGACTTATGCTGCCAAGACTTCACCCTTGGACTTTACGCCGCCAATATTCCCCTTGGACTTTCTAATTGCCAAGACTCAAGCTTGGACTTTCCCTTGTCAACCCATGTTGGACTTTCCATGCCAAGACTCATGCTTGGACTTTTCCTTGCCAAGACCCATGCTTGGGCTTTCCTTTGCCAAGACCCATGCTTGGACTTTCCTTGCCAACCCATGTTAGACTTTCCATGCCAAGACTCAAGCTTGGACTTTTCCCATGACAATGGTCAAACCATCGTCAAACATCAAAATCATAACCTGGGTCGATTGCACCAACAATCTCCCCAATACATTGTCAGACATCAATGTTAAACATGAAAACACAACTCGAGTCAAACTCGAGTCTGGTCAATCATGACCTAGGTCGATTGCACCAACAGTTTAGTTAGATTAGAGTTTTATTACATTCATTGTCTTTTAGTTCAGTAGGATTAGTCTTTTAAAATCTAAACCCCCATCTTCAATAGAAAATCCAAAGCAATAATTAGAAATCCTAAGTTTACTATTTTATTGATTACACTCGTTGGGAAATGATCCGGGCCGTTCACTATGCTATATTAGTGCAGAGAGGGGTTGGTAATTAATTTGTAATGGTACCATGACAAAATACTGTTTATCAGTGCCCAACGGGAAGAATGACCTCTTCCCTATAAGAAGAGGCCTTGGTGCTCTTGGGAGGCTAATGCTTCTACTCTAAACTTCTCCCAAGTGGCCAAAACATTTTTACTCCTCTTCCTTGTGTTTATTTACATCTTATTGTAAGAGGGAGTAATTCTTGTAAGAAAGGTTTACCTCCACCTTGAAGGAGAGACTAGTGAAGGTTTAGGAGTGATTCACCTGGAATGAATCGGTCCGTGGATTAGTGGCAAGGGCCGTGAACCACATTACATGCCTTGTTAGCGTTTGTCTTCTTTATTCTTGCTTAAGTCTTAATTGTATTTACTTTAGCTCTATATTTCTGCTACACTAATAGTGTTTGTAGACGATTAAGACGAGCAAGCGATTTCCATCGTACACGAAGGCTATTCACTCCCTCTAGCCAGCCACCGATCCTCCAACATAATTAAGGTAAGGAAACCTAGAAAATTTCCATATGAGAACGCACTAAAAATGGTGGCCCCCGCGACACGACTGTGTGTCCTACACATGGTTGGTCTTTCCTAAAAGGCACGATCGTATGTCCTTTTAGGCACAACCTCAACTCTGGATGATTTTGGCTAGAGCTAGGCATGGTCGTGCCTAGTTAGGCACGACTGTGTGAGGCCTTGTATTATCCATTTATCCTTGTTTAAGTGTGATACGGTCGTGCTAAACCCCGGCACAGCCATAGGAGGTTCCATAGCCTCCGTTTCACACCCTCTTGGTCTGATCCAACTAGATGTAACCTCTCATTGAGAATCTCATTCTTAGATATGTTTAACGTCTCTAGATCACCCATATTGCGTGTGACCCAATAAGTTTCCGGTTATGTTGGTCATTCATAATTAACCCGTTAGTTATGAATAGATCATGAGTGGCACCTAGCAGTACATCATGACCCCAAATTGATTGAAAAGTCTAAATTAACTCCAGAACATTTTTGAATCCTTCAACAACTACAGTTATTTTGTGTCTTGTTCCTTTCACTCATCTTATACCCGCTTGGTTCAGAACATTGTCTAGGTGCTCATCCCCACTAGGCTGACTATGTCACACCTAGTTTAAGTATAGTTTCTTCTCCTATGGATTCAAGTTACTCTCTACAAGTCTCCAAGAAGATCATTCTTCTTGACATGTGTGCTTTAGCCAAAGACTTCTGAGTAATAATCCTGACAAGAGGCCTAAGGTATACATCTCTTTTATATAATAAGTGATGAATCCTTTGTGGGCTATTCAAACACATTCGATCACTTTGACTTATACCCAATCAACTTCGAGTTACACCTCCTATGGAGATGGCTGTGAAGAAGTCAAAGTATAAGGCACCATGATCAAAATGACTTGAATACTTCAAGTCTAAGGAATCTCACACTCGAGCTCCAATGAGATCTTCAACGACATAAAGAACCATATGAAGTCTCATAGCAGGTCACTCCAATAAATTAGTTATCCGTAACTAGCATCCACATGTTCACTCTCAGCATCCTTATGCTTCTATTCAGCGAGTACCGAATGCTTGGATAAACCAATGAGCATAACATGTGCTAGTCTCACAGAATTGATGATGTCCAATTGATAAGCGTGTGTGTCATACCACCGTATCAAAATAAATTACCGAACCCTCTAACTAATGCAGTATAGGAATGACTCAGATCGTCTCCCAACGAATGTAACAGAAGGATGATAATCTTAGGATTAGGTTATTCATGATCAAAGGTTTGGCGGGTTTGAATGATATGAATTAACAATTGAAATAAAAACTAAAACATCCTATCGATAAAATCTAACGACCCATTCGAAACATGTAAGCCAATTCAACAAACTTGGATTCAGAACATTTAACCAAGCTAAGCTAATGCAATTAAAGGGAAACAATTAACAACTAAAATTCATTGCAAAACATTAACCGATCTATTAAGGCTTAACTATAGTAATAAAGTATCGAATTCAAACAGCAGACATCAAGAACAAAGCATGAAGAACATATAACTGATCTCTACCAAAACAAGACTTCAACTAACACATCACTAATCAACTCAAACCAACACAATTCAAATAGAACAGGAAAATTTAAACTACACAACTAACAAATCAAAAATATTAGATCAAGAATGCATCAAAAGAGTTAAGCTAGGGCAACCCCTTAGCTTGAATATAATCATTCATGATCGGAGATGGCTGGAAATGGCTGTCGGAAGAAGCTGTGATGGTGCTATCGGAGGAGGAACAGATCGCCTAGATGATGAGATCCGATGAATGTTGGTGCAATCGATCCATGTAATGATTGACCAGACTCGAGTTTGACTCAAGTAGTATTTTGATATTTAACATTGATGTCTGACAATGTGTTCGGGAGATTGTTAGTGCAATCAACCCAAGTCATATTTGATGTTTGATGATGGTTTGACCATTGTCAGGGGAGAAGTCTAAGTCTTGTGTACTTGTCATGGAAAGTCCACCATGGGTTGGCATGGAAAGTCCAAGCATGGGTCTTGGCAAGAGAAAGTCCAAGAATAGGTCTTGGCATGGAAAGTCCAACATGGGTTGGCAAGGGAAAGTCTAAGCTTGAGTCTTGGCAATTGAGAAGTCCAAGGGAATATTGGCGGTGTAAAATCTAAGGGTGGAGTCTTGGCAGCATAAGTCCAATGGTTGGCGGCATAAAGTCCAAGCGGAGTCTTGGCAGCATAAGCCCAATGTGCTTTGGCGGTGTAGACCACATTAGAATGACAATAGTTGATGGAAGCACCTGAAGGCTAGCGTATGGATGAACAAGTCATGGATGACTTGGAGGGATCCGATAGGCGTGAGGCTGACGGAGGTAGCTAGAGGGCTTAGGTCTAGGCTAAGGGTGGTCTAACAAGTATGGGGGGCACCATACTTGGGGTTAAAACCTCATGTTTGAGGTGTATCAATCGACTGAGAGTATGATCAGTCGACTCATGAGAGTCTACTAGAGTTTGACTGTTGGAATCGGCCTTGCAATCGACTGCCAGCATTGGGCTAATGGCCTGAGCAGTCAACTGATCTGGAGATCAGTCGACTGCTGGTCGGGTATTCGAGCATAGAAGGTTCCCGAGTCGACTGTTAGGGTTTGACAGTCGAGTGATGACCCGATCAGTCGACTGATGGGCATGATCAGTTGACTGATGGTCTATCCATTGGAACTTATCCAATATGACTCATGTCGTTGTGAGACAACGGCTCTGAGAGTTATGATGATCCGTCGATCATTGCTAAGCGAATCGGCCAGGAGAAGCTTTAAAGGGAGCTCGTGGAGGAGGTTTTCACCATCGGTTTCTTGGACGATTTGAAGCGATTTGCTGGTGAAAATCAGGGTCTTCAAGTGAAATTCAAGCAATCACAAAGCAAGCATCCAAGTTCATAATTATAAAGTGTTTCTTTACTTGTATTCGCTTGTATTTATTTTTATTACTATTGTAATTCATTGTACGAGGTTTCTTCACCTTTGACTTATTGTCGAGAAGGAGTATTATTGATTAGTGGTTGCGTGTGCATCACTAGAGCTCATTTAAGCTCAATCCGTGGAGTATGAACCATTCAGTTCTGAACCACATTATATCGCGTATCTTGTGCATTGTATTTGTGTTTGTTTTGTGTTTCTATTATTTCCTCTGTGCTAACAAACATCGTAGACAATCAAGCATGCGAGAACGATCAAATTCCATCAAGCAACGCCGAATTGGTATTCACCCCCTCTAGCGAGCACACAGGTCCTAACAAGTGATATCAGAGCTAGGAGCTCTTCAATGGATTAACAGCCGGGAGCAAGCGTGCTAGAGGGAAAGATGGAATTTGAAGAAGGATTAGGTCGGGACATCAACACACCACCATCTTATGAGGACTATGAATTTGAAGGCTGCAACTCATGGAAAATAGGAATTGAGAACTTCCTAATGATGGTGGATATCAAGCTTTGGTCCACCTTGATAGAAGGTTGTGATTTCCCAAGAGGCAAAAAGGGTGGAATCCTCAAGGTTGAAAAATGGACCAAGGAACAACTCAAAGAGTTCAAGACAAATATTAAGGTAATCAAAATGTTGAGTGATTTAATTCCTAATAATGTCTTGTCCAAGTTAGGTGAGTACAAGAATGCCAAGGAGCTCTGGAGCGAATTGGAAAAATATCATGAAAATCCATCACTGACCCAAGAAGAAGAAGAAGAAGAGGAAGAAGAGGAAGAAGAGGAGTGCTCATCCTCTCAAGCTCAATAAGAAGCAAGCACATCTTCATTCCAAGAGCTTGAGGATTCAGAGGTTGATAGGGAATCAACATTCAGATCGGAAGAGGAAGAAGAGATGGAAGAAGCCTCCACCTCTAGAATTGAGGGAGGAGGAGAGACCATCCACGCGGAGCCGAAACAAAATCAAGAAGTCGCTTCAACCTCCGGAAGAAGTGAAGAATCAACTCCGGCACCGACCACCACCCTAGGTAACTCAAGCATTTCGGTTAAAATTAAAAATCATATATTATGTTTTGAGTGTAGGGAGTATAGGCATTACAAAAGTGCCCTAAGAAAGTCAAGAAAAGCCAACCGACACCAAAACCTCAAGAAAAGACCAAGGATGCTGGTCCCCCAACAATTAAAAGCAAGGAGCATATCATTTTCTTTAAATGTCAACAAAAAGGGCATTATAGGAGTCAATGCCCTAGGGGGAGGAAGAAGACTCAAGAGAGAGCATCACATGTAGGGGGAGCCTCTAAGGCACCCTAAGGTATATTTAAATAATGCTCATTCCTTAAGTTATAGGCAAAAGCATGCTAGAAGTAATCTTGCAATTATTCATGAAAGACATGCTAGGAATAATAGGTTTTATTGTTTAGGAGCGAAACATGTCAACCTTAGGAATAAAGAGAAATTTGGGACTAATCTCCCTAAAACAATTTTACCTAAGGACAAACCTAGATCAAACAATTGTAGACCTATCCTTCCTAGGGAGACCATTAGGAAGATAGAGTATCACCTAGGTTTTAACCCTAAATGGACTAGGCATATGCCTAGGAAAAATAATTCCCAAAGGAAATATGAAAATTCAAAATTGGGAATATTAGAATTAGAAAATCAAGCCTTGAGGTCAAGGCTTGAGAAACTAGAAAAGACCCTTGCAAAAATACAAAATCAAATACAAGGGTCAAAGGATAAAAAATCTAGGTCTAAGAGTCAAAACTTAGGTTTTAGAAAGCAAGGTCCAACCAAGGGCAAGAAAGGTTTGGGTCACAAACCTAAGTCTAAGGAGACCTACCATAGTGTTCCATTCGATTATGGAACACAACCTAGGTCTAGGAAAACCAAGGTCAATAGGGAAGTCATCCCTAAGGTTGACCAAGGTAAATGCCTAGTGGCTAAGGTTTCAAGGAAACCTAGGGAAGTCATTAAGAAGGTTACAAGGGGAGTTACCCCTAGAGTTAACCTAGGTAAGACCCAAATGACCAAGGCTTCTAAGCCTAGGAGGGTCATTAAGAAGGTATCTAGGGAAGTTATTCCTAGCAAATACCTAGTAAACCCAAGGAGCTCCAATAGGTATTAGATTCCTAGGAGCGTGATCGATTCATGCTAGATGGGTTTAGGTGTGTCAACCTTGAATGAATAGGTAGTTAACCTAACCATAGTAAAGGTGACACTTTAGGTCATTTTCAAGGTTATGGATACCTTGGAAATAGATTCGAATTTAAATCCTAAAAGATTTTAGGATGTGCCAATATAATGGAATTATGAAAAATTGATCAAATTGACACAACTTAGGTTTAGAAGTCATAGTATGTCATTTTGGGTTTTTGGCACACTTGGGAAATAAGCTAATAATATGGCAAAATGGGTGTAATAATAACAAATGACAATTAATATTAAAACTTAGGTATTATTATACCTTTACATTTTATTTACCATGCTTGATTTGTCATATACCATGTTATGACATCATATCTACTTTTAATTATATAATAAGTCATGATTATGCTTAGGATTAAGGTTAAATGTCATATATGTTTAGATTCCATTTTATGTCATGACATTATGATTATGAGCACATGCTTATTTATATCATCAATAATGCCATAATTATTCATGCATTAATAAAAATTGAGTTAAGGACAATTGATATGACTTGAAGTCTCATGTATAAGGTGTTGGTGCAACAATGCCCCAAGCATTTATATGTTTTGATGTTTGGATAATCATCTAAGTTAGACAACAAATTGTGATCTAATTGTGAACGTGTTCAAGTGACAGGGAAATCCAAGTATGAAGACTTGGTAAAAGCAAAGTCCAAGTATGATCTTAGCAAGAGAAGTCCAAGGTAAAGGTTTGGCGGCATAAGACCAAGCATGTTGCCTTGGCGGCATTAAGTCCAAACAAACTTTGGCAAAGGAAGTCCAAGGGCAAGTCTTGGCAGCATAAGTCCAAGCATGTAGACTTGGCGGCGTAAAGTCCAAGCACGCTTTGGCAAAGGAAAACCCTAGACATGACAAAACCGAAGGAAGCTCTTGGAAGCAAAGCGCAAAGGATGAACAAGTCGCGGACTCGGAGGGATCCTAGAGGCACAAGGCTTAAGGAAGAGCTAGGAGGTTAAGTCTAGGTCTAGAGGGTGAAATCAAGTGTGAATTACTCACACTTGATGAGTATCGATCGGTCAGTGCTCGACCGAGGATGAAACCCGACCATCACCATTGTTTTGATCAAGGCGGTCGATCGATGTTGCGATCGATCGCCAACAAAGCGGCAATCGATAAACGTAAATACGATAATGTATGGAGTCGCACTTTCATTGCGGCTGACGATCACTCGACTGATCACTCCATCAGTCGATTGATGGAGGGATCAGTCGACTGATGAAAGTGTCGTTGGATGAAACGACTCTGAATCCCGCGAATCCGACTATTTAGAAGTCGTTAACCACGCCAGCAGTCGACTGATATTGTACATCAGTCGACTGATCGTGCTCCAACGGGAAAATCAGCCTCTTCTCTATAAAAAGAGGGTTGGTGGAGGTTTTTGGGGTTAATGCTTATTCTCTAATCCTTCTCAAAAGCCTCCACGAATTCTCTAGCTTTCTAAGTGATTTAAATCTCCTCCTCTTCTCTCTAAGCTTAGATCTTCATTCTTTGTAAAGAAGAGGAGTTGTGTTGTAAAGAAAGCTTCTTAGTGGATTTGTTTGGATTGATCCACCTTAAGGATCGCCGTGGAGTAGGAGCGCTATCTCCGAACCACGTAAAAGGCTTTGTTTGCGTTGTTATTGTTTTTACATATATTATTTGTGTTTGCTTCCACTAATCATTTTTGTAGAAACAAAAAAATACTATTCACCCCCCTCTAGCTTCCAAATGATCCCTAACAAGTGGTATCAGAGCCCGGATCGCATCGGAAGATCTAGCAATCAACCGGAGCAAAGATGACATTTCAAGAGGGGTATAGCACGGCGAGGCCTCCGTTCTTCGACGGAAACGATTTCGGATATTGGAAAGGTAGGATGGAGTATTATTTAATGAACAATATTGAGAATTGGTTTAGTGTTGTAGATGATTTTGAGAAGCCGATCGACGAATTCGGAGCACCACTACCGACAAAAGATTGGACAAGAGAGATGGCCAAGAAAGCACAAGCAAATGCAAAAGCAACGACCACACTTCAATGTGGTCTATCCAAGGAGAAACTCTCTAAGGTCGGGCCCTTCAACTCCGCAAAAGAGCTTTGGGAGAAGCTCATCGAACTCAACGAAGGATCCAAAGAGACAAGAAGGGCCAAGAGGGATCTTTTGATTGGCCAACTCCAAAGCTTCACTATGAAGACAAACGAGACCATGAGCCAAATGCAGGGGCGTTTCAAGGAAGTAGTCAACGGACTACACGTTATAGGTGAAAAGGTCGATAACCGAGACCTTGTAAGGTATGTATTACAAGCTTTCCCTAGGACCACCTTATGGGCCTCAATGGTAGATGCCTATAAGGTCTCTAGGGATCTTTCATTAGTCAAGTTAGATGAACTTTTTTGTGAATTTCAATTACATGAACAAGCTAACACTTCATCCAAAGAGAAGGGTATAGCTCTTTTTGTAGGAAAGAAGGAGAAGAAGAAGAAGGAGAAGAAGGAAGTGTCCTCCTCATCCGAATCCGAGGAAGACTCATCAAGTAGTGAAGATGAGTTGTCGGCAAGTGAGGTGGCACATTACGTCAAGAAGTTCAGTGGGAAGTCAAGGAGACTCACCAAGAAAAACGTGAAGAGGATGTTCCAATCCTCAAGAGGTAAATCTTCAAGTAATTCAAATTCAATCTCTAACGTGACGTGTTTTGGTTGCAACAAGAAAGGGCATATAAAGTCAAATTGCTCGGAACTAAAAAAGAAGGAGGAGAAGGAAAAGAAAAAGAAGGAAAAGAAGGAGAAGAAGAAGAAGGAGGCAATGGTGGCACAAACGTGGGACACTCTAAGTATGGAGGAGTCTTCCGACGATGAGGAAGTATGCCATGCCACCCAGAACCTAGCCCTTATGGCACTAGAGGAAGAAGCCGGGAGCTCAAGCGGGGAGTCCTCTTCCTCTTCAAGTGATGAATCATCATCAAGTGATGATGATGAGGTAAATAACTCACCTAAAGTAGATTTACTTTATAAGACTATTGCATGTTTACAAAATGCTTTAAATAGATCAAAAATTAGGGTTAAGGATCTAAAATTAGAAATCAAATCACTTAAGAGTCTAGATTCATCATGTTGCAAACCATCTAGTGATATTGATGAATGTACTCTTAGGGATGAAAATGATGAGTTAAGAAAAGAAATAAGTAAATTAAGAGCATGTCTAACAAAAATCAGTAATGGTTCTAAATATCTAGATATGATTATTAAGGATCAAAGGGCAATTTACAATAAGGCCGGATTAGGATATAGACCTAAGGAGAAAGAGGTAGCATTTGCATCCCTTGTTAGTAGAAAATCAATGATTAAAAGCAAGGGGAGAAAGGCATGGGTACCAAAGAAATTTATAATTGATGCTAGTGGTCCTAAGATTTGGGTACCTAAGGATTGTGTTTTTCATGTGATATAGGTAGAAGAACCAAGCTTGTGGATAGTTGATAGTGGGTGCTCAAAGCATATGACCGGGGATGAGAGAAAATTCTCCACTATCAACCACACTAGCCAAGGAAAAGTGTCATTTGGTAATAGCGGCAAACTAAAAATTCTAGGAAAGGGCACCATTGAGGTATCTCCCAATCTTGCCATTCATAAAGTTCTATTAGTTAAAAATATGAAATTTAATTTACTTAGTGTAAGTCAATTATGTGATGCAAACTTTGATGTTAAATTTGATTCCTCAAAATGTTTTATAAGACACAAAACTATAAATGATTGCATGTTAGTAGGCTTTAGGAAATCAAATATATATTATGTTGATTTATCCTATGCTACTAATCCTTCCACTAAGTGTCTTATTGCAAAAGAGGAAGAAAGTTGGTTTTGGCATAGGAGGCTAGGACACATAAACATGAAGAATATAGCCAAAATAGCAAAATTGAAGCTAGTCAAAGGATTGCCTAGAGTCAAATTTCTCAAGGACAAGATGTGTGATGCTTTCCAAGAAGGGAAACAATCAAAAACATCACACAAAGGTAAAAATTTACTTAGTACCGCTTTACCATTAGAATTACTACATATGGATTTATTTGATTGCCATAGTACCCCATCTATAATTGGTAGTAAATATTGCTTGGTAATAGTAGATGATTTTTCTAGGTTTACTTGGGTGTTTTTCTTGAAAAATAAAGATGAAACCTTAGGAATAATCATAGGATTTAGCAAAAGAGTAGAAAATGAAAGAAAACTCAAAATCAACCGGATCCGTAGTGATCATGGTGGAGAATTTGAGAATTCTAATTTTTCAAATTTTTGCTTAGAACAAGGGTACAAGCATAAATTTTCTTGTCCTAGAACACCCCAACAAAATGGGGTTGTGGAAAGGAAAAATCGTGTCCTACAAGAAGCGGCTAGGACAATGCTTAATGCATATTCCTTACCTAGCTACTTGTGGGCGGAAGCGGTTAATACCGCTTGCTATATCCAAAATAGGGTATTGATTCATAGGTTTTTAGGAAAAACTCCATTTGAATTGTGGAACGGTACAATTCCAACAATTCATTATTTTAAGGTCTTTGGATGTAAAGTTTATATTTTAAATACCAAAGACAACCTAGGTAAGTTTGAGTCCAAAGCGGATGAGGGAATCCTAGTTGGATACTCATCCACTAGTGTAGGGTATAGAGTGTACAATAAAAGGACTCAAAAGATTGAAGAATCTTCAAATGTCCAATTTGATGAAGCTTCCAATACTTACCCTAGAAAATCCCCTATTGATGATGATATTAATAATGAAAATCAAGAAATTACCCAACAATTGCAAGATTTAACCTTAGGGGGTAATGACCAAGGGGGAGGATTGGATCAAGGGGGAGTAAGGAATGATTCCGATGATGAGCGTAGGATTGAGGTTGATCATGATCAAAATCAAATTTATACACCTCCTAGAACCATAAGAGTTCATCAAAGTCACCCCTTAGATCAAATTGTGGGTGAATTATCTCAAGGAGTTAGGACTAGGTCATTCCATAGGGATCCTACTAGTCATATAGCTCTAATTTCTCAAATTGAGCCTAAAACAATTAAAGATGCATTACTTGATCCGGATTGGATCTTAGCAATGCAAGATGAATTGACTTAATTTGAAAGGAGTCAAGTATGGGAGTTAGTTCCTAGACCAAGTGAAAACACTATTGTTACTACAAGATGGGTCTTTAGGAATAAACTAGATGACCAAGGGAATATCACTAGAAATAAAGCACGATTAGTTGCAAGGGGTTTTAATCAAGTTGAAGGACTTGATTATGATGAAACATATTTCCCGGTTGCTAGGTTAGAGTCCATTAGAATACTTTTAGCATATGCCTCCTATATGGGTTTCAAACTCCATCAAATGGATGTCAAATCGGCATTCCTAAATGGGTTTATTAAGGAAGAGGTGTATGTAGAACAACCTCCCGGGTTTGAAAATACGGACTACCCAAACCATGTATACAAGCTTAGGAAAGCCTTATATGGTTTGAAACAAGCTCCCCGAGCTTGGTATGAAAGATTGTCATCTTTCCTAATCTCTAAGGATTTCAAAGGGGTAGTATAGATCAAACTCTCTTTATAAAGTCAACATCTAAGGAAATCTTTGTAGCCCAAGTGTATATTGATGACATTATCTTTGGGTCAACAAATGATGAAATTCTTCAAGACTTCATTCAAAATATGGAAAAAGAGTTTGAGATGAGTCTAGTTGGAGAATTAAATTTCTTCCTAGGATTGCAAGTTAAACAAACAAGTGAAGGAATTTACATTTATCAAACCAAATATGCTAAGGAAATGATTAAGAAATTTGGTTTGAAAAATGCTAAGGTAGTGTCAACTCCAATGGCAACCAATACTAAAATAGATAGTGATAGTGAAGGAAAACAAATAGATCTTACCCTTTATAGGAGCATGATTGGTAGCCTCTTGTATTTAACCGCTAGTAGACCCGATATATTATTTGCGGTTGGTATGTGTGCTAGGTATCAATCATGTGCTAAGGAATCTCATTTAGTTGCCGTTAAGAGAATTTTAAGATATGTTAAAGGCACACTAAATGTAGGTCTATGGTACCCTAGAACTAGGTCTTTTGATTTGATTGGGTACACCGATTCCGATTATGCCGGTTGCAAATTGGATCGGAAGAGTACTAGTGGTGGATGCCAATTCCTTGGGTCCTCCCTAGTGAGTTGGAGTAGTAGGAAGCAACCTTGTGTTGCTTTATCTACCACCGAGGCCGAATATGTGGCTATGGGTGGTTGTGTAGCTCAACTATTATGGATGAAACACACCTTAGAAGATTATGAGCTATCTTACTCCAACATGAAGGTATTTTGTGATAATGTGAGCACCATTAACTTGACCAAAAATCCGGTGCATCACTCTAGGACCAAGCACATTGAAGTGAAGCATCACTTCATTAGAGACCATGTGGCTAAGGGGGACATTGAGCTCAATTACATTGAATCCAAGTCCAACCTATCCGACATATTTACCAAGGCTCTCCCCGAGGTAGAATTTTCATCACTTAGGAGAGAACTTAGAATGTGCTTGGTTGAGTAAAGGTGTAGGTTTGCATGATCCTATAGAAATACTAGGATTTATCCCTTTAACCATCTCACAAAATACTTAGGAAACCATGATCTTGTATTGAGCCACCTAGACAACATGTGAGATGTTAAGAAGATGCACTTGGTTCATCATGCTTGTTATGATGCATTACTATGAACCAAAGTGTCATCTAGAGACATTAATCCTTCATTGGACCAATCATTGGGAAGGCTTATTCACAATTGATGTGCATATAGCTCCAAGAACATGATTGGAAATGTCAAATAAAACATATTTTAAACTATGTTTATTATGTTTTGAAAAACAGTTTTCAAGTGAAACACAAAAGTGATACAAAGTTTGCAAAATTTTAGAACTTTTGCTAGTTTCCAAGTTTGTATCAAAATTGAAATCTGGAAAACATATATTTTTCAAAATATTTTTTCTTGATAAAGTATGATTTCAGAAATGTGTACACAAAATTTCGTGATTTTTCGAGATTTGTGGAATTTCTAATGCATTTCTGAATTTGGACTGAAAAGGTTGAATTTCGTATTACAGACGTGTCGGTCATTGGTTAAATGGCTCCATTTTCTGATATTTAGTGTATCTTTGATGTCCTAAAACTCTAGCTTGACAATATTGGGTATAAACAACTTGTGTAACTGGTTAATGTGGCATTTTAGAGGGAGTTTCACAATTTTATCTTTTTCATCCTAAATGAACATTGTTGGTTCAAAATTAGGATTTAAATCTTCAAATTGTTTGATAGATTTTTGCTCCACATGTTTTTGTTACTCATCATGAACTATATCTTGAATTAAAGGGGAGCTAATTTTCAATTCTATACCTTAGTTCAAGATTTCAATATTTTCAATTCTTCTATGGAATATATGATTTCTTCTCTTTTTGATGTATGTCAAAGGGGGAGAAGAAATGTTTAAGTTAGAATTGGATATATGATCATATGATTATGTGTGTATCTTTAAAAGACCTAACTTAAATGATTGTCAAACATCAAAAAGGGGGAGATTGTTGGTGCAACAATGCCCCAAGCATTTATATGTTTTGATGTTTGGATAATCATCTAAGTTAGGCAACAAATTGTGATCTAATTGTGAACGTGTTCAAGTGACAGGGAAATCCAAGTATGAAGACTTGGTAAAAGCAAAGTCCAAGTATGATCTTGGCAAGAGAAGTCCAAGGTAAAGGTTTGGCGGCATAAGACCAAGCATGTTGTCTTGGCGGCATTAAGTCCAAACAAACTTTGGCAAAGGAAGTCCAAGGGAAAGTCTTGGCAGCATAAGTCCAAGCATGTAGACTTGGCGGCGTAAAGTCCAAGCACGCTTTGGCAAAGGAAAACCCTAGACATGACAAAACCGAAGGAAGCTCTTGGAAGCAAAGCGCAAAGGATGAACAAGTCGCGGACTCGGAGGGATCCTGGAGGCGCAAGGCTTAAGGAAGAGCTAGGAGGTTAAGTCTAGGTCTAGGGGGTGAAATCAAGTGTGAATTACTCACACTTGATGAGTATCAATCGATACAATGTACGATCGGCCGTCGTGCTCGACCGAGTCGAGGATGAAACCACGACCATCATCATTGTTTTGATCAAGGCCCGATCGGTGATGTTGCTACCGATCGCCAGCGATGGCGATCGATCGATAACGTAAATACCGATGCGAGAATGGAGTCGACTCATTGCGGTACCGACGATCACTTGATCGATCACTCCATCCCGATCGGTGATGGAGGATCGATCGATGAAAGTGTCGTTGGATGAAACAACTCTGAATCCCGTGAATCCGACTATTCGGTCGCTTAACCACGCGTGATCGATGTCTTGTACATCACCGATCGATCGTGCTCAACGGAAAATCAGCCTCTTCTCTATAAAAAGAGGGCTGGTGGAGGTTTTTGGGGTTAATGCTTATTCTCTAATCCTTCTCAAAAGCCTCCACGAATTCTCTAGCTTTCTAAGTGATTTAAATCTCCTCCTCTTCTCTCTAAGCTTAGATCTTCATTCTTTGTAAAGAAGAGGAGTTGTGTTGTAAAGAAAGCTTCTTAGTGGATTTGTTTGGATTGATCCACCTTAAGGATCGCCGTGGAGTAGGAGCGCTATCTCCGAACCACGTAAAAGGCTTTGTTTGCGTTGTTATTGTTTTTACATATATTATTTGTGTTTGCTTCCGCTAATCATTTTTGTAGAAACCGAAAAACACTATTCACCCCCCTCTAGCTTCCAAACGATCCCTAACATAAGGGAATCAAGTAGTGTTGTCTTAGAAAAATGCATGAAATCCTAGATTAGGATGAACAAAACTCACATCTCATATTACATTGATATGTATGTGTATTGATACACTCTAGATACATGTGAGATGCTAGGATATGAGTTAAGTTCAAGGTGCATAGTTTTTGCATCTAGATAAACTCAAACTCATCTAATATTATTGATGGATCATTGGAAAAACTTATGTTCAAGCCATATACATTAAGCCCAAAGAATATGATCCAATATAAGGTTTTAAAATAATTTTAAAATCATTTTTGAAAAACCTTGGTGAAGTCTATCTTTTGATAGCAATCACCATTGATGATGTTGATACAAAGTGAGCTCAAACATTGAAGTTTTTCTTCACTTTTGAACTTTCTATCAATTTCACTATTTTATGGGTAAATTATTTTTCACCCATTGTATTGCTTATAAGTAATGTACATATGAATTTTCACGATTTTTCAAAATACATAGAATTACTTATGTTTTTCCAAAGTTCATTTTTGATAATTGAAATTCAAAAATTTCAGTTATCAGTCAACTGCCACTTGATGGCAGTTGGCTGATGTATGGGGCAGTCGACTGATTACTGTCAGAGTCGACTGTCAGGTCTGATTTCGGGTAAACAAGATTTGTTTAGCCCAATTTCAGCTATGGTAAGGTTCCCTAACCACTCCTAACCGTAGGATATGTTTTGGAAAGCATTAGAAAGGGTGAAAATCCATTGGATATGGATTAGGAGAGTTGTTTAGGGTGTGTATAAATTTAAGGTGAGTGAAAGTTCAAGTTTGAACTTTTAACCTTAATTTTGATGGTTTAGTGTTCCTATATGCTTAGGGACTTTCCTAGGACATTGTTGGTGCAATGGTCAAGGGGGACCAAACCTTTAGGGGGAGGTATCCATCATGGGATGATGGATGTATATTCTTCCTTGTAAGGGGGAAAATGTGAAGAATTTTGGAGAAGCTAAGATTGCCTCTCTTAAGTGATATGGGGCTTATCACTAGGAAGATTATAGGCATCCTATAAGCTTTTGGACCAAGGGGGAGATTGTAAGATCTCATTGGGATATGAGATATTGACCTCCTTGGGAGAACCTTTTTTATGTATGTCAAAAAGGGGGAGAATGTTAGAGTTACCAATTTGGAAAAATTGGTAAGGGAATTTGAGTTAGGGGCCTAACTCAAAGGTGTTTGGTTTTTGTCAAACATCAAAAAGGGGGAGATTGTTGGTGCAATCGGTCTAGGTCACGATTGACCAGAATCGAGTTTGACTCGAGTAGTGTTTTGATGTTTGACATTGATGTCCGACAATGTGTTGGGAAGATTGTTGGTGCAATCGACCCCGGTCATATATGATGTTTGACGATGGTTTGACCATTGTCATAAGAGAAGTCCAAGTCTTGTGTACTTGGCATGGAAAGTCCAACATGGGTTGGCAAGGAAAGTCCAAGCATGGGTTTTGGCAAGGGAAAGTCCAAGCATGGGTCTTGGCATGGAAAGTCCAACATGGGTTGGCAAGGGAAAGTCCAAGCTTGAGTCTTAGCAATTGAGAAATCCAAGGGAATATTGGCGGCATAAAGTCCAAGGGTAAAGTCTTGGCAGCATAAGTCTAATGGTTGGCGGCGTAAAGTCCAAGGAGAGTCTTAGCAGCGTAAGCTCAATGTGCCTTGGTGGTGTAGACCACATTAGCATAATAATAGTTGATGGAAGCACCTGAAGGCTAGCGTATGGATGAACAAGTCATGGATAACTTGAAGGGATCCGATAGGCATGAGACTGACGGAGGTGGCTAGAAGGCTTAGGTCTAGGCTAAGGGTGGTCTAGCAAGTATGGGGGCACCATATTTGGGGTTAAAATCTCATGTTTGAGGTGTATCAATCGATTGAGACTATGGTCAGTCGACTGATGAGAGTCGACTGTTGGAATTGACCTAACAGTCGACTGCCAACATTGAGCAGTTGATTGATGGCCTAAGCAGTCGACTGATCTGGAGATCAGTCGACTATTGGTCGGGTATTCGGGCATAGAAGGTTCTCAAGTCGACTGTTAGGATTTGACATTCGAGTGATGACCCGATCAGTCGACTGATGGGCATGATCAGTCGACTGATGGTCTATCCGTTAAAACTTATCCAACGTGGCTCATGCCATTGTGAGACAACGACTACAGGAGCAGTCGATTGATGGTCCCGATCAGTCGACTGCTAGGCGGAATCCAGCACAAGGAGAAGCTTTAAAGGGAGCTTGTGGAGGAGGTTTTCTCCATCGGTTTCTTGGACAATTTGAAGCGATTTGTTGGTGCAAATCAAGGTCTTTAAGTGAAGTTCAAGCAATCACAAAGCAAGCATCCAAGTTCACAATTGTAAAGTGTTTCTTTACTTGTATTTGTGTAGTTTACTTGTATTCGCTTGTATTTGTTTTTATTATTGTTGTAATTCATTGTATGAGATTTCTCCACCTCCGACTTGTTGTTGAGCAGGAGTATTATTGATTAGTAGTTGCGTGTGCATCACTAGAGCTCATTTGAGCTCAATTCGTGGAGTAGGAACCATTCGATTCCGAACCACGTTATATCGCGTATCTTGTGCATTGTTTTTATGTTTGTTTTGTATTTCTATTATTTCCGCTGCACTAACAAACATCGTAGACAATCAAGCATGCTAGAATGATCATATTCCATCAAGCAACGTCGAATCGCTATTCACCCCCCTCTAGCAGGTGCACAAGTCCTAACAATGATGATCGAAGGGGAATCCCCTTCTCCGATTATTGTCAGCGAAGATGGAGTTGGTCGGTGTTGGAATAGTGGTTATGGCAGAGCTGTGTTGGTCAGACTGAAGAGAAGGGGAATCCCCTTCTCCTCTTCAGCTAGAGGTAAGGTAGAGGTTGGATGCAGGCTACTGGCGTAAAGAAGAAATGCTGAAAAAAAAATTGATCGAAAGTTTAAATAGGAGTTGGTTAGAGCTATGATGGTGCTACTGGAAGAGGAAATGGAAAAATGGTCGATTGTAGGGGAGTGTTGGTGCAATCGACCCATGTCACAATTGACTGGACTCGAGTTTGACTTAAGTAGTATTTTGATGTTTGATGATGAGTTGACTATATGGTTAGCATAGGGTTGACCATATGATGAGGAAGTCCAAGTGTGTAGCCTTGGTAGTGAAAGTCCAACATGGTGTTGGCATTTAGAAAGTCCAAGTGTGTAGCCTTGGCCATGTAGTCCAAGTGTTAGCCTTGGCGGTGAAAGTTCAAGTCATGTGTACTTGACATTTGGAAAGTTCAAGTGTGTAGCCTTGACGGTGAAAGTCCAAGTCATGGGTACTTGACATTTGGGAAGTCTAAGGGTGTAGCCTTGGCGATGAAAGTCCAAGTCATGGGTACTTGGCAATTGTGAAGTCCAAGGGTGTAGCCTTGGCAGTGAAAGTCCAAGTCATAGGTACTTGGCATTTGGAAAGTTAAAGTGCATAGCCTTGGCAGTGTAGACCCGGTTAGCATGATAATAGCTGATGGAAGCACCTGGAAGCTAGTGTATGGATGAACAAGTCATGGATAACTTGGAGGGATCCGATTGGCGCAAGAGGTGACTAGAAGGCTTAGGTCTAGGCTAAGGTTGGTCTAGCAAGTATGAGGGCATCATACTTGGGTTAAACCTCATTGTTGAGGTTTATCAGTCAACTGAGATCATTACCAGTCGACTGATGGGAGTCAACCGATGATCGACTGTGGCCAAGTGGCCTTGGCAGTCGATCGCCAACCTTGGACAGTCGATTGACCTTGAGCAGTCGACTGCCATGGAGGGCAGTCGACTGATGGTTTTGGTTGCGAGAACAAAAATCTCGGTAGCCAACTGAGTAGTCGGCTACAGGCTTGGCAGTCGACTGATGATAATAGCAGTCAACTGCCAGTGTATCCGTTGGAGTTTTTCCAGCATGGATTAAGTCGTTGTGAGACAAGGGCTACAGGGGTAGTCGACTGGGGCTTTATGGTAGTCGACTACTGGGTACGAAATTAGCTCGATGTAGGTTATAAAAGGAGCTCGAGTTGGAGGATTTTACAGTGATTTTTGGGGAGATTTTGAAGGAAAATTGCTGCTATATTCTAGACCTTCAAGAGGAAATCAAAGTAAGCAACAAGCAACGTGTTCAAAGCAATTGTTGTAAAGTTTCTTTACTTGTATTTCATTATTGTCTTTGTATTTGCTTGTACTTTGTGTATTACTATTGTAATTGCTTGTACGAGATTTCTCCACCTCCGACGTGTTGCCGAGAAGGAGATTTGTTAGTGGTGTGTGCATCACTAGAGCTCGTTGAGCTCGCCCCGTGGAGTAGGAACCCTAAGATTCCGAACCACGTATATCGCTTGTCTCTTGTGAGTGTGCTTGTATTATTGTTATCGTTTTATTTGTTATTTGTATTCTGCTGCGCTAATGACAATTGCAGACAAGCAACACGAACAAATTCCATCGACGATGTTTAGGCTATTCATCCCCCCTTCTAGCCAGGCCATCAATCCTAACAGGGAGTCCCCTTCTCTGATGGGCTGATTGTGAAGAAATTGGTGGCTACTGGTAGTTTGATGGAGAAGGCGGCATTAGAGCTTGATGTAGAAGAAGAAGCAGAGCAGATGTGGTGGATCTTCTAGCGGCAGAGGAGATGGAGTGGCCGATCACCGCCGACCTTGGTGGAGGAGAGGAGTGGCGGGCGGTGAGGAGAAGTGGAAGGAGGATGCACGGTGAAGAAGGAGATGTGTGTCACGGATCGGGAAGAAGATGATTCTACGATCGGAGAAAATTGACTTATTTAAACCCAAATTCTAGATTTGATCTGACGGTTGAAATTTCTCTGATTTGTAATGGAGGAGTCTAATCAAATTTGAATGAATGGTTGAGATCAACCTGATCTGGATGAACGACCAAGATGTGTGATCTTAATGTACGGATCGGATCTCTCCAAATCTGGACAGACAACTCAGAATCAATCAAATTTCATCGGACAATCCAAATTGATCAGATCTTGTCCCTTGATGAGATTGCCTTTGATCTTGATGAATGGTTCAAATTGATCTAGATTAAAATGCCCCTTATGACCCTAGATGAAGCCATACTCAATCCAACTTGAGTCTAGTTCATTGACTCATCTTGATCTCCTACAAATAAGAGATAAAATTTATATATAAGCCCAAAATTTAGGAGAATTTATAATAAGGTCCAAAAATAGATCTAACTCATAAAACATGCAAATAATTAATAATTAATCACTTGAGAGGATAAAAATATTGAGATTAAGGACAAAAATAATATGATAAAATGATAGTTATTACCAATCTCATCAATGCATCGACTAAAAATTGTTTCAATACTTACATAATTACACATGATGACTCACTAATCATGATCTAATCATGATTTCTCTCATACTATGCATCGTATTGTGGACTTTAGTAAATGAGTTTAAGATTCAATCAAATACATATAAAATATATACTCAAATAGTGAATTATATTAGCATCTAATGCAATTGTCTTAGGACACCTCTCTATTACAACATTAGATTCGTGGGTGAGTGTTGTTATATTCCAGATCTTCAAGAAGCACTCCAAAGTAATATGAATGTGAACAAAGTGAGATTCACTTATAAAGTTTTTTCATTTGCATTTATACCTTTTGTATTCTTATTTGTGTTGCTTGTAAGAATATGAATTGTAAGAGGTTTCTCCACCTTCAAAAAGTATCCGATAAGGAAAAAGAGTATAGTGGTACTATTACTAGGATTTTAGGTCATGGAATAGGAACTGGGGGTTATGAATCACGTAAAATCAAGGTGTTCTTGTACTTTTGCTATTTTATGTTTGTTTCTTTTATTTTTCACCATGTATTAATTAGATGAACACTGTTGGTGCAATCGATCTAGGTCACGATTAACCAGACTCGAGTTTGACTCGAGCGGTATTTTGATGTTTGACAAAACATATGACAATGTGATTGTTATGGAAAGTCCAAGAATGGATCTTGGCAATGGTAAAGTCCAAGTCTTGAGTACTTGGCATGGAAAGTCCAAGCGTGAGTTTTGGCAAAGGAAAGTCTAAGCTTGAGTCTTGGCAATTGAAAAGTCCAACATGGGTTGGCAAGGAAAGTCCAAGGGTGTAATCTTGGCCACGTAAGTCCAAGTGTGTAGTCTTGACCGTGAAAGTCCAAGTCATGAGTACTTGACATTTGGGAAGTCCAAGGATTGATATTGGCAGCATAAAGTCCAAGCGTGTGTCTTGGCAGCGTAAGTCCAAATGTACCTTGGCGGTGTAGACCAGCTTAGCATGACAATAGTCGATGGAAGCACCTGAAGGCTAGCGTATGGATGAACAAATCATAGATGACTTGGAGGGATCCAATAGGTGTGAGACTGATGGAGGTGGCTAGAAGGCTTAGGTCTAGACAAAGGGTAGTCTAGCAAGTATGAGGGCATCATACTTAGGGTAAACCTTATGGTTGAGGTATAACAGTCGACTAGGGTTATGGATCAGTCGATTGGTCAAGTGTTTTGACACTTGGTAGCCGAGTCGACACTAAACAGTTGACTGAGATTATGACCAATCGACTACCTTGAGTCGATTGACATTCGACTGTGGCAAGTGGCCTTGGTAGTCGACTGCCAGGATTGGGTAGTCGACTGCCATGGAGGGCAGTCGACTACTGCTGGTGTTGGTCATGAACATAGAACGCTCGATAACCGGTGAAGCGATCGGCTACGAATGGCGGGATCATTATTGGAAATGGCGCCGTTGGCTTTAATGCCAATGTGGATCAAGTCCATTATGAGATAACAACACTGTTGGCAATCGATTGGGGCCTTTTGGCAGTCGACTGTTAGGCAAAAATCCAGATCGCATGGAGGCTTAAAAGGAGCTCGACGGAGAGGATTTCAGCAGCGATTTCATGGACGATTTGAGGTAATTTGCTGGTACAAGTCAGGATCTTCAAAGTGCAGCTCAAGCGATTAACCAAGCAAGCATTCAAAAGAGTTTTTGTAAAGTTCTCTTTACATCTTTTGTTGTATTTCATTTGTAATTTCTTGTATTTTATAGTATTACTTTTGTAATCACTTGTAAGAGGTTTCTCCACCTCCGACTTGTTGTCGGGAAGGAGTGTTTTTGATTAGTGGTGGTGTGCATAACTAGAGCTCGATATTGAGCTCACCCCGTGGAGGAGGAACTAGGGTTCCGAACCACGTTACATAGTTTGTGTGTGTGTGTTGCATGTTTATCTTTATTTGTTTTTGTTTTATTATTATTTCCACTACGTATTAACAAGTTTGTGTAGACGAGCACGCAAGCGATCAAGCGATGATTGAATTCCATCAAGTGAAAGAAACATGTCATTCACCCCCCTCTAGCGCTCACCAAAGTTCCTACATTTGGTATCAGAGTGAGGCCACTCTTCAAGGTTTGACAGCTAAGGGAGCACCGCTAGAGGGAAGAAGGAAGATGGAGTTGCCCAATGACGGATTGCGATGGGATATCGACACACCAATCCCATACACCTTCTATGGATGAGAATGCTTCAATCAATGGAGGACAAGGATTGAAGACTTCATGATGATGATGGACATCGAAGATTGGTCTGCTTTGATGGAAGGATTCGAATATCCAAGAGGGTCAAAGGGAGGATTCCTCAAGATGAAGAAATGGACCGAGGAACAACTCTAAAAGTTCGAGAAAAATAGGAAGGTAATAAACTTTTTAAGTGATTTAATTCCTAATAATGTTTTGTCTAGGTTAGGTGAATTTCAAGATGCCATGGGGCTATGGAAAAAATTGGCCAAACTCCATGAAGAACCATCCGTGGCTCAAGGAGAAAGAGAGTCCGAAGAGGAGTGCTCATCCTCACAAGAAAGTGAGAATTCAGAGGTTGAGAGGGGTTCGACATCCAGATCGATAGGAGAAGTGGAAGAAGTAGGAGAAGCCTCCACCTCTAGGATTGAGGGGGAGGAGAAAACTTCCACACCAGAGCAAACTCAAGAGAAACCATCTACCTCCGGTTGAGAAAATGAAGAAGCTCAAAATTCCACCACCACCCTAGGTAACTCAAATGAAATTCATAAAAATAAGGATCACATAATTTTTTTTGAGTGCAGGGAGAAAGGGCATTACAAGAGCAAATGCCCAAAATTGGCCAAGGAGAAAGCACCGACACCAAAAGTCAACAAAAATTCAAAGGATGCTGGAGTCCCCACTAGTAAGAGCAAGGAGCACGTGGTGTGCTTCAAGTGCAAATAACGGAGACACTGCCGAAGTCAATGCCCTAGGGGGAGGAAGCAAATCAAGGACATGGGAGGAGTTCAAAAATGTAGGGGGAGCTAAGGCAAACCCTAAGGTAACCTTTAATTATGCTCCTTCTTTGACTAAAAGTCAAAAACATGCTAGGAAATTTATTGCAATTGCTCATGATTATAAAAAGCATGCTAGTAACAATAAATTTTATTACTTAGGGGCTAAACATGTCGATATTAGGACTAAGGATAAACCTAGAACCAATAACTCTAGACTTATTCTATCTAGGGAAAGTATTAGAAAGGTAGAAGATCACCTAGGCATTAGGCCAAAGAAGGGTAGACATATGCTTAGGAAGAATCTTGCCCAAAGATTAAATGAAAATTAAAAAATTGGGCAATTGGAGTTAGAGAACCAAGTCTTGAGGTCAAGGCTTGAAAAATTGAAAAAGACCCTTAGAAAGATGCAAAATCAAATGCAAGGGAAGCTATCCCTAAGGGTAACCAAGGTAGGTGTCTAGTGGCTAAGGTTTCAAGGAAATCTAGGGAAGCCACTAAGAAGGTTACAAGGGGAGTTACCCCTAGACTTGACCTAGGCAAGACCCAAATGACCATGCCTTCAAAGCCTAGGAGAGTCATTAGGAAGGTATCTAGGGAAGTCATTCCTAGTGAATACCTAATTAACCTAAGGAGTTTTAATAGGTATTGGGTTCCTGAGAGCATGATCTCATCACGCTAAATGGGTTAAGATGTGTCAACCCTAAGTGGATGAGTAGTTAACCTAACCATGGTAGAGTTGACACTTTAGGTCATTTTCAAGGTTGTGGGATACTTTGAAAATAAGGTTGAATTTAATCCTAAAGGATTTTAGGATGTGCCAATATAATTCATGAAAGTTAAAAAATCAATCAAATTGGCACAATTAGATTTAGAGGTCTTGGTGTGTCATTTTTGGATTTTTGACACACTTGGGATGAGTGGTAATATGACAAAAACAACTTAATCATAACAAATGACAATTAACACTGAAGTTTAGGTATTATTATACCTTTATATTTTATTTGCTATGATTTATTTGTCATATGTCATGTCATGACATTATATTTCTTTTTTAATCATATAAAATGTCATGATACCTTAGTCTTATCTTTTAATGTCATGTATATTTAAATTTAATCATATGCCATGACATCATAATTATTAGCACATAGTTTCAATTATGCTATCTTTATATGTCATAATCATCATTCATGCATATTGCATTAATAAAATTGATTTAAGAACTATGACATAATTTGAAGTCCCATGTATAAGAGAATCAAATAGTGTTGCCTTAGAAAATGCATGAGACCTTAGTTTAGGATGAATAAAACTCACATCTCATATCAAATTGGCATGTGTGTGATTTCATACACCCTAGACATATGTGAGATACTAGAAAATGAGTTAAGTTCAAGGTGCATAATTCTTACATCTAGATAAACTCAAACTCATCTTATACCATGGATGAATCATTAGGAAAGCTTATTTACAAATCATGTGTATTAAGCCCATAGACCATGGTTCAATATAAGGTTTTAAAATCATTTTGAAAAATCTTAGTGTAGTCTATCTTTTGATTGAAATCACCATTGAAGAAGTTAATACAAAATAGGTCAAAAACATTGAAGTTATCAATGGTTTTGAATTTTGTATCAATCTCACTATTTTATGGGTATTTTATTTTTCAAATATTTTTCACCTATAATGATTGACTTAAGTATTATACATATGAATTTTCGTGATTTTTTGATTTATGTATAATTACTTATGATTTTTAGAATTTCAGTTTCTAAATCTGATTTCTGCACTTGCAGAAATCAGTCGACTGTCATGGATGACAGTCAACTAGCATCAAGGGCAGTCGACTGTTGACTGACAGAGTCGACTATCAGTGCTGATTTCAGGTAAACAAGGATGTTTAGCCGATGTTTCAACTATATTAGGCTACCCTAACTACTCCTAACCCTAGGATATGCTTTGGAAAATATTATGAAGGGTGAAAATCCATTGGATATGGATTAGGAGAATTGTTTAGGGAGTGAATCAAAGTTTAAGGTGTGTGAAAGTTTAAGTTTGAACTTTTGCCCTTAATTTTGATAGTTTAGTGTTCCTATAGTCTTAGGGACTCTCCAAGGACATTGTTAGTGCAATGGTCAAGGGGGAGCGAGCCTTTAGGGGGAAGTTATCCATCATGGGATGATGAATGTATTCTTCTTCATAAGGGGGAGAATTTAGAAAATTTGGAGAGTTTGAAGGATTGCCTCACTTTAGTGATATGAGACTTATCACTAGGAAGAGTGAAAGGCATCCTAGATGTTTTTGGACTAAGGGGAAGATTGTAAGATCTCATTGGGATATGAGACATTGATACCCTTGGAGAGAGCCTTTTTGATGTATGTCAAAAAGGGGGAGAATTAATGAGATATTGATGGGAGAATTTGGAATTCCTAATTTGGACAATTGGGAGGATTAGTTTGAGTTAGTGTTATAACTCAAAGGTGTTTGGTTTTTGTCAAACATCAAAAAGGAGAAGATTGTTGGTGCAATCGACCCAGGTCACAATTGACCAGACTCAAGTTTAACTCGAGCGGTATTTTGATGTTCGACAAAGCATATGACAATCTGATTGTCATGGAAAGTCTAAGCATGGGTCTTGGCAATGGTAAAGTCCAAGTCTTGAGTACTTGACATGGAAAGTCCAAACATGGGTCTTGGCAAGGGAAAGTCCAAGCTTGAGTCTTGGCAATTGAAAAGTCCAACATGGGTTGGCAAGGAAAGTCCAAGGGTGTAGTCTTGGCCACGTAAGTCCAAGTATGTAGTCTTGGCGGTGAAAGTCCAAGTCATGGGTACTTGGCATTTAGAAAGTCGAAGGATTGATATTAGTGGCGTAAAGTCCAAGTGTGTATCTTGGCAGCGTAAGCCCAAATGTGTCTTGGTGGTATAGACCAGCTTAGCATGACAATAGCCGATGGAAGCACCTAAAGGCTAGCATATGGATGACTTGGAGGGATCCAATAAGCATGAGGCTGATGGAGGTAACTAGAAGGCTTAAGTCTAGGCAAAGGGTGGTATAATAAGTATGAGGACATTATACTTGGGGTAAACCTCATGGTTAAAGTATAGTAGTTGACTGGCCAAGTGTTTTGAAACTTGGCGGTAGAAGTCGACAACAGCAATCGGCGGGTTATGACCGATCACTGCGTAGTCGATTGACATTCGATGCTAAGATTCGGCGATCGGTGGCCTTGGCGTTGATCGCCATGGAAGCGATCAATTGCTGCTAGTATTGGTCACGAACACGAATGCTCGGTAGCCAATGCGATCACAATCAATTGCTAGTGTATCCGTTGGCTTGAATGTCAATGTGTATCAAGCCCGTTGTGAGACAACGACACTGTTGGCAATCGACTAGAGCTTTTTAGCAGTCAATTGCCAGGAAAAAATCCAAGTCGCACAGAGGCTTAAAAGGAGCTCGACGGAGAGGATTTCGGCAGTGATTTTTTGGGTGATTTACTAGTGCAAGTCAGGGTCTTCAAGTGCGGCTCAAGTGATCAACCAAGAAAGCATTCAAAAGAGTTTTTGTAAAGTTCTCTTTACATCTTTTGTTGTATTACATTTGTAATTGCTTGTATTTTGTAGTATTACTTTTGTAATCACTTGTAAGAGGTTTCTCCACCTCCGACTTGTTGTCGAGAAGGAGCATTTTTGATTAGTGGTGGTGTGCATCACTAGAGCTGGATATTGAGCTCATCCCGTGGAGTAGGAACTAGGGTTCTAAACCATGTTACATCGTTTGTGCATGTGTGTTGCATGTTTATCTTTATTTGTTTTTGTTTTATTATTATTTCTGCTGTGCATTAACAAGTTTGTATAGGCAAGCATGTAAGCGATCATGCGATGATCGAATTCCATCAAGTGAAGGAAACATGCCATTCACACCCCCTCCCCCTCTAGCACTCACCGAAATTCCTACAAACACTAGATTAATAAAAATCAAACAAAACAAATCACTATTCATGCCATCTAAAGATGTTACCATTCCTAACAATCTAAACAAGTCAAAATAGACTGGATATCTGATAGACATGAGAATTCTGATATGTTTTGGCAGAAGAAGTTCAAACATATCAGAGAGGATTGAATATCTGATAAGTTATAAATGTTAGGAGGAGATTGTTGGTGTTAGTATTAGCCCTAAGTATCAATTATGAGATGATTGGTAAGGGAACTTTTGTATCATATTTCATAATAAAGGCAGAGTTTATGGTTATTGTATTTACTTCATTGATGTGTCATTTGAATAAATATAATAATATCCTAGGGTAGTTGGTTCTAGTGTATGGTATACCGAGTTGGTGACTTGATAGTGGAATACTATAGATATATATAGAACACTACTCGTAATTGTTCCTAGTCAAGTATTAATATACAAGGATATTATTAATACGTTGAGACTAGCATGTAGGTTAACTGATGACTTAATCTCATAATTCATTGATATAGTATATCAAGTTGACACATGGGTATATATTAGAGCATCCACAATGCTCACCTATTATAACATCTTCCACCTCATCAAAAAATAATTAAAAAAATATAAATATAATTAAAAAATAAAAAAAATACAAATGGGGGTGGGCCAGCCTGGCTGGCCCACCCCACATTCCACTTGAGCGCGTTCATTGTCTTGAACGTGTTCAAGTGGAGGGGTGTTATAACACCCCTCCACAATGCATATTAATGGAAAGGGGTGTTATAACACCCCTATTAACATGGGGTTGCAGATGCCCTTAGAGAATATATACTAAACTGATCTGCCATGAGAATGTTTCATAGATTGTCATAAACATTCTCATAGTGGCACCTATTGGTATGAATAGTCCTTAGATATGAAATCACTATGGTTCCCTACATAAGGAGTTGTATGCTTTGGTATCGATAAACGTCACTTGTAACAAGATGGACTATAAAGTCGATTACTGGATATGCAATGATTTATGCGGAGGGATATGAGTGATATAGATGAGATTTATCTCTTCCATATGACGGAAGTGATATATGTGAGACTCTTGATAAAGTAGGACTACTAAAATGCATGGTCATACTCAAATAAATCAATATGAGATATTGAACTCATTTGATTGGGGTAGTCTACTTGGAGATTAAGAAATACAAAGATTGATAAGAGGATGACACGGTCTATGTCTCACTGATCAATCTAGATATCAAGGATAGAAGGATTTAGTCATGTAAGATAATAGTCACATACAGATTATGTCGGATCTCGACATTCTCGTCACTTGGATAGCAATGATGCATTGCTAGATGTCACTCATTGCTTATGTTTCTAAAAAGGGTTTTAGAGACATTGCCAATGTTATGAGAACCTATCAGGTCACACACAAAGAACATGTTGTTTTGGAGATGAGTTCATTTTAGTTTGACTAAATGAACCATTAGGCTATTGAATTGGAATTATTGAGTTAGACTCATTGAAAGAGATGGATTTGAGTTAACTCAAATAAGTTGGCCGAATTTGAGTTAGACTCAAATTGATTTAATTTGAGTTGGACACAAATTAATTTGAAGAAGATGAATGATTCATCATGAATTCATCATGCATGATTAATGTGAATTAATCATGCATTGAAGAGGGAAAATCAAAGGTTGGAAGAAACCAATTATCATGTTTGATTAATGTGAATTAATCATGCATTGAAGTGGGAAAACCAAAGGTTGGAAGAAACATCTTTAAAAGGTTTTCTTTTCATCTTCTTGTGGTAGAGACTTCTTCTTCTTCTCATCTTCTTGGTCGAACATCTCTATTCCTCCCTCTTTTGGCCGAAAGTCTTTTGGGCGGTTGCTAGCACAACCAAAGACTTTGATTATCTAAAAAAGTGTTCGTGTGGATACCATAGCGGTACACCCATCTTGATCGTGCTGAGATCCATTGCAAAAGGTTGCTGCTGGGATTGCAAAGGGCTACACATAAAGGGTAATCTTTCATCTAGATGTAGTTGTAAGAACATGTTTATTATGCATACACATGGATCTTTGGAGGGATCTAATTTTCTGTTGTATTTTTACGATGGTTTTTCGCATAAGATCCCTACAATGGTATCAAAGCCACTTGTGTATATATAAACATCTAAAAATTGATCAAAAGATCAAAATCTAATTTTAAAATATTTAATTTCTCAAAAATAATTTTGAATGGATGAGAAATTTATTATTAAAATGAGCCTAAATAAAAGCCTATTAAGGAAAGGGACATAAAATTATCCTACATTCAACTCAATTCGTGCTTACATCTTATAAAGGTGGTGCATAGCACTCATTGAGCCCACGCACGTGTATGCATTGGGGTTTTAGGGTTCACTTTGCACTTCGCTACATATACATGTCATCACTATGAGCTTAAGGAGTCTTTCTTATTACATAAATGGGCTTAAGTGAACTTGGTATACTTGCATCACATGAATCCAAGTAAAAGGACAATATGTTCCTTTAAATAGAATATGATCTAGATTGTCGAATTCAAGATAGAAGGATCAAGAATTAAGAGGCATCTTCAACCCTTGACATAGTATAAATAGGGTCTCTTCTTTGTAAATTGATTTATTCAATTTAAAATATAAGCATAAGCATTCTATACTTGTATTGTATTTTGAAGAGCTTAAAAATCATATGATATGTAATGATGCTATCACATGATAAAATTTATTGTATTTTGAAAGACAATTATTGTATTTCGTATGCATTGTGTGTCTAGAGCAAATTCATCAGATAGAATCCAACTCTAATTTAAATTTTACCTAAACAATGATATACTCATTCTATCGTGCTCAAATTGCATAATTATCATCGTCAACTATAACCCATGCATCCAAGCTAATTTAATTACTAGTCACAACTCAACTAAACACAAAACAACTATATAGTGAGTTGAATCTCATATAACCTCTTCTACAGCTTAATTTCCAAATTAATTTAACACTTAAACGACCATATTTATTGTTTGCCAAAAAAAACAAAAAATTAAAAACAAATTATTAGGCACTCTTTAAATATTGAAAACTAGTAATTTCACAATTAGTATAGTGAAAGTACGTAGTAATTATTCATCTTCTTCTCCTTGGCCGTTTTCTTTGTAGTCCTGGTTGCCGTAGGCGGCGAAGGCCTCGGCGAACCAATTTGTCTTCCTCCACGAGCGCCAGCCAATGTCTTGGCACATCCCGTCGCTGTGCGCGATGCTGAAAGTGGAGATGCACTGCCGCCGATAAAACCGCGTTGTCCTCTTCATCACCTCCACCTCCTCCCGCGTCCGCCGGAACATCTCCTCCACCGCCGGCAGCTCGAACTCCCCCCTCACGAGGCTTCCCAGCCACTTGCACCGCAGCTCCGACGTGTGCAGGTTCGAAACGCTCTCTACGTACCCCACGAATGCCATGTGCGGGATCAACGGATGAATCGTTCCCCTGTTAATTAATTTAATTTTCAGACATATATATAAAATTCTTCTTCGGTTTTCAAACTTTCTCCTCACCTGTAGAGCGGCATGACGCCGGAGGAATCGATTACCAATCCACGGTAAGGCTCCGGGAGCACCGAGGTGAGCTTTTTCTTGCCGTCGTAGCCGGTGGCGAGCAGCACGACATCCGCCTCCAACTTGGCGTCGCCATCTAACACGACGCCGCCTTCCCAGAAACACAACTGGTCTGCCCTCTTGAACAGGATCAATCCCTGGTCCGCCGCCGCGAAGAAGTTCTCCGGCAGGATCGCCATCTGGCACGAGGCATAGTCCTCCACGAAAGGGTGCTCCGGTCTCAGCCCGTACTTATCGAGGGGAAGCTTCCACGCCAGATAAGACTCGATGAACTTGGACACTCCCTTCCTCTGTCACAATTTACAAACATATATAATCATCCACAATTCGAAGACTAATTCAACAAAATTAATTCACTACCAGTGGGGATAACAGGCGGCAGGCAAGTGTTTTCAAGAGTCCTTGATTGGGCCTTTCATGGAGGAACTGAGAGAACCTCGTGGAGAAGAAGAGGAAGAAGGGTAAGCCCCAAATGGAATAGGACGGCACAGTCCAGTGCAGGGTCCGTATCACCATCGTGCATGGCTGACCGTCCTCCCCTGTAAACAAACACACACACATGCATCAAATCGCTCTTTGACAGAGCAAAGGGTCGATTAAGCATCTGTTGACTTGGGTTTAACCAATTATACTGCGTCGTTGAATGCAAAAGTCAACCAGTAAAAAAGTCAATTCCTTATCTGTTGACTTGGGGTTAGATTCGGAGTCACAAGTCAATCGATCGGTCCTGTCCTCGTCAGTACTTGAACAGTGAAAATTATATTCCGTTTGTTTTGCTATATTTTTAACTTCGGCTCTTCGATTATATTCCTGGTTTGCAACGTAAAGCTCTGGCTGGTATCATGGATCGTACCTTGGTTTGCTTCTGCGCACTCGACGGCGAGGTCGATGGCGGATTTCTTGTAGCCGACAACCACCACCTTCTTCTCCTTCATCAGCCGCGTAGTGGCTTCCGGGTCGAGCTTGCAGTAATCCATGGTGTGTAGGACCTGACCTCGGAAGATCTCCGGACCCTTCCCGTGCGGAAACCTCGGCTTGTTTGCCACATCGCCGTACTTCCCGATGCACATCACGACGAACTCGAACTCAAATCGCTGCGACATCGATCCAGAAATGAAGAATTAGAATCTTCCAGAATGCGCGTGTATATATATAGAGATATGTTGAGCATGCACCTGAACCGATTCGGAGTCTCCGGTGATGACTCCGAGCTCCCACACGGGGCCGTCGGCTATGGCCTGCCCTTTCTCCCCCCATAGCTCTGCGAAGCGCCCCGCCGTGGAGCCGCCACCGACGAAGCGAACCTCCACTACCTTGGCGCGCAGCCTGATGAACCTCCACAGGTCGAAGCGGTCGGCGTAGCCGCTGAGGTAGTCCAGAATCTCGGAGTGGCTGGGGAAGGTGGGGTCGCTCCGGTCCGGCCACTGGTGATCGGTGAACTCGTAGTCCGGCCGCGGCGTCTGCAGCCGGGTCGTCCGGAAGGAGCAGTGCTTCCACACGCCTCCGATCGAGTCGGTGGCCTCGAAAACAACCGGCTCCAGCTCCCGGAGCTCTTTGGCTGCGGCCAGCCCGCTGATTCCGCCACCAACGATGGCCACCCTCGGCTTGCCCTGAACCTCCTTCACCATCGTCGACTTCCCTAAGCTCTTCAGCTAACGAAGACAGAACGTGATGGAGATGTCAATGTGAGATGGAGTATATATAGGGATCGAATTGAAGGAGGAACGGAACTGAATCCATGGCTTCACGATCGATTTCGTTTGAACGTTTCAAACGCAACTAGAGTACGTGTGTTTGCATGCAAATTAGAATAGAATTATATTGCACCGAGAAGAAATCTGTTGGAGATTTTGAATTCCCACATCAACAAACCTCAACCGGTTCAAACTTCAATTCAAACTTTGAACAGTATGTCTGTCATATGCTGTATTCTGATTATATATATATATAGACGCTGGGAATTAAAAGAAGTTGACCTGGAAACATTATAATGCAGTTTTGATCCGTTCGTCTTAACGTGTACCCAAAATTAATTTATAGATAATTGGCTAACTGTTTAATTTCTTATGCGTGTGGACGAGTTGACTGTTTAATTTCCTTTGAACGGAACGGACCGGACTTGTTGAATCCATGGAAGACAGACGAAGGACCATGCTGAGCAAATCCTTGTAAACACTTTAGGTGAGATTCGATGGCTTGTTTAACGGAACGGACGGACCGGGTCTTTCTCTTGCATGATTTTTTTAAAAAAATTAAAACATAAAAGAAAATGTTCGTTTGATTAATTGAGTTTTTCTTTTCCTTGGCTTGGACTTTTGGATTTCTCCTCGCATTCATTCCTCAGGGTATTTATGATTTATTTATTTTTATTTACATCAAATATCAAATACGATATCTTTTCTATTAGTCTTGATGATCAATCGGTTCAGGCCAACTGCTAGTGCCACCGGTTGACGAGGCTAAATCAAGGTGACACGTGGTCAGCGCACGTTGGAAACTCATACGACACACGGAGATTTGACCATGCTGAGACCGAGGGGCATTGAGCACCATCATCCGCACAGCGCGCGCTGCTGAATGACGGAATCGACCCTTGAAAGTGCAGAGGAAAGTCTAATGATTAACCAATGCGTCGTCGCCTTGGGGGCCTCAAGGTATTTATGATCGAATGAGTTGATGGAGGACAATTCCAACTTGACAATACATAAAAGTGTCAAAGCATTTGAGTAATATAATGGATACATGACTTCACTGAAGTTTTTCTTTTAAATTTAGTATCGGATATTTAATCTTTCGAATTGATTAATGATGGTGTCAACTTCTTTGGCTTACTGAGATCTCCCTCCCCCTTCTTGTGGATTGCTAGATCTGATACCAAAGAAGGTTGAAAATGAGATAAAAAGAGATATGTTCCTGGAACCACCTTAGATCTTGGAAATAGAGTTAGATCCGCTGCTTGAAGAAGGAACGTGAGATATGGACCGGCTGCCCGACGCTGCCACTCCGACGCTCAAGTCAGTAAGAGTATGAAGAAAGTAATGAAATGAAGAAGAAGTAGGAAAGAGATCTTAGAGGTACCGAATAACGAAAAAAACAATCATCCCCTACTTTGTCTTCCTCTACCTCTTTTATAGACGGATCAACCGCCCCCTCTTGGAGATGAATTTACTATAATACCCTTTGCCAAGCTATTCTTGTAATCGCTTTTCCCGCCTCGAGGTTCTCCTGGTGTCGCCCGACCACCACGGTTTCTAGACTCGAGATTCTCCGAGTGTCGCTCGACCTTGGGCTTAGCTTAAACACTTCTTGCACACTTAACACAGCTCATGAGATAAATCTTAACTTTGAGCCTTTGTCATAATCAAAACCTATGTTAGGACCTGTGCGCCGGCTAGAGGGGGGTGAATAGAGTATTCGTCGTTTGATCGGAATTTGATTCCGTGCTTGTCTACAACACTTGTTATATGCAGCGGAATATACAATAATTAAATAAATACAACAAGAGCACAAGCACAACACTAAAATATAATGTGGTTCGAAACTATATTATTCATACTCTACAGATTGAGCTCAAATGAGCTCTAGTGATGCACACGCAACCACTAATCAATAATACTCCTTCTCGACAACAAGTCGGAGGTGGATAAATCTCGTACAATGAATTACAATAGTAATAAAAATAAATACAAGCAAAAATAAGTAAACTAAACAAATACAAGTAAAAAAATACTTTACAATTGTGAACTTGGATGCTTGCTTTGTGATTGCTTGAACTGCACCTGAAAGCCCTATTTTGCACCAACAAATCACTTCAAATCGTCCAAAAAACCGATGATGAAAACCTCCTCCACGAGCTCCCTTTAAAGCTTCTCCTTAGGCTGGATTCCGCCTAGCAGTCGACTGATCGGGACCATCAGTCGATTGCTCCTGTAGCCGTTGTCTCATAACAACATGAGCCATGTTGGATAAGTTCTAACAGATAGACCATCAGTCGACTGATCATGCCTATCAGTCGACTGATCGAGTCATCACTCGACTGTCAAACTCTAACAGTCGACTCAGGAACCTACTGAATACAGGCCAATGATCGTGATCTCTGATCGATCATTTGCTCGCATCGATCGGCCGCCCAATGCCGGCAACTGCTAGGCTAGTTCCTGCAGTCGAACTCTAGTCGACTACTATCAGTCGACTGACCATTGTCCCAGTCAACTAATACACCTCAAATATGAGATTTTACCCCAAGTATGGTGCCCCCATACTTGCTAGACTACCCTTAGCCTAGACCTATGCCTTCTAACCACCTCTGTTAGCCTTACACCTATTGGATCCCTCCAAGTCATCCATGATTTGTTCATCCATACGCTAGCCTTCAGGTGCTTCCATCGACTATTGTCATGCTAAGCTGGTCTATACTGCCAATGCACATTGGGCTTACTCTACTAAGACACATGCTTGGACTTTACGCCGCCAACCATTGAACTTATGCCGCCAATATGCCCCTTGGACTTTCCAATTGCCAAGACTCAAGCTTGGACTTTCCCTTGTCAATCCATGTTGGACTTTCCATGCCAAGACCCATGCTCGGACTTTCCTTGCCAACCCATGTTGGACTTTTTATGCCAAGTACACAAGACTTGGACTTTCTCAAATGGCAAGTGTCCCACTTGAATTTTCCATGCCAAATACCCGTGGCTTGGACTTTCCATGCCAAGACTCAAGCTTGTGTTAGTTATATATGAGAAGAGTCCTAAGACAATTGCCTTATGTTTAAACCATTTTTATGATAAATAAAGATTTACTATTTGAGTATATATGTTTTCATGTATTTGATTAGATATTGAACTCATTTATTGAATGTCCACAATACGATTCACAGTTTGAGAGAATTATTGATTGGATCACAACTAGTGAGTATCTCTACATGTGTAAATGTGATGTATTGGAATTATCCCTAGTTGATGAATTGATGGATTTGGACACCATCAATTCTGTCGAGACTAGCACGAGGTATACTCTTTGGTGTATCCAAGCAGCTGATTCTCACTGGCTGGAGACATTATGATGTCCGGAGTTAATTGTGGATGCTAGTTATGGTAACTAGTTCATTGGAGTGGCAAGCTGTAAGACTTCATATAGTTCTCTGCATATATGGATATGTTAATGAAGTTCTTATTGCAGCTTAAGTGCGATGTTTTTGTTGGGGATCCTTGGAATGCTAGTGGGGGTGAATAGCATCGATTCGTTACGTCGATGGAAATCATTCACGTTTGTCTCTATAAAACTCATTATGGCAACGTAATATAGATAATAGCAATAACAAGAAACAAGACAAACACGAACACAAGAATATAATGTGGTTCGGAACCGAACGGTTCCTACTCCACGGATTGAGCTCTAGTGATGCACACGCAACCACTAATCACAAATAACTCCTTCTCGACACAAGTTGGAGGTGGAGAAATCCCGTACAATAAATTACAACAGTAATACAATGAAAATACACTAAAATGCAAGTAAAGAAAACTTTACACCGAGCTTTTGAATGCTTGCTTGCTAGGTTGATCGAGTAGCACTTGGAGACCCTGAATTGCAGCAGCAACTCGCCCAAATCGCCTCAAAGAACCATGACTTTTTCCTCCTTCACGAGCTCCATTTAAAGCTTCAACCTGTGCTGGAAAACGCCGATCAGTCGACTGATGCCACTCTTGTCGTGAGACAACGGCTAGATCCACGCCGGAAAAATCCAACGGATCCATCATCAGTCGACTGATTATGACCATCAGTCGACTGATCAAGCCATCACTCGACTGCTGACCACAGCGGTCAAGTGAGACTCCATTCTGTGCTCCAAAACTTGAGTACCAGTCGACTGATAACATTATCAGTCGACTGCTCGGCTAATTAGTCGACTGCCCACCTCTAGCAGTCGACTGCTAGGCCAAATCCCGTAGTCAAACCCTAGTTGACTCAGGCCAGTCGACTGCCCTATGGCACTAGTCGACTGACACACCTCAAACATGAGGTTTTAGCCCAAGTATGGTTCCCCCATACTTGCTAGACCACCCTTAGCCTAGACCTAAGCCTTCTAGCCACCTCCATCAGCCTCACGCCTCTCGGATCCCTCCAAGTCATCTATGACTTGTTTATCCATCGTGCTAGCCTTCAGGTGCTTCCATCGGTTATGTCATATTAATGGTGTTTACACCGCCAAGGTACATTGGAATTATGCCGCCAAGACTCCGCTTGGACTTTACGCCGCCAATCATTGGACTTATGCTGCCAAGACTTCACCCTTGGACTTTACGCCGCCAATATCAACCCCTTGGACTTCTCAAATGCCAAGACTCAAGCTTGGACTTTCCCTTGCCCACCCATGCTTGGACTTTACATGTCAAGTACTCAAGACTTGGACTTTCCTTTGACATGGTCAACTCTAGTCAACCATCAAAGTCTCCCTCGAGTCAAACTCGAGTCCGGTTAAACCTAACCCGGGTTGATTGTATAAACAATCTCTCCAAAACATCAATAGACATTAATGTCAAACATCAATGTCAACTCACTTTATCAAACATCAAAACATCACTCGAGTCAAACTCGAGTCCTGGTCAATCGTGACCTGGACCGATTGCACCAACAATCTCTCCCTTTTTGATGTTTGACAAAAACTAAACAATCCATTGAGTTAGAGCACTAACTCAAATCCCTTACCAATTATCCCAAATTGATAATTTTACCTTCTCCCCCAAAATATTCTCCCCCTTTTTGACTAACATCAAAAAGGTTATCTCTCCAAGGAGATCAATGTCTCATGTCCCAATGAGATCTTACAATCTCCCCCTTGGTCCAAAAATACCTAGGATGTCTACCATCTTCCTAGTGATAAGTCCCATATCACTCAAGAAAGGCAATCTTATATACTCTCCCAATTTCCAAATTGGGTCTCTCAAAATCCCATCAATTTTCTCAATTGATGACATTCTCCCCATAACTTCTCCCCTTCAAGACGAAAAATACATCCATCATCCCAAGATGAATACCTCCCCCTAAAGGCTTGCTCCCCCTTGACCATTGCATCAACAATGTCCTTGGGAAGTCCCTAAGCCAATAGGAACTCTAAACCATCAAAAATAAGGTTCAACGTTCAAACATAAACTTTCCACACCTTAAATTTGATACATTATCCTAACACCTTTCCTAATCCATATCCAATGGATTTTCACCCTTTATAATGCTTCCCAAAGCATATCCTAGGGTTAGAAGTGGTTAGGGACCTTATCCGCAGCTGAACACGGGCTAAACATACCTTGTTTTCCCGAAATCAACATTGACAGTCGACTCTCTCAGCTACCAATCGACTGCCACCCTTATCAGTCGACTTCCACCAAGGGAAGTCGACTGATAACTGAACTTTCTGAATTTTAATTATCAGAAATGAATTTTGGAAATTCATAAATAATTATACATATATCTAAAAATCGTGAAAATTCATACATATAATACTTATGACTAATACAATGGGTGAAAAATGATAGAAAAATATTTTACTCATAAAATATCGAAATTGATACAAAATCCAAAAGTAAATAAAAACTTCAAAGTTTTAGCTCACTTTGTATCAATCTCATCAATGGTGATTGCTATCAAAAGATAGACTTCACCAAAGTTTTTCAAAAGGATTTTAAAATGTTTTCAAAACCTTATTTTGGATCATATTCCTTGGGCTCAATGTACATGACTTGTACACAAGTTTTCCCAATGATCCACCACTCATATACGATGAGTTTGAGTTCATCTAGATGCAAAAACTATGCACCTTGAACTTAACTCATATCCTAGTATCTCACATGTATCTAGGGTGTATAAATACACATACATGTCAATTTAAATATGAGATGTGGGTTTTGGTTACCTTAATCTGGGGCCTCATGCATTTTCTAAGGCAACTCTACTTGATTCCCTTATACATGGGACTTCAAGTCATGTCAATTGTCCTTAACTCAATTTTAATCAAATGCATGAATGATTATGGCATTAATGATGATATAAATAAGCATATGCTCATAATTATGATGTCATGGCATAAGATGAAATCTACAAACACATGATATTTAATCCTTAATCCTAAACATGATCATGACATATAAATGATACAAATAAACATGATGTCATAACATATTATATGACAATCAAGGCATGGCAAATAAAATGTATAGGTATAATAATACCTAAAATTTAATATTAGTTGTCATTTGATATAATTAAGTATATTTTGTCATATTGTCTAAAATTCCCAAAGTGTGCCAAAAACCCAAAATGTCACACTAAGACCTCTAATCCTAAATTGTGTCAATTTAATTAATTTTTCATAATTCCAAAAATGTATTGGCACATCCTAAATTCTTTTAGGATCATAAGATCAAATCTATTTTCAAGGTACCCATAACCTTGAAAATTTATCTAAAGTACCAACTTTACCATAGTTGAGTTAACTACCCATCCAATCAAGGTTGACACCCCCTAAACCCATCTAGCGTGAATCAATCACGCTCTTGGGAACCCAAAACCTATTTGAGCTCTTAGGGTTAATTAGGTATTCCTTAGGGATAACCTCCCTAAATACCTTCCTAATGACCCTCCTAGACTTGGTAGCCTTGGTCATTTGGGTCTTACCTAGGTTGACTCTAGGGGTAACTCCCCTTGCAGCCTTCTTAGTGGTCATCCTAGGTTTCCTAGAAACCCTAGCCACTAGGCACAAACCTTGGTCAACCTTAGGGATGACTTCCCTATTGACCTTGGTGTTTCTATACCTAGTTTGTGTTCCATAATTAAATGGAACATTATGATAAGTCACCTTAGGCTTAGGTTTGTGACCCAAACCCCTCTTGCCCTTGGTTGACTTTTGTCTCTTAGGTCCTAGGTGTTGACTTTGACTTTTGGACCTAGACTTTTGATCATTTGACCCTTTAAATTGATTTTGTAAATTTCTAAGAGTCTTTTCCATTTTTTTAAGCCTTGACTTGATTTTCTAACTCTAATTGCCCAATTTTTGAATTTTGATTTAATCCTTGGGCATGGTTCTTCCTAGGCATATGCTTAATCTATTTAGGGTTAAAACCTAGGTGCTCTTGTACCTTTCTAATTGTCTCCCTAGGTAAAATTGGCCTAGAATTATTTGACCTAGATTTGTCTTTAGATAAATTTATTTTAGGGACATTAGTCCCAAATTTCTCCTTATTATTAAAATGAATATTCTTAGCTCCTAGGCAAAAATATTTATTGTTCCTAGCATGCTTTTCATGATAAATTACAAGAGAATTGAAATCCCTAGCATGCTTTTGCTTATAAATTGAAGTAGAAGCATTATTGAATTTTACCTTAGGGTTTACCTTAGAGGCTCTCCCTACATGTGTAGCTTCTTCTTGAGTCTTCTTGCTCCCCTTAGGGCATGGACTCCTATAGTGCCCTCTTTGACTACATTTGAAGCATATAATGTGCTTCTTGCTTTTGATGGTTGGGGAATCGGTTTCCCTTGATTTTTCTTGACTTTTGGGTGTCGGTGGAGCTTTCCTTACTCTTTTTAGGCACTTACTCTTGTACTGTCCGGATTCCCTACACCCAAAGCATATTATATGATTTTTATTTACAATTTACATGCTTGAGTTACCTATGGTGGTGGTAGGTGTCGGAGTTGGAGCTTCTTCATCTTGACCGGATGTGGAAGCTTCTTCTTGTTGCTCCGTAGTGGAAATTCTTTCCTCCCCCTCAATCCTAGAGGTGGAGGTTTCTTCTACTTCTTCCACCGATCCGGAAGTTGACTCCTCTTCAACTTCCGACTTCTCACTTGCTCATGAGGATGATGAACTCTTTTCATCTTCGGTCTCCTCCTCTTGAGCCGATGAGCACTCTTCTTCTTGGACCGGTGATGGGTTTTCATAATATTTCGCCAATTTGCTCCATAGCTCCTTGGCATCTTTACAATCCTCTATCTTGATCAAAATGTCATTAGGGATTACATTAAGCAAAATACCCATTACCTTATTATTGATATTGTAATATCGTAGTTGGTCTTGGCTCCAATTCTTCTTCTTGATTTTTCTTCCTTCGTCGTCTTTTGGAGTGTCAAAACCTACTAAGACACTAATCCAATTGTCAAAGTCACACATTAAAAAGTGCATCATTCTACCTTTCCAATATGCGAAATCTTCGCGGTCAAAGGACGGTGGAATGTTGACGTCGTCACCCAATCTTTCTTGGAAATCCATCTTCTTCCTCTAGCGTGCTCCCTTAGTTGTTAAACTTGAAGAGAGGTCTCGCTCTGATACCACTTGTTGGGGATCCTTGAAACGCTAGAGGGGGTGAATAGCGTCGATTCGTTACGTTGATGGAAATCGTTCGCGTTTGTTTCTACAAAACTCGTTATGCGCAACGGAATATAGATAATAGCAATAACAAGAAACAAGACAAACACGAACACAAGAATATAACGTGGTTCAGAACCGAATGGTGTTGGTGCAGTAGGCACCTAAGTCGAACCTGAGTTTTGATTATAGCAAACGATACAAAGTTAAGCTCATGTCATTATCTCACGAGCTGAATCGAGTGTGCAGTAAATTGCTATAGCTGGAGCTAAAGGCTAGCGACACCCGGAGGAAGCCGCGGTGGTCGGGCGACACTCGAGTGACTTCGGAGGGAGCCGAAGGAATCGAGTGGAAGGCCGGAAGCAAAAGCAACATGTAAGTATCGAGGTAAGCTCGTGTGTGCGAGCATAAGTGAGCTCGTATCCTCTTTACGGGGATGATCTTAAGCGTAGATCCGACCAAAGACATCCCATAGATGGTCTAGGTCGAGATCGGACGGTCGAAGGCCGTCGAAATAATGTTTTCTTTGAGCTAACCTTGCCTTGCAGCTAGCATCAGTCGACTGCCAGCTTGGAGGACTCGATCACACAAATGATCACTGAGAAGGTCGGCCTCGATGATCGCCATCGATCGATCGATGATGGCCATCGATCATCGATGGTCAATGATCAGATTCGAGGAGTCAAGGCTTATCACCCCATTTCAAGGAGATTGGTGCTCAATTTTGATTGGCTAGGGTTCCTCTCGAAAAGGGGCTCAAAGGCTATAAAAGGAGGTCCTAACCTAGGATTTTCACAACAATTCTAAGCTTCCAAAAAGCCTCCGCAAAGCTACAACTCTCCGACAACGAAGTCCTTCCTTTCCGACGTCTAGGTTTAACTTTCTTTATTATTTTTGTACGTCGGTATTAGTTTTTATCAGTTGTTCATCTACTTTTCCGGAGCTTTTATCGTATACGAGGAGAGGGGGAGTGTCCCTCTACCTCAAGTTTTTGTTCCTTCTTGTATCGATTAACTCCTACCTCTAACGAGGAGGAGTTCCTTTAGTGCTTTTGCCCTCCGTACGTGGTCAAGGACCACTAGGGCCTTGGAGTAGTAGCCGAAGGCTACGAACCAAGTAAAACATTTGTCTTCTCTTTATATTGCTTATCTTTTCCGCTGCAAATTAATTATCTACTCGGTTTTTTTAACGAACGAAGAGAAAAAAGTTTTTATCGCTATTCACCCCCCCCCTCTAGCGATCCGCTTCGATCCAACAATTGGTATCAGAGCCGGGGGTTGCTAAGATTTGGTGAAACCACCAATCTAGCCATTTTTACAGATTTATTGTTCTTTTAATTATGTTTATTTCTATTTATTTCGCTTTGTTAAGTTTTCTCCCGCACTACTAATCCAAGACGCGAGTCTTGGTACTTTTTTTGTGTTTTTGTCGTTGTTAGTTTCTTCGTCTTCGTCTCCTTCGGTCTTTTGTTCTAATGTCCCATCTCGAGAGTTTTAGCACCGTCCGACCTCTGTTTTACAACGGAGATGACTTCCGTTATTGGAAGGGTCGGATGGAATGCTTTCTCAAAACACAAATCGAGATGTGGATCATAATCCAAACGGGTTTCACACTTCCGACTAATGAAGTGGGTGACTCCTTGGATTATGATCAATGGACCATTGCGACAAAACGACAAGTCGAAGCCGACACCAAGGCAACACAAATCCTCCAATGCGGCCTATCCAAGGAGGAGCTAAATCGCGTCGGCCCCTTCATAAGCGCAAAGGATCTTTGGACAAAACTAATCGAGTTACACGAAGGATCGGATCAAGCTAAGGTTTGCAAACGCGATTTGTTGTTCAATAAATTGTACACACTAAAAATGCAAGAACACGAGTCCGCGACGCAACTCCACGTCCGTGTCCAAGACATAGTCAACAACCTACACGCAATCGGGCAAAAGGTCGAAAACCGCGACCTTATAAGGTATGTTCTAGACTCTTTTCCGAGGACTACCTTGTGGGCATCCATGGTCGATGCCTACAAGGTCTCCAAAGATCTTTCTAAAATTAGGTTAGATGAATTATTCTCAGATTTCGAATTACATGAGCAGTCCAACTCGGAACCCGAGAGGGGTATAGCCTTGTTTGCAGGTTCAAAGAAGAAGAAAATCGCAAGCAAGCCACCACCAACCGAGGAGGAAGACGAGTCCGAAGAAGAAGTTGACCCGGAATTGATTGTCGAGCTAATGAACCTAGCTCGAAGGATAGCCAAGGGACGAAAGAGAACCACAACTCGACCCAACCAAGGTAAGCCTAAAAGTTCTAATATTAGGTGTTATGAGTGTAACAGGTTTGGACATATCAAGTCCGAGTGCCCCAAGCTCAACCACAAAGCACCTAAGCATAAGAAGGCCCTCAACGCGACATGGGAAGAAGCGTCATCCGAAGAAGACGAAGACCACATCTTCATGGCGAAATCAATTGAGTCAGACATGGAGACCGAACCTGAACTTGAGTCAGAACCTGAGGATGACTCGGACTATGAATCTACCTTCAAGTCAAGCCACGGATACGCATCCGGTTCAAAAGATACCCTTAAAGTAAGTCGAACTTTATTTAATACTTTACAAAATACGGTTAGGTTTTTATCTAGGAAATTAGTTAAATCCGAGTCCAAGGTCGAGACCATGGTTGAGGAGGTCAAACTCCTCAAACACAAGGTCTCCCTAACCTCTTCGACTAGTCGAGTTCAAGAGAAGGACTCAACTCGGGTTGAAAAACTCGAAGTTGAGAACTCACTCTTGAAAAGTCAAGTCGAAGATCTTAGGAACACGTTGGAAAGGTTCACTTCGGGATCCAAAGGACTTGACCTCCTACTTGGTGTTGGGAGTATGGGGAATACAATCAAAGTCCCACATTGGTAAGACATGGAAAAGATCATGTGCTTATAAGAAAAAAGATATCTCCATTGGTATGAGGCCTTTTGGGTAAAGCCCAAAAACAAAACCATGAGGGCTTGGGCCCAAAGTGGACAATATCATACCATTGTGGAGATATGTGGAGCTTATAAGCACTAACAATTGGTATCAGAGCCATGGTCCATGTCAAGCCATGAACCTCGAACGAAGGAAGTTGAGCTCCCACGTCCGGATCAAGAGAACCAGACATCAGGAAGGAAGTCTAGTTGGGTCGGGGGGACCGAACAACTGGCAGGAAGTCCTGGTGGGTTGAAGATCGGACATCAAGCAGAGAAAATCCTTCGAGGAGGGATAGGCTTGAGGGGGGGCCCAATGTGGTCCTTCGTTTGAGGGGGGGATTGTTGGGAGTATGGGGAATACAATCAAAGTCCCACATTGGTAAGACATGGAAAAGATCATGTGCTTATAAGAAAAAAGATATCTCCATTGGTATGAGGCCTTTTGGGTAAAGCCCAAAAACAAAACCATGAGGGCTTGGGCCCAAAGTGGACAATATCATACCATTGTGGAGATATGTGGAGCTTATAAGCACTAACACTTGGATCTCAAAGGGCCGTGTACAACAAGGCTGGACTAGGGTTTAACTCAAACACGACTAATAGGTCGTATATGTCGATTGTAAGTCGACATAGGAAACATGTCCAAGCATGGGTCCCTAAGAACCTTTTGATTTCAACTCTAGGATCCAACCCGTACTGGATTCCCAAGGACCAAATCTACTATGTGGATAGACCGAACCGATTCAACGGTCTAGGGGGAGCCAGTACAAAACATGTTTGTGCTTTAACTTAGAAATTGCATGTTTTAACTTAGAAAGTTTGTGCTTTAACTTAGAAATTGCATGCTTTAACTTAGAAAGTTTGTTCTTTAAAACTTGTGAACTCACTTAGAACACGAACATAACCAACTAAAATTCTTCGAAAAGATTGAGCCTCGGGGAGCCTCTTTTCAAAAACATAACCAACTAAAATTCTTCGAAAAGATTGAGCCTCGGGGAGCCTCTTTTCAAAAATAACCAGTTAGACTAGGAAATAGTCTTAGGTGAGTCTAGTCATCATTTTCTTGAAAATGGCTTTGTCTAAGGAAGTGGTCGATAATCCGATAAAAGAAGGCCTCTGCGCCTCGCCACGACCTGGAAGCCATGATCTTGAAAAGGTAAACTTGACAAGCCTATGGTCAAATCCAAATCTAACATAAAATTACTTGAACCTAAATCCACTTAATCAACTTAATTGGAAGTCATCTCACAAAAAACACATAAGTATAACATGCTTGATCATATAGACACAAGTGAGATGACCTAGGTTTAACAACTTACAACCAATTTTTTTTTTTAAAAAAAAATCTAACATCCAATCCAACCACCTTGTGTGTAGGATCAATGGATGTTGGACAGTGGTTGCTCCCGACACATGACCGAGGATCAACTCAAATTCACGAAGCTTCAATTCAAACGACAAGGATCGGTAGCCTTTGGGAATAACGGCAAGCTCAAAATCATCGGATCAGGTGATATCGAGCTTAACTCGAATTTTGTTATTAAAAATGTATTACTTGTAGAGAATTTTGAATATAACCTGCTTAGCGTAAGCCAATTATGTGACAATAACTATAATGTCAAATTTTTAGAAAATGAATGTGTAATTAAAACAAATAAAACAGCTAAAACAATACTCAAAGGAACTAGGACAAATAACATTTATACAATTAACTTAATCAAATCCTCAGCCAAATGTCTTATGACACAGGAAGAGGAATCATGGTTGTGGCACCGACGACTCGGTCACTCGCACCCAAGACTCATCCACAAGATGAGTCAGAGTGGCTTAGTCAGAGGCTTACCCAACCTCAACAACTTGGTTAATAAAATCTGTAATGCTTGTCAACAAGGAAAACAACCTAGGACACAACACAAGTTAACTAACCAAGAACGAACCTCAAGTGTACTTGAGCTCCTGCATATAGATCTATTCGATTCACATGGAGCCAAGTCACTCAATAGAAGTCAATATTGCTTAGTCATAATTGACAACTACTCCAGGTTTACCTGGGTTAGGTTCATCAAACATAAAAATGATACTCTAGATCAATTAATCAATCTATTCAAATTAATCGAGAATCAAAAAAACCTTAAGGTTAAAAGACTTAGAAGCGATCATGGTGGTGAATTCGAAAATCAAAGGTTCACCAACTTGTATAACCTAAACGGATACCACCATGAATTCTCTTGCCCTAGGACCCCTCAACAAAATGGCCTAGTGGAGCGGAAAAACCGAACTCTACAAGAAGCCGCTAGGACCATGTTGAACGAATACGACCTACCTGATAGGTTTTGGGCAGAAGCCGTTAGCACGGCTTGCTATGTCCAGAATAGGATCCTTATGGTAAAGAGGCACCTTAAGACCTCCTACGAGATTTATCACAATAAAGTACCCAACATCAAGTACTTTAGGGTATTTGGATGTAAAGTACATATCTTAAACACTAAGAACCACCTAGGAAAATTCAAATCCAAAACCTCCACCGGAATCTTCTTAGGATACTCGACTACAAGTCGAGCTTATAGAGTATATAACCACCACACCCTTAGAGTCGAGGAGACTATCAATGTAGTATTTGATGAAGGACATGAACCTACAAAACCCCCAGCAACCCCAATTAGCGAGCCGATTCATACTAGACCTAACTCTGATCCGGAGATCAGGTCTAGTGTTAATCCTAACCTAAGTCAACCAAGTCACTCTATTGATCAAGTGATAGATGACTCCAACCAAACTAGTGTTCAACCAAGTCACCCCATTGATCAAGCATTAGGTGACACAAACCCAACCCAATCTAGGATTCAGACTAACCACCCTATCGATCAAGTGATAGGAGATCCTAATCTAGGAGTTCGAACTAGAGCATCCTATAGGAACCTTAGTCAAATTTCCTTAATTTCAAAGATAGAACCCAAATCAATTGAACAAGCTCTTCTTGATCCCGATTGGATTATTGCAATGCAAGAAGAGCTAGCTCAATTTACTAGGAATGAAGTGTGGGAATTAGTACCACCACCTAAAGACAAAACGATAATTGGAACAAGGTGGGTGTTTCGAAATAAGCTTGATGATAAAGGTGAAGTAGTTAGAAACAAGGCTAGGTTAGTCGCCAAAGGGTTTAGTCAAGTCGAAGGCTTAGATTACGACGAAACCTATGCCCCAGTAGCTAGACTCGAATCCATTCGAATGTTGCTAGCTTATGCCGCACATCAAGGATTTAAGCTGTTTCAAATGGATGTTAAGTCGGCATTTCTAAATGGATACATTAAAGAAGAAGTTTATGTTAGCCAACCCCCCGGATTCGAAAATCTAGATAAACCCGACCATGTTCTAAAACTTAAGAAAGCTCTATGGACTTAAACAAGCTCCTCGAGCTTGGTACGAGACTTTCAATCCATCTTAAGTCAAAAGGGTTTAACCAAGGCTTAGTTGACCCAACTCTCTTCGTAAAAACCTTAGGTAAAGAAATATTCATAGCTCAAATTTACGTAGATGATATAATTTTTGGAACCTCTAACTCAGCCTTACTAAACGAGTTCGTTTCACTCATGGAAAGTGAGTTCGAAATGAACTTGGTAGGCGAGTTAAGTTTCTTTTTAGGTCTACAAATTAAACAAACTAAGGATGGTATATACCTATATCAACAAAAATACACTAAGGAGTTAATTAAAAGATTTGGAATGCAAGACGCTAAGATAATAAACACCCCAATGGCGATTAATGTTAACATAGGAGAAGACCTAGAAAGTAAGTCCATTGACTTAAAGTACTATAGGAGCGCGATAGGAAGTCTCCTATACTTAATCATGCCGACCCGACATCCTATTCGCAGTAAGTATGTGCGCCAGGTTTCAAACCTGTGCTAAGGAGTCTCACCTAACCCTAGTTAAGCGTATCCTTAGATATCTTAAGGGTACACTTAACGTTGGTATTTTGTACCCTAGATCTACGGAGTTCGAACTAATCGGCTACTCCGATTCGGACTATGCCGGTAGTAAGCTCGATAGAAAGAGCACGAGTGGTTGTTGTCAACTTCTCGGCTTGAGTCTAGTAAGTTGGTGCAGTAAGAAGCAACACCGTGTCGCTTTATCTACCACCGAAGCTGAATACATCGCAATGGGTGAGTGTGTCACTCAACTTCTTTGGATGAAGCACACTCTCCGTGACTTTAAGTTAGACTTTATGAATACTAAACTTCACGTAGACAACATCAGTTCAATTAATCTTACTTAGAATCCGATATGTCACTCTAGGACCAAACATATAGAGGTCAAACACCATTTCATTCGAGAACATGTGGCCAACGGAGCAATACAACTCGAATACGTCGAATCGAAGTCTAACTTAGCAAACCTATTTACTAAACCCCTACCCGAAGCTGAATTTAGTCTATTAAGACGAAAATTGGGCATGTGCGTAGTAGAATAGGAACTTGCAAATTATATTTTCTTACTACTATTTCTTAAATTTTCATTTTTATGGAACTAGCATAGGACATACCTTAGATATCATGCACCTATAGATTTAAGGAGCCAATACATCTCACAACACATAGGACTAATGTGTTTGTGTACTTAGCCACGTAGATGGGCGTGAGATGTTAGGACCTTACTCCTGGTTCCAGATGTAGATCTAGTGCATCGCCATGAACCATGGAGTATAATCATACATACTAATCGACTCTGACCAGGATTGGTTGATCCTTCATATCAATCAAGCCAAATATGAGTCGAACATTTTATAGATGAACTTATTTTCAGTATATTATTTTCAAAATAATGTGGAACATGCTTGGACTTTAAAATTAAAACTTTTTTTTATTTCACACACACCCTCACTCTTTTCGATATATGGCAAAAGGGGGAGAAAAAGACCAAAGTTAAGGGATCAATTTTTTTTATGGCCAAGGCTTACTTAACTTTAGGTTAAGTAAACAAGTTAAGGGAATTCTTAACTTAAACACATTTAGTTAACTTGTTTTCATTAACAAGACAAAAAAAATAATAATTTACTTAACTTTAAGTTAACTTGTTAACAAAATGGAAGTAAAGGCCAAGGTTAAGAAATTAATTTTTTGATTTCTTAACTTAAAACTTATTTTAAACACTATGGCCAATATTAAGTAATTTCGGTTACTTATTTCTTTTTTAGTAGCAAATATCAAGGGGGAGAGTTAAAACCCTTTCTCAAGTACTCACCCTCGGTCAAAGGGGAGGATTCCTCAAGGGGGAGCACTTGAAAATGAGTTTTTATATACTCCTACACATTCATGCATATCTCTTGCTCATTTTGCTTTAATGCACTTAATTTATTTTTCTTAACTTTGTATGTGGGTTTGCCATAAATCAAAAAGGGGGAGATTGTTGGTGCAGTAGACACCTAAGTCGAACCTGAGTTTTGATTATAGCAAACGATACAAAGTTAAGCTCATGTCATTATCTCACGAGCTGAATCGAGTGTGCAGTAAATTGCTATAGCTGGAGCTAAAGGCTAGCGACACCCGGAGGAAGCCGCGGTGGTCGGGCGACACTCGAGTGACTTCGGAGGGAGCCGAAGGAATCGAGTGGAAGGCCGGAAGCAAAAGCAACATGTAAGTATCGAGGTAAGCTCGTGTGTGCGAGCATAAGTGAGCTCGTATCCTCTTTACGGGGATGATCTTAAGCGTAGATCCGACCAAAGACATCCCATAGATGGTCTAGGTCGAGATTGGACGGTCGAAGGCCGTCGAAATAATATTTTCTTTGAGCTAACCTTGCCTTGCAGCTAGCATCACCGATCACTTGAGGACTCGATCGTCTGCCAAACAATGATCGCTGAAGGTCAAGACTGATCGATGTCGCCATCGATCGGATGATGGCCATCAGTCGACTGATGGTCAATGATCAGATTCGAGGAGTCAAGGCTTATCACCCCATTTCAAGGAGATTGGTGCTCAATTTTGATTGGCTAGGGTTCCTCTCGAAAAGGGGCTCAAAGGCTATAAAAGGAGGTCCTAACCTAGGGTTTTCACAACAATTCTAAGCTTCCAAAAAGCTTCCAAAAAGCCTCCGCAAAGCTACAACTCTCCGACAACGAAGTCCTTCCTTTCCGACGTCTAGGTTTAACTTTCTTTATTATTTTTGTACGTCGGTATTAGTTTTTATCAGTTGTTCATCTACTTTTCTGGAGCTTTTATCGTATACGAGGAGAGGGGGAGTGTCCCTCTACCTCAAGTTTTTGTTCCTTCTTGTATCGATTAACTCCTACCTCTAACGAGGAGGAGTTCCTTTAGTGCTTTTGCCCTTCGTACATGGTCAAGGACCACTAGGGCCTTGGAGTAGTAGCCGAAGGCTACGAACCAAGTAAAACATTTGTCTTCTCTTTATATTGTTTATCTTTTCCGCTGCAAATTAATTATCTACTCGGTTTTTTTAACGAACGAAGAGAAAAAAGTTTTTATCGCTATTCACCCCCCCCCCCTCTAGCGATCCGCTTCGATCCAACAAATGGTTCCTACTCCACGGATCGAGCTCTAAAGAGCTCTAGTGATGCACACGCAACCACTAATCACAAATAACTCCTTCTCGACACAAGTCGGAGGTGGAGAAACCCCGTACAATAGATTACAACAGTAATACAATGAAAATACAAGTAAATACACTAAAATGCAAGTAAAAAAAAACTTTACATTGAGCTTTTGAATGCTTGCTTGCTAGGTTGATCGAGTAGCACTTGGAGACCCTGAATTGCAGCAGCAACTCGCCCCAAATTGCCTCAAAGAACCATGACTTTTCCTCCTTCACGAGCTCCATTTAAAGCTTCAACCTGTGATGGAAAATGCCGATCAGTCGACTGATGCCACTATTGTCGTGAGACAACAGCTAGATCCACGCTGGAAAAATCCAACGGATCCATCATCAGTCGACTGATTATGACAATCAGTCGACTGATTAAGCCATCACTCGACTGCTGACCGCAGCGGTCGAGTGAGACTCCATTATGTGCTCCAAAACCCGAGCATCAGTCGACTGATAACATTATCAGTCAACTGCTAGGCCAAATCCCACAGTCAAACCCTAGTTGACTCAGGCCAGTCGACTGCCCCATGGCACCAGTCAACTGGCACACCTCAAACATGAGGTTTTAGCCCAAGTATGGTTCCTCCATACTTGCTAGACCACCCTTAGCCTAGACTTAAGCCTTCTAGCCACCTCCATCAGCCTCACGCCTCTCGGATCCCTCCAAGTCATCCATGACTTGTTCATCCATCGCGCTAGCCTTCAGGTGCTTCTATCGGTTGTGTCATGCTAACGGTGTCTACACCGCCAAGGCACATTGGACTTATGCCGCCAAGACTCCGCTTGGACTTTACGCCGCCAACCATTGGACTTATGCTGCCAAGACTTCACCCTTGGACTTTACGCCACCAATATCAACCCCTTGGACTTCTCAAATGCCAAGACTCAAGCTTGGACTTTCCCTTGCCAACCCATGCTTGGACTTTACATACCAAGTACTCAAGACTTGGACTTTCCCTTGACATGGTCAACTCCAGCCAACCATCAAAGTCTCCCTTGAGTCAAACTCGAGTCCGATTAAACCTAACCCGGGTTGATTGTATAAACAATCTCCCCAAAACATCAACATACATTAATGTTAAACATCAATGTCAACTCAATTTGTCAAACATCAAAACATCACTTGAGTCAAACTCGAGTCCTGGTCAATCGTGACCTGGGCCGATTGCACCAACAGTTTTTTTGACTTGCGGTATTCAAGTCATCTTGGTTATGGAAACTTATGCTTTGACATCTTAAGCAAGCATCTCCAAGGAGATGTGGACCCGAGATGATTGAGTATAAGTCCAAATGTCCGAAGGTATTTGAATAACCTATAAAGGATTCACCACTCCTTGCGAGATGTATATCCATGTCATCTCGTCGGATTGTTACTAAAATCTTTGGCCAAAGCATTACATGTTTAGAGTAAGGTACTCTTAGATACATGTGCAGTAACTAGAATCCGTAGGATGAGGAAATGATACTTGGGCTAGGTGTGACGTAGTCAACCTAGTGGGGACTGACACTATAGACCATGTCTTAAACCAAGAGGGTATAAGATGCGTGAAGGGAACGAGGCATGATTCATTGTAGCTGCTGAAGGTTTTCAGAAATAGTTCTGGATCAACCGTTGATTTTTCGATTAATTGGGGATCATGATGTACTACTAGGTGTCACTCATGATCGTTCTATAATTAATGGTTAATTATAGACGACCAACATAAACCGAGAACCTATTTGGTCACACGCACAACGAGCGTAATTTGAAGGATTTAAAACGAGCTTGAGAATGAGATTCTCAGATCGAGAGAAACTATGTTTGGTTGGACCAAACAAGGAGCGAGTATGAAATTGTTCCAGTCACAATGGAAGCATGGATGGGCCGAGTCTTATGAAGACATAATGGATGAACCAAATTGATTTGGTTCTAATTCAATGGTTGAGAATAAACCAAAGGGGTTGTTGGGTTTCCGGCACCACGGCGAGTGTGTGTTCAAACATGTTTTGTAAACATGTGCAAGCGAAAGAATTAAAAAGTAATAAATCTAATTTATTGCACAGCGCATGCAAAGTACAACATGTGTAGACATAATCACAATTTCAAATTTTGCAATAAAAGGAAATTACGCTAGTTATACCTGACATATCACGTGTAGCGGGAATGACATCAACTGGAGCAACTCTCGTTAGAATTACCTCTATCCGTATCCACACCGAGTACCGTCGGGATAGCTTCACCAAGCTACAAGCCTCGTCTTCGTAGGAGTCACTAGCCTCGTGTCAAAGACGATGTGATCGAGAGAATATTACAATCCGAATCAAAATTCGAATTTGAAAATGAGTCCCCAAAACTCGCTTCTCCGGAGAGGCATTCGTCAACTGATTAACGAATCCTTGGTCCTCCACCTATGAAGATTATCGGAGATCGAATCCCCGGCAAGGTAGTCACTGTCGGAGCTCCAAACGTCATCCAAACAATGCTTCAACACGAAAGGAAACAAGCTGTCCAGAAAAACTGGACAGATTTGTGGAGGATTTGCGTCGGCCAAAGAGAATGACCGGCTAACCCTTGGTCGTCAGAACCAAGGTAAGTTGCTGGAGGGTCGCCGGAGGATGGTCGGCATCAGCTTGGACACCGGCAGCAGGGTGGACTCCTTGGGCGGTGGCAAGGAGAGGAGAAGGGCTTGGGTGGCTAGGGTTTCCAACACACAAGTTATCCACAAAAAACCCTTAAGCCATGTTTTTATAGAGAATACATTCTCTTAATGGTTATTGGTTCATAACCAAAACCCGTTAACCCGCTCCAATAACTTAAGTTAAAATAAACCGAACTGAGTTGGTCTATTTTAAGTTAAAATGAACCGAACCAACTTTGGTTCATTCATTTAAAACAAACCAAACCCCTTTGGTTTATTCTCCACCATTGGATTAGAACCAAACCAATTTGGTTCATCCATCATGTTTTCATAAGACTTGGCCTATCCATGCTTTCGTTGCGACTGAAACGATTTCATGCTCGCTCCTTGTTTGGTCCAACCAAACCTAGTTTCTCTCGATTTGAGAATCTCATTCTCAAGCTCGTTTTAAATCCTTTGGATTACGCTCGTTGTGCGTGTGACCAAATAGGTTCCCGATTTATATTTGCCATCTATAATTAACCATTAATTATAGAATGATCATGAGTGACACCTAATAGTACATCATGATCCCCAATTAATCGAAAAATCAACGGTTGATTCCAGAACCATTTCTAAAACCCTTCAGCAGCTTCAATGAATCATGTCCCATTCCCTTCACTCATCTTATACCCACTTGGTTCAAGACATGGTCTATAGTGTCAGTCCCCACTAGGGTGACTATGTCACACCTAGCCCAAGTATCATTTCCTCGTCCTATGAATTCTAGTTACTGCACATGTATCTAAGAGTACCTTACTCTAAACATGTAATGCTTTGGCCAAAGACTTTAATAACAATCCAATGAGAGTCCATGGGTATATATCTCCTCGCAAGGAGTGGTGAATCCTTTATAGGCTATTCAAACACCTTCGGCCACTTCGACTTATATTCAATCATCCCGGGTTCACATCTCCTCAGAGATGCTTGCTTAAGATGTCAAAACATAAGTCTTCATGACCAAGATGACTTGAATACCGCAAGTCAAAGGAACATCGCACTTAAGCTGTAGTAGGAACTTCATTGACATATCCATATATGCAGAGAACCATATGAAGTCTTACAGCTGGTCACTCCAATGAACTAGTTACCATAACTAGCATCCACGATTAACTCCGGACATCATAATATCTCCATCCAGTGAGAATCAACTGCTTGGATAAACCAAAGAGTATACCTCGTGCTAGTCTCGACAGAATCGATGGCGTTCGAATCCATCAATTCATTGACTAGGGATAATTCCAATACATCACAATTACACATGTAGAGATACTCACTAGTTGTAATCCAATCACAAATTCTCTCATGCTGTGAATCGTATTGCGAACATTCAGTAAATGAGTTTAGGATCCAATCAAATACATGAAAATATGTATACTCAAATAGTGAATCTTCATTTATCAAATAAATGGTACAACCATAAGACGATTGCCTTAGGACACCTCTCATATATATTGCTAACAAACTCCCACTTGGCCTAATGCTAATCGCCACGGTATCCAATACCATAAGCTCTAATATGGCCCTCAAACTTACTTTGAGGTAAGGCCTTAGTTAAAGGATCCGTTAAGTTACTTTTAGTGGGAATCTTCTCGATTTGTATTTCCTTCCTACTTATGATCTCTCTGATCAAATGATAGCGGCGAAGCACATGTTTGGATCGTTGATGAGACCACATCAAGTTCAGAGATGAACTTCTTGATCCAAACCGCTTCCTTTGCTGCTTCCAAAGATGCAATGTATTCTGCCTCAGTGGCAGAATCCACTATAGTGTCAAGCTTGTAACTTTTCTAACTTATTGCGCCTCCATTTCAAGTGAATACATACCCAGATTGAGACTTGGAATCATCCTTGTCTGTCTGAAAGCTGACATCCGTATACCCGCGTATCACCATGTCCCCTTCTCCATATATTAGGAACACATCCTTAGTTCTTCTCAAGTAATTAAGGATCGTCTTAATAGCCGCCCAATGATCCATTCCTGGATCAAACTGGTATCTGCTCGTGACATTCAGAGCATACGATACATCGAGCCTCGTACATAACATAGCATACATGATAGATCCTATTGCGGATGCATAGGGAATCTTACTCATGCAAATCTTTTCGTCTTCCGTCCGCGGACACATAGACTTCGAAAGGTCTATCCTATGTCTGATGGGAAGGAAACCTTTCTTGGATTCTGACATGTTAAACCTTTTTAGTACTCGGTCTATATATGTAGACTGCGAAAGACCAAGCAACCGATTTGATCTATCCTTATAGATCTTATTCTCGAGGATGTAGGTTGCTTCTCCCAGGTCTTTCATGGAGAATGTTTTGGATAACTAAATTTTTAACCGACTGTAAGACAGAAACATCGTTTCCTATAAGTAATATGTCATCGACATACAATACTAGGAACACGACTGCACTCCCACTAACCTTCTTGTACACATAAGGTTCGTCTGGAATTTATGAGAAATCAAACCTTTTGATTGTCTCACCAAAATGGATATTCCAGCTCCTGGATGCTTGCTTCAGTCCATATATGGACCGTCGAAGCTTGCATACCTTGGTTTTATCAATCGATGTGAAACCCTCAGGTTGTATCATATACACGTCCTCGAGTAGGTTTCCATTAAGGAAAGTCATTTTCACATTTATCTGCCATATCTCATAATCATAATGAGTTGTTATGGCCAGGAGCATCCGAATGGATTTAAGCATAGCAACAGGTGAATAGGTCTCATCATAATTAACACCTTGTTTTTGATGATAACATTTTGCCACTAATCTAGCCTTAAAGGTAATCACATTACCATCCATGTCGATTTTATTCTTGAAAACCCACTTGCACCCTATAGGCTTAATGCCTTCAGGTGGGTCCACCAAGTTCCAAACTTGATTTTCATATATGGAATCCATTTTCAACTTCATGGCTTCAAGTCATTTGTCCCTTTCTGAACTTTTCAGAACTTCTTCATAATTGGTAGGCTCCTCATCGTCAATGAGTAAAACATCATTCGATTCACTTACGAGAAATCCATATCTCTCAGGAATATTGCATGTCATACCAGATCTACGAAGATGTGGTGTCACAATAGGTTCATCCGATGTCTCATCACAATGAGTGATCGGTCGAGGTGCTTGACCAGGTATCTCATCAATGTCTACTGGAGTCTCTTGAACCTCCTCAAGTTCAACGACACTCCCACTGTTTTCTTGCAAGAGAAACTCTTTCTCTAGAAACACATCATTCCTTGAAACAAACATCTTTTGTTCCAAGGGATGATAGAATTGGTAACCCCTCGTTTCCTTAGGGTATCCAATAAATAGACATTTATCAGACTTAGCATCCAATTTGTCTGATACAGTCTGCTTCACATAAGCAGGACAACCCCATATCTTCAAGTAAGATAAATGAGATTTCTTACTAGCCCATATCTCATATGGAGTAGTAGAGACTACCTTTTTCGGGACTCTGTTTAATAAGTAAACAGTTGTATGAAGTGTATAGCCCCAAAAGGACTTGGGAAGATTCGCGTGATTCATCATTGACCTGACCATGTCCAACAAGGTTCGGTTTCGCCTCTCAGAGACACCATTAAGTTGGGGTGTCTACGGCGGAGTCTATTGAGACAATATACCATTGTCCCTCAGATAATCTAGAAACTCTTGACTCAAGTATTCACCATCTCGATCCGATCGAAGTATTTTAATACTCTTACCAAGTTGTTTCTCTACTTCATTTCTGAATTCTATAAACCTTTCAAAGGCTTCAGATTTGTGTTTCATCAAGAACACATACCCAAACCGTGAGTGATCAGCGGTGAAGGTAATCAAGTAGCTATAACCTCCTAGAGCTTGAGTTAACATAGGTCTGCATATATCAGTATGTATTAGACCAAACAACTCACCCACCGATTCACCTTTTCCAGTAAAAGGTAACTTGGTCATCTTGCCCTTTAAGCATGATTCGTATGTATCGTATGAATCTAATTCAAACGATTCCAGAATTTCACATTGGTGTAATTCGGACATGCATTTCTTGCTCACATGGCCAAAATGATAATGCCACATGTAGGAGTCTAATTGATTATCTTTTTGAGTACGCTTGTTGCTCGCTTCGATATTGAAAATGTCACTGGATACGTCCAACGTATAAATACCATTGCTTAAAGTTCCAGTCCCATAAAGAATGTCATTCAAAGTTATGTAACAACAATTGTTACTAAAAGTTAAATGACACCCATTTCTATTCAAACAAGAAATAGAAATGATGTTCTTTATCAACGAAGGAACATAAAAGCAATTGTCTAGTTCTAAGACAAGTCCTGTAGGGAGTTTCTGTTGGTGCAGTAGGCACCTAAGTCGAACCTGAGTTTTGATTATAGCAAACAATACAAAGTTAAGCTCATATTGTTATCTCACGAGCTAAATCGAGTGTGCAGAAAAGTGTCAACGCTGGAACTGAAGGCTAGCGACACCCAGAGGAAGCCGCGGTGATCGGGCGACACTCGAGTGACTTCGGAGGGAGCTGAAGGAATCGAGTGGAAGGCCGGAAGTAAAAGTGACACAGTAAGTATCGAGGTAAGCTCGTGTGTGTGCGAGTGTAAGTGAGGTCGTATCCTCCTTACGGGGATAAACTTAAGAATAGATCCGACCCGAGATATCTCATCGGTGGTCTAGGTCGAGATCGGACGGTCAGAGGTCGTCGAAATAATGTTTTTGTTTATCTAACTTGTCATTTCAGCTAGCATCAGTCAACTGCCAGCTTGGAGGACTCATCGCCAATCGATGGTTTCTACGGTCGATTCGATCGATCGCCATCGATCGTGATGATAGCTATCAGTCGACTTATGGTCAAGGATCAGCTTCGAGGAGTCAAGGCTTATCACCTCATTTCAAGGGGAGTGGTGCTCAAATTTGATTGGCTGAAGTTCCTCTCGAAAAGGGGCTCAAAGGCTATAAAAGGAGGGCCTATCCTAGGGTTTCATCATCAATTCTAAGCTTCTAAAAACCTCCGCAAAGCTACAACTCTCCGACAATGAAGTGCTTCCTCTTCGACACTTTAGGTTTAAATTGTTTGTATTTTGTTCCGTCGATATAAGCTTCATTTCAGTTTATTGCTTTAATTGTCTCAGAGTTTTTATTGTAACGAGGAGAGGGAGAGTGTCCCTCTACCTCAAGTTTTTGGTGCTTTCTTGTATCGATTAACTCCTACCTCTAACGAGGAGAAGTTCTTTAGTAATTTGCCCTCCGTGCGTGATCAAGGATCACTAGGGCCTTGGAGTAGTAGCCGAAGGCTACGAACCAACTAAAAATCTATTTGTCTCTTTTAATTTTCATTTATCTTTTCGCTTCGTATATTTTGAAATGAATTCGAAAAGGAAAAGGTTTATTGCTATTCACCCCCCTCTAGCGATCCGCTTCGATCCAACAATTGGTATCAGAGTCGGGGGTTGCTAAGATTCGGTGAAACCACTGATCTAGCCTTTTACATTTTTTTTTTCATTTTTATTCTGTTTATTTCGAATTTATTTCATTTGGTTAGTTTTTCTCCCACACTACTAATCCAAGACACGAGTCTTGGTACATTTCGTGTGTTTGTATCGTTGTTAGGTTTCTCGTCTTCATTTTCTTGTTTCTTTTGTATCAATGGCCCATCTCGAGAGTTTTAGCACTGTCCGACCTCCGTTTTACAACGGAGATGACTTCCGTTATTGGAAGGGTCGGATGAAATGCTTTCTTAAAACTCAAATCGAGATGTGGATCATAATCCAAACGGGATTCACACTTCCGACTAACGAAGTGGGTGAATCCTTGGATTATGACCAATGGACCATTGTGACAAAAAGACAAGTCGAAGTCGATGCCAAGGCAACTCAAATCCTCCAATGTAGCTTGTCCAAGGAGAAGCTTAATCGCGTCGGCCCCTTCATCAGCGCAAATGATCTTTGGACAAAGTTAGTGGAGCTACACGAAGGAACTAACGAAGTCAAGGTATGTAAGTGCGACCTTTTGTTTAATAAATTATATAATCTAAAAATGCAGGAACACGAAACGACGATGCAACTTCATGCTCGCGTTCAAGACATAGTCAATAATCTACACGCGATCGGGCAAAAGATCGAAAACCGCGACCTTATAAGGTATGTTCTTAACTCTTTTCAGAGGACTACCTTGTGGGCATCCATGGTCGATGCCAACAAGGTCTCCAAGGATCTTTCGAAACTTAGGTTAGATCAGTTATTTTCTGATTTCGAACTTCACGAGTAGTCTAACTCGGAACCCGAGAAGGGTATAACACTTTTTGCAGGTTCGAGGAAGAAAACCGCAAGCAAGCCACCCTCGAAGGAAGAAGAGGATGAGTCCGATTCGGAGGTCGACTCGGAAATGGAGGCCAAACTAGTCAACCTAGTTTAGAGGATAGTCAAGAGCCGAAAACGAACCATCACTTGACCCAACGAAGATAAGCCTAAAAGTTCGAATATTAGATGTTACGAATGCAACAGGTTTGGACACATCAAGTCCGAGTGCCCAAAACTCAAGAGCAAAGAACCAAAACACAAAAAGGCACTCAACACTACATGGGAAGAAGCATCCGAGGAAGAAGATGATGATCGTGTCCTCATGGCTAAACCGGTGGAATCGGAGACGGAGTCGAAACCGGAACATGAATCAAAAACTGAAGATGAGTCAAACTGCGAAGCGCTATTCAAGACAAGCCATGGATACGCATCCGGTTCAAAAGATACACTCAAGGTAAGTCGATCCCTTATTAGTATGATTTATAGTGCAATCAAGTTCTTAACTAGGAAATTAGCTAAGTCCGAGTCCAAGGTTGAGACCCTGGTTGAGGAAGTTAAACTCCTCAAACACGAGGTCTCCCTAACCTCTTCTACTAGTCGAGTTCGAGAGGAGGACTCAACTCGGGTTGAAAATCTCGAAGTTGAGAACTCACTCTTGAAGAGTCAAGTCAAAGATCTTAGGAACACGTTGGAAAGGTTTACTTTTGGATCCAAAGGACTTGACCTCCTACTTGGATCGCAAAGAGCCGTGTACAACAAGGCCGGACTTGTTGGGTTTCCGGCACCACGGCGAGTGTGTGTTCGAACATGTTTCGTAAACATGTGCACAGCGGAAGGAATAAAATAATAAATCTAATTTATTACAATACACACATCACACGCATGCATAGTACAATATGTGTAGACATAACCGTAAATTCAAATTTTGCAATAAAAGGAAATTTACACTACGTATACCTGACGTATCACGTGTAGTGGAAAAGGCATCAACCGGAACGATTCTCGCTAGAATCGTCTCTATCCGTATCCACGCCGAGTATCTTCGGGATGACTTCACAAAGTCACGAGCCTCGTCTTCGTACGGGTTACTAGCCTTGTGTTGAAGACGATGTGATCGAGAGAAGATCACGATCTGAATCAAAATTCGGATCCAAAACGAGTCCTCAAAAACTCGCTTCTCCGGAGAGGTATTTGTCAATCGTTTGACGAATCCTTCGTCCTCCACCTATGAGGATTACTGGAGATCGAATCCCCGGTAAGGAAGGCACTGTCGGAGCTCCAAACGTTGTCCAAACGATGCTCCAACAAGAAGGAAACAAGCTGTCTAGAAAACTAGACAGCTTTGGTGGAGACCTTGCGCCGGCCAAATAAGGAAAGCAATGTGCTCACCTTGTCGCCGGAGCCAAGGAATATCACCGGAGCTCCTCCGGCAGCAGCTCGACGCCGGCAAGAGGGGTTGTCGGCAGCAGTTGGACGCCGGTTGAAGGAGCTAGGCGGCGGCAAGGAGGTTGGTGCCGACCACTTGGAGAAGAGGGAGAGGGTGGGCGGCCAAACAATTAGGGTTGCATGAATTAGGGTTTAACAAAAACCCTTAAGCCCTATTTTATAGAGAACAAATTCTCTTAATGGTTATCGGATCATAACCAAAAGCCCGTTAACCCGCTCCATTAATTTAAGTTAAAATAAACCAAACCATGTTGGTCTATTTTAAGTTAAAATGAACCGAACCATCTTTGGTTCATTCGTTTAAAACAAACCAAACCCATTTGGTTTATTCTCCTCCATTGGATTAGAACCAAACCAATTTGGTTCATCCATCATGTCTTCATAAGACACGGCCCATCCACGCTTCCATTGCGACTGAAACGATTTCATGCTCGCTCCATGTTTGGTCCAACCAAACCTAGTTTCTCTCGGTCTGAGAATCTCATTCTCAAGCTCGTTTTAAATCCTTTGGATTACGCTCGTTGTGCGTGTGACCAAATAGGTTCTCGGTTTATGTTGGTCATCTATAATTAACCATTAATTATAGAACGATCATGAATGGCACCTAGTAGTACATCATGATCCCCAATTAACCGAAAAGATCAACGGTTGATCCAGAACTACTTCTGAAACCCTTCAGCAGCTCGAATGAATCGTGTCTCATTCCCTTCACTCATCTTATACCCACTTGGTTCAGGACATGGTCTATAGTGTCAGTCCCCACTAGGCTGACTACGTCACACTTAGCCCAAGTATCATTTCCTCATCCTACGGATTCTAGTTACTGCACATGTATCGAAGAGTACCTTACTCTAAACATGTAATGCTTTGGCCAAAGACTTTAGTAACAATCCGACGAGAGGCCATGGGTATACATCTCCTCGCAAGGAGTGGTGAATCCTTTATAGGCTATTCAAACACCTTCGATCACTTCGACTTATACCCAATCATCCCGGGTCCACATCTTCTCAGAGATGCTTGCTTAAGATGTCAAAACATAAGTCTTCATGATCAAGATGACATGAATACCGCAAGTCAAGGGAACATCACACTTAAGCTACAGTAAGAACTTCATTGACATATCTATATATGCAGAGAACCATATGAAGTCTTACGGCTGGTCACTCCAATGAACTAGTTACCATAACTAGCATCCACGATTAACTCCGGACATCACAATGTCTCCAGCCAGTGAGAATCAGCTGCTCGGATACAACAAGGAGTATACCTCGTGCTAGTCTCGACAGAATCAATGATGTCTAAATCCATCAATTCATCGACTAGGGATAATTTCGATACATCACAATTACACATGTAGAGATACTCACTAGTTGTGATCTAATCACAAATTCTCTCATGCTGTGAATCGTATCATGGACATTCAGTAAATGAGTTTAAGATCTAATCAAATACATGAAAACATGTATACTCAAATAGTGAATCTTCAATTATCATATAAATGGTTCAAACATAAGGCGATTGCCTTAGGACATCTCTCATATATCACTAACAAACTCCCACTTGGCCTAATGTCAATCGCTATGGTATCCAATACCATAAGCTCTAACATGACCCTCAAACTTGCTTTGAGGTAATGCCTTAGTCAAAGGATCCGCTAAGTTCCTTTCAGTGGGGATTTTCTCGATTTGTATTTCTTTCCTACTGATGATCTCTCTGATAAGATGATAGCGGCGAAGCACATGTTTGGATCATTGATGAGACCTTAGCTCTTTCGCCTGTGTAATTGCTCCATTGTTGTCGCAGTAGACCGGTATTGCTTCAACAATGGCTGGAATCACACCAAGTTCATAAATGAACTTCTTGATCTAAACCGCTTCCTTTGCTGCTTCCAAAGCTGCAATGTATTCTGCCTCAGTGGTAGAATCCGCTACAGTGTCTTGTTTGGAACTTTTCCAACTCACTGCGCTCCCAATCTAGGTGAATACATACCCAGACTGAGACATGGAATCATCCTTGTCTGTCTGGAGCTGACATCCGTATACCCACGTATCACCATGTACCCTTCTCCATATATTAGGAACGTATCCTTAGTTCTTCTTAAGCACTTAAGGATCGTCTTAACAGTCACCCAATGATCCATTCCTGGATCAGACTGGTATCTGCTCGTGACACTCAGAGCATACGATACATCGAGCCTCGTACATAACATAGCATACATGATAAGTCCTATTGCGGATGCATAGAGAATCTTACTCATTCAAATCCTCTCGTCTTTTGTGCGCGGACAGATAGACTTCGAAAGGTGTATCCCATGCCTGATGGGAAGGAAACCTTTCTTGGATTCTGACATGCTAAACCTCTTTAGCACTCGGTCTATATATGTAGACTGCGAAAGACTAAACAACTGTTTCGATCTATCTCTATAGATCTTAATCCCGAGGATGTAGGTTGCTTCTCCCAGGTCTTTCATGGAGAATGTCTTGGATCTTCACTGACTGTAAGATTGAAACATCGTCTCCTATAAGTAATATGTCATCGACATACAATACTAGGAACACGACTGCACTCCTACTAACCTTCTTGTACACACAAGGTTCGTCTGGATTTTGTGAGAAATCAAACTTTTTGATTGTCTCATCAAAATGGATATTTCAGCTCCTGGATGCTTGCCTCAATCCATATATGGACCATTGCAATTTGCATACCTTGATTTTATCAACCGATGTGAAACCCTCAGGTTGTATCATATACACGTCCTCGAGCAGGTTTCCATTAAGGAAAGTTGTTTCACATCCATCTACCATATCTCATAATCATAATGAGTTGCTATGGCCAGGAGCATCCGAATGGATTTAAGCATAGCTACAGGTGAATAGGTTTTGTCATAATCAACACCTTGTTTTTGACGATATCCTTTCGCCACTAATCTAGCCTTATAGGTAATCACATTACCATCCATGTCGATTTTCTTCTTGAAAACCCACTTGCACGCTATAGGCTCAATGCCTTCAGGTGGATCAACCAAGTTCCAAACTTTATTTTCATACATGGAATCCATTTCCGACTTCATGGCATCAAGCCACTTATCCCTTTCTGAACTTGTCGGCACTTCTTCATAACTGGTAGGCTCCTCATCATCAATGAGTAACATGTCGTTCGATTCACTTATGAGAAATCCATATCTCTCAGGAATGTTGCGTGTTCTACCAGATCTACGAAGATGTGGTGTTACAATAGGTCCAGTCGATTGCTCATCACTATGAGTTATCGGCTGTTGTGCTTCACTAGGTATCTCATTAATGTCTATTTGAGTTTCTCGAGCCTCCTCAAGCTCGACGACACTCCCACTATTTTCTTGCAAGAGAAACTCTCTCTCTAGAAACACAGCATGCCTTGAAACAAACACCTTTTGTTCCACAGGATGATAGAATTGGTAACCCCTTGTTTCCTTAGGGTATCCAATAAATAGACATTTATCAGACTTAACATCCAATTTGTCTGATACAGTCCGCTTCACATAAGCAGGACAACCCCATATCTTCAAGTAAGATACATGAGGTTTCTTACTATTCCATATCTCATATGGAGTAGTAGAGACTACCTTGGTTGGCATTCTGTTTAACAAGTAAACAGTTGTCTGAAGTGCATAGCCCCAAAAGGACTTGGAAAGATTCGCATGATTCATCATTGACCTGACCATGTCCAACAAGGTCCGGTTACGCCTCTCAGATACACCATTATGTTGTGGTGTATATGGCGGAGTCTATTGAGACAATATACCATTGTCTCTTAGATAATCAAGAAACTCTTGACTTAAGTATTCACCATCTCGATCTGATCGAAGTATTTTAATACTCTTGTCATGTTGTTTCTCTACTTCATTTCTGAATTCTTTGAACCTTTCAAAGGCTTTAGACTTATGTTTCATCAAGAACACATACCCAAACCATGAGTGATCATCGGTGAAGGTAATGAAGTAGCTATAGCCTCCTAAAGCTTGAGTTGACATAGGTCTGCATACATCAGTATGTATTAGACCTAGCAACTCTCCCACTCGTTCACCTTTTCCTGTAAAAGGTAACTTAGTCATCTTGCCTTTTAAGCATGATTCGCATGTATCGTATGAATCCAATTCAAACAATTTCAGAATTCCACATTGGTGTAATTCGGACATGCATTTCTTGCTTACATGGCAAAGACGACAATGCCACATGTAGGAGTCTAATTGATTATCCTTTCGAGCACGCTTGTTGCTCGCTTCGATATTGAAAATATCACTGGATACGTCCAACGTATAAACATCATTGCTTAAAGTTCCAGTCCCATAAAGAACTCCATTCAAAGTTATGTAACAATAATTATTACTAAAAGTCAAATGGTACCCATTTCTATTCAAACAAGAAATAGAAATGATGTTCTTTATCAACGAAGGAACATAAAAGCAATTGTTCAGTTCTAAGACAAGTCCTGCAGGGAGTTTCAACAAATACGTTCCGATGGCAAGTGCAGCAACCTTTGCTCCATTCCCAACACGTAAATTTGACTCTCCCTTAACGAGTCTTCTTCTATTCCTTAGCCCATGTATGTCATTACATATATGTGAGCCACACCCAGTATCCAATACCCAAGTGTTTAAGGAAATAGAATGACAATCAATAACGAAGATATCTGAAGAAGATGGGGCATCCTATGCCTTATTCTTCTTGACGGACTCAAGATAAATCTTGCAATTTCTTCGCCAATGACCCTCCTTGCCATAATGATGACAAGTGCCCTTTTGAGTTGGTTATGCCTTTTTTTACTTTTTTCTTCTTCCCCTTCTGCTGTTCCTTTGACTCCCTCTTAGAACCTTTCTTCGAGGAATCAACTAATAGCATCGTCCCCTGCTCATGCTTCTCAGAAGACTCCACAGTCTTCAGCATGTTGAGCAGTACCACAGATGAACCTTCTTGCATCTCAAAGGTGAAGAGGAGCTTGGAGACTTCGAACCTTTCGAATCTCACTTGCTTATCAAATAACTCATAAAGATGAAGGACTACGATATGAGCATCCATATGCTCATGCTGCTTCCGTAGCTTGGGTTCCATCATGGCTAGCATGATGCAACTCATTTGTTCAGAATCACTAACATGTTTCTGATAGGTCAACAATTGATCCAGAGTTGCATTGTCACTAGGACGGGCGGGAAGAGGCGCTTCGAGGACATTTGCAAGCTTTTCAACATTGAGAACAATTCTCAAGTTTCTAAGCCAGTCCAAGAAGTTTGGCCCAATCAATTTATTCGAATCCAAAATGGAACACAAATTCAAAGACATCATGATCAATCTTAGAAATACAAAACGAGCATATATGAGAAAGATGATTTTAAAATGCATCATTATACATTCATAAATCCCATTCATTTTTCGAATTTAAAAAAAAAACCCAAAATCACTTCGAGAGATCGTAGGTCCATCTCCGAATGAGCTGATATCCATCATAGATATGAACAACCTTGGAGAGAGTCCAACAAGTCATTCATAACTACGATGGTAGGTATCAAATATACCGATTGCATATCACGTATATGCAACTATCACAATGTGCTATCAACTAATTGAATGTTCACACATACATCGGGTTGTTAACACATTAACAAGTATGCATCATATGCATAGCACCCAACTTCACCTCCCTTTACATCAACCTTGGAGAGAGTTCAACAAGCCGATGCTCCAAGTTAAAGCCAACCCATTAATCGAGAAATAGTTTTAATATTGTTAGAGTGCATTCAACCAATTAGCCCGGCTTGGAGAGAGTCCAACAACCAAAGCTAACGATTGACCTCTGACTCTTACCATATTAGTATTAAACTATTCCATGGTTTGAACATATTCGGGTTCGAGTCGGGCTTGGAGAGTGTCCAACAACCTGAACAAGAAACGGAACTCTGGTTCTAACCATATTAATGGAAGGTGTAGGCTTTAATATTGAGTTAGGATTTTTATGTCTCATCCTCTTTGCATGCAAATAACTATTATCTACATGGCATGACATACATGACATACATCTACATGTCACGACACACTTGGCATAATGATATGCATCTAATGCAATTACATGACATACAATTATGTCATGTACAAAATTTCCTTATATGTCATAAATATTTATGGAAATAAAATATGTTTAAGATTTGATTCTCCAAATCAAATCATGATTAAATTAGGAAACAAATTTCCAAATCTAATCACATATTTTATTTATGGAAATAGTTGATTAAAGAAAGTCAATTTAGGAAACCAATTTCCTAAATCATCAAAACTACTTATGGAAATGAAATATTTTAAGATTTGATTTCCCAAATCAAATCATTATTAAATTAGGAAACAAATTTCCAAAATCTAATCAAATATTTTATTTATGGAAAATATCAATTTCCATAAATACTTCCAACTTTCCAAAAGTAGAAGATTTCCATAAATACTTCTAGACTTTCCAAAATTAAAACATTTCCATAAATACTTCTAACTTTCCAAAAGTAGAAAATTTCCAGAAATATCATTATGACTATCGCAAAACAATTTTACGATTATGTCGAAACACAACCTGGGCTCTGATACCACTGTTGGGTTTCCGGCACCGCGGCGAGTGTGTGTTCGAACATGTTTCGTAAACATGTGCACAGCGGAAGGAATAAAATAATAAATCTAATTTATTACAACACACACATCACACGCATGCATAGTACAATATGTGTCGACATAACCGTAAATTCAAATTTTGCAATAAAAAGAAATTTACACTACGTATACCTGACATATCACGTGTAGCGGGAAAGGCATCAACCGGAACGATTCTCGCTAGAATCGTCTCTATCCGTATCCACACCGAGTATCTTCGGGATGACTTCACAAAGTCACGAGTCTCATCTTCGTACGGGTTACTAGCCTCGTGTTGAAGACGATGTGATTGAGATAAGATCACGATCCGAATCAAAATTCGGATCCAAAATGAGTCCTCAAAAACTCGCTTCTCCAGAGAGGTATTCGTCAACCGTTTGACGAATCCTTCGTCCTCCACCTATGAGGATTACCGGAGATCGAATCTCCGGTAAGGAAGGCGCTGTCGGAGCTCCAAACGTCGTCCAAACGACGCTCCAACAAGAAGGAAACAAGCTGTCCAGAAAACTGGACAGCTTTGGTGGAGACCTTGCGCCGGCCAAATAAGGAAAGCAATGTGCTCACCTTGTCGCCGGAGCCAAGGAAGATCATCGGAGCTCCTCCGACAGCAGCTCGACACCGGTAAGAGGGGTTGTCGGCAGCAGCTGGACACCGGTTGAAGGATCTAGGCGGCGGCAAGGAGGTTGGCGCCGACCACTTGAAGAAGAGGGAGAGGGTGGGCAGCCAAACAATTAGGGTTGCACGAATTAGGGTTTAACAAAAACCCTTAAGCCCTATTTTATAGAGAACAAATTCTCTTAATGGTTATCGGATCATAACCAAAAGCCCGTTAACCCACTCCATTAATTTAAGTTAAAATAAACCAAACCATGTTGGTCTATTTTAAGTTAAAACGAACCGAACCATCTTTGATTCATTCGTTTAAAACAAACCAACCCCATTTGGTTTATTCTCCACCATTGGATTAGAACCAAACCAATTTGGTTCATCCATCATATCTTCATAAGACACAACCCATCCGCGCTTCCATTGCGACTGAAACGATTTCATGCTCGCTCCATGTTTGGTCCAACCAAACCTAGTTTCTCTCGGTCTGAGAATCTCATTCTCAAGCTCGTTTTAAATCCTTTGGATTACGCTCGTTGTGCGTGTGACCAAATAGGTTCTCGGTTTATGTTGGCCATCTATAATTAACCATTAATTATAGAATGATCATGAGTGACACCTAGTAGTACATCATGATCCTCAATTAACCGAAAAGATCAACGGTTGATCCAGAACTACTTCTGAAACCCTTCAGCAGCTCGAATGAATCGTGTCACATTCCCTTCACTCATCTTATACCCACTTGGTTCAGGACATGGTCTATAGTGTCAATCCCCACTAGGCTAACTACGTCACACCTAGCCCAAGTATCATTTCCTCATCCTACGGATTCTAGTTACTGCACATGTATCGAAGAGTACCTTACTCTAAACATGTAATGCTTCGGCCAAAGACTTTAGTAACAATCCGACGAGAGATCATGGGTATACATCTCCTCGCAAGGAGTGGTGAATCCTTTATAGGCTATTCAAACACCTTCGATCACTTCGACTTATACCCAATCATCCCGAGTCCACATCTCCTCAGAGATGCTTGCTTAAGATGTCAAAGCATAAGTCTTCATGATCAAGATGACTTGAATACCGCAAGTCAAAGGAACATCGCACTTAAGCTACAATAAGAACTTCATTGACATATCTATATATGCAGAGAACCATATAAAGTCTTACGACTGGTCACTCCAATGAACTAGTTACCATAACTAGCATCCACGATTAACTCCGGACATCACAATATCTCCAGCCAGTGAGAATCAGTTGCTCGGATACACCAAGGAGTATACCTCGTGCCAGTCTCGACAGAATCAATGGTGTCCAAATCCATCAATTCATCGACTAGGGATAATTCCGATACATCACAATTACACATGTAGAGATACTCACTAGTTGTGATCCAATCACAAATTCTCTCATGCTGTGAATCGTATCATGGACATTCAGTAAATGAGTTTACGATCTAATAAAATACATGAAAACATGTATACTCAAATAGTGAATCTTCATTTATCATATAAATGGTTCAAACATAAGGCGATTGCCTTAGGACATCTCTCATATATCACTAACAGGACTAGGGTTTAGCTCAGATACCACCAACAAGTCGTATATGTCAATTGTGATTCGACATAAAAAATGTGTCCAAGCATGGGTCCCTAAGATCGCCTTGATTTCAAACTTAGGATCAAACCAGTACTAGGTTCCCAAGGACCAAATCCATTATGTGGAGAGATCGAACCGATTCAACGGTCCAGGGGGAGCCAGTACAAAACTTGTTTGTATTTTAACTTAGAAATTGCATGTTTAGGTTCTTTATTTAGTTTGATTTTTCTTTTTAGAATGGTTAGATAAAACTATGACTCATTAATACTTGATAACATAGTACCAGGATGCCACGAGATGATAGTACGCTAGGAAAGCGAAGTCTTGTGTATTCGGGCTAGATAAGGCATATCTAGTTCGGTGCACTTGACCGAACGGAACTAGCTGAAGCTACCTCACCGTATCCTAGACTAGTTAGACCAGAAAGTGGTCTTAGGTAAGTCAAGTTTCTATTTTCTTGAAAATGGCTTTGTCTAAGGAAGTGGTCATTGTTCTAATCAAAGAAGGTCTCTGTGTCTCGCCACGACCTGGAAGCCATGATCTTGAAAAAGTGACTTAATGAGCATAAGGTCAAATCTGAATCTAACACAAGGTTGATAAGTGTTCAATTCATTAAATTTAAATCAAGTAAAATTGGAACTCATATCACAAGAACATATAGGGTTAACATGTTTGATCATGTAGACATGCGTGAGATAATTTAGGTTAATAATCTTCAACCAATCTTTATTAAATCCAATATCCGATCCAACTACCTTGCATGTAGGATCGATGGATGTTGGACAGTGGTTGCTCCCGACACATGACCGGGGATCAACTCAAGTTTTCGAAGCTTCGATTCAAACGACAAGGATCGGTAGCCTTCGGAAACAACGGCAAGCTCAAAATCATCGGATCAGGTGATATTGAGCTCAACTCTAACTTTATTATTCAAAATGTCTTATTGGTAGAAAATTTTCAATATAATTTACTTAGTGTAAGTCAATTGTGTGATAATAACTATAAGATCATATTTCTAGAAAATGAATGCGTAATTAATACAAATGAAACCTCTAAAACAATCCTTAAGGGAACCAGAAATAACAATATTTACACTATAAACTTAACTAACTCCTCAACTAAGTGTCTTATGGCACGGCAAGAGGAATCATGGTTGTGGCACCGACGACTCGGTCACTCACACCCAAGACTCATCCACAAGATGAGTCAGAGTGACTTAGTCAGAGGTTTGCCTAACCTCAATAACTTGGATAATAAAATATGTAATCTTTGTCAACAAGGTAAACAATCTATGACACAACATCAACTAACTAATCAAGAATGAACCAAAAGTGTTCTTGAGCTCCTACACACGGATCTATTTGATTCACACAGAGCTAAGTCACTTAATGGGAGTAAATTCTGCTTAGTCATAATTGATGACTATTTTAGATTTACTTGGGTTAGGTTCATTAAACACAAAAGTGATACCCTAGATCAATTAATCAACCTATTTAAGTTAATAGAAAATTAACAAAGCATTAAAATCAAAAGACTTAGGAATGATCATGGTGGTGAATTCGAGAACCATAGGTTTACAGAATTTTGTAACCTAAATGGATACCACCATGAGTTCTCTTGCCCTAGAACTCCGCAACAAAATGACCTAGTAGAACGCAAAAATAGAACCCTACAAGAAGCCGTTAGGACAATGTTAAACGAGTATAACCTACCCGATAGGTTTTGGGTGGAAGCCGTGAGTACGACATGCTATGTCCAAAATAGGATCCTTATGGTAAAGAGGCACCTTAAGACCTCATACGAGATTTATCATGATAAAATACCTAACATCAAGTACTTTAGGGTATTTGGGTGTAAGGTACATATCCTAAATACTAAGGATTATCTAGGGAAATTTACAACCAAAACCTCGACCGGAATCTTTCTAGGATACTCGACTACGAGTAGAGCGTATAGAGTATACAATCATGACACCCTTAGAGTCGAGGAAACTATCAATGTAGTATTTGATGAAGGACACGAACCTACAAAACCCCCGGCAACCCCAATTAGCGAGTCGATTCATACCAGACTCAACTCCGATCCGAAGATCAAGTCTAATGTTAATCCTAACCTAAGTCAACCAAGTCAGTCTATTGACCAAGTGGTAGATGACTCTAACCAAACTAGGACTCAAACGAGTCATCCAATTAATCAAGTGGTAGATGACCCAAACCAAACTAGGACTCAAACGAATCATCCTATCGACCAAGTGATAGGTGATCCAAGCCTAGGAGTTCGAACTAGAGCCTCATACAGAAACCTTAGTCAAATCTCCCTGATTTCCAAAATTGAACCCAAAACTATTGACCAAGCGCTTCTTGATCCCGATTGGATTATTACAATGCAAGAAGAGCTGGCTCAATTCACTAAGAATGAAGTATGGGAATTAGTACCACCACCTAAAGATAAAACAATCATTGGAATAAGGTGGGTGTTTAGAAATAAACTTGATGATAAAGGTGAAGTAGTTAGAAATAAAGCTAGACTAGTCACAAAAGGGTTTAGTCAAGTCGAAGGTTTAGATTACGATGAGACCTATGCTCCAGTAGCTAGGTTAGAGTCCATTCGGATGTTATTATCATATGCTGCACATCGAGGATTTAAGTTATTTCAAATGGATATAAAGTCAGTATTCTTGAATGGATACATTAAAGAAGAGGTTTATGTTAGTCAACCCCCTGGTTTCGAAAGCATAGATAAACCCGACCATGTCCTTAGGTTAAAGAAAGCCCTCTATGGACTTAAACAAGCTCCTCGAGCTTGGTACGAGAGACTTTCGGTGTATCTTAAGTCCAAAGGGTTTAACCAAGGTGTAGTTGACTCAACTCTTTTCGTAAAAACCTTAAGTAAAGACATATTCATAGCCCAAATCTACGTAGATGATATTATTTTCGGAACCACCAACTCGATCCTACTAAATGAGTTCATTTCACTTATGGAAAGTGAATTTGAAATGAATTTAGTAGGTGAGTTGAGTTTCTTCTTAGGTCTACAAATCAAACAAACTAAAGATGGAATATACCTACATCAACGCAAATATACTAGGGAATTAATTAAACGCTTTGGAATGCAAGATGCTAAAATTATTAATACCCCAATGGAAACTAATGTGAATATAGAAGAAGACATAATCGGAAACTCAATTGATTTAAAATACTATAGGAGCGTAATAGGGAGTCTCCTTTACTTAACTGCAAGCCGACCTGATATCTTATTTGCAGTAAGTATGTGCGCAAGGTTCTAAACCTATGCCAAGGAGTCTCACCTAACTCTAGTCAAGCGTATCCTTAGATATCTAAAGGGTACACTTAATGTCGGTATTTGGTACCCTAGATCTACCGAGTTCGAACTAACCGGCTACTCTAATTTGGACTATGCCGGTAGTAAGCTCGATAGAAAGAGTACGAGTGGTTGTTGTCAACTTCTCAGCTCGAGTCTAGTAAGTTGGTGCAGTAGGAAGCAACACTGTGTTGCCTTATCTACCACCGAAGCTGAATACATCACGATGGGTGAGTGTGTCACTCAGCTTCTTTGGATGAAGCACACTCTCCGCGACTTTAAGTTAGACTTTACAAATACTAAAATTCACGTAGATAACATTAGTTCAATTGACCTTACTAAGAATCCGATATGTCACTTTAGGACCAAACATATAGAGGTCAAACACCATTTCATTCGAGAACATGTGGCCAACGGAGCCATACAACTCGAATACGTCGAATCGAAGTCTAACTTGACAGACCTATTTACTAAACCCCTACCTGAAGCCGAGTTCAGTCTATTAAGATGAAAATTGGGCATGTGCGTAGTAGAATAGGAACTTACAAATTATATTTTCTTACTACTATTTCTTACTTCTCTTTTTCATAGAACTAGCATAGGACATACCTTAGATAGCATGCACCTATAGATTTAAGGAGCCAATACATCTCACAATACATAGGACTAATGTGTTTGTGTACTTAGCCACGTAGATGAGCGTGAGATGTTAGGACCTTACTCCTGGTTCCAGATGTAGAGCTAGTGCATCGCCATGAACCACGGAGTATAATCATACATATTAACCGACTCTGACTAGGACTGATTGATCTTTCATATCAATTAAGCCAAATATGAGTCGAACATTTTATAGATGAGCTTATTTTCAGTATATTATTTTCAAAATACTATGGAACATTCTTGGACTTTAAATTTAATACTTATTTTTATTTTTCACACACCCCCACTCTTTTCGATATATGACAAAAGGGGGACAAAAAGGCCAAAGTTAAGAGATCAAAATTATTTTTGATAACTTAACTCTCACTTCATATTTATTTACATGGCCAAAAGGCTACTTAACTTTAAGCTTTGAAATTTTACTATTTTTGTTAACAAAAAGGAAGTAAAGGTTAAGTTAAGAGAATTCTTAACTTAAATTTATTGAAAACTTATTCTTAACAAAAAGGAAGTAAACGTTAATGTTTTACTTAAGAAAGGGGGAGAAAGGGCCAAGTTAAGAAGTCCTCTTAACTTAAATGTTTTACTAAGGCCAACTTTGAGTAATGTTAATTACTTAAACTCTTCCTAAATAGAAACCCTCAAGGGGGAGGATTAAGGTCTTCTTTCAAGGCTCACCCCTCGGTCAAGGGGGAGGTTTCCTCAAGGGGGAGTACTTGAAGAAAACCCTTACTACTCCTACTAATCTTTATTATTATTGTTTCTCATGCACATTATTATTCTTCACGCATGCTATTTTCTTAACTTTGTATGTGGGTTTGCCATAGATCAAAAAGAGGGAGATTGTTGGTGCAGTATACACCTAAGTCGAACCTGAGTTTTGATTATAGAAAACGATACAAAGTTAAGCTCATATTGTTATCTCACGAGCTAAATCGAGTGTGCAGAAAAGTGCCAACGCTGGAGCTGAAGGCTAGCGACACCCAGAGGAAGCTGCAGTGATCGGACGACACTCGAGTGACTTCGGAGGGAGCCAAAGGAATCGAGTGGAAGGCCGGAAACAAAAGCGACATAGTAAGTATCGAGGTAAGCTCGTGTGTGTGCGAGTGTAAGTGAGGTCGTATCCTCCTTACGGGGATAGACTTAAGCATAGATCCGACCCAAGACATGCCATCGGTGGTCTAGGTCGAGATTGGATGGTCGGAGGCCATCGAAATAATATTTTTGTTTAGCTAACTTGTCATTTCAGCTAGCATCAGTCGACTGCCAGCTTGGAGGACTCGACTGCTGTCAATCAGTCGACTGTCTGCGATCAACATTCGACTGATGCTATCATCAGTCGACTGATGGTCAAGGATCAGCTTCGAGGAGTCAAGGCTTATCACCTCATTTCAAGGGGAGTGGTGCTCAAATTTGATTGGCTGAAGTTCCTCTCGAAAAGGGGCTCAAAGGCTATAAAAGGAGGGCCTATCCTAGGGTTTCATCATCAATTCTAAGCTTCTAAAAGCCTCCGCAAAGCTACAACTCTCCGACAATGAAGTGCTTCCTCTCCGACGCTTTAGGTTTAAATTGTTTGTATTTTTTTTCGTCGGTATAAGCTTCATTTCAGTTTATTGCTTTAATTGTCTCGGAGTTTTTATCGTAACGAGGAGAGGGGGAGTGTCCCTCTACCTCAAGTTTTTGGTGCTTTCTTGTATCGATTAACTCCTACCTCTAACGAGGAGGAGTTCTTTAGTTATTTGCCCTCTGTGCGTGATCAAGGATCACTAGGGCCTTGGAGTAATAGCCGAAGGCTACGAACCAAGTAAAAATCTATTTGTCTCTTTTAATTTTCATTTATCTTTTCGTTGCGTATATTTTGAAACGAATTCGAAAAAGAAAAGGTTTATCGCTATTCAGCCCCCTCTAGCGATCCGCTTCGATCCAATAGTTTCAACAAATACGTTCTGATAGCGAGTGCAGCAACCTTTGCTCCATTCCCAACATGTAAATTTGACTCTCCCTTGACGAGTCTTCTTCTATTCCTTAGCCCATGTATGTCATTATATATATGTGAGCCACACCCAGTATTCAATACCCAAGTGTCTGAGGAAATAGAATGACAATCAATAATAAAGATATATGAAAAAGATGGGGCATCAGATGTCTTATTCTTCTTCATGAACTCAAGATAAATCTTGCAGTTTCTTCAGCAATGACCCTCCTTGCCACAATAATAGGAAGTGCCCTTTTGACCTGGTTCTGTCTTCTTCTTCCCCTTGTGTTGTTTCTTTGATTTCCTCCTAGAACCTTTCTTTCAGGAATTAACTAACAACACCGTCCTCTGCTCATGCTTCACAGAAGGCTCCACAGTCTTCAGCATGTTGAGCAGTACCACAGATGAACCTTCTTACATCTTAGAAGTGAAGAGCATCTTGGAGACTTCGAACCTTTCAGATCTCACTTGCTCATTAAACAACTCATAAAGATGAAAGACTATGCTATGAGCATCCATATGCTCATGCTGCTTCTGCAGCTAGGGTACCATCACGGCTAGCATGATGTAACTCACTAGTTCAGAATCACTCACATGTTTCTGATGGGCCAACAATTGGTCCAGAGTTGCGTCATCACTAGGACGGGCGAGAAGAGGCACTTCGAGGACATACGCATGCTTTTCAGGCTTGAGAACAATTCTCAAGTTTCTAAGCTAGTCCAAAGAGTCGGCCCAGTCAATTTATTCAAATCCAAAATAGAGCACAAATTCAAAGACATCATGATCAAGCGATTAACCTATAAATACAAATCGAGCATATATGAGAAAATGATTTTAAAATGCATCAACATACATTTATAAATTCCATTCATTTTTTGAAATTAAAACCCCTCAAAATCAATTCGGGAGATCGTAGGTCCATCTCCGAATGGGTTGATATCCAACATAGATAAGAACGACCTTGGAGAGAGTCCAACAAGCCATTCTTAGCTACGATGGTAGGTATCAAGTATACCAATTGTATATCACATATATGCAACTATCACAATGTGCTATCGACTAATCGAATGTTCACACATACATTGGGTTGTTAACACATTAACAAGTATGCATCATATGCATAACACCCAACTTCACCTCCCTTTACATCGACCTTGGAGAGAGTCCAATAAACCGATGCTCTAAGTTAAAATCGACCTATTAATCGTGAAATAGTTTTAATACAGTTAGAACGCATTCAACCAATTAGCTAGGCTTGGAGAGAGTCCAACAAACCAAACTAACTATTGATCTCTGACTCTTACCATATTGGTAATGAACTATTCCAATGGTTTGAACATGTTCAGGTTCGAGCCGGGCTTGAAGAGAGTCCAACAACCCAAACAAGAAACAGAACTCTGGTTCTAATCATATTAATGGAAGGTGTAGGCTTTAATATTGTATAAGGGATTTAAGGTCTCATCCTCTTTCCATGCAAATAACTATTATCTACATGACATACATCTACATGTCACGACACGCATGACAAAATGATATGCATCTTAATGCAATTACATGGTATACAATTATGACATGTACAAAAATTTCCTTATTTGGTATACTATTTTGGAAATAAAATATGTTTTAAATTTGATTTCTCAAATCAAATCATGATTAAATTAGGAAATAAATTTCCAAATTCAATCACATATTTTATTTATGAAAAATATTAATTAAGGAAATTCAATTCTAATTTAGGAAACAAATTTCATAAATTGTAATTTCCTAATCATAAGCTTCCAATTTGAATTTCTTTACAAATAAAATTTCTATAAATGCTTCTAAACTTTGCAAAAGTAGAAAATTTCCATAAATACAATTATGACTATCGTAAAATAATTTTACGATTATGTCGAAACACAGTCAGCTCTGATACCACTGTTGGGTTTCCTTGACACCGTGGCAAGTGTGTGTTCGAATACGTTTCGTAAACATGCACACAGCGGAAGCAAAAGAAAGTAATAAACTAATTTTATTACAACACACACATCACACGCATGTAGAATACAACATGTGTAGACATAATCACTATTTAAAATTTTACAATAAAAGGAAATTTATTCTAGTTATATCTGACGTATCACGTGTAGCAGGAATGACATCAACCGTAGTGACCCTCGCTAGAATCGCCTCTATCTGTATCCACGCCGAGTATCATCGGGATAACTTCACAAAGCCACGAGCCTCGTCTTCGTAAAATTCACTAGCCTCGAGTCGAAGAAGATGTGATCCGAGAGACGATCACAATCTAAATCAAATTCGGATCTAAAAATGAGTTCCACGAACTCACTTCTCGGAAGCGGTTTTCGTCAACCAATTGACAAAACTTTGTTCCTCCACCTATGAGGATTGCCGAAGATCCAATCCCCAGCAAATAAGTCATTGTCGGAGCGCAAAACGCTGACCAAACGACCTCTCTACAAAGAGAGAAACAAGCTGTCCAAAACTGGACAGCTTGTGTTGGTGGAGAAGATAACCGGCCAAAGGCTTGGCCGGTTGCTCCTTGGTCGCCGGCAGCCAAGGGCGGTTGCCCGGAGGCTGAGGGTGGCACAAGGGTGGTCGGCAGCTGGTGGTTGTCCGGCGGTAAGGAGGTGGCAACAACAAACTTGGGCGGCAACTCCAAGTGGGCGGTAAGGGCAAGGAGGAAGAAGAGGAGGCTAGCTATTTCCCAAAAATAACTCTTAGGGTTTTACAAAACCCTTAAGCCGCATTTTTATAGAGTGTCTGTTTCTTGACCATCAAGAAACTTTCTCCTAGGAGTTATTGGTTCATAACTAAAATCCGTTAACCCGCTCCAATAACTTAAGTTAAAATAAACCAAACCATGTTGGTCTATTTTAAGTTAAAACGAACCGAACCAACTTTGGTTCATTCGTTTAAAATAAACTAAACCACTTTGGTTTATTTTCCACCATTAGATTAGAACCAACAAGTAAAGCAAAATAAGTACAAGTTAAACTAGTTATACCGACACTAATAGCTTTGAAATGGCATTCAGAGTGTCGTACTTGCAGAAGGTTGACGTAGGAAAGCTTTTGTGAGTAAGATAAGATAGCATCAACACTTAATCCTCTTCCAGTCGATTCCAAATCAGCACGTCAATTTGGTACATCAGCCTTCCCAGTCGATTGGACCTGGTCCAATCGACTCCAGGTCACCTAGCTCTAAATCGGGAATTTTTCCTTTTCGGTCGACTGGACCTCTTGCCATCTTGGTCACCAGATCCCCGATCGATCACCAGCTTATCTTGCCAACTAGGTATCCAGTCGACTGGACTTCAATCGACTGAAATCCTTTCAGTCGTCTGGTCCCCTACAAAATAAGATTAGCAAAACATATAATATGAAATGTAATGGCAGTAGTAATACTGTCTGATCTCAACTTCTTAGTCCTACATGGACTATCCATCAGATCGATGCCTTGCTTTGTCCCCACCTGAGGACTCGGCCTCACCTCTTCACTCGAGGCTTATCTGCCGGTTGCCCAGCCGGAATTACCATGGTTGACATCCTTCTAACCCACCAGGACTTCTTCCAGCTATCCAATCTCCCTAACCCAGTTGGTCTTCATGTCGATTGTCCGATCTCCTGACCCAATCGATCTTCATGCTAGATGTCCAGTCCACTCGACCCACCTGGACTTCATGTCTAGTGTCCAATCCTTCTGATCTATCAAGGCTTCTGCCTAGTATCCGGTCAACATGACCTACTAGGACTTTCCATGCTTTGCTTAGTATCCGATCTACCTAACCTACTAGGTCTTTTCCTGTTAAGCCTACACACTTAACACATATATCAAATCACAAGTAATTCCTAACTTTTACTATGGTTCATACATCAAAACTAAGGAGTGGTGCTCTCTGCACCAACAATCTCTCCCTTTTTGATATATGACAATACATCAGTTAAAGTTAGGAGAATCGATTTGCAATATTCAAGTTTAACATATATTCACAATGCATCAAGCTGAAAATGTATAACATTTATATGCATGAAATGCTCATATGCATGAAATGCTTCCTTACTTTAAACTTCTCTAACTTTAAACCTTCTCTCTCCCCCCTTTGGCATACATCAAAAATACTATTAATCACCAAATGTCAAAATTCAAAGACGAGTTCAAAGTATTTAACTTTTCAACACAAAGACTAAATTTATGAAAGTTACTTTTGACAAAAAATATTAGCTTGACAAGCTTCATAAGTATTTCAAAAATGCCTAAGCTTTGCAATATAAATATGCATTTCAAAGTACTTTAAGCTTTTCAAAAGACTTAAGTTTTTCAAAGTTCAAAAGCATTTTAAAATACGTAGGCTCTTCAAAATATTTTCAAAGATTAAAACTTTTTAAACTTAAAATACTTAAATGAATAATTTGAAAGTACTTAAGCTTTACAAAAGATTTAAAGTGAGTTTTTTAAACCAGATATTCAAATTTTCAAAGTTTGAACTCCCCCTTAAATAAAGCTAAAATATTTTCAAAACTCCCCCTTAAATGAAGCTAAAATGTTTTAAATTTTCAAAACTCCCCCTTAAACAAAGTTCTTCAAAATCTAATAGTCTTGAAATTATTTTCTTCCCTTATCAAAACAAAATTTTAAGTAATGCAAATGAAATAAGAAATGTCCAAGCATGAATTCTTATAATAAAATATATTGAAAATAAACATCTAAAAATTGTCATTAAAGCAAATTTCCAACTCTTTAGTAGCTCAAGTGATATAGAATTATTATCAAGCTTTGGATTAGAGTTAGTCACCGAAGTAATTGATTTGCTTAAAAACCCCTTTTTGGTTCATGTCAATGCGTTGAGTCTACATTTGGAATCAGGGGTGTAGTCCTAGCATCTTAAGCTCATATTCGTGGCTCAATGCACAAACAGGTAGTCCTAAGTATTTGTGAGATGCGAAGGCTTACCTTGGTCTATAGGATCATGAAATCTAAACTTGATCTAGACTAGATCAATTTTTAATTTTCCTTTAAGAAAATAATATTACTTAGTGAAAAAATAGATTTTGAATAATGAAACATTAAAGAAGCCTAGTCTACTAAGCATAACCCAAGTTGTCTTCTAAGGATACTAAGCTCAGCTTCTGGAATTGATTTAGTAAAAATGTTAGCAAGATTAGACTTGGACTCAACATAATTGAGTTCAATACATCCCTTTTCCACATTATCTCTTACAAAGTGATCATGTTTAACATCAATATGCTTAGTACACGAGTGATGAATTAGATTTTTAGTAAGTTTATTGAACTTATGTTATCAACCAATGTTTTGACTTTTTTTTATTCTAATTCAAAATCTTTAAGTGTATGCAACATTCATAATAATTGTGCCACACATTCTCCTAATGCTATATATTCGGCTTCAGTTGTAGAAAGAGAAACACAATGTTGCTTCCTACTGAAACAACTAACCAAGCATGATCCTAAGAGTTGATATCCTCCACTGGTAGTCTTCCTATCCAGTTTACACCCAGCATAGTCTGAGTCAGAGTATCCTACTAACTCAAAGTTATTAGTTCTTGGGTACCACATTCCTGCATTAATTGTTCCTTTAATGTATCTTAGAATTCTTTTAACATGTGTTAAATGTGATTCCTTAGCACAAGTCTGATATCTTGCATACACACTTACTGCAAATAATATGTCAAGTCTACTTGCAGTTAAGTATAATAAACTTTCTATGGCACTTCTATAGTGCTTTAGATCTACAGACTTTCCCTTTTTGTCATAATCTAATATAACGTTTGTTGTCATAGGTGTGTTTATTTCTTTTGCATTTTTCATTCCAAATTTTTTAATTAACTCTCTTGCATATTTGTTTTGATATATATAGTTATCGTCTCTTGTTTATTCTATTTGTAGACTTAAAAGAAGTTTAACTCACCTATTAGACTCATTTCAAACTCTTATTCCATTAAGGTTATGAATTATTTTAAAAAATTTGAATTTGTTGATCCAAATACTATATCATCGACATATACTTGAGCAATAAAAATATCTAGGTCCAAAGTTTTTACGAAGAAGATTGAGTCAATTTGACCTTGTCTGAAACCTTTTGAAATTAAGTATGAAGATAATCTTCCATACCAGGCTCTAGGAGCTTTGTTTTAGTCCATACAAGACCTTTTTTTAATTTGTATACATGATTAGGATATTCTAAGTTTTCAAAACCTAGGGGTTGACTTATGTATACCTCTTCTTTTATTACTCCATTTAAGAATGCAGACTTAACATACATTTGGTATAGTTTGAATCCTTTGTGTGTCGCATAGGTAGCAACATCCTAATTGACTCAAGCCTAGCTACTGGGGCATAAGTTTCATCATAGTCTAACCCTTCTACTTGACTAAACCCCTTCGCTACTTATCGAGCTTTATTCCTTATGATTTCTCTTTGATTGTATAATTTATTTCTAAATACCCATTTAGTGTCTATGATTGATTTATTTGTTAGTGGAGGTACTAAGTCTCATACTTCATTTCTTTCGAATTGTGCTAGTTCTTCTTGCATGGTTATTATCCAATCAGTATCAGGTAAAGCCTCATCTATTGACTTTGGTTCTATTTTTGATACTAATATGATTTGACTTATTTTTCTTAAGGTTGACCTAGTTTGAACTCCTAGAGTTGGATTTCCTAATACTTGTTTAATTGGATGGTTTGGATTAATTCTAGGTGTCTTCAAGCTATCTTGACATTGGGTTTGCTCTTCTTCGTCATGTTTGGTTTCATTTACCCCTTCTTGATTATCTTTTATTGTGTTTCTTTGACCATTGTTGAACTCCTCTTCATCAAATGTTACATTAGTTGTTTCTTCAGTTTTTTGGATTTTTTTTATTATAAATCCTCTAGGCCCTACTAGTGATTGAATATCCAAGAAATATTCCTTCATCGATTTTTGAAGAGAATTTTCCAAGATAATCTTTTGTATTCAAAATGAATATTTTACATCCAAATACTCTTAAATATGTTGGTGTAGTAGGCACCTAAGTCGAACCTGAGTTTTGATTATAGCAAACGATACAAAGTCAAGCTCATATCGTTGTCTCACATGCTGAATCGAGTGTGCAGAAAAGTGCTAAAGTTGGAGCTGAAGGCTAGCGACACTCGGAGGAAGCCGTGGTGGTCGGGCGACACTCGAGTGATTTCGGAGGAAGCCGAAGGAGTCGAGTGGAAGGCCGGAAGCGAAAGCGACACAGTAAGTATCGAGGTAAGCTCGTGTGTGCGAACGTAAGTGAGGTCGTGTCCTCCTTACGGGGATAGTCTTAAGCGTAGATCTGACCCAAGACATCCCATTGGTGGTCTAAGTTGAGATCAGACGGTCGGCGACCGTCAAAATAATGTTTTTGTTAAGCTAACTTTGCCCTGCAACTAGCATCAGTCGACTATCAGCTTGGAGGACTCGACTGCCGTCAATCAGTCGATTGTCTATGGTCAGCATTCGACTAATGCTGCCATCAGTCAACTAATGATGGCCATCAGTCGATTGATGGTCAATGATTAGCCTCGAGGAGTCAAGCTCTATCACCATTTTTCAAGGAGTCTTGTGCCCAATTCCTATTGGTTGAAGACTCATTCGATGAGGGGATTAAAGGCTATAAAAGGAGGGCTTATCCTAGAGTTTTTCATCAATTCAAAAGCTCCCAAGTGCTTCCGATACGCTACAAGTCTCCGACATTGCTACGACGAAGCACTGCCAAGACGACGACTCAAGCTCCAAGATTCAAGTCTTCAAAAGTCATTCGTATAAGCTTTAATTTGTATAAGTTGTTCTTTTTATTTCGAGCTTTAAATCATATCAAGGAGAGGGGGAGTGTCCCTCTACCTTGAGTCTTTCTTGAGTTTTGTATTCATTTAACTCCTACCTCCAATGAGGAGGAGTTCGTTTAGTGTTTTGTCCTCCGTGCGTGGTCAAGGACCACTAGGGCCTTGGAGTAGTAGCCGAAGGCTACGAACCAAGTAAAAAATATTATTGTGTCTTTATTTTTATTGTGTTTTTCCGTTGCGTTTACTCATGCCTCAACGAACGATTTCGAACGAAAAGTTTCTATCGCTATTCACCCCCCCCCCCTCTAGCGATCCACTTCGATCCAACAATTGGTATCAAAGTCGGGGGCGCTAAGATTTGGTGAAACCACCAATCTAGCCTTTTTACAGATCTTTTTTCATTCGTTTAAACTTTCTCCCGCACTACTAATCCAAGACGAAGTCTTGGTACTTTTCTTTTGGTTTTGTTTTTCAAGTATTCGCTTTTGGAGTAGCCGACGATAAAATGGGCATAACTTTTTGTACAAGTTGACCCACGAAACGGGCTACCTACCAAAATGAAGCTCTCTGAGAGATCTACACTTCTGGGTTTACCCTTGTAACAAGCTGTCTTCATTCCCAAAAACTGACGTTTAGTACCCTTTCGGGGACATCGAAGGTTGTAAGTGCTCATCTTTGATTTTAGTTGGTTATTTCTCATATATTCCTTTTGTTTCTTTTCATTTCCTACATTACTAATCCAAGACGCGAGTCTTGGGACATTTTCATTGTTTGTGGTTTTAGGTTTTTTTTCTTCCGCTTCATTCTTTTGTCTTTTTTTGTTTCAATGGCCCATCTCGAGGGTTTTAGCACCGTCCGACCTCCGTTTTACAATGGAGATGACTTCCGTTATTGGAAGGGTCGGATGGAATGCTTTCTTAAAACCCAAATCGAGATGTGGATCATAATCCAAACGGGATTCACACTTCTGACTAACGAAGTGGGTGAATCCTTGGATTATGACCAATGGACCAATGCGACAAAAAGACAAGTCGAAGCCGACGCCAAGGCAACTCAAATCCTCCAATGCGGCTTGTCCAAGGAGGAGCTTAATCGCTTCGGCCCCTTCATCAGCGCAAAGGACCTTTGGACAAAGTTAGTGGAGCTACACGAAGGAACTGACGAAGGCAAGGTATGTAAGCGCGAACTTTTGTTTAATAAATTATATAATCTAAAAATGCAGGAACACGAAATGGCGACGCAACTTCACGCTCGCGTTCAAGACATAGTCAATAACCTACACGCGATCGGGCAAAAGGTCGAAAACCGCGACCTTATAAGATATGTTCTTAACTCTTTTCCGAGGACTACCTTGTGGGCATCCATAGTCGATGCCTACAAGGTCTCCAAGGATCTTTTGAAACTTAGGTTAGATGAGTTATTTTCCAATTTCGAACTTCATGAGCAGTCTAACTCGAAACCCGAGAAGGGTATAGCACTTTTTGCAGGTTCGAGAAAGAAAACCGCAAGCAAGCCACCCCCAAAGGAAGAATAGGATGAGTCTGATTCGGAGGTCGACCCGAAAATGGAGGTCGAACTAGTCAACCTAGTTCAGAGGATAGTCAAGGGCCGAAAATGAACCATCACTCGACCTAATGAAGGTAAGCCTAAAAGTTCGAATATTAGATGTTACGAATGCAACAGGTTTGGACACATCAAGTCCGAATGCCCAAAACTCAAGAGCAAAGCACCAAAACACAAAAAGCACTCAACGCTACATGGAAAGAAGTGTCCAAGGAAGAAGACGATGATCGTGTCCTCATGGCTAAACCGGTGGAGTCAGAAACGGAGTTAGAATCGAAACACGAATCGGAAACCGAAGATGAGTCAGACTGCGAAGCGCTATTCAAGACAAGCCACGGATACACATCCGGTTCAAAAGATACACTCAAGGTAAGTCGATCCCTCATTAGTACGCTTTATAGTGCAATTAAGTTCTTAACTAGGAAATTAGCTAAGTCCGAGTCCAAGGTCGAGACCCTGGTTCAGGAAGTTAAACTTCTCAAACACGAGGCCTCCCTAACCTCTTCGACTAGTCGAGTTCGAGAGGAGGACTCAACTCGGGTTGAAAAGCTCGAAGTTGAGAACTCACTCTTGAAGAGTCAAGTCGAAGATCTTACGAACATGTTGGAAAGGTTTACTTTGGGATCCAAAGGACTTGACCTCCTACTTGGATCGCAAAGGGTCATGTACAACAAGGTCGGACTAGGGTTTAGCTCAAATACCACCAACAAGTCGTATATGTCAATTGTGAGTCGACATAAAAAATGTGTCCAAGCATGGGTCCCTAAGACCGCCTTGATTTCAAACTTAGGATTGAACCAGTACTGGGTTCCCAAGGACCAAATCCACTATGTGGAGAGACCGAACCGATTCAATGGTCCAGGGGGAGCTAGTACAAAACTTGTTTGTATTTTAACTTAGAAATTGCATGCTTAGGTTCTTTATTTAGTTTGATTTTTCTTTTTAGAATGGCTAGCTAGGACTATAACTCGTCAATACTTGATAACATAGTACCAGGACATGGCGAGATGATAGTACGCTAGGAAAGAGAAGTCTTGTGTATTCGGGCTAGATAAGGCATATCTAGTTCGGAGAACTTGATCGAGCGGAACTAGCTGAAGCTACCTCGCCGTATCCTAGACTAGTTAGACCAGAAAGTGGTCTTAGGTAAGTCAAGTTTCTATTTTCTTGAAAATGGCTTTGTCTAAGGAAGTGGTCGTTGTTCTGATCAAAGAAGGTCTCTGTGCTTCGCCATGACCTGGAAGCCATGATCTTGAAAAAGTGACTTGATGAACCTAAGGTCAAATCCGAATCTAACGCAAGGTTGACAAGTGTTCAATTCATTAAATTTAAATCAAGTAAAATTGGAAGTCATATCACAAGAACATATAGGGTTAACATGTTTGATCATGTAGACATGGGTGAGATGATTTAGGTTAATAAACTTCAACCAAGCTTTAATAAATCCAATATCCGATCCAACTACCTTGCGTGTAGGATCAATGGATGTTGGACAGTGGTTGCTCCCGACACATGACCGGGGATCAACTCAAATTTTTGAAGCTTCGATTCAAACGACAAGGATCGGTAGCCTTCGGAAACAACGACAAGCTCAAAATCATCGGATCAGGTGATATTGAGCTCAACTCTAACTTTATTATTCAAAATGTCTTATTGGTAGAAAATTTTCAATATAATTTACTTAGTGTAAGCCAATTGTGTGATAATAACTATAAGGTCATATTTCTAGAGAATGAATGTATAATTAATACAAATGAAACTTCTGAAACAATCCTTAAGGGAACCAGAAATAACAATATTTACACTATTAACTTAACTAACTCCTCAACTAAGTGTCTTATGACACGGCAAGAGGAATCATGGTTGTGGCACCGACGACTCGGTCACTCACACCCAAGACTCATCCACAAGATGAGTCAGAGTGACTTAGTCAGAGGTTTGCCTAACCTCAATAACTTGGATAATAAAATATATAATGCTTGTCAACAAGGTAAACAATCTAGGACATAACATCAACTAACTAATCAAGAACAAACCAAAAGTGTTCTTGAGCTCATACACATGGATCTATTTGATTCACACGGAGCTAAGTCACTTAATGGGAGTAAATTCTGCTTAGTCATAATTGATGACTATTCTAGATTTACTTGGGTTAGGTTCATCAAACACAAAAGTGATACCCTAGATCAATTAATCAACCTATTTAAGTTAATAGAAAATCAACAAAGCATTAAAATCAAAAGACTTAGGACTGATCATGGTGGTGAATTTGAGAACCACAGGTTTACAGAATTCTGTAACCTAAATGGATACCACCATGAATTCTCTTTCCCTAGAACTTCACAACAAAATGACCTAGTAGAACACAAAAATAGGACCCTACAAGAAGCACCTAGGACAATGTTAAACGAGTATAACCTACCCAATAGGTTTTGGGCGGAAGCCGTGAGTACGACATGCTATATCCAAAATAGGATCCTTATGGTAAAGAGGCACCTTAAGACCTCATATGAGATTTATCATGATAAAATACCTAACATCAAGTACTTTAGAGTATTTGGGTGTAAGGTACAAATCCTAAACACTAAGGATTACCTAGGGAAATTTACATCCAAAACCTCGACCGGAATCTTTCTAGGATACTCGACTACGAGTAGAGCGTATAGAGTATACAATCATGACACCCTTAGAGTCGAGGAGACTATCAATGTAGTATTTGATGAAGGACACAAATCTACAAAACCCCCGGTAACCCCAATTAGTGAGCCGATTCATACCAGACTCAACTCCGATCCTGAGATCAAGTCTGGTGTTAATTCTAACCTAAGTCAACTAAGTCAGTCTATCGACCAAGTGGTAGATGACTCTAACCAAACTAGGACTCAAACAGGTCATCCTATTGACCAAGTGGTAGACTCAAATCCAGATCCAACTAGGACTCAAACGAATCATCCTATCGGCCAAGTGATAGGTGATCCAAGTCTAGGATTTCGAACTAGAGCCTCATACAGAAACCTTAGTCAAATCTCCTTGATTTCCAAAATTGAACCCAAAACTATTGACCAAGCTCTTCTTGATCTCGATTGAATTATTGCAATGCAAGAAGAGCTGGCTCAATTCACTAGGAACGAAGTATGGGAATTAGTACCACCACCTAAAGATAAAACAATCGTTGGAACAAGGTGGGTGTTTAGAAATAAACTTGATGATAAAGGTGAAGTAGTTAGAAATAAAGCTAGACTAGTCGCTAAAGGGTTTAGTCAAGTCAAAGGTTTAGATTACGACGAGACCTATGCACTAGTAGCTAGATTAGAGTTCATTCGAATGCTATTAGCATATGCTGCACATCGAGGATTTAAGTTGTTTCAAATGGATGTGAAATCAGCATTCTTGAATGGATACATTAAAGAATAGGTTTATGTTAGTCAACCCCTCGATTTTGAAAGTTTAGATAAACCCGACCATGTCCTTAGGTTAAAGCAAGCCCTCTATGGACTTAAACAAGCTCCTCGAGCTTGGTACGAGAGACTTTCGTTGTATCTTAAGTCCAAAGAATTTAACCAGGGTGTAGTTGACCCAACTCTTTTCGTAAAAACTTTAGGTAAAACCATATTCATAGCCCAAATCTACGTAGATGAGCACTCGACTGGAAACCATTCTGTGGCTGAAAACACCTCGATCACGATCGATCTCCTCATCACCAATCGATGGTGTTATCGATCAGCCAATCGATGGTGTTATCGATCCAATCGCCATCCTCGTGAGCTAATCGATCAGCCAAACCCTATTCAGTTGAACACCAGTTTAACCCTAGTTGACTTAGAGCAGTCGACTGGCACCTATGTCAGTCGACTGATATCGGGTAAAACCTCAAACACCAAGTTGTTTGAGCATCTGACACTCAGTCTTAGCCACTTGGCCAAGTCCACCTCATCCCTCATGGATTTCCCCACCGAAGCTCTCTTCCCTCGACCTACGTCCCTCAGATGCATCAAGCGCACGACTTCGCAACGCCATCCTTCGCGTCTCTTGCCCTTGAAGTATGCTTCCCTTGGGCCTCACTCCATTCGCTCCCCGTCCGACGGTCCCTCAGATGCACCAAGCGCACGTCTTTGCAATGTCATCCTTCACCGACTCAAGGACCCCGAGCCTAGTGAACTTGCCAAGTCCTCAAGACTTCCCAAATGCACCAAGCGCACGACTTCGCAATGCATTTCTCACCAAGCACCAAGCGCACGACTTCGTAATGCTTTTCCACACCAAGCCCCATGCTTAGATTTTCCATGCCAACTCCATGTTGGACTTTCCTATGACAATCCCATGTCATAAGTTTTGTCTATCATCAAAATACTGCTCGAGTCAAACTCGAGTCAACCTGGGCCGATTGCACCAACAATATTCTTATTTCTAGGCATATGTCTAGTCCATTTAGGGTTGATGCCTAGGTAATCTTCTATCTTCCTAATAGTCTCCCTAGGAAGGATAGGTCTAGAATTGTTTGATCTAGGTTTGTCCTTAGGTAAAATTGTTTTAGGGACATTAGTCCCAAATTTCTCCTTATTCCTAATGTGGACATGCTTAGCTCCTAAACAATAAAACCTATTATTCCTAGCATGCTTTTGTTCATGAGTAATAGCAAGATTACTACGATTATTTCTAGCATGCTTTTGCCTATAACTTAATGAATGAACATTATTAAATTTTACCTTAGGATTTGCCTTAGAGGCTCCCCCTACTTGTGATGCTCCTTCTTGGCTCTTTTTCTTCCCCTTTTTGCATTGACTCCGGTAATGGCCCCGTTGATTACACTTGAAGCAAATTATGTGCTCCTTTCTTTTAATTGTGGGGGGACTGACATCCTTGGTCTTTTCTTGAGGTTTTGGTGTCGGTTGACTTTTCTTGACTTTCTTAGGGCACTTACTCTTGTAATGCTCATACTCCCTACACTCAAAACATAATATATGATTTTTAATTTTAACCAAAATGCTTGAGTTACCTAGGTTGGTGGTCAGTGCCAGAGTTGATTCTTCACTTCTTCCGGAGGTTGAAGCGACTTCTTGATTTTGTTCCGGCTCCGACATAGACGGTCTCTCCTCCCTCTCAATCCTAGAGGTTGAGGTTTCTTCTACTTCTACCTCTTCCATGGATTCCGATCCAGATGTTGATTCCCTATCAACCTCTGAATCTTCACTTTCTTATAAGGATGATGAACTTACTTCTTTGGGCTCCTCATCTTGAGCCGGTGATGAGTCTTCATGGAATCTTGCCACTTGGCTCCAAAATTCCTTTGCATCCTTGTACTCACCTAACTTAGACACAATTTCATTAGGAATCAACTCAATCAAGAATTTTATTACCTTCTTGTTTTTCTCAAATCCTTGGAGTTGTTCCTCGGTCCATCTCTTCATCTTGAGAAAACCTCCCTTTTGTCCTCTAGGATATTCAAATCCTTCCATTAAAGCGGATCACTCCTCAAGGTCCCTCATCATCAAAAAGTCTTCAATTCTTGCCTTCCATTGGTTGAATCCTTCTTGTCCATAGAAATTGTAAGGCACCGGTGTGTTGATGTCCCATCCTAATTGTTCTTCAAATTCCATCTTCCCTCTAGCGATCTTGCTCCCGGGTGTTAGTCCGTTAAAGAGATCTTAGCTCTGATACCACTTGTTAGGACATGTGCGCCTGCTAGAGGGGGATGAATAGTGATTCATTGTTCGATGATGGAATTGATCGCGCTTGCTACAAAATGTGTTATACATAGTGGAATATATATATAACAAAAAACAAATACACACAAGCATAATCACAATACCAAATATAATGTGGTTCGGAACCGAATGGTTCCTACTCCATGGATTGGGCTCAAACGAGCCTTAGCGATGTCAATCACACACCACTACTCAATAACTCCTTCTCGGAACAATTCGGAGGTGGAGAAACCTCGTACAAGTGATTACTCTAAGTAATACAATGAATAACAAGCATATACAAGTAAATATAACAAAAGGATGTAAAGAACACTTTAAAAAAATCTTTTGGAGGTTTGCTTATTGATTGCCTTAGAATAGCCTTGAAGACCCTGATTTGCACCAGCAAATCTCGCCAAATCGCCTAAGAAAAACCGATGCCAAATCCCTGGTGTTAGTTGTTGGATCAAGTTGACATCAGTCGACTGCTCAAGGGAAGCAGTCGACTGATCGCACTGTGCACGGGCATAGAAGCTGGTCGAGCTCGCGGGTCACTCGACTGGAAGTCAACATTAATCGACTGATGAAAGCATCAGTCGACTGATCATATGACTATTGAAAAATTAGGCCGTGGATCCCGCAAATTCGGCCTGGAAGTAGTCGTTATTAGGCAACAGCTACAGTATCAGTCGACTGATCTTGGCATCAGTCGACTGATGCTGTTAACGGGAAGAAATTCCCTTTCTCTATAAAGAGAAGGGGTTAGGGACTTTGGGAGCCTAATGCTTATGCTCTAAACTTCTCCCAAAGTGCCCTAAAGGATTCCTACTCTTCTTACTTGCTATTATTCCATTGTAAGAAGAGGTATTGTAAAGAGGTTACCTCCACCTAGCTTGGTGCAAAGGAGAGAATAGTGAAAGCTTGAGGCGTGATTCACCTTGGACGAATCGGACCGTGGATTAGCGGCAAGGTCGTGAACCACGTTACATTGTGGTGTTAGCTTTTGTGTTTCTATTCTTCCTTTGCTTTGTCTTTAATTGTTTATATTAGTATATTCCGCTTGCGCTAATAGTGTTTGTAGATGAGCAACAAACGAACGACTTCCTTCCACCGTCTACGATAAAGGCTATTCACCCCTCTCTAGCCGGCCACCATCGACCCTACAAGTGGTATCAAAGCCAAGTCGCTTGTCGAGGACTAACTGCCGTAACAAGCACTTCATCAAGAGATGGCCGATTCAAATATTCATCCGCCGAAGTTCGAGGGGGAATTGGCTTGGTGGAAGAAGCGAATAGAGATATTTTTCGAAACCGATTTCAAAATTCTATTAATAATGGAAAATGGTTTCGAAATACCTAGAAATGAAGAAGGGGAGCCATTGGAGAAATCAAGGTGAAGTAAGAGGCAAAGGGAAGAGTACTTGGCAAACTCAAGGCCAAGCATCATCTCTACAACGTACTTCCCCAACAAAAAGTAAACCGAATTGGAGAGTGTGCAAGTGCTAAAGAGATGTGGGAGAAGCTAGTAGAGCTTCATGAAGGTACCTCGGAGGTCAAGCTTGCAAGGAGAGACCTCCTCCGCTCCCAACTATCAAATATTAAATTCGAAAAGGGAGAAAAGGTAACCTCACTACACTCTCGATTTAAGGAAATTTTAATTGGGCTAACAAGTGTAGGAGAAAGACTTTCGAACCGGGATATGCTTATGAAAGCAATCGATGCCTTTCCCCAGTCATCGAAATGGAGCTCAATGGTGGACTCCTTCTACATGTCGAAGAATTTAGAAGTGAGCACCTTGGAAGAGTTCTTCTCAACCATGGAGCTCCATGAAACTAGTATTGAGGGAGTAATTGAAGAATCAAGTATCAAGTCATCAAGAGGAGTAGCCCTAGTAGCCAACAAGGGAAAGAAGAAGAAGATAGAGACTTCCTCCTCCTCCGATGAAGCATCCTTCTCTTCCTCCATGGATAGCACGGAAGAAACTTATATGGTAAGGAAGGTAAGGCATGCATTAAAATGTTTTAAGTTTAATAAATCTAATGATAGGAGAAGAAGACCAAGGGGGAAGATAATTTGCTACAATTGCCAACAAGAGGGACACATAAGAGATAATTGTCCACTCTTGAACAAGAGCAAAGAAGAGAGGAGAAAGAAAGAAGAAAAGAAGAAAAAGGGGAGCAAGAAGAAGGAAGAAGAGAAGAAGGTCAAAGAAAAAGGGAAGGTCAAAGCACTCAAAGCAAGGACTTGGGATGATCCTTCCTCCACCTCATCATCATCGGAGGAAGAAAATGTCTTTGTCACAAATTTGGCACTAATGGCATTTGATGACCTAGACACCTCCTCCTCCGAACAAGAAGAAAGAAGCACAAGTTAGGAGAGCTCTAGTGAAGGGGGAGGCTCATCATCATCCTCCTCATCCGAAGAAGAAGACATGGAGACTATGGTAACGAATCTCTCACTCGATAAAATAGTTTCTATGATTTCTAGCCTTACTAAGGATTTATTTAGGGATAAGAAAAAGAATAAAAGCATGCTAGATCAAATTAAGGCTTTAGAAAATAAATTAGAACAAGCATGTTTAAATGTTAATAATGATGATGCATGCTCACATAACTATATGCCATTTGATGTTAATGATGCATGTATGGATGAAAATAGGGCTTTAAGAGAGAAAGTAGATCATTTAACCAAGGCTCTAGAAGAATTCACCATAGGCTCCAACACCCTTAACATAATCATAGGGAGCCAAAGGGCAAGCTTCAATAAGAAATGCCTAGGATATAAGGAAAATAAAAATGAAAAGACCTATAAATGTTTAATTGCTAGGGGTCAAGATAAAAAAAAGCAATAGCTAGAAAATGGATCCCTAAGGAATTTTTAGTGAACCCCATAGGAAAGAATTTGTTTTGGGTTCCTAAATTCATCCTTAAGGGTTAGAAAAACCCTTGGATAGTCAACCATATGGATTTTACCTATATCATATTTTTGGTTGACTTAGCATGGTGGGACTTAATTTTAGAAATAGTGTTGGGTGATGATAATGCACCCATAAATAAGGTTTAAATCATGCCTTGGGTGATACTTTACTTATTATCATAATTCATACCTAATGCATGATTAAAAATTGATGAATACATTTATTTCATGATCATAATGTGGAATCAATACATATATATCTTTATGATCATGTGGGATGTTAGGATGATACTTAACCTTGTGTAGAATTGCATGAAATTAATGGTTAAGTATATATAAATACCTTTAGGATACATCACACACTCATCATAGGCTACCTTGATTGAAAACATAGCATGGGTGAGATGTTAAGATGATACAAATGGTTCACTAATGCCTATGGCATTTAGATGGTCATTTAAAGTGTCAAAATAGCAATAATAGATCAATCATGGGGAAGACTTATGTTTAATTCATAGACATATTGCCCAAAGATCATGGTTGGATATTTCATATGTTTTCAAAATAATTTCTTACTTTAAAATCTGTGCTTTCATGTTTTGAAACAATCTAATGCAAAACTAGGTGTTAAAATTGATACTAACTTGATCAAAAACCTAGTTGTTTTTGAAGCTTTTGGATTTTTGGCAAATATTTGAAAATATAATGATTTTTCATGAAAACTTATTTTTCATTGATAAAGGATCTTAAAAGAAATGTGTTCCCGAAATTTCATGATTTTTTGAATTTTATAGAATTTTTAATGCATTTCTGAAATTCACCCTGAAAATTAAAAAAATTCGAAATCAGAGTGTCAATCGACTGGTAGTCTGAACCAGTCGACTGATCGACTGATAACATGTCCAGTAACTTTCTTTTATCAGATTTAAGGCATGTTTTGGTAATTTTTGTTCTCTAGAGTTGATGTCATGCTTATATAAACTTTATTTAATATTTTTGAAGATGTCAAAGGGGGAGAAATATGCATGTTTAAGTAAGGGGGAAAATTGAATTTAGGGGGAGTTTCATGTATTAAGGGAGAGAGTTGATAATCATGTTTATTTACATGCTTTCTTACCTTGATATTTTTATCAAATGTTTTACCTAACTTAAACGGATTGCCACACATCAAAAATGGGGAGATTGTTAGTGCAATCAATCTGTGATATGGTTTTGATGTGTGTGGAAAAGGGTTTAAGTTAGGATGTTTGGATTTGATATGTGCGTTGGAGTCTTGCAGGACTTAGTAATTCACACATGGAGCTTAGGAAAGTGTCACCGCTCACAACCTCGTGCTTGAGTCGGAGAAAAAGCATTGTAGAGTCGTGCGCTTGATGCTGCCGAGAGACCGCCGGACGAGATGACTTGAAGCGAAGCCAAGGAAGCAGACTTCGAGGGCAAGAGACGTGAAGGAGTATTGCAGAGTCGTGCGCTTGATGCTGCCGAGGGATGTGGTCGCGAACGAAGAGAGCTTCGATGAGGGACTTCAAGTGAGATGAGAGAATGAGTGAATTGTAAGTAGCTCATTAGATGAACTTGGCCGAATGGATGAGTGTAAGAGGCTCGACCGCAAGGGTTGAGGTTTACCCAACCATCGAAAGCTCAAACGGATGTAAGGTTTGAATTTTATCCGGCACCAGTCAACTGCCATACCATGGCAGTCGAATGCTCCAAGTCGAACGGAGTTCGACCGTGTTAGCCGTGGCCGATCGTCACATCACCGATCATTAAGGGAAGGCCGATCGATCGTGACCGCTGCATGGGCAATGAGCTAGTCGAGCTCGCGGGTCACTTAATTGGAAGTTGGCATCAGTCGACTGATGAAAGCATCAGTCGACTGATCATATGACTGTTGGAAAATCAGGTTGCGGATCCCACGAATCCGGCCTGGAAGTAGCCGTTATTGGGCAACGGCTACAGTATCAGTCGACTGATCTTGGCATCAGTCGACTGATGCTGTTAACGGGAAGAAATTCCCTTTCTCTATAAAGAGAAGGGGTGAGGGACTTTGGGAGCCTAATGCTTATGCTCTAAACTTCTCCCAAAGTACTCTAAAGGATTCCTACTCTTCTTACTTGCTATTATTCCATTGTAAGAAGAGGGATTGTAAAGAGGTTACCTCCACCTAGCTTGGTGCAAAGGAGAGAATAGTGAAAGCTTGAGGCGCGATTCACCTTAGACGAATCGGACCGTGGATTAGCGGCAAAACCGTGAACCACATTACATTGTGATATTAGCATTTGTGTTTCTATTTTTCCTTTGCTTTGTCTTTAATTGTCTATATTAGTATATTCCGCTTGCGCTAATAGTGTTTGTAGACGAGCAATGAACGAACGACTTCCACCGTCTACGATAAAGGCTATTCACCCCCCCTCTAACCGGCCACCATCAACCCTACAAGTTTTGTACTCACCACCACAGACCTTGGGTTTTCTTGTCGCCCAGATAATAGGTAGCCGACTTCATGATGGGCTTTGAAGAACATTGGCTGGCAACCTCTCATCTCACTTCCGAGGGTCCCGAATTGGATTTATGTTTCCTTTTGTTTTCGGATATTTCGTATATCGATCCGAATTTATATGGTGGATGTTGTGCTAGACATTGTGGATGTATGCACTTGTTGATTCGGGTTTTCACGATGCTTTTCTTTATATTTTGGTGTTAGTCATACTGGTATGCATTGTGTGCAGATTGTTATGTCGTTGTGTTAGTTTCCACTGTGTTTTATTTTATTTACATTTATGTATGTTATTGTGGTTGTGACCGAAAGGCTTGTATAAATAGGATATGTTGTCACATACAGGGGAGATGCTATCCATTTTCTTTTTGGCTCGGCATGCTCTCGGGGTGTGACACAGGTGGTCCTAGTCGTTGGTAGTGGTGGTGGCGGACGAGCAGCGGCATACATATGACGATGGGCACACGATGTGGGAGCAACGGGCGAAGAGAAAGCAGTGATGTGGCGAAGTGAGGCCGGTGACAGGGAGAGCAAGTCATGGCGACGAAATCTAGCCGCGGTGTGGGGCAAGTCATAGTGGCGGAGGTTAGCCGATAGGCGATCGGTGCAAACAACGAGCGACGTGGGATGCACGGCGGAGATGTGGCGTGGCGATGCATGAGGAGGAAAAAAATAGGATTTATTCCCTATGTTTTTAAAATCTTAACCTATGGCTTAATTTATTAACCAAGCTTAACAAAATTATCCCAAAATTTTCTAATAAATAATAATAACTAAATTTCATTTTCACAAAATTAAATTAAATTATTTTATTTATTTATTTTATTTTAAATATTATTATTATTATTTATTTTTTCAGACATTACAATTTTGGTTTTGTTCTGATGAATAACTATGCATCCTGGAGAGTCATTAGAATAGACAAAGTCAGAATCAAGATGATTGATGGCGTGGTCAGAATATTATGTGATCTTATATATGTACCAAGTTTGAGAAAGAATTTGATCTCCTTGGACACTCTAGATGGTAATGACTGCAGTTATAAATTTGTGGCCGGAATCATAAAAGTTAATGAGGGTTCTTTGATGGTGATGAAGAGACAAAATAATATTAGGAAACAATTATAAGCTACTAGGGATGAAGGTTACAGGTAGAGTTGTCGTTGTAGAATCCGAATCAAATAATACAGTCGAGTGGCATATACGACTGGGTTATATGGGTGATTGTTGGATGTTGAAACTTCATAAAAGAAATTTATTGAAGAGTATCAAGAAATCCAAGCTCAACTTCTGCAAGTATTGTATTTTTGAAAAACAAAGCAGAGTGTAGTTCAAGAAAACTACACATAAGACAAAAGAAATTCTGGATTATGTTTATATAAATCTCTAGAGACCAACCAGTGTAGCATCATGTGGTGCACATATATATTTTGTGAGTTTCATTGATGAGTATTCATAGAAGATCTGAGTGTATTTCATGCGGCACAAGTCAGAAACTTTCTCAAAGTTCAAATTGTGGAAAGTTGAAGTAGAGAATAAGATCGAGAGAAAATTAAAGTGTCTTAGGTCACACAATGATATTGAGTACACAAATTCATAATTTTAGGAATTTTGTGAGCAATATGATATTAGGAGACATTTCACAGTACGTAGGATACCACAACAAAATAGTGTGGCGGAAAGGATAAACAAGTCTCTAATTGAGAAAGCTTGATCTCTTAGATTGAATGTTGGGCTTGCAAAGAATTTCTGAGCAGAAGCGCTGAACATGATATTTTTTTTTATCAATCGGTCACCAAGAGAAAGACTAGATGGGAAAGTGTCAAAAGAGATGTGGACAAATAATCCAGTTGGTTAATCTAGCCTGAGAGTATTTGGATGTCCAACCTATGCACACATTTCTAGTGAAGATAGATTAAAGTTGGATGAAAAGTCTATTTAATGTATCTTTCTAGGATATCAGAAAGGGGTGAAAGGCTTTAAGCTTTGGAATCCTAAGGCAAACAAGGTGGTGATCAGTTGAGATATGATATTTGATGAAAAGACTATGTTACAGCGTACTTAGGGAGTTTAAAAGCAAATACGATTAGATAACAGTAGTAGCAAAGGTGTTGAGTAGGTGGAGCTAGAGACTCATGGTGTTGATGATGCTAGCCCAGAGCACAAGGAACATCAAACTATAGCCACAGATAGGCCTAACCGCACCTTAAAATACTTGTCAGACATGATTTTGAGGATTTGAATTCTTATGCACTATTCACTACTAGTGAAGATTCTATTACTTTTCAAGAGGAGGTTCACAGTTTTGAAAAGAACAAATGGATGAGTGTTATGGTGGAGGAGATAGAGTCGTTGTATAAAAATTAAACATGAAACCTAGTGGAACTTCTTGAAGGAAAGAAGGCTATATGATGCAAATGGGTATACAAGAAGAAAGAAGCAAGTTTAGAAAGTGAAGAAGGAAAATTCAAGGCTTGTCTAGTAGAAAAGGGTTACTCACAGAGAAAGAGAATTGACTGTGATGAGATATTTTCTTTGGTGGTCAGATATACATCTATCAGAGCAGTGTTAGCTTTGGTGGCTCATCATAATTTGCAATTAGAGCAAATGGATGTAAAGACTATGTTTCTTCATGATAATTTAGAAGATCAAATTTACATGTCACAACTAGAAGAATTTAGTCAATCTGGACAGGAGCATTTAGTCTGTAAATTGAAGAAATCACTTTATGAGCTAAAGCAGTCTCCAAGGTAATGATACAAGCATTTTGATTTATATATGATTTAGAATGGGTACATAAGATGTGAGTATGGTTGTTGCATATATGTGAAGAGTCTTGATGATGATTCACTTATCTTCTTGTTACTTTATGTAGATGATATGTTGATTGTTACGAAGAGTATGTCTAAGGTCAATAAGTTGAAGAAGCTATTGAGCAAGGAATTTGACATGAAAGATTTGGGCGTGACCAAGAAGATTTTTGGGATGGAGATAGAGACAGAGTCTCTGGGAGATTATGACTATCTCATCCCAGTTACATTGAGAAGGTATTGGACAGATTCAACATGGGTAATGCCAAATGTGAGTACACCTCTGGCACAACACTTCAAAGTATCCATTGTATAGTGCCCAAATACATATGATGAGATTCTTGACATGTCAAACATTCTATATGTCAATGTAGTTGGTTGTCTGATGTATGTCATAGTTTGCACAAGGCCTGATTTGACGTATACTATTAGTAAGGTGAGCAAGTTTCTTTCAAATCTAGGTCGATAACATTGAGATGCAGTCAAATAGATTTTTCAATACTTAAAAGGTACTACAGGTTATGACATCATGTTTAGTAGGCAATAGGATGATCTTTCAGTAGTAGGATATGTTGATGCATACTGTGTAGGAGATTTGGATGATAGAAGATCTACTATAGGATATGTGTTCACTGTGGTGGGGGGGCCTATTTGTTGGAAGTCCATGATACAATCTATAGTTGCATTATCCATTACTGAGTTAGAGTACATGGTTGTTGCTGAGGTAGTTGTTGATGCCTCTTTCGTTTTCCTTAAGCTTTATCTAACAAAGCTTTGATACCACAGTTGGATCACGAATCTATCATTTGTGTGTTGTGTTTCTACACTCCTATGTGCAACAGAAATTAAAATTTTATTTATGATTTAACAACTAAATCAAAGGAGTGTTCATATGAATCTTCAAAACAAACATAAGCATGATCTTTTAATCTAAGCATGCAAAACTATCTAACTCTTTAAGCGAGATCTTGAATGCATGACAAAGATAAACTATCAAGTGATTAATTCATCTAATGTTTATTGTTTATTTAATCATTTTATTTAGACATGCAAAACTATCTAAACAAATATGCTAGATCCTTTAAGCATAACCTAAATAAAACTATATATATATATATAAACTACTTTGTTTGGTGATATCTTGAACTTGTGCTTCCTCCATATGATCTGGTCCACGATTAGAATCTCCTTTCCAACGCTTGATTGCACTAGAGATCAAGAGCTCTTTTTCGTCGAGATGGTCAAGATGTATTCCCTGAATTCGAGGGATGTGATGCCGGATTTTCCCTTCACAAGGGGGTTGCCCAAAAATCTCACAACAAAAGGAGCCTTCTTGATGGAAGTAAGGAAGAAGATCTCTTATCTTCTTCTTTAGTTAGGAACCGACCACCACTCTTGATCAAGATGGTTGTTGAAATCTCCAAGGAGGAGAGGAGGAGGAGGAGGCTTAGGGTTTTCAAGAAAGAAAAAGATCTCTCTTCCTCTTGTTTATATAAGCTTGAAAAAAATCCTCTCTATCTTCCCTCTTGAAGTGGCCAACCACCACCTTTATGATGATGCCTATCCAAATTCCTAAGGAGAAGAGGAACAGTTTTAGGAGAGAAATTAGATTTTCTTTCTCCTCTGTTCATCCTAACCTTTGCCCTCCCATTTATAGATAATCCACCATGAGCTTGTAATGGGCTTGGGCCTTTATAGCCCATTGTCCCTCTTCCATTTTGACCCATTAGGTTTTAGAACTTTTCTAGAACCTAATTATGAAGTCCATTATCATCATGTTAACAATCCATTATCAGTAACATGGTGAGCACATTTGTTAGATATTTTGACAATATAATTTGTAGACCGTGTGTGGAACACTTTCACTCTCATTGTTTCCATTGGCTAGAAATCATTGATAAACTCTTTTATGAATCTTAACATTTAATCATATTAAACTTTATTTATCAATACACCTTTTTACCTCGTCAAACTTTCTTTGCCAAATTCAACTACTTAAATGTTGGCTTTCTCAAAGGAAAATAGGGAAACCAATATTTGGTTGACCCTCAAAGGTTCAGAGATACAAATAGTCTTGGATTCACAACTCTTTATGATTCAGGGCTATACTCATCCTTTATTCGGGCATACCCTTACTATCCCCATCCTATGATCAACACTTTGATTATAGGACGTCAAAACTAATTCTGATTTACACCCAATGAACATAGTAAGAGTATCTAGCAGCACCGCTCCATGACTCCCTATGCATCACTGAATAATGCCTATAAGAACCAGTCGATTATAGTTAATGTACAGTCTGGTACCTTTAACTCATATATATCTCAGTCAAATCTACAATCATTGGTACATCGAGAATTGTATATTGATTTGACGACCATATGATGTATCTTAGAGTGGCATCACATGTGCAACTAGGAAACTCCTTTTTCGTAAACACATCTTACAACTCTGATTAGAGACTTCATACACTGTAGAACAATACATTACATAGGATATATACACTCGTGGGTGCTGTTAGCAATATATGAGAGATGTCCTAAGGCAATCGCCTTATGTTTGAACCATTTATATGATAAATGAAGATTCACTATTTGAGTATACATGTTTTCATGTATTTTATTAGATCTTAAACTCATTTACTGAATGTCCACGATGCGATTCACAGCATGAGAGAATTTGTGATTGGATCACAACTAGTGAGTATCTCTACATGTGTAATTGTGATGTATCGGAATTATCCCTAGTTGATGAATTGATGGATTTGAACAACATTAATTCTGTCAAGACTAGCACAAGGTATACTCCTTGGTGTATCCAAGCAGCGGATTCTCACTGGCTGGAGACATTGTGATGTCCGGAGTTAATCGTGGATGCTAGTTATGGTAACTAGTTCATTGGAGTGATCAGCTGTAAGACTTCATATGGTTCTCTGCATATATGGATATGTCAATGAAGTTCTTACTGCAGCTTAAGTGTGATGTTCCTTTGACTTACGGTATTCAAGTCATCTTGGTCATGAAGACTTATGCTTTGACATCTTAAGCAAGCATCTCTGAGGAGATGTGGACCCGGGATGATTGGGCATAAGTCGAAGTGATCGAAGGTGTTTGAATAGCCTATAAAGGATTCACCACTCCTTGCGAGGAGATGTATACCCATGGCCTCTCGTAGGATTGTTACTAAAGTCTTTAGCCAAAGCATTATATGTTTAGAGTAAAGTACTCTTGGACACATGTGCAGTAACTAGAATCCGTAGGACGAGGAAATGATACTTAGGCTAGGTGTGACGTAGTCAACCTAGTGGGGACTGACACTATAGATCATGTCCTGAACCAAGTGGATATAAGATGAGTGAAAGGAATGGGGCACGAATCATTATAGTTGCTGAAGGGTTTCAGAAATAGTTTTGGATCAACCGTTGATCTTTTCGGTTAATTGGGGATCATGATGTACTACTAGGTGTCACTCATGATCATTCTGTAATTAATGGTTAATTATAGACGACCAACATAAATCAAGAACCTATTTGGTCATACGCACAACGAGCGTAATCCGAAGGACTTAAAACGGGCTTGAGAATGAGATTCTCAGACCGAGAGAAACTAGATTTGGTTGGATCAAACAAGGAGCGAGCATGAAATCGTTTCAGTCGCAATGGAAGTGTGGATGGACCGTGTCTTATAAAGACATGATGGATGAACCAAATTGGTTTGGTTCTAATCCAATGGTGAAGAATAAACCAAAAGGGTTTAGTTTATTTTAAACGAATGAACCAAAGTTGGTTCGGTTCGTTTTAACTTAAAATAGACCAAATCGGTTTGGTTTATTTTAACTTAAATTAATGGAGCGGGTTAATGAGTTTTTGGTTATGAACCAATAACCATTAGGAGAATTTGTTCTCTATAAAAATAGGGCTTAAAGGATTTGTGAAAACCTAATCTAATCTTGCCGCCCCTCTCCCTCCTCTCCTTGTAGTCGGCGCCCAAACCCTTGTCGTCGCCCACCCTTTGTGCCAGCATCCAAGCTTTAGCCGGCGACCCTCCGGTGATCTTCCTTGGCCCCGGTGACAAGGTGAGCATCTAGCTTTCCTTATTTGGCCGACGCAACATCCTCCACCAAAGCTGTCCAGTTTTCTGGACAGCTTGTTTCCTTCTTGTCAGAGAGTCATTTGGACGACGTTTGGAGCTCCGACAGCAGCTTCCTTATCAGGGATTCGATCTCCAGTAATCCTCATAGGTGGAGGACGAAGGATTCGTCAAACGGTTGACGAATACCTCTCCGGAGAAGTGAGTTTTGTGGACTCGGTTTTGAATCCGAATTTTGATTCGGATTGTGATCTTCTCTCGATCACATCGTCTTCGACACGAGGCTAGTGACTCATACGAAGACGAGGCTCATGACTTTGTGAAGTCATCCCGAAGATACTCGGCCTGGATACGGATAGAGGCGATTCTAACGAGGGTCGCTCCGATTGATGTCTTTCCCGCTACACGTGATACGTCAGGTATACGTAGAATAAATTTCCTTTTATTGCAAAATTTGAAACTACGGTTATGTCTACACATGTTGTACTATGCATGCGTGTGGTCTGTGTGATGTAATAAATTAGATTTATTACTTTTTATTTATTCCGCTGCGCACATGTTTACGAAACATGTTCGAATATACACTCGCCGCGGTGCCGGAAACCCAACAGTGGTATCAGAGCCCAGGTTGTGTTTCGACATAATCGTGAAATTGTTTTGCGATAGTCGTAATTGTATTTATGGAAATTTTTTACTTTTGGAAAGTTAGAAGTATTTATGAGAATTTTTAATTTTGGAAAGTCTAGAAGTATTTATGGAAATCTTCTACTTTTGAAAAGTTAGAAGTATTTATGGAAATTGATATTTTCCATAAATAAAATATTTGATTAGATTTGGAAATTTATTTCCTAATTTAATCATGATTTGATTTGGGAATTAAATCTTAAATATATTTTATTTCCATAAATAGTTTTGACAATTTAGGAAATTTGTTTCCTAAATTAGATTTGACTTTCCTTAATCAACACTTTCCACAAATAAAATATGTGATTAGATTTGGAAATTTGTCTCCTAATTTAATCATGATTTGATTTGGAGAATCAAATCTCAAACATATTTTATTTCCATAAATAGTTATGACATATAAGGAAATTTTGTACATGTCATAATTGTATGTCATGTAATTGCATTAGATGCATATCATTATGTCATGCATGTCATGAGATGTAGATGTATGTCATGTATGTCATGTCATGTGGATAATAGTTATTTGCATGCAAAGAGAATGAGACATAAAAACCCTTACACAATATTAAAGCCTACACCTTCCATTAATATGGTTAGAACCAGAGTTCTGTTTCCTGTTTGGGTTATTGGACTCTCTCCAAGCCCGGCTCGAATCTGAACATGTTCAAACCATGAAATAGTTTAATACTAATATGGTAAGAGTCAGAGGTCAATCGTTAGCTTTGGTCGTTGGACTCTCTCCAAGCTGGGCTAATTGGTTGAATGTGCTCTAGCCATATTAAAACTATTTCTCAATTAATGGGTTGGCATTAACCTGGAGCATCGGCTTGTTGGACTCTCTCCAAGGTCGATGTGAAGGGAGGTGAAGTTGGGTGTTATGCATATGATGCATACTTATTAATGAGTTAACAACCCGATGTATGTGTGAACATTCAATTAGTTGATAGCACATTGTGATAGTTGCATATATGTGATATGCAATCGGTATATTTGATACCTACCATCGTAGTTATGAATGGCTTGTTGGACTCTCTCCAAGGTTGTTCATATCTATGTTGGATATCAGCCCATTCGGAGATGGACCTACGATCTCCTGAAGTGATTTTGGGGTTTTTGAAATTCGAAAAATGAATGGGATTTATAAATGTATGTTGATGCATTTTAAATCATCTTTCTCATATAAGCTCGATTTGTATTTCTAGGATAATTGATTGATCATGATGTCTTTGAATTTGCACTCTATCTTGGATTCAAATAAATTGACTGGGTCGAACTTCTTGGACTGGCTTTTGGATTCAACCTGAGAATTGTTCTTAAGGTTGTAAATCTTACGAATATCCTCGAAGCGCCTCTTCCCACCCGTCCTTGTGACAATGCAACTCTGGACCAATTGTTGGCCTATCAGAAACATGTGACTGATTCTAAAATGGTGAGTTGCATCATGCTAGCCACGATGGTACCTGAGCTGCGGAAGCAGTATGAGCATATGGATGCTCATACCATAGTCTTTCATCTTTATGAGTTGGTTGATGAGCAAGTGAGATTCAAAGTCTCCAAGCTCCTCTTCTCCTCTGAGATGCAAGAAGGTTTTTCTGTGGTACTGCTCAACATGCTGAATAATGTGGAGCCTTCTGTGAAGCATGAGCAAGGGACGGTGCTGTAAAGTTGATTCCTTGAAGAAAGGTTCTAAGAGGAAGTCAAAGGAATAGCAGAAGGGGAAGAAAAAGGCTAAAAGGAAGAACCAGCTCAAAAGGGCACTTGCCATCATTATGGCAAGGAGGGCCATTGGCGAAGAAATTACAAGATTTATCTTGAGTCCGTGAAGAACCCCATTTTCTTCAGATATTTTTGTTATTGATTGTCATTCTATTTCCTCAAACACTTGAATATTGGATACTGGGTATGGCTCACATATATGTAATGACATACACGGGCTAAGGAATAGAAGAAGACTCGCCAAGGGAGAGTCAAATTTACATGTTGGGAATGGAGCAAAGGTTACTGCACTCGCCATCGGAACGTATTTGTTGAAACTCCCTGCAAGACTTGTCTTAGAACTGGATAATTACTTTTATGTTCCTTTGTTGATAAAGAACATCATTTCTATTTCTTGTTTAAATAGAAATGGGTACCATTTGACTTTTAGTAACAATTGTTGTTACATAACTTTGAATGGAGTTCTTTATGGGACTGAAACTTTAAGCAATAGTATTTATATGTTGGATGTATCCAGTGACGTTTTCAATATCGAAGCGAGCAACAAGCGTGCTTGAAAGGATAATCAATTAGACTCCTACATGTGGCATTGTCGTCTTGGTCATGCAAGCAAGAAACGCATGTCCGAATTACACCGATGTGGAATTCTGGAATCGTTTGAATTGGATTCATACGATACATACGAATCATGCTTAAAAGGCAAGATGACTAAGTTACCTTTTACTAGAAAAGGTGAACGGGTGGACGAGTTGCTAAGTCTAATACATACTGATGTATATGGGCCTATGTCAACTCAAGTTTTAGGAGGCTATAGCTACTTCATTACCTTCACCGATGATCACTCATGGTTTGGGTATGTGTTCTTGATGAAACACAAGACTGAAGCCTTTGAAAGGTTCAAAGAATTCAGAAATGAAGTAGAGAAACAACATGACAAGAGTATTAAAATACTTCGATCGGATCGAGGTAGTAAATACTTAAGTCAAGAGTTTCTAGATTATCTAAGAGACAATAGTATATTATCTCAATAGACTCCGTCATATACACCGCGGCATAATGGTGTATCTGAGAGGCGTAACCGGACCTTGTTGGACATAGTCAGGTCAATGATGAATCATGCGAATCTTCCCAAGTCCTTTTGGGGCTATGCACTTTAGACAGTTGTTTACTTATTAAACAGAATGTCAACCAAGGTAATCTCTACTACTCCATATAAGATATAGAATTAGTAAGAAACCTCATGTATCTTACTTGAAGATATGGGGTTGTCCTGCTTATGTGAAGCGGACTGTATCAGGCAAATTGGATGCTAAGTCTGATAAATATCTATTTATTGGATACCCTAAGGAAACAAGGGGTTACCAATTCTATAATCCTGTGGAACAAAAGGTGTTTGTTTCAAGGCATGTTGTGTTTCTAGAGAAAGAGTTTCTCTTGCAAAAAAATAGTGGGAGTGTCATTGAGCTTGAGGAGGCTCAAGAGACTCAAATAGACATTGATGAGATACCTGGTGAAGTATCACAGCCAATCACTCATAGTGATGAGCCATCGGCTGGACCTATTGAGACATCATATCTTCGTAGATCTGGTAGAACACGCAATATTCCTGAGAGATATGAATTTCTCGTAAGTGAATCGAACGACGTGTTACTCATTGATGATGAGAAGCCTACCAGTTATGAAGAAGTTCTGACAAGTTCAGAAAGGGATAAGTGGCTTGAAGCCATGAAGTCGGAAATGGATTCCATGTATGAAAACCAAGTTTGGAACTTGGTTGACCCACCTGAAGCCATAAAGCCTATAGGGTGCAAGTGGGTTTTCAAGAAGAAAACCGACATGGATGGTAATGTGATTACTTATAAGGCTAGATTGGTAGGATATCATCAAAAGCAAGGTGTTGATTATGACGAAACCTATTCGTCGGTTGCTATGTTTAAATTCATTCAGATGCTCCTGGTCATAGCGACTCATTATGATTATGAGATATGACAGATGGATGTGAAAACAACTTTTCTTAATGGAAACCTGCTCGAGGACGTATATATGATACAACCTGAGGGTTTCACATCGGTTGACAAAACCAAGGTATGTAAATTGCGACGGTCCATATATGGACTGAAGCAAGCATCTAGGAGTTGGAATATCCATTTTGATGAGACAATAAAAAAAGTTTGATTTCTCACAAAATTCAGACGAACCTTGTGTGTACAAGAAGGTTAGTGGGAGTGCAGTCGTGTTCCTAGTATTGTATGTCGATGACATATTACTTATAGGAAACGATATTTCAGTCTTACAGTCAGTTAAGATTTGGTTGTCCAAGATATTCTCCATGAAAGACCTGGGAGAAGCAACCTACATCCTCGGGATTAAGATCTATAGAGATAGATCGAAACGGTTGCTTGGCTCATCCGAGCCCAACTCGTGAAGTAGGAACCTTAAGGTTCCAAACCATATTATATCCTTGTGTATTGGTGTATTTGTTGTATTTCGTTATTGCTTTATTATATATTATGTTGCACTGATAACGATTGTAGATAAGCACAATCAAATTCCATCATCGTCGAACGAACACACCATTCACCCCCCCCCTCTAGCGCTCACGGACGTTTCTACAATTGGTATAAGAGAGAGGCCGCTCTTCATTTGGACTAACCTCCAAAGGAGCATGCTAGAGGGAAGAAGATAGAGTTTGAAAAGAAATTGGGATGGAATATCAACACTCTGGTCCCATATGCGCTCTATGGACAAGAAGGCTTCAATCAATGGAAGGCAAGGATTGAAGACTTCATCATGATGAGGGACTTTAAAGAATGGGTCATCTTGATGGAAGGATTCAATTATCCAAGAGAACCAAAGGGAGGATTCCTCAAGATGAAGAAGTAGACTGAGGAATAAATCCAAGAATTTGAGAAAAATAAGAAGGTAATAAAATTCTTAGTTAATTTAATCTGTAATGACATTTTGTATAGGTTAGGGGATTACATGGATGCCAAGGAGTTATGGAGCAAGTTGGCAAGATTCGATGAGGAGCCTCACTCGGCACAAGAAGAAGAAGAGGCCAAAGAAGCAAGCTCATCCTCACAAGAAAGTGAGGATTCGGAAGTTGAGAAGGAGTCAACATCCGGATCAAAGGGTGAGGAGTGTTCGACATCCGAGGAGGAAGAAGAGGTGGAAGAAGTAGGAGAAGCCTCCACCTTTATGATTGAGGGGGAGGAGACTAGGTCATCTTCAATGTCATAGTCAACTCAAGAGGAACCATCTACCTCCGGTCAAGAAAATGAAGAAGCTCAAAATTCCACCACTATTGACCTACGTTACTTAAACACATGTGTCAATAATAAAATTCATATAATGTGTTTTGAGTGTAGGGAACAAGGACACTATAGAGCAAGTGTCCGAAAAGAGTTAAGAAGACTCCTCCGACACTAAAAGTCAACAAGAATTCAAAGGATGTCAATGCCTCAATTAGGAAGAGCAATGAGCATATGGTGTGCTTTAAGTGCCAACAACTAGGGCATTATAGGAGTGAATGCCCTGGGGGGAGGAAGAAAACTCAAGAAGGAGCATCACATGTAGGGGGAGCCTCTAAGGCAAACCCTAAGGTAACCTTTAAGTATGTTTCCTCTTCAATTAATAGTCAAAAGTGTAGGGACCTTCGAGATCGCTAGAGGGGGTGAATAGCGTCATCGCTTGTCGATGGAATTGATTCGCGTTTGATCGTCTACACTCTTGTTAGCACAGCAGAATAGTAATGATAGATAGAAATGACAAGAAACATAGTCACAACGCAAGATATAACGTGGTTCGGAACCGAATGGTTCCTACTCCACGGATTAGGCCTGTAAGAGCCCTAGCAATGCAAATCACACACCACTACTCAAATAACTCCTTCTCAGAACAATCTGGAGGTGGAGAAACCTCGTATAAAGATTAAAAAAGTAATACAATAAGTAAACAAGCAAATACAAGATGAAAATACAAAATAATGTAAAGAAAACTTTACAACTATTGCTTTGGAGTGCTTGCTTGTTTGGTTGCTTGAATTGTACTTGGAGACCCTGATTTGCAGCAACAAATCACCCTAAACATGTCCAAGAACCATTAGCCAAATCTCCCATGAACAGCTCCTTTTAATCTGCATCAGGCTGGATTTCTGCCTGGCAGTCAACTGCCATAAGGCCTCAGTCGACTGCCAACACTGTTGTTGTGAGACAACGGCTCGATCCACGCTGAAAAAATTTCAAAGGGACTCTCATCAGTCGACTGCCAACATTGGCAGTCGACTGCTAGCACCCGTAGCTAACTGTCGAGTTGGCTACGGAGCATTTTGTGCTCGCGACTAAACCATCAATCGACTGCCATGCCTTTTCGGCCCTTAAATGGCAGTCGAGCACTAGTCGACTCTAACAGTCGAACCGACCATAATGTCAGTCGACTATCAACCTCAAACATGAGGTTTTAACCACAAGTATGGTGCCCCCATACTTGTTAGACCACTCGTAGCCTAGACCTAAGCCTTCTAGCCACCTCCGTCAGCCTCGTGCCTATCGGATCCCTCCAAGTCATCCATGACTTGTTCATCCATACGCTAGCCTTCAGGTACTTCCATCGGCTATTGTCATGCTAACGGTGTCTACACTGCCAAGGCACATTAGGCTTACGCTGTCAAGACTTCCGTTTGGACTTTACACCGCCAATATTCCTCTTGGACTTTCCAAATGCCAAGACTCAAGCTTGGACTTTCCTTTGCCAAGACCCAGGCTTGGACTTTCCTTGCCAACCCATGTTGGGCTTTCCCTTGCCAAGACCCATACTTGGACTTTACATGCCAAGTACTCAAGACTTGGACTTTCCCAATGCCAAGTGTCCCACTTGGACTTTCCATGTCAAGTACCCATGACTTAGACTTTACCATGACAATCACATTGTCATATGTTTTTGTCGAACATCAAAACATCGTTCGCGTCAAACTCGAGTTTGGTTAATCATGATCTGGGCCGATTGCACCAACAAAAAGCATGCTAAGAAAATTTTTAATGCTATTGCTATTACTCATGAACAAAAGCATGTTAAAAATAATAGATTTTATTGCTTAGGGGATAAACATGTCAATCTTAGAACTAAGGAGAAATTTGAGACTAATATCCCTAAAACAATTTTACCTAAGGAAACTATTAGGAAGGTAGAGGAGCATCTAGGCATTAACCCTAAGAAGGGTAGACATATGCCTAGGAGGAACCCTTCCCAAAGGAAAAAAATAAAAAATTAAAATTGGAAAGACTAGAGTTAGAGAACCAACCTTGAGGTTAAGGCTTGAGAAACTTAAAAAGACCCTTAGAAATATGTAAAATCAAATTCAAGGTTCTAAGAGTCAAAGTCAAGAGTGTAAGAGACAAAACCATCTAGGATGCAAGGTTTGGGTCACAAGCCTATGTCCAAGAAGGTAATGCCTACTTATCACAATGTTCCATTTGATTATGGAACTCAACTTAGGTCTAGGAAAGCCAAGGTTACTAGGGAAGCTATCCCTAAGGCTAACCATGGTGTGTGTCTAGTGGCTAAGGTTTCGAAGAAATCTAAGGAATCCACTAAGAAGGTTACAAGGGGAGTCACCCCTAGAGTTAACCTAGGCAAGACCACAATGACCAAGGCTATCATGCCTAGGAGGGTCATTAGGAGGGTATCTAGGGAGGTCATCCCTAAGGAATACCTAGTAAACCCAAGGAGCTCCAATAGGTTTTAGGTTCCTAAGAGCGTGCTCGATTCACCCTAAATGGGTTAGGGTGTGTCAACCCTAAGTGGATGGGTAGTTAACCTAACCATGGTAGAGTTGACACTCTATGACATTTTCAAGGTTTTGGGATACCTTGAAAATAAGTTTTGATTTTAATCCTAAAGGTTTTTAGTATATGCCAATATATTTTGGGAACTATGAAAATTTGATCAAATTGGCAAAAATTATGTCTAGAGGTTTTGGTGTGTCATTTTGGATTTTTGACATATTTGGGAGAAGAATGGTAATATGCCAAATATGGATTTAACTCTAGAAATGACAACTAATATTAAAATATAGGTATTCTTACGCCTTATATTTTATTTATCATATTTTGATTGTCATATATCATGTCTTGACATCATATTTTCCTTTTTATCATATAAAATATCATGATCATGCTTAGGGGTTATTTTTTTATATCATGTGTATTTAGATTTAATCATATGCTATGACATCATGATTATTGACACATATATCTATTTATGCTATCATTTATGTCATAATCATCATTCATGCATTTAGGATTTATGAAAATTGATTTAAGGACAATTGGCATGATTTGAAGTTCCATGTATAAGGGAATCAAGTAGTGTTGTCTTAGAACAATGCATGAGACCTTAGATTAGAATGAACAAAACTCACATCTCACATCAAATTGACATGTGTATTTTCAAACACCCTATACACATGTGAGATGCTTAAAAATGAGTTAAGTTTAAGGTGCAGAGTTTTTGCATCTAGATGAACTTAAACTCATCTTATACCATGGGTGGATCATGAGGAAAGCTAATGTGCAAGTCATGTGCATTGAGCCCATTGATCATGATCTAATATAGGTTTTCAAAAATATTTTAAAATCATTTTAGAAAACTTTGGTGAAGTCTATCTTTTGATAGCAATCGCCATTAATAGAGTTGATACAAAGTAGAGCCAAAATATTAAATTTTTCAATAGTTTTGAACTGTGTGTCAATCTCATTATTTTATGGGTATTTTATTTTTCCAATATTTTTCACCTATAATGATTAACTTAAGTATTATACATATAAATTTTCGTGATTTTTTGTATTATGTATAATTGTATAATTACTTATGATTTTCTGAAATTGAATTTATGAATTTACAGAAATCGGTCGATTGCCATTATTGGCAGTCGACTGGCATCAAGGGAAATCGACTGGTGACTGTCAGAGTCAACTGTCAATGCTGATTTCGAGTAAACAAGGATGTTTAGGGCATGTTTCAGCTGTGTTAGGCTACTCTAACTGCTCCTTACCCTATGATATGCTTTGGAAAGCATTATAAAGGGTGAAAAACCATTGGATATGGATTAGGAGAGTTGTTAGGGTGATGTATCAATCTTGAGGTGAGTGAAAGTTCAAGTTTGAACTTTTAACCTTAATTTTGATAGTTTAGTGTTCCTTTAGGCTTAGGGACTCTCCAAGGATATTATTGGTGCAATAGTCAAGGGGGAGCAAGTCTTTAGGGGGAGGTTATCTATCATGGGATGATGGATGTGTTCTTCCTCATGAGGGGAGAATTGGGAGAAAATTTAGAGTTTGAAGGATTGCCTCTCTTGAGTGATATGAGACTTATCACTAGGAAGAGTCAAGACATCCTAGATGTTTTTGGACCAAGGGAGAGATTGTAAGATCTCATTGGGATATGAGACATTGACATTCTTGAGGAGAGCCTTTTTGATGTATGTCAAAAAGGGAGAGAATTGATGTGGGAGAAAATGGGATTCCCAATTTGGACAATTGGGATGATTGGATTGAGTTAGTGGTCTAACTCAAAGATGTTGGTTTTTGTCAAACATCAAAAAAGGGGAAATTATTGGTGCAATCGATTCAAGTCATGATTGACCAGACTCGAGTTTGACTCGAGTAGTGTTTTGGTGTTTGACAATGAGTTGACCATTGTTTGACAATGGGTTGACTATATGGTTGACATGAGATTGACCATATGATGGAGAAGTCCAAGTGGGACACTTTGCATGGAAATTCCAAGTCTTGGGTACTTGGCATGGAAAGTCCAAGCTTGAGTCTTAGCAATTGAAAAGTCCAACATGGGTTGGCATGGAAAGTCCAAGCATGGGTCTTAGCAAGGAAAAATCCAAGTCATGGGTACTTGACAATTGGAAAGTCCAAGGGTTGATATTGGTGGTGTAAAGTCCAAGCGGAAGTCTTCGCAGCATAAGTCTAATGGTTGGCAGCGTAAAGTCCAAGCGTGTGTTTTGGCAGCATAAGTCCAATGTGTCTTGGCGGTATAGATCACGTTAGCATAACAATAGCTGATGGAAGCACCTGAAAGCTAGCGTATTGATGAACAAGTCATGGATGACTTAAAGGGATCCGATAGACATGAGGTTGACGGAGGTGGATAGAAGACTTAGGTCTAGGCTAATGGTGATCTAGTAAGTATGAGGGCATCATACTTGAGGTTAATGTTGGATCGAGAAGCGTCGCTAGAGGGGGGGTGAATAGCGAGCGTAAAACTTTCTTTCATTCATTCAATAAAAGCAAGCACAATGGAACAATAAATAATAAAAAATAAATAAACACTTTATTTTTACTTGGTTCACAACCCAGCGGTTGCTACTCTAAGGCCCCACGATCCTTGACTGCGTATGAAGGGGCAATCCACTATAAAGTCTCCTCCTCGTTGGAGGTAGGAGACAACAATCACAAGAACGAAAGCATGAGGATGAGGCAACAAACCTACCTCACCTCGTTACGATTAAAACAATGAAACAGTAAATAAAAGAAATACTTGCTGCCGACGAAGAAGTTTTGAACTTGGCATTGCATCGGCGTTACGGCATTTAGAGCTTTGCCGTTGCGGGAGCACTTTGAGAGCAAGATGATGATGCTTTGGGTTGGAGTCCTCCCCTCCTTTTATAGACTTTTGGATTAGAATAAGTCCTAATAAAAATCCTCAACTTTTGAAACTGATCTCAAGGTGGCTCCTTATCTTATCACGAAGTGGCCGCATCAAATATTATCCGTTTTGACCTAGCGCAAATGGTTGATTCGTCGCCATCAGTCGATTGATTCCTTCCATCAGTCGACTGATGTGCATCAGTCGACTGCCCAATGACCAGCAGTCGACTGTCAGCCTGGCCACTTCCTTGCAGTGAGAGATTAGCATGGAAAATAATAAATATGACAGTTCCTTACCGTCCGATCTCGACCTAGACCTTCCACTGGAAGTCTTAGTCGGATCGCCGCCTACGGTCGTCCCCGTACAGAGGACACGACCTTACCATCTCTCTTCGCACTCGTGCTTATTTCTGGTCCTTTATGACATGTCTCTTTGCTTCCGGTCTTCCACCTGGGTTCTTCAAATCCCACGAAGTTCCTCCTGTGTCACCCGACCACCATGGTTTTCCGACTCGGGATTCTCCAGGTGTCGCTGACCTTCGGCTCAGCTTAACCATTTTCTGCACACTTAATTCAGCTCATGAGATAACAATATGACCTTAACTTTGAATCTTTGCCATAATCAAAACCTAGGTTCGAATATCTAGTGCCCCTGCACCAACAGTTAAACCTCATGTTTGAGGTTTGTCAGTCGACTAGGGCTTTGGACCAATCGACTGATTAAGTGTTTTGACACTTGGCAGCTGAGTTGACTCTTGGCAGTCGACTAGGATTATGACTAGTCAACTGGTCGGGAGTCGACTGGCATTCGACTGTGGTAAATAACCTTGGCAGTCAACTGCCAGCATTGAGGAGTCAACTGATGGCTTGAGCAATCGACTGCCATGGATGGCAGTCGACTGCTGAAGTATCCATTAGAGTTTTTCCAACGTGACTTGAGTCGTTGTGAGACAATGGCTACAAGAGCAATCGACTTATAGTCACGATCAATCGACTGCTAGGCAGAATCCAACCCAAATGCAAGTTATAAAAGTAGCTCGTGGAGAAGAATTTTGCCATGGTTCCTTAAGGCATTTTGAGGCGATTTGCTGGTGCAATTCAGGGCCTTCAAGTGCAGCTCAAGCAAGCATCCAAAAGCGCATTTGTAAAGTTTTCTTTACCTATTTTTGTGTATTTGTTTGTATTCATTATATTACTTGTTGTAATCGCTTGTACGAGATTTCTTTGCCTCCGACTTATTATCGAGGAGTATTTTTTATTATTAGTGGTGTTTGGCATCGCTAGGGCTCATCCAAACCCAACCCATAAAGTAGGAACCTTAAGATTCCGAACTACGTTATATTCTTGTGTATTGGTATGTTTATTGTATTTCGTTATTGCTTTATTCTATATTCCGCTGCACTAATAATAATGATTGTAGACAAGCACGATCAAATTCCATCATCGTCGAACGAACACGTCATTCACCTCCCCCCCTCTACCGCTCACGGATGTTCCTACATTATCTTCATATGCTCATAGTCTCCTAAGGGGTGGATGTTCGGCAAGGTAGAGATTATTAAAGGTTGTTCATATGGAGAGAAGAAACCATGAGAGTAGTCAAAACTATGGTCAAGCCATGGAGCTCTCTGAGGAATCGAACCAATTGACACCACAATCATGGCCAGCTCTATAGTCAGACCGTGGTACACTCTAGAGGCCAAACCATAGGCAGGTAATGGTGCATTATGAAGGCGATGACACGCTGACACCATGACTATGGCCATATCCATGGTTAGGTTGTGGTTCATCCTGGAGGCAGTGCAAAGTTCAGAATTTTTCGTGAATTTATGATATTTTAGGTTTACTATATATATGATGATTGTAACCCCTAAACAAATAATCCTAATTGTTTTCTCGCATATAGGATGATTGTAATCCTAAACAAATAATCCTAATTATTTTTTCTTGGTCATTTTGTAGAGTAGACAGTTTTGCCAAATCACATTAAAATTTTCTATGTCTTACTTCTCGATTTCTCTTTTCTTCCATCGTCATTTTCTTTGCTATTGTTGCATCACGATTCCTTCAACAAAAACAAATGATGATATTGATATTCTTTTTTATTTTTTTTTAGGAATTGTATGAACAATAATACATTTTTTTAAAGATAGAATAATGAAAGAAAAGTTTGGAATAATAAATTAAAAAGAAAATATTAATTTTGTATTTACTATGATAAATAATAAACTAACATCACTCTAGAAAAAAAAATTAAAAGGATAAAAGGATATTATTTTTTAATTTATAATTAAAAGGATTAAAGGGGAGTTTTGGGGCAATGATAAAATTATTATCTTGTGATCCAGAGATTACAGATTTAAGTTTTGGAAACAATCTCTTGCGATTCTAATAATTACAATAACTTTTTTTTAACAATTGAAATTATTTGATCAATTTTTTATTAATAATTATAATTAATTAATAGTTATTCTCCAAACTCTATAAATAAGTTACTTGTTTATTATTTTTACACCAACTTCTCTATTTTTGTCTCTAATTTTAAAATCTTAATTGTTTTCAATTTTAATTTTCAAATCTAATATAAGAAAGTTCATGTCAATCCCACATAATGTCAAGAAAATAGTAATTCTAAATATAAATCTCAATAATATTTAATTTATTGATGATGAATCAGAACAACTAACAAGAATTGAAACATAAAAAAATATTATTTTTTTTTTCTAAAGTTCAAGATATTTCATTTTTAAAATTATTTATTTTTATAAATATTTTGAGAAAACTATGTTTTCATTGGAAGACTATGTACAAAATATAAATATTGCAATGTCTATTATAAATTTTAATAGAATGATTATTACAAGTCATCAAAGCAACATATTGAAATGAAACATGTGATTGAATTTGAAGTTGAACTTTATTAAATACAACTATTTAGATTTTTATTATTTGGTGGAGGTATCAATTCTAATTTATTTAAATATTTAAATATTGAATTGAGAGAATAATTAGATAGATTTATTTTTATAGAATATTTTTCTTTTCTGTTTAAATATACATTTAAAGATTTTTATTTAGAATTAAAATTTTTAATAATTAAAATAATAAAATATTTTATATTTAGAGTGATCATTGACAAACTAATTTATATATGAGTACGATTGACTATTGAATTAATAATTCTTGATAAATTCAAAAATATTTATTAATATATCTACTTATCTAATCTTTAACAAAGCACACATGACTCATAATATGCTTAATTTTAAAAAATATAATTAGCTTTTAAAATATTGATGAAGTTAAATTTTTATGTCAATTGTTGGTGATTTTTTTTCGTATTTAATGCATATGTTTTTAATTTATATGTTGAAGGTGTATTAAAAATTAAAATTAAAATAAAATAAATTAAAATTATTATTTTTTATTTGTGATCACATCCTAATTTAATGAAATATTAGGATAAATATTTTATAAAATTAAAGAAATGAGATTTAAAAAATTTATATGAGATATATCAACATGGTGGAATTTAACATATAGATTATTATAAGATTTATTTTAATATAGAAAATTATTATATTTATTTTAAAAAAATACTAATAGTACCACTTCTTATTAGTGAAATATATATAATAGTATTTCTGTAATGTTAAAAGTATTTAATGGTGCTACTCCTCACTTAGTCATAATGAATTTTTATAATATAATTTTAATTTTAAATAAATATATTACAAATAAATTTTTATCTCCTTACATATTAATAATGAAGGTAAAATAAGAAAAATATTTTTATCATATTTTTAATATTTATTTAGTTGCATTTATTTTAGATCTTATACATAGATATTTAATATGAAATACTAATTATGTATTAAGATGTTTTAATTTTATTTAAATAATCTTCCTCTTTTGATAATAGTACAAAATATTAAAAATAATTTATATGGTATTCATAAAGATTATTGTTGGTGCAATCGGCCCAGGTCACGATTGACCAGGACTCGAGTTTGACTCGAGTGATGTTTTGATGTTTGACAAAGTATGTTTGACAAAGTATGTTAGACATAGGATTGACATTGATGTTTGACATTAATGTCGGTTAATATGTTGGGGAGATTGTTTATACAATCGACCCAGGTTATAATTGACCAGTCTCGAGTTTGACTCGAGGGAGACTTTGGTGGTTGACTAGGGTTGACCATGTGTTTATGGGAAAGTCCAAGTCATGGGTACTTGGCATGGAAAGTCCAAGTGGGACACTTGACATTTGGGAAAGTCCAAGTCTTGAGTACTTGGCATGGGAAGTCCAAGCATGGGTCTTGGCAAATGAGAAGTCCAAGCATGGGTCTTGGCAAATGGAAAGTCCAAGCATGGGTCTTGGCATGGAAAGTCCAACATGGGTTGGCAAGGGAAAGTCCAAGCTTGAGTCTTGGCATTTGAGGAGTCCAAGGGGATTGATATTGGCGGCGTAAAGTCCAAGCGGAGTCTTGGCGGCGTAAGTCCAATGTGCCTTGGCGGTGTAGACACCGTTAGCATGACATAGCCGATGGAAGCACCTGGAAGCTAGCGCGATGGATGAACAAGTCATGGATGACTTGGAGGGATCTGAGAGGCGTGAGGCTGATGGAGGTGGCTAGAAGGTTTAGGTCTAGGCTAAGGGTGGTCTAGCAAGTATGGGGGAACCATACTTGGGTTAAAACCTCATTCTGTGAGGTTGGCAATGACCGGGCATTATGGCGGATTCGATGACGGAGTCGACTCGAGTTCGACCACGGTTGAGAGCTTTAAGAACTCTGGCGATCGCTCATGGGAGCTGATCGGTGACGGCAATGATCGCTAAGGGATGGCGATCATGCCGAGTGCGAGCGCAAACGCCCGTAGCCGATCCGGGCGTCGACTACGGCGTTAGCGATCGGCCGCCAATGTTGGCGGCCGATCGGTGAGAGTCCCGTGAATTTGTCCAACGTGGATTGAGCCGTTGTCTCACGGCTCTGTGGTCGGTGACCGGTGATTTATGGCGATCGACAGCGGAAATCCACCCGACGCGAGATAAAAGGAAGTTGTTCGTGGAGATTGCGACATCGAGTTCTTGGGGAGCTTTCTTGAGGCGATTCAAGGCGATTTGCAGTGCATTTGGGCCCTTCAACCTCATCCAAGCAACCAACAAGCGCTCAAACCCTAGTTTTGTAAAGTGTTCTTTACATTTCCTTTGTATTTGCTTGTATTTCTTTAGATTATTGTTGTAATCTTGTGTACGATGTTTCTCCACCTCCGACTTGTTGTCAAGAAGGAGTTTATTGATTAGTGATTGCATTGGCATCTCTAGAGCTCGTTAGAGCTCAATCCGTGGAGTAGGAACCGTGTGGTTCCGAACCACGTTATATGATCGTGTTGTGATTGTGTGTCGTGTTATATTTATTTGTTATTACTATTCCGCTGCTAACAAGATTGTAGACGATCGAACGCGAAAAGAATTCCATCATCGCACGGTATCACGCTTATTCACCCTTCTCTAGCGGCGCCAAATCCCTAACAAGTGGTATCGAGCTCGTGGCTCTTCAACGGATTAACAACCGGAGCAATACGCTAGAGGGTAAAGATGGAATTTCAAGACAAGCTAGGTTGGGACATCAACACACCGTCCGTACTCATTATATGGACAAGAAGGCTTCGATTCTTGGAAGAGAAGAATTGAAAATTTTTGATGATGAGGACTTGAGGAATGGTCTCTATTAATGGAAGGATTTGAGTATCCTAGAGGACCAAAAGGTGGTTTCCTCAAGAAGAAGAGATGGAGTGAAGATCAACTCCAAAGATTCGAGAAAACAAGAAGGTAATCAAATTCATTTTGATTTAATTCCAAATGAATTTTGTGTAGCCTAGGTGAATGCATGGATGCTAAGGAGCTATGGAGCGATTTGGCAAAGCTCCATGAAAGCCCATCAATGGTCCAAGAGGAAGAGACCGAAGAGGCTAATGCATCATCTTCACAAGGAAGTGAGGACTTGGAGGTTGAGAGATCATCAACATCCAAAGAGGAAGAGGAAGTAGAATCGGAAGTTGATAGGGAGTCAATTTCCGGGTTAGTGGAGGAAGTGGAAGAAGCATCCACCTCAAGGATTGAGAGGGAGGAGAGAACTTCCATGAGCAAGAAGAAGCTTCAACATCCAATCAAGATGAGGAAGCTCAAAATACAACTCCGGCACCTACCACCGAACTAGGTAACTCAAACACATCAATCTCAAATAAAAATAATATCATGTGCTTTGAGTGTAGGGAATTTGGGCACTACAAGAGCAAGTGCCCAAAGAAGATTAGGAAAGCTCCACCGGCTCCAAAAGTCAAGGATGCCGGTTCCCCAAATATCAAGAGCAAGGAGCATATCATATGCTTCAAGTGCAACTCAAGGGGACATTATAGGAATCAATGTCCTAGGGGAAGCAAAAAGACCAAAGAGGGAGCTACACGTGTAGGGGGAGCCTCTAGTGCAAACCCTAAGGTATATTTCAATAATGCACCTTCTTTAGTTAATAGGCAAAGGCATGCTAGGAATTTAAATTCTCTTGCAATTTATGAAAAGAATGCTAATAGGAATAAATATTTTTGCTTAGGAGCTAAAAGTGTCCATTTTAGTAATAAGGAGAAGTTTGGGACTAATGTCCCTAAAAATAATTCATCTAAGGATAAACCTAGGTCAAATAATACTAGACCAATTTTACCTAGGGAGACCATTAGAAAGGTGCAAGAGCACCTAGGTTTCAATCCCAAGTGGACTAGGCATATGCCTAGAAAGTCCCATGCCCATGATTTAAATCAAAATTTAAAAATTGGGCAATTAGAGTTAGAGAATCAAGTCTTGAGGTCAAGGCTTGAAAAACTTGAGAAGACCCTTAAAATTATACAAAATCAATTTAAAGGGTCAAACGATCAAAAGTCAAGGTCCAAAAGTCAAAGTCAACACCAAGGACCTAAGAGTCAAAAGTCAACCAAGGGCAAACAAGGTTTGGGTCACAAACCTAAGCCTAAGGTGGCTTACCATAGTGTTCCATTAGATTATGGAACACTAACTAGGTCTAGAAAGACCAAGGTCAATAGGGAAGTCATCCCTAGAGTTGACCAAAGGGTGTGCCTAGTGGCTAGGGTCTCTAGGAAACCTAGGGTGGTCACTAAGAAGGTTGCAAGGGGAGTTACCCCTAGAGTCAACCTAGGTGAGACCCAAATGACCAAGGCTAATAAACCTAGGAGGGTCATTAGGAAGGTATCTAGGGAGGTTATCCCTAGGGAATACCTAATTAACCCTAGGAGCTCAAATAGGTTTTGGGTTCCTAAGAGCGTGATTGATTCACGCTAGATGGGTTTAGGGTGTGCCAACCTTGATTGGATGGGTAGTTAACCTAACCATGGCAAAGGTGGCACTTTAGGATATTTTCAAGGTTATGGTTACCTTGGAAATAGTTTTTGATTTTAATCCTAAAAGACTTTAGGATGTGCCAATATTAATTATGAAGTTTGATAAAATGATCATTTTGGCACAATTTAAGTTTAGTGGTTAGTGTGCCATTTTGGGTTTTTGGCACACTAGGGAGAAAAGTAGAAATATGGCAAAATATGATTAATTATATCAAATGGCAAGTAATATTAAAATTTAGGTATTACACACCTTTATATCTTATTTGCCATGCTTTGATTTGTCATATGCCATGACATGACATCATGTTCATTCTCATCATTTATATGTCATGTACATGGTTAGGATTAAGGATTAAATGTCATGTGTTTTTAGATTTCATATTATGCCATGACATCATGATTATGAGCATGTGTTTATCTATATCATCTCTAATGCCATAATCATTCATGCATTTAAGATATTTTAATTGAAATTGATTTAAGGATAATGGCATGACTTGAAGTCCCATTTATAAGGGAATCAAGTAGGGTTGCCTTAGAAAAATGCATGAAACCCTAGATTAAATGAACCAAAACCCACATCTCACATCCAATTGACATGTATGTATATTTATACACCCTAGATACATGTGAGATGCTAGGATATGAGTTAAGTTCAAGGTGCATAGTGTTTGCATCTAGATGAACTAAAACTCATCTTATATGAACGTGGATCATTGGGAAAGCTTGTGTACAAGTCATGTACTTAGAGCCCAAGGAATATGATCCAAAATAAGGTTTTGAAATCATTTTAAAATCAATTTAGAAAACCTTGGTGAAGTCTATCTTTTGATAGCAATCACCATTGATGAAGTTGATACAAAATAGGGCCAAAACATTGAAAATTTCAATGGTTTTGAGTTTTGTATCAAACTCACTATTTTATGGGTAAAATATTTTTCAAACATTTTTCACCCATTGTTTTTGTCATAAGTATTATACGTATCAAATTTCGTGATTTTTCGATATACGATAATTATTTATGAATTTTTGAATTTCGCTCGATAGAAATTGAGAATTTACATTCTGATCGCCACTTGGTGGCTGATCGATGAGAGTGGCTTGATCGATGATCAAAAGTCGATGTGTCCGACTTCGGGTTAACAAGGTTTGTTTAGCCTGTGTTCAGCTATGGTAAGGTTCCTAACCACTCCTAACCCAGGATATGCTTTGGGAAGCATTATGAATGAAAATCCATTGGATATGTATTAGTAGTTCTGTTAGTTAAAAGAATCAAATTTAGGGTGAGTAAAAGAAATATGTAGAACTTATAACCTTAATTTTGATGGTTTATATTTACTAATGGCTTAGGGCTTTCAAGGACATTGTTGGTGCAATGATCAAGGGGGAACAAGCCTTTAGGGGGAGGTATCCATCTTGGGATGATGGATGTGTTTTTCTCCTTGAAGAGGAGAAGTTATTGGGAGAATGTTATCAATTGAAAATTGATGGGTGTTTGATACCCAATTTGGAAATTGGGAGAGTGAAATAGGAGTGCCTCTCTTGAGTGATATGAGACTTATCACTAGGAAGATGGTAGACATCCTAGGTATTTTTGATCAAGGGGGAGATTGTAAGATCTCATTGGGACATGAGACATTGACCTCCTTGGAGAGAAAACCTTTTTGATGTTAGTCGGGGAGAATGTTTGGAGGAGAACATTTGATTTACATTTTCACTTAAATGTTTGGGGGAGAACATTTGGTGAGTGTTTACCAATTTGGGATAATTGGTAAGGGATTTGAGTTAGTGTTCTAACTCATGGTTTTATTTGGTTTTTGTCAAACATCAAAAAGGGGGAGATTGTTGGTGCAATCGGCCCAGGTCACGATTGACCAGGACTCGAGTTTGACTCGAGTGATGTTTTGATGTTTGACAAAGTATGTTTGACAAAGTATGTTAGACATAGGATTGACATTGATGTTTGACATTAATGTCGGTTAATATGTTGGGGAGATTGTTTATACAATCGACCCAGGTTATAATTGACCAGTCTCGAGTTTGACTCGAGGGAGACTTTGGTGGTTGACTAGGGTTGACCATGTGTTTATGGGAAAGTCCAAGTCATGGGTACTTGGCATGGAAAGTCCAAGTGGGACACTTGACATTTGGGAAAGTCCAAGTCTTGAGTACTTGGCATGGGAAGTCCAAGCATGGGTCTTGGCAAATGAGAAGTCCAAGCATGGGTCTTGGCAAATGGAAAGTCCAAGCATGGGTCTTGGCATGGAAAGTCCAACATGGGTTGGCAAGGGAAAGTCCAAGCTTGAGTCTTGGCATTTGAGGAGTCCAAGGGGATTGATATTGGCGGCGTAAAGTCCAAGCGGAGTCTTGGCGACGTAAGTCCAATGTGCCTTGGCGGTGTAGACACCGTTAGCATGACATAGCCGATGGAAGCACCTGAAGGCTAGCGCGATGGATGAACAAGTCATGGATGACTTGGAGGGATCTGAGAGGCGTGAGGCTGATGGAGGTGGCTAGAAGGCTTAGGTCTAGGCTAAGGGTGGTCTAGCAAGTATGGGGGCACCATACTTGGGTTAAAACCTCATTCTTGAGGTCAGGCAATGACCGCATTATGGCGGCTCGATCGACGCGAGTCGACTCGAGTTCGATGCCGGTTGAGAGCTTTATGGGTTTCATCGCTCGCGGGAGCAATCGTGATCAGTCGACGGCAATGACCGCTAAGGGATGGCAATGATCACGGCCGAAGTCATGAGATAACGCCCGTGAGCCGATCGGTGGCCGCCGACTACGGCGTTAGCCGATCGCCAATGTTGGCGTGATCGGTGAGAGTCCCGCTGGAATTTGTCCAACGTGGATCGAGCCGTTGTCTCACATGGGCAATGACCGGGTGATTTATGGCGACAAAGCGGAACCAAATCGACGCGAGATAAAAGGAAGTTGTTCGTGGAGATTGCGGCATCAATTCTTGGGGAGCTTTCTTGAGGCGATTTGAAGGCGATTTGCAGGTGCATTTCAGGGCCCTTCAACCTCATCCAAGCAACCAACAAGCAAAGCGCTCAAACCCTAGTTTTGTAAAGTGTTCTTTACATTTCCTTTGTATTTGATTGTATTTCTTTAGATTATTGTTGTAATCTTGTGTACGAGGTTTCTCCACCTCCGACTTGTTGTCGAGAAGGAGTTTATTGATTAGTGATTGCATTGGCATCGCTAGAGCTCGTTAGAGCTCAATCCGTGGAGTAGGAACCGTGTGGTTCCGAACCACGTTATATGATCGTGTTGTGATTGTGTGTCTTGTTATATTTATTTGTTATTACTATTCCGCTGTGCTAACAAGATTGTAGACAATCGAACGCGAAAGAATTCCATCATCGTACGGTATCACGTTATTCACCCCCCCTCTAGCGGCGTCAAATCCCCAACAATTATAATCTAAAATATAAATTAGAGCAAATATATTGGCACTCATAATTTAAAATTTATAAAAGCATAATTTTTATTTAAAAAAAACATCCATTGGAAAGCTAACTTCTAAATATGAAATTGAGAATTATTTTTTAATTTCTTTTAATTCTAGTGAAATAAAGAGTGAGCTAAATTTTAATATTTTCTAATAATGATTGTAGATAATTTAAAAGTATATCTTTTTTATGTAAACAAATTATAATTTATTTTTTTATTATTGTAAAATAGATATTTAATTTTAAAGGTAATATTTTGGATGAAAAATGATATCTTTTTTTATTTTTGACTATTTAAAATTACAAGTATTATTGGATGACTAAACGGGAGGTATTAAAAAAGAAATATAATTTTTAAATGATTAGATAGAGGAGCTTAATACTAAATAAACTATTACTATAAGAACGAAAAATGTAAATAATAACGTTACTTTCCATAACAATAAAAATAAGTAAATAAAATATATTAGTTTTAATTCGTTTATACATTAACAAAACTGTGTATAAATTATGAGCAATAAAGGGTCAATATTTTTTAAATAATCCAAATCCTTTTTTTTAAGTCGGTGGACCGCAAATGTTATAGAATTGATAACACAGCCTAAATTGCACTTCCCCCCAACAATTATGTTCTTTCTCAATTATATAGCTGTAAATTGAAAAAATAGAACTTAATTTAAAATTGTCTATCTTATAGGGTCCTAGAAGAAATTTGCTGTCTAGCCATCCGGCATATAAATTTGGGGCCCTCGAAGACCCTGATTCCTTCGCTTTCTCGCACGCTTGCGTCGCCACCGAGAGGACAACGAGAGGCTTCGGTCCCTTCTGTTCGAAACCCTAGGAATTTCTCCTCGCTCCGCCTTCGGCTTGTCTCCTTCCCTGCTATTCCATCGTCCAGATCTTTGAGGGTCGTGTTACCCTTGTTTATGTGCCCCGGTAAGGATTACGCTGTTTGGCTTTTGTATGCCCTGGGTTGAAGAAAGGGTTGATTGCTGAAATTCCTTGGGGGTTGGGTTGGAGGTTAGATTAGATCTTTGATCTAATTCATTTTTTTTTAAATTATTTCTTCTGTTCTTTTGATGTTCTTGATACGGCTCGAGAGGGCTCTATGACCATTTGGGGGCCTTTATTTATTTATTTATTTATTCGCTATCCAAAATCGAGGGTTTTCTTGGAGTGCTGCTGAAGATTAGATCCTCCTCCCAAGAACAAAAAAAAATTCTTTATAAAATCAGAGTGTATGTAATTTCTCCCTTCTCTTCCAGTCGGAAGTTGGGTTGAACAGGAAAGGATTTCGATACTTTAGGTCTATTAGCATGGCACTAGATTTTCCTTTTTTTTCTGTATTTTCTACTCCATTTATTAATACTGATGATGAGTCCTCTTGCGCGGGATGCAAGACGAACCCTCTTAACATTCCTTTGGAGATTGGAAGTGGTTATGGCTACATGGGAGGGATCAGAGGGGATAGTGATTTGGCCGATGTGGAGTGTATGTTTGACCCAGTGGACTTACTGCCAGATGATCCATTTGGGATGGGGCTTGATGACAGTATGGAAGCTGCAATTGCCAGCATTTTTGAAGCCAGTGGTGGTGACTTGTTTGGATGGACTTTGTTGAACTTACCGGAGTTCCTGTTTTACCATGACGGTTTGTTGGAAGAACAGCATAGTTGGGTGGAGGAAACCTTCGGTGGAGATGGACAACCAAACTTGGTTGTGGAACCACCTTCAAGATGCAATCATGAAGAAACCTGTTGTGGAAATGAGGACCTGCTGCATGATGCTTTTTTTTATTCACTTGGACATTTGAATCTTCAGGATCTCCTTTCAGTAGAAGGGGTCTGCAGGTCCTTGCGTGTGGCTGTTCAAAGTGATCATCTTTTATGGAGATGTATACATTTGGATTCTCCTTTAAGTGAGAAGTTCACTGATGATGTTCTGGTGCGATTTGCTCAGAGATCTCAAGGTAATTTGCAGTGTTTGAGCTTGCCAGGTTGTTCAAAGATCACAAATGATGGGCTAAAGCGAGTGCTAGACATTAGTCCCAAGTTAAGGAAGGTTAGTATTTATTAGAGGAACATACTTTGGGTCTTAATTCCAACTTTGTTATGTTGTTATATTTTTGCTTATGCAGATCATGCACCTATTTTAAATTTACTCAATAGTGGTAAATATGAACCATCTTGCATCTTGTATTATTTAGAATACTACTGTTAGTGATTCAAGCAAGATTAACGTGGTTATCTGTCTCAAGCACAGTCATGAGGCAAGTTAAGGCACATACTACTGAAGTTGGAGTAAAAAAAATGTAGCCACTAGACAACAAGGATGTTATTAGGGTCTTCTATTTCTCATGTTATAAATATGCAGGTAATTATGCCCATCTGTTTGTCATTACTAGATCTGCAAGTTACGTATCCAAATTGAGCATGTAGTAATTATGTCTGATGCAGTTTTTTTCTCTTGAATTAATGATGATTGAGGTTCTTATAACTCTTTTCTTATTACACTCCAAAATAATCTGAGAGGAATTAGGCATCCAATGTCTAGAATCTTTTTAAATTTGATGTTGTCTGAATTTCTTGATTATCTTGAAAAAAAAAAGTATACATGAAATTTTCATTGATGAGTGGTATGGTAAATTTTCCTATAGTGATCTGATAGATATTTCTGTATTTAAAGGAAGATGTAGAAATTTCTTCTTCTTGATTTGAAAAGTAGTCCAGTACTTGTTTTTCTTTCTTTGTCATGATATTTCGTTCCAATACCTTAAGCTTAAGGTCTCCTTGATTGTTTATTGACTAGGACATTGTTACTTGACATGCTTAAACCTAGAATCTCTTTAGTTGAATGTTAAGATAGGTGCGTAAACTCATATAGCCAAAGGCAAAACAAGTACTTATATATGTTGTCAATAAAAACTCTTTACATGTTTCAATTGATGCAATCTTGTCAATGGTTTAGGTGACGTCATCAATTGATAAACCTGCTGTTTTTTTTTAGCTTTTTCCAGAAATCTATCCATGTTTTCATGGCCAAACCTTGGCAATATAGGTCAATTATCATCTCTTTTATCTATGCAGCTAAATGTAAGTGGATGTGTTAGGCTAAGTCTTGACAGAATCATAAATGACCTGAAGGAATTCCAATCACAAGGAATGCCAGGAATACAACATCTCAAGCTGGGGAAGCTTTTTGTTGTATCTGAAGAACAATACGGAGAGCTGAAGTCATTGCTATGCCTGGATCAGCTTCAACAGTGTCAACCTCAGAAATCACGGTTCTACCACACTTGTCGGTTGTCACATCATTGTGATGACAACTGTGTCCTGGACTTTGATTTCTGCCCATTTTGTGAGAAGTACAAGCTTGTTTATGACTGTCCTTCAGAAAGTTGTCGAGTACAAGGCCCTAAATGGTGCAGGGCTTGTGATGTTTGCATTTCAAGGTGTGTTCAATGTGGAAAATGCATAAGAGACAGCAGATACATGGAGACATTTTGTCTTGAATATCTCTGCTCGGGTTGTTGGAACCTACCACCATCAAACGAGAGAGAAGAAAAATGAACCTGTTCTGCAAATGCTTTTGTTTATGCAAAAGCTAAAATTGCAAAATCATTTGTCATGTTTGTTCTTCTATGATCGGTTTCGGGTTGGCTAGAGAGTCATGTCTATGCCATCCAAGCCGCAAGTCTTTTTCTCACTGCTGCTGACGAAGAGACCATTTTTTTTTTTTGGAACAAGAGAATTTGCCAAGGACAATAAGTCACTTGGTAGCCACTTGACATTCACCCCTGCACCCAGGCAGTCCCTCTGTTTGAGGACAAGTTCAAGATCTGATCATCCTTTCTGCAATACCATTGATAATCTGAAACACAATGTCATTTTATTTTATGAATATGCTAGTGGAGATGGTGGTGAAGGAAGCAGAGAAGTTTGCTAAACTCGAAAAGGACCAGTTGGAATCTATGATTTAAGAGAAGAAAAACAACTGAAGGAGCTCGGAGAGAAAGTAATGGGAGCCGCTGATCCGAAGCAATTGGAATCTGGAATCTGTGACACAAGCAACTGGAGGAGCTTGGAGAGAGTGAGGTAAGTCATTGATATGAATGAAGAATCAGTTGGAAGCTGTGATTTAACAAACACAGAGGCAACTGCAGGAGCTTGGAGAGAGTGAGGAAAGCCATTGATGTGAAGAAACCAGCTGGAATCTGTGATTTAACAAACACAGACGCAACTGGAGGAGCTTGGAGAGAAAGTGAGGGAAGCCATTGATGTGAAGAAACCAGCTGGAATCTGTGATTTAACAAACACAGAAGCAACTGGAGGAGCTTGGAGGGAAGCCATTGATGTGAAGAAACCAGCTGGAATCTGTGATTTAACAAACACAGAAGCAACTGGAGGAGCTTGGAGAGAAAGTGAGGGAAGCCATTGATGTGAAGAAACCAGCCGGAATCTGTGATTTAACAAACACAGAAGCAACTGGAGGAGCTTGGAGAGAGAGCGAGGGAAACCATTGACATGAAGAACCAGTTTGTGATTTGATAAATGACAGGAGCAGCCTGAGGAAAAGAGCTTGGAGTGAGGGTCCACGGCTAGAAACGAAGATGAGACAAAGCTGAAGGAGCTTAAAGATGCTGTCTCTCCCTGTGGTTCAACGAAGCTCTGGCAATCGCTCGACAACCAACCAGGTTCCACTTTCAGACCTAATGAATCGGCAACTGGATCTGATCCCCCGACGAGGGAGCCGTGATGGTGGAAGCAGACTTCTAATTCACCTCCAGTATAACTGATATTGAATTTGTGTAGTATTATGTATCTGTTCTCCAATTGTTTTTCTTGTCTAATTTGAAATTTAAGACGAACAGTATGTAGAGGCCTTAAAAAAGGGGGGAAAAAATTAAAACGAATTCATTTTAAAAAAAAGGAAATTTTCCAGTTGGATTCAGCTTCAGATATGTGCTTTCTGGTTGATGTTTCGTGTGACTTTTATTAAATGTATTTGATGTCTCATGTGTTGGATGAAATATTGATTGTGTGAATGATAAACTTTTATAAATTTAAAATTCCCTAAATATATTACTTGTATTCAATTTGTTTATTTATTAAAAATTGAAGTTTTGTCCAATTTAATATATAATTTTTATCCAATTGGATTTTGTTCTCAGTTGACTTTTATTTTTTCTAAAATTCAATTTTAAAATAAATGGTCAATTTATTTATCTTTTAAAAAAAGACTATTTCCTTTTGATCTTCTCCCTCATCTTCTCTGCCGACGTGGCGAGCCACGAGCGTTCCCAGCTACTTCCTCCCATATACGCCCTCAACTCGTCATCAGTTTCGCCGAATCTAACGGCCCAGATTTCTCCAGAAGCACCGGCACCGGATTCCCCATCGGGCACGTGTCGGTCACCAACCAAAACATTGCCCAATAGCGACTAACAAAGGTCAATTTGCATATACCCTCTTTGCTGTTTCTATTTCTCAATTACGCTACCCATTCTTCGCTTTCCCCGTCCCTACGAGAAGCTGAAGGCCCCTAGAGGATCTAAATGAAAGTTTTATAACTTGCAGGGCTCTAGAGAGAATCTACAGTTTGGTGGTCGATCTCGATCCTAAAATTAGGATTTAGGGGCTTGAAGACACCTTCCTCCTCTCTCTCTCTTCTCGTACGCTTGCCTGGCCACCGAGAGGAGAACGATAGGTTTTGGTCCAATCGTTCCGAAACCCTAGGATTGCAGCCTCTCTCCGCCTTCGGATCGTTTCCTAGCTCGCTATTTCCTCGCTCAGATCTTTGAAGGTCGCTTGCCCTTGTTTATCTGCTCCGCTAAATAGTACTCTGACCAGTTTTTCTATGTCCTTAGTTGATGTTTAGATTAATTGGTTACGATGAAGGTTTGATTGCTCAGGTCCTGTTGGGGGGTGCGTCGGAGGTTACCTCAGATCCTTGATTCTTTTCTCGTGTAGTTGGTACATGATCCCATTTTTTAATCCTTTCTTCTATTCGTTTGCTCTTTCTGATACGGCTCAAGAGGGCTCAATGATGTGTTTGGGGCTGTTTTTTTTATTTGCTATCCAAAATTGAGGGTTTTCTTGGAGTTCTGAAGATTAGGTTAGGTCGGATTTATTAGGTATTGAACCCCGTCAAAAAACGATCTTTGTAAAATTAGTGTCGATAGTTTTTCCCCTACAGAAGTTGGGTTGAACAGGAAAGGATTTGGATATTTTAGGTCCGTTAGCATGGCACTAAATTTTTCCTCTTGTTCTGTCTTTTGTACTCCATTTATTCATTTCGACGATGAGTCCTCCTTCACGGGATGCAAGAGGAGCCCCCCTAACTCTCTGCCTGATAGTGAATTAGCTGATGCGGAGTGGATGTTTGATCCGGCGGACTTATTGCCCGATGACCCATTTGGGATGGGGCTTGATGGCAATATGGAAGCTGCAATCGCCAGCTTTATTGAGGCTAATGGTGATGACTTGTTTGAATGGACTTTGATGAACTTACCTGAATTTCAGTTCTACCATGATGGTTGGATGGAAGAAGAGCATAGCTGGGTGGAGGATTCCTTCAGTGGGTTATCTGTTCCTAAAATTGAAGATGGACAATCTAGCTTGGATATTGGAGAATCTTCAAAAAGTAATCATGAAGAAACCTGTCGTGGAAATGAGGGCCTTCCACATGATGCTTTTGTTTTTGTGCTTGAACACTTGAATTTTCGGGATCTCCTCTCGGTTGAAGGGGTCTGCAGGTCCTTGCACGCAGCTGTTCGGTGTGATTTTCTTTTATGGACATGTTTACATTTGGATTCTCCTTTGAGTGAGAAGTTAACCGATGATGCCTTGCTACGATTAGCTCAGAGATCTCAAGGTAATTTGCGGTGTTTGAGCTTATCAGGTTGCTCAAAGATCACAAATGATGGGCTCAAGCGAGTGCTAAACATTTGCCCAATGTTAAGGAAGGTTAGTATGTATTAGGGGAACATGCTTTACACCTTGTTTCCATTTTCAATTATGTTGTTGTATATATTTTTTTTTTCTTCTTATGCAGCTGTTTTGTTGCACCTATTTTTAATTTAATCAATAGTCCGATAACAGCAGTTATCTCGCATCTTTACTATTTAAAAGATCTAACATACTGCTGCTAGATACTCAAGGCAGATTAAGGTGATGATCTGTCTCCTTTTATCTATCATTCATTCTGTCACAAAATTCCATGAGGAGAAAGAGTCTCGCCTGAATTTGTTGGGTATTGCATCATTGCATTTTGCTAATAATTTTACAATTTTGTCAATTATAAGTATATTCAAGTTTCTAAGTGAATCATAGTTAGGTTTTATGTCCTAATTATATTGTGGTGCCAGATCTGGATGAAAATTTATATAAATCCATTGAGAACATGTAATCAATAGTCAATCAATGAATATAAAAGTTTCATGGGAACATACATGCAACATAGAAGATAGTTGTGGAGGATGAACTCAACTCTCACTTGTTACTATCCAAAATGATGATGTCTAATTTATCAGTGATAGAAGCTCTTTAATATTATTTTATATTATAGATGGAACAAATGCTTTAGGCTTCTAACATGTTGAACATAAAAAATGAAAGGAAACATGTTAGAAATGAAAAAAAAAAGTGCAAAACATTATGGGAGGATGCTAACTGTTAGGGTGTGTTTGGTTCAAGTTATAATGCATAGTCTTGTTATGTGATTACCAAGTAATCACATAACCAAGGTTGTGGGGAATAAAACATAACTTATGTTGTTTGGTTCAATCTTAAGTAATACAATAAAAATTTGTTTGTTTGGAGGTTTTAATTTATAACATAGTTTAGCATTTTATTGTATTACCCTTGGATGATATTAATTGGGTGTTCACTCATGGAAGAGGCTTTTGAAAATTTTGGATAATTGACTGCATTACCCTTTATTAACCCCGGAATCAATAAAAATCTTATGCTTCCAAAATAATCAGATTCCGGGTTTTATGCCTCATTTGTTGACGTGGTAGACATCCTTTATTACAAGAAAATTTAATTTAATAGCCCATATATTGACAGTGGTGGACATCTAGACCTTCATCCCCCTTTTCAATTTCAATGTTCCTAAAACTATTCTCTTCCAGTTTAACTTGTTGACTTGGAACCAGAATACAATCTGGTCTGCTTTGTGTATTAAACTGGAAATAGAAAGGGGTTTATCCAGTAGAATTGACAAGACTAAGTTCTTTTTTATTAAAAAAAATTCCAGCCAAGATGCATGCTATCATATCATTGCTATAGTTGTTGAAATGTATATTCCCCACTGTTGGTTTTTTAGATACAGGAGTTGGTATGGTTTTCTTTCATAATACTTGTATAAGGGCTAGAGAGAGAGAAGAAAATATTAGTAAGCTGATTTAATTAATTTAAATGTTATTAGTGATATATCTGTGAATAGAGCTCATTGGAGTAATAAAATTTATATAGCTGACCAAATAGTTGGGACAAACGTGCTATAATCTATCCATTAGGGTTTTTTCTTCTCTTATTACTATATTATATATTACGTCTGATACATAGTATATCATATTATATCATTCATGTTTTTATTAAACTATTTATCCTATATTTATTGTATACAAGATTTCCATTTTAAAAATTAGTTATCATAGTTTGATATTTCTATTAAATTTATATAAATATTTACTACGTACAAAATATAAATTCATATTTATAATACTATTTTTCAGATCAATCGGTTCAAATGATTTGAAGATGATGTAATTAGTTTGAATATTTTTAGTGATATAACATTGCATAGGGATCAATGGAGGAATACAATTTATACCTATCAAATAGTTAGGGCAAAGATCTTATAATCTGTCCGTTAGGTATTTGGTAATATTTGAAGGGTTTATTCTTCTCTTATAACTATATTATGTATTATGTCTGATTCATAGTATTGTATGTGTTTTGGTTAAACTATTTATCTTTTTTATATTTATTATACACTAGTTTTCCATTTAAAAAAAATGTTATCATAATTTTTGATATTTCTACCAAATTTATGGTTATGTAATACTTGTACAATATAAATTTACATTGACAATACTACGAGGTTGTAGTGATATGTTAATGACCAATGAAGGGCCGAATGAAGGCAAATTAATGCCTTTGTTTATTAAATACCAAGTTTTAAGAAATAAGAAATCACCATTTTTTGCAATAGAGGATGTTATTAATGTTTCTTTATTAACAAGGTCAACTTTGTGTGTGAGTGTGTGTGTGTGTGATTACCGATATTTGCATAGTTCAATTAAGGCAATCTTGTCAATATTTTATGGCACATCATCCTTTATAAGACCTATTCTTTGTTATTATTATTTTTATTTTAGAAATCCATCCATGGTTTCTTGCTCAATCCTTGTTGATATAGTTCAACTATTATCTGTTTTGTCAATGCAGCTAAATGTTAGTGGATGCGTCAGGCTAAGTGTTGATGGCATCATAAACAGCCTGAAGGAATTCCAAGCACAAGGAGTGCCTGGAATACAAAATCTCAAGCTTGGTAAGCTTTTCGTTGTATCTACAGAACAATACAGTGAGCTGAAATCATTGCTGCGCTTGGATCAACTTCAACTAGTTCAACCCCAGAAATCAAGGTTCTACCACACTAGTCAATTTCCACGTCATTGTGATGATGACTCTGTCCTTGACTTTGAAATCTGCCCATTATGTGGAAAGTACAAGCTTGTTTATGACTGTCCTTCAGAAAGTTGTCAAATGGAAGTCCCTAAACGGTGCAGGGCTTGTGATTTTTGCATATCAAGGTGTGTTCAATGTGGAAAGTGTATAAAAGATCACAGATACATGGAGACATTTTGTCTCGAATATCTCTGCTCAGGTTGTTGGAGTCTACCACCATTAAATGAGAGAGAGGAAGAAAAGTGAACCTTTTTTGCAAGTGGTTTTGTTTATGCAACCTAAAATTACAAAACCAAATGTCATGCTGTTCTTATTTGATCTGTTTCTGGGGCTTAGTTGGCCTTGTTTATGATAAGTTAAAGAAATACAAAATCCACTAGAGTTTTGTTGGATAGGATTTCAGAAAAGTAGTTGAAGCCAGTGGCAGACTACAAAATATGTCGGAAGCTGATAAGGTATTTTAACTATTTGGAGGTTTCTAAGGTGGATATTGTTCGGCCAACTACTGAACATCTTTTTTACTCATTTGCAGGAAATTCTGTTGCATTTCATTCTGGCGCCCCTTTATCCACTTATGTATGACATGGAGGTCACATCAGTCTGGTTAGCTCCTACAGGGAAAGTGATTTCTTCTAGTATCCATCTTCGCTTGTGATGTTAAATTAAATCTGAAAATCTGTCTTAACATGCCATTATGTTAGGTTGATGCGTTGACATGTATCATTTCCTTGTTTAAATTCATATACCAATCAATTATTAGACCGAAACATACAAACAAATCCATAGCTGCTATTGTTTCTTGCATGGAGGCACTAGTGTCTTGACCTTCTGACATCCATGAGATTTGTCTGTCATCTTGCATCTGGGAGACTTAGGGCGTGTTTTTCCTTTTCTTCTCTCGTTTTTTCCCCGCATTTTCTCTTTTCCAGAAAATGGAAAAATCAATTTTCTGTTTTCTAATCAAATTCAAGCTTTGTTTTCCAGATTTTTTAGAAAACAGTGTAACCAAATGCACTTTCCGTATTTTCTCATTTTCCCCGGAAAATGAAAATGAAAATGCTGGAATCATACGCCCTCTTAGTTTCCTCTCGGAGTTTTGATCCATGGTAAAAGAACCTTGTCATGAATTCCATGCAATGACTCTTAGGCTAAAGTAACTAGGTCACAAGACATTGAATTTCTTATTTTTAGAGTAGAAACGCATTTTTATATCAATTGCGGTTAGTTAATGGTGTGCCTAATGGAACCTGACTTCGTATTTTTTGAGGCTTTTGACAGTGTTAATATAGATTGGTGATCTTGTATCTATTTGCCAAACTGTAGAAAGACGAGCTAGGCTAGAGATCCTGTCAAGCTGTTTCACCATGCTACTAAATTGCACATGTCCTACATTAATTTCCTGGAACGATATCATCTAAGTCCCACTTAGCAGAGCTGACCATCTTCCTTGGAACTTGTTAATAAATTCTATCCTAAAGCAGCTCTCTCTCTCTCTCTCTCTCTCTCTCTCTCTCTCTCTCGCTTACATTACAACCTAATATTACATTTGGTGTACCAATGGATAAATCTTGAAACAGATGGAAAAAAGTAAGGCAGCGTTTAGTAGAGAGAAAATTATTTTTTCTATTTTTTTTTTAGAAAATAGAAAATGATTTTTTTAGTATTTTATAATTTTTTAGAAAATATTTTTTTATTTTTTGAAAAACGAAAATGAAAATAGAAAATGATTTTCCAAAGTTTTTCAGATTTTCAAAAAACGTTTTTTTATTTTTTAGAAAATGGAGATGAAAAATACCAATCAAATACGTTTTCTTATTTTCTCAAAAAATAAAAACAGAAAATGAAAAAAAAAAATCTCTATCAAATGCCCCCTAATTATTTTTTGTGATAGAATAGTCAAGGAACATGTAGTTCTTTGTTTGGGTCATAGGGGGGATTGACAAGAAATATTTATTGGAATGCTTTAGGAGAAGAAATAATTTTGGAAAAGATTAATGCTTTCTTTATATATATACCAAGTAATTTTCCTATATTGGACTTCAAAGAATGCAAGTGTTTATCAGTTTAATGATATAATCATACGATGTCTTGCAAATGTGAAGCTTCCTTATCTGTAGTAAAGTTACTTAGACTGTACTAGTAGCAAACTTAAAAGGCATAAACTGAGAACTAGTAATGTTGATGCAATAGTGCCAAGAAATCTATCAGGGGTAGGATAATAGCACAATTGAAGCTTGTTTTTAAGGTTTTTTTTTAAATTTTTATCGATCTAGATAGTTAAGCTTAAATTTAACCCCTTGAATTGGATTCGATTAGATTATCTCATAGTAATTAGATCCTCTCTTTATTAGTTGTGCTAGTCCTATTTTGAGATGGACATCATGCAATCTGCGACATTTGATGAGATATGGATTGGCTATAGTATTTTTGTTCTATTTCTCACTAGCCTATTTTAGATTGTTTCAAATTGAGTTTGTTGCATTTGCAATGGAATCAATCAAAGTAGATAGTTTACTAGTGTATCATTTCTTTTCTCTATCATTGAATCATTATGGAACATATATATCCTCCACTTCATATTTTCATCTAATTATGACAGTAACTCCAGTCAATTAAATGATTCAAGGCAATTGACTAAATAATATATTCCAAAATCAGTCAAGGATAAAGATAAAAATCACTTTGATCTACATGCAATGCAATGCACTTTTTATGTAATGATTGTGTTGAGCTTATTTGTGGGAAAAGTGAATGTGTCTTAGGTGCTTTCTTTATCTTTTAACTATTACACTCGTAAAAGCTCAACAATTTAATAAGAAATGTATTTTCATTGGTTGTTTTCATAAAGTTTTATAAATAGTCGCATCTATAGAAAAAAAAATATTTAAAATTGGATTGAATATACTAGTGTTAGTCATGGTACTCTAAATACAATCAAACTACAAAGAAAAATTAATATGAAATATAATTTTAGTAAAATTATTATTTTGATTAATCATCTCATTGAATTTGTGCAACCAGTAGACAATATAAAAAAAAATTCTAATAGCCTTGCTATTTTGATGATACACCAAAATAGGTGTGCCACGATTTTAAAACATATAGTTAATAAAAATATACTTAGTTATAGTAATTTTGAGAATGAGATATGAGGTTAAGGTATGACCAATACATGTTATATTTTTACTATAGGACAACAATATATAATTTTACATTTGTAGACATGTTAATGGCTAGATAAACTCATAGGCTAGATTATCGCAGAACAACCCATTAAATATGACTTTGTTATTTAGTGTTTATAGATTTTAATGTAGGAAGCATAATTAGTTTTAAATTTAGAGTGTGTATGGTTCAAGTTTTATATGTATAATTTTGATTATGTGATTATTAGATGATTATGCATAATCTCGGAATAAAAAAAATTTTAATCTTTCAAAGTAATGCGATTTTAGATTATGTCTCATTATGTTTCCATTTATTTACGCGGCGAACATGCTCTATTATATGAGAATTATTCAATACTTAATTGAACTAAATAAATTTAAATGATATAACTAAATAAGTTATTAGCAATTATTTTGAATCAAACATACCTTTAAAATTATCGCTCATCTCGAAGTGAATTAACATCTTTTGACACTTTTAGGTTGGTCTCTTAAAAAGATTATATATATTGCTAGTTTTATGAAGATGAGAAAATAATCAATAGACAATTTTAGCATGTTTGTTAAAGATCAATCTAAATTCTTTGTGGCCGATCAAAAAAGTTTGATCATTTATTTATATTATCATTATATCTAAGATATTATTTAGTCGATTTGGCTATTTTATCCCTCTCAATTGAATTAGTTATCAAAGAATGATATTATAAATACAATTTATATTTTTACACATACAAAATAATTAAATATTTGTGTAAACATATTGACATCAATGACAAAATTATTTTAAAATATTCAAATTTATATATAAGTAAACCTATTCATTTTTTTTTACTAAGAAATATCTATTAATTTAGTTGCAGAGATTCATACAAAATAAATTATATGGGTATATTATGTATATTGTAAAGGAAAATGAAATGTTATTAAAGATATATAAATACATAAAATGTATAACATTTTGTTAAATAGATGAAGTGCTTTAATAAGAGCTTATTACCAGGAAGAAAATTAAAAATTCAAATCCACGCAAACGAAACAACAACTAACATCGTCAAAACATATATTAGATAAACTCATGTAATATTTTTGAATTGAATTATAAATTTTATAAATAATATAAAAAATTATTATAAAATCGTTTTTTAAATTTGATTTTTAATCAAAATATATAAATGCATTCTTGGAGAAAAAAATAATGTGTTCATTCCAAGCGTTCTTTTATCGTCGATTCGATGACTAGATAAAGGAAGGTAAATCATGAGGGGTATTTTTGTTCAGCCAAAAACTAGTACGCGGGAATATAGACACTCCAAAAAGTTTTGCAGTTCTCGAGGATTGATCTCCTTAGGATAATTTTATCGTCTATATTAACCACTTAATCCATTTGTGGGACTATATAAATGCATTATTGAAACTATTGGAATTCAATCGTCCTTTTAAAATGATAAGGTGATTAAAAAATGATCACTTAATAATTTAAAATTGAATATATATAAAATTTGGGCGCTTTTATCCTGCGTAATTGTTGGCGATCATAATTCGATCAAAATTCGATCGGATTTCGGTCAAAATTCGATCGAATTTCGGTCAAAATTCGATTGGTCGATCGGTTGAATAGCGACGGCGACCCCAACGGATTCAAGGGTTTACTATAGTGCTCATCGGAGAAGAATATCGCAGGCGAGAGCACTGTGTATTTTTCATTTACTGTACAATCTCGTGAATTAGACGGAGATCGAATGGCTCACAGCGCGTCGTGCACAGATGCGCAACATATGAAATCTCTATATATATAGAGAGAAAAATGTTATCCTACATAACTCATCTATTAGTACCCGTCAACATCTCCATTATCCATCGTTCGATCGCTTGTATACTATAGCTCAATCTTTGAATCCTAGGAGATCAGACGATGAATAATAGAGGTGCTCACGGATGAGTTGTGTAGGATAACATTTTTATATATGTTACGCGATGCATCAGTGTTCGTCCATGCGTGATGCACCATGAGTTGTCTAATCCATCAGGATTGCACAGTAGACGAGAAATACATAGTGTTCTGCCCGCAACTCTTCTTCTCTGGCGAGCACTATAGTCAACTCTTGAACCCATCGAGATTGTCGCGGTCATTGTCCAATCGATCAGTCGATCGGACCGCGATCAGATTGCAATCGGAATCTGATCGAATTACGACAGTCAACACCACGACTGATGGTAGCCACAATCGCGATCGATTTCGACCGTAATCTGGTTGAAATTTGACTGTGATTCGATCGGACTCCGGTGTCGGTCGGAATCTGATAGAATTACGACCATGGTCGCAATTGCGGTTAATTCTGATCGCAATCTGACTGTGATCCCACTGGACTTAGATTCGGGCCGGAACGCGATCGAATTCCGATCGAATTATGCCTCAGTGTTGTGGTCAAAATCCGACTGTAATTCGATCGAAATTCGACCGCGATTCAGTCAAAATCTGACAGGGATTTGGCTAGACTCTGGTACTGGTCGGATTCCAATTAGATCACAGTCGAAATTCGGTCGTCCAACGACGATGCAGAGCAACAGGGAGTTGCCATTTTTCGACTATAAAATATTGTACATTCCTCATTAGCGTGCATGTTCGGAAGCGCACGAGTCGAACAAGGGAAGGTGGTCAGCATAACATCTACGTGTGTATATATAAGATGATGATACGCTGGGCGTGCCCAGCGTGAGCGATTGAGGGGAAATGAACAGTATTTTCATCATTCACCTGAACAGTGAAAATACTATTCACCTCAGTTGCTCATGTTGATGCTCTCGGATGAGTTGTGTAGGATATGTTGGGCATCGTGATTTGCACGTGCTAACGGGAATGCACAATAACTTACGTCGCATGACTATCTCTTTCCCATCACCCGACCACCTCTTCCCCATCACCCGAACCAAACACCCCTGTCGCTCCGCATCACCATTGAGCAATCGGATTTCAACTGTGTGATTCGATCAAAATCCGACTGCGGTCCGACCGGCGTCGGAGTCCGATCGGACCGCGGTCAGATTTCAGTTGGAATCCGACAATTTGCGATTGCCAATGCTGTGGTCGATGGCGACCACAATTGTGTTAGATTTCAATAGTGATCCCATTGGATTTCGATTGGGATTTGGTCGAGCTCGAAGTCCAGCCAGATCGCGATCAGATTTCAACCAGATTACGATTGAAATCCGACCGTGGTCCGACAGGATTGCAATCAAAATTTGACCACGACCAAAATCCAACCACGGTTGGATTCCAACTGGATTACGGTCGAAATTCGATCGAATTGCGAACGTGGTATTGGTGGCCGCAATTCAACCTCAATCCGACCACTGTATGACCGGAATTGGTGTCCGATCGGATTGCGGTCGGAATCAACTGCTATTGTGGCCGCTAATGGCTACAGCACTGGTGTTGCAATTCGGTCAAATTTTGATCGAAATTCAATCGAAATCTGACAACGGTTCGATCGGTCGGTTAGCCGGACAATGGTGGTGACTACAGTGGTGACCCCGACGGGTTCAGGGGTTGGGCTATAGTGCTCACCGGAGAAAATTTTGAGGATTCAGAGAAGGAGACAGAGTAGAGTATTGTGTATTTTTCATTACTGTACATTCCCATTTGATCGGACGGTGGAAAAGCTATCGCGCACGGATTGTCGCCCAACATAACATTTCTATATATATAATTCATCCGTGAGCATCCATACGCATGTCTATTATCCACTGTCCGATCTCCTATGGTTCAAAGATTGGGCTATATTGCGCAAGCGATCGGACGGTAGATAATAGAGGTACACACAGGTGCTCACGGACGAGTTGTGTGTGTCTAGGATAATATATATATATATATATATATATATATATATATATATATATATATATATATATATATATATATATATATATATATATATATAATTTATGAGCATCCATCATGCACACATTCATTATTTACCATCCGATCTCTTAGAGTACAATGATTGAACTATAGTGCGCAAACGATCGAATGGTAAATAATGAAGGTGTGCATGATGGATGCTCACAGATATATATATATATATATATATATATATATAACACATCCATGTTCGCTTGTGTGCGATGAGATCTCCACTGTTCGATCCATCACGATTGCACAATAAATGAAAATTGCACAGTGCTCCACCATGCATCTTCTTCCTCGGATGTGCACTATAGCCCTTGCCTAAATCCGTCGGGGTCATCGTCTTCGCCGTCATCGTTTGATCGATTGGATCCCAACGATGGCGACCACAATTCGATCGGATTCCGACCACAATTCAGTTGGAATCTGACTGCGATCGGGCCGGACTCCGATGCCGGTCGGACAACGATAGGATTACGGTCGAAATCCAACGGAACAACGGTGGCAGTAGAGGTGTTAAAAGGATGCTAGGAGCATGCACAACGGAAAAAATAAATAAAATAATTTTATTTTCTCTCATACATCCGTGGGGCTAGAATTTCTTATTTTGATGTAATCACATATAAAAGAGAGAGCGGGATTCTTTTCGAATCTATATTATTTTATTTTATTTTTTAAAAAATACAATATATATGATTCCTTACACAATTTATCCATGAACATCTTTATTATTTACCGTTCGATCTCTTAGAGTTTAAAGATTTAGCTATAGTATTTACCCGATTGACAATGAATAATGAAGATATTCACGAATGAATTATATATTATAATATTTTTCTCTCTATATATAATTAAAATTATTATATATATTAGGTAGAGTCATTTTAAAATCTTTTAGTCACTTTAAACTTTTAAAGTGTGGTTGGACTCCTATATCTTTCTAAGAACATCATTGTATTTAGATTTAAATTTTAAAAATAAAATGATAATATATTCATTTTCAATTATTTAATAATTTTGAAAGCCAATCATTTTCAATTTTTTGATCATTTTGAAAGTATGACCGACAATTAAATGCATCTATAATTCATATTCAAATTGTAGCATAAAATTATTAGTAAACAATTTTGATCTAAAAGTGTGACATAATCATTTTAAAGTGGCTTGATAATTTTAAAACATAAATGAACTCACAATGGCCTTTTAGAGTATATTTATATCTAAATGTTAATAAAAATGAATAGTTTTGATATTTATTTAAAACTTATAACTTCTTAAAATCTTATCCTTTTAAATAAGTTTTTATATATTCACGATAAACATTTTTATCGATTTTCTCCGCTTTATTTTCTTTTAAAATTCATATTTTTATGATTTTTTTTTAAATTCATCTTTTGAAACAGTTATAATCAAAATTAATAAATAATTTGTTAGATATGGTAGATCAATTTGAGTGGAACACCCTTCTAATGTCTTAAATATTATTTTACTTGGCCCAGGTTACGGTGTAACAGTAGGATTTGACTTCTAGATATTCACGGTTAAATTTTTAATCATAGTGTATTTAGGATTTTTATCTAAATGGAGTAAAAAATCAAAGGCGTTGTAATTGTTGAGATTGTTCATATGAATATTTCTTGATTTATTCTGATAATTGATAGAGTATATTTCATTTAAAAATTATTTAGCATCCTATTAGAGATCTATGAGATAGGATCGATCATTTTAAAATTAATCAGATCAAAAATCTTGATATAATATCATATGCTAGTAAAAAAAATTATTTTACTTAGATCATTTGTACGTAAACTTAAAAAGTTAATATTGGAAATTGAAATCGGTCTTGCATATTAATTAGATTATTTTAAAATTTAAAATTTTTATTATAAATAATTTAAGACTATTAAATTTTATATATAATTATATTTTTATATATTTACATAAAAAAGTAAAAAAAAACAAAAGCACTTATAACTGTTGTAAAAGAATGGAACTGTAAATTTAGCAGTCTTACGATCATTATGAGAAAGATAAATCACGAAAAATCATATAAATTTTGACGTGGTGGTCAAGATACATGAATATCATTTGAATTCAAAAAAGGATTATAGACCTCCTTCGGAATCGATCCATGTCACTTCTATAAATACTGATGTGCCTTAGCCACCACGTCATCTCCGGAGGAATAACAAAAGCGCTTATAACCATCCAGTTCACTCGGTTAATTTATCAATTTAATCACATATAAAAAATTTCAGACCTTGCACATTAACACCTTGTGATGGGTCAGGCCTTAAGCATGCATATAGATGGATTTGGGCCCGACCCATTAATATCTTTTTCTAGTCAATAAAGTAAAGGGGCATCAATATTTAAAAATCCTTTGATAAATCTATCAGTCAGTACCAAAAAAAAAAACGAATCTCCTGTTATTATCTGACAATTGTTTCAAATTTTTAAGAGTCCATTGAAATCCCTTGATTAATTTCTTACATGATCCAAAAATCTCACAGAAAATATATTTATTAAACTTTATATATAAGCATTCTTTCTATAACATTTCTAAAACTATTTTGAGTGTTTAAGTGTTTTTCTTGTTCCTCTTTTGAGGGAGAATGTATTAAAATATTATCAATAAGGACAATTACAAAACAATCTAAATACTTCAAAAATATCTAGTTCGTTAGATCCATAAAAGATTGCAAGAGCATTACCAAACCCAAATAGCATTATCAAAAATTTATAATGTCTATATCGAGTATGAAGACAATCTTCTTAATATCTATATCCTTAACCCGTAATTGGCAATAGCTCATTCTTAGATCGATCTTCGAGTATACATAAGTATCATTAAGTTGATCAGATAAATCATCGATCTTAGATAGAGGGTATTAGTTCTTGATTATTATAAAATTTAATTATTCTATAATCAATGTAGAACCTCAGGGATCCATTTTTCTTCTTAACGAAAAGAACTAAAACACTTCAAGGATAAACACTGAGGCGAATGAAACTCTTGTTTAGCAATTCTTGAAGTTGTACTTTTAATTCTTCTAGTTCTTTGGATGTCATCCGATATGGTGCTTTCAATATTGGAGTCAAGCTATGAAGCAATTTGATGACAAATTCTACCTGTCGTTAAGGTGGTAAACCAAGGAGTTCCTTTGGAATCACATCTAAATAAAGTTCAAATAATAGATGTTTCTCGATCGTTAATCCCAACAATTACCATGATTGTTGATCTATGGATTTGAAAGTCATCATCCTTTCTCGACAATCGACAGTGGTATGATATTTTGACGGCAAAACCATATCTGAAATAATATCAGATTCAGTCATTTTTAGCACATACAAATCTAGTACAAGGACATGACTGTTGAAGTCCAAAGGTATCTTTTGACCTCTTGATTTGACATCAACACCTCACCTAATAGTATCGATACTACCAATCCATAAAATTGAAGAGTTAGAAACCTTGTCTCCACGAGAGGACTAAGTAGTTAGCATGGACAATAGAACATGCAAGGAGCAAGAGTTAATCTTCGGAGGTTACAAAATTTTTCGAGGTATCTATTCTCCCGTAATACTAGTTTTTGATTGGATAAAAATATTCCTCATGATTTAACTCCTTTCATATAATTGTGGGATCAACGATAAGGAGTGTCTGGGGTGAGTACATCACTTTTTATCCCAAGAGTCAAAAATCTCTCAATCTTATCTATAAACTTAGGAAAAATAAAGGAATGATATCATCTAGTAATATGTTAGTGGGAATATTTTTTATTTAATTTCTCACTAGGCTATTATAGATTGTTTCAAATTGAGTTGGTTGCATTTGCAAAAGAATCAATCAAAGTAGATAGTTTACTAGTGTATCATTTCTTCACTCTATCATTGAATCAGTTATAGAACATATATATCCTCCACTTCATATTTTCATCTAAGCATGACAATAATTTTATCTTGGCCGGTCAATTAAATGATTCAAGTTAATTGGCTAAATAATATATTTTTGGAATTCTAATATTATTGAAAAATTATGAAAAATCGTCAAATAGAGGCATAAAAATAACTTTTATGTCTAGAGGCTTGGTGTGATGGTTAAGAATCATACTGCCACAATTCGATCCTTTCCTTAGGTATTACTCTTTGAAATTCTAAGTTGAATTCTTGCTCTTTGGAGTTTCATGTGTGAGCTCCAACGGCTGGGTCTAGATCGAATCATATAGTCCACCCACTGATTATATAGTACTTTTTTGATTTATCTGGATGTATGATATCCATGGGATAAGATCGATATATTCCGAATTAATCGGACTGAAGATCTAGAATTAAAAATAATAATAATAATAATAATCACTTTTATTTTCATGCACATGCAATGCACTTATTATGCAACGGCCGTGTTGAGCTTATTTGTATGAGGAGTCAATGTTTCTTAGATGTTTTCTATATCTTTTAATTTATCACACTAATAAAAACTTAAAAATTTAATGAGAAATGTATTTTCATTTTTATTATCATTAATTGAGTTTTATATGAAGGTCGAAGCTTCGCTTTCCTTTTCAACTTGGTCGCTTGTGCATGACGATCCTATCTACGTCTCGGATTAAAAAAATTAATCCTTGATGAAGACGGATTACCCAAGCAACCGATCCATCGTCGTGCTATTCGATTCGAGTGGTCTTTTGAATAAACTTGTTATTCAAGCAACCTAACTCTTTTCCTCGATTAGCCGCGGAATAGATGATGTACGGATCGTCGATTTTTGTGTTTATCTTCGGGGTCCAAGTAAACTAGTCACATGCGTTATACAAAAGAACTAAATCAAAATAAACAAGATTATACCTCTTGTATACCTCTTGATCTTCTATTGTATGTCCTATCCTCCTCTTGAACGTTGTGTGAGCAACGATCCTCCAAAAGTTGAAACTTCCTAGATCGCGTTCTCCCCTTCCTTGCTCGCTTCAAACAAAGGGAAGAATATCAAACACTTATTCTCCTATCTAGTGCCGATCACCAAGCCACCAACTTGGTTGTTGCCACCGGCCAAGGAGAGGAAGAAGGAGATGGTGTGGGCGCCGGCCAAGAGCTCCAAGGGAAGAAACCCTAACACTTGTTGCCACTGGCCAAAGGAGAAGAAGAGAGGGATATGGGCACCGGCCAAGAAGAGAAAGGAGAAGAGGGGTGCCGGCTAAACCTTAGAAAGATAGGAAAACCTTCCACTTGTTGCCGCCCAAGACCTCTCCAAACCCTAGCCGCCCAACTCTTGAAGCAAACCCTAATCTCCAAAAGGATTAGTTGTCGCCCAAGACAAGGAGCAAACCCTAGAATTCCCAATTCTATCTTGTAGCCCAAGCCATTGCCTCCTATTTATAGATTTTGCCCAAACCTCCTTTTAATCGTGTTATTTGGATCTAGGTTTCATGAGGGTTTTAATAGGCTACAACAGGGATCATGAGGAGGAGTTGGATCTTGATCACCCAATGGATCCGAACCATACAAACCCGATCCATTAATGATAATCCATTTCACTAGAGGATTATGATTGATCTACCTCACCAACCCCCACAAATAAATATGTGATCCATATATTAATTGTACAAATATCTCCCGTATTTAAGATATCGAATGTCCGTCAATTAATTAATTTACTAACAATTAATTAATCAACATCTAATTCCATGAGTAGTACCACTCAACCTCATCATCATGTCGGACCAAGTCCACCTACAGGGTTTACATGATGATCCTTATGAGCTCCTCAAGGGGACATCATCATCCTAATACATAGGACACGGTTTCCTCCCATAATCAACACGACACACCATGTAAATAATATCATTTTCCAACTTACCGAGCCTATTGATTTAATCTATAAATCTCGCCTATTGGTAAATCAGAGAAATAAATACAAAGTACATGTGCTTGTTATTATATCAGAATTAAGAGCATGTACACTATAATATCTGAGGTCCGATTCAATTATGTAGTCAGCAATAAATTGAATCACCTCTAAGTCGGTCCTGTTTAATACACACAAAGTGTACTAGTGTAATTCTATTATCAAGATAAACTAATATCAAATTACACTACAACCATACCAATGGTTTGTCCAAAATCATCTCGGTTGTGAGTCTCTACTTATACTCTACAAGGAACTGATAACATGATCTTCCATGTGACACCACACACCATGTTATCTATAATGTAATGTATCAGACAATATGCATAACCATAAATATGCAAACAATAATCATGTGATTCTTATTTCAAAAATAAAGATGTTAATACAAAAAATAGACTTTTCAGTATACATCCCAACAATCTCCCACTTATACTAAAAGACTATGTTGTCCTCATACTGCCATACATCTGATTCTCATTCCCTCCACATGCCTATCAAAAGCTCTCGCTGGAAGGGTCTTAGTGAAAGGATCTACCAAGTTATCCTCTGATGCAATCTTGGCTACAACAACTTCTCCTCGCTTTACGATCTCTCATATCAGGTGGTACTTGCGCTCTATGTGTTTACTTGCCTTATGAGCTCGTGGTTCCTTCGAGTTTGTAACTGCACCACTGTTATCACAATAAATTGTGATAGTTCTGGGCAAACCAGGAATCACATCTAAGTCCATCAAGAAGTTCCTGAGTCATACAACTTCTTTGGCTGCCTCAGAGGCTGTCACATACTCAGCTTCCATGATGGAGTCCGCCACGCATTTCTGTTTGACACTCCTCCATACAATGACTCCACCTCCCAAAGTAAACACAAAACCCGAGGTAGATTTACTGTTATCCCTATCTGATTGGAAGTCAGAATCTGTGTAACCTAGAGGGAGTAATTGATCTACCTAGTATACCAACATATAATCTCTAGTCCTTCTCAGGTACTTCAATATATGCTTTACCGTAGTCCAATGTTCCTGTCCTAAATTACTCTGATATCTGCTAATCATACCCACATCAAAGCAAATATCCGGCCTCGTACATAGCATAACATACATGAGGCTTCCTACCGTCGAAGCATAAGGAACCGCCTTCATCTCCTCTATCTCCTTTGATGTTCTAGGACACAACTCTTTAGATAAAGGTATTCCATGCCTAAAAGGTAGAAAACCTTTCTTGGAGTTCTGCATGCTAAAACGAGCCAAAATTGTGTCTATGTATGAAGCTTGAGATAAACACAACATTCTTTTCCTACGATCCCTTATAACCTTGATCCCAAGGATGTGTCCCACTTCTCCCAAGTCCTTCATATCAAACTGTTTGGACAACACTCTTACGTCTGATAACACCTTGACATTGTTGCCAATTAACAAAATGTCATCTACGTATAGTACAAGAAATACCACTACGTTTCCGTCACATCTCTTGTATACACAATACTCATCCGGACTTTGAATAAATCCATAAGACTGCATTACCTCATCAAAGCGGATGTTCCAAGATCTCGAAGCTTGCTTCAATCCATAAATGGACGGATTAAGCGTGCACACAAGATGCTCTTTGCTCTTTGCAATGAATCCCTCTGGTTGCTCCATATAAATGTTTTCCTCAAGACTTCTATTAAGGAAAGTTGTCTTGACATCCATCTGCCACACCTCATAATCCATATGAGCAGCAATACATAAGAGAATCCGGATAGACTTAAGCATGACTATCGGCAAAAAGGTCTCCTCAAAATCGATACCCTCTTTCTGAGTATACCCTTTCGCAATAAGCCTTGCTTTGAAGGTCTCAACCTTCCCGTCTATTCCTCACTTTCTTTTGTAGATCCACTTGCAACCAATGATTTTTACACCATTGGGTGGTTCTACTAGCTCCCAGACCTGATTTGAATCCATAGATTCTATCTCAGAATTCATTGCACTTTGCCAAGATATCGCATCTTTATCTTGGATTGCCTCATCATATGTCCAAGGATCAGGTTCATGTTCGCTAGAGACCAAATCAGAAGATTCTTCCAAGAACATAAATCTATCGGGCTGTCTAACAACCCTCCCACTACGATGAGGTATCACCTGTGTATCCTCTGTGACACGCGGTGCAGTTACTTGTGGTATATCCTCTTATACTGGTGGTACTGAAGTAGTGACTTCCCCTCTCAATTCCTTCAGAACAACCTTACTCATGGGCTTGTGGTTCATCACATAGCCTTCCTCTAAAAATCCGGCGTTCGTGCTAACGATCACCCTATGATCTCTAGGACTATAGAACAAATCACCTTTCGTTCCTCTAGAATAGCCTACGAACATGCGCACTTCTGTACGATGTTCCAACTTATCAGCATCTGCCTACAATACATGTGCTGAACTTCCCCAAATCTGAATATATCTCAGACTAGGCTTTCGCCCAGTCCACAATTCTGTGGGAGTAGAAGGCACTGATTTAGATGGTACCAAGTTCAGAATATACAATGTCGTATCCAGAGCATACCCCCAGAACGAATCTGGTAACTCAGAATAACTCATCATCGATCTAACCATCTCTATAAGAGTCCTATTCCGTCGCTCTGCTACACCATTCTGTTAGGGTGTGCCAGGTGCAGACAATTGGGATTGAATCCCAGCCTCTGATAAGTAATTCCTATACTCTCCCAAGAGGTACTCACCACCACAATCAGATCGTAGTGTTTTGATACTTTTATCTTGACGTTTCTCCACATCAACCTTGAATTCTTTGAACATGTCAAAGCTTTCAAAATTGCGGCGCATCAAGTAAATGTATCTATATCTTGAATAATCGTCTATAAAGGAGACGAAATATTCAAAACCACCTCTAGTTTGGATAGACATAGGACCACACAAATTAGAATAAACCAATTCCAACACATCTTTGGCTCTATACCCCTTGGCCTTAAAAGACCTCTTGGTCATTTTATCTTCCAAGCAAGATTCGCAGGTTGGGAAATCTTCCACCACTAATGAACCGAGAGGTCCATCAGCTATCAACCTTTGAATTCTACTTAGGTTAATATGACCTAACCTTAGATGCCAAAGATACGTTTGATTAATTTTCGAAGGTTCTTTTCTCTTATTAGATTTAGAAATGAGTTATTTAATTCTATTTGCATCATGGGAGCTTTTGGTTCAAGGGTATATAAATTTCCTATCAATGCACCAGAACAGATAATCTCCCTATTCCTTTTTATAACAACTCTGTCATTTTAAAGAAATAGAATATTCATTCAAAAACAATTTAGAAACCGAAATTAAATTCTTTCTAAATAAAGGTATATAAAGGCAATTTTTCAAAACCAAAATTTTATTCCTAGCAAAAGATAAATAAACATCTCACACTACAATAGCCACCACCTTCGTAGCATCGCCCTAATAAACGGTAATCTCCCCCTCATCTAGTCGTCTGGTTTCCTGGAACCCCTGTAAAGTATTGCAGACATGATCAGTGGCTCTCGTATCTACATCAGGTGCCGGTAGATAACACCACTAAACATGTTTCAACGACCAGATCAAAAGATATACCTTTGTTCTTCTTCCGGTTGGGACATTCCTTCTTCCAATGTCCAGTCTACTTGCAAGTAAAGCACTTGCCTTTCGGCTTCTTCACTCATCCCTGAGATCCTCCCGCCACCTTTGCTCCACCTTGTTTCTTCTTCTTCTTGCCTTTCGGCTTAGAAGTCGAAACCTTCTGAGCAACCATGGCGTGAGCCTGAGCACTCTGACGAAAAAGCCCCTCTGTCGCCTGGAGTTCTATCAGAAGCTCCGCCAACGAATACAACCTCTTATTTATGTTCTAATTCAGGCGAAACTGCTCAAAACTCCTAGGTAGAGATTGGAGAATGATATCGACCTAGGTTTCCCCACCGATCTCATCTCCAAGGACTTCCAGCTCATTCAAATGAGCCATCATCTTGAGAACATGATCCCTCACAGGTGTTCCCTCGACCATGGTGGTCGTCATCAAGTTCCTCATGACTTCCTACCTAGCAGCCCGATTCTGGTATCCGAAAAGTTCCTTGAGATTGAGCATCATGTCATATGCAGTAGGCATGACTTGATGCTGATGTTGCAATACATTTGATATAGAAGCCAAAATGTAACACCGCGCCATCTCATCAACCTTTATCCACTTCTTATAACTCTCTTTCTCCTTTTCCCCAGAATCATCCGCAAGCTTAGGAGAACACTCTTTAAAGAGTACATATTTGTACTCCTCAACAGTCAAGACTATATCCAGATTCCTTTTTCAATCCACATAGTTAGGTCCAGTAAGTTTATTTTCCTTTAGTATCACAGCAAGTGGGTTGAAAGTCATTTTTGAAAAACCTAAGAATCACATAGATCAAAACATTAGATTTCAAAAAATTTATTGATTCCTCAAACAATAAAATTTTAAAATCAACCAACACCTCAAAATACCGAGAATATCATATGCCACGATAGTGTGGACGTATACGAATTCTACATTTATAAGAGGAGATTTTACTCACTAATTTTATTATCCTGTCAACCTTACTTTTTGACAAATAAAATTAATAGTTGGTTCCTCTTCGGCTCTACAAATAAAAGCAGTGACTTCGATGGGGAGGATACTCTTATTTGCATCTAAGTGTTCACCATTACTCGATACCAAGGCAATTATCTCGGATTATGTGTCTTCCGATGGGGAAGTACACAAGCTCCTAAATAATTTCCTATAACCATATTTGACTCTGTGATCCGCAAAACAAACTCATCCGATGGAGAGGAAGACACTCAGAGCCGACGCGCAAGTTTGTTTGCATCACATGTCAAATTGTAATGGAGGCCATAGGAATTTAAAAAAAAAATATCCCTCTCACACTTAGTAATTTAAAATGAGAAATTTTCCTAGCACACAACATGCATATCAAACAAGAAGCAATAAATATGAAAAAATATTTTCCAACTATTATGACTTTTATTTTCCAATATGCCTCCCGTCGTGTCGTCATCTCATCCGCTCCTCCCTACGTCATGTACAAGCCATCCGGAGATCCGAACCGAGAAAAATTATTTTAATTTAAATCCATCGATCATATACTCCACAAAGGAGTGTATATAAAATCTAGATCGAAAGTAAACTAAAATAAAAGAATGGCTAAACAATGTCGTACTTAATTACAAAAATTAAATACTAGCCTCGTCAACCCCGAGGATTCAAATAATATTAAAATTACACACATCCAATCACATACACATACATATGGTCATCATAGTTGGATCTTATGCCTACAACTAAAAAGTTAGCCTACGCACATCCTACTATCATCCGGCACATATAATATATGATAAGTGTATAAAAGCAACCGAATCCTAAACACACAAAACCGGAAACCGTGGCTCTAATACCACTTGAAGGTCGAAGCTTCGCTTCCCTTTTCAACTTGGTCGCTTGTGCATGGCGATCCGATCTATGTCCCCGGATTAAAAAAAAATAATCCTTGACGAAGACGGATTACCCAAGCAACCGATCCATCATCGTGCTATTCAATTCGAGTGGTCTCTTGAATAAACTTGTTATTCAAGCAACCTAACTCTTTTCCTCGATTAGCCGTGGAATAGATGATGTACGGATCGTCGATTTTTGTGTTTATCTTCGGGGTCCAAGTAAATTAGCCACATGCATTATACAAAAGAACTAAATTAAAATAAACAAGATTATACCTCTTGTATACCTCTTGATCTTCTATTGTATATCCTATCCTCCTCTTGAACGTTGTGTGGGCAATGATCCTCCAAGAGTTGAAACATCCTAGATCGCGTTCTCCCCTTCCTTGCTCGCTCCGAACAAAGGAAAGAATATCAAACACTTCTTCTCCTATCTAGTGCCGATCACCAAGCCACCAACTTGGTTGTTGCCGCCGGCCAAGGAGAGGAAGAAGGAGATGGTGTGGGCGCCGGCCAAGAGCTCCAAGGGAAGAAACCCTAACACTTGTTTCCGCCGGCCAAAGGAGAAGAAGAGAGGGATATGGGCACCGACCAAGAAGAGAAAGGAGAAGAGGGGTGCCGGCTAAACCTTAGGAAGATAGGAAAACCTTCCACTTGTTGCTGCCCAAGACCTCTCCAAACCCTAGCCGCCCAACTCTTGAAGCAAACCCTAATCTCCAAAAGGATTAGTTGCCGCCCAAGCCAAGGAGCAAACCCTAGAATTCCCAATTCTATCATGCCGCCCAAGCCTTTGCGTCCTATTTATAGATTTTGCCCAAACCTCCTTTTAATCGTGTTAGTTGGATCTAGGTTTCATGAGGGCTTTAATAGGCTACAATAGGGACCATGAGGAGGAGTTGGATCTCGGCCACCCAATGGATCCGATCCATTAATGATAATCCATTCCACTAGAGGATTATCATTGATCTTCCTCACCAACCCTCATAAATTAATATGGACATCATATATTAATTGTACAAATATCTCCCCGTGTTTAAGATCTCGAATGTCCATCAATTAATTAATTTACTGACGATTAATTAATCAACATCTAACTCCATGAGTAGTACCACTAAACCTCATCATCATGCTAGACCAAGTCCACCTGCAGGATTTACATGATGATCCTTATGAGCTCCTCAAGGGGACATCATCATCCTATTTCATAGGACACGGTTTCCTCCTATAATCAACGATACACCATGTAAATATTATCATTTCCCAATTTACCGAGCCTATATATTTAATCTATAAATCTCACCGATTGGTAAATCAAAGAAATAAATATTAAGTACATGTGCCCAATATTATATCAGGATTAAGAGCATGTCCACCATAATATCTGAGGTCCGATTCAATTATGTAGTCAGCAATAAATTGAATCACCTCTAAGTCGGTCATGCTTAATACACACAAAGTGTACTAGTGTAATTCTATGGTTAAGACAAACCAATACCAAATTACACTACAACCATATCCATGGTTTGTCCAAAACCATCTCGGTTGTGAGCCTCTACTTATACTCTTCAAGAAACTGATAACATGATATTTCGTGTGACACCACACATAATGTTATCTAAAATGTAATGTATCAGACAATATGCATAACCATAAATATGCAAATAATGATCATGTGATTCTTATTTCAAAAATAAAGATGTTTATACAAAGAATAGACTTTTCAGTATACATCCCAACAATCTCCCACTTATACTAAAAGACTATGCTGTCCTCATACTGCCATACATCTGATTCTCATTCCCTCCACATGCCTATCAAAAGCTCTAGCTGGAAGGGTCTTAGTGAAAGGATATGCCAAGTTATCCTCTGATATAATCTTGGCTACAGCAATTTCTCCTCGCTTTACGATCTCTCGTATCAGGTGGTACTTGCGCTCTATGTGTTTACTTGCCTTATGGGCTCGTGGTTTTTTCGAGTTTGCAACTGCACCACTGTTATCACAATAAATTGTGATAGTTCTGTACAAACCAGGAATCACATCCAAGGTCATCAAGAAGTTCCTGAGCCATACAACTTCTTTGGCTGCCTCAAAGGCTGCCACATACTCAGCTTCTATTGAGGAGTCTGTCATGCATTTCTGCTTGATATTCCTTCATACAATGGCTCCACCTCCCAAAGTAAACACAAAACCCGAGGTAGACTTACTGTTATCCTTATCTGATTGGAAGTCGAAATCTGTATAACCCACAGGGAGTAATTGATCTGCCTAGTATACCAGCATATAATCCCTAGTCCTTCTCAAGTACTTCAATATATGCTTTACCGCAGTCCAATGTCCCTGTCCCAGATTACTCTGATATCTACTAACCATACCCACGGTAAAGCAGATATCCGGCCTCGTACATAGCATAGCATACATGAGGCTTCCTATCGCCGAAGCATAAGGAACCGCCTTCATCTCCTCTATCTCCTTTGATGTTCTAGGACACATCTCTTTAGATAAAGGTACTCCATGCCTAAAAGGTAGAAAACCTTTCTTGGAGTTCTGCATACTAAAACAAGCCAAAATGGCGTCTATGTATTAAGCTTGAGATAAGCACAACATCCTTTTCCTGCGATCCCTTATAACCTTGATCCCAAGGTTGTGTCCCACTTCTCCCAAGTCCTTCATATCAAACTGTTTGGACAACCATACCCTTACGTCTAATAACACCTTGACATTGTTGCCAATTAACAAAATATCATCTACGTATAGTACAAGAAATATCACTACGTTTCCGTCACATCTCTTATATACACAAGACTTATCCGAACTTTGAATAAATCCATAAGATTGGATTACCTCATCAAAGCGGATGTTCCAAGATCTCGAATCTTGCTTCAATTCATAAATGGACCGATTAAGCTTGTACACAAGATGCTCTTTGCCCTTTGCAATGAATCCCTCTGGTTGCTCCATATAGATGTTTTCCTCAAGACTTCTATTAAGGAAAGTTGTCTTAATATCCATCTGCCACACCTCATAATTCATATGAGCAATAATACATAAGAGAATCCGGATAGACTTAAGCATGGCTACCGAAAAAAAGATCTCCTCATAATCGATGTCCTCTTTCTGAGTATACCCTTTCGTAACAAGCCTTTCTTTGAAGGTCTCAACCTTCTTGTCTATTCCTCACTTTCTTTTGTTGATCCACTTGTTGGTGCAGGGGCACTAGAAAATCGAACCTTGGTTTTGATGATGGCAAAAATTCAAAGTTAAGCTATTTTGTTATCTCAAGTGATATGCTAAGTGTGCAAGAAGTGTTTAAGCTAAGCCAAAGGTCGAGCGACATCCGGAGAATCTCAAGTTGAGAAACCGTGGTGGTCGGGTGACACCAGGAGAACCTCGGGGAGTTGAGGAACCTCGGTGGTGACCGAAAGCTAAGCGATAGGTCAAGAGGACCAAAGGTAAGCTCCATATGTGGAGCGGTGGTAAGGACGCGTCCTCGGTTAGAGGACAATCCTAGGCGTTGATCCGACTAAGGCTTTCGGAGGAATGCTGAAGTCGAGATCGGACAGTCAAAGGACTGTCACACTGCATGACATTATGCATCTATTGTGCTAATCTTGTATTGCAGGAATTCTCAAGTCGTGATCAGGAGATGTCGTTAGTCGATCAAGGCGTCATTGCTAAGAGGATCAACGATCGTGATGTAGACGAATCAACCCAGTGCACAAGGTCAAAGAGATAGAGATTGATGCCGCCACCTCAGGATAAGATAAGCCGCCACCTCAAGATAAGATAAGCCGTCACCTCAAGATAAGATAAGCTGCCACCTCAAGATAAGATCCACGAGTTTTAGATCTGGATCAGGACAAATTCCAAGGTGCAAATCTATAAAAGGAGGGGAGGACTCAAACCCAATTCAAGAATCTCTCAAGTGCTCGTGCTCTCTACAACGCTACTCCGACCGTGCGTCATCTTCTAATTAATTATCGGTATTATTATTATCTTTCTGTACTTAATTTATATAAGGACCGGTAAGGTTGTTACCGGCCTTATAATCATTGTAATCGTCTTGTCTCTTACCTCCAACGAGAAAGAGACTTTTAGTGATTGCCCTTCGGAAGCGATCAAGGATCGCAGGGCCTTGGATTAGCAGCCGGTGGGCTGTGAACCAAGTAAAAAAGATTTGTATCTTTCTTGTGTTTGTCTTTTAGTTTTCCGCTTTATACTTGGTTTTAATCGTCGAAAAAGAAAAGTTTTTACGAACGCTATTCACCCCCCCCTCTAGCGCTCATATCGATCCAACAATTGGTATAGGAGCGGGGGCGCTCAGATTCGGTGCAACCACCGGTCGAGCATTTTCTTTTCTTTATTTTTATTTTTATTTTTAAATATCTCCCGCACTACTAATCCAAGACCAAGTCTTGGGACTTTTTGGTTTGTGTTTTTTTTGCGAGTTTTAGAAAATCGTTGACTGAGCAAACCATGGAAGAGTCTCCCACAAGGCATAAAGGTAACAATGTCAATTTAAATTTTAAATTTCATATTATTTGCTTTAAGTGCAGAGAGAGAGGACACTATAAAAATAAGTGTCCTACTCGTAAGACTCGACTCGAACGACAAAGGAGACACCATTGCTAGGAATCCGGAAGAACAAGGAGCACATCAAGTGCTTCGGGTGCGGAAGATTCGGTCACTACAAGAATCGGTGTCCGAAAAAAAAGGTTAGTAAAGTTAATAATTTTGAAAAGTTGAGTTTTAGAATGGTTGATAATTTAGATAAATTATGTAATTGTTGTCAATTAATTAATACAATTAATAATTCAACTAATAAAAAATTAATTAATTCAGATTTAATTAGTTTAAATAATAATAATAATAATAATAATATCATGGAAGAAAATGATCAAATTAATCTAACATTTGATAAAATTAACAAAGAGATTAATCAAATATTTAGTTTAATCAACATAGATCTAGATCAAGTCAAAGATAAAACCAACCTAGGACTTAATCAGAATAATCAAACCCTTGATCAGAATAATCAAACCATATGACAGAATCATCAAATCCTAGATCTGATTAATCTAGATAATTCCGAATTAAAAAATTCTGTTTTGAAAAATTCAACCATAAAAAAATCGAAATTAACTTTAAAAAATTCCAAAGATAATCTAAATAATTCTAATAATAATTCTACCTTTAAAAACTCTAACAATTTTATCTTAAATAATTCTAATAATAATTCTACTTTTAAAAACTCTAACAATCTTATCTTAAATAATTCTAATAATAATTCTCCCTTTAAAATTTCTAATAATATTATCTTGAATAATTCTAATAATTCTACCTTAAAAAATTCTAATAATTTTAATAATTCTATTTTTAAAAAGTCTAATAATCTTATCTTAAGAAATTCTAATAATTCTACTTTTAAAAAGTCTAATAATCTTATCTTGAAAAAGCCTAATAATATTATTTTGAAAAATTCTAATAATCCTATTTTAAATAATTCACAATCTAACTTAATTAAAAATTCAAAATTAGATAATCAAACCAATAAAATTAATTATAATAGAGTACCATTTGATTATACACAAATTAATAATCTAGTAATTAAACCTTCAACTTTTAAAAATTCAACTAATAAATATGTAGACTTGGGTTACAAGTCTAAGCTAATCAAAAATCAAGACACTAAAATTTGTAAACCTAATTATAATAAAGTATCTTATAACTATAGAACAAATAAAAGTCTACCCAAGAAAATAACCATTTCTTTAAATTGATTGAATGTAGCTTGCTCATGCATACATATCATTATCATGCTTATTTTGTCATGTCATACATACTAGTTTTAAATTCACTCTCATAGAATGGTTAGATAGGAAATAATTAATTAATCTTGACAACATAGTATCAGGACGCGGTGAGATGATAGTACGTTATGGAAACGAAGTCAAGTGTATTCGAGTTGGATAAGGAGTATCTAGCTTGGTGCATTTAACTAAGTGGAACTAACTGAAGCTACCTCACCACATCCTAAACTAGTTAGACCAGGACGTAATCCTAAGTGAATTAAGTGTGTAATTTTCTTAAGTTGGCTTTGTCTAAGGAAGTGGTCGTTGTTCCGATCAAAGAAGGCCCCTGTGCCTCGCCACGACCTGGAAGCCCTCTTTTGAAATGTTCACTTAACTAACTAAAGGTGAAATCCGAATCTAACCCAAGATTAATTAATTTCTAAGGCATTAAATTAAATTCATCTCACAAATACCTATAAGAATAACTTGGTTGATCATGTAGAATGGGTGAGATGGTAAGGACAACAAATTAAAAATGATTTTGAAAACAATTTCAAAATTTATATACACATAAATAGGTTCTTAAAACTATTTTTATTGGTTGCTATGATTATTGTGTGTAGTTATACATAGTTTTCAAAACAACTATGCTTCTTAAAATGATGGTTAGTTGACCAATACTGAACGTCTAAATCCTTAGGTCAACTTTAGATACCTAAACCCTCTGGATACTTAGGTGAGCCTTCCTTATGGCCAACAAGGATGTCCTAAGAGTTTGTCAGACAAAAGGGGAGACCCTCTAGATAAGCCTTCCTTGTGGCTAACAAGGATGTTAGGTTAAGGGGGAGGTTCTAATTGGATAATCATCATAGAAGTTGTTAAAAAATATTTTTTTTTTAAAAAAAAAATCACCAATACTTTCTAAATTTAAATCCTTCTTTTGATAATATGCCAAGGGGGAGAGAAGACTTAAGTTGGACAAACTTAGTATCTAGCTACCTCCAGTTTGGCATAAAAACCAATAGACATGAGCCTTTAAAATGTTTTTTCTCTTTCTCAAAATTTTATAACAATGTTAAAGGTTAGGGGGTCATATTCTAACCTAGGATATACATTGTTGGTGCAGAATGTAGAAACCTAAACTCCTAAGTATTAAAGGAAGTTGAACATATTAAATCAACTTGATTAGCATGTTTAAAAATTCTATTTCTTGGCAATGTACCCAATATAAAGTTATTTTTGATATATGTCAAAGGGGGAGAGAGAATAAAGTTAAGAGGTTACTTACTTTTACTTTCCCAAAAAGTAATTATTTTTTAAAAATCACCTAGGGTTAAGGGGGAGGTACCCTTAAGGGGGAGGTTTTGAAAAATGACTGTTCAATGTTTACTGCTAATTTTCTCTTAACTTTGAATTGGTTTGCCATAGATCAAAAAGGGGGAGATTGTTGGTGCAGGGGCACTAGAAAATCGAACCTTGGTTTTGATGATGGCAAAAATTCAAAGTTAAGCTATTTTGTTATCTCATGTGATATGCTAAGTGTGCAGGAAGTGTTTAAGCTAAGCCAAAGGTCGAGCGACATCCGGAGAATCTCAAGTTGAGAAACCGTGGTGGTCGGGTGACACCAGGAGAACCTCGGGGAGTTGAGGAACCTCGGTGGTGACCGAAAGCTAAGCGATAGGTCAAGAGGACCAAAGGTAAGCTCCATATGTGGAGCGGTGGTAAGGACGCGTCCTCGGTTAGAGGACAATCCTAGGCGTTGATCCGACTAAGGCTTTGAGGAATCTTTGAAGTCGGACAGTCAAAGGACTGTCACACTGCATGACATTATGCATCTATTGTGCTAATCTTGTATTGCAGGAATTCTCAAGTGCAACAGTCAATTGGAGATGTCAGTAGTCGACTGAAGGCAGTCGACTGCTAAGAGGATCAGTCGACTGATGTAGACGAATCAACCCAGTGCACAAGGTCAAAGAGATAGAGATTGATGCCGCCACCTCAGGATAAGATAAGCCGCCACCTCAAAATAAGATAAGCCGCCACCTCAAGATAAGATAAGCTGCTACCTCAAGATAAGATCCACGAGTTTTGTATCTGGATCAGGACAAATTCCAAGGTGCAAATCTATAAAAGGAGGGGAGGACTCAAACCCAATTCAAGAATCTCCCAAGTGCTCGTGCTCTCTACAACGCTACTCCGACCGTGCGTCATCTTCTAATTAATTGTCGGTATTATTATTATCTTTCTGTACTTAATTTATATAAGGACCGGTAAGGTTGTTACTGACCTTATAATCATTGTAATTGTCTTGTCTCTTACCTCCAACGAGGAAGAGACTTTTAGTGATTGCCCTTCGGAAGCGATCAAGGATCGCAGGGCCTTGGATTAGCAGTCGGTGGGCTGTGAACCAAGTAAAAAAGATTTGTGTCTTTCTTGTGTTTGTCTTTTAGTTTTCTGCTGTATACTTGGTTTTAATCGTCGAAAAAGAAAAGTTTTTACGAACGCTATTCACCCCCCCTCTAGCGCTCATATCGATCCAACACCACTTGCATCTAATGGTTTTTACACCATTGGGTGGTTCTACTAGCTCTTAGACCTGATTTGAACCCATAGATTCTATCTCAGAATTCATTGCACTTTGCCAAGATACCGCATCTTTATCTTGGATTTCCTCGTCATATGTCTAGGGATCAGGTTCATGTTCGCTAGAAACCAAATCAGAAGATTCTCCCAAGAACATAACTCTATCAGGCTGTCTAATAACCCTCCCACTACGATGATGTATCACCTGTGTATCCTCTATGACATGCAGTACAGTCACTTGTGGTATATCTTCTTGTATCGGTGGTATTGAAGTAGTGACTTCCCCTCTCAATTCTCCAGAACAATCTTACTCATGTGCTTGTGGTTCATCACATAGTCTTCCTCTAAAAATCTGGCGTTCGTGCTAACGATCACCCTCTGATCTCTAGGACTATAGAACAAACCACCTTTCGTTTCTCTAGGATAGCCTATGAAGATGCACACTTATGTACGAGGTTACAACTTACCAGCATCTGCCTTCAGTACATGTGTTGAACTCCTCCAAATTTGAATATGTCTCAGACTAGGCTTTTGCCCAGTCCACAATTCTGTGGGAGTAGAAGGCACTGATTTAGATGGTATTAAGTTCAGAATATACACTATCGTATCTAGAGCATACCCTCAGAACGAATCTGGTAACTCAGAATAACTCATCATCGATCTAACTATCTCCATAAGAGTCATATTCCTTCGCTCTGCTACACCATTTTGCTGGGGTGTGCCAGGTGCAGACAATTGGGATTGAATCCCAACCTCTAATAAGTAATTCCTAAACTCTCCCAAGAGGTACTCACCACCACGATTAGATTGTAGTGTCTTGATACTTTTATCTTGACGTTTCTCCACATCAGCTTTGAATTCTTTGAACATGTCAAAGCATTCAGACTTGCGTCGCATCAAGTAAATGTATCTATATCTTGAATAATCGTCTATAAAGGAGACGAAATATTCAAAACCACCTCTAGTCTGGATAGACATAGGACCACACAAATTAGAATAAACCAATTCCAACATATCTTTGGCTCTATACCCCTTGGCCTTAAAAGGCCTCTTGGTCATTTTACCTTTCAAGCAAGATTCGCAGGTTGGGAAATCTTCCACCACTAATGAACCCAGAGGTCCATCAGCTATCAACCTTTAAATTCTACTTAGGTTAATATGACCTAACCTTAGATGCCAAAGATACGTTTGGTTCATTTTCGAAGGTTCTTTTCTCTTATTAGATTTAGAAATGAGTTATTTACTTCTATTTGCATCGTGGGAGCTTTTGGTTCAAGGGTATATAAATTTTCTATCAATGCACCAGAACAGATAATCTCCCTATTCCTTTTTATAACAACTCTGTCATTAAAAGAAATAGAATATTCATCCAAAAATAATTTAGATACCGAAATTAAATTCTTTCTAAATAAAGGTACATAAAGGCAATTTTCAGAATCAAAGTTTTATTCCTATCAAAAGATAAATAATCATCTCCCACTGCTGTCACGCCCCGAGAGCATGCCGAGCCGAAAATCAAACGGACGGCACCTCCCCTGTACGTGGCAACATTTCGGGTTAATACAAGGCCCGTAGGCCCACAATGACAACAATATATATGTATGAAAATAAAAACTACACAAGACACAGCGGAAACATACTACAACAATAGGATATCAATCCCACACATGCATACCGGTATGACTAACACAACACAACAACACAGAACCTCGACAAAATCCGAATATACAATATGTACATCAAGAAAACTCCAAATACAATACAGTAGAAGCCCAAATCACAATACCTGCGGGAGCCTTGGGTGAGATGAGACGCGATGTCGGTGGCGATGCTCGATGTCATCACAGTCTTCTACACATTGCACAGGCGAGAAAACCCAGGGTCCGCGGGGGGTGGTGAGTAAAACTCAATAGGTAATAGAAAACATGTATATATATATAATATCACATGTATTTCGACAACATAATCTAGATGTACAACAGGTATACAACATAGTATATAAATACAAGCATATACCGTCTAACTGAATGAACAACATAAAAATGCAGACATACACGAGTGCTGCGCTACTCTCGATCCAACTGAACATATATCCAACATATATATATATATACGGAAGAGTAGACCAACTCAAAATATACTCTAGCTACGGTCAAGGTATCTAGTGCATTTAACACATACCGATATCCGACTCGATCATTATAACAAATGTAAGAGACATGCATGAATATGATGTCCACCCAAATCACAAGCATAGTACAAACAAATGCAACATCACAATAATCATATATATATATATATACTGTATCTATATATATATTAATCTCAAACATCCATATTAATATATATACATATATGTATCTATATATTGTTATATTCAAAGTGCCATCAGATACGGCAATGCGGCATGCATGGTCATGTCGGCTCACCCTAAAGCTACCTGACCCGGATGTGGCCTCGGTGGCTCGAGCATGACAACTGTCCCAACTCAACACCAACCACTACTCTCGAGTGGCCGAGTGGGCAGTATGATCGAGTAGCATATATGCATAAAGAGCAAGCTACGATGGGGTCCTGTTTGTTGGTCACTCGGCGGTCACTACCCATGAGTGGTCGAGTACCATACACGCGGGACTCGACACGCGCAAATCCAACTACCACCGTCCATAGTGGTAGAGTCGACGACCTCGATGCTCTGCCCTCACACGGTTACTCCTCCTGAGTAGCAGTGGAGGCGAGATATTTGGCGACCCTCTCGACCACAAGGGAGACCTCGTCGCCCGGCGTGCATGTAAATGCATGAATGCAATGTCTCACATACAGACATCCACCATAGACTCTCTATCCTGTAGAGAGTCATACCAATCTACTCGACGCACTCTCTATCCTGTAGAGAGTCGTACTCAACTGATTATAATACTCTCTATCCTGTAGAGAGTCATACTAATCTACTCGACGCACTCTCTATCCTGTAGAGAGTCGTACTCATCTGATTATAACAAGCTAGGACCACCGGTCCGTAGCGATACCCTAAGTATCATTCCTCTGACCACTTACACAACACATGTTCGGTGGTAACATACAACCTAAGGGTACTAGAACTAACCCTAGGTTAAAGTCATTATCTACCTACGGATGACCTTTTTGCCCAATGTACAATCAGGTTGTCATCCGGACTTTACCATTTGCACTTAACTTAAACAAATTCTAAGTTACTTGCATCACCTATATGTATAACTCCTAGTCATGGTAAAATAAACATGATATCAGCAATAGAGTTAATAGCCAACGGTAAAGGATCAAGCATACGATAAAAAGAACAGGGTTAAGGAAATATGAACACTTAACATGCTCATATCAATGACTAAATCTGAATGAAATACAACTACCCGGACCAGGTAGGAAATTACCCACCTGCTGTGTAGACACCAGTCGACTCCACGTCCGCGGATATCTTGAACCAAAATCCTGCAAACAGACATATATGATCCAATCATATACCAATTCTAATATTAGGATCAAATCATAATCCTACATCAACTTTATATCCCGATCAACTAGATTGATCTAGTTATCCAATAAACCTAATCGACCTCCTATTAATTCCTATAACAAGGATAAGCTAGAGCGATATTACTCACGCGCTTTATAGCATGATCGGTCAAAACTCACGAATCTCGATTCAATTACAACTCAATTCATAGCTAAATCACCTACACAAAGCATAGCAGAGCATCATAGACACAACCTTGTTCACAGCTACTCCCATTACACCCAATTAGGGATCTAACACCCTAATTGGAACACCCCACTCCATATTAATCCCTTCTCACTAAATCACAGCCGACACACAACCAAATCACCATAAACAACCATGTTGCAGCATACAACATGATAAAATCATGGGTCAACACAAACCTCACCTCAACCTCGATCCACATTCCCATCCACACTACCACCGAATATCAACATCCCACAACTAGAACAACAAATACAAATCTTACCCCCTTCAATCACTCGATTACACCCAACTCACCCATGTGTTCTTCACCCATCTACAGTCGTTCAACCTCCAAAATCAAACACGACAGCTTGTTCCACCGAGGAATCCACACTCCAAGTCAACACTTCGGCAATCAACTAACACTAACAGCAACCCTCACCAACCGGCCACACCTCCAGCCATCTCCACCGAGCAATGTTTTTACCGATAGGAAATTCACAGACAAAAAGGCAATTAATCTTGCTTACCCGAAGTTGAACCCCGTCGGCAGCAAAATCCCCAACCACCGGCAGCCAACCTTTGTTCACCGGAATCCCCGATCACTGTCCAAACAAGGTCCACGCTCAACTACAAGGAGGAACACAGTGGTAATCATTCGAGATTCCCATCAGCAAGGAGAAGAAGGAAATAGGTCATGCTTACCTGCCCTAGTAACCCCACAAGAAACCCTAATTCGGTCTGTCACGGGAGGACTCACCGACACTATCGCCGACGCTAACTGTCGCGTGTGACGGCACCTGTGGTGGAAGGGAGGAGAGTGATTGGTCGGTCGGCGATGCATACAGAAGGGAAGGGAACCAGTCGATACCGTTCGGGTGGAAAAAGGGGCGACGATCGGTAAAACTCCATCGAGGGAAGTAACTCCGGCGTTCGAGCGGCGCGGAGGATGCGATCCTCCCGCCGCCCACCGGTAGTAGTCGCCGCTTCTCCGTGCTCCGGCGAGTCACGGTCTCAAAATCAAGCGGTCGCGAGATCGCGAGAAGGAGAAAAAGAGTCGTCGCGGGGTAAATGAAACCGACGGGGAAAACGGAAATTAATTAAACTCATTTAATACCTCAATATAAACAGGCTTTACAAAAGCCTGTTCGTTTTATCCCCACGAAATATCCATAGAACCTCCATTTAAATCCATAAAAATATCTATAAATTCCTGAAAAATTCTATATGACAACTTCTTAATTAACAAGGGTATTTTCTATTATTATTATTATTATTTTTCGGTATTTTACAACTGCAATAGCCGCCACCTTCGTAGCATCGCCCAAGTAAACGGTAATCTCCCCCTCATCTAGTCGTCTGGTTTCCTGGAACCCCTACAAAGTATTGCAGACATGATCAGTGACTCCCGTATCTACACACCAGGTGCCGGTAGATAACACCGCTAAATATGTTTCAACGACCAGACCAAAAGATATACCTTTATTCTGCTTCCGGTTGGGACAGTCCTTCTTCCAATGTCTAGTCTACTTGCAAGTGAAGCACTTGCCTTTCGACTTCTTCACTCCTCCCTGAGATCCTCCTGCCACCTATGCTCCACCTTGTTTCTTCTCCTTCTTGCCTTTTGACTTATAAGTCGAAACCTTCTGAGCAACCATGGCGTGAGCCTGAGCACTCTGACGAAAAATTCCCTTTGTCGCATGGAGTTCTGTCAGAAGCTCCGCCAACGAATACAACCTCTTATTCATGTTGTAATTCAGGCGAAACTGCTCAAAACTCCTAGGTAGAGATTGGAGAATGATATTGACCTGGGTTTTCCCATCGATCTCAGCTCCAAGGACTTCTAGCTCATTCAAATGAGTCATCATCTTGAGAACATGATCCCTCACGGGTGTTCCCTCGACCATGGTGGTCGTCATCAAGTTCCTCATGGCTTCCTGCCTAACAGCCCGATTCTAGTGTCCGAAAAGTTCCTTGAGATTGAGCATCATGTCATAAGCAGTAGGCATGACTTGATACTGATGTTGCAATACATTTGACATAGAAGCTAAAATGTAACACCACGTCATCTTATCAGCCTTTATCCACTTCTTATAACTCTCTTTCTCCTTTTCTCTAGAATCATTTGCAGACTTAGGAGGACACTCTTCGAAGAGTATATATTTGTACACCTCAACAATCAAGACTATATCCAGATTCCTTTTCCAATCCACATAGTTAGGTCCAGTAAGTTTATTTTCCTTTAGTATCACAGCAAATGGGTTGAAAGTCATTTTTGAAAAACCTAAGAATCACATAAATCAAAACATTAGATTTCAAAAAATTTATTGATTCCTCAAACAATAAAATTTTAAAATCAACCAACACCTCAAAACACCGAGAATATTGTATGCCACGATAGTGTGGACGTATACGAATTCTACATTTGTAAGAGGAGATTTTACTCATTAATTTTATTATCCTGTTAATCTTACTTTTTGACAAATAAAATTAATAGTTGGTTCCTCTTCGGCTCTACAAATAAAAGCAGTGACTCCGATGAGGAGAATACTATTATTTGCATCTAAGTGTTCACCATTACTCGATACCAATGTAATTATCTCGGATTATGTGTCTTCCGATCGGGAAGTACATACGCTCCTAAATAATTTCCTATAACCATATTTGACCCTGTGATCTGCAAAACAAACTCATCCGATTGGGAGGAATACACTCAAAGCCGACGTGCAAGTTTGTTTGCATCACATGTCAAATCGTAATGGAGGCCATGGGAATTTTAAAAAAATATCCCTCTCCCACTTAGTAATTTAAAATGAGGAATTTTCCTAGTACACAACATGCATATCAAACAAGAAGCAATAAATATGAAAAAAATATTTTCTAACTATTATGGATTTTGTTCTCCAATATGCCTCCCGTCGTGTCGTCATCTCGTCCACTCCTCCCTATGCCATGTACAAGTCATCCGGAGATGCGAGCTGAGAAAAATTATTTTAATTTACATCCATCGATCCTATACTCCACAAAGGAGTGTACATGAAATCTAGATCGAAAGTAAACTAAAATAAAAGAGTGGCTAAACATTGCCGTACTTAATTACAAAAATTAAATACTAGCCTTGTCAACCCTGAGGATTCAAATAATATTACAATTACACACATCCAATCACATACATACACATATGACCATAATAGTTGGATCCTATGCCTGCAATCAAAAAGTTAGCCTACGCACATCCTGCTATTATCTGACACATATAATATATGATAAGTGCATAAAAGTAACCAAATCCTAAACACACAAAATCGGAAACCGTGGCTCTGATACCACTTGAAGGTCGAAGCTTCACTTCCATTTTCAACTTGGTCACTTGTGCATGGTGATCCTATCTACGTCTCCAGATTAAAAAAATTAATCCTTGACGAAGACGGATTACCCAAGCAACCGATTCATCATCATGCTATTCGATTCGAGTGGTCTCTTGAATAAATTTGTTATTCAAGCAACCTAACTCTTTTTCTCGATTAGCCTCGGAATAGATGATGTACGGATCACTAATTTTTGTGTTTATCTTTGGGGTCTAAGTAAATTAGCCACATGCATTATACAAAAGAACTAAATCAAAATAAACAAGATTATACCTCTTGTATACCTCTTGATCTTCTATTGTATGTCCTATTCTCCTCTTGAACGTTGTGTGGGCAACGATCCTCTAAGAGTTGAAACTTCTTAGATCACGTTCTTCCCTTCCTTGCTCGCTCCGAACAAAGGGAAGAATATCAAACACTTCTTCTCCTATCTAGTGTCGATCGCCAAGCCACCAACTTGGTTGTTGCCGCCGGCCAAGGAGAGGAAGAAGGAGATGGTGTGGGCGCTGGCCAAGAGCTCCAAGGAAAGAAACCCTAACACTTGTTGCTGTCGGCCAAAGGAGAAGAAGAGAGGAATATGGGCACCGGCCAAGAAGAGAAAGGAGAAGAGGGGCGTCGGCTAAACCTTAGGAAGATAAGAAAACCTTCCACTTGTTGCCGCCCAAGACCTCTCCAAACCCTAGCTGCCCAACTCTTGAAGCAAACCCTAATCTCCAAAAGGATTAGTTGTCGCCCAAGCCAAGGAGCAAACCCTAGAATTCCCAATTCTATCATGCCGCCCAAGCCTTTGCCTCCTATTTATAGATTTTGCCCAAATCTCCTTTTAATCTCATCCGTTGGATCTAGGTTTCATGAGGGATTTAATAGGCTACAATAGGGACCATGAGGAAGAGTTGAATCTTAGCCACCCAATGGATCCGACCCACATAAAATCCGATTCATTAATGATAATTCATTCCACTAGAGGATTATCATTGATCTACCTCACTAACCCCCATAAATAAACATGAGTTTCATATATTAATTGTACAAATATCTCCCTATGTTTAAGATATCGAATGTCCCTGTCTCTAATTTAGAAACTGAATTAGCTTTTGATCTTTAATTTAGAGATAGAATTTGTATTCGGTCTTTAAATTTACATAACAAATCCAAATTCGATCTCTAAATTTAAAAATCTAATTATAAAAAATATGTACAATATTTCAATAATTAATATTAATCTTTATATTCACTAATAACATCCAAAAACACACAATTACAATATAAATATCAATTAAAATTAATTTTATTAATATTCAAATGTATACCATTACAATGAAAAAACTAATTAAATTTAATTTTATTAATATCCACATGTACATAATTACAATATAAATATCATGTGGAGTTCATCTCTTGAAGGTCTTTTATATATAGTCGCTTTGCAGTGCTCCGTCTCGCACCATGACCTAGTTGCGGTGCCCTCTGAAGCTCAATTCGGAGTGCATCCAATGGGATCCACGACCATTGTGAACTCTATGGTCAGATCATGGACACTGCAAAATCGATTTCTAAATTGGAGACTAACTCAAAATCAATTTTTTAATTAGAGATCGATTTTAAAGTCAATCTCTAATTAGAAACTAATTTTAAAGTCAGTCTTTAAATTAAAAATCGACTCAAAATTTGTCTCTAATTTAAAAATCAACTCAAAATTTATCTCTAATTAGAGATCAAATGTAAATTAGTTTCTAATTAAATATCGATCTTACGAAATCGATCTCTAATTAGAGGTTGATTTTGAGTCGGTCTCTAATTTAATCTCTAATTCGAGGTTTTTTTTTATCGTGCATGTTGTCCTAAATACGATCAAACTACACAGAAAAATTACTATGAAATATAATTACAAATTATGTTAGTAAAATTATTCTTTTTATTGATCATCTCATTGAGTTTGTGCAACCAGTAAACAACAATAATAAAAAAAAAATTCTAATAGCATTGTTATTTTGACGATACATCAAAATAAGCGAGCCATGATTTTAAAACACATAATTAATGTCTTTAGGTATAGTAATTTTGAAAATAAGATATGACATTAAGGTATGACTAATACATGTTATATTTTTTTTTAACTATAGGACAATAATATATAATTTTACATTTGTAGACATGTTAATGTCTAGATAAACTCATAGGTGAGGTTATCCACATCCCATTAAATATGGCCTGTCATTTAGTGTTTATGGATTTTAATGTAGGCAAGTGTAATTGGTCTTTAAAATTGAGGTTATCACTCATCTTGTAAGAGAATTAATATCTTTTGACATTTTTAGGTTGATCCCTTAAACAGATTACATATATTGCTAGTTTTATGAAGACAAAAGTATAGTCAATAGACATTTTATGAAACTGTCACTTCAAAATTCTCGACAATTTTAGAACGATATTAAAGATCAATTTAAACCCTTTGGGGTATCAAAAAGTTTGATCATTTATTTATATCTAAAAGTCTATTTAGTCGGATAAACAATAAATAAGTTTGTACATTTTGATAAGAAAATTAATAAGTGTGAATATAATTAATTTCTATTTAGTTTTTTATCCCTCTAAATTGAATTAACTATCAAAAAATGACATTATAAATACAATTTACATTTTTATATGTATAAAACAATTAGATATTTGTGTAAACATATTAAAATCAATGACAAAATTATTTTAAAATATTCAAATTTATATATAAGTAAACCTATTTAATTTTATAACTAAGAAATATCTATTAATTTAATTATAGAAATTCATACAAAATAGATTATATTGGTATATTATATATATTGTAAAAGGAAGTGAAATGTAATTAAAAATATATAAATACATAAAAGGTACAATATTTAGTTAAATAGATAAAGTGCTTTAATAAGAACTAATTAGAAGAAAGGAAAAGGTTACAAATTCAAATTCACAGCCAAATGAAACAACAACTAACTCCGGCAAAACTAACATATATTAGATAAACTCATCGTATAATATTTTTGGACTATACGGTTGTTTTTTTAATTTAATTTTAAATCTAAATATATAGATGCATTCTATTGGAATTCAATCATCCTTAATGAAATGATTAAAAAATGAACATTATAAAACTTTGACCCGTTAAATCTATATATATAAAAAATTTAATTAAACTTATTATATATATTAGTCAAAATTGTTTAGAGTCATTTTAAAATCATTGTCACGTAAAACTTTTAAATTGTATTTAAACTAAGGATGAGAAAAATATTGAAAATTTCAGTATATCACAAGTATCATATCGACATATGCCGAACATACGAATATAAATGATAGAAAATTTTGATATAGTATTATACCATATTGATTCTTCTGTATTGATATCGATATCAGATTTCATATTTTTCGATGAGGAAACTATCGAAAATTTTAGTGTATCATACATACTATGCCGATATATACCGAACATATCGATATTAACAGTATGCCAAAGATTTTGGCATGCTATTAGTATATATTTTTCTTATATCCAAATTTCCGTACGGTATATATGATTTCATATGAAAAATTTAATATACCATACCATATCAATCCTAGTTTGGACTCCCATAGTTTTCTAAGTAGATGGATATATTTATATTTAAAATTTGAGCATAAAATGGTACTTACAATTAAATGCATCTATAATCCATATTTAAATTCTGAACACAAATTATCAATAAGTAATTTTAATCTAAAAGTGTAATATAATCATTTTTTTAAAGTCTTGATAATTTTAAAAACATAAATGAACACACAACGGCCTTTTAGAGTATATTTATATTTATATTTTAATAAAAATGAATAGCTTTGATATTTATTTAAAATTTAAAACCTCTTAAAATTTTATCCATTTAAATAAGTTTTTATTATATTTTTTTATAAATTCATGATAAACTTTTTATCATTTTTCTCCCCTTTATTTTCTTTTAAGATTCATATTTTTATGATTTTATTTTTTTAAAAAAATCATCTTTTGAAACTATTATAATCAAAATTATTAAATGATTGGTTAGATATGGTAGACCAATTTGAGCGGGGCACCCTTCTCATGTGTTTAATACGATTTTACTCATTTAAGATATTTGTATGTAGATTTAAAAGATAATATTGACCATTGAAATCTCCTTTTTTTTAAGAAAAAAATCATAATCAATTAATTAATTAGATAAATTTTAAAATTTCAAATTTTTATTATAAATAATATAAGACTATATAAATTTTATAAATAATTATATTTTTATATATTTAAATAAAAAATAAAGAAACAAATGAGTTGGGTATTCCGATGATTTATTTAATTGTTACAAATTGTGACTCAGACCTCATAGGTATTTGGATTCTATCCAACGATGATGCTATAGCTTCAATCCTATTGATTCTTAACAAATTAGTATCGACAATTTGTAAAGCCCGCTCTACCTCAACGTCAACACAACATTTATATTCTCTTACTGATGATGAATGAACTAATCCATTTGCGGAAGTCGGTGGGAACAGTTTTCCGATTCAAATTATTATTTTGCAGGATCATCATGACAATGACGAGGAACAATTATTGGCTCATCTAGAGGAAGATCTGGAAATAGATTATCCATTATTGAAGAGTGAAGTAATTTTGGCATCTACATCATCAACTATTCTAACTACAATCCACCTGAAGAATCTATGATGGGGCCACCACAATATACCCCAACAACAGCAAGGCCTGCTCTAAATAATCCATATTAAGATCCAAGCTTCATAGGAGCATGGATTGGGAGGTTACGAAGAGGTTATAATAATGAGCAATGGATGTTACCATAAGCGTAGCAACAAACAGGTGCGATGCTGGTATTATCTGATGATATTGATTTATATAATGATGTTATCTTCAGGTGAGAGTACATAACTACTAATGTTGTGGATTCGAAGATTTGGTCCGATAAGAGAACGAAGGTCCAATTTATTGAAAATCTACTGGGTGAAGTTGAAAAGAAAACCTTTATTCAATGGAGAATGATATTTCCATACCAGTATGATAGACTAATTGCTGCAACAGATGAAACACAGAATATCTTATCCCAAATTCGAAGGATAATCACCCTGGAAGATCCCACCACAGGGTCAACAGCAGAACAAAATCAAGCTTATCTAGACCTGGAAAAGTTGGTATGTACAAATACCAAGTATCTCATTTCCTACATGAACCAGTATAAAGAGCTTACGTCAAAAATCGGAAGGATGTTTATAAATGAAGAACTCTCAAGCAAATTCTATAGAAAGATGCCCCCGCTTATTGGGAGCTATTTAGAGCAAAAATTTCAAGAGAAATTCAAGGGCAATACCATTGGGGTCCTTCCACGAATTCATCATACTTACCAGGAGCTTATGGAAATGTGTAAGCAAGCTATTTTACAAAGAAGTTTAAAAGACTTGCAATTTTGTGCGCAAATTCCTATACCAAGTTATTACCAGACGGGAAGAAAATACGGATTACGCAAGGCACAAAATTACAAAGGAAAGCCGCACAAAACCCATGTGTGGGTTATCTTCTTGGGATTACACCATTTGGATTAAGCTTCAAAATTTGGAGGGCTTCTGGTTCCTCAATAGTTAGTACTACCAAGAGCTCTTGCTCAGGCAAGCATACTTCTGCATCATCCCTGTTGACGGCAGAGATTCTTGGTTCCGCAATTGGGCTATATCACTGGAAATTAAGGGAAATACTTCCATCTAGTAATGCCCTTGTTTGAACCCTGGTTGGTACTACAGGGTTTCTTTGTCACGCCCCGAGAGCATGCCGATTCGAAAATCAAACGGACGGCATCTCCCCTGTACGTGGCAACATTTCGGGTTAATACAAGGCCCGTAGGCCCACAACAACAACAATATATATATAACAAATAACAGCAGCGGAAATAAAGAGCGCATACCCACAACATACATAACAAAAATATACAGGTGTACACCACCTGACAAGTCCACAGTCAAAAAACCGTAAATAAAACAACGACATCACGACAAGTCCATAACAGAACAAGGGTCCATGACATAGGACCAGAATCCATAACTCATAAACAAGTCCAAACCATAAGAGAGAAAAACAAAATAAACTCCTCGGGAGACATCGGAAAATGGAGATGGGATGGATCGTAGCGACTTCAAGTAAAGTCACAAAGGCGTCTACCGTTACTTGGCGGCGAAAAAACCAGTCGGAGGTGGTGAGTAAAACTCAGTGTCGAGAAAACATGTAAATATATGTATCAATATTACATGTCATTCAACAGTTTAATCTACTCGTACAATAAGTATACATCAGCATAACAATAGATATGCATGCATATACTAAATAAACTGAACATCAACAATGCTGACATACCTGGCAGTCAGCTACTCTATCCTGATCCAACCTGGGCATATAATCACATCATAGGGTATAACAGTATAGTACTTACACAATATCCTAACCTGAGTCAAGGGTATCACTGTGAATATCCGATAGGTATTAAAATATCAATCTACTACCATACAGGAAATGCAGTATCATGTATGAATATGTACAAACAAATACAACAAGCATAGTACATACAAATGCATCATCAAAGTGAGTATACATATAGACTATATATGTATGTATACTAATCACCATCATCCATCATACAAATGCATCATCAAAGTGAGTATACATATAGACTATATCTGTATGTATACTAATCACCATCATCCATATATATATATATATATATATATATATATATATATATATATATATATATATATATACAAGCAGGTATGTATATATATATATATATAATCATATGCAAAACACCGTATGATACGGCAATGCAGTATGCATGGTCATGCCTGCTCACCCCTACTCGCTACCACGACCCCAGTGTGGCCTAGGTGGCACGACATGACAACTATCCCAACTCCAGCCGCCACCACTCTCGAGTGACCGAGTTGGGTAGTATGATCAAGTAGCATATGAGCGTAAAGAGCTCGCTACGCAACGGGGTCCTCACTGCCGGCCACTCCGACCGAGACCGCTAATGAGCGGCCGAGTGCCACGCACCAGAGACAGACGCGACTCCAACAACCATCGTCAATAATGGTAGAGTGCGGCACAACAAATGCTATGCCCTCACACCAGTTACTCCTCTGGAAGTAACCTGGGAGGCAGGATGACTGATGACTCTCTCTCAACCCCAAGGGGAGACGATGTCGTCAGTATGCATGCAATGACATGAGGGTACTGTCTCACATACAGAACATCTACCCTAGACTCTCTGTTCAACAAAGAGTCACACCCAATTGATCAGTACACTCTCTACCTCAGAGAGTCACCATCCGATCATGACAAGCTAGGACCATCGGTAGTAGCGACCTATAATCCCCACGACTCACATGACCATTCACACAACCCGTGATTGGTGAATAAATGTGCAACATACATGTATGGAATAAGTCCTACATCTAGGGTCATACTTATCCACAGAGAACCTTTTTGCCAAATTTACAACTTAGGTCATCCTCCGTACTCTAACATCTACACCCTACTAAACAGTTAAACCTACTTACATCGCATCTGTAACTTCTAGATCATGCTAGGGAATATGTGTTATCAATAATCGAGCACACATATATATCAACGATAAGTTCAAGCATACGATAAACAGAGCATGGTCAAGGTAATATGAACACCTAAGGTTCATATCTATGTCTAAATCTGAAAATCATTACATCTACCCGACCAGTAGGAAATTACCTACCTGCTAAATAGCTCCGTGAAATAATATCTTCACGTCCATGGATCTGCCTCGTATCCACGTCCTGCACATATCAAACATTAAGATTAAGTGCAAGCATACAACGAATGATCAAATCGAATCTTACATCGATTTTGTATTCCAATCTACTAGATTGATCTAGTTATCTAATTAACCTAATCAATCCTCCACTTTAACCAAAATCTAATCATGATTTACACACCGATCAATGATTCTAGCAACACAATTATGCATTCTCTTTCAAGAATTAGTTGCTCTAATCACACATCCAATGTATAACATACAATTCAAAGTTTACCTTCAACCGTTGCAATCAACCACAACTTCATGATTCCTTCCAACGAATCCAATTAATCTCATCAACATTCCTGTTAATCCTATACAACATTTCCAGCCAATAAAATACTCTTCTATCAACACAAACATATCATTAATTCAAACTAAACCACAACAATAATAATGATATGCATTCATAAATCATCTAGACCCAACTCACCTTGCTTATCCTCAATTACTAAAACCTCTGGATCCCATATTGAAATTTCTGAATCTAGGATGATTGAACTCATCCCGCCGGAATCCCCTAAACCTGGTAATGATCAAGAACAATCCATTCAACCAAAAATCATATTAGCTACAACTAAATCATATCACAACCCAATCATACCACCATTGCCTCAATCCAGATGAACTGAAGAAAACCTCCAAATTCTAACACCTGTAACAGAAATCTAATGATTAGGTTATAGGGTATCCTTTAGCTGGTTCACCTATCTCAACCTTCCAACCACCGGACTGTATCGAGGTCCTCCATCCCCTGCCATTCACCACAATCGTATCTAATTCTACCTCATTAAATCCACAATTAAGAAACAAAATGATTGCTAAGGAATACAGGATAGGAAGCAAATCACAGAATCATCTGCACATTCGTTTGCGGTGAGGAAGAAAATGATCAGATCATTAATACCCCCTTTACTCTTGCCCGCTCACTCCAAAATCCCTTTGTCGTCGGCTCACTGCTGCAGCAGCAGCGTCGTCAATCTGCCCGCGCGAGGGATCGCTGGGATCTCGGAAGGAAGTGGCACGGCGACGAGATCACAGCGGCGGCCGCCGCGAATCCGCCCGGGCGTCGATGCCAGCAGGCGGCAACCATCGATCTGGTGTGCGTGAGGCGCTGGGGTGGTGGCACGTGAAGTGGTCTGCCCGGGGCCGGCAGCGGTCGTGGAAGATCGGGGGGCGACGGTGAGGTGGGGAGGGCAACGCGCGAAGAACCGAGAGGGATCGATTCATCGGCCAGTGCATCGGAAACTAGGGATCGAGGAAGAGATGTCGATCGGCTCGCTGCTCCGGTAAGGCTCGATGTAGAGGGGAGAAGCATCGGCGATGCGGATGAGAAGGAGACGGCGATGGAACGAGAAGGGGAAAGGGAGATCGGGATCGAGTCCGGGAATGGGAAGAGGAAGAAACGCTCGGGCGAAAATAAAAGTCAGTCGTGCAGAAACAGAAAAGAAACCGGGCGTTAAGGTTTAACGAGTCGAGTCGGGTTTGTTTAACGGGTTGGATTTCAGACTCGTTAAGTCTTCTAACTCTCTCTAAACAAAGTGGGTCTTAGAAATCTCCTTTTTAGTCGAGAAAAAATCCTAAAAATTCCTAGAAAATTGCATAGATTATCCTCCTAATCAACCGATAATTTTTTTTTCAGTATTTTACATTCTCCCCCACTTATAAAAATTTGGTCCCCAAATTTCGTACTAACATGCAAAAATTAGCAAATTTCCGAAATAACCACATACATTCCTCAAGTGAACAGATGAAGGTATCGAGCTCGGATAGTATCTTCCAGCTCTCACGTAGCCTCCTCATCAGTATGATGCTGTCATCAAACTTTTTATGAGTCGGATGGTTTTCGTCCCACTACTATCGCTCCTTGTGACCCAGGCTCCACCCTGGAATCTCCTCATAAGTCACATTAGGCTGAGGTAGAATCGAAACCTCCTTCAGAGCATGGTCAGATCGCGGCACGTATTTCCCCAGCATAGAAATATGAAATACGTTATGAATACCCGCAAGTGTCGGAGGTAAAGCCAACCGATAAGCTACACCTCCATAATCCACGACACATGATCTGAATAGATCCTCCAACGTCTAAATGATACACTCAGGTTGTTCATCTGTCTGCGGATGAATCGTTGCACTAAGCTGAAACTTTGTGCCCATAGTCCGGTGCAGACTCTGCCAACATCGCGAGGTAAATCGCGAATCTCTACCCGATATGATACTTAAAAGTACCCCACGCAGTCTGATAATTCCTCGACAGTTCAACTCTGTCGGACGGTCCAACGAGTACGACCCACGAATAGGAAAGAAATGAGCTGATTTGGTCAGTCGATCCACAATCACTCAAATCACATCACGTCCCTTACGGGTTTTAGACAATCCCGTAACGCAATCAATCGTGATATGCTCCCACTTCTATTCCGGAATCGAAATTTTTTAGAGCAATCCAGCGAGTTTCTGATGTTCAGCCTTCACCTACTGGCATACTAAACATAGAGCATCAAAATCTGCTATAATTCTCTTTATACCAATCCACCAGTATAAACGTTTCAACTCTCAGTACCTCCAAGTACCACCAAGGTACATAGCCCATCTCGAATGATATGCTATCTGTAACGACTCTTCCATGATTGGTCGCGTGTCCGGAACACACTATCCTTATCAGATAAGAAGAATTATCTTCTCAAAAGAGAAGTCCATCAACCTTCCAAGATACACTCCACACACACTGTAAGTGCATGGAAGACTATAGCAATCAATCTCCCTTGTTGCAATTGTTGCAACTGTCAAGCGCCCAAGATAACTCCATTCAGCTACCCAGTAGCTAATCCAAAATCCCATGAGCATTCCTGCTCCATACATCTACTAATCAGGATAATAGCTACTAAGCCCCACATCATAAGTATGACCGCTTATCTCATAGTTCCTTAACTAACGTAGGCATAAGATATGCTTCATTCAACTGCATCGGAATCGTCCCGATCCCTGAAACGATATATTTGAGTACATCATCTTTTTATCCACTCCGGAAGGATTAACTAGTACTCGTGTAAAAGTTAACCGCCATCTAGATCTTGTAAACTGGTTTCACCAGCTTCCGACTAAATGATTTACAACATCCCCTTTGTCAAATAAGTATGTGGTATAGTAATGCTAAGATATTATATCCACATCTACTGTACTAACCAAAACATATAAGGCAAACCACCATCTACGGTGGTCGAGTGCGCAACATCCAACTACCACAATCAACAGTGGCCAGGTTACGCAACTCCAACAATCACGAACGGATCCAATCGTGTTCAGGATACACGATTCTCAAATCCCTGGACGACTAAATCGTTTAATAGTCTAACAACACAATCAAAACTCATAGAATTCATACTAAGTATGAAATTGTCATCCTCCATACACCTGCATCCCCTTTTCTCTAGGCTGATGATATATCAATCATCATAACGACAATGATACTTATATGACACTATGTCACTATCATATCAACTCTCCAGTCGTAAACCAACCCTAGAGTATACACAGGTGTCTTTAGCTAATCTAACAGATCATTTATCCTCAATGTAGGATATTTACTTTCAAAAACTATCGCATTCCTTCATCGATAATCGATGCATAATTTCAAAGGTCCATCCCTCTTTTATCAAAAAGTGTTGGATCCTTCTCAAGGAGAAATACTGGGATAGATAAATATCCCCTCCAACATCTCCTATAATCGCAACTCACGTTATTCCGATTCTTTTATAGTGTTTAACAACACTGATACCAACAAAAATATCACTCATTATGTGATCTTCGATACCCGACTATTTTCGTAATCATTTCGAACGCCTACTCCACTTGCCTAAGCAACGGCAAGCCTTGGAGTTCATCCGAAATTACATCCGAAGGCTCTCAGATTATACGCACATCCGAGAGACATCGTACCATACTTCCAACAATTTGACCATCCATAAGGATATGTCTACAACAAAAGTATATCTATCAAAGTCTAAGGGTATCCCTTGACTTCTTAATTATTGATCCACATCTCACCAGACGATAGAGATACCACCGACCCACAAGTCGATGTAAAGGACCCCTTTTTAATCCAGACTAAGAATGTTCTAAACTAAGATACCTATAAACTACAAGTATCTCTCAATATATTAATCCAGAGAGTAAAACTAGAGTAATACCCTGAACGATGAAATATCTGTTGATCCGATCCCAAAGGCTCCACGCAGGTCTCGGCCTTTCTCCGAAGAGAATAAGATCAGATCCAACAGTCCGCGACAAAACGGTCACATTTCTGCGATGAATAATCCAAGGATTTTTCCTAGATCATCTGATCCTATCACTTAAATCTACGAGCTACAACTGTAGAATACAAAATAGATACGACCCTCGTCGTATAATCTCTCCTCTGTACAAATCAATTCACATCCGGGGGTAACTGTTGTTGTCTGCTGAGTCTTCTACAATGTCTTCTGCTGATGCTGCTTCTGTGCTGATCTCTACGGAAGGGGAGTATCAAGGAACTCCAACCACTCCTGAGGTAGTAGATTGATGCTAATAAGGTAACCCACATCTTTTGAGTTGATCTCTGCTGTCGAGACGATGCATCTACCTCCCGGAACACCATCGATAGTCTTCAACTGAATCTTCAAGGTACACCTCCTCCACTGTACTGGTTGCTCAACAATAGCAACAGCTGAATTGCTCCAACGGATAATCTGGCTTCGCGTGTCTTCGTGATCTGCACTGCACGCCCACAATCCCTTCGGAGTCTTTGTTCTGATTTTGTTGATATCCACGAGAACATCCTGATGATCCGCGGCTGGTCTTCTATAATCGCAAAATAGCTCAAAGTCTATGACTTCAATCTTGCTCCTTTGTCCAACAATCGGAGACTTCTGACTCTATTAAGTTGACCTGCAATATTTGTTTACCGGTCTCCAACTCTTAAACTCTTGTACGGAGTCATTTCTAAACTCCTGTCTCAATCCAACGTCTTCCGGTAGGATCTGATAGAAGATCCCGGCTTCCTTATCCAACTATAAGCCAATAACTCTAGGTGGCTTAAATCATTCATTCATCTTCTTGAGCTATTAGGTGATCGTACTTCTGCAAGTCTCACGACTCTGCACAGTACACTATTTCTAACCGATCACCCTTTTTTTTGAAGCTCAAGAATTCCTTACAAGGTGTCACTAAAAGTGACACGGAGAAATACTCTCTTTCAACATCACTAATCCATGATCAAGTGATGTTTTATTTCTCGAAAATTATTTTCTGTATTTATCACCAAATACCGGCTTGATCCCGATAATGGTTTGCAAACAACTCTTCTTTCTCGGTATAACATGAGTTAAGTACTCTCAAAGTTATACTACTCAGTACGAACAACTCAGGGATAAAAATCCCTATGAAACACCGTAACCTAGCCTTCCGCTATCTGCATCACAATAGTCTACAAGTCTGTTCATTACCCACATGTAATGATCTGACTAGCACAGTTAGTGGAAATCTCTAAGACTGTAGTCTCTGATTTCCATAATAAATATGACGACTTGGCTCCTGTTTTCTGACTTGGTATCAGTCGGCTCTCAAAGGTAAATTACCTTCTCGACACAGGTTCAAGACTCACAGACTCAACAGGTCGTTCCCGTGGTCAACTCATACCATGGTTACGAATAATAACCAACATACTACAGGTTATTCCATGTTATTAACATTAAAAGCATAGTCAACTAAAACCGGGAGTATAAACCCTAAAGGTCACTCCGGTTGGTCGCCTCGATGGACGACCCCTACTACAAGTCTACACAGGTGTCATAATTCTATTGTATACACCTACTGATCAAGTTTAGATAAATATCTACTAAACCATAAGTTATCAGGAATTCTTACCTCGTGCTGCTTGGAGCCCAGGCCACTGTCCATCTCATCTCAAAAACCAAAACCGAATAAAACGACTCCCGAGAATTCAAGACTCGACACAAAAATAATATTGTATGGCATCGCAGAACCTTGGGCTCTGATACCAATAAATTTGTCATGCCCCGAGAGTATGCCGAGCCGAAAATCAAACGGACGGCATCTCCCCTGTACGTGGCAACATTTCGGGTTAATACAAGGCCCGTAGGCCCACAACAACAACAATATATATATAACAAATAACAACAGCGGAAATAAAGAGCGCATACCCACAACATACATAACAAAAATATACAGGTGTACACCACCTGACAAGTCCACAGTCAAAAAACCGTAAATAAAATAACGACATCACGACAAGTCCATAACAGAACAAGGGTCCATGACATAGGACCAGAATCCATAACTCATAAACAAGTCCAAACCATAAGAGAGAAAAACAAAATAAACTCCTCGGGAGACATCGAAAAATGGAGATGGGATGGATCGGTCGGCGCAGCTTCAAGTCGTCACAAAGGTGTCTACCTGTTACCTGGGCGACAGAAAAACCCAGGGTCGGAGGTGGTGAGTAAAACTCAGCAGGTAATCAGAGAAAATATGTAAATATATGTATCAATATTACATGTCATTCAACAGTTTAATCTACTCGTACAACAAGTATACATCAGCATAACAATAGATATGCATGCATATACTAAATAAACTGAACATCAACGATGCTGACATACCTGGCAGTCAGCTACTCTATCCTGATCCAACCTGGGCATATAATCACATCATAGGGTATAACAGTATAGTACTTACACAATATCCTAACCTGAGTCAAGGGTATTACCGTGAATATCCGATAGGTATACAAATATCAACCTACTACCATACAGGAAATGCAGTATCATGTATGAATATGTACAAACAAATGCAACAAGCATAGTACATACAAATGCATCATCAAAGTGAGTATACATATAGACTGTATCTGTATGTATACTAATCACCATCATCCATATATATATATATATATATATATATATATAATCATATGCAAAACACCGTATGATACGACAATGCAGTATGCATGGTCATGCCTGCTCACCCCTACTCGCTACCACGACCCCAGTGTGGCCTAGGTGGCACGACATGACAACTATCCCGACTCCAGCCGCCACCACTCTCGAGTGACCGAGTTGGGTAGTATGATCAAGTAGCATATGAGCGTAAAGAGCTCGCTACGCAACGGGGGTCCCTGCTGCTGGCCACTCCGACTGACACTGCCAATGAGCGGTCGAGTGCCACGCACCCAGGACAACTGCACGCGACTCCAACAACCATCGTCAATAATGGTAGAGTATGGCACAACAAATGCTATGCCCTCACACCAGTTACTCCTCTGGAAGTAACCTGGGAGGCAGGATGACTGATGACTCTCTCTCAACCCCAAGGGGAGACGATGTCGTCAGTATGCATGCAATGACATGAGGGTACTGTCTCACATACAGAACATCTACCCTAGACTCTCTGTTCAACAAAGAGTCACACCCAATTGATCAGTACACTCTACCTCAGAGAGTCACTCATCTGATCATGACAAGCTAGGACCATCGGTCCGTAGCGACACACTGTCCACGACTCACATGACCATTCACACAACCCGTGATTGGTGAATAAATATGCAACATACATGTATGGAATAAGTCCTACATCTATGGCCATACTTATCCACAGAGGACCTTTTTGCCAAATTTACAACTTAGGTCATCCTCCGTACTCTAACATCTACACCCTACTAAACAGTTAAACCTACTTACATCGCATCTGTAACTTCTAGATCATGCTAGGGAATATGTGTTATCAATAATCGAGCACACATATATATCAACGATAAGTTCAAGCATACGATAAACAGAGCATGGTCAAGGTAATATGAACACCTAAGGTTCATATCTATGTCTAAATCTGAAAATCATTACATCTACCCGACCAGTAGGAAATTACCTACCTGCTAAATAGCTCCGTGAAATAATATCTTCACGTCCATGGATCTGCCTCGTATCCACGTCCTGCACATATCAAACATTAAGATTAAGTGCAAGCATACAATGAATGATCAAATCGAATCTTACATCGATTTCGTATTCCAATCTACTAGATTGATCTAGTTATCTAATTAACCTAATCAATCCTCCACTTTAACCAAAATCTAATCATGATTTACACACCGATCAATGATTCTAGCAACACAATTATGCATTCTCTTTCAAGAATTAGTTGCTCTAATCACACATCCAATGTATAACATACAATTCAAAGTTTACCTTCAACCGTTGCAATCAACCACAACTTCATGATTCCTTCCAACGAATCCAATTAATCTCATCAACATTCCTGTTAATCCTATACAACATTTCCAACCAATAAAATACTCTTCTATCAACACAAACATATCATTAATTCAAACTAAACCACAACAATAATAATGATATGCATTCATAAATCATCTAGACCCAACTCACCTTGCTTATCCTCAATTACTAAAACCTCTGGATCCCATATTGAAATTTCTGAATCTAGGATGATTGAACTCATCCCGGAATCCCTAAACACGTAATGATCAAGAACAATCCATTCAACCAAAAATCATATTAGCTACAACTAAATCATATCACAACCCAATCATACCACCATTGCCTCAATCCAGATGAACTGAAGAAAACCTCCAAATTCTAACACCTGCAACAGAAATCTAATGATTAGGTTATAGGGTATCCTTTAGCTGGTTCACCTATCTCAACCTTCCAACCACCGGACTGTATCGAGGTCCTCCATCCCCTGCCATTCACCACAATCGTATCTAATTCTACCTCATTAAATCCACAATTAAGAAACAAAATGATTGCTAAGGGAATACCCGCAGATAGGAAGCGAATCACAGAATCATCTGCACATTCGTTTGCGGTGAGGAAGAAAATGATCAGATCATTAATACCCCCTTTACTCTTTCCCGCTCACTCCAAAATCCCTTTGTCGTCGGCTCACTGCTGCAGCAGCAGCGTCGTCGATCTGCCCGCGTGAGGGATCGCTGGGATCTCGGAAGGAAGTGGCACGACGACGAGATCACATCAGGCTGTCGCGCGGCGTAGATCCGCCCTGGAGCGTCGATCGATGGCAGCGGCGCGACCACCGATCTGGTGTGCGTGGAGCCGGGTGGCGGCACGTGAAGTGGTCTGCCCGGGGCCGGCAGCGGTCATGGAAGATCGGGGGGCGACGGTGAGGTGGGGAGGGCAACGCGTGAAGAACCGAGAGGGATCGGTTCATCGGCCAGTGCATCGGAAACTAGGGATCGGGGAAGAGATGTCGATCGGCTCGCTGCTCCGGTAAGGCTCGATGTAGAGGGGAGAAGCGCCGGCGATGCGGATGAGAAGGAGACGGCGATGGAACGAGAAGGGGAAAGGGAGATCGGGATCGAGTGCGGGAATGGGAAGAGGAAGAAACGCTCGGGCGAAAATAAAAGTCAGTCGCGCAGAAACGGAAAAGAAACCGGGCGTTAAGGTTTAACGAGTCGAGTCGGGTTTGTTTAACGGGTTGGATTTCAAACCCGTTAAGTCTTCTAACTCTCTCTAAACAAAGTGGGTCTTAGAAATCTCCTTTTTAGTCCAGAAAAATTCCTAAAAATTCCATAGATTATCCTCCTAATCAACCGACAAATTTTTTTTTTTCGGTATTTTACATTCTTCTTGTGGACGGTTGCAGGATCCACCTTTGTTCTTGTAGCTCTATGGTTGTAAATTGAGTTCCTGGAAGGGCTATAACACCCCTGCTTGCTAAGTAATCTGCAACATTTTGGACATTGTATGCAAAATTTGTGAAACTTGTATTTGTTAGTCGGCCTACCATCATTCGAGTAATAAGGAGGTTACTAGAGCCTCCTTGTCATTTTGCATATCCATATGTTTGAAAAGAGATTTCCATATGGTTAGCAAAGTCTTCAATTGTCAACATGAGATCTAGGATAACATAGACCATTTGGGTTCCCCTCGTGAGATCCATTTCCATTGTTGTAATTATAGCTCTGTCACCGCGCCATCGGGTGTCTCTTAGGACTACTAGAGCCATGGTTCCGGTATCTCGTCGATGTAGCGCATAAACTCTGATCATAACGAGGCCCATATGAATATGGTGAAAACCTGTGCCTGGTGACTTTGTTCTATTACAAGCGACATGTCCACTTGATTTCCTTCGACACATAGTGTCTTCCTCTGAATAGTGCTGGTAAACCCTATGTTGAACGGGTCTATTTTCTTTCATTCCTAGACCCAATCTATACTTGGTATCAGAGCTAGATATTGCATACTGAAGCATATGGCAGGCTAAAAGGCATCTTATTCAAGGCACCAAGAAGGGTAAATTTCTATACACATTCCATTACATCTTGTTTAGTTGAATTAAGTGTTAGGTTTGGTAATAAGGCGACCGAGTTTGTTAATTGGTTGCAAAAGATAACTGTGCACGTAAGTCTTCAGAAGGGAGTCGTAGCCAATCTGATAAAATTTTATGAACTCCTAAGCCGTAAGCAAAACCTAATCCTTAGTTTGCGTAATTCATGTTAGAAAAATTTAAGCAAAACATAACAGAATAGTATAACAAATCCCGAACTGTAGGCCTTGAATATTTAGATCTCGTTGAAAAACCAAAGCTTTCTAAAATAGGGAATAATATTGGTGTTATATACAACCGGATTTCATTATTGTCAAAAGTAACCTTAAAACATTTCTATACTCTTATTGAAGAGGAAAACCAAGCTTTAAAGAAGGAAGTAACGCTGTTACGAGCTTCACTTCAAAACCTTGAAAAAGAAATTGTTAGTTATAAGCCACTAACCAAATCAGAAATTAGAACTTTGATAGTGGAAAAAACTGAACAATTGTCACGCCCCGAGAGTATGCTGTGCCGAAAAGCAAACGGATGACATCTCCCTTGTACGTGGCAACATATCGGGTTAATACAAGGCCCGTAGGCCCACAACAACAATATATATATGGACAATACCAAACAATATATCCACAACAACACAAAAGGTGCGCACCGGTGCGACTCTAACATACTACATAAAAACAACATACAAACCAACAGCCAAATACAACACTGATTATACATGGCCATAATACAAAACAACAGCGGAAGCAAATACGTGGAAAATCCCAATTGTTCGGTGTGAGATGGGATCAACTGGCGGAGCTCCGAACGTCCAAGGAATCTTCTACCTGTAATCTGGGCGACAGGAAACCCAGGGTCCAGGGGTGGTGAGTATAAACTCAGGGGTAATATATAGAAAGTGCATGAACATATAGGGTAAAGAAATCTACAAGTATACATGTGAAGATCTACAGGTATACAACATGAGTCCAATAGACATACAGTCATATCCAAATCTAATAACAAGTAACCACAGTATAGTCATACTCAATGTATATATACTAAACTGATCAACTGAACATGAAGTAATGTACTAACGTACCTGACGGTCTGTAACACCAGATGCTAGATCATCCTGAACAGATTTACAATAACATAACTCATATAACGTACCAAGTCAATCTCATACCTGACCAATACTCCAACATATGAACAGTATATGATCACCTGTAATAACAACCCAGTCCGTACCACACAATGACATGATGCTAATCAAATGCATATAACAGTCTGAATCAACGCATGTATCATGCTATACACATAGCAGTATATAAAATACAAATAGCATGTATCATGATGTACAAACATGTGCAACAATCATAGCTCAATCAAATGTAGCATCTCACAGGCATATGTAAAACATATATCAAATACATGCATATATATATATCAGCAATGCATATGCATGGTCATGCATGCGCACCCAACTCGCTACCACGACCCCAGTGTGGCCTAGGTGGCACGACATGACAACTATCCCGACTCCAGCCGCCACCACTCTCGAGTGACCGAGTTGGGTAGTATGAAACAGTAGCTAGCCGCCATAGAGTTATATGCTACTCACACGGGGGTCCTTGCTGCTAGCCGCTCCGTCCCTACCCATGAGTAGACGAGCACTGCACCCAGGACAACTGCACATCACACGACCACCGTCTATAGTGGGTGAGTGCGCTAACTACCACTCCGCACAGTGGCCAAGTGCGCTTCTCCAGCTACCACCATCCTTAGTGGCTGAGAACGACACGCACAACAATGCTCTGCCCTCAACCCTGCAACCACTACCCCGAGTGGCCGGGGAGGCAGGATGACTGATGACCCATCTCAACCACAAGGCAGACCCAGTCGTCAGCATGTATGAAATGTAATGATGCATAGCTCACACACAAATCCTCGCAACACTCCCTAACTCACGGGGAGACCTAGTCAACCAAAAGTCAACCATGCAAGAACGACAAATCCGTAATCACAACCTATTTACCTATGTACAGATAAATAGATCCGTCAAACTAACACACTGATATGTATACGATACAACGACCGACCTCATAATTTGGACTCATCACCTAACCTAGTGATGCAACCCAGTAACCCAATCTGAGGTCATAAAAATAACCCTAACCACATGTACTTACTAAACATCTATCAGCTAACACATAATAGGGTTTTATAGTTCCTATCCGTGCTAGATAATCAATGAAGTGTAGTATATATCTCAAAGGTCAAAGGCGATTACACGATTAAATAAGAGTGGATTTAAGGTAAACAGGTATAAACATATATACAATGTCATGCGCTGGAATTGATCAAACTACCGGACCAGGTAGATATTACCCACCTGATACGAAGCTCGAATAATCCTCACGGCCGTGGACCTGCTTCGTATCCCAAACCTGCACAATAGTAGCAAATTACGATTAAGTACAAATCACCGGTACTTATACGAACAAATTACTAATTCATTTTATATTCGTATTCTCCCCTGCAAACATTTTAACCACTCCGATACACAACATAGGTCAACTACAAGAAAACCTAATTAACCACTTCCTGAGCTTATACATCATAACCCGCTCCTAATAACTCACCGACATCCTCAAAATTAATTACGGTGAACAGATCTAACCACACCCCACTTACTTAACCTAATCATCGTCTCCCTCACTGAGCACAACCCATATGATCCAAACACTAAAATCTCCAAATCAAAGCATATCAGTCATCCACTAAAATAACCGAAACACCATAGACATCCAAAGAACAATCGGCAAGCACAAATTCCATTTCCTGATCACAGCCCACAATCTATCCATACACTCAACCAGGCCATCCACCGAACCTACACCTATCCCCAATCAACAACCCTTATCAAACAATCCAAATCTACATAACCGAAGGAACTCCAAATCAACCCATCGACAACATTTGCAATCACAGGATACCAACTACACCCTATCAATCGATTACCGTAATCACAGCTAACAATCCAAACAAATCAACCATCACTGGAATTACCCGAGCACCAATACCCGAATCACACCCAAATACTCATCGACAATCAAATTCCCAAGAACAAACCAAATCCAACAATCACAGTATAACAACACCCCAATCAATGGATACCACAGATGGATATACTGGGTTAGATCCAAACTTACCGGCTCTAAACTCCACCGGTGGCGATATTTCCTCAATCCCAGCTGCTCGCCGAACGAGTCCAAACTCCCGCTCACTGCCAACCCATAGATCTCATCCAATAACAACCCGAAAACCAGATCTCCACTCGAAGGGAAGGAAAGGGATCGATCCTTACCTTCCAGGCAGCTCACTGCCGCGGCGACAGCACCACCGTCTCGCCGAGCGAAGGAAATGCCGACACTCCCTAAGGCAACCTCTTCCTGACCTCCGACTGGGGATCTACTACCAAGGCGGCGCTGTCGAGCAGCTCTCACCGGACGCCGACGATCTAGAATCCCGGTGACCCGATCGCGCGGAGCGAAGGAGCGAGGCGGAGGAGAAAGGGAACGGGGATCGCGATCTGATCGCTCTGTTCATCCGCATCCCTTTTAAATCCCGTTTGACACCAACCTGGTTAACCCAGCCCAAACCAAACCCAATCCGATTGGGTTCAGCTCAGCCGGTTTAACCACTTGACCCAAGTCCAAGTCTAATCCAAACCCAAGCCTAATTTCAGCCCAAGCCCAATACAGCCCAAGCCCATTTCAACCCAACTAAATAATTAAGCCCAATTAATTAAAGAGGTTAATCCATATAAATTTTTTTTTCTCCATATTTTACAACAATCACCAAAGTTAGCAGGAGAGTTTAAAGCAGATATTAAAAGACTAGAAACTTTGGTCAAAGAGGTTAAAGTCCTAATAGGTGCATGAGTGATTGGAGGAAGCAATCTGAATCAGAAACCTATTTAAAGGCTGTCAAAGCCACAGAAGAAATAGAAGCATCTTCAGTTGGATTTCTAAAACCTACTTGGCTCATAACTAAGGTGGCGTTTAGTTGGAAGGTGGAATAGGAATGAGAATGGATTTGATAGTAGACGGGAATGAGAATGAATTTTGCTATTCCAATAATGTTGTTTGGTTTATAAGTTGGAAATGCCGGCGATGCCCGACGAGCTGGCGATACGGCGCGGTGGCCGGCGACGGCCCGGCGATCGACGCGGCGGCGGCGACCATCGGCAGCCGACGACGACGGCTGACGGAATGAAACTCAAACCCTCATGTGAGATGAGTTTTGTTGATTCTCAATTATTTGAAATTCATTCTCAAACCCTCCTTCCTAAAACCATTAATCAAACACTCTATACGATTCCCATTCTCATTTCCTCATTCCAAACTCATCAACCAAATGTCACCTAAATTCGACCTACAAAGAGCGCTCGTCAAACAAAATAATACCCTGATTTCTTTAATTGTTGAATTAAGTACTCAGATACAGGTGTTGCAGGAGCAGATAAAACAATTAAAACAGACGACAACACAATTAAGTGCTCTCTGACTTGTTTGTTGGCCACAAAATCTGCACTTTATGCTTGGAGTACTTATTTCCTGGTTAATTAGCCAATTGTGTTGACATGCTGCTTGTTCCTTAGGAATATCTACTTGAATTTGTCATCCTCCCTTTTCTATTAAGACCACCAGGAATTCTCTGGGTAGAATATTGGTTGCAGCTCCGCAATGTTGCTTTGTATTTATCTCTCCTTCAGACATACTGCATATAGTATCACTGTCTGATTCTTCTGGGTCTATTGATACGACATCGTATTCTTCTGGGAGATCAAGTTCTTCTAGCATTGTTATTCTTTCTTTATTGTCATATTTATTTCTACATTCTCTTGTAAAATGATCTTCCTCTCCGCAAATATGGCATTTGTATCTTTTTACTCTGGCTTTATCATTTTGATATATAAAAAATCCTTGATTATGATTAAGAATCAATAGTTAATTTTGGAGGGATTTTTTTTTTGGATTCGATTGAATTAAATAAATAAAAAAAAAAGTAAGTGCGGGATCTTACGCATTGAATCACTTTTAAATTATCGATATAATCACAAGTATAAAAAAAAAGTCGGACCTTGCCAATTTCCACCGTGTGATGGGCAGGATCTTAGGCATGCATATAAATGAATTTGGGCCGGCCCGTTAACATCTGGAGAGTTAATTAGCAGCGATGCCAAAAAAAACAAAGCCACAAAGCCCTGGTTCTTAACAAATTAGTATCTGTAATTTGTGAGGGCCGCTCTAATTATATAAAAAAATCATTGATTATGAATAAAAATCAATAGTTAATTCTGGAGGGATTTTTGTTTAGATTCGATTACTATTCTTGAATTAAATAAAAAATAAATAAATAAATAAAAGTAAGTGCGGGATCTTAGCCATTGAATCACTTTTAAAATATCGATATAATCACAAATATAAAAAAAAAAAGTCCGACCTTGCCTATTGCCACCTTGTGATGGGCCGGTTGTTAGGCATGCATATAAATGATTTTGGGCCGGCCCATTAACATCTGGAGAGTTAATTAGCAGCGATGCCAAAAAAAAAAAACAAAAACAAAAACAAAACAAAACAAAACCCTGGTTCGTCGTCAGGCTTAATGGCGGAGGCGACTCCCGATCCAGGACCCGGAGCGGCCGCCGGCGCGCCCATCCCAGACGCCGGGACGGGCGTCGAAACGTCGGTCCGCGGCACTGGCATGCCCTTTAGGGAATGCGTCGACCGGATCAACAAAAGTCTCGACCGTGCGAAGAAAGAACCCTACCTCTTTTTTTTTTCCCCTCCTCGTTTTGCTGTTGAAATTTCTGGCGACTGATTTCTCGTGACGTTTTCGGTTTGATCAGATCCCAAAGTGAGGTTCTTGAGGGAGCACATGCTGAAGGCCGGTTGCCCCGTCTGGGTGCAGCTCCTCATGCCATTGAATTGCAATAGCGATGGTTTGTCCTACGCCGGCGGCTTCGTTCGTGGAAAAGGGGTTTGTCTCCTCCTCCTACTGAAAATGTCGCTTCCTTTTAATCTTTTAGCGTGCCGGTTTTTGGCTTTTGTTGGAGATATACCTTTGTCGATCGCAAATCATCAAGTCCTTTAACGTTTAATTCCTGCACGCAAAATAAATAGCAATTTGATAGGAAGAACTGCTAGATGAGAAACTTTTTTTTTTTTTTTGAGTTTAGCAATTGTTTATAGGACTACCAACCTAGGATGAGGGGCATGTGAAGAGGTGGTTATGCGTTTGCATGGTGAAGCTTGTTAATATGAATGTGCATGCTTGTCATCACTCAAAATCTACAATTGTTTAATAATGTTGGAAAATTCATTGATTGGAAGGCATCTGGGCATAACTTACTTTGGCTTGGTTGCTACTGTTGGTTTGAATGCAAATTTATGTCAGATTACTAGTCAACAACAACGGTAAAGTTACTGTCTCGTGATCTAAAAGTCACAAATTCGAATCCTGAAAATAATCTCTTGCAAAAACAAGAGGTCGATTCCGCATGGGATTGGCCTTTTTTATTACTGCTCAACAACAACAATATTTTATAAATTTTATGATGGTGGTGATGATTGATCATGAATGATAAGTGATAGTATGCTATATTGCTGAATTCATGTTCTTCACTTGCACAACTAATGGTAACATCTGAAATTGCAAGATATTTCAGAAAACAGAAGAAATTTAGAAGTGCCATGTTTATAATGTGCTGAGCAGTTTGCCCACTAGTTCAGACCAAGGACCTTAAAAGAAAATCTAGAAAAAGATTCAGAGTCACAGACAAATAATAAGAATTTTGGAAACGCAAAATTCCCTTGTGGATCTTGTCTACTGGGGGGTCACAGTTCATATTTTTAAATGTTATTGTTCTTACGATCAAAATATGGTATTATTGTAAATGCAGTTGCTTGAAATTCTGGCTTCTATAATTATACACATCGCTAACTTATTTTCGCACCTCGTTTTTTTTTCTTCAATTTAGATAAGTGTTTGTTGCAATCATATGACTTTCCAAGACGAAATAAATCAAGTACTTATTCATGAATTGATCCACGCCTATGATGATTGCCGTGCAAAAAACATCACCTGGTCAAATTGTGCTCATCATGCTTGCTCCGAGGTGAAGTAAATCTTTAATCTCATAAAAGTTCATAGTTTTAGTCGTTAGTTTCCATTCTCTGCTGACCATCCAGTCTAGTGTTTTCCCACCAATTTAACTGATAAATAAGTTTCTTATTCATTCAGATTCGTGCAAATCATTTGAGTGGTGATTGCCATTTCAAACGTGAACTGCTACGGGGATACACAAAACTACGAGGGCATGAACAAGTGAGTTTACTTACTCAAATTATTAGATAATTAAGATTTTGTTGTCAGAGCAAATTGACTATCATGAGACTGCATGTCTCAACTGATGCTGAATTGTACGTGTTGGATATGTGTGCCTTTATCGACAATCTCATGAGGTCAAGGGCTTCAGTTGGTGATTTCATAGAAGTAAAATATGAAGTAGAAACTCGTATATTATTTAAATTCTAGATAATGGAATAGGCAGGCAGTAGGCTTTGCTATAGTTTATATCTGCAATCTTTTTACTGTATTGATCTAAACTGCTAAAGTTGTTTATTTTTATTTGCATCATTCTAATTCATTAAGAAGAATTTAACTCCTAAAATGTTGATAAATTATCTTCATGGAAACTTGGCCTTATATTCATCGAGTCATCCCTTCTAACCGAATCTTAGTGGGAAATACTAGAAGTGAAAGGTTTTAGATTTAGTAGAATAAAGACAGAATATATCGAATTTAAGTTTAACAATATTAGACATAATAGAGATGACGAATTGTCTAGAACTGAGAGCTTTAAGTATTTTGGATCATTTTTGCAAGACGAAGGAGAAATTAAGAGAGATATCTTATATAGAATACAAGCAGGATGGTTGAAATGGAGAAAAACATCGAGTGTTTTATATGATCGTAAAATACCTCTAAAACTTAAAGAGAAGTTCTAGAAAACAACGGTTATACCTGTTATATTATATAAAATTGAATGTTAGACTACGACTCAGGCACATGAGCAGAAGATGAGAGTTATAGAGATGAAGATGTTAAGATAGATGTGTGGATATACGAGGATGGATAGAATAAGAAATGAGAGCATTAGAGAGAAAGTTTGAGTTGTATTTATTGAGGGGAAACTTCAAGAGACATGTTTAACATGATACAAACATGTACTTGATGATCGATAAATGCTCCAGTCAGATGATGTGAAGCTATGACAAATACATACAGGAAGAGGAAGATCAAAAAAGACTTGCTTAGCAATAATAAAATAAGATAAAATTTATTTAGGTATAGATGATGATATAGTAGAGGATAAAGTCCAATAACATAGAAGGATCCATATAACCGATCTCACCGGAATAAAACTTGGTTGTTGTTGTATCTTTCGTCTAGAGTAGTCAATTAATTGGGATTATTGTGTCGTATCTATAAAAGAAATCTAAAGCCCATTTAATTATCATCTTGAAATTCATAAGAATTTTCACTTTGAGTTTCCCTCTTAATGAGGTTAGTTAGCTCGTTCGTTCACTGTGCTACAGACACAAAACAGTCTCTTTTATTGTTCTCTAACCAATACACCCACTCAAATATTTACAATTGGGAATGTAGCATGAGCCAAATCCATTTGGATTGCCAAGCCATGAAACAAGTTTAAGATGATGGTTCACACAAAAGAATTTCTATATTCGATTGACAATTGTTAGGATAACTTTTGTGTTTTCTGTCTCTATTCCTACCTATGTGTACATATGTAATCTGCATCTACTCTTGATTATGTTGCACCTTACTCATTTGCCTCCTTGACTTCCTCTCATCTGAGCAGTGAGTAGACTGTTGATGGAGAAGTAATGTACGATGTAGAGTTTACTCATGCATTGAGATGAATTTGTGGGTGGCAAATAATGATCAATTCATGAGATTTGAGCTTTGTTGGCCACCTCCATCTTCGACTATGCAACTTCCTACCTCACCCTCAATGTCAAAAACCTTGCACTAGCAACTCTTCTCCACATTCCTAGTGGTTCTGCTCAATATGGGCAATAAGGAAGTTGGTTTCTATCAGCAGCCACTGGAAATATTTACCAGTAATGATTTGAGTTTCACTACTCTTCTCATCTTCTAATATCCAACCTTCCGATTTGCACTCAACACTAAGAATCTTGCATTGCCAGCTTTAACTTTTCTCTACATTACTCTCGGTCTTGCTCAATATGGGTAAAATGAGGTCAATTTTTCAGCTGCCACAGACAACATTTGTAAACGTGGCTTGTGGTGACATTTGTCCCAGTTTCAGTTGATGAGTGGAAAGGTAAGTTTCGTCTATGCCAATGGAAATGGACTTGAGATATCAAATCTTAGTGAGTTCACAGCCATCGATCGGCGGTATTGGCTGTTAATTAACTTATTGGCTAAGACTTCCACGATAGATTACCTTTTGCTACTTTATCAGGAGTAATTACAGGAGCCAGTTACTTTTGCACTGGATTTTCTTTGTTCTTCCAAATCCATTGGGTGTTTCTTGAATCTAACTTGGTCAATCTGTATAGAATGGTCTGATGAGCTAAAAAGTACTGACTGTTTCGCTAAGCCCTGTGCTAGCTTATGTTTCTTATATCGGGCCCAATGGTCTTTCTCCTTCGATGCAGTTTATTTATCCAGTTCATTTCAACGTAGAATTGCTAGATAACGAGAACTATGATTTAGCTTAGCTCATTGTTATGTTGGAGACTGACATTATATCTTTGGTGTGCTCAAAGGAATGCGTGAAGAGGCGGGCATTAAAGTCACTCCAACTTAATCCAAACTGCGCAGGGGCAGCTGCTAAGGATGCCATTGAGGCTGTTTGGGATATATGCTACAACGATACATATCCCTTTGAGAGAGCTCCATAGGTTCATTTCAGACCTTGAACACAGCCTGAAATTACTGTTGCTGATAAAGTATGGAAGCGAAGTATTTTGACTGCTTATTCATTCCACAATTTTTTTTTACAGTTGAAACTAAAGTATTTTGTGCCAACAAGGTGCAATTCTGTGTTTTGAATTGGGTAATGATACTAGGAAACTTTTTTTACTTTTACAATATTGGGATGCAAATTACAAATTGTTATTCGACCCTATTGTAATCTTGGCAGCTATGGGCAAGTACTTTTGACAAGTCCATACAAGTATGGTGTAATGTATGTGTGTGTGTATTTTCCTTTTTTTTTCTCTCTTGAAATAAACTAGAAACTATTACATTAACTTGTAAAATGATTTCATCATTTGAGCTAACAGAAGATTACTTTCAAGGTTCTTACAATGCCTAGGGATCTCCTCGTGATAAAGCCTTGTCTGGGTGCATAACTCTTGTTTTGGTTCAAACATGTGCTTGAGGAGTTTGGTGCTTTGCAACCAAGTGACAGGCATGACTAGACAAGGGCAGCTGTAGTTAGTGTATCTTTAAATAAAAGTGTTGCGGTGCAAAGGGGCTCACAAGGGGCCTCAAGTAGCTACTAAGGTTTCACATATTAACAAATCTTGTCATCAAAGATATTTTTTTAGTTGATATTAGATATATTAATTCGGAAGATGATCAATTTGATCTCATAAAAATTTTTCATTGATCGTTAGAGTAAATCAAAAAGTGTTCACAACAGTCAATTTAGTAGTTTAATATTTTAAAATTTATCATTTCATTTGAATAAAAATCTCTATACCTATGAATCAGAGATGTCTGAAAAATTGCATTGATACCCTACTGCTGCATTGCCGCAGGGACAAGATCATTCTTTGTGTTACGAAAAGAAGAGTGGTGGACGATGAACCAACCCCATCCTAACTCAATAAAAATCCCAATCGAGAAAATAAAATTAATAACCTATCAAAGGAACAATAAAAAGTTTAAATCTCAAATGGAATGAATATTCTAAAACTTCTGAGTGCACATAAATTATACTTCAATTGTATTCCATATACAAACCAAGAAAGAAGGCTATCTACCTCGAGTTTGTACTTGTGAATGTGGAGGGTGTAACTCACTCATACAAGGCTTTGGATTGTCAATCACATTGATGTCAATTAATCCAATTAATATTATCATTATTGGATTAGAACCCTAGGCAACATGATAGGATTTTATACTATATGTAAAATTATCATGATGTCAGTTGCTCCCTTCTCTGTCAGACATTTGTGCATCCATAAAGCATTATAAAATCCATTCACATGACATGATCTAAAAATTAGACGCCAATATGGAGAACATGATAGAATTATACTTCAAAAAAAAACAAAAAAAAGATTTTCATATGAACCTGAAATGTTTAAAGTACATGCTAAACAATTTACGGACAGAGAAAAACAAGAAAATTAAGTACAAATTGAAAAACATAAGAGCAAAACAAAAAGAATAAAATAAATAATAACCTCCCAGTTGCAGCAAGAAAATCTCCATATGAATCCAATAGCAAGGCATGTTTTAGTGAACCATTTGACACCTCTATTATTCCCTTTGAATATATCTAGAGGCAAGAATAAAAGGGATATTATAAAAATTCATGCAGCAAATTAATGTAAACATAAGCAATAAATTGTGCAGGGAAACTTTTATAATGTTTTATGCTAGCATATGAACAATGATAGCAACAAAGAAAGGAATAACATTAAGCAAGATGGTAATACAAAGGATATAGCACCCACGTACACAAGATGAACATACTGAGCACATAGCATATAATTTAAGTAAGTAATAAGCATAAAAGAAATCAATAGTTTTGATAGCAACGCAAGCAACTAAGAATAAAGGTCTTAGGGTTTTAGGGTGGTGTGATGATTAAGGTGGTAAGGTGACAATCATATTGTCACAGTTCGATTCCTCCTCTGAACATTGCTCTTTGAAATTTTAAGTCGAGCCCTTGCTCCTTGAAGTTTCAAGTGTGAGACTCCAGTGGTAGAGTATGGCCGAATCATAGATCACCCATTGACCCCATTATACTCTCCTAATTTACCCTGATAGATGATATTCATGGGACAGAACTGATATATCCACAAGATTAGTCAGACCGCAGGTTTGAACACCTAGATTATCAAAAATAAAATAAAATAAAGAAGTTCAAAGGAAGATGCCCACCGTCCACCAAAACCCTCAAGCTATTCACTAAACCAATACCCACAGCTATTAGAGTTTTCAACTTTTCAAGACAAGCACCCCAAGATATGGTAATTATTATTATTAGGAAATATGTAGATTTATTGCCACTAGAACGCTTGGGATTTAAGTTAAACCTGCCAAAATGTTCTCTCAAGTTAAGCCCAAAAAAGGGTTTCCTAACCTCAACTCATTATTATGCAAGCATTAAAGAACAATTAATTATCTGTTCTTGTTAAATTCCAAATTGTAGCAATTAGACTTAGCATGAAAAGGGATCAGCATGATCCTGACAATCTTTTACATTTCTAAAATTCACGACAATGTTATTAGAGAGGTCCTGCACTCAATTAGGATGTTTGGTAACCAACTTCATGCCTTCTTGCGTTGAAATTGGGTCAGATATGATTTTTAACCAGAAATGCATAGCTCACTCACTGTTTCAGAAGAGGTGACCAGGTCATCCTGACCGAAATTCATAAAAACTGATTTGAGATATTGATCCATTACAACCCACCCACCCTATCAATTCATCATTTAACGTGATCATGTTATGCAAATTAATGAAAACCAAAATGAAACGTTTGAAACTGAAGGAGAAATGCTAAAATGCAAGAGAGCCCACAGGGCACAATGACTTTTTCCCTGTAAAACATGAAAGGTTGAAATTCATTGTGTAGCTTCTTTTTAACTTTTAAATTCCCGTACATCAGTTAAATGTGTGCAAAAGCAATTGGAGTTAAAAGAAAAACCTGAAAACATATTTGAATATTCAAGCTGCCAGGTTGCTATGAATAAAGATGATAAAAATTGAGGTGTTGTAATTGAGATGCTCTTTTAAAAAAAAAACAGTTTGTTACATGAAGCTTCCGCTAATGTGGAATCCTAGGAAAAAATCTATTGTACACAGTCTGCTTTGCAAGAAATTGTTTTGATTCAAACATGTGACATTCATATCACATGGTAACAATTTAATTATTACGTCAAGACTCCCCTTCTGAGATGCTCTTTTAAACGGTGAAAATTAATTCTGAGATGCTCTTTAAAACAGTGAAAATTAAGAAATGAACGAAAAGAAAATGACTAAAATGTGTGGCAGCTCTGTAGAGAGAACAAAAATAGCAAATATTAAAACAAAAATAGCAAATATTAAAAAAATTCTGTGAACACGTAGATTGGTTTCAAAACATGAGATAAATACTGGTATGCAACTTACTAATTTAGAAGATGGATAACCAGACATGGAAAATGTATCAAGTGGTTCATCTCATGTTTAGTTGCCTTTCTTAATTTTCTTTTTCCTCGAAGCAAAGCTGCTTGGCCCAACAGCTATTGACATTCGTTTAGTCCTGCAAAGAAACTTGTTCCACGAGCAAGGGAAAATATCATGACCAAAATTTAAGGATCGAAGAGACAAATACCGTATGGATAGCTCAATAGTGTCTGGATCGTCATTTTTTGATGGTCCATCTGATAAATAGCACAAACATACAACAATGAAATGAAATGATAATCCTCATCAACAGCTTCCAATAATAGCAAAACATGTTACACTATTCTTTTATTCATTTTCCTATGTTTCTCCACTTGCACAAGAAAATTAAAGATAGCGTGGTTTCATTCTTGAACCAATCGAAGTTTGCAAGAGATCTGTAACTTCTCTCAATTCTCAACAGACAAGGTAGAGAGCATCACAGGAAAATAGAGGAACCTTTTCGACAAATATAAAGGAACATAACATCAAATATAGGTATCTTTTTGGGCTTTCTAAAAGTATTTTGACATGCATGTGAATTGTTTATGATGATATATATGCTGGTTGATTTCATATTTTGCCTGCTATTATACTCCTGTTGTGATGGTTTTATTAGCATAATGTATACCGTGTTATAGTTTTATATTACAGTTAATTTTGACACATACTGAAGATTAACACATTAGATGATTCTTTACCAGGATAGAATCTAATGGACATAAGGCATATAACTAGAATAACATTTCTTGTGATATTACTTGCTGATATTATTTGATGGTTAACGACTCACATTGCTGACATAAGGCATATAACTAGAATAAACATTCGGCCTAATAGATGATGTGGATCATTAGTTTCTCTTGTTGACTGTTCAATGATAACGACACTTAAAAAATGTGGAACCGCCATATTAGCGGCCCTCTTCAACTGCCCCTACCGAAAGAGGTAAATCGGACAGGTGTTAACGTAGACTGTCTCAGCAGATCCGACATTCCAAAGGACCACCCCCTATATGAGAAAAAGTCTGCAAATATACCGTAGCGAAGGATCAACCCAGAAGTTCCTGGGAATCTACGTGGACGCTTTACCACTGTACCATAGCCCCAGGGGCTAATGACAGCAACACTCAGATATATATACATGTTGGATTTTCATAGTGTAGTATTTCTTCACATTATACGTTGTAGTACATATGTGGACTTTATTGTTTTGTTGTATTACCTTATCTGATGCATTTCACCATTTTTTCTTCTCCTACTCAAGCCTCCCCACTAATCCTCTTCGCTTGCAGTCTAGAACCTTGAGGAGAAGGTATCTAGTTCCTTAGTGGACTGGAACTAGTTTTGCTAGGATTGTTTTGTTATAAGTGTTCTAAGAACTTAGTGCATTTTGAGATGTTTCCGTGGAATATGAGAACACTTCTATGGATGTCTTTCGTAGTTAAAGTTCGCTTAATGACTTTTATATCATGATTACATAATTGTGGTGGTATTTAACAATGAGCATTTTTCAAGCTACATATTGGTTGGTATATGTTTCATGTTCAATAGGTACGGAAGAAATTAATATACGACTATTATGGGTTTCATGCCATGCTAATAGCTATGGGGACCCACTTGAGGCGTGACATTGATAACTTTAATCATCTCATTTTGACATATTGTTTTGATTCTTAATCTCGATAATTTTAATCATCTCATATGATTATTTACGATTTACATCATGTTTTACGAGTTTGAATTCATTTAAGGTTTTGTTGTAATTTTTCCTATATTTTATGGATTTATGCTTAAATTATGCAACTTGTGTTTTATAGAGGATCGAGATGAACCATAGATTGACTCGAGTTAGATTATTTTTGGCTTAAATTTGGGTTACAAGGGACATTTAAAGTTGGAGTAATCTGGGCCCTTCATCAAGATCTGAAGCAATAAGATCAAGGATCCATATCTGATTAATCCTGACCATCCATTTAGATCTAATTGATTCTTAGTCATTTATCCAGATCAGAGAGATCTTGTCCATACATTGAGATTAAGATATCCTAATCCTTCATCTAGAAGATACTTTTAAGTTCTTGTTTCCATTTTCATTTCACGCCTTTGAAAACCCCCATTTATAATTCAAAAACTAAAAAAATTTTAGTCGTAAATAAATTGATCCTCATATTGTTATCTTGTCGCTATATTCATTGGGAGACAACTTGAATTATTCCCTATACTATATTAGCGTAGAGGGATTCAGTAAAATTATTTTGATACCGTAGTGCGACACTCAAAACAGTCATTATCAGACATCAATCTTCATAAACCTAGAACTGCAAAATATGATGTTAATCTTTTAGATGATTGTAAAATGACTCACCATATTATTGAATTGAAGTATTAGACAGCTAAGAATCAACACTAATTTAATATAATGAAGATGAAAATGCAAATATAAACATGTACAGTTACCCTAAATGATAAAGTAAAAAAAAATAATAATGATATCTCAAAGCAATTAGATGTAGCTCTAATAGAGGGAAAAAAATAGATCAAGATGAAACTTAATAGGTCCAAAGTAACTAATGATTTTATGAAGAATAGAATATATTAATAGTGGAATGTGAAAGGGGTAGAGACAAACAAAATGAATCATTTGTCAATGCAACAAAAAGTAATTTAATCAATTTGAATATTATTGGTAATATAATCATACCTGTAGTATAATCCACAACCTAATAGAAGAATAAGATTCAAATAACTATCTCTAAATAGTAGGGAAAAGCATGACTTGATGATAATGAAGGTCAAGGTAAAATAAAATCAAAGTTCAAAATCCACATGAGGTGACATAAAAGCATACTAGTATCTTTCATGCATTTTGAAATGTAGGCCTCTCATTGCTGATTAAGTGATTAGTATTGGCAGTTATATTTTGTTTTTTTTGATATATAATTTTTTTATATGGATACATAAACTGGATGTGTCAATTAATATAATTTATTAAGTTTGTTTGTCATTTATCAATATAAATAACTTTAAAATATTACTATAACTGTGTTTCCCCCATATTCCACATGTAATATACAATGGGTCAACCAAATCCTACCTATATAGATGCTTTTCAAAACAAATCAATTGGAATACAATACATTATATTAAACCAAATCCATCAAATTATCAAACTTCATGGATCAGGGAAGATAGAGAAATATTCACAAATAAAATTACTCTATATAGCGTGACGATCACTGATTCAAAATATTTGATCAATTTGGTCAAGTCAACATAAGAGAAAACTAAAACATAATCTCAAGGATCGACATAAATTGAATACAACAATTACGTTTCTAGATTAATTGATTCTAGCTAATCTTTTAAACCATTCTAGAATGACCAAGTCAAAAACACAACTGAAATTCATCTTAGTAAATCTACAGATAGAGGTCTCAAATAGTACTTTAAGAATTTCTTGCACACCATTCCAACTATGAGAATCCCCATTGATGTTTTTTGCATCGGTTGGACCTTTTCAATATTTTCACGTATACAAACCTGAATTCTCATGACCATTTACATTCAGGACTAAGATATCTATTTGTCATCGGATAAAATTATTCGGATGATAGTATGTATGTTAGTGATAATAACTCTAGTATCCATCCTTCTATTTGTCTTTCATGATAATAGACTTGTGCTTTTGAGTACAATTGATTCTTGATTATGACACATTTCCACTAGTGTTTGAGAATCCTTTCAAGCCTCCCAACTGACTGCTTAGAGAAGGCTCTCCAATTTAAATGTTGTTTAATCAGTATATGCCCTCATGTTTGATGAGCTCTTATGCTCTCCAAAAGAATCAGTATGTTCACCATTATGTGATTGACCAGTTTAATTTCTTTCACTGCCTTATTATTTAGCTTTGACATCATACTTAACGATTAGCCTAATAAACACCCTAATTAGCAAAATTGTTAATTTATTACCATAATTCTATAAATTGTAGTAGGGACTGAAGTCTAAGGAGGCAATTATATTTTAGTACTAGTAGGAGAGGTATAGAGTTTGTTAAGTTTCAAGTTATATATACAATTTTTCTTAGGTAAAAAAATTATTATTGCTCTATTTGATTGGTTTTGCAAGAAATATCTATGCAGTCTGAATTTCATTATTAAACTGTGCTGGAGCAGAAATATAAACTACTACAACCTATCTTCATGCAACGCAAATGATATTCCACAAAACGGGTGATGGCATTGACATAAACACTAAGCAACCTTGTCCCTTTTTTTGGTCAGAACTGGCAAATGTTTTGGGAAAAAAAGGAAAGAAACATACGAGTAGTCCTACAAACCCTGGCACTAGGGACTAACATGCAATAGTAAAATGCCAACACAAATATTAAAATAGTCCATCACACAATATGTGAGACAATGGAAAACAAGATAAAACAGTATAAGATACACGAGTGGTGATTTTTAGTAGTAAGAGGCAAAAAAAAAAAAAATTGAAGCTAATAGCTTGACTAGCAACCAAGCCCTTCAAGATTCATATAGCTAGGATCAGTAGGCTTTCTCTTGTTTAAACATGACAAAGATAAGTGAAAAAAGTTGTTTTTTCAAGTATCAAAAATATCATTCAAAGATAACCATACTCATAACGTCAATATAGCTTATGCAGAGAAATACATCTTCATATTACCTAATTCACTAACATCATCTCCTTCATCATTTGAATTTGCAAGAGAATCCCAGCAATCTTTTCCATCATCCAAGCCCCAATGACTTCCAACATGAGGGGCCCACAAATTAGGCTCGTCTATAATCATACTCTCTGCCTTCGTGTGTTTGGTAAGTGATCTATTACTCTTCTTATCTGTCTGTAGCCCTTGTTTGCAAAAAATGTTCATATTTTGTTGCTTTTTCTGTTGTTTTGCATCTTCCCCCCCTTCTGCCGAAGCATGCTTCTCCATTTCTTTTTGTTCTACAAAAAGGACAGCACAAATCACATCATATTGACTGTTGACTGAGCATGATACATTGAGTATTAGATGTTGGGAAATGAACATTGAAGGTCATTTGTTGAATGCTTCTTGGTCGAAAAGAAGAAATCAATTCAACATAGATGATGACACAGAAATTAATTTTAAAAAAAATTATCTTCTAGAAGGATAATAGGTTGCAGTGAAACCATCGAAATAGAACGTTATCAATGCTCAAGGTAACTATATTATTTAGTTTTACCGAGACAAACAATCTACAATGCAAGGTGGTGTATTGATATCCTTTCACATCTCCATGAATTATTCATGATTAATTTAACAAGCAACCCTGAATAAGAATAGGAATCACCTTGAAGTCAGCAGTAGAAATTAAGATTGACTGAACCCACGGATTAAATTTTCTGGCTGTTTGAACAGCTTTTGAAAGTTCTAAATTTGTTTGTGAACACAATGAATTTTGACCAAAAAAGACTACAGCTTTTGGTCACTAATCCATCCTACATATAGGTTTCTTCCAACTCACACTATAAATGCCTTACTCCTCAGGCTTTGGACAGTCATTTGTTTCATTCTGATACTTTCATTTTTTGCAGATTATTTCCAAAATATTGCATGTTCCAGTATAATTTCTATACTGCAGCGTGCATCTCATCAAAGAGTTCATAAATGAAGAACTCCAGGCAATGATAATGAAGATATTAAGCAAAGAAACAATTCTTGAATTCTTTTAGCAATGGGGAATATATCTGATTTGCACCGTTAAAATTCCAAAAACTGGTTCCTACTCCAGAAACAGGGAATACAGTATCCAAACAGAGCAAAGTTTCTCCCAAGAGCATGTAAAAAATTACCTAACTTGTGGAGGAATTTCTTTCCACTGACGTGCTTCCAGATGTGTTCTTCAGTCTTGTTCACTGTATCGCCGGTCAGCTTGCACACCAACAGTGACCTGCAGCAAATCACCGATAAGGCTATTCAAGATAGAAATAAAGTGCCATCCTAGTTCAGTTACTTACTTCGAAGTCGGGTGGAGTTGAAAAGCGCCGAGGGGCGGCCTCTTCTGGGCCACCGCTGCGTCGATGAGTCCGAGGCGGCAAGCCTTGGTGCGGCCATAGGCATCCTTGTCCTTGGCGCTCAGCTCGTGCCCAGTCTCAAGGCAACGCAGCCTCCCTCCTCCCAAGTCCAAGAAGGTCGGTTGGCCAAGGAAGAAGGCGCCCTCCTTATTCACCACCATCTTATCCTCCTTGCAGCCGCCGCCCTTCGACCTCGACGAAGCGTTCTTCAAGTCGGGGCCTGAGAAGGATCGTGTTCCTTCTTCTCCTCCGGACTCTGCTATTCCCTCTATCTCGGCCATGGCGATGGACTTGGGAAGGCGGCAGAAGAAGGATTTCTCGATTTGGATGCTTTAAGGTTTTCCGTACGGTCTGTGTAACACGGTTGGACTGGAACCGGCCCGGGTAAAAAAAGGCTAGGTAGAGATGGAGACGATCAATTAATTATTAATCGAATATTTAATTAAATCGAAATTAGATAAATTATTTTTTTATTAATCAAATCGATTAAATATTTTTTTTAAAAAAAATAAATTGATCAAACTTATAAAAAAATCAATTAATTCAGTCAAAATATTAAAAAAAATAATTTATCAAAATCAATCGATTGTTACTATAGCATCAATACTACAATATCATAATTTTACAAAATTGATGTTATAGTTAGGAGTGAGCAATCGTTTAATAATCAAACCGATCGAACCGATTAAATCGAAAACGAATATACGAATTTTTTTTGAACAAACCTAACCGACCGAACTTTCAATAGAAATCGAATAAACCGAACCAATAAAAAAAATCGATTAATTAGGTTAAAAATCGAATCGACGAAATTTTTTATCATCAATCGATTGATATTATATCCAATCGATTGATATTATGTTCAGTCGATTAATGATGATGGTGAAAATATTAGTGGATGTACCAATCAACTAATTTATATTAATCAGTTGATTGATCGACTTTAGTTTGATTTAATCAGTTCAATCGACTATTTTCATTTTGCAATTAAAACTGAATCGAATAAATCGGTATTTTTTTTTAAATTGAATTTTTGGATAAATCGAACCGAACTTTTCAATTTAATCGATTCGATCGATTTCTTCAGTTTAATCGAAGTTTTGCTCACCCCTAGTTACAGTGCAATCGATTGTTAAAGTGATAATTGACTGATATTTTATTATTATTATTTTTTTTTATTTACAAATAGTGTCCAAGCTTCGCCCGACTAATTCACTTGGCGAGCCGGCTCTGCCCCACGACCTCCGAAGAGTCTTCACCGGCCCACAAGGGTAAATCAGGATGATGCACCGCCAAGTCGCCGTGAGAGATATGTACGTCAATTAGAGTCCACACCCCATACCAACCCAGTTGGAAAACAAAAACTCGCCTCCGCAACCCGCAAGCGGGTGGAAAATGAAATTCCTCTGCGCAAACGATGAGCGACATGGATCGAACGATATTACACTACCAATCAATGGTCCAATTTGATTTTTTTAATTTGAAATTAAGAATCGAATCGAATTAATCAAAAAATACTTGATATTTTTAAAAATAAAAAAAAATTCTAAATAAACAAAATCGAACTTTCCATTTCAATTAATTTAATCGAATGCGAGGGGAATAGTTACATCCACGGTCTAGTCACTCGGATTCGTAGAAACACGTGCCGGTGTGAGGGGCTCGCTCTAAGAATGATATACAAGACACAAAGTACGTACTCGACATCGTGGTATTATTTGTTTAAATTGACATCCGAACTTGATGCATTGCTAGGATTGTCATACGAAGGATAAGTTAGGCTTCTCACTTCTCTAAATTTTCTTGGCAATAGAAATGTGAAATTGAACCAAAAGCATAACAACACGTTATGATGATTTAACGAGATTTAGAGATGAAAGTGCTGCTCGACTCACCACATTTGGTGCAACATCTATTGGAGCCAATCCAATTGAGATTTAGTGTTGGATCAATGCGACAGTTTTTGCGGATCTATAGGGTTATCGGATCAGCTTCTTATTGGGTCGAATTACGCCGGGTAAGCACCAACGGAGTTCCGATGTTAGAATAGGTTGGGCGACGGGATTACGTAGCAAATATGCACTTACACAAATGAGTTAAAAATGGGTCAAGGCGACATCAAGGAAACCCTTTCGTCATTCATATTGGATCTCACAAAAAAATTAGAAGAAAACAGGAGCTCAGAGCAGTCTGCATAACTCATTTCCACCGGAGGGTTGTCTTTATAAAGGAGGAAAAAAGTGGGAGAAAGAGTTCACTGTGCACTCGTTGGAGCATGTCTCCACCTAACTGAAGCATGCCCTTCCTTTATCTCATTGACTCAATTTTTAGCCTCCACTGTTTGTCCAAAAAGTTGGGAATCTGCCCAACTAGCAGCCTCCTGCCACCCGTCCCAGGGCTGCGGCGAGAGGGAGGTAAATCGCGGGGGGGGGGGACTATGTCCCTTGACACGGTGTGGCAATAGGGGGTCATCCGAGCCAGGGAGATTTAGATCCTCCGGACCGACCCCACTCCGTATCCAAAGCAACCACACTACCTTACCACCGCGTCATCCCCGTGGGGACAGAACTGTGATGGGTAAACTTTTTAGAGTTGCCGCCACCGCCCCCGAAGGAGCCCCCTCATCAGAAACCCCGAAGGATTTTTGGGTGAAACGGTTCAACTTTCCTTATTGGAGCGTACCCGGTCAAGACCCCCCGGACACTGCTCGTTAAATCCCACATATTCGTGGGATTGTAATTCCTGCAGCCCTTGAGGTTTGAACCCGGGACCTCTAATTGGATACCTCCATGCACTGGCCACAAGAGCTAGCACACTTCGGTAGCCTCCACTATTTGTGTTGCAGAGTATGTGGGTTCGGATTTTGGGCCGCTATTCGACTGACATCCGATCTTATAGGTGTGGCTATGCAGGGCGACCCTTTGATCGAGAAGCACAACAACACCTTCCAAGACCCTTGTACTGAGCTGGGACGACCTTGTCGAGTCGGCTTGTAGATGACCTACCATTGGATGGGCAAGAATCTTCCATGTGGATCCCCGAGCTATTTTTCCCTCATCACGAGCCTCCATCCCCTCCTAGTCAAGCCAAGTGAAGGTATCTGATCGCCCCCGCGGAAAGAGCCTAGCAGCTAGCGCATACAGACGTTGCATCATAGGACAACAGATCAATCCCTCGTAAATACGAGAGTGTCGTCCCTCCATGCGCTAGTTACTAGTTTCAAGGGTCAAAGGTCTACTGTAATTTACCTCCCTTACGATGATCCGGAGGCGGATTTGTAGGGGTCGTTAGATTGACGGATTTCAACTTTTTACATTATAGAATGAAGGTACATGATCGGAACTTGACTGATGATATACGTCGCAAAGAGGGGCCACGTGGTCTAACATATTCACAACATTCCATCCATCACCTCAGAAGTAGAACAATACTCATGATTGCAGGTCTATCTTAGGACCACGCATCTTCACTCAATTGCTCCATCAACTTTTGCCTTGAGGCCTAGTATAGTTCTCCGAGCTCTTACAATGATTCATTTTCTTTTGGATCTCATGGTCTAGCCTTAACGAATGCCTTCATCTAACATTTTGGCCTTAGGAGATGCCTTCAAACCTTAGATATTATGGTCTAGACTTAGGTGATGCCACCAAACCTTGGATATGATGGTTAGACACTAGCGACAGAGCCCTTAATGGGCGGGCCACTTTTAATGTTGTCATTTGCCATCTCTGACCCTGTTGAGTCTTAGCCCTCTAGCCTCTGATCTTTGTCTTCCCAACTCCATGAGTCCTTCCCCATTCCTTTTGATTGTCTTATTTTCTCCTTCGTTCATCATAGATGGAACCCCCCGTACAATCAATCAATTTTAGTTGGAAGCCACTAGGTCAACGTATACTGAAATAGAGAGCTCCTCCCTCAGGTTGACTTTTGGAATCTCTAATGACCATATCATTTCTCATCCTATTGATTATCCTCATTTGCCTCCATTGGTTATACCATTTTCTTTTATGACTAGCTAATGGGCGGACTATGCTTTACTCTCCTTGTGTTTTTTGAGCTCTTTTCTTACTCTCGAACCCCTCTAAATCAATTAACTGCTAAATTTTTTAGAAAAAATGTGGAGTTACTATATTAGCGATCTCCTCTGGTTGTCCCTATCGATGGAAAAGATAAATCAGAACTCAGATGACAAGTGCAAAGGAGAGAGTCGATTGATAGTCCAGAGTACCTCTTCGAAAATTGATCTTTGCTCACTTAAAAATTATTTTTTTATACTTATCAACTGGACTAACCACCGGAGCTAATCGCCAATTCCTTTAGGCTCCTTTGTGGAGTGGCCATTGTCTTTCGCTCAACACATTCTTTTACTCCTTATTTTCCATTGTTTCTTCTACTCGAACAAGAGTTGGTCTGTGATCTTCTATTTTAACGCAAAGATATTCAACCTCCCATAAACACGGGAAAGAACATTGCTTCTGTGTTTGAACCCTCTTTAATTTCTCTTGGCTAAACTTCTAGCAAATGGAGCTCCCTGGACAACCATAAACCCTAAATCCTAAAATTGATTTTGACATCCAAAATAGATTTGTACCTACTACATTTATCAAATGCTTATTAGGATTTATTTTTGATAAATTTCTAATTTGACACTTAGGATTTCTAAAATTCTATTCTAGTCTTCTAAACCTTAAATTATGTCAGCTAAATTTAATGATTTGATTATTTAACAATAAGTTCAGATTGCAAGAACCAATAAATTTTTTAAAAGCTAATTTAAGATTTCTACACGTTCCCTTAATTTTACTTTTTCATCCATTAAATTTTCAAAATTTTCTTTTGAATAAGAATCTAATAATTGATTTTCCAAATCAATTTAGTTTTCTATAAATCAATATACCTGTTCCTAATTTTACATAAACATCTAGAAGCATTTTGATTGCATTATAAAACTTATCAGAAGGTAAGTTACACCTCACTTACCATGTCGAACTCGTAGGACGAAACTCCCCTTCACTATTGCTTCCTTTGGATGACGTTTTTTTTTGAATATTCGACTCCACTATGTGGTGTCATGAGCTTCATTCCTATAATGTATTCTAATTTCGAATCTTCTAATGATGAAGATTCATTCCAATTAGTCTTTAGAGTTCTTTACTTAGACTCTGTAGGTGCCTTGTGTCTTTCTTTTTGTCTATGAGTTTGGGGTAACTCTCCTTGATGTGACCCTCCTTGTCGTTAAAGCACCTTATCTTCTTTTTATGTAGTAACTTATTTTCCTAGTTCCTATTAAATTTATTAGAATTCAATAACTTTTTCATTTTTTCTTACAAGATAGGCTTCATAATTTTTGTCCATCGATGACTTCGAATCGGGCTTGCTTTTCTCTGCTACTTGGGCTATGTTGTGTTTTGTTCCTATTTATTTCAAATCTATAAGTCTAGATTTGTGTAATTTCATAGGAGAAAAAAAATCTTCTAAAGTACTTATATCGAGATTCCTCCCAAAAGTTGGAAATCTGTCCAACTAGCAGCCCCCTGTCATCCGTCCCAGGGTTGCAGCGAGAGGGAGGTAAATCACGGGGGAGGGGGGGGATGAGGTCCCTTGACACGGTGACAAAGCAGAGGGGGGTCATCTGAAGTCAGGAGGGATTTTAGACCCCTCACCAAAACTGCGACGGGTAAACTTTTTAACGTGACTGGCCCCACCGCCGAAGCGACCCCTCATCAGAAACCCCCGAAGGGATTTTTGGAGGCACAGTTCCACGAGTTGATAAGAGCCTACCTGGGTCGGGCCCAGTATCTCAGTCAACAGGACCAGATTGGTCAATAGTTGCTGAGGAGGGCTCGAACCCGACACCTCCCGCAACTTAGTATCTCCACGCTAGCCACTAGAGCTAGGACGCTTCGATTCCTAAATATATAATAAGAGTCTACCATTGACACTTATTCTTGAGTTGTGCGGAATGCATTGCATATACGAGAATATCTCGATTAGGAATTTCTTCCACAAGATTGTTGAGGTTGTTGAGAATTTTCTTGATTTTGGCATGGAGCTACACCATAAATTCTCCCTTCTTAAGTTGAAGATTGTGTTAGGACGCTAGAGGACGGTTTATAGCAATTTCGATTCGATCGTCGATTTTTGCATTCGATTACTCATCTACAAAAGGTTAATACACAGCAGAAAATAAATATAAATAATACATAAACACAATCACACAATATCTTGATTTTATGTGATTCAGAACCCCTCAGTTCCTACTCCACAACTTAGATCCTAACAGTATCATCATTATCACTTTCTCCTTATCAAAAATCTTTCGGAGGTGGAGAAATCTCTTACACCTGTTCCTTTATAAGAATAACAACCAAATATGAAGTATACAAGTGAAATGAGAAAATACAAATCAAAACACTTTACACAATGCGATCTTCCTTGCTTGTGGTTTAGTTGCATTGGAATTGGAAGGTTTGAATGTAGTAGCAACTCCCCTTTAAAATCTCCAAGAACTGACCTATTCAAATCATCACGAAATCCTCTTTTATAGGGTTACTATCGAACTGATTTCCACTTATCAGTCGACTAGCCTTACCCACCAGTTGATTGGTCTTTGATTATTGCTCGGGTTGATACTTCAACGACATGATCCAAGTTGAATTTTGGTCCACCAGTTGACTGTCTTTGTCCATCAATTGACTGCGAACCCTTCTATGCCAGCCATAGTAACATCAATCGACTGGTTAGCACAACCAGTCAACTAGCCAATATTTTATGGCTTTCTATAGTAACACTAGTCGATTGTCAACCCCTCTGTGCCTAGCCATAGTAATACTAGTCGACTGGTCAGTACAACCAGTCGATTAGCTAATATTTTGTGGCTTGCTACAGTAACACTAGTCAATTGATCAACCACATCAGTTGACTAACCTTATCTAGTCAAGTTGGCAGTCGAGTTCTCAACGACTGCTCAAATAGTGACCCCAATCGACTGATCAAGACTATCAGTTGACTAACCTTAACCAGTCGAGTTAGCAGTTGAGTTCTAAACTCAATGCTTGCTTAAACACTGTTACCAGGAAACTGATGCCTCAATCTCAGCCTAATTTCAAGCTAACTCTCGCTTTACCTAGTATTCGATTAACGTCAACCTACCTGGACCTTTCTCGTCCAACATCCGATCAGCCTGGACTTGTCGGAATCTCTCCTACCTAGCAGCCGATCACCTTGACCTGTTGGGACTTCGCCTGCTTAGCATCTAATCACCTTTACTTTTTGGGACTTTACTTGCCTAGCATTCGATCACCTTGAATGCTAGGACTTTGCTTGCCAAACATCTGGTCACCTTGATCGGACTTTACCGACACTAAGCATCCAATCCTCCTTGGCTTATTGGGACTTTTTCTCTCGTATCTGACATATAATCAACCTCGATCTTCCAATACTTCCTATCACTAATCATCCGATCCTCCTTAACTTATTTGGACTTTCCATGTCATGCCAACTGTCCAATCAACTGTGACCCACTTGGTCTTTATACTTATCAACTCTCTGTTGGACTTAGACCATCAAGTATCCGGTCCTCCCCGACTCACTTCCTATTAAATTTATTAGAATTCAATGAATTTTTCATTTTTCTTACCAGATAGGTTTTGTAATTTTCATCCATTGATGCATGACTCTGAATCAAACTTGCTTTTCTTTGTTGCTTGGGGTATGTTGTGATTTGTTCTTGTTTCTTTCAAACCTACAAGTTTAGATTTGTGTAATTTCATAGTAGAAAAAAAAATCTTATAAAGTACTTACCTCAAAATTCCCAAATATATAATAAGAGTCTACCATTGACACATATTCTTGAGTTCTCGAGAATGCATTGATTGTATATCTGAGAATATCTTGATTAGGGATTGCTTTCTCAAGATTGTTGAGGTCGCTGAAAATTTTCTTGATTTTAGCATGGAGCTACACCATAGATTCTCCCTTCTTAAGCTGAAGATTGTTGAGTTGGCTTCTTAGTAGATCCCGCTTTGCCAACCTCACTTCCAAGATGCCTTTATGAAGTTCCAAGAATTTTTCCTAGAGTTGTTTTGTCAAATGATAAACTCCGATCTTGTTTTTTCCCTACATAGGCAAAACACTCAATAAATGAAACTCAACCTTACTATTTATCATGAATTCCTCCTGTCGCCTTTTAATCCGCTTGTGTTTCTCGAGTTCTTCTCCTTCCTCATTCCTGAGAAACTCAAAACCATCTTTGTTACATATCATAATTTTGAAATTAGTTTTAAAGAATAACTCCATCTTTTTTTCCTAAAGAATGAATTCACCCTCTAATTTTTTTGAATGGATGCTTGCACATACCATTTCCTTACTCCTCGGTCCTCCCATTCTAATTGCTTCAATGGTGATTTGTCCTTTTGACATTCCTGTTATGATACCAAGTGTTGGTACGGAGAGTCCCCACGGGGATGACACGATGGTAAGGCAGGGGTTACTTGCAGAATGGATAGGGATCGATTCCGGATGAGGGGTCTAAAATCTCTCCTGGCTTCAGATGACTCCTCCTCTGCCTTGCCATCGTGTCAAGAGACCTCGCCCCCCCGCGATTTATCTCCCTCTCGCCACAACCCTGGGACGGGTGGCAGGGGGCTACTAGTTGGGCAGATTCTCAACTTTTACATAAGTGTTGGTACGGGGAAAAAGATTTAGGATTGCTAGAGGAGAGGGGAAAATAACATCCTGCAAATTTAAAAATTCTTTTTCTCTTGCTAATCACTTAGCAAGGACACACACATGTATTAATAATAAAAGATATAAAATAAAGAGATGGGAGATATTTACTTGGTTTATAATCCCCCAAGATTTCTATGTCCAAGGTCTATGCATAGAGTCACATATCCACTTTCTCTTCTTTGTTAAAGTGCCAAAGGTGGAGAAACCTCTTATAATAGTTTGGGTACAATGAAAGAGAAATACTTTAAACAATGTAGAACATAATGTATCTTGAGTGTGGTGTTGATTCCTTCAAGCCATAGCCTTCCTTTTATAGTCATCTCCTCGATTTGCATATTGTACTAACATGACACCGCCTTCTAGGTGTTCGAACCTTGCTAACGCAACTTTTGACTTTATCCTCAAATAGGTTTGTCATTGTCTGATCTGGCTAAGATGGATCCCATCCGATTGCTCAAACCAGCTTTGGTCAACTAGAGGCTTGATCACTTTGGATCTCAATTAGCTTGCTCCAATCCATGTTCGACGTGTGTGTTCGATCTTCTTGATTGTTGGTGCAATCAACCTCCATGAGTTTTGATATTTGGATAATATGTTCATAGTGGTTTGTAGAAGAGATTGTTGGTACAATCAATCCCCAAGATTTGATTGACTAGTTAAAGTTGACCAAAAGATGGTTCAAGTATGTCAACAATATTAACTAGATACTTAGAAGTGAATGGAAGTCTTAGTGGTGTTAGATAGTTAAAGTCCTAGGGGAGTGAACCTTAAGCAAGGGAAATTCCTAGGGGAGTGAACCTTAGGCAAAGGAAAGTCCAAGCTAGTCGGGGGTCGAATGGTTGACAAGTGAGAAGTTTTAGAGGAGTAAACTCTAAGCAAGTGAGAAGTTTTAGAGGAGTAAACTCCAAGCAAGTGAGAAGTCTAAGTAAGTCAGGATAGATTAAGTACCAGACAAGTTTAGTAGGTCTAAATACCCTATTCTAGGTGTATTATATGTGCGAACTAACCTTTGGTATAGGAAGAAAGTCAAAATAGACAATTGGAGTTGTTTCAGATGAGATGAATAGTTCTGGGTGCCTTGATTCAGATTTAGGAACTCAGAAATAGCCTGAGGCAGATCCACATGCTCCACAGATCAAAGTTGGCCAAGTTCCAAGTGTCCAGAGAACTTTCAAGCACCCAGAAGGCTTCTAGGTGCTCGAAAATGTGTCGAGTCATCCAGATCTGATCGATGCATGGATAAATGTAGAGCAAAGTTAGCAACGATCCAAGCGCTCGAAAGGTGACACGTCAGCATTCGATAAGATGTCTATAAAAGGATGGGGGAACACGAGATCAAAAATTCAATTTGCTCATATTTTCATACTCAGTTCCCTTCAATCATCTTTGCTCAAGTGATCAAGAAGACTGCAAGATGAGTGCTACACATTTAGGATATCAAAAGTAATCAAGCATTTTTGTATTTAATTTCATATTCTTTTTAATTGTTCTTTTGTTTCGCCCCCGAAAGATGTCAAAAAGGAGAAGGTTTAGTGACTTACGACGAGGCGTAACCATGGAATATGAAACCTAGGGGGGTCGAATCATATAAAATTCTAGTGTGTATTCTTTTTGTGCTTTTCTTTTGCTTTTATTATCCACTGTGTAATGAACTATAGAAAAGACGAGAATAGATAAGCACAATAAAGATATACCATTCACCCCCTCTAGTGCGCATAGATCCTAACATTGATGTGCTTTCAGTCACCCAGGCTACCTAAATTGCTCAGATCGTAAACCTATACAACAGATGAGATTACTATGCATAGGGCACCCAGATCACATCTGGTCATTCAAAGTTCTTGTCGTCCATAACCCAATTCCATTTGCTCAAAACTTCAACTCAAGTCAACTATGTTTGAGTCTACTTAAGTTAAGTTCCTACTCTCATCCCAAGTATAAATCACTCAACTTAGCTTACCAACTTACCTTGCATAGTCTCTCTTAACTTTTCATCCCTTAGATGCACCGAGTCCTTTTGGCTAACTTCCAATGAGTCCTCACTCCACCAAAGTACTCTTCTGCCAAGCTTTCCATACCTCAGATACACCAAGCCTATTTGCTCCCTTCCCATGCCATGCTTCTCGCTTTCTTGCATCTTCTTCCAAGATCTCGCTATCTCTAATACTCCTCATTCATACTCCAATGACCTCGAGCTATCGAGTACTTGTGTGCTCTCTTAAGTTTTTGCACACTTAGACACATACATCAAAATCATAGTAAGACCTAACTTAAGCTTAGTTGACAACACATCAAAACTGTTATTCTCACTACTTGGGATTGTAACGATCTCCCCTTCAATCATTCTAGATACTAATAGATGGTTCTTCGACCGAGAAGATTATCTTAATGGGTCCACTTGGGGGTTGCTCAACTCCTCAGAGGGGTGTACTCCTTTTCCCCTAAATCAACTGGCCCACTGTTTGCCAAGTTCGATAATCTCCTTGCATGTGAGGATATGACATATTGGCAAGAGGCACATCTGTTGACTCCAAGAGATGCCAAACCGGGGATGACGATGAACTACTTGGTTGATCTCCTCATTCAGCCTCTAGCATCCCTGAGCAGTGCAACCTTACTCTTGGTAGAAGGCATATAAGAGTCATGAAGGTGGATTATGTGACTTCTAATTGTAGCCCTTAGGCCTCCTCAATGCTTTTTTTCCTTTGGTATCTAGATAGCCTTCTCCTTGGACACCTTCAATCAAGTGCAGTGAGAGAACAACATCAAAGAACCTTCCTATGCTATTGGGCAGGGAGCCTTTTATTCTGCACAACCAATGGAGGGAGGCACCGACTTTTGATCACTCTTCTTGACCTCCTCTACATTGATGTACTTCTCTACTTGCCCTAGGAGATCATCGTAGTCAGTAGGAGACTTCTTTACTATAGATTAATTGGAAAAAGTTTCCTTCCAGTAATCCCTAGAAGAAGACACTAGTCAGGACCTACCATTGAGCTAACCTCGACAAGGTAGTCAAGAAGACATGACACTTCACTCTATCCAAGTACTAGTGCAGGAGGGCCCCCTTCTTGAATAGACATAGGTGGTCTTCTAGGTCCATAGACCCATTATACTTGCTAATCTGTAGAGGTTGGAAATTACCTAGCATCTCCTGTACTAGTATGCTAACCGAGAAAGGGGTATCATGGTGAGTTGCCTTCTCTCATCTCAGCTCAAAAGGGCTAGTAGCTCTCACTTTTCTAAAGGATCAACAAGTGGTTCACAAATGTTTGATACTCGAGACTGCTCTATGAGGACTCCCATTCCCTAACTTGATGGTTTTGATGATATTGAAAAATGGTTTAAGTTAATTTTATTATTATATGAAGTGTTTGGTAAGTTGCGCAGACTGCACAAGTGATGAGGGCTCGATGACTCAAGGTCTATGAGATCGGAGAATGATGCATTTGAGGGATCATATGACAGGGGGCATTATAGCATGAAAAGTTGAGGAGGAAACCTATGCAAGAAAAGGCGAGAAGAATGACTAAGTTGGAAACGTGGCTCAAAACATCTAAGGGATGCAATTTGGCGATAGAAGACCTCATGATTGGAAGGTATTCTAAGTCAGATGAGTGGAGTGAACTGTATACTTAAGTCGAAGGGTAGACAAGTGTATTAGGCAAGCTCAAACTTAGAATTGGCCACAGTCAAAACTATTGGTGCAAATGGTCCCGGATCAATGTTGACCAGACTCGACTGGGACTCGAGTAGTGTTTTGATGTTTATCAATATGGTTGGATATGGTTTGACCATATGACTAGTGGATGCTTGGGATATCTAAAGTCATATAGGGGAGATTATTTAAGGGAAATTGTTGGAGCAATCAAACCTCAGGTCAAGATTGACTAGACTCTTGTGAGACTCAAGAGGAAGTTCAAGTTTGAATATTTTGCATGGAAAGTCCAAAAATGGTCTTAACATGGAAAGTCCAAGCATGTTCTTGGCATGGAATTCCAAGTTTGGATACTTATCATGGAAAGTTCAAGAATGGTCTTGGCATGGAAAGTCCAAGTTTGAAGTCTTGGCCACGTAAGTCCAAGTATATAGTCTTGGCAGTGAAAGTTCAAGTATTGAGACTTGACAATCAGAAAGTCCACGGGTGAGACTTTTGGCAGCGTAAAGTCCGAGCACGTAGTCTTGGCAGTATAAGTCCAAATGAACCTTGGCAAAGGAGACCCGGTTAGCATGACATAGCCGATGGAAACACCTGAAGACTAACGCGAAGGGTAAAGAAGTCATGGAGGATTCAGATGGATCCTGAGGGTGTAAGGTTGATGGAGGTGGCTAGAAGGCTTAGGTTTAGGCTAAGGGTGGTTAATCAAGTATGAGAGAATCATACTTGAGTTAAACCTCATGTTTGAGGTTTACCAGTCGATTGGGGTTATGAACCAGTTGACTGGCCAAGTGCACAACACTTGGGAGCTTAGTTTGACTATGGCAGTCAATTGAGATTATGACCAGTCGACTAGTCGTGTAGTCAACTACTATCTGTGGCTTTGGCATTCGACTACTAGGGTTTAACAGTCGACTTCCCACTAGCAGTTGCTTGGGTTGAGCAGTCGACTAGAATTAAGTGGTCATGTCATAGAATATTTTATAGTAGATTGTTGACTTATGGTAGTCGATTGATGCCTATGACAGTCGACTGTTAGGTCAGGGTAGTCAACTATTTGACTTAATCTGATATGGATTAAGCCATTGTGAGACAACGATACTGTGACTAGTCGACTGCTAGGTAAGAGCAATCTACTGGACGATGAAAAATCAGCCCGAGGCGTGCTTTATAAGGAGCTGGGATGGGGAGCAGATGGCTGTCGGTTCTTGGAGCTTTTGGGGAGGAATTGCTACTGCATTCCAGATCTTCAAAGCCTTTCAAAGCAACCAAAAGATCAACTAATCAAAAGTTCACTTGTAAAGTGTTTTGGGTTTATACTCTTTCATTTGTTTTGTATTTGGTTGTATTTCATTGTATAAACTTATTGTATGAAGTTTCTCCACGTTCGGATTGTTTCTGAGAAGGAGAAGTTGATAGTGGTGTGTGCATTACTAGAGCTCGACCGTGGAGTAGAAACTGTATATTTTGAACCACATAAAATTCTTTATCTTGTGCTTGTGTTTGGTTTTGTGTTGTGTATTTGTATTTGTATTCCATAGTGTACTAACACTTATAGACAAGCACAAATGCGAATGAACAATGAATCGAAGAAATCACTATTCACCCCCCTCTAGCACACAACACTGATCCCCTACAATTGGTATTAGAGCGGGTCTCTCTTCAAGGATTAACAACCAAGGGAGCAATGCTAAAGGAGATGGAGTTGCCCAAAAATGGATTGGGTTATGACATCAACACTCCACCCCTCTTCGACCGTGAAGATTTCGGGTATTGGAAAGGTAGGATGAAATATTTTCTTATATGTAATTTAGAAAATTGGCTTATTTGGGTAAAAGGGTTCGAAGCTCTAATGGACAAGAAGCGAAGGATCCTTAAGAAGAAGAAATGGACGGAGGATCAACTTCAAGAATTCGAGACCAATGAAAAGGTAACCAAAATGTTAATAAATCTGGTACCTAATGATATCTTGTCCAACTTAGGTAGCTTTAGGGATGCTAAAGAATGATGGAGCAAGTTGATTGAGTTCCATGAGAATTCCTCACCGACCCAAAAGTAGAAGAGGCCAAGGAACAAGAATACTCATCGACTTAAGAGTGTGAAGCTTTAGAAGTTGAACGATGTTCAACATTTGAGTCGGTAGAAGAAGTGGAAGAAACCTTCACTTCTAGCTAGGATTGAGAGGGAGCATAGGTCCTCCACACTGGAGCTAGAGCGAGAGGAGGAGACATCTACATTCGGAAAAGATGAAGAACAAGCTCACGACTCCTCTATCCCTATAGGTAACTCAAGCATAATTTATAAAAATAAAGATCACATTATTTACTTTGAGTGTAGGGAGAAATAACACTACAAGAGTAATTGTTCTATATTAATCAAGAAGAAGGCTCAAGAGGCACAAAAGGCCAAAGAAAAATCAAAGAAGGTCGGAGCCCAGATAAGAAAGAGCAAGGAACACATAGTGTGCTTCAAATGCAATAAAAATGGTCATTACTGAAGCTAATGTTCGAGGGGGAGTCACCCTAGGAAGGATAAGGTAGAGAGCTCAAATGTAAGGAGAGCTCCCAAGGCTAAGGTATATTTTAATAATGCATCATCAAATTTTAATGTTAAGAAGCAAGCTAGAAAAGTATCACATGTTAATAATTTTCTCGCTATTCATGATGATAAAAATCATGCAAGAAATAAATATTATTGCTTAGGTGCCAAACATGTTAATTTTGTTAGTAAAAGCCCTAGATCCAATCATGTGATGATTGTTGTATGGACTTTATTGTATCATATTCCTATTTATAAAGGCATGGTTATTATATTTACTTGTATTGGTGCCAAATAACTAAATATAATAATGTCCTTGAGTAGTAGGTTCTTATCTATATCAATCGATTGGTTGAATCGATAATGAGATGATATAGAGAACACTACTCTTAATCATTCCTAGTCGAGTATTAACATTCAGGGACAATGTTAATTCGTAGAGACTAGCATGTAGGTCAACAAGATGACTTGATCTCACAAGTCATGGATATGAGATATCAAGTTGACACATGGGTATGCATTGGAGAATGTATACTGAATGACCCGCCATGAGAAAGTATCGTGGATCGTTATATGAGTGTCATATACTTTCTCATGTGGATATTAGTATGACTATTAGTCCTTAGACCTGAAGTCACCATGGTTCCCTACATAAGGAGTTGCATACTTTGGCTTCGTCAAACGTCACCCGTAAATGGGTGGACTATAAAGGCGATTACTGGGTATGTAACAAATTATGCGGAGGGATGTGAGTGATGTAGATGGGATCTATCCCTCCTATATGACGGGAGTGACATCGATATTCTTGATAGAGTGAGACCACAAAGTGCATGGTCATGCCCAAATGAGTCAATATGAGATATTGAGCTCATTTGATTAGAGTGAGTCTACTTGGAGTTCAAGATTTAGATTGTACCGAGGATGACATGGTCTATGCCTCGATTGGTCAATCTAGATGTCAAGAATAGAGGGACATTGTCACATATTGTGAGAGTCACAATTAGTAGTTACAAAGGTGATGTTGGAGCTCAACATTCTTGTAACTTGGGTAGCAATGATGTGTTGCTAGATAACGCTCATTGCTTATGTTCCTAAATCCGTTTAGGGACATTGCCAACGTTATAAGAACCTATAGGGTCACACACATAAGAGCAATTAGATGGAGATTAGGTTCATATGATGAACCATGAGGATTAGGTTCATGGGATGAACCAAATTGGATTAAGAGTAATCCAAATTAGACTAATTGAGTTAGACTCAAGTTGATTCAAGTATTGAATGAGTCTAATTTTGATTTGATTCATCAAATAAATTTAAATTAATGAATAAAGATTCATTAAATTAAATTGACTTGAGTCAAGTGGTTAGATTTGATCAACCATGGGAGATTAGAGGTCAAGTTTGACTTGACTAGAGAGGGAAGATGAAAGGTCAAGTTTGACTTGACCAAATGCCATGTCATGATGATGACTTGGCATGGCCGGCCAATGATGATGCTCCACATCATCATTGACTTTGTCAATTGGTGCCACATCATGAGGGAGACCAAGGGTCATGGGAGTTACATGCATGCATGTAACCTCCTCTCCATGAAGTGGCCGGCCACTCCATTAGATGGGGTAATTGATTTTTGGTGGCTTAATAACTTCATCTTCAACCTTGGTGCTCTTCTCTCTCAAGCTCTACCTCTCCCAACCTCTCCTTGGCCGAAATTCCTAAAGGAGTGCTAGTACACTCTAAGGCATTTTTTCTCCACCTATTGCTTGTGTGGATACCAATAGAGGAGTGTGCACTTGACACTCTCGAGTTCCGGCGAACTTTTGGACGAGCGGGATTTGCGAAGGGCATCGTAATGAGGGTAATGATCTCATCTCTTAGATCTAAGGTAGATCTAGGGTTTTTTAGTAAGCACATACATGTTTTATAATTTTTATACTTCGCACGGATCCGTGGCCGGGGCTTCCGAGGTTTCCGCAACGCAAAAAGCGGTTTTTGCGGCTCGGAAAAAACCCAACAAATTTACCTAAGGACAATTTAAGAATCATGCCACCTAAGGATAGGAAGGTAGAAAACCTAAACAATAACCCTAAGAAATTTAGACCTATGCTTAGGAAGAAGAATGCCCAAAAAGTGAATGAAAATTCAAAAATTGGGAGATTGGAAAAAGAAAAATTAAGTTTTGAGGTCAAAACTTGAGAAAATGGAAAAGACTCTTGGGAAGATGAAAATTTCAATTAAAAGGTGAAATGGTCAAAATCTAGGTTTTAGGAGGCAAGACCCATATAAGGGAAAGAAAGGCTTGGATCACAAGCCGAAGTCCAAGGAGGTCATGCCAATCTACCACAATGTTCCATTTACCTTTGGAACAAACTCTAGGTCTAGTAAAACTACGGTCATAAGGGAAGTCATCCCTAGTGTTGACCATGGTAGATGTCTAGGGGTTAAGGTTTCAAAGAAATCTAGGAAAGCTACTAACAAGGTTACAAGGGAAGTTATCCCTAGGATTAACCTTGAAAAGACCACAATGATCAAGGCTTCAAAGCCTAGAAGGGCCATTAGAAAGGTATTTAGGGAAGTCATCCTTAGTGAATACCTTACTAACCCAAGAAGCTCAAATCGATTTTGGATTCCTAGAAGCGTGATTCCCTCACGCTAGATGGGTTAGGGTATGTCAACCTCAGATGGATGGGTAGTTAACCTAACCATGGTAGAGTTGACACTTCAGGACATTTTCAAGGTTATGTGATACCTTGGAAATGAGTCTAGAACTTAATCCTAAAGGAATTTAGGATGTGCCAATAGAAATTATAAAGTTGAAAAATTGATCAAAATTGACACAAATAGGTATTAGAGTCAAAAGTGTGCCATTTTGGATTTTGACACACTTGGGAGATTTGGGCATTATGGAAAAATTGGTATAAATTTTAGATTATGAAAAATTGATATAATTTTAACAAATGGCAATTAGAATTAAAATTTAGGTATTTTTATACCTTTAAATTATTTATATGTCATACTTTGATTGTCATATGTCATATCATGATATCATGCTTCATTTGATCATATAAAATGCCATAATAATGTTTAGGATTAATTTTATAATGACATGAAATCATGCATCATTGGAAAATATGTTTAATTTATTCAAAACATTTATGTCACGATCATTTTCATGCATTTAGGTTAATTAATTTGAAATTAAGGACAATGACATTGATTTTGTAGGATATTTGAAGCCGCTAGAGGGGGGGGTGAATAGCGTCGTGCTAAGCGTGATGAAATTTGTTCGCGTGTCGTCTCTACAAATTTCGTTAGCGCGCAGCGGAATAGTAATGAAAGCAATAACAAAATAAAACAACAACGCAAACACACGGATATAACGTGGTTCGGAACAAAACGGTTCTTACTCCACGGATTGGGTTTGTACGAACCCTAGCGATGCCAATCACACACCACTATGATAAACACTCCTTCTCGACATAAGTCGGAGGCGGAGAAACCCCTTACAATATGATTACAACAATAATCTAAACACAACAAGCAAATACAATATGAAATACAACAAGAGAAGTAAAAAACACTTTACAAAAACTCTTTGGAAGCTTGCTTGTTGATTGCCTTGGACTAGTACATGAAGGCCCTGATTTACAGCAGCAAATCGCTTCAAAACGTCCAAAAAAACCAATGCTTTTTCCTCCATCACGAGCTCCTTATATAGCTTCAACCTGTGCTGGAAAAAGTCGATCAGTCGACTGATCGGGACCATTAGTCGACTGATGCCATTGTTGTCGTGAGACAACGGCTAGATCCACACTGGATAAGTCCAACAGATCCATCATCAGTCGACTGATCATGACCATCAGTCGACTGATGGAGCCCTCACTCGACCAGTCGAGTCTCGACTCCATTCTGTGGCCAATTTCTCGAGCACCAGTCGACTGATCACACGATCGATCGGCTGAGCCATCACCAATCGCCCACCTCGGCGATCTAGGCCACTTCCGCGATCAAACCCTAGTTGACTCGGGCCGATCCGGCCACATGACACCAAATGATCCGACACACATCAAACATGAGGCTTTTAGCCCAAGTATGGTTCTCCCATACTTGCTAGACCACCCTTAGCCTAGACCTAAGCCTTCTAGCCACCTCCATCAGCCTCACGCCTCTCGGATCCCTCCAAGTCATCCATGACTTTTTCATCCATCGCGCTAGCCTTCAGGTGCTTCCATCGGCTATGTCATGCTAACGGTGTCTACACTGCCAAGGCACATTGGACTTACGCCACCAAGACTCCGCTTGGACTTTACGCCGTCAATATCCCCTTGGACTTCTCAAATGCCAAGTCCATGCTTGGACTTTCCCTTGCCAACCCATGTTGGACTTTTACATTGCCAAGACCCATGCTTAGACTTTCCATGTGCCAAGTACTCAAGACTTGGACTTTCCCAAATGCCAAGTGTCCCACTTGGACTTCCCTTGCCAACTCATGTTGGACTTTCCATTGCCAAGACCCATGCTTGGACTTTCCCAAATGCCAAGTGTCCCACTTGGACTTTCCTTGCCAACTCATGTTGGACTTTCCATTGCCAAGACCCATGCTTGGACTTTCCCAAATGCCAAGTGTCCCACTTGGACTTTCCATGCCAAGTACTCAAGACTTGGACTTTCCCATGACAATTACATTGTCATATGTTTTTGTCGAACATCAAAACATCACTCAAGTCAAACTCGAGTCCTGGTCAATCGTGACCTGGGCCAATTGCACCAACAATCTCCCCCTTTTTGATGTTTGACAAAAACCAAACAAAAACATTGAGTTAGAACATTAACTCAAATCTCTTACCAATTATCCCAAATTGGTAATCACTCTCCAAATATTCTTCCCCAAACATTCTCCCCCTTTTTAACTAACATCAAAAAGGTTATCTCTCCAAGGAGGTCAATGTCTCATGTCCCAATGAGATCTTACAATCTCCCCCTTGGTCCAAACATACCTAGGATGCCTACCATCTTCCTAGTGATAAGTCCCATATCACTCAAGAGAGGTAATCCTATTCACTCTCCCAATTTCCAAATTGGGTCTCTCAAAAACACATCAATTTTCCCAATTGATGATATTCTTCCCATAACTTCTCCTCTTCAACGAGAAAAACACATCCATCATCCCAAGATGGATAACTACCCCTAAAGGCTTGCTCCCCCTTGACCATTGCACCAACAATGTCCTTGGGAAGTCCCTAAGCCAATAGGAACTTTAAACCATCAAAATTAAGGTTAGAATTTCAACATTGAACTTTCCAACACCTTAAAGTTGATACAAACCCTAAACAACTCTCCTAATCCATATCTGATGGATTTTCACCCTTTATAATGCTTCCTAAAGCATATCCTAGGGTTAGGAGTGGTTAGGGACCTTAACCGCAGCTGAATACGGGCTAAACAAATCCAGTTTTCCCAAAATTAGACAATCATTCGAGTGATTCAGATACACCTGATCGACATTTGCCGACTCGCCAGTGGTGATCGATAATCAAAATCTCGATTTTCAATTATCAGAAACGAATTTTGGAAAATCATAAATAATTATACGTATATCGAAAAATCATGAAATTTGGTACGTATAATACCTATGACCAATACAATGGGTGAAAAATATTTGAAAAAAAATTTACCCATAAAATAGTGAAATTGACACAAAGTTCAAAATCATTGAAATTTTCAATGTTTTGGCCCTATTTTGTATCAACTTCATCAATGGTGATTGCTATCAAAAGATAGACTTCACCAAGGTTTTTCAAAATGATTATAAAATATTTTCAAAAATTTATTTTGGATCATATTCCTTGGGCTCAATGTACATGATTTGTACACAAGCTTTCCTAATGATCCACATTTGAATTAAGATGAGTTTTGGTTCAACTAGATGCAAAAACTATGCACCTTGACCTCAACTCATATCCTAGCATTTCACATGTATCTAGGGTGTATAAATACACATACATGTCAATTTGATGTGAGATGTGGATTTTGGTTACCTTAATCTAGGGTTTCATGCATTTTATAAAGCAACGCTACTTGATTCCCTTATAAATGTGACTTCAAGTCATGTCATAGTCCTTAAATCAATTTTCAATCAAGTTAATGCATGAATGTATGATCATGGCATAATAATAGCAAAAATAAAACATGGCCAATGATCATGATGTCATGACATATGATATAAAACTAAAGCACATGACATTTAAATTCTTAATCCTAAGCATGAACATGACATTTAAATGATGAACATGATGTCATGTCATGACATATTGCAAACAAAACATGGCATATAAAATATATAGGTATAACAACACCTAAATTTTAATATCAATTGCCATTTGATATAATTAATTATATTTTGCCATGTTTCTACTTTTCTTCCAAGTGTGCCAAAAACCCAAAATGACACACTAACCTCTAAACCTAAATTGTGCCAAATTGATCATTTTATCAAACTTCTCAAATAATATTAGCACATCCTAAAATCTTTTAGGACTAAAGCTTAAATGTATTTCCAAGGTAACCATAACCTTGAAAATATCCTAAAGTGCCACCTTTACCATGGTTGAGTTAACTACCCATCCAATCAAGGTTGACACCCCCAAAACCCACCAAGCGTGAATCAATCACGCTCTTAGGAATCCAAAATCTATTTGAGCTCCTAGGGTTAATTAGGTATTCCTTAGGGATAACCTCCCTAGATACCTTCTTAATGACCCTCCTAGGCTTGTTAGCCTTGGTCATTGTGGTCTTACCTAGGTTGACTCTAGGGGTAACTCCCCTTGCAACCTTCTTTGTCAAATACCACAGGAAAAAAAAAATTGGTTGGTGATGCCTAATTAGGGATATACTTAGACCTAACCTAGATTTAAATGGTATGAGTTTAATTAAATGGAGCTTAGGGTTAAATTAACATAGGATTAATTGAATTTTTGGGTTAATGGCTTATTGGATACAACCCTTTAATCAAACTAAACCCGATCCACTTCTTCTCCCATTAACGCCGCAGTTTTCTTTTCTTCTCGCCGTTCGCAGATTTCCTTCTCCTTGAGCGTTCCCAGCGGTTTCTTTTCCTCCGCCGCACCTCTTCCTCGCCGAACGGACGCTGTTGACTCCTCTTCCTCCGCCGCTCGACTTCCAATTGCGCAGCTCTTCCCATCTCTGTCATGATCTCTCCTCCCACCGTCGCTACCAGAGCTCTCAATCGCGTCACCTTCCCCATTTTCGTCAGCCACCACTGTGAGCTCCTCCAGTGTTGTAGTAGCCTGATCGTCGTCGCCTTCCCCATCGCCGCAGTCGGCCGCCATCCGGGAGGGGGTGAGGTTGTCACCCGGCGTTCTTGCCGCGACCCTTCATCACCTCCGCCCCATCATCGCCGCTTCGTCGGAGATCTCTACCGGAGCAGTTGGGGATTTCGCGAGCACAGTGACGCCACCATCGCCGACTTCTTCCTCAAATCTGTGCGTGATCTTCCTTTCCCAGATTTCTCCTGGATGTCCATCTGGAGATCTACCTTGAACTTCTCCGTCCAGATCTCAAGCCTGCCTCATTCGAATCTAGGGTTTTTTTTAGGGGTTTCACTGCCGATTAGCGCCGGAGCTAGGTAAGGTCTGATTATCCCCTTACTTTGGACGAAGGTCGACCTCCTAGCCGTAGATTCCCTCATTTGACTTGATTTGTTGAATCGGGCAATACCCATAGAACATAGCAGCTCGGGGAAGGGAGCTATTTTCTCCAATTTGTGCCGGAGGTTGGTGAGGACTGTGTTGTGAGGTAAGCCTTGGTGTATCGCTGTTCATAGCAGTTGGTAAGGATGGATTACTGTGGTTCACAACAACATTGAGTGTGGATAACTCTGTTTTGCAATAGGGCCTAGATGTTAAAATGCATTTGGGTTTTCAGGCACAGGTTGAGTGGCATGATCGATCTGTGGCGACCGAGGCGATTTAAAGGGGTAAGACTCTTCATATTTTGATTATGATGTTGTTGTGTTAGATATGTTATATTATGTGGATTTGTAGAGATGGTGGTTGTTTGACATCCAAAGCAAATTTGTAGTTGAGATTGTGTCGGAAAGAAGATTGGATGCCTATGTTGGGATCAAAGAATGGTGGTTTAGATTTGATATTATGATGTTGGAGTCAGATCTGATGAGAATCAAGAAGATGTGCAAAGAAAGTTAAGCTTGGTAAGTTTATATCTGGATAAGTTATGCACGTTGTCGGATATGCACTTCTGGGTTGATTAAATAGTATAAGGGAATCGATAGAGATTTCATAGCACAGTTAGACTTATAAAGAACTTAGATATGTTTCTTGCTCTTTCTTGCAGGATTAATTGTGAGAAACTCTTAGACATGGAGATTTATTGGGATATTCTACATATCAGGTGGGTAATTTCCTACCTGGTCCGGGTAGTTGTATTTCATTCAGATTTAGTCATTGATATGAGCATGTTAGGTGTTCATATTACCTTGACCCTGTTCTTTTTATCGTATGCTTGATCCTTTACCGTTGGCTATTAACTCTATTGCTGATATCATGTTTATTTTATCATGATTAGAAGTTATACATATAGGTGATGCAAGTAACTTAGAATTTGTTTAAGTTAAGTGCAAATGGTAAAGTCCGGATGACAACCTGATTGTACATTGGGCAAAAAGGTCATCCGTAGGTAGATAATGACTTTAACCTAGGGTTAGTTCTAGTACCCTTAGGTTGTATGTTACCTCCGAACATGTGTTGTTTAAATGGTCGAGGAATGATACTTAGGTATCGCTACTGGTGGTCCTAGCTTGTTATAATCAGATGAGTATGACTCTCTACAGGATAGAGAGTGCGTCGAGTAGATTAGTATGACTCTCTACAGGATAGAGAGTATTATGATCAGTTGAGTACGACTCTCTACAGGATAGAGAGTGCGTCGAGTAGATTGGTATGACTCTCTATAGGATAGAGAGTCTATGGTGGATGTCTGTATGTGAGACATTGCATTCATGCATTTACATGCAGTGGCGAGGTCTCCTTGTGGTTGAGAGGGTCGCGGTCATCTGCCTCCACGGTTACTCATGAGGAGGAGTAACAGGTGTGGCAGAGCATTGAGGTGCCGCACTCTACCACTATAGACGGTGGTAGTTGGATTTGCGTGTCGTAGTCCTGCGTGTGTGGTACTCGACCACTCATGGGTAGTGACTGTCGGAGTGACCAACAGCAGGGACCCCCATCGTGTAGCTTGCTCTTTACGCTTATATGCTACTCGATCATACTGCCCACTCGGCCACTCGAGAGTAGTGGTTGGTGTTGAGTTGGGACAGTTGTCATGCTCGAGCCACCGAGGCCACACTGGGGTCGTGGTAGCTTTAGGGTGAGCCGACATGACCATGCATGCTGCATAGCCGTATCTGATGGCGCTTTGCATATTACCATATATATATACATATATGCATGTATATATATATATATATATGGATGGTTGAGATTAATATATATATGGATACAGTCTATATATATATGATTATTGTGATGTTGCATTTGTTTGTACTATGCTTGCTGCATTTGGGTGGACATCATATTCATGCATGTCTCTTGCATTTGTTATACGATGATGTCGGATGTTGGTATGTGTTAGCAGACCATATATACCTTGACTGTAGCATGAGTAGATTATGTGTTGGTATTACTCTTCTTTATATATATATATGTTGGATATATGTTGAGTTGGATCGAGTATCGTAGTGGACTTGGTATATACGCATTTTTGTTATTCATTTGATTAGAGCGGTATATGCTTGTATTTATATACTATCCGATATACTGTTGTACATCTAGATATGTCGTTGAAATACATGTGATATTACATATATACATGTTTTCTATTACTTGAGTTTTACTCACCACCATGGACCACGGGTTTTACATCGCCCGAGTAGCAGTGTGCAAACCGTGATGGACTTGGAGCACCGCTGGCTGGCATCATCTCATCTCAACTCCGAGAGTCCGGATTTTTTTTGTGTTCTCATTGTATTCCGTTATGGATTTGTTTTATGTGATGATTGTAGTTGTGACTATTGATGTTGTACCCTTTTCTTCCTTTCTGGTTTTATTATGGTGTCCTGAGTCGGTGTTAGTCATACCGGTATGCTGTGTGTTGTCGTTTGTTGATTGTAGTATGTTTCCGCTGTGCCTTGTGTAGTTTTTGTTTTCATACATATGTATTGTTGTTATTGTGGGCCTACGGGCCTTGTATTAACCCGAAATGTTGTCACGTACAGGGGAGGTGTCGTCCGTTTGATTTTTGGCTCGGTATGCTCTCGGGGCGTGACATTCTTAGTGGCCACCCTAGGTTTCCTAGAAACCCTAGGAGGCACAACCTTAGGGATGACTTCCCTATTGACCTTGGTCTTCCTAGACCTAGTTTGTGTTCCATAGTCAAATGGAACACTATGATAAGTCACCTTAGGCTTAGGTTTGTGACCCAAACCTTGCTTGCCCTTGGTTGACTTTTGACTCTTAGGTCCTAGGTGTTGACTTTGACTTTTGGACCTAGACTTTTGATCATTAGACCCCTGAAATTGATTTTGCATTTTTTTGAGGGTCTTTTCAAGTTTTTCAAGCCTTGACCTCAGGGCTTGGTTCTCTAATTCTAATTGCCCAATTTTAGAATTTTTATTTAATCCTTGGGCATGATTCTTCCTAGGCATGTGCCTAGTCCATTTGGGATTAAAGCCTAGGTGCTCTTGCACCTTTCTAATTGTCTCCCTAGGTAGAATTAATCTTGAGTTATTTGACCTAGGTTTGTCCTTAGATAAATTGTTTTTAGGGATATTAGTCCCAAATTTCTTCTTATTATCTACGTGGATATTTTTAGCTCCTAGGCAAAAATATTTATTGCTCCTAACATGCTTTTCATGATAAATAGCAAGTGAATTGAAATTCCTAGCATGCTTTTTGACATTGAACCTAGAAGAATGAGCATTATTGAGATGATATACCTTAGGGTTTGCCTTAGTAGCTCCCCCTACTTGTGATGCTCCTTCTTGGGTCTTTTTGCTCCCCTTAGGACATTGATTCCTATAATGTCCTTTTGAATTGCACTTGAAGCATATGATGTGCTCCTTGCCTTTAGGTGTTGGGGAACCGACGTCTTTGACTTTTGATGCCGGTGGAGCTTTCTTGATCCTTTTAGGACACTTACTCTTGTAGTGTCCTTGCTCCCTACACTCAAAGCATATAATATGATTTTTGTTTAAAACCAAATTGCTTGAGTTACCTAGTTCGGTGGTGAGAGTCTCTTGAGCTTGTTCTTCCTCTCGATCGGATGTAGATGATTCTTCTTGTTGCTCCGACGTTGAGGATGCTCTCTCCTCCCCCTCAATCCTAGAGGTAGAGGCTTCTTCCACTTCTACCTCCTCCTTGGAAGTTGATGGTCTCTCAACCTCCAAGTCCTCACTTCCATGTGAGGATGATGTGTTTGCCTCTTCGGTCCCTTCCTCTTGGACCGGTGATAGACTTTCATGGAGCTTTGCCACTTGGCTCTATAGTTCCTTGGCATCTACATAATTTCCTAACACGCACAAGATATTGTTAGGTATTAAATCGATTAAAAACTTCAATACCTTATCATTTTTCTCGAAGGCTTGGACTTGCTCTTCGGTCCATCTCTTCTTCTTAAAGAACCCTCCCTTTGGTCCTATCAGATAGCTATATCCCTCCATTAAAATTGACCATTCTTCGAGGTCCCTCATCATTAGGAAGTCTTCGATCCTTGCCTTCCATTGTCTAAAATCTTCTTGTCCATAGAAGTAATAAGGAATTGGGGTGTTGATATCCCATCCCAATTGTTCTTCCATCTTCACCCTCTAGCCTTTTGTCTTAGCTCTCGGCGGTTAGTCCGTAGAAGAGCCCCCTGGCTCTGATACCAATTGTAGGATATTTGAAGCCGCTAGAGGGGGGGGGTGAATAGCGTCGTGCTAAGCGTGATGGAATTCGTTCGCGTGTCGTCTCTACAAATTTCATTAGCGCGCAGCGGAATAGTAATGAAAGCAATAACGAAATAAAACAACAACGTAAACACATGGATATAACGTGGTTCGGAACCAAACGGTTCCTACTCCACGGATTGGGTTCATACGAACCCTAGCGATGCCAATCACACACCACTATGATAAACACTCCTTCTCGACACAAGTCGGAGGCGGAGAAACCCCTTACAATATGATTACAACAATAATCTAAACACAACAAGCAAATACAATATGAAATACAACAAGAGAAGTAAAGAATACTTTACAAAAACTCTTCGGAAGCTTTCTTGTTAATTGCCTTGGACTAGCACATGAAAGCCCTGATTTGCAGCAGCAAATCGCTTCAAAACGTCCAAGAAAACTGATGCTTTTTCCTCCATCATGAGCTCCTTATATAGCTTCAACCTGTGCTGGAAAAAGTCGATCAGTCGATTGATCGGGACCATCAGTCGACTGATGCCACTGTTGTCATGAGACAACGGCTAGATCCACGCTGGATAAGTCCAATGGATCCATCATCAGTCGACTGATCATGACCATCAGTCGACTGATGGAGCTCTCACTCGACCAGTTGAGTCTCGACTCTATTCTGTGGCCAATTTCTCGAGCACGATCGGTGATCACACGATCGATCGTTGCCATGCCATTAGTCGATTGCCCACCTGCGGCGATGCTAGGCTCACTTCCGCGATCAAACCCTAGTTGACTCGGGCGATCATTGCTAGGTCACTTCCCGATCAAACCCTAGTTGACTTCGGGCGGTCAGCCACATGACACCGATCAAACATGAGGTTTTTAGCCCAAGTATGGTTTCCCCATACTTGCTAGACCACCCTTAACCTAGACCTAAGCCTTCTAGCCACCTCCATTAGTCTCACGCCTTTCGGATCCCTCTAAGTCATCCATGACTTGTTCATCTATCGCGCTAGCCTCCAGGTGCTTCCATCGGCTATGTCATGCTAACGGTGTCTACACCGCCAAGGCACATTGGACTTACGCCACCAAGACTCCGCTTGGACTTTACGCCGTCAATATCCCCTTGGACTTCTCAAATGCCAAGACCATGCTTGGACTTTCCCTTGCCAACCCATGTTGGACTTTTACATTGCCAAGACCCATGCTTGGACTTTCCATGTGCCAAGTACTCAAGACTTGGACTTTCCCAAATGCCAAGTGTCCCACTTGGACTTTCCTTGCCAACTCATGTTGGACTTTCCATTGCCAAGACCCATGCTTGGACTTTCCCAAATGCCAAGTGTCCCACTTGGACTTTCCTTGCCAACTCATGTTGGACTTGTTAGTAATATATGAGAGATGTCCTAAGGCAATCGCCTTATGTATGAACCATTTATATGATAAATGAAGATTCACTATTTGAGTATACATATTTTATGTATTTGATTGGATCTTAAACTCATTTACTGAATGTCCACGATACGATTCACAGCATGAGAGAATTTGTGATTGGATCACAACTAGTGAGTATCTCTACATGTGTAATTGTGATGTATCGGAATTATCCCTAGTCAATGAATTGATGGATTTGGACACCATCAATTCTGTCGAGACTAGCACGAGGTATACTCCTTGGTGTATCCAAGCAGCTGATTCTCACTGGCTGGAGACATAGTGATGTCCGGAGTTAATCGTGGATGCTAGTTATGGTAACTAGTTCATTGGAGTGACCAACCGTAAGACTTCATATGGTTTTCTGCATATATAGATATGTCAATGAAGTTCTTACTGTGGCTTAAGTGCGATGTTCCTTTGACTTGCGGTATTCAAGTCATCTTGATCATAGAGACTTATGCTTTGACATCTTAAGCAAACATCTCTAAGGAGATGTGGACCCGGGATGATTGGGTATAAGTCGAAGTGATCGAAGGTGTTTGAATAGCCTATAAAGGATTCACCACTCCTTGCGAGGAGATGTATACCTATGGCCTCTCGTCGGATTGTTACTAAAGTCTTTGGCCAAAGCATTACATGTTTAGAGTAAGGTACTCTTCGATACATGTGGAGTAACTAGAATCCGTAGGACGAGGAAATGATACTTGGGCTAGGTGTGACGTAGTCAGCCTAGTGGGGACTGACACAATAGACCATGTCCTGAACCAAGTGGGTATAAGATGAGTGAAGGGAATGGGGCACGACTCATTCGAGCTACTGAAGGGTTTCAGAAATAGTTCTGGATCAACCGTTGATCTTTTCGGTTAATTGGGGATCATGATGTACTACTAGGTGCCACTCATGATCGTTCTATAATTAATGGTTAATTATAGACGGCCAACATAAACCGAGAACCTATTTGGTCACACGCACGAGTGTAATCCAAAGGATTTAAAACGAGCTTGAGAATGGGATTCTCAGACCGAGAGAAACTATGTTTGGTTGGACCAAACATAAAGCGAGCTTGAAATTGTTTCAGTCGCAATGGAAGCGTGGATGGGCAGTGTCTTATGAAGACATAATGGATGGACCAAAATGGTTTGGTTCTAATCCAATGGATAAGAATAAACCAAAGGGTTTGGTTTATTTTAAACGAATGAACCAAAAGTTGGTTCGGTTCGTTTTAACTTAAAATAAACCATCATGGTTTGGTTTATTTTAACTTATCTTAATGGAGCGGGTTAACGGGCTTTATGGATATGATCCATTAACCATTAAGAGAATTAGTTCTCTATAAAATAGGGATTAAACCCTAACCCTAAACCTAATCATCTAGTTGCCGCCCAACATTGAGTTGCCGCCCATCCCTTGTTGAAGGAATTCGGCGCCCAACCAACAGCAGCCACCGCCCAGCTTTGTGCCGCTGTCTAAGACTCTTGCCGGCGTCCAAGCTTCAGCCGGTGGACCTCCGGCGACCCTCCGGTGATCTCCCTTGGGTTCGGTGTAAAGGTGAGGCTCCATCTCTTCTTTAGCGCGCTATTTCCTCCACCAAAGCTGTCCAGTTTTCTGGACAGCTTCTTCTCCTCGTCGGAGCGTCGTTTGGACGACGGTTAGTGCTCCGACAGCGGATAACATACCGGGGATTTGATCTCCGGTAATCCTCTGAGGTGGAGGACGAAGGATTCGTCAATCGGTTGACGAATACCTCTCCGGAGAAGCAAGTCTTGAGGACTTGTTTTAGGTCCGAATTTGGATTCGGACCGTGATCATCTCTCGATCACGTCGTCTTCAACACGAGGCTAGTAACCCGTACGAAGACGAAGCTCGTGGCTTGGCGAAGTCATCCCGAGGAGCTCGGCGTGGATACGGATAGAGACGATTCTTACGAGAATCGTTCCGGTTGATGCCGTTCCCGCTACACGTCATACGGAAGGTATAACGTAGTTTAATTTCTTTTATTGCAATTTTAATTTACGGTTATGTCTACACTTGTTGTAATAGCATGCGTGTGTTGTGTGTGTTGTAATAAATAGGAATATTTATTATTTTTATTGCTTCCGCTGTGCTCATGTTTACGAAACATGATCGAACACACACACGCCGCGGTGCCGGAAACCCAACAGGACTTTCCATTGCCAAGACCCATGCTTGGACTTTCCCAAATGCCAAGTGTCCCACTTGGACTTTCCATGCCAAGTACTCAAGACTTGGACTTTCCCATGACAATTACATTGTCATATGTTTTTGTCGAACATCAAAACATCACTCGATTCAAACTCGAGTCCTGGTCAATCGTGACCTGGGCCGATTGCACCAACAGATTTGAAGTCTCAAGATAAGGGAATCAAATTGGATATGTCTAGATATATGTATGAACCCTTAGATTTAGGGAAGAGAAAAACTCACATATCACAAAACTATAAGGATGACTTGTGTGTGTTTTCATACACCCTAGATTTAGTTAGTTATCAACACCCTTAAGTACCCTAACGTCTCCTAACCCTAGAATATACTTTGGAAAGCATTAGAAGGGTGAAATAATCATTGAAAATGATTAGGAGAGTAATTTAGGGTGGAGTATCAAATTTTAAGGGAGGTTAAAGTTCAAGTTTGAACTCTTACCCTTAATTTCTATTGTGTAGATTTCCTATAGGCTTAGGAACTCTCCAAGGACCTTGTTGGTGCGGTTCTCAAGGGGGAGTAAGCCTTTAGGGGGAGGTCATCCATCTTGGTATGATAGATAAACTTTGATTACAAAGGGGGAGAAGTGAGGGTTAGGTAAACCTTCATTATGGATTCATTTAGTGATAAGGGTTGTATCACTAAGAAGAGTGAAAACATCCTAGATGATTTTGGACAAAGGGGGAGAATATATGATCTCATTGGAAGATGAAACATTGAAAACTTTAGTAGGCTTTTTGATGTATGCCAAAGGGAGAGAAGTGAAGGTTTAAGTTAGGAAAACCTTCATTATTCTTTGGCATAAGAAAAGGCATAGTTGGGCTTATTGGTTAACCTAACTTATAGGTATTGTCAAACATAAAAAAGGGGGAGATTATTGATGTAATAGGCCTCGCGTCAATATTGACTGGACTCGAGTGAGACTCGAGTAGTATTTTGATGTTTGTCAATACTATTGGATATGGTTTAACCATATGTTGACCATATGACTAGTAGATGTTTGAGATATCCAAAGTCATATGGGGGAGATTATTTGAGAGAGATTGTTAGAGAAATCAAACTTCAAATCAAGGTTGACCAGACTCGAGTGAGACTCGAGGGGAAGTCCAAGTTTAGATACTTGGCATGGAAAGTCAAAAAATGGTCTTGGCATGAAAAGTTCAAGCATGGTCTTGGCATGGAAGTCCAAGTTTGGATACTTGGCATGGAAAGTCTAAGAATGGTCTTGTCATGGAAAGTCCAAGCATGGTCTTGACATGGAAAGTCCAAGTTTGGATACTTCGCATGAAAATTCCAGAAATGGTCTTAGCATGGAAAGTCCAAGTTTGAAGTCTTGGCTACGTATGTCTAAGTGTGTAGTCTTGGCAGTGAAAGTCCAAGCATTGAGGCCTGACAATTGGAAAAGCCCAAGAGTGAGATTTCTTGTAGCGTAAAGTCCAAACATGTAGTCTTGGTAACATAAGTTCAAATGAACCTTGGCAAAAGAGACTCGGTTAGCATGACATAGCCGGTAAAAATATCTGAAGGCTAACGCGAAGGGTGAAGAAGTCGTGGAGGACTCAGATGAACCTTGAGGGCGTGAGACTGATGGAGGTGGTTAAAAAGCTTAGATCTAGGCTAAGGGTGGTCGATCAAGTATGAGGGGATTATACTTGAGTTAAACCTCATGTTTGAGATTTACCAGTCAAGTGGGGTTATGGACCAGTCGACTGGCTAAGTGCACGACACTTGAGAGTCTAGTTTGACTCAAGTAGTTGACTAGGATTATAACCAATCAACTGGTCATGTAGTTGACTGAAGCTCAAATGCTATCTATGGCTCTAACAATCGACTGCTAGGGTTTAGCAATCGACTGACCACTAACAAACAATCGACTATTAGGGTTGAGTAGTTGACTAGAATTAAGTGACCATGGTGCAATCGACTACTGACTTATGATAGTCGACTGGTACCTATGCAGTCAACTGCTAGGTCAGGGCAGTCGACTATTTGACTTAATCTGAAGTGGATTAAGTTATTGTGAGATAACGGTACAGTGACCAGTCAACTGCTAGGTAAGAGCAGTCGACTGGATGGCGAAAAATCAGCCCGAGGCCTGCTTTATAAGAAGTTGTGATGAGGAGGAGATGGCTCCCGGTTCTTGGAGCTTTGGGGAAGGAATTGTTGCTGCATTCTAGGTCTTCAAAGCCTTTCAAAGCAACCAAAAGATCAAGCAATCAAAAGTTCACTTGTAAAGTGCTTTGGTTTTGTACTCTTTCATTTGCTTTGCATTTGGTTGTATTTCATTGTATAAACTTGTTGCACGAGGTTTCTCCACCTCTGAATTGTTTCTGAGAAGGAGAAGTTGATGGTGGTATGTGCATCATTAAAGCTCAACTATTGCTCTACTGTGGAGTAGAAATCATAGGTTCCGAACCACGTAAAATCCTTTGTCTTGTGCTTGTGTTTGGTTTTGTGTTGTGTATTTGTATTCCGTTGCATACTAACAATTGTAGACAAGCACAAACACGAATGAACGACGAATCAGAGTAATCGCTATTCACCCCCTCTAGCGCACAACACTCATCCCCAATAAAAACATCAATTGATTAATGGGCAAAACTTAGTTGACTTGCAGTTCATACACCAAGTTGAGCCTATTTGAGGTACTAAAGTTGTAGTAGTCGATTGATGGGTCGTGACAAGATGAACATAAATTTTAGCAATGGACTGGTATAGTTATATGGTGTTCACAGCAAGTTCAAGAATTGGATAGAGTAGTTGATTAGATACAATGCAGTCAACTGTGGCTACAATGACCATTTGCATTGAAATCGAAGATGAAAAGATCAAGAACATAATGTAGATAAACTTGAAGATTAATCGACTAGTGATGATAAGCAGTTGACTATTGATTACTAGTTTAGCTAATGGGTATATTCGAGTTGAAGGCATTAAAAGTAACTTGAGGGGCTATGAGATGAAGAGGTCTTGAGTAGAAAAATCATATTGCTATAAAAGAGCTTAAAGGTTATGGTAAGAGTTTCTCCACCGTTAGTGATTTTTCGAAGAAGAGAAAAGTAGTGGACCACGAGTGCATTTGCCTTAAACGTAGTAATGATGGGAGGTTGTGAACCAAATAAATCGAGAGTGTTCCATTGGTGTGCCTATCTCAACTTTAATTTCCGGTGCTATTTTATATTGTTTCTAAAAACTAACATTGAAGGCAAGCGATCCAGTGTGCTCCTCTTGGAACACGGATACCCTATCTTGGCCTCTTGGTATTGAGGAGTTCAAGTGAAACTACCGCTAAAGGAGTTCTTCGATTGTGGTAGATACCAGTAAGCTCAGGCCTTCCACCATCACAAAAGGGATCAATGTTTTTGGTGGTGTCGACAAACCTCTTCCCTCAGAGGTGGATCTTCGATCTCCCTAACTTTAACATGTGTCTCTTATTTCATGTCTTAGCTTAGTTTTTTACTGAGGGTGCCAAAATGATACCATTGAGATATGGTGTCGAGTTGATGTTGCAATCTTCATGGGTTCGTAGGATTATCGAGTCAACTTCTTGTTGAGCTAACTTCTTCTTGGGTTGGCCTACATTGAGTAGGCACCAACTAATCTTCGGTGTTAGGATAGATGGGGTGATGAATTATGCAAAAAATATGCACTCATACAAATAAGTTAGAAGGGGCCAAGGGGGACCTCAATGAAACCCCTCCGATACTCAAGTCAAATTTCTCACAAATTTTCGAGGAAAATAAGAGCTCAGAGCAATATGCATACCTCGTTTTCATTGGAGAATGGTCTTTATAAATGGGGAGAGAAGTGGGGGAGAGAGCTCACCCCACACTTGTCGGAGCATGCTCCCATGTCGCTGAGGCATGTCCTCCTGGCACCCCTATTCTTTATCTTGTTGACTTAACTTTTCGACCTCCACTATTCCATTTTTGGGTATGCAAGTTTGGATATTGGGGTCCTATTCAACCAAAATCCAGTCTTATAAGTGTGGCTATGCAAGCCAACACTTCGACTGAGAAGCCCATCAACACCTTCCCTATCACGTCCTGCGGGTATTATTCTAGCTAATCGAGAGCTACCCCACTTGGTGACAATATAATAAAAGAGACTTAAGAACCATATGATTAGAATAACTCAAAGAATTCAATAAATTTTCTATATTCATATAGGTAAATTTTACTACAAAAACCACAAAATCATATAAATAAAAGATTAATAAAACAAAATAAAAACACATCAAAATAGAAATAAAATTAGGAATCAGCATGTCGAGATCTTTGAGTGTCTCTATGTATAACAAAACTAACTATAATATCAAAAGGGGTGTCTATGCCTACACAAACTAAAGGTTAAGTAAAGTAGATAGTAAACATAAATTGCAAAGTGAGTAATTAAAAAAGATATGCATGAATTTAATCTTATTTAGAAGATCAAAGAAGTAAAGTAGGTTATAAGTTATCAATATACATTTAATTTTTCTTTAAGTTCTTATGTGGGCACACGTGCACACGCGCGAACACACACACATATACATAAAATCACATAGAATTTTTAAGTTGAACTTTAGAGTTATAAATTATTATCATTTGTTATCATCAATTAAGATAAAGGTCACTAATAATATAATATTGATATAGTTAAAAGTCATAAATCATATGAGTCTTAGAGTGTATAAGTGTCAACAAAATTAAAACACATCGAAAAATGTTTTCTAATGTATGGGCTAAAAGTTTCCTCACTAGTGGAATAAAATAATATAGTGCCATCGTGTAAGTAAATACTGACAGTGGATGACTCATACTATTACAACTCATAAGGACATCAAGTACTATGATATAAAGCTAGACTCAGAGTTTTTACTTTTTAGTATTTTATTATATCCATTTAATATTCTTACTTAACTTAATTCATTTTACTATAATTATTAAACTAAGTATCAACAATAAGAAATATCCTGCTGAACAATAAGAAATATCAACAGTATGAAAGGTTAAGCAAATTTAAAGACAAATACCAATAGAAGAGTAATTCATAATATCTATTATAATTTTAAAACAATCATTCTCATCTTAATTCTCTTATGAAACTCATGTGTGAACATGAAATAATATCAATTATTTATCCTCTAGTGGTTATTTATTTCAAAATCCATTTTACTATTTTAAATACATTTTAGTCCCATATTTGAAATCAGTTATACAAGTATGCATACTCCATTTATTTTATTTATTCATGCACAAGAAAAAGTATAATGAGCCAAAGGATTGAGTTTACTTACCTCTATTTATAGCAAAAACTTCGAAGCTCGGTGGGCCACCGAACTTCACTTGAATTCATATCTACAAACACTACAAAAATCACTTAGGAGCTTAAAATGATATCCAATAATGACATTAATATAAGTTCTAAAAGTTAACTAAAATTCAAAATAGATGAATCAATCTTAATCCCATCACCTCAATGTAATCTCATTATGTATTTGAGATCTCTATTACAATCGAATACCAATTCCTAACCAACCAAAATAGAAATCTAGAAAATAAAATATTTACATAAAAACTTCCCTTTAATCGATGAAACAATGAAAGTATTTCATCGACATGAAATGCTTGAGAGCCGATCGAACCCTCAATCAGTCATCGCACTATCAATAACCTTGTTGAACAAGGATATCGAGAGGTTTAGAAAATGGGAAGGTTAAAGAGTTAGCTATGACATTTCCTCTCAATTTCAACAACTCCAATGATGATCACCAACAACAAAGTTTGTTGTTACACTCACATAGAAAAGAAGACGAGGGTAGTAATACAACCGATTATGTTAGGCTATTAGGTTTAGTTGTTTGCTGCAAAAACACTCTTATTATTGATCTAAAAACAAATATTGTTGTTGTTGTTGAAATTTTAATAAAAAGAGAAGGAAATGAATGAAATAATCAAATTTTTGAGGTTGGAAGGGAGGAGAACCTACTTCAGTGGTTGCTACAAAGATGCATGTACAACAAAGGAAGGGAAAAAATAAAATAGAGGTGGCTTTTGTTTCTTTGTAGTTATGAAAAGAAAATAGCATTGCCACTCTTGTTGGGAAAGAAGAAAAACAATAATTATGGTTGTTGTTGGAGGAGGAGAAGAGGGCAACAATTAGGTTGTGACTGGGGAAAAAATAGAGAAAAGAAAGAAAGAGGGAAGGAAGAGAAGAAGAAGAAGAAGAAGAAAGAAAGGGAGAAGGGATCGGTACGTGTGTAAGGCAGTGGTAATGGGTTGTAATGTACGTGGGAAACAAAAAGAGGAAGAGAGGAGAGAAAAAAAAAAAAAGAAAAAAGAGAAGGTTTCCTCAAAAATGTCCTAATTAGTTTTAAACCGATTGAGTTGATTATCCATTTAAAACTTGGTTCAATCATAGCTTGACCAAATCAAATCCGAATTTATCCCAATTTAAATCTACATAATCTTTAGCTTTACGCCTTTGCACTACCTAATGGATTTAAGTTCAAATCCAATCTGATTTTAATTCAATTCCCTCATTGTGTTCGACAATTCAGTTCATTTATTTTTTTATTAATTCAAGTTATTTTTCTATAAAATTTAATACTAAACATCCTCCCCCCTAAAAAAAATTTAGTCACCCAATTTATGGAATTGAAGAGTATCCATACTTGAGGAGAATAAGTGAGGATATCGCTACGCATTTCATCCTCATGCTCCCAAGTTGCTTTTTGATTGGAGTGGTGTTGCCACTCAACTTTCACAAGATGGATGTATTTGTTCCACAACCGACACTCCTTATGATCCAAAATATGACTTGAAAATTCCTTAAGGCCGGGGGGCAGAGCAAGACAATATGCAACTGTAAAAGGGTTGATGAATCTGAGAGTCAACTTCCTTTTAGGACAACTCTCTTAATTCTTTTGATATGTGAAACATGAAGAAACACATGATTACCCACATCGAATTCTAACATTCTTCATCTACAATCTGTATAGCTTTTATGTCAACTTTGAGCAGTCAATAATCTATGTCTAATTGTCCATACTAGTTCAATGTCCTACTGAATACTTTGTGAGCCCAAGAGTTGATACTCACAAACTTCATCCCATACAATATGAGATCTATATGTCCTACCATATAGCACCTCAAAAGGTGTCATCTAAATAACAGAGTGATAACTATTATTAGCAAATTTTATCAAATGTTGATGATCCTCCATCAAAATCTAATACACATTCCCACAATAGATCCTTTAGAATCTAGATAGTGTGCGCTGACTATCCATCAGTATGAAGATAAAAGGTTGTGCTAAAAGGTTGTGCAAAATTTGTAAGTGCATGGATCATCGTCAAGTAATAAAAAGTTATAGTCCTCTAGGACTATATTATTGAGTATCACTTTTACCTGTAGGACTGATTATCTGGAGAAATTAAGAAGTGTCTTCGCAAGATCATAAGCAAAAAGAGGAGAGAGTAAATGAATTAGAAATCTATAAGAGAAAGCAATTCTAGGATTTCAGTTTCACTTGGTGACAATCGATGAAAGCAAACCTGCTTGTCTCAACATACGAAAATGAAGGAATTTGTTCTAAGGTAGTCGATGCATCTATGGGCAAAGAGAAGAATGAGGATACCGATGTGTCTACTCTGATTGCATCTTAGAAAAAGGATATAAGTAAACCCATTAAACTCTATGATGAATCATGAAAGCCTCGAGAGAGAAAATCAACTTCGAGATAAAATTAATGGAGTTTGCTTAGTCAGTTAACCTCTAATACAAGGGATACACAAAAATCTAAAGATTGCTCTACTTCGTGATACTTGATATATTTTAATGGTGATCCTTTCTTGATCTCCTTTTGTCACTCCAAAGTATTAGTGCCTATAAGATTCACATATCTCCACAATAATATGGTATTATCCACTTTGAGCATAAACTCTCATGGTTTTATTTTTGGGCTATACACAAAAGGCCTCATGCCAATAGAGATATCTTTTCATCTTATAAGCACATGATCTTTTTCATGTCTTACTAACATAGGATTTTGATTGTATTCCCAATACTCCAACAATCTCCCCCAAACGAAGGACCACATTGACCCCCCTCAAGCCTATCCGTCCTCGAAGGACATACTCTACTTAATATTCGATCTTCAACTCACCAGGACTTCTTACCAACTTCCTGGTCCTCCTGACCCAGCTAGACTTCTTGCCAGTTGTCTAGCTCTTCTGGCCCAACTAGACTTCCTGCTAGTTGTTCGGCCCTCCCAACCTAACTAGACTTCTTGCTTGGTGTCTGGTTCTCTTAATCCGGACATGAGAGCTCTACTTTCTTTGTTCGAGGTTCATGGCTTGACATGGACCATGACTCTGATACCAATTGTTAGTGCCTATAAGATCCACATATCTCCACAATGGTGTGATATTATTCACTTTGGGCCTAAGCCCTCATGGTTTTATTTTTAAGTTATACCCAAAAGGTCTCATACTAATAGAGATATCTTTTTATCTTATAAGCACATAATCTTTTCCATGTCTTACTAAAGTGCGACTTTGATTGTATTCCCAATACTCCAACATGAAGATCAAGATTCGATCCCGCCTATCACATGGGATACCACCCTCTACTCGTAGATCAAGCTCTCAAGTTGGTTTAGGAGGTCAAAGGTCGGGGTTCATTGATAAGCACAACCCCTTCTCTCAAATATGATCTAGTTGTGTGCCTTAGGTGCCTTTCTTAGATTAGGGTTTCCTCTTGGTCTAACCTGAAGAAGAATTCAGGTAAATCAAGGTTGGTGACACATGCTTGGATGGAGTGGATGTAGGCACAAAAACTAATCACACTAAAAAATGTATGATAAACAAACGAGAATCAATGCATTAATATCATCAAATAATACACCAAGTTACTCCCTAGTCTTAGAATTAGGGAGACTACCCCATGGAGGAGTTGTAAGACATAGACATTAAGTAAAGGAAAGAATTAATTCGACATCCTATGTCTTGAGCCTCCTCTCCTTGGTTGAACTCCAAGATGGATCACTGTCACCGACCATCGTTCCCTTGTCTCTTTCCCCCTCTATGCTTTGATAATCCCTCTATTGAGAGATCCCTTGGTGGGAGTTCCCCTAATCCAACATGATCCTTTGTGCTTGCCTTGGTGCCCTTTTATAGCCTCAAAATGTGACCAAGTCCTTGGTTGTTGAGAGAAAATAGAGGTTGTTACAAAAGAATAAGATTTGTTTAAAAAAATAGAGTTTGTTCTGCATTACATGGGATGAGGCACACCATGGCCATGCCAGAAGGCATTATCTAATTATGCTAGCCCCTAGCAAGGTTTCCTAGCTAGGTAGCAAGTGGCACAACCATGCCAGGGGGAATGACTTGCTTGTGGCCCCCTGTGTAGCTCCTTTTGTGCTTTTTTCTCTATCCAAATGCATATGTTTATGATGTGATCTCTTGGTGGCTCATGGTAGGTATTGTTCCAAGCCTAATTTATCCCAGAAAGGGCTCAAAAAGTTGGATTCTTTGTGTCCTGTCATCAAATAAAGAACAAAAATAGTCTACTGAACAAATAGAATGAAAATGCACGAAAAGCAACATGATAAATGAAATTATGCTGATGAAATTAATTACCCTAAAATAGGTGTAGAATAAGCCTAAAAGTTAGGTATAAAATACATGCATAAGTAGAAAATGTGCTGATTTGGTCAATCGATCAATGATCAACCAAATCAAATCATGCTCCTTTTGAATCCTCGATAACCTTGTGAAAAAGTCCATAGTTATATGCTCCCATTTCTATTCCGACACTATGATTTTTTTTTATGTAACTAGGTTGGTCTTTAATGTTCTACCTTAATTTGTTAGCTAATTAGACATCGGGCTACAAAAATTGTTATATCCCTTTTCATTCCTTTCCACTAGTATGATCACTTTAAATCTCGATACATGTGGGTACCACTAGGATGGATTGCAAATTTTAATCGATGTGCTTCTTAAAGAAGTCTTCCTTAATAGGGTGTACCTCAGGAATGCACAACTTACCTTGGCATCTAAGTGATCCATCCACATCATAAGAAAGTTCTAGCTTTAGGCTAACTCTAACTCAATGGCTATTGATCTAAGATACTGATCTTCTATTTGAATTTTCTTGATCCAATCTACTAATTGGAACTATTTAATCAAGGAGACTAGTATACCACATTGTGTTTACCCTACTTTGGCCAAATCTAACTCTGAAAACTATTTGACAAACTCAATAACTGTCGGCACCCTGTAACATGTCAATACTCCTCTGGACATTTTGCTTAATGTATCCACTACTATATTAGCTTTTCTAGGATGATAGTTGATAGAACAATTATAGTCTTTTATAAACTTCATCCATCTTCTATGTCTAAGATTTAACTCTTTTTGCGTGAATAAATATTTCAAAGGTAACACAATAAATATAGTGTAGGATTGAGATTTCCAAGAGAGGGGGTGAAACTCGGAAGTTATAAAATTTTCTTTTTAACTCCTTAAAACTTATCTTTTGTTTTGAAATACAAGAGTATTTGCAGTGGAAAAATAAAGTAAATGAAGACAATTGTTTTTACTACAATCTGATCCGGGTTGCTATTCCAAGGCTCGTAGCTCTCCAAGAGCTACCTCGATGGGCAATTCACTAAAAAGCCCTCTGACTCGAGGACTCTGGACTTCAAAGGGGTTAACTTTTTACAAAGATTAGGGTAGGTAACAAGATACTTTTCTTTTAGAAATTAAGTACAAAAGAGAAATGAAATTACAAAGCTATACTGACACTTGGAAGATGAAGTTGAAGCTTGAAGTGTCGGAATGTTGGCTTGTTAAATCTTTTACAGATGGAGAATGATTGCGACATCACTTCGTTGTCGTAGAATTGTTGTTCTCGGAGCTGTTTCTCCTTTCTTTTATAGACACTTTCTAGCTGACTGGAACATCTTCTAGTCGACTCCAAATTAGCCCATCAATTTGGTACTTCTACCTTCCCAGTCGATTGGACCTAGTCCAGTCGACTCCAGGTCGCTTGGCTCCGCTCCTGCGCAGTTCGGGAAATTACCTATCCCAGTCAACTAGACCTCCTCAGTCGATTGGAGTTTTTGCCATCTAGGTAAGCATATCTGTAGTTGATCGCCAGCTTAAACTACCAACTAGGTGTTTCAGTCGACTGGACCATATCCAGTCGACTAGACCTTAGTCGACTGTAATCCTTTCAGTTGACTAGAGCCTTGCAAAACAAGATTAGCAACATACACAATATGAAATGTAATTGTAGTAGTAATACTGCTTGATCTCGACTTCTTAGTCCCACACGGACTATCCGTCGGATCGATGCCTACCTTGTCCCCCTACAAAGGACTCGACCTCACCTCTTCACTCGAGGCTTACTTGTCGACTGCCCAGTCGGACTTACCTTGCTTGACATCTGATCTGACCCACCAAGGCTTCCCGCCTACTGTCCATTCTTCCTGACCCAACTGGACTTCATGTCGATTGTCCGATCTCCTGACCCAACCGGTCTTCATGTCAGATGTTCGGTCTCCTGACCCATATGAATTTCCTGCCTAGTGTTCAGTCCTCCTGACCCAATCGATCTTCATGTCAGATGTTCGATCTCCTGACCCATCTGGACTTCTTGCTTGGTATTCGGTCCTCCTGATCTGTCAAGTCTTCTGCCTAATATCCAGTCAATACGACCTACTAGGACTTCCTTCTCATTGCCTAGTATCCGGTTTGTCTAACCTACTAGGACTTTCACTACTTTGCTTAGTATCTGGTCAAAATGCCTATTAGGACTTTCCTGTTAAGCCTGCACACTTAACACACATATTAAAATACAAATAATTCCTAACTTTATGGTTCATACATCAAAACTAAGGAGTGATACTCCCTGCATCAACAATCTCTCCCTTTTTGATGTATGACAATATATCGATTAAAGTTAGGAGAATCAATTAGCAATGTATCAAGTTCAACACATATTCATATGCATCAAGTTTAAGTTCATATGCAATGAATGATGTCATGAAATGCAATCTTGATATTAAGTTGATGTTCTAACTTTAAACCTCTATCTCTCCCTTTGACATACATCAATATACTATTAGCTTCCAAATGCCTAAATTGAGATTTTCACAAAAGTGAATTCAACGTATTAGCTTTCAAAATAGACAAGATTCGTTCAAGATATAAGCTAAGTGTATGAAATTTCTTAAGTATATTAGCTTTACAAACGACTTAAGCATTTCAAAGTACCTAAGCTTTTCAACATACTTAAGCTTCTCAAAGAATTTTTAAGTACTTAAGCTTAAACTTTTCAAATTAGATAGTCATTTCAAAGTACATAAGCTTTTCAAAAGACTTAAGGTTTTGAAAAGACTTAGGATTTTCAAAGTAAATGAGCATTTCAAAGGACTTTCAATAGACATAAGCTTTTACAAGCTTTTCAAAATAAGCTTTCCAAAATGTTTAGATTACATTTCATAAGCTATTTATAAGTACTTAGGCTTTTCAAACTTTTTCAAAAATCACTAGTTTTTCAAGCTAAGTTTTTCAAAATGAGCTTGTCAAAATAAGCTAAGTCATATAAGATTTTCAAGTTAAGCTTTTGAAAATGTGCTTTTCAAAGTATACAAGTGTTTCAAATCATAATGTATAAGAAGATTTCTAAAATTTTGAAAACACCTTGTGGAAAATTTCTCACCCTTAATTAAAGCTTTCAAAAATTTAAAATTAATAATTTTGAAATTGTTTTCTCCCCCTTAATTCATTTTTTTTTTAAATTGAAATTGTTTTCTCCCCCTTAATTAAAGCTTTCAAAATTTAAAAATTAATAATTTTGAAATTGTTTTTCTCCCCCTTAGTTCATTTTTTTTTAAATTGAAATTGTTTTCTCCCCTTAATTCAAACTTTAATAATGTAAAAATACAAATGCAATTATAATTGTTCAAGCATGAATTTATACTTATGATTAGACAAAGTAGTATATATGTTTAATCTTGAGACTTTTCAAAAAGTATTAAAACTCCCTCTTAACCTATGCTTCTCATAATTTTCTAGATTTTTGCAAGTAAACTTTTAAAAATATATCAAAATAAAGTTTTCGACAAAATTTTCAAAAATATTTCTCTCCTTTAAAAAAATCTTTATAAATTCCTCCCTCTAAGTCATTTAGGAATGATGCATGTACTTTACCCATTGTTCCTTTAAAAACTCACAATTTAAGCTTTAGCTTTACTACTTAAGTTCTTAAGTTCAAATGCTTAAGTTTAAAACAAAGTTTTTATAGCTTAAGTACTTCCCAAAAATATTGTAGAAATATTCTTTTGAAAATTAATGCCCCCTTAAACTTTTAAATTTTATAATTTCCCTATACATCAAAACATGAGTAAAAGTAATTCTTTTTGTACCTTGAAATTAGTTTTTTAAGAGGTTGCTCTCTTTTTCATTAATTTGAAAACGATCCCTACTAAAATGCATTTTATAGATTTTCAAAAATAATTTCCAGCATAATTTTTCATTAATGATGCAATTTAAATTTGCTTTGATCTTTCAAAGACTTTAAACATAGATCCTATCAAGATTTGTAAACTTTTTAAAATTTAGACTTGGCTTAGCCAACTCTCATCTGTAGGAGATTTGAGACCGCTAGAGGGGGGAGGTGAATAACGTGTGACCGTACGTTGATGGAATTCGATCGTGATCATCTCTACAAAACTCGTTATGCGCAGTGGAATAGTAATAATAAAACCAATAACGAAATGAAACAACCACGAACACAAAGATATAACGTGGTTCGGAACCGAACGGTTCCTACTCCGCGGATTGGGTTCGTACGAACCCTAGCGATGCCACAAACACCACTAAGCAATAAACTCATTCTCGATAACAAGTCGGAGGTGGAGAAACCTCGTACAATGAATTACAACAAGTAATACAAAGTAAACAAGCAAATACAAGTAAAAATGTAAAGAACACTTTACAAACTAGGGTTTTGAGCGCTTGCTTGTCGGTTGCTTGGATGAGCTTGAAGGACCCTGAAATGCATCTGCAAATCGCCTCACCAAAGCTCCCAAAGAACTAATGTCGAAATCCTCCACGAGCTCCCCTTTTTATCCTGCGTCGAGCTAGATTTCTGCCTGGCAGTCGACTACCATAAGTCCCCATGACCGCCAACATCAGAGCCGTGAGACAACGACTAATCCACGTTGGACAACATTGATCGCCGTAGCCGGCCCGCATCGGCTACGGAGCATTCTCGCTCAACTCAACCGCGCGATCGCGCCTTTCTTAGCAATGATCGTTGCGTCGACATCGGCCGCTCTAATGAGCGATCATCGCCGAGCAATTTCAGCTCTTAAACGACAGTCGAACTCAAGTCGACTCACGACAGTCGAACCGACCATATTGCTAGTCGACTGCCAAACTCAAACATGAGATTTTAACCCAAATATGGTGCCCCCATACTTGCTAGACCACCCTTAGCCTAAACCTAAGCCTTCTAGCCACCTCCATCAGCCTCATGCCTCTCGGATCCCTCCAAGTCATCCATGACTTGTTCATCCATCGCGCTAGCCTCCAGGTGCTTCCATCGGCTATGTCATGCTAACGACATCTACACCGCCAAGGCACATTGGACTTACGCCGCCAAGACTCCGCTTGGACTTTACGCCGCCAACCATTGGACTTCTGCTGCCAAGACTTCACCCTTGGACTTTACGCCGCCAATATCAAACCCCTTGGACTTCTCAAATGCCAAGACTCAAGCTTGGACTTTCCCTTGTCAACCCATGTTGGACTTTCCATGCCAAGAACCATGCTTGGACTTTCCCAAATGCCAAGTGTCCCACTTGGGCTTTTCCTTGCCAAGACTCATGCTTGGACTTTACATGCCAAGACCCATGCTTGGACTTTTCCCAAATGCCAAGTGTCCCACTTGGACTTTTTCTTGCCAAGACTCATGCTTGGACTTTTCCCATGACAATCACATTGTCATATATTTTTGTCGAAACATCAAAACATCACTCGAGTCAAACTCGAGTCCTGGTCAATCGTGACCTGGGCCGATTGCACCAACAATCTCCCCTTTTTTGATGTTTGACAAAAACCAAATAAACCATTGAGTTAGACCACTAACTCAAATCCCTTACCAATTATTCCAAATTGGTAATTTTACCTTCTCCCCCTTTTGGACATACATCAAAAAGGTTATCTCTCCAAGGAGGTCAATGTCTCATGTCCCAATGAGATCTTACAATCTCTCCCTTGATCCAAAAATACCTAGGATGCCTACCATCTCCCTAGTGATAAGTCTCATATCACTCAAGAGAGTCAATCATATCCACTCTCCCAATTTCCAAATTGGGTTTCTCAAAATCCCATCAATTTTCCCAATTGATGATACTCTCCCAATAACTTCTCCCCCTTCAAGAAGAGAAACACATCCATCATCCCAAGATGGATAACTTCCCCTAAAGGCTTGCTCCCCCTTGACCATTGCACCAACAATGTCCTTGATAAGTCCCTAAGCCAATAGGAACTCTAAACCATCAAAATTAAGGTTCTAAGTTCAAACATGAACTCTTCCACCCTTAAATTTGATACTTTGACCCAACATCTCTCCAAATCCATATCCAATGGATTTTCACCCTTTCTAATGTTTCCCAAAGCATATCCTAGGGTCAGGAGTGATTAGGAACCTTTATCATAGCTGAACACGGGCTAAACAACCTTGTTTTTCTCGAAATCAGCTTGGCAGTCGACTACTTACGAATCATCGATCGCCACTCCTATCGATCATTGCCACCAAGGCGGTTGGTGATCGATAAAAATTTTGAATTTGATTATCGAAATCAATTTGAAAATCATAAGTAATTCTACGTATATTGAAAAATCACGAAATTTGATACGTATATTACTTATAGTCAATACAATGGGTGAAAAATATTTGAAAATTATTTTACCCATAAAATATCGAAATTGATATAAAATCCAAAAGTGAAGAAAAACTTCAATGTTTTAGCTCACTTTGTATCAACTTCATCGTTAGTGATTGCTATCAAAAGATAGGCTTCACTAAGGTTTTCTTAAATGATTTCAAAATGTTTTTGAAAACCTATTTTGGATCATATTCTTTGGGCTCAATGTATATGACTTGTACACAAGCTTTCCCAATGATCCACTTGTTAGTTAAAGATGAGTTTTAGTTCATCTAGATGCAAAAACTATGCACCTTGAACTTAACTCATATCCTAGCATCTCACATGTATCTAGGGTGTATAAATACACATACATGTCAATTTGATGTGAGATGTGAGTTTTGTTCTTCTTAAACTAGGGTTTCATGTATTTTCTAAGACAACTCTATTTGATTCCCTTATAAATGGGACTCCAAGTCATGTCATTGTCCTTAAATCAATTTCAATCAAATTAACTTAAATGCATGAATGATTATGGCATTAGAGATGATATAAATAAACACATGCTCATAATCATGATGTCATGACATAAGATATAATCTAAAAACACATTACCTTTATCCCAAATCCTAAACATGATCATGACATATAAATGATGAAAATAAACATGATGTCATGTCATGACATATGACAAATCAAAGCATGACATATAAGATATAAAGGTATATAATACCTAAATTTTAATATTAGTTGCCATTTGATATGATTAAGTATATTTTTCCATATTACTACTAATCTCCCTAGTGTGCCAAAAACCCAAAATGACACACTAACCTCTAAACCTAAGTTGTGCCAATTTGATCAATTTATCAAACTTCTCAAATAATATTGGCACATCCTAAAATCTTTTAGGATTAAAACTCAAATGTATTTCCAAGATAACCATAACCTTGAAAATGACCTAAAATGCCACCTTTGCCATGGTTGAGTTAACTACCCATCCAATCAAGGTTGACACACCCTAAACCCACCTAGAGTGAATCAATCACGCTCTTAGGAACTCAAAATCTATTTGAGCTCCTAGGGTTAATTAGGTATTCCTTAGGGATAACCTCGCTAGATACCTTCCTAATGACCCTCCTAGGCTTGTTAGCCTTGGTCATTGTGGTCTTACCTAGGTTGACTCTAGGGGTAACTCCCCTTGCAACCTTCTTAGTGGCCACCATAGGTTTCCTAGAAACCCTAGCCACTAGGCACAACCTTTGGTCAACCTTAGGGATGACTTCCCTATTGACCTTGGTCTTCCTAGACCTAGTTTGTGTTCCATAATCAAATGGAACACTATGGTAAGCCACCTTAGACTTAGGTTTGTGACCCAAACCTTGCTTGCCCTCGGTTGACTTTTGACTCTTAGGTCCTAGGTGTTGACTTTGACTTTTGGACCTTGACTTTTGATCATTTGACCCTTTAAATTGATTTTGCATAATTTTAAGGGTCTTTTCGAGTTTTTCAAGCCTTGACCTCAAGGCTTGGTTTTCAATCTCTAATTGCCCAATTTTGAAATTTTGATTTGGTCTTTGGGCATTGTTCTTCCTAGGCATATGCCTAGTCCATTTAGGATTAAGACCTAAGTGTTCTTGTACCTTTCTAATTGTTTCCCTAGGTAGAATTGGTCTTGAGTTATTTGACCTAGGTTTGTCCTTAGATAAAATGTTTTTAGAGACATTAGTCCCAAATTTCTTCTTATTACCTAAGTGGACACTTTTAGCTCCTAAACACAAATATTTATTTCTAGCATGCTTTTCATGGTGAATTACAAGAGAATTAAATTTCCTAGCATGCTTTTGACTTTTAACTAAAGAAAAAACATTATTAACATGATATACCTTAGGGTTTGCCTTAGTAGCTCCCCCTACTTGTGATGCTCCTTCTTGGGTCTTTTTGCTCCCCCTAGGACATTGATTCCTATAATGTCCTTTTGAATTGCACTTGAAGCATATGATGTGCTCCTTGCCTTTAGGTGTTGGGGAACCGGCATCCTTGACTTTTGGTGCCGGTGGAGCTTTCCTAATCTTCTTTGGGCACTTGCTCTTACAGTGCCCAAATTTCCTACACTCAAAACGCATAATATTATTTTTTTTGAATTACGGTGTTTGAGTTACCTAGGGTGGTTGTGGTGATTGGAGTGGATTCTTCATTCCTCCCGGAGGTTGAAGTGACTTCTTGCTCTTGCTCCGGTGTTGAGGATGGTCTAATCTCCTCCAATTCTACTTCCTCTTCCTCCTTGGATGTTGATGGTCTCTCAACCTCAATCCTAGAAGTGGATACTTCTTCCACTTCTTCCACCTCTTCTTTCTCCGATCCGGAAGTTGACTCCTTACTTTCTTGTGAGGATGATGAAGCTTCCTCTTCGGTCTCCTTCTCTTCCAAATCTTCTTGGACTGATTCGGGATTGTCGTAGAACTTGACCAACTTGATCCACAACTCCTTGGAATCCCTATAGCTTCCTAATCTAGACAAAATATCGTCAGGTATCAAATTAACCAACATTTTTGTTACCTTAACGGTTGTCTTGAATTTTTATCGTTGCTCCTCGGTCCATCGCTTCTTTTTGAGGATTTCGTCGTTCTCTCCTCTCGGAGCATCAAAACCTATAATCATGGCAAACCAATTTTCTATATTCGATATTAGAAAATATTCCATCCTACCTTTCCAATACGCAAAATCTTCGCGGTCAAAGGCGGGTGGAGTCGCTATGTCATCGCCCCATCTTTCTTGAAGATCCATCGTCTTCCCTCTAGCTTCTTTAGCTCCCAGCGGTTAGTCCGTAGAAGAGCCCCGGGCTCTGATACCAATTGTAGGAGATTTGAGGCCGCTAGAGGGGGGGGGGTGAATAGCGTGTGACCGTACGTTGATGGAATTCGATCGTGATCGCCTCTACAAAACTCGTTATGCGCAGCGAAATAGTAATAATAAAAGCAATAACGAAATGAAACAACCACGAATACAAAAATATAACGTGGTTCAGAACCGAACGGTTCATACTCCACGGATTGGGTTCGTACAAATCCTAGCGATGCCACAAACACCACTAAGCAATAAACTCCTTCTCGACAATAAGTCGTAGGTGGAGAAACCTCGTACAATGAATTACAACAAGTAATACAAAGTAAACAAGCAAATACAAGTGAAAATGTAATGAACACTTTACAAACTAGGATTTTGAGCGCTTGCTTGTCGGTTGCTTGGATGAGCTTGAAGGACCCTGAAATGCACTTGCAAATCGCCTTCAAATCTCCTCACCAAAGATCCCAAAGAACTAATGCCGAAATTCTCCACGAGCTTCCCTTTTTATCCTGCGTCGAGCTGGATTTTCACCTGGCAGTCGACTGCCATAAGTCCCCAGTCGACTGCCAACACTGTAGCTGTTAGACAACGGCTCAATCCACGTTGGACAAGTTCCAACGGAACTCTTGGCAGTCGACTACCAACGCCGGAGCCGACGCCGATCGGCTACGTGAGCATTCGCGTGCTCACAACTCAATCGGCGATCGCTGCGCCGATCATCGTATCATCACGATCGCTTCAATCGAGCCGATCGCCAGAGCAATTTTAGCTCTTAAACGGCAGTCGAACTCAAGTCAACTCACGACAGTCGAACCGGCCATATTGTCAGTCGACTGCCAACCTCAAACATGAGGTTTTAATCCAAGTATGGTGCCCCCATACTTGCTAGACCACCCTTAGCCTAGACCTAAGCCTTCTAGCCACCTCCATCAGGCTCACGCCTCTCGGATCCCTCCAAGTCATCCATGACTTATTCATCCATCGCGCTAGCCTCCAGGTGCTTCCATCGGCTATGTCATGCTAACGACATCTACACCGCCAAAGCACATTGGACTTACGCCGCCAAGACTCCGCTTGGACTTTACGCCGCCAACCATTGGACTTATGCTGCCAAGACTTCACCCTTGGACTTTACGCCGCCAATATCAAACCCCTTGGACTTCTCAAATGCCAAGACTCAAGCTTGGACTTTCCCTTGCCAACCCATGTTGGACTTTCCATGCCAAGACCCATGCTTGGACTTTCCCAAATGCCAAGTGTCCCACTTGGACTTTTCCTTGCCAAGACTCATGCTTGGACTTTACATGCCAAGACCCATGTTTGGACTTTTCCCAAATGCCAAGTGTCCCACTTGGACTTTTCCTTGCCAAGACTCATGCTTGGACTTTTCCCATGACAATCACATTGTCATATGTTTTTGTCGAAACATCAAAACATCACTCGAGTCAAACTCGAGTCCTGGTCAATCGTGACCTGGGCCGATTGCACCAACATCATCTTCCCAATAAAGCTAAGTTACTTAGGAAGGATGTTGATTGAGTATTAAGTAACTAAGTATGGCTTAGATTGATAAGTCCAATTTCAAGTTCAAGTGAATCACTTGACTTACATTTAAGTTTTTTTTCAAAATACTTAGGATAAAATTTTGAATGTGAAACTCCCCCTAGAATTATGTTTTTATTCTAAGTTTTCAAAATAAGATTTTCAAAAATATCTTAACTCCCCCTTAATCTCATGCTTATGCAAGTTAAAATGCAATCTTACTTAAGGACTTTTCCAAAAATGAATTCTAAAAGATATATTGAGTACATGAATATTTTAAAAGTTTGAATAATGCTAAACTAACTTCCTGTTTGAATTATATATGTTGATTTACTTAGGATTAAATCGATTAGAGTTGAGTTGATTAGAATTGAGTTAATTAGGGTAGAGTTGATTGAATTGATTAGGGTTGAGTTAATTAGAGTTGAGTTGATTAGAATTTAGTTAATTATGGTTGAGTTGATTAAAATGATCTTATTCATCTCACCCAATATAAGTTTTCAATACACGTTGATCCTATAGGTTTTGTGAGATGAGGGTTCATTCTTATGAAAATTTCAAAGTTTTAAATTTGTGTTAGATTCAAGTTTAGCTTGGGATAACCAAGTAAGTTTTTCCAAACCTGAATTCCAGGTAGTGGCGAAGCATATGATCTTCTTGGTTATCAGGTGGACCACTTCCTAAGACAAAATTGATCAAGGAATCTAGTACTTGACTCGCTTTGGACTAAGCTTTGGTCTAATTTGTTAAATACTTAGTGAGATAGCTTCGATTAGTTCCACTCAACTTAGTGCATCAAGTCGTGGCGAGGCATATGACCTTCTTGGATATCGGGTGGACCACTTCCTAGACATGCACTTTGAAGAGCTTCCCTAACTTACTATCAGTTCACTTCGTCTTAGTACTAGGTTGTTCAAGTTTAAACTACTTTGTTTCTTATCTAATCCATTCTAAATTAAGAAAATAAACAAAACAAAACATGCAAGAGTCTTATTTAATTAAAGAAACAAACAAAGAGTTATCTCCCCCTTAGTGGTAGCCCTGATAGATCTTGTTCACTAAGTGAACTTGACCTTAGTTTAGAAATCCAAAATTGGTTCAGTCCATCTTGGTTGACTAAGATAGTCTTAGGAACCCATGCTTGGACTCGACCCTTAGTATTTCTATTAAATAATGACATGTATGATCTATTTGTGTCCTTAATCTTGTATCCAAGTCCGGATTTATTGTACATGGCTCATTGAGATCCAAGAATCATGTTGAGATACTTGGAGCCCGAGGTAAACCTTTCCAACATTCTAGTGAGATCTCCTACTTGCTTTTTTAAGACCGAGTTCTCTTCCTCAAGCTTTGCAACTTGAGTTGAGTCTCTATCCTCAACTTGGCAAGTCAAAATCTTCGAGTTGATTTGCTCCTTAAGTACTTTAACTTCCTTAAGGAGTGAGTCTACTCAGTTTTCGGACTTAGCTAATTTCCTACCTAGGCATGCAATGATATTATATATTTTATCTTATAAGGGAGAAATTACCTTTTTGAACCTTCGAAAATGGATGCGGATCTGTGGCTTGTATCGGACTTAGACTCAGACTCATGTCTTGACTCGGCTGGATTGAGATTTTTGAGAGAGAGGGGTGAATCTTGAAAGTTATAAAATTTTCTTTGTAACTTTTTAAAACTTACCTTTTGTTTTGAAATACAAGATATTTATAGCGGAAAAATAAAGTAAATGAAGACAATTATTTTTACTTGGTTTACAACTCGATCCGGGTTGCTATTCCAAGGCTCGTAGCTCTCCGAGAGCTACCTTGATGGGAAATTCACTAAAAAGCCCTCCAACTCGAGAACTCTTGACTTTGGAGGGGTTCTCTTTTTACAAAGATTCGGGTAGGTAACAAGTTACCTTCCCTTTAGAAATTAAGTACAAAAGTGAAATGAAATTACAAAGCTTTACCGACACTTGGAAGATGAAGTTGAAGCTTGGAGTGTTGAAATGTCGGCTTGTCAAATCTTTTGTAGATGGTGAATGATTGCGGCAGCACTTTGTTGTCGTAGAATTATTGTTCTCGGAGATGGTCATTCATTTATTTTATAGACACTTTCTAGTCGATTGGAACACCCTCCAGTCGACTCCAAATTAGCCCATCAATTTGGTACTTCTACCTTCCCAGTCGACTAGACCTGGTCCAGTCGACTCCAGGTCGTTTGGCTCCACTCCTGCATAGTTTGAGAAATTAGCTATCCCAATCGATTGGACCTCCTCAATTGACTAGAGTTCTTTCCATCTCGATAAGCCGATCTATAGTTGATCACCAGCTCAAACTTCCAACTAGGTGTTTTGATCATTGAGCGATATCGATCATTGGACCTCGATCATGTAATCCTTCAATGATGGAGCCCTACAAAACAAGATTAGCAACATGCATAATATGAAATGTAATGGTAGTAGTAATGCTATCTGATCTCGACTTCTTAGTCCCACATGGATTATTTGTCAAATCGACACCTACCTTGTCCCCCTACAGAGGACTCAACCTCACCTCTTCATTCGAGGCTTACCTGCCAACTGCCTAGCCGGACTTACCTTGCTTGATATTTGATCTGACCCACCACGACTTCTCGCTTGCTGTTTGGTCCCCCTGACTCAGCTGGACTTTATGCCGGTTATCTGGCCTCATGACCCAACCCATCTTTATGCCATATGTTTGGTCTCTTGACCAATCTGGACTTCTTGCCTAGTGTCCGGTCCTCCTAATCTATCAAGTCTTCTATCTAATATCTGGTCAACATGACCTACTAGGATTTCCTTCTCATTGCCTAGTATTCGGTCTGCCTGACCTACTAGGACTTTCTTGTTAAGCTTGCACACTTAACATGCATATTAAAACACAAGTAATTCCTAACTTTAACTATGGTTCATACATCAAAACTAAAGAGTGATGCTCCTTGCATCAACATATAGTGTCTCTAAATATTGACGGCAAAGATAATGACCGCTAACTCTAAGTCATGAATAGTATAATTCTTCTCATGATCTTTCAATTGACAAGAGGCGTAAGCTACCATCCAATTATGATGCATCAAAATTGCTTCTAATCCTTAAATAAATGCATCTGTATACAGAATAAATCCATCCTCTCTCGAAGAAAAACCAAAATTGGAGCACTTGCCAATCTTTGCTTAAGCTCTTGAAACCTTACTTCGCAAGGCTCAAACCAAGTATGCCCAACTCATTTTCTAGTCAATCAGGTCAAAGGTGCAACAATGCTAGAAAATCCTTCGACGAATCTATGATAGTAGTCAGTTGGTCCAAAGAAACTATGAATCTCCTGCACTGACTTTAGTTGTTCCTATCTGATAATTATTTTAATCTTCTGAGAGTTTACTAAAATCCCTTGACTAGAGGTTACATGACCTAGAAAATCCCATGGAAACAAGTCAGAAAGCACATTTATTAAACTTTGCATATAAACATTCCTTTTATAACATTTCTAAAACCATTCCATGGTGTTTTTCATACTCCTCCTTTGAGCAATAATATACTAAAATATCATCAATAAAGATAATTACAAAACAATCTAAATACTCCAAAAATACCTAGTTCATCATATCCATAAAGGTTGCAGGAGCATTAGTAATCCCAAATGACATTAACAAAAACTCATAATAATGTTTATATCGAGTACGAAAGATAATCTTCTAAATATATCCTAACCCATAATTGGTGATAGCCCATTCTCAAATCAATCTTTGAATACATACAAGTACCCTTAAATTGATCAAATAAATCATCGACCCTAGGTAAAAGATATTAGTTCTTGATGGTTATAGAATTTAACTGCCTAAAATGAATGCAGAGCCTCAACGATCCATTTTTCTTCTCGACAAAAAGAACTAGAGCACCCCAAGGGGAAACACTAGGGTGGATGAAACCCTTGCCTAGTAATTCTTGAAGTTGTACTTTTAATTCCTTTAGTTCTTTGAGTGTCATTTGATATGGTGCTTTCAATTTTAGGATTGTGTCAGGAAATAACTCGATGACAAACTCTACCTGTAGTTGTGGTGGCAAGCTAGGGAGTTCCTCTGGAATCACATCTAGATGCTGTCAAAATATGTGGGCATCAGAAAGTCATACTAAATTATCCATATTGAAACTCATTAGAGATAGGAGATATCCCTTGCATCCCCAAGCCAATAATTGATTAGTTTAGAGATCTGAGATAATAGATATCCTTCGATTGTTAATCCCAACAAATTCCCATGATAACTAATATGAGGATCTAAAAGTCACTACCATGGCTCAACAATCGACAATGACATGATGCTTCGACAGTAAATCTATACCTAAAATAATATTGAATTTAGTCATTTTAAGCACCTACAAATCTAGTGCAAGGATATGATTGTTGAAGTACAAAGGACTTCTCTTGACTTCTTGATTTAACATCAACACCCCACCTGATGGTGTCAATACTGCTAATCCATAAGATCGGGGAGTCAAAACCTCCCAATTCTAGCTAATAACTCAAAAGAAATAAAGGAATGTGAGCAACTAGTGTCTATTAATATGTTAGCGGGAATGTGATAAACTGAAATGGTGCCTTTGATAGTTGAGCCTTTAGCTTGCGATGCCTCCTCGTGAGTCAAAGAATACATATATGTCTCGCCTTAAAACCTTGTTTCTAACCCCTCAAGGTAGAAGGCAATTCACTTTGATCCTACAAAAGTTGATGTAATGTGTCAAGTGTAGGGACCGTGACGTACACTAGAGGGGGTGAATAACATCTTTGCGATTTGTTTGATTGCATTCATGATTGTCTCTACAAAACGTTAGCAACGGAATATAAAATAATAGAAATGTAATTACAAAACAAGACAACACATACAATACACAAGATTTTACGTGGTTCAGAACCTAGTTCCTACTCCACGGTCGAGCTCTAGTGATGCACACCACCACTAATAAACTTCTTCTCGGTATGACACTAGAGGTGGAGAAACCTCTTACAATAAATGTTTACAACAATACACAACAAAATACAAGAGGCAAATGAAAACTAGAATTGAAAATATTTTACAAAAGATTGCTTTGATTGCTTGCACTTTGGTTGCTTTGAATTGCTCTCGAAGGTCTGGAATGCAATATCACTTCCCCTTCAAAATTGCCTAAAAAATCACTACGAAATCCTACAACTCGAGCTCCTTTTATAACATGCATAAGATTGAATTTCCACCAAGTAATCGACTGCAAAAAGACACCAGTCAACTACTCGCCTATCCATTGTCTCACAATGGACTAATCCACATTGGATTACTCCAAGGAATACCCTAGCAGTTGATTATCCTTACTAGCGATCGTCGATCGACTATCGGACATACGTGCTCGACCACTTATGACGGTCATCGCTCAACCCTAGCAGTTGACTGCTAGTGGCTAGTCGACTACCAAAGCCATAGATAGAAGTTGAGCTTCAATCGACTACATGACTAGTTGACTGGTCATAATCTCAGTCGGCTGTCAGTCGACTAGTTCATAACCCCAGTCAACTGGTAAATCTCAAATATGAGGTTTAACCCAAGTATGATCCCCTCATACCTGATCGATCACCCTTAGGTTATACCTAAGCCTTCTAGCTACCTCTATCAGCCTCACCCTCAGGGTTCATTTGAGTCATCCACGACTCCTTCAGCCTTCGCGTTATCTTTCAGGTGCTTCCATCGGTTATGTTATGCTAACCGAGTCTACTTTTCCAAGATTCATTCGAACTTATTCCACCAAGACTACATGCTTGGACTTTACGCTGCCAAAAACCTCACCCTTGGACTTTCCGATTACCAAGCCTCAATGCTTGGACTTTCACCGCCAAGACTACACATTTGGACTTACTTGGCCAAGACTTCAAACTTGAACTTTCCATGCTAAATCCATTCTTAGACTTTCCATGCCAAGTATCTAAACTTGGATTTCTATGCCAAGACCATGCTTGAACTTTCCATGCCAAGACCATTCTTGGACTTTTCATGCCAAGTATCCAAACTTGTACTTCCCCTCGAGTCTCACTCGAGTCTAGTCAACCTTAACCTGAGGTTTGATTGCTCCAACAATCTCCCTCAAATAATCTCCCTCATATGCCTTTGGATATCTCAACATCCACTAGTCATATGGTCAACATATGGTCAAATCATATTGTTAAACAATGGTTAAAGCCATTGTCAACCCATTGCTAAACATTAAAATCCTACTTGAGTCTGGTCAATCGTGACCTAGGTCGATTTCCCTAACAATCTTTCCCCTTTTGATGATGTGATAATACCTTTAAGTTAGGCTAACCAATGAGCCCAACTATGTCTTTTCTTATCCCAAAGCATAATGAAGGTTTTCCTAACTTAAATCATTCATTTCTCCCCCTTTGTCATACATCAAAAAGCCTACCAAGGTTTTCAATGTTTCATCTCTCAATGTGATCCTACATTCTCCACCTTGGTCCAAAATCATCTTGGTCCAAGATGAAGGTTTACCTAACCCTCACTTCTTCCCCTTTGTAATCAAAGTTTATCCATCATTCCAAGATAGATGACCTCCCCCTAAAGGCTTACTCTCCCTTGACCATTGCACCAACAAGAACCTTGGAGAGTTCCTAAGCCTATAGAAAATTTATACAATCGAAATTAAGGTTAAAAGTTCAAACTTGAACTTTAACATCCCTTAAAATTTGATATTCTACCTTAAATAACTCTCCTAATCATTTTCAATGATTGCTTCACTCTTTCAATGCTTTCCAAAGCATATCTTTAGGGGTAGGAGACGTTAGGGTACTTAAGGGTGTTGATAACTAGCTAAAAAAATCTTGTTAAGCCAATATCAAACACGACAATTGACTGAAATAGAAATTAGTTGACTGCACCACCACCAGTCGACTGGCTAACCTAGCTGTCGACTGGTTTTTGCAAAATATAGAAATCAAAATTTAGATATGAATTTTAAGAATCCATAAGTAATAATACGTAATTTAAAAAATCATGAAAATTCATACGTACATTACTTATATGAAATACAATGGAAAAATAGTTTTAAAATAAAATACCATTAAATTCAAAGAATGATACAAAGTTCAAAAGCATTGAAAATTTTCAATGTTTTGACTAACTTTATATCAATATTATCAATGGTGATTGCTATCAAAAGATAGACTTCACCAAGATTTTCTAAAATGATTTTAAAATAATTTTAAAATCTTATTTTGAACCATGATCTATTGACTAAATGCACATGACTTAAACTTTAGCTTTCCCGATGATTCATCCATTGATTTATAATGAGTTTGAGTTCATTTGATGCAACATCTATGCACTCTGAACTTAGCTCATTTTTCTAACATCTCACATGTATTTAGGGAGTATCAATACACAAACATGTCAATTTAATATTTTTGTGAGATGAGAGTTTTTGTTCTTCCTTATCTAAGGGTTCATGCATTTTATCTAGGCAACTTTATTGATTCCCTTATCTTGGGACTTCAAATCATGCCATTGTCCTTAATTTCATTTTAATTATCCTAAATGCATGAATAATGATCATGGCATAAAAATGTACATTATTTAAAACATTTTCCAATAATCATAATGTCATGACATAAAGATAAACCTAAATACAAATATGTCATATTAACTTAAGCATTTTCATGGCATTTTATATGATCAAATGAAATATGATGTCATGACATGACATATGTCAAACAAAGCATGAAAAATAAAATATGAAGGTATAAGAATACCTAGATTTCAAGTCTAATTGCCATTTACTAGGATTAACCCCCATTTTGCCATAATAAATCAATTTTCCAAGTGTGCCAAAAACCAAAAATGGCACACCATTGACCCTAACCTATCTTGTGCCAATTTTGATTGACTTTTCAAACTTATCAAATTTATTGGCACATCCTAAAATCTTTTATGATATATTTCTAATTTCATTTTCAAAGTATTACAATACTTCGAAAATATCCTAAAGTGCTATCTTTACCATAGTTAGGTTAACTACCTATTCATTCAAGGTTAGCACACCCTAATCCTATCTAGCATGAAGGGATCATGCTCCTAGGAACCTAATACCTATTGAATATCTTTAGGTTAACTAGGTATTCTCTAGGGATAACTTCCCTTAGTACCTCTATGTAGAGATGTATACTGAAAAGTCTACCTTTTATATGAACATCTTTATTTTGAAATAAGAATCACATGATCATTGTTTGCATTTTTATGGTTATGCAATATTGTCTAATATATTACATTGTAGATAACATGGTGTGTGGTGTCACATGGGAGATCATGTTATCGGCTCCTTGTAAAGTATAAGTAAAGGCTCACAACCGAGATGACTTTGGACAAACCATCGGAATGGTTGTAGTATGATTTGATATTGGTTTGTCTTGACCATAGAATCACACTAGTGCACTTTGAGTGTATTGAGCAGGACCGACTTAGAGGTGATTCGATTTATTGCTGACTACATAATCGAATAGAACCTCAGATATTATTATGTACATGCTCTTAATCCCAATATAATAACGGGCACATATACTTAATATTCATCTCTTTGATTTACCAATGGGCGAGATTTATAGATTAAATCGATAGGCTCGGTAAGTTGGGAGATGATATTATTTATATGGTGTGCCGTTAATTATAGGAGAAAACCGTGTCCTATATATTAGGATGATGATGTCCCCTTGAGGAGGAGCTCATAAGGTTCATCATGTAAACCCTGCAGGTGGACTTGGTCCGGCATGATGAAAAGGTTGAGTGGTACTACTCAAGGAGTTAGATGTTGATTAATTAATGGTCAGTAAATTAATTAATCGACGGACATTCGAGATTTTAAACACGGGGAGAAAATGTACAAATAATATATGGAGCCCATATTATCATATGGGGGTTGGTGAGGTAGATCGATGATGATCCTTTAGTGGATTGGATTATCATTAGTGGATCGGACTTTATGTGGGCTTGATCCATGGGTGGCCAAGACCCAACTCCTCCTCATGGTCCCTAATATAGCCTATTAACACCTCATGAAGCTTAGATTCAATGGATAGAAATAAAACTCTAGATCCATAGGTAGAGATTAAATCTCTAAGATCCAACGGTTGAGATTAAATCTCTAGATCCAACGGTTGAGATTAAATCCCTAGAACCAATGGTAGAGATTAAAAGGAGGCTTATCCCTAACTCTATAAAAGGAGCTTGATGGGTTGGCGTGGAGGATCAATCCAAGAGAGTCTAAGGTTTTGGAGTTGGCGGCAAAGCTAGGGTTAGGGTTTTTGGAGGGTGGCGACACCAAATAAGGAAGGTGATTGCTTTCTTCTTCTTCCTTCAAGGTGGGCGGCGTCTAGCTTGTTTTCCCAACTTTTTCCAGCCATTGTCCAGCATCCAAACCTCTCCTCTCCTTCTCCTTGAGTGGTGGAAACAAGACTTAGGGGTTTCCCTTGGTGTCTTGGTTGGTTTCCATCATCATCTCCTTCTCCTTGTTGGCCGGCGGCAAGGATTGTCTTTGCTCCTTGTTGGCTGGCTTTAGGAAGGAGAAGAACGTTGTTTCTATTCTTCCTCTTGCTTTGGAAGAGCAAGGAAGGAAGATTTGCAATCTTGGAGCTTCGACTTTTGGTAGATCGTCGCCCACACGACGTCCGAAAGGAGGAAGGTCATACATTAGAAGATCGAGAGGTATACCTATTCTCTATTTTCTTTTGTTACTTGCTTGTTTTTGTTTTTCAACTATGAGCATGATATAAATCTATATATGGCTAAATAATACTTGGATCCCGAGCATAAACACAAAAACTGGCAATCCGGACATCGTCTATTCTGTGGCTACTCGTAGAATAGAGGATGGTCGCTTGAACAACGAGTTTGTTCAAGTGACCTCTCTAAACGAATATCACGACGATGACTTGGTTGTTTGGGCAATCCCTTTTGCCTAGGATTAAATTTTTTTAATCCGGGGACATAGAAGGGATCGCCATGATCAAACAACCGAGGTGAAGTGGGAAGCAAAGTTTCCCCTCACGGACTCGATAAGCAAAACCCTACAATTGGTATCAGAGCTAAGGTTTCCGGTTTTGTGTGTTTAAGATTCGGTTAATTTTTATGCACTTTTCATATATTATATGTGCCGGATAATAGTAGGATATGCGTAGTTTAACTCTTTGGTTGCAGGCATAAGATCCGACTATTATGGCCATATGTGTGTATGTGATTGTATGTGTATATTTTGTTGAATCCTCGGGGTTGACGAGGCTAGTATTTGATTTTTTGTAAATTAGATACGACATTGTTTAGTCACTCTTTATTTTATTTTACTTTCGATCTAGATTTCATGTACACTCCCTCGTGGAGTATAGGATCGATGGATGTAAATTAAAATAGGTTTTAGTCTCGGCTCGGATCTCCGGATGGCTTGTACATGGCGTAGGAAGAGCGGACGAGAAGGCGTTGCGACGGGAGACATATTGAAGACAAAAGCCATAATAGTTGGAAAATAATTTATTTTTCATATTTATTGCTTTTTGTTTGATATGCATGTCATAGGCTAGGAAAATTCCTCAATTTCAAATTACTAAGTGGGAGAGGGAATTTTCTATAAATTTCCATGGCCTCCATTACGATTTGACAAGTGATGCAAACAAACTTGCGCGTCGGCTCTGAGTGCCTTCCTCCATATCGGATGAGTTTGTTTGCGGATTACAAGGTCAAATATGGTTATAGGGAATTATCAAGGAGCGTGTGTACTTCTCCATCGGAAGGCACATAACCCGAGATAATTACCTTGGTACCGAGTAATGGTGAACACTTAGATACAAATATAAGTATCCTCCCCATCGGAGTCACTGCTTTTATTTGTAGGGCCAAAGAGAAACCAACTATTAATTTTACTTGTCAAAAAGTTAGGTTGACAAGATAGTAAAATTAATGGGTAAAACCTCCTCTTACAAATGTAGAATTCGTATACGTCCACACTATCGTGGCATATGATATTCTCGGTGTTTTGAGGTGTTGGTTCGATTTTAAAATTTTATTGTTTGAGGAATCAATAATTTTTTGAAATCTAATGTTTTGATTTATGTGATTCTTAGGTTTTCTTTCAAAATGACTTTCAACCCACTTTCTGTGATACTGAAAGAGAAAAAACTTACTGGACCCAACTATGTTGATTGGAAGAGAAATCTAGACATTGTCTTGACTGCTGAGGAATACAAATATGTACTCCTCGAAGAGTGTCCTCCCAACCCTGCAGATGATTCTGGGGAAAATGAGAGAGAGAGCTATAAGAAGTGAGTCAAGGCTGATGAGATGGCGCGGTGTTACATTTTAGCATCTATGTCAAATGTACTGCAACATCAGCATCAAACCATGCCCACTGCTTATTATATGATGCTCAATCTCAAGGAACTTTTCGGACACCAGAATCGGCCTGCGAGGCAAGAAGCCATGAGAAACTTGATGACGACTTCCATGATCGAGGGAACACCTGTAAGGGATCATGTTCTCAAGATGATGGCTCATTTGAATGAGCTGGAGGTCCTTGGAGCTGAGATCGATGGGGAAACCCAAGTCGATATCATACTCCAATCTCTACCTAGGAGTTTTGAGCAGTTTCACCTGAACTACAACATGAACAAGAGGTTGTATTCGTTGGCGAAACTTTTGACAGAACTCCAGGCAGCAGAGGGGCTATTTCGTCAGAGTGCTCAGGCACATGCCATAGTGACCCAAAAGGTTTCTACTTCTAGGCCGAAAGGCAAAAAGAAGAAAAAATAAACTGGGGCGAAGGCGGTGGGAGGTACTCAGGGAGGAGTGAAGAAGCCGAAAGATAAGTGCTTCACTTGTAAGCAGACTGGACACTGGAAGAAGGACTGCCCCAACCATAAGAACAAAGGTATATCTTTTGGTCTAGTCGTTGAAACATGTTTAGCGGTGTTATCTACCGGCACCTGGTGTGTAGATACGGGAGCCACTGATCATATCTGCAATACTTTTCAGGGGTTCCAGGAAACCAGACGACTAGCTGAGGGGGAGATTACCGTGTACTTGAGTGATGCCACGAAGGTGGCGGCTGTTGCAGTGGGAGATGTTCATTTATCTTTTGAGAAAAATAAACTTTTGGTTCTTAAGAATTACCTTTATGTACCCTTATTTAGAAAGAATTTAACTTCGGTTTCTAAATTGTTTATGGATGAATATTCTATTTCTTTTAATGACAGAGTTGTTATAAGAAGGAATAGAGACATTATCTGTTTAGGTGCATTGATAGGAAATTTGTACACACTTGAACCAAAACCTCCCACGATGCAAATTGAAGTTAATAACTCATCTTCTAATTCCAATAAGAGAAAAGAACCTTCGAAGATGAACCAAACATATCTTTGGCATCTTAGGCTTGGTCACATTAACCTAAGCAGAATTCAAAGGTTGATAGCTGATGGACCTTTGGGTTCATTAGTGGTGGAGGATCTCCCAACCTGTGAATCTTGCTTAGAGGGTAAGATGACCAAGAGGCCTTTTAAGGCCAAGGGGTATAGAGCCAAAGATGTGTTTGAATTGGTTCATTCTGATTTGTGTGGTCCTATGTCTATCCAGGCTAGAGGTGATTTTGAGTATTTCGTCTCTTTTATAGATGATTACTCAAGATATGGATACATTTACCTGATGCGCCGCAAGTCTGAATGCTTTGACAAGTTCAAAGAATTCAAGACTGATGTGGAGAAACATCAAGGTAAAAGTATCAAGATACTACGATCTGATCGTGGTGGCGAGTACCTCTTGGGAGAGTTTAGGGATTACCTATCAGAGGCTGGGATTCAATCCCAATTGACTGCACCTAGCACACTCCAACAGAATGGTGTAGCAGAGCGAAGGAATAGGACTCTTATGGAGATGGTTAGATCGATGATGAGTTATTTTGACTTGCCAGATTCGTTCTGGGGATATGCTCTAGATACGGCGGTGTACATTCTGAACTTGGTTCCATCTAAATCAGTGCCTTCTACTCCCATAGAATTGTGGACTGAGCGAAAGCCTAGTCTAAGACATATTCGGATATGGGGGAGTCCAACACATGTGCTGAAGGCAGATGCTGGTAAGTTGGAACCTCGTACAGAAGTACGCTTGTTCGTTGGCTATCCTAGAGGAACGAAGGGTGGCTTGTTTTATAGTCCTAGAGATCAGAGGGTAATCGTTAGCACGAATGCCAGATTTCTAGAGGAAGACTATGTGATGAGCCACAAGCCCAAGAGTAAAATTGTTCTGGAGGAATTAAAAGGGGAAGTCACTTCTTTAGTACCACCGGTACAAGAGGATATACCACATGTCACTGCACCGCATGTCACAGAGGATACATAGGTGATACCTCGTCGTAGTGGGAGGGTTGTGAGACAGCCTGATAGATTCATGTTCTTAGGAGAATCTTCTGATTTGGTCCCTGGCGAACATGAACCTGATCCCTGGACATATGACGAGGCAATCCAAGATAAAGATACAACATCTTGGCAAAGTGCAATGAATGCTGAGATTAAATCTATGGATTCAAATCAGGTATGGGAGCTAGTAGAGCCACTCGATGGTGTAAAAACCATTGGATGCAAGTGGATCTACAAGAGAAAGAGAGGAATAGATGGGAAGGTTGAGACCTTCAAAGCGAGGCTTGTTGCGAAGGGATATACTCAGAAAGAGGGTATCGATTATGAGGAGACCTTTTCGCCGGTAGCCATGCTTAAGTCTATCCGGATTCTCTTATGCATAGCAGCTCATATGGATTATGAGGTGTGGCAGATGGATGTCAAGACAGCTTTCCTTAATGGAAGTCTTGAGGAAAACATCTATATGAAGCAACCAGAGGGAATTATTGCTAAGGGCAAAGAGCATCTTGTATGTAAGCTTAATCGGTCCATTTATGGATTGAAGCAAGATTCGAGGTCTTGGAACATCCGCTTTGATGAGGTAATCCAGTCTTATGGATTTATTCAAAGTCCGGATGAGTCTTGTGTATACAAGAGATGTGACGGAAATGTAGTGGTATTTCTTGTACTTTATGTAGATGACATTTTATTGATTGACAACAATATCAAGGTGTTATCGGACGTAAAGGTATGGTTGTCCAAACAATTTGATATGAAGGACTTGGGAGAGGTGGGACACATCCTTGGGATCAAGGTTATAAGGGATCGCAGGAAAAGGATGTTGTGCTTATCCCAAGCTTCATACATAGACACGATTTTGGATCGTTTTAGCATGCAAAACTCCAAGAAGGGTTTTCTACCTTTCAGGCATGGAGTTCCTTTATCTAAGGAGATGTGTCCTAGATCATCTGAGGAGATAGAGGAGATGAAGGCGGTTCCTTATGCTTCAGCAGTAAGAAGCCTCATGTATGCAATGCTATGTACGAGACCAGATATCTACTTTGTCGTGGGCATGGTTAACAGATATCAGAGTAATCCAGGACAGGGACATTGGACTGCGGTAAAGCATATATTGAAGTACCTGAGAAGGACTAGGGATTATATGCTGGTTTACCGGGCAGACCAATTACTCCCTGTGGGTTACACGGATTCTGACTTCCAATCAGATAGGGATAACAGTAAGTCTACCTCAGGTTTTGTGTTTACTTTGGGAGGTGGAGCCATTGTATGGAGGAGTGTCAAGCAGAAATGCATGGCGGACTCCACCATGGAAGCTGAGTATGTGACAACCTCTGAGGCGGCCAAAGAAGTTGTGTGGCTCAGAAACTTCCTGATGGAATTGGATGTGATTCCTGATTTGCCCAGAACTATCACAATTTATTGTGATAATAGTGGTGCAGTTGCAAACTCGAAGGAACCACGAGCCCATAAGGCTAGTAAACACATAGAGCGCAAGTACCACCTGATACGAGAAATCGTAAAGAGAGGAGAAGTTGCTGTGGCCAAGATTGCATCAGAGGATAACCTGGCAGATCCTTTCACTAAGGCCCTTCCGGCGAGAGCTTTTGATAGGCATGCGGAGGGAATGAGGATCATATGTATGGCAGTTTGAGGACAACATAGTCTTTTAGTATAAGTGGGAGATTGTAGGGATGTATACTGAAAAGTCTATTTTTTGTATGAATATCTTTATTTTGAAATAAGAATCACATGATCATTGTTTCCATTTTTATGGTTATGTAATATTGTCTAATACATTACATTGTAGATAACATGGTGTGTGGTGTCACACGGGAAATCATGTTATCGGCTCCTTGTAAAGTATAAGTAAAGGCTCACAACCGAGATGGCTTTGTACAAACCATTGGAATAGTTGTAGTGTGATTTGATATTGGTTTGTCTTGACCATAAAATCACACTAGTGCACTTTGAGTGTATTGAGCAGGACCGACTTAGAGGTGATTCGATTTATTACTGACTACATAATCGAATCGGACCTCAGATATTATTATGTACATGCTCTTAATCCCGATATAATAATGGGCACATATACTTAATATTCATCTCTTTGATTTACCAATGGGCGAGATTTATAAATTAAATCGATAGGTTCGGTAAGTTGGGAGATGATATTATTTATATGGTGTGCCATTGATTATAGGAGAAAACAGTGTCCTATATATTAGGATGATGATGTCCCCTTGAGGAGCTCATAAGGTTCATCATGTAAACCCTGCAGGTGGACTTGGTCCGGCATGATGAAAAGGTTGAGTGGTACTACTCAAGGAGTTAGATGTTGATTAATTAATGGTCAGTAAATTAATTAATCGACGGACATTCGAGATCTTAAACACGGGGAGAAAATATACAAATAATATATGGAGCTCATATTATCATATGGGGGTTGGTGAGGTAGATCGATGATGATCCTTTAGTGGATTGGATTATCATTAGTGGATCGGACTTTATGTGGGCTTGATCCATGGGTGGCCAAGACCCAACTCCTCCTCATGGTCCCTAATGTAGCCTATTAACACCTCATAAAGCTTAGATCCAATGGATAGAAACAAAACTCTATATCCATAGGTAGAGATTAAATCTCTAAGATCCGACGGTTGAGATTAAATCTCTAGATCCGACGGTTGAGATTAAATCCCTAGAACCAATGGTAGAGATTAAAAGGAGGCTTATCCCTAACTCTATAAAAGGAGCTTGATGGGTTGGCGTGGAGGATCAATCCAAGAGAGGCTAAGGTTTTGGAGTTGGCGGCAAAGCTAGGGTTAGGGTTTTTGGAGGGTGGCGGCACCAAATAAGGAAGGTGATTGCTTTCTTCTTCTTCCTTCAAGGTGGCCGGCGTCCAACTTGTTTTCCGAGCTTTTTCCAGCCATTGTCCGACGTCCAAACCTCTCCTCTCCTTCTCCTTGAGTGGTGGAAACAAGACTTAGGGGTTTCCCTTGGTGTCTTGGTTGGTTTCCATCATCATCTCCTTCTCCTTGTTGGCCGGCGGCAAGGATTGTCTTTGCTCCTTGTTGGTTGGCTTTAGGAAGGAGAAGAACCTTGTTTCTATTCTTCCTCTTGCTTTGGAAGAGAAAGGAAGGAATATTTGTGATCTTGGAGCTTCGACTTTTGGTAGATCGTCGCCCACACGACGTCCGAAAGGAGGAAGGTCATACATTAGAAGATCGAGAGGTATACCTATTCTCTATTCTCTTTTGTTACTTGCTTGTTTTTATTTTTCAACTATGAGAATGATATAAATATGTATATGGATAAATAATACTTGGATCCTGAGCATAAACACAAATACCGGCGATCCGGACATCGTCTATTCCGCGGCTACTCGTAGAATAGAGGATGGTCGCTTGAACAATGAGTTTGTTCAAGTGACCTCTCTAAACGAATAGCACGACGATAACTTGGTTGTTTGGGCAATCCCTTTTGCCTAGGATTAAATATTTTTAATCCGAGGACATAGATGGGATCGCCATGATCAAGCAACCGAGGTGAAGTGGGAAGCGAAGTTTCCCCTCACGGACTCGATAAGCAAAACCCTACACCCTAATGACCCTCCTAAGCTTGGAAGCCTTGGTCATTGAGGTCTTCTCAAGGTTAACTCTAGGGATAGCTTCCCTTGTAACCTTGTTAGTGGCTTTCCTAGGTTTCTTCGAAACCTTAGCCACTAGACACTTGCCATGTCAACTCAAGGGATGATCTCCCTTGTGACCTTGGTTTTCCTAGACCTAGAGGTGGTTCCATAGTTAAATGGAACACTATGGTAAGATGACATTACCTTCTTGGACTTAGGTTTGTGACCCAAAACTTTCTTCCTTGGGTAGGTCTTGCCTTCTAACACCTAAGGTTTGCCTATTAGACCCTTTAATTGAATTTGTCATCTAATTGAGGGATTTTTTCAATTTCTCAAGCCTTGACCTCAAGGCTTGATTTTCCTTTTCTAATACCTCAAGTTTTGTTGTCCCATTATTTCTTGAGATATTTTTCTTCCTAGGCATATGTCTAGATTTCTTAAGGTTATTGCCTAGGTTTTTGTCATTCTTAGATGGGGTAGTCCTAGAGTTATCCTTAGGCCTAATATTATAAGATTTAGCACCTAAGCAAAAATACTTATTTCTACCATACTTTTCATGATTAACAATAGCAAGTAAATTGCTAGCATTATTTTTATTATTAATAGTTGAAATTTTATTATTGAAGGTTACCTTAGGCTTTGCCTTTGGAGCTCTCCCTACACTTGAGCTCTCTACCTTGTCCTTCTTTGGATGTCTCCCCCTTGGACATTGACTTTGGTAGTGACTCGTTTGGTTGCACCGGAAGCACACTATATTGTTCTTATCTTTCCTTAGCAGGGCTCCGACCTCTTTTGACTTTTCTTTGGCCTTTGACACCGATTGAGCCTTCTTAACTCTTTTTGGGCATTTGCTCTTATAATTCCCTTGTTCCCTACAATCAAAGCACATTATTTTTAATAAGCGTGCTTGAGTTATCTTGAATGGTAAGGGAATCTTGGTAAGATTCTTCACTCCTTCCGGATGTAGACGACTCTTCTTATTGCTCCAGCGTGGAAGATTATTTCTCCTCCTCCTCAATCCTTGAGGTGGAGACTTCTTCAACCTCCTCTACCTCAGACTTTGAGCACCTCTAAACTTTCGATACTTTATGCTCTTGAGAGGATGATGAACTTTCTTCTTCGGTCTTATCATCATCTTCACTTTGGGTCGTTGAGCATTCTTCCTTGGTCTCATCCTCCTTGTCGTTTTAGGCCGGTGAGGGTTTTTCGTAGAGCTCGATCAATTTGCTCCACAACTCCTTTGCGTCATAGAATTCTCCTAAGTTATATAATAAATCCTTAGGAATTGATTTAGCTAACATAAACATTACCTTTTTTAATTTTTTATTTCCGATTTTACTTCTCGGTCCACTTCTTCTTCTTGAGAACTCTTTCTTTTTTGTCCTCGGGGGGATCAAATCCATGCACAATGCAAAGCCAATTGTTAAAGTCATTCATTAAAAAGTATGTCATCCTACCTTTCCAGTAAACGAAGTCTTCACCGTCGAAGATAGGTGGAATCGTGATGTCATGGCCCAATCCATCTTTGGGCAACTCCATTCTTCTCTTCAACCTCTAATGCTTTTCTCCCTCAGTTGTTAACCTTGAAGTGTATCCTCGCTTTGATACTAATTGTAAGGACTGTGACGTGTGCTAGAGGGAGATGAATAGTGTCTTTGTGATTCATTTGATTGTGTTTGTAATTGTCTCTATAAAATGTTAGCAGCGAAATATGAAACAATAGAAATACAAATACAAAATAAGACAAGACACAATACATAAGATTTTACGTGGTTTGGAACATAGTTCCTACTCCACGGTCGAGCTCTAGTGATGTACACTACCACTAATAAACTTCTCCTTCTCGGTATGACACCAGAGGTGGAGAAATCTCTTACAATAAATGTTTACAACAAGATACAAGCAAATACAATAGGAAAATGAAAACTAGAAGTGAAAATATTTACAAAAGATTGCTTTGATTGCTTGCACTTTGGTTGCTTTGAATTACTCTTGAAGGTCTGAAATGCAACACCACTTCCCCTTCAAAATCGCCCAAAAAACCACTGCAAAATCCTCTAACTCTAGCTCCTTTTATAACCTACATCATATTGGATTTCCGCCTAGTAGTCGACTGCTCACCTATCCATTGTCTCACAACAGACTAATCCATGTTGGATTACTCCAACGGATACCCTAGCAGTTGATTACCCTTACCACAGTCGACTACCAAGCCAGTAGTCGACTGATCAATTGACTACCAGACATTCTGTGCTCTGGCCACCTATGACCAGTTTACTGCTCAACCCTAGCAGTCAACTGCAGAGCCACAGATAGTAGTCGAGCTTCAATCGACTACATGACTAGTCGACTGGTCATAATCTCAGTCAATTGCTCGAGTCAAATTAGGCTCCCAAGTGTCATGCACTTAGCCAGTCGACTGGTCTATAACCCTAGTCGACTAGTAAATCTTAAACATGAGGTTTAACCTAAGTATGATTCCCTCATACTTGATCGATCACCTTTAGCCTAGACCTAAGCCTTCTAGCCACCTTCATTATACTCACTCCCTCAGGTTCCATCCGAGTCCTCCATGACTCCTTCACCCTTCGTGTTAGCCTTCAGGTGCTTCCATCAACTATGTCATGCTAACCGAGTTTCCTTTGCCAAGGTTCATTTGGACTTATGCCGCCAAGACTACATGTTTGGACTTTACGCTGCCAAAAACCTCACCCTTGGGCTTTCTAATTACCAAGCCTCAATGCTTGAAATTTCACCGCCAAGACTACACACTTGGACTTACGTGGCTAAGACTTCAAACTTGGACTTTCTATGCCAAGACCATTCTTGGACTTTCCATGTCAAGTATCCAAACTTGGACTTACATGCCAAAATCATGCTTAGACTTTCCATGCCAAACTTGGACTTCCCCTTGAGTCTGGTCAACCTTGACATGAGGTTTGATTGCTCCAACAATCTCTCTCAAATAATCTCCCCCATATGACTTTGGATATCTCAATCATCCATTAGTCATATGGTTAACATATGATTAAACAATATTATCAAACAATGGTCAAACTCATTATCAAACATCAAAATCCTACTCGAGTCCCACTCAAGTCTGATCAATCGTGACATGAGACGATTGAACCAACATCAATGACTGATAAGTCAGAGGTAGTAGATATTGTTGGGGGTGAAGGTAACATATACTGCTATGGTGAAGGTGGTAAATATGTTGAGGCAGAGATGGTAAATACTGCTAGAAGTTAAGGTAGTAAATATTGTTGGAGTGGAGCTGACAAATACTATTGAGGTGAAAGTTTCAACATGAAATTGAATATCAAAACAATATTTCCTTCATGGAATTCTTTGCGAAGGATGTGTTTGTCATGCCAACTCTTGGTTCGCTCTTTGTAAGACTTAGCATGTTCATAAGCATTAAGCCACAATTCATCTAGTTCATGTAATTGGAGTTTCCTCTTCTCTCTGGTTGTCATCAAGTCGAAGTTTAAAAGTTGAGTTTCTTAGAATGTCTTATGTTCTAATTCAATCAAGAGATAATAGGGATTACCATAAACCTATCAAAATGGAGTCATATCAATGGGAGTCTTATAAGTTGTTCGATATGCCCATAGAGAGTTGTCTAACTTCAAGGACCAATCTTTTCTTGACCTTGACATGGTCTTTTCCAAGATAAATTTGATCTCCCTATTTCAAATCTCTACTTGTCCACTGGTTTGAGGGTGGTATGATGTTGCAACATTGTAAATCACACCATACTTCTTGAGAAGATTTTTGAATTGTCTTTCAATGTATGAGAACCTCCATCGCTAATAACCGCCCTAGGTACTCTAAATCTCAGAAATATTGCCTTTTTGAAGAGCTTGAAAATGTCTTAGCATCGTTGGTTGGGGATGGTATAGCTTCTACCCAATTGGAGACATAATCCATTGCTACTAAAATGTAATTGTTATTGCGGGATGATGAAAATGGTCCCATATAGTCAACCCCAAATATCAAAAAGTTTGACTTCCAAGATTGAATTTAGAGCCATCTCATGTCTTCTAGAAATATTCTCTACCTTTTGACAAGGTCACAAGATAGTACATACTCTCGAGTATCCTTGAATATATGAGGCTAATAAAAACCTACTTGTAAGACCTTGGGGTTGTTTTAGAAGTGCTATATGCCCTCTGTAGGATGAAGAATGACAAAGGTAAAATATATCTTCAATTTCATCTTCTAGTACACACCTTCTATAAATAACATCAGAACACTTCTTGTAATGTAGAGGCTTATCCCAAATATAGTATTTCACATTGGCAAAGAACTTCTTTCGCTATTCATAGATAAGTTTTGGTGACAAAATTCTACAAGCAAGATAGTTCACAAAGTCTACATACCATGGAGCATCCACTTTGTTTACAACCAACAGATATTCATTAGAAAAAGAATCGTCAATAGGTAGTTCATCCTCCCTATCTACATGCTTATCTTGGTATAACCTTGACAAATGATCCGCGACTACATTTTCAGTACCCCTTTTGTTCTTAATTTCTAGATCAAATTCTTGGAAAAGAATAAATTCAATGGATAAGTTGAGACTTAGCCTCTTTTTGCTTAATAAGTATCTAATAGTTGCATGAGCCATAGAAACAATCGCTTTGGGTCCTATGAGGTATGAACTGAACTTGTCAAAGGCAAAGACAACTACCAACAACTCTTTTTCAGTAATGACACAAGTCACTTGAGCATTGCCCAAAATTTTGCTAGCATAATAGATAGCATGCATCTTCCTATCCTTTTGTTGTCCTAAAATAGCTCCTACAACATAATCACTTGCATCACACATAACTTCAAAGAGAACACTCCAATTAGGTGTTTGTATTATTGGAGCAGAAATTAAAGCCTCCTTCAACTTGCAAAAAACTTCCAAATAGGCTTGGTCAAAATTGAAACAACCTCTTTAATTAGTAAGTTTGTCAAGAGTTTAGAAATTTTAGAGAAGTCTCTTATGAATCGCGTATAGAAACCTACATGTCCTAAGAAACTGTACACTCCCTTCATATTTATTAGCAAAGCGACTTTTCAATCACTTTTACTGTAGTTTTGTCAACTTCCATGCCTCACTCAGGCACCATGTGTCTCAACACTATAACTTCCCTCACCATGGAATGATATTTTTCCCAATTTAAAACTAGATTTACTTCTTCACACCTCTATAGCACCAAACATAAGTCAAAACTAACTCCATACATAGAGAAGTCATCCATAAAAATCTCCATTATATTTTCAATCAAATAAAAAAAAATTGTCATCATGCAATGTTGAAACGTAGCAAGTGCATTACAAAGACCAAAAGGTATTTGCCTATAAGAAAAAGTACCATAAGAGCATATAAATGTGGTCTTCTCTTGATCATTAGGGTGTCCATCCAAATAATAAAAATGTGAATGCTTAGCTAATCTTTCAAGCATCTAATCAATGAAAGGGAGGGGAAAATGGCCTTTCCTAGTTTTTTTTTCCTAACTTCCTATAATCAATACACATTCTCCATCCTGTAATTGTACTAATGGGGATTAATTTATTATTTTCATTTTTGATTATAGTCATCCCTCTTTTTTTAGGAACTACATGCGTAGGACTCATCCATTCATTATCCGAAATAGGGTAAATTACCTCAGCATCTAACAATTTTAACACTTCCTTTTTGACAACCTCTTTCATGTTAGGATTTAATCTCCTTTGATTCTCAATTGAAGACTTATTTCATTTTCAAGTAGAATTTTATGCATGCATACAAAAGGGTTAATTCCCTTAATGCCATCAATAGTGTATCCTATAACTTTCCTATGCAACTTGAGTTTCCTAAGCAATTTCTCAATCTCAACTTCATTCAGATTTGCATTAATAATCACAATGTATGTAGAGTTGGGTTCAAGAAATTCATACCTAAGGGTTGAAGGGAGAGGTTTGAGTTCTACCTATGGGGACTTTTCCTCTTCCCATTCTATCAATTTTAGTTCTGGTTTTTTCTCTTTAATCCTTGCTTGGTCAGGAGGAAGGTGTCGACTTTCATCCAAGAGATGACCATACTTACCAACTTCACTATCGTCATCTATAGATTTTCCACCAGTTAAACACAACTCCAAAAGATTATCTAAAGAATATCTATGTATTTCTTCTTTCACCACCTGTTGTAACCAATCCACCCTACAATAAACATTCCCAACAAATAGCTATTTAACGACTTTAGATAGATCAAATTCGATTTTGTCCTCATCGACTATTAAAGAAAGTTTATGGTTCTTGATATCGATTATAGCTCCTACAATAGCTAAGAAATGTCTTCCTAGGATAATGGGAATTTGAGGGTCTTCATCTATCTCTAATAAAAAAAGTCAGTAGGAACAATAAAATTTCCAACTTTAACAAGAACATTCTCCAAAATACCAAATGGGTATCTAACAAAATAATTTGTAAGTTGTAAGGCCATTGTTGTAAGTTTTAACTCACATAACCCTAGCTTTTTACAAATAGAAAGAGGCATGAGACTCACACTAACATCAAGGTCACAAAAAGTCTTATCAAAGTTAATATTACAAATCATTCAAGGAATTTAAAAACTATTTGGATCCTTGAGTTTTGGAGGTAATTTATTTTAAATTGATATACTACACTCCTCTATCAAAGCTACAGTTTCATACTCCTCCAGTCTATAGGATCGAAAAGCCTAAAGAGGGGGTGAATCTCGGTAATTAAAAAGTTTCTTTTTATCTTTTCAAATTTTTTTTTCCAAATCAAAGTTAATACAACAGAAATAAAATAAAGTGCACAAGTCAATTTTACATGGTTCACAATTTGGGTTGGATTGCTACTCCCTATAACCCTCCTCTAGGGCTACCTTGATGGGTAATGCACTAAATACTCTTTGATTCAAAAACCTTCGAACTCGGAGAGTGTAAGATGGCAAGAGATAAGGGCAAGGTAACATCCTACCTTTCTTCTACAATAAAAGTACAAGTAATATAAACAAGATTAAAGTTACATCAACAATTGAATGATAGACGAAGGTAGCTCAGTTGTTGGTGAAGCAATGAAGTAGCATAACAGAGCTCTTTCAAATGTGAAATGGGGTGTTATCACTTAGAATAAAGATGACTGAGTTGTTCTTCATGGCTACTTCAACCCTTTTTTATAGGTCTTTTTTAGACGCCTATATTATCATCCAGGTGACTCTAGCTCGGACTGATGATTAGGCAACTTGGTCTTTCTAGGCGCCTGGACCAAGTCCAAGTGACTTCAGCTCGCCCTTATCCACTTTGACACTTTTCTAGAATTTTCCTTCCCTAGGCACCTAGATCCCCCTACCATTTGTGCCTCCAAGGCGACTTGGATCACTTCTAGGCTTCTCCGGCTATCATTGCCAAGAGAGGTATTATGAGCACCCAAATTCATTCCGAGCGCCTAGACACTATGAGCCCTAGCTTCCTACATGACTGAGTTAGTATAGAAATAATACAAGTATGGCAATTCCCTAACTGTCTGATCTCGAATTCAGAATCCAAGTTGAATCTTTAGTCAGATCGTCGCCTATCTATCCTCAAAAGAGGACTCAACATTTCCACTCCACTTCTGGAGAGAGCTTACCAAACCTCTGATTTACTTGACCTATTTGGACTTCATCTTCTTGATGTCCTATCTCTCAACGCACTAAGACTTTCTTGTCTCGATGTATGATCATCATTGACCCATTGAGCTATCTTGCCAAATGTTTGGTCCTCCTGACCCATCCAGACTTTTTACCTGGTGTCTAGTCCTCTGATCCATCAAGACTCCTTGCCTAGTATCCAGTCTACTAACCTACTATGATCGACTTATAATGCATTGCCTAGTATCTGGTTTGTTGGGAGTATTGGGAATACAATCAAAGTCTCACATTGGTAAGATATGGAAAAGATCATGTACTCATTAGATGAAAACATATCTCCATTGGAGTGAGACATTTTGGAGATAACCCAAAAATAAAACCATGAGGGCTTAGGCTCAAAATGGACAATATCATAACATTATGAAAATATATGCATCTTATAGCCACTAGCAATTGATATCAGAGCTATAGTCTATGTCAAGCATGCATTTTGAACGAAGGAAGTGGGGCTTCCATGGCCAGATCAAAAGAACCATACACAAGGCAAAAAGTCTAGTTAGGTTAGTAGGACTGGACAAGTAGTAGGAAGTCTAATTGGGTCAAAAGGACTGAACAATTATAGGAAGTCCAGTTGGGTCAGGAGGACTAGATAGTTGGCAGGAAGACCTAGTGGATTAAGGATTGGACATCAAGCAAAGGAAGTTCTTTGAGGACAGATATGTTGGTGCAATCGACCCAGGTCACAATTGACTAGACTCGAGTGGGACTCGAGTAGTGTTTTGATGTTTGCCAATATGGTTAATAATACATTTGGCATACATATGATCATATGACAAGTGGATGGTATGGGACATCAAAGATCATATGGGGGAGATTGTTATGAGTAGATTGTTGGAGTAATCAACCTCAAGTCAAGGTTGACCAAGCTCAAGTGAGACTCGAGTGGAAGTCCAAGATTAGATTCTTGGCAATGGAGAAGTTCAAGTATGGATACTTGGCAAAAGAAAAATCTAAGGGTGTAGTCTTGGCCTTGTAAGTCCAAGAGTGTAGTCTTGGTGGCGAAAGTCCAAATATGGATATTTGACAAAGGAAAAGTCCAAGGGTGTAGTTTTGGCCATGTAAGTCCAAGTGTGTAGTCTTGGCTGTGAAAGTCCAAACATTGAGGCTTGGCAATGGAGAAGTCCTGGAGGTGTGATCTCTTGGAAAAGGTACCCGATGGCATGACAAAGCCGATGAAAGCACCTGAAGGCTAGCGTGAAGAGTGAAGGAGTCATGGAAGACTCGGATGGACCCTGAGGGTGTGAGGCTAATGGAGGTGACTTGAAGGCTTAGGCCTAGGCAAAGGATGAGTATCAAGTATGAGGGGATCATACTTGGGTTAAATCTCATGTTTGAGGTGTACCAATCGATTGATGACATTGGTCAGTCGATTGACCGAGTGCTCGACACTTGGGAGCTCAATTTAGCTCGGGCAGTTGATTGGGGTTATGAACTAGTCGACTGAGGCTAGACCATAGATCGCGGCTCGCAATGATCGCTAGGATTAACCACCATCGCTTATCGCATGATCGCTAAGGTTGAGCAATGATCGTTTCGGTGGACATGGGCACAGATGGTTTGGCAATCAACTGCTGGCTTATGGTAGTTAACTGTTGGCTATGGTAGTCGATTGCTAGGTTAGGACAGTCGATTGATCGGTAATAATCTAATGTTGATTAGTCCATTGTGAGACAACGACACTGTGCCCAATACACTGGTGGGTAAGGCCAGTCGACAGGGAGGGAGAAAATAAGCTCGACACGAGATGTTATAAGGAGCTCGAGAAGGAGGAAAGGGCAGTCGATTCTTGGAGATCTTGAATGGGAATTGCTACTATGTTCTAGACCTCCCAAGCCATTCCAAAGCAACCAAAAGCAAAGCAATCAAAAGTGCACTCTTGTGAAGTGTTTGGTTTGAGTTTTATTATTTCTTTTGTATTCTTGCATTTGGTTGTATTCTTTCATTATAATTCATATTGCAAGAGGTTTTCTCCATTTTTGGTGTGTTGTCGAGAAGGAGACAAGGTTTAGTGGAGTAGACACTAAAGTCCGACCATGGAGTAGAAACTAGGGTTCCGAACCACATAAAATCTCATCTTGTATTTGTGATTGTTTTTATTTGTGGTTATATTGTGTATGTTTGTGTTTCCACTACCTATCACTAACTATTTGTAGATGAGCATACAAAAGCAATCGAGAAGAATCAACGAACACTATTCACCCCTTCTAGCGCATCCAAAGGTCCCCAACAAGTGGTATCAGAGCGAGAATGCTCTTCAAGGACTAATCGACAAGAGAGCAAGTACTAGAGGAGTAGAAGGATGGAGTTGCCTAATGATGGACTTGGATATGACATCTACAATCCATCATCCTATGGATTCTATAGAGTAGGGAGATTTGATATATGGGGGGCAAGGATCGAGACGTTCCTATAAATGGAAATTGAAGATTGGATTGTCTTGAAGTGTGGGTTTGAAGTTCCAAGGGGCAAAAAGGGTGGATTCCTCAAGATGAAAAAAATGGACCGAGGAACAACTCTAAAAATTCGAGACAAACATTACGATAATAAAATTTCTAATTAATTTAATCCCTAATAATATCTTGTGTAAATTAGGTGATTATAAGGATGCCAAGGAGCTGTAGAGAAAATTGGCAAAATTTCATTAAGATCCCTCACTGACACAAGATAAGGAGAAAGCAAAAGAAGAATGCTCATCGGCTTAAGAGTGTGGAGAATCGGAGGTTGAAAGATGTTCAACATCCGAGTCGGTAGAAGAAATAGAAGAAACCTCCACTTCTAGAATTGAGGGGGAGGAGAGTAGATCTTCCATACTGGAGCAAGAGGAGACTTCAACCTCCGGACAAAATGAAGAGCAAAATGCAATTCTTAAAAAGAAAAATCATATTATATGCTTTAAGTGTAGGGAAATAAGGAATTATAAGAGCAAAATATCCAAAAAGAGTCAAGAAGGCTCAAGTGGTGCAAACGACAAAGGAGAAGCCCAAGGAGGCCGGAGCTCTAATACGAAAGAGCAAGAAGCATATTGTGTGCTTCAAATGCAATCAAAAGGGATACTATAGGAGTCAATGCCCGAGGGGGAGGCATCCTAGCAAGGACAAAGGAGAGAGCTCAAATGTAGGAGGAGCTCATATGACAAAGCCTAAGGTAATTTTTAATAATGTCATTTCAATTATAAATGATGAAAGGCATATTAATAATTTACTTGCAATTGTCAATGATAAAAAGCATGCTAATAACAAATACTTTTGTTTAGGTGCTAAACATTATAATTTTAGGCGTAAGGATAACTCTAGGACTACCCTACCTAAGGATAGGAAGATAGATGAGTACCTAGGGAATAACCCTAAGAAGGGTAGACATATGCCTATGAAAAAACAAAATGTCCAAAAATATAGTGAAAGATCAAAAGTAGTATTATTAGAAAAGGAAAATCAAGTCTTTAGGTCAAGACTTGATAAATTGAAAAAAAAAACCCTTGAAAAGATGACAAATTCAATTAAAGGGTCAAATGGGCAAAATCTTAGGTTAAGAGGACAAGGTTTAGGATTTAGGAGGCAAGAAATTCCTAAGGACAAGAAAGGCTTGGGTTACAAAGCCTAAGTCCAAGGAGGTCATACCCTCTTATCATAGTGTTCCATATAGCTATGGAACAAACCCTAGGTCTAGGAGTGTCAAGGTCATAAGGGAGGTCATCCCTAGAGTTAACCATGATACATGTTTTGTGGCTAAGATTTCAAAGAAGCCTAGAAAAGTCACTAAGAAGGTCACAAGGGAAGTCATCCCTAGAGTTGACCTAGATAAGACCACAATGACCAAGACTTCCAAGCCTAGGAGAGTCATTAGGAAGGTACTAAGTGAGGTTATCCCTAGTGAATACCTTGTAAACCCAAGGAGTTCCAATCAATTTTGGGTTCCTAGGAGTGTGATTCCTTCACGTTAGATGGATTTAGGGTGTATCAATGGATGGGTAGTTAACCTAACCATGGTAGAGTTGATATTTTATGGCATTTTCAAGGTAATGTGATACCTTGGAAATGAGTTTAGAAATTGATCTTAAAAGATTTTAGGATGTGTCAATAGAATTATGAAGTTTGAAAAATTGATTATAATTAACACAATTAGGTTAAAGGTCAAGAGTGTGTCATTTTGTTGGAGGGGGAGGGGGGGTAGCACACTCGAGGGATTTAGTTGGTTATGGCAAATTGGTATAAGTTTTAGCAAATGTCAATTAAGCTTTAAACTTAGGTATTTCTATATCCTATATTATATATTTGTAATTCTTTGTTTGTCATATGTCATGTCATGACATCATGCTCATATTAATATTTAAAATGTCATGATAATATTTAGGTTAAATTGTATCATGCTAAGATATCATGGATTATTGGCAAATATGCTTAAATCATGCAAATTATTTATGCCATGATCATATTCATGCATTAAGTTCATAAAATTGAAATTAAGGACAATAATATTATTTGATGTCTTGGATAAAAGAATCAAATGGATATGCTAAATTAATAATGCATGAACTCTTAGATTTAGGGAAAAATTAACTTACATCTCACAAAGACCATAAGGAGACATGTGTGTGTATTGATATACCTTAGACACATGTGAGATGCTAGGAATATGAGTTAAGTTCAATGTGCTTATATGGTATATCAAAATGAACTTTAACTCTTTTAATCATATGAGAAATCATGAGGAAAGCTAATGTACAAGTCATGTACTCTACCCCATAGATCATGATTGAAATTAAAGTTTGAAAATAATTTCAAAATCATTTTGAAAACTCTTGGTAAAGTCTATCTTTTGATAGGAACCACCATTGATAAGATTGACACAAAGTTAGGCAAAACATTGAAGGATTCAATACTTTTAAACTTTGTATCAATTTTGAAAATTAATGGGTATTTTTATACAAAACTATTTTTCACCCATAATATTTGACATAAATATTATACGTATGAATTTTCATGAATTTTTTAGGTACATATAATTACTTATGAATTTTTGAAATTCATACTGAAAACTCTGATTTCTACAAATGCAAAAAATAGTCGACTGCCGCATGGAGCAGTCGACTGATCTCTAACTGAGTCAATTGTTGGTGCTGATTTCGGTTGAACAAGGTTTATTTAGCCATCTATCGGCAACCCTAGATGCCCTCACCTCTCCTAACCCTATGGAATGCTTGCACATGCATTGGAAGGGTGAAATATTCATTGAAAATGATTAGGAGAGCTAATTAGGGTGAAGTATCGAATTTTAAGGGAGGTTAAAGTTAAAGTTTGAAGTTTTACACTTATTTTCGATTGTTTAGATTTCTTATAGGTTTAGAAACTCTCCAAAGACATTGTTGGTGCAATGGTCAAAGGGAAGTAAGCCTTTAGGGGGAGTTTATCCATCAAGGGTTGATGTATGTTTTTAAAGAGGGGAGAATGGAAGAATGACTTGCATTCAGTGATAAGGGAGTATCTTTAAGGAGAATGAAGGCATTTAGGATGATTTTGGACCGGGGAGGAGAATGTAGGACCTCATTAGAGATGAGATATTGAAAACCTTAGTAGGCTTTTTGATGTATGCCAAAGGGGAAGAAATAAGAGTTTAAGTTAGGTTAACCTTCATTATGCTTTGGCATAAGAAGAGTCGAGTTAGGCTTATGGAATAGTCGAACTCAGAGGTATTGTCACCTAACTTAAAGGTATTGTCAAACATGAAAAAGGGGAAGATTGTTAATGCAATCGACCCAGATCATGATTGACCAGACTTGAGTCGGACTCGAGTAGTATTTTGATGTTTGTCAATATGGTTGACAATACGTTTGGCATACATATGATCATATGACAAGTGGATGGTGTGGAACATCCAAGGTCATATGGGGGAGATTATTATGAGGAGATTGTTGGAGCAATCAACCTCAGGTCAAGGTTGACCAAGCTCGAGTGAGACTCGAATAGAAATCCAAGATTGGATTCTTGGCAATGGAGAAGTCCAAGTATGAATACTTGGAAAAAGAAAAGTCAAAGGGTGTAGTCTTAGTCGTGTAAGTCCAAGTGTGTAGTCTTGAAGGCGAAAGTCCAAATATAGATATTTGGTAAGGCTCATTGGTGATCGACCTCATCTCAACAAAAAATAAGTTTTTGAATTTTTCCTCCATAAAATTTATAACAAATATTTTAAGAAAATTATGTCAAACACAACCTTGATATCTCTTTCCACTCAGCAACTCAACCAACTCGACTTGGCAACTCGAGCAGTCACTCAACGACTCAATCACTTGGCGACTCGGCCTCTCGAGAAACTCAATGACTCAACCACTCGACAACTCAGTTGTCACGCCCCGAGAGTATGCCGTGCCGAAAATCAAACGGACGGCATCTCCCCTGTACGTGGCAACATTTCGGGTTAATACAAGGCCCGTAGGCCCACAACAACAACAATATATATAACAAATAACAGCAGCGGAACTAAAGAGCGCATACCCACAACATACATAACAAAAAACATACAGGTGTACACCACCTGACAAGACCACAGTACTAAAACCGTACATAAAACATCGACACAAAGTAAAGTCTATAACAAAACAAGAGTCCATGACATAGGACTAAAATCCATAACACATAAACCAGTCCAAGCCATAAGAGAGAAAAAAACAAAATGAACTCCTCGGGAGACATCGGAAAATGGAGATGGGATGGATCCACAGACTCAAGTCGTCACAAAGGCGTCACCTACACCGGGCGACGTAAAAACCTGTGTTCGGAGGTGGTGAGTAAAACTCAGCAGGTAATCAGAGAAAACATGTAAATATATGTATCAATATTACATGTCATTCAACAGTCTAAATTTACTCAAACAACAGGTATACATCAGCATAAAAGGTATATATGCATGCATACTCTAAATAAACTGAACAACAACGATGCTGACATACCTGACCATCAGCTACTCTATCCTGATCCAACCTGGGCATATAACCACATCATAGGGTATAAAAGAATAATACTAACTCACACAATAACCTAAATATGATCCAAGGGTATCATTGTGAATAACCAACAGGTATACAAGTACCAGCCTACTACCATACAGGAAATGCAGTATCATGTATGAATATGTACAAACAAATGCAACAAGCATAGTACATACAAATGCATCATCAAAGTGAGTATACATATAGACTGTATCTGTATGTATACTAATCACCATCATCCATATATATATATATACAAGCAGGTATGCATATATATATATATATAATCATATGCAAAGCACCGTATGATACGGCAATGCAGCATGCATGGTCATGCCTGCTCACCCCTACTCGCTACCACGACCCCAGTGTGGCCTAGGTGGCACGACATGACAACTGTCCCAACTCACACCAACCACTGCTATAGAGTGGCCGAGTGGGCAGTATGATCAAGTAGCATGTGAGCGTAAAGAGCTCGCTACGCAACGGGGGTCCCTACTGCTGGCTACTCCGATTGACACTACCAATGAGCGGTCGAGTGTCACGCACCCAGGACAACTGCACGCAACTCCAACAACCATCGTCAATAATGGTAGAGTGTGACACAACAAATGTTATGCCCTCACACCAGTTACTCCTCTGGAAGTAAACTGGGAGGCAGGATGACTGACGACTCTCTCTCAACCCCAAGGGGAGACGATGTCGTCAGTATGCATGCAATGACATGAGGGTGTTGTCTCACATACAGACATCTACCATAGACTCTCTGTTCAACAGAGAGTCACACCCAATTGATCAGCACACTCTCTATTCTATAGAGAGTCATACTCATCTGATTATGACAAGCTAGGACCATCGGTCCATAGCGACACACTGTCCACGACTCACCTGACCATTTACACAACCCGTGGTTGGTAATAAAGGTGCAACATACAGGTATGGAATGAGTCCTACATTTAGGGCCATACTTATCCACAGAGGACCTTTTTGCCAAATTTACAATTTAGGTCATCCTCCGTACTCTAACATCTACACCCTACTAAACAGTTAAACCTACTTACATCACATCTGCAACTTCTAGATCATGCTAGGCAATATGTGTTATCAATAATCGAGCATACATATATAACAACGGTAAGTTCAAGCATACGATAAACAGAGCATGGTCAAGGTAATATAAACACCTAACATGTTCATATCTATGTCTAAATCTGGAAATCATTACATCTACCCGACCGGTAGGAAATTACCTACCTGATAAGAAGCTCGTGCCAATAAAAATCCTCACGGCCGCGGTCCTGCCTCGTATCCACGTCCTGTACAAACCATAATATGCATTAAGTTCTAGCACACGACAACATATATATTTAATTTACTATTCTATCATTTCCATATTTGCGTTCCTTTATCGAATACGAATTAGAAGCTCAAATAGTCAAGCTTGACTATTTAATTTAACTCACCGTTTCAATTAGCAAAAGTGCTAACTTCCTCATACAATTTTATATTCGACTTAACAAAGTCAATCTCATGAAGATTTAATCTTTTTATACTTAATTTGATGTAATAGGATCACTAACAAATTAAGTATTAATCTAACTTATATTCACACCGATACACCTCTCTATTTGTAGCCCAAACACAGCTACTATTTCACAACCGGTCAAACACCCAACGAAACCTCACCATCGACCAACCCTTATTATTAATTCAACCCCCCATCAATTTGATACCCAACTATTTAACCGTTAACTAGCTAAATCAAGGGAAATAATGAAGACAATCGTAAAAATCAAAACATAAAATGGCTTGCTTAGCAGAAGTTTTGGAACCTCCACCTGAGATAGTCCTAATCCTGGCAGCCCTCCGTTCACAGATCGAACCTACTGCTCAAATTAGGTTTCAAGCTTAGCCACACCAAATCCATAACAACAACAAGATTAAATAGGTAATACCACCTTTACCTTGTTGTTGTAACTTCACGAGCCCCACACACCAAAAAACCAAAGCTCGCTTACTGTTCCAACCGTTGTGAAACCTACCCCTCGTTCAAGATAAGGAAAGGTCGATAGCTTACCTAGCTCCCTCGGCGATCGACAGTGAGAACCCCTAACAATCGACAACCCACCGAAACCTTGCTGCCCAAATCCTCGATTGAGTCACGTTCAACAGAGAACACTACGGAAAGGTTTATTCACAATCGAATCCTTTTTGAGATCGAGGAAAACAAGGAAACGACAGCCCTTACCTCGCTCCGGCGATGGACGGACAGCAGCAATCAAAATCACCCGGTCGCCTCCCGTCTGGAAATAGCCGAATCGGAGCTTCCAGTCCGGTCGCCGTCAAGCCCGTGCCGCTGTCATGAGGAAGAAGACCGGCAGTCCGAGCGATGGAGCGTAAGCGGGAACAGAAGAGATCCGCCTCGCCGGCGCTGGGCGACGGAGCGTGGGGTCGCCGCCGAGGAAAGAGGCTCTGTTTGTGTGGAGAAGCCGATCAGCGCCGAGGAGAAAATGAGAGAAGAATGCGAGATCGGGAAAACGCTCGGGCGAAATAATGGACAACGGCACGGAAACGGAAGAAGAAGACGTCATGCGTTAAGGGTGTGAAAGTGGGTCGGGTTTGAGGGTTAGTGGGTTTGGGTTTAATCCTACAATCCATTGACCCAAAATTCAATTAAGCCTAGGTTAATTTAACCCTAAGCTCCATTAATTAAACCCAAACCATTTAGATCTAGGTTAGGTCTAAGTGTATCCCTAACCAGGCATCGCCAAACATATATATATATATATATATATATATATATATATATATATATATATCGTGCCCGTTAGCGACTCATGTGACCGTCGATAAGCGCCGATGGCCAGTCGTGTTGCCGTTGTTCGGCCGCCGGCCGACTGGCGATCGACGCCCGGGATCGGCCGGCGAACCGGCGACAAGCCGCGTCGCGCCGGACCCGGCCGCGATTCTAACCGAATCTCTATATATATATATATATATATATATATATATATATATATATATATATATATATATATATTTCTGGTATTTTACATTCTCCCCCACTTATTAAAATTTGGTCCCCAAATTCCATACTTTAATGCAAAAATTAATTCAAGGATATTCTAAAATAACCACATACCTCAAACAAACAGATGAGGGTATCGAGCTCGGATAGTATCTTCTAGATCCCATGTAGCCTCCTCATCCGTATGATGCTACCATCCCACCTTTACGAGTCGGATGGTTTTGTTCCTCAACTGCCGCTCCTTGCGATCAAGAATCCGCGACCGAGTTTCTCATAAGTCGATTCGCCAGAGGGGTATCGAACCTCTTCGTAATCATGGTCGATCGCGCACGATTTCTCAAAGATAGATACATGGAATACATTGTGAACACCTGCAAGTGTCGGAGGTAAAGCCAACCGATAAGCTACACCTCCAATCCGCTCTAATATCTCAAATGGACCAATATAGCGTGGAGCTAATTTTCCTTTTAGCCCAAATCTCTTGACTCCTTTGGTGGGTGACACTCGTAGGAATACATGGTCCCCGACTGAGAATTCCAAAGGCCTTCACCTCTAGTCCGTATAACTCTTCTCACGATCCCGCGGCCTCGTATAACCGCTGCCTCGATCACTGCACCAACTCAGATCCCACCGATACTCGAGGCCCCAATATCCGCTGCTCCCAACTTCCTCCCATAACACAGAGATCCGCAGGTTCGCCATAATGCCTCGAATGGAGCCATCTGGATAGAAGAGTGGTAGCTGTTGTTGTAGGCAAACTCCACTAAAGGAATGTGATCCTCCCAACTGCCACCGAAATCCATGACGCAAGATCTCAATAAATCCTCCAGAGTCTGAATGGTATGTTCGGACTGTCCGTCTGTCTGCGGATGAAAGGATGTACTGAGTCAAAGCTCTGTGCCCATGGCCTGCTGCAGACTCTGCCAGAATCGCGAAGTAAATCGCGGATCTCTATCAGATATGATACTCAATGGTACACCATGTAATCTGATGTCTCTCAGCAGTACAATTCCGCTAGACGATCCAATGAGTCCGTCTCACGTATCGAAAGGAAGTGAGCAGATTTGGTTAATCGATCCACGATCACCCAAATCGCAGTATGTCCTTTACGGGTTCTGGGTAATCCCGTAATAAAATCCATCGTAATGTTTTTCCATTTCCATTCCGGGATCGAAATTTCCTGAAGTAAGCCAGCAGGTTTCTGATGTTTGGCCTTCACTTGCTGGCATACTAGACATCGTGCAACAAAGTCCGCAATATCTCGTTTCATATTGTTCCACCAGTAGAAACGCTTCAAATCTCGGTACATCTGAGTACCACCAGGATGTATAGCAAATCTCGACTGATGTGCTTCCTGTAGCAATTCTTCTTTAACTGGGTGTGTGTCCGGAACACATAGTCGTCCTCTGAAACGGCTACACCACTCGCCACTCGAGAAATCCGTCCGATGTTCTCGAGTCTATCGTCCGCCAAGAATCGCAGATGCTGATCACTGACTTGTGCTTCCTTGATCCTCTCGGCAATGGCGGACTGGGCAACCATAGAAACTAATATCCTCGGGATGTTTGACCGTGTTCCGATAATCCTAACTCTGAGAACTGCCAACCAGACAAGAATCGCCGCCGATGGCCGCCGTAACTCCACGAGACTTCTGCCGCTGCATCCGCTACCACATTAGCTTTTCCCAGATGATACTGGATGGTGCAGTCGTAATCCTTCAGATATTCCATCCACCGCTCGTCTCGATTGGCTCTTTCGTGTGAACAGATACTTGGACTTTATGGTCATGTAGATCTCAAAGGTAATCCCATACAAGTAATGCCTCCATATCTTCAATGCGAAAATAATGGCGCTAACTCGGATCGTGCAATGGGTAATTTCTCTCGTGATCTTTTAGTTGACGGAGGCATAAGATACCACACGGTTGATCGCATCGTAACTACTCCCAACCCTTGGATAGAAGCATCCGTATAGAGAACCATCCCATCAACACCAGAAGGAATCACTAAGATAGGTGCAGAAACTAGCCGTCGCTTAAGCTCATGGAAGCTAGTCTCACAGGCCTCTGACCAGGTGAACTTGACCCCTTTCCGAGTCAGACGAGTGAGTGGCATGGCGATACTCTAGAATCCCTCCACGAATCTCCGATAATACCCGGCCAGACCAAGGAAACTACGGACCTCCTGAACTGATTTTGGCTGCTCCCAACTGGTAATCGCCTCAATCTTCTGGGGATCTACAGAAATACCTCTGTTGGACACCACATGTCCAAGAAAACCCACTGAGGATAACCAGAATGCACACTTGCTAAATTTGGCATATAATCGCCCCGCCGCAACGCTCTAATAATACTATCCACAGATGTTGTTCATGCTCTTCCTCGGATCGAGAATAAATCAATATGTCATCGATGAACACGATCACGAACTAATCTATATACCTCAGAAATACCCGGTTCATTAAGTCCATAAATGCAGCTGGGGCATTCGTGAGACCGAAAGGCATCACTAGGAACTCGTAATGCCCATAATGCCCAAAAAAGTCATTTCAACATCCTCATCTCTTATCCGAAGATGATGATATCCTGAGCGCAGATCAATTTTAGAATACACGCATGTATCCTTGAGCTGATCGAACAAATCTTCTATCCTCGGCAGTGGATATTTGTTCTTAACTGTGACTGCATTCAGTTGTCGATAGTCAATACATAGCCGTAATGATCCATCCTTATTTTTAACAAAGAGTACCGGTGCTCCCCATGGTGAAACACTAGGGCGGATGAATCCATTATCCAGCAACTCTTGCAGTTGAACTTTAAGTTCATTCAGCTCCTTTGGCGCCATCCGATAAGGAGGTTTCGATATAGGCGCGGTTCCTTGAATCACCTCTATCGCAAATTCCACTTGCCTAGGAGGTGGAAAGCCTGGAAGTTCATCGGGAAATACATCTGGATATTCTCGGACTACTTGCACATCAGAGAGGGGTGGTAGTCCTTCGTTCTCAACTTTGACTATAAATAACAGATAACCCTGACAACCTTGAGCCAATAGCTTCTGAGCCTGTAGAGCCGATATAATAAATAATCCATCGTCTCTAGTACCAACAAATTCCCAAGCTGGTTGATCTGGTGGTCGGAATGTCACCACTCTTGCTCTACAATCCACTGTAGAGTGATAAGCGGCCAACCAGTCCATACCGAGAATAATATCGAACTCTACCATTTCCAACACCTGAAGGTCCACTGTAAGGATATGCCCGTCAAAGTCTAATGGGCAACCCTTGATTTCTTGGTGGCTAGTCAGCACCTCTCCTGATGGCAAGGATACTGCTAACCCACAAGAACGAACCCTTGGGATTCTTCCAACTCTACTCAGAAATACTCTAGATACGAATGAATGAGAACTACCGGTATCAATCAAAGTATCAGCATATATAGAATAAACTGAAACCATACCCAGATGATCGATCCTCACCAGCAGGCCTCATCTCTAGTGATAGCAAAACTCGTCGATTCTATATTCGCTTACCGCATCCTCGACGGCAGTAGTGTGCCTCCACTTTGGCCGGATCTCGCTCTATGATACATCGAGGCCGAGTAGCCGTGCAGCATAAGGTATCCTCGAGAATTGGTGGTACAAACCGCCGAGGTGCGATACTCCCGTAGTAGATCACGGAGATGCAGTGGTATCGATCGCTGCATCATCCGTAGAGCACCTCCTCGCATCCGATACAAGTGTCCGTGGAGGTACTGGCCGCCTCATCCATATGTCCGAGTCCGCAGTGTTGTCCTTCGCCGCCGCTGGTAGACTTCTTCCCCTTGTTGGAGCTATCAGGAAACTCCAACTGTGCTTTCAGTGTACAATCACGGCTAGTATGACCCGGTTGTTTGCAATAATAGCAAACCGGCTGCTCCAACAGATACTCTGATACTCTGTGGCTTTCAGATCCACATTTATAGCATCCATTCTCGCCTCGCCTTACGGCTACTCCGAGATCCTCCGTAAAACTCGATGCCGACGCTTCTTCGTGATCTAGTCGACCTTCGCAAAGACTTCGTAGTTCCTTTTGCTCCTCTTTCTTCGAGTCCTCGAGTGAACCTCGGTTCTCGCCGCTGCCTTAGTCATCCGCTTCGATATCCTTCTCTCGAAATTTTTTGAAGTCATCTCGATGAAGAGGGCGCTCCAAAGGCCTCCCTGTATGAGGTAATAATAGATCCTGACATCCAGCTCCGTATATAGATAGCGAGACCCTGGGTGAACTGGTACATCCGATCTGCATCCTGAGCTACTAGGTGAGAGCAGAACTCTGATAGTCTGGTAAACTCTGCGTTGTACTCCATGAAAGACCGATCACCTTGCTTCAGGCTTAGAAATTCCTGACGACGTTCTGTAGAAAACGCCGAAGGAAAGTATTGTCTCCAGAAAGCGTCTCGAAAGCTGGCCCAAGAAATCCCACTCTCCCCGGATAGAGTCTTCTGCAATTTCCACCAAGTGACAGCCTGATCTCTGAGATGATATGCAGTAAGGCCCACCTTCTCCACATCTGTACAGTTCATATACTCGAATGTGTCTTCCATATTTTCCAGCCAAGATCGGGCAATTCATGGGTCGGACTCCCCTCGGAACAAGGTGAACTTCTCCTTGGTTGATCGTGCTAACACGAGTATCCGTGACTTATCATTGAGCCAACTGGACTCTGTGGGCTCTAGCGTAGTCAGTGGTACATCCGGATTCTGAAGCTCTGAATCACCAATAGGGGTTTGCTGAGGTGGTACTTGAGTAGTAGGCTCAGTCGCAACGGTATCTCGTCCCCTCCCTCTGGCTGCTCGCCTGGATGGACGGCCTCGACCTCGAGTCTGAACAGGTGGCATAACTCTGACAGTATTCACCTGTTGAACAAGTCTAGATAAGTATCTAACTAAAATATAAATTATCAGGAATACTCACTTCGTTCTGCCTGGAGCCCATGCCGCGGTCAATCTCATCTCACAAAAACCAAAATGAAAAAATATACCAACTCCCGAGAATCCAAAACTCAAAACAAAATCACAATATGGCATCGCAGAACCTTCGGCTCTGATACCAATAAAGTTGTCACGCCCCGAGAGTATGCCGTGCCGAAAATCAAACGGACGATATCTCCCCTGTACGTGGCAACATTTCGGGTTAATACAAGGCCCGTCGGCCCACAACAACAACAATATATATAACAAATAACAACAGCGGAACTAAAGAGCGCATACCCACAACATACATAACAAAAAACATACAAGTGTACACCACCTGATAAGAACACAGTACTAAAACCGTACATAAAACATCGACACAAAGTAAAGTCCATAACAAAACAAGGGTCCATGACATAGGACCAAAATCCATAACACATAAACCAGTCCAAGCCATAAGAGAGAAAAAAACAAAATGAACTCCTCGGGAGACATCGAAAAATGGAGATGGGATGGATCGGTCGGCGCAGCTCCAAGTCGTCACAAAGGCGTCTACCTGTTACCTGGGCGACAGAAAAACCCAGGGTCGGAGGTGGTGAGTAAAACTCAGCAGGTAATCAGAGAAAACATGTAAATATATGTATCAATATTACATGTCATTCAACAGTCTAAATTTACTCGAACAACAGGTATACATCAGCATAAAAGGTATATATGCATGCATACTCTAAATAAATCAATAACAACGATGTCGATATACCGACTGACCACTACTACTCTATCCTGATCCAACCTGGGCATATAACCACATCATAGGGTATAAAAGAATAATACTAACTCACACAATAACCTGAATATGATCCAAGGGTATCACTATGAATAACCAACAGGTATATAAGTACCAGCCTACTACCATACAGGAAATGCAGTATCATGTATGAATATGTACAAACAAATGCAACAAGCATAGTACATACAAATGCATCATCAAAGTGAGTATACATATAGACTGTATCTGTATGTATACTAATCACCATCATCCATATATATATATATATATATACAAGAAGGTGTGTATATATATATAATCATATGCAAAGCACCGTATGATACGGCAATGCAGCATGCATGGTCATGCATGTTCACCCCTACTCGCTACCACGACCCTAGTGTGGCCTAGGTGGCACGACATGACAACTGTCCCAACTCACACCAACCACTGCTATAGAGTGGCCGAGTGGGCAGTATGATCAAGTAGCATGTGAGCGTAAAGAGCTCGCTACGCAACAGGGGTCCCTGCTGCTGGCTACTCCGACTGACACTACCAATGAGCGGTCGAGTGCCACGCACCCAGGACAACTGCACGCAACTCCAACAACCATCGTCAATAATGGTAGAGTGCGGCACAACAAATGCTATGCCCTCACACCAGTTACTCCTCTGGAAGTAAACTGGGAGGCAGGATGACTGACGACTCTCTCTCAACCTCAAGGGGAGACGATGTCGTCAGTATGCATGCAATGACATGAGGGTGTTGTCTCACATACAGACATCTACCATAGACTCTCTGTTCAACAGAGAGTCACACCCAATTGATCAGCACACTCTCTATCCTGTAGAGAGACATACTCATCTGATCATGACAAGCTAGGACCATCGGTCCATAGCGACACACTGTCCACGACTCACCTGACCATTTACACAACCCGTGGTTGGTAATAAATGTCAAGTCTCGAAAAAAAAAAAATTAATAACAATAATAATAAATAAATAAATCAATCCACGGGCGAAAATCATCGAAAAAGGGGGATAAATTTCGGGGTCTATTTACACCCTAAATAATCACCGCTGAGAGGCAAAAAGGGGAAAAACCCTAAACCCTAATTAACCGGCCGAACCCTATATATATATGTTTCTTTTTCTATTTTTTTATTTTCTTCCTTTTTCCCTTCGCTCCGCTCGCGCGACCCCCTTTTCTGCCCGCGAGCCGCCGCCGACGACGAAGGAAGCGAACGCCGAAATCCTTGCCGCCGGAGTCGACGCCAACCCGCCGGAGCTACACCGACCTTCCTTCTTCCTCTTCACGGTAAGTAAATCTTTGGCTAGGGGCTAGTGAGGCGGAGGGTTTAGCGAGTCGTACGGGGCTCTAGCGCGGACGGGACGAGTCGGATTTAGGGATTGAGTTTGGGTTTCGGCGTGAGTTCTAGCGGCGCCACGATGGATTTCGTATTTGGAATGGATTTAGATAAGGTATCCGGTGGAGCTGGGGTTCATGTCGGCAGGGAGGAGGTGATGGAGTCGGGACGTCGGGATTGAATTGGGCCTGAGCCTTGGGTTTCCGACGTAAGTTCTAGCAGGATTCCGTGAGGCTTGGATTGACGGAGCCGAGAAACCGGTGGAGCTTGGATCCCGCCGATGTGATGGAGGCGAGGAGTGGGGTGTCGAATTTAATCGGGTTTCGGATTTAAGCGGATTGCGTTCGGGATTTCGATTTGATCATGTTTACGCTACCGGGTTACGTGATTGGGTTCCAGCAGAGTTCGTGGTTGTTGTTTTTTCGGATGTTAGGAATGGATCAAGTGGGAATCTACCGAGCTTCATCTCTTCGGATTAGAGGATTTGCGTAAGTGAGAGATGTTCTGACCAATTGATTTAGGTTTCCAGAGGTTAGGATTCAATCGGTTGATATGTAATAACGGATAATATACATGATGGGGTCCTTATGAAATTGGAAATGCCGAGTTATGCATATGAGGTTTAAATGTCTAGTTAATAGCCGATAAATATTTCATGTAAGAGATGAGCGCTAGTTTGAAAGGAATCAAGATGCTAGGTGGATGTAAATTAGTGTGTACTTGAGCATTATGTCAAGAGATGTTTTCCGCTATATTGGTTATCGCTAACATGCTTAGTTAATATTTCATAAGTTTTTCTTTATAATCCGTAAATGATATGTAATATGTGATAACTATCATCTACCTCGTATGAGGTCGATGTTAAATATATATATATATATATATATATATATATATATATATATATATATTATATATATATATATATATATATATATATATATATATATATATATATATATATATATATATATATATATATATATATATATATATATATATATATATATATATATATATATATATGTAGTTGAGTTATCATCTACTCGTATGAGGTTGGATGCTATAATGATATTGTGTACTTACCATCTACCTGTGGGTGAGGCTAGATGCTATATATAGATAATATATATATTTGTCCACCCATGATGATGTCTGTTAGTATTTTAGTTAAATTGTTTATCCAAATCTTTCCTGTGCACTGATGTTATGTAAATAAGTTATACGATCATCGACCTGGGTATGAGGTTAGATGCTATATATTTAGTTATAAATGTTCACCCATGATGTTTTATGTTATCCTTCCGTGACTGAGTATGATAGAAAATGACAGAAATTCTTAGATAGCTAACTGTATGTACATGAACATTAGTGGTGCACACGGGTTGGGCTCCTGGTTGAGCTCGGGAGGCCCACCCAAATTAATGATTGTTGATGGTGATTCCCTTAGTTTCTTCCTAGAGGTACCTCAGGATTGCACGAGAAATTAAGATATTTGACTAGCTCAGCATTTTTAAATGCATAATGTGAGGCACCACGAGGGTTTATGTTTAGGTACAGTTAGCATAACAGAAAGGCATGATTGGGTTCGCGGTACTTGTTATAATGATATGATGCTAAAAGTATTGGTTATGTTTCATATTGACTCACCGAAAGTGTAATCGAAAATGTATGTTAAGCTACAGTAATTTACAATTATGATTATAGAGATATATGTTTTCTTTTGAAATTTTTCTCCCCCCTGTGTTATATCCCTGTCATTGATCTACTTACTGGGCTGTGAACTCATGATGTCATATAACAATTTCAGGTAGGGAACAGGATACCTAGATTGAGATGCAAGAAGCGGAGGTGGTATAACTGAGGAGATGATGATGAGCATGTCACACATTGTCCAGAGCATTTATGAAACAGGGTTTCCAGTTCTTTTTTTTTTGGGAGATGATTTTATGTTCTATTTTTCTTCAGGTTCTGAGAGTTAATTGTGTTGTTGAGACTGCTAAACTGGATGGAATAAAAATAAAAAAAACCTGCCGGGCATTTCGATCTTGTGTATAATGGGTAATATTGATGTGTGACTAGGGATCTAGTATGTGTATACTGGGTTAGGTCTTTTCAGTTGGTATCAGAGCGAACGATCCTAAAGGACAGTGTGTGCATGCAATCTCATCAAGGACTCAGATACATCCATCTCCGCGGTTGTAAGCTTTAAATGTACTTTTCAAGTAGTAGTCTTAATGTAATCCTGTTTAGGTTTATGTATAAATTGGAGATAACGATATAGGTATCGGGTTTTATAGGAGAATGGCGGGCCGAAGAAACAATGGTGAAGGGGGGCAGAATAGTCAGTTCCTCGCTGAGCTTGCCGCAATTATGCAGGAACAGAGCAGTCGATTCGGGGGCAGATCCAACAACTGTTGAGAGCCAGGGAGCATGGAAACACCCCCAGTGGTCCCACGACCAGTGTGAACCCAATTTACAAGCAGTTCAGGGACCTTGGACCAACAGAGTTTAAGGGAAGCTCAGACCCGATTGTGGCAGAAGGATGGATTCGATCACTGGAGACAATATATGACTTCATGCGACTGCGATCGCTGACAAGGTGAGTCGCCATATTCATGTTGCGGGGCGATGCTCGGATATGGTGGGAGGGTGCCCGTTCAGCGGTGGATTTAGCTACAACCACTTGGGTTGAATTCAAGGAGGTATTTTATGGTAAATACTTTACTGCTGACACCAGAACCCGAATGGCCAGAGAATTCTTGGAGCTTCGCCAAGGGGACCGAACAGTGGCTGAGTATGTCAAGGAATTCGAGAAGGGGTGGTATTTTATACCTATGATCGCCAGTCAACCAGTCGAGGAGCTGAAACATTTCACTGAGGGATTGAGGGCAGCCATCGCCATGATGTCGTGGTGAGTCGAGTTACCATCTTGAGAGAGGTCATGGATCGAGGCTCGATGGCGAGAGGGACAGGAATGACATGATAAAGGAAGTGAGACTAAGAGGTCTAGCTACGGGGAGAGGAACCTCTGCGTCGAGTCGAAGAGGTTTGCAAGAGCGGTTCGAGGCAACGACCACGATTTGAGCGCCACACGCGACCCAGAGCCCGACGATCGACCATCTGTTCTCAAGGGTGAAAGCAAAACTTCGGTGCCCCAAGTGCGATAAGACTCATGCAGTCGGTGTTTGGTGGGTACAGATGTGTGCTACAAGTGCAAGAAATCGGCACTTTGCTATGAGCGCGCCTCAACTCAAAGAGCCAACTAGAGGACGAGTGTATGCTATGACACAGGAGCAGGTGGATCCGGACTCGGCCATTATCACAGGTAGAATTTCTATTGTCAACCTACCTGCTCATGCCTTAATAGATTCTGGAGCTACACACTCTTTCATATCGGTGGCCTACGTTGCAAAACTAGGTATTTCATGTGATTTGATGGCTAGGCTATACTGAGTGTCCTTGCCTTCGGGGAAGAACCGACCAAAGAATAGAATAGTGAGGAACTGTCCGATAAGGATGCAGAACTATACAGTATACGCCGAACTTATTGTATTAGAGATGGTGGACTTTGATGTAATTCTGGGTATGGATTGGTTGACCCGGTACGAGGCCATTATCGACTGTAAACAAAGGACGGTTAAACTGAAACTACAAAATGATGGACTTGTCATCTTCAATGCAACCTCCACGTTGAGTCATCTACCTATTATATCAGCATGTAAAGCTCAGAAAATGTTAAGCAAGGGGTGTAACGGATTTCTAGTCAACCTAATGGGAAGTTCTGAGACTTTTAAACCCAGTCTGAAGGAAGTAGAGGTAGTCCGGGATTTCTCCGATGTATTTCCAGAGGATATTGCAGGATTATCCCCTGTCAGGGAAGTTGAGTTTGGGATAGAATTAGTAACGGGAACCACCCCCGTGTCTAAAGCACCGTACCGCCTCGCACCCACCGAAATGAAGGAACTGAAGGAGCAACTACAAGAACTACTGGATAAGGGTTTCATCCGACCCAGTGTGTCACCCTGCGGAGCGCCCGGTGTTGTTCGTCCGAAGAAGGAGCGGTTCAATGCGGTTGTGCATTGACTAGGAGTTGAACCGTTCTGATCAAGAATAAGTACCCGTTGGCTAGAATCGATGATATGTTCGATCAACTACAGGGAGCAACGGTATTCTCAAAAATTGACTTGAGGTCGGGGTACCACCAATTGAGGGTGAAAGGAGAAGATGTTCATAAAGCGCCTTGAACTTCGATATGGTCATTATGAGTTTCTAGTTATGCCGTTTGGACTCACTAATGCCCCATGACCTTTATGGATTTGATGAACCGGATTTTCCGACCATACCGGATCGGTTTGTGATTATCTTCATCGATGATATACTAATTTACTCGAGTCGCAAGAGCACCGACAACATCCGACATCGCACTGCGGACTACGAAGGATAAGCGGTTATACGCTAAGTTCAGAAATGCGATTTACGGATGAGACAAATAGCATTTTTAGGACATATAGTCTCGGAGAGGAATAGAGGTGGATCCGGTCAAAGTGGAGGCAATCGAGTTGGGCTACTCAGGAATGTTAGAAATTGAAGCTTCACGGGACTAGCGGGGTATTATCGCAGATTTATTGAATTTTTCACAATTGCGCTACCCACGACCGTTGACCAAGAAGGGGGTGAGAATGCAGTGGACTACTCATCGAGAAGAGTTTTATGGAGCTAAAGGAAAGGTGATGATAGCACATGTGCTTGCGCCAGACACTTCGGGCAATTTGTGGTGTACACCGATGCCTCCAAAGCGGTCTAGAAATTTGTATTGATGCACGAAGGGAGGTCATTGCCTATGCATCACGTCAGCTGAAGGTGCATGAGCAGAATTATCCTACACATGACCTGGAACTAGCAGCTGTCGTCTTCGCTTTGAAGATCTGGCGACACTATCTTTACGGAGAACGATGCGAGATCTACACCGATCATAAAAGTTTGAAATATTTCTTTACTCAAAAGGAACTGAATATGCGGCAGAGACGATGGTTGGAGTTGGTAAAAGATTATCGCAATATTAACTATCACCGGGTAAGGCTAATGTGGTGGCGGATGGTGGCGAGTCGCAAGACGGCGGCGCTATTACAGTTGACCACCCAGCAAAGATTGATATCAGAATTTCAACAGATAAGAGTGGAGGTGATAGCACCAGGTGAGCGAGGTTAGGTTAGGCGTGACGAGCGGTTACATCGAACTTACGGGATCAAATCCGGGCAGAACAAGCCTCGGATCAACAGTTAATGGAATGGAAACGCAAAGATGAAGCAAAGGGTAGCACCATCTACTCAGTGATTGACGGGATAGTGCGATACAAGGGCCGCATATGGGTGCCTAAGGGTGAATCCCTGAGGGAGAATCTCATGAGGGAAGCTCACACTACCCCGTACTCTATCCACCTGTAGAACAAAGATGTATAAGGATATCGACTATTATATTGGTGGTAGGGCATGAAGAGAGACATAAGCAAGATGGTTCATGAGTGCCTTACATCAGCAGTGAAAGCTGAGCACCAAAGGCCCGCGGGACTGCTCGAACCGCTTCCGATACCTGTCTGGAAGTGGGAAAATGTTGCCATGGATTTTGTGGTAGGATTACCGATCTCGGCTAAGGGATCAAATGCAGTATGGGTTATTGTGGATCGATTGACGAAGTCAGCCCACTTTTTGCCGGTGAAAACCACTTTCACTATGATACAATATGCAGAGTTGTACATACGGGAAATAGTAAGGTTACATGGCATTCCAGATCAGATTGTGTCAGATAGGGATCCAAAATTTACATCAGGGTTCTGGAAGAGTTTGCATCGGGGATTGGGTACAAAACTTGCTTTCAGCACTGCTTTCCATCCCCAGACTGACGGTCAATCTGAGCGAGTAATTCAGATTTTGGAAGATATGCTACGAGCTTGCATTATAGATTTCAAAGGGAGTTGGGAGTCCAAACTGCCTTTGGTAGAGTTCACCTATAACAATAGTTATCAATCCACCATCGGTATGGCTCCCTATGAAGCGCTATACGGAAGAAGGTGTAGAACCCCACTACACTGGGAAGAGGTAGGAGAAAGGGCAGTTCTGGGTCCAGAGATTGTGACACAAACTGTGGAACTAGTAGCAAAGATCCGGGACAGAATGCAGTCGGCACAGAGTCGCCAAAAGAGTTATGCTGATTGTCAAAGGAGGGACCTAGAGTTCACAGTGGGAGACCATGTATTTCTCGGTGTCACCCATGAAGGGAAGAATCGCTGAGTTGGAAGGAAGGGCAAACTTAGTCCGAGGTATATTGGGCCTTTTGAGATCCTCGATCGGATTGGAACACGAGCATACCGAGTGGCGCTACCACCAAACCTGGCGGGAGTTCATAATGTGTTTCATGTATCCATGCTCAGGAGGTACCTTTCTAATCCTGCACATGTGATTGGGTATGAAGCCATACAGTGGACACCAGATCTATCCTACGAGGTAAGACCAGAACAAATATTAGATCATCAAGTGCGGAAGCTGAGAAATAAAGAAATCAGAATGGTGAAAGTTTTATGGGGAAATCAACAGATAGAGGAAGCTACCTGGGAGACCGAGCGGGATATGCGTGACCGTTACCCTGAACTATTTGGTAAGTCAAATTTCGAGGACGAAATTTTTTTTTAGGGGGGAAGAGTTGTCAAGTCTCGAAAAAAAAAAATTAATAACAATAATAATAAATAAATAAATCAATCCACGGGCGAAAATCATCGAAAAAGGGGGATAAATTTCGGGGTCTATTTACACCCTAAATAATCACCGCTGAGAGGCAAAAAGGGGAAAAACCCTAAACCCTAATTAACCGGCCGAACCCTATATATATATGTTTCTTTTTCTATTTTTTATTTTCTTCCTTTTTCCCTTCGCTCACTCATCCCCTTTTCTCGCCTTGAGCTGGCCGCGACGAAGGAAGCGAACGCCGAAATCCTTGCCGCCGGAGTCGACGCCAACCTGCCGGAGCTACACCGACCTTCCTTCTTCCTCTTCACGGTAAGTAAATCTTTGGCTAGGGGCTAGCGAGGCGGAGGGTTTAGCGAGTCGTACGGGGCTCTAGCGGCGGGACGGAGTCGGGATTTAGGGATTGAGTTTGGGTTTCCGGCGTGAGTTCTAGCAGGCGTCACGGATGGATTTCTGGTATTTGGAATGGATTTAGATAAGGTATCCGATGGAGCTGGGGTTCGCGTCGGCAGGGAGGAGGTGATGGAGTCGGGACGTCGGGATTGAATTGGGCCTGAGCCTTGGGTTTCTAACGTAAGTTCTAGCAGGGGATTCCGGTAGGCTTGGATTGGACGGGGCTGGAGAAACCGGTGGAGCTTGGATCCCGTCGACATGATGGAGGCGAGGAGCTGGGGTGTCGGAATTTAATCGGTTTTCTGGGATTTAGCGTGGGATTGCGTTCGGGATTCGATTTTGATCATGTTTACGCTACCGGAGTTACGTGATTGGGTTCAGCAGAGTTCGTGGTTGTTGTTTTTCGGGATGTTAGGAATGGATCAAGTGTAGGAATCAATCGAGCCCGTTACCTTCGGATTAGAGGATTTGCAGAACAGGAGAGATGTTCGGACCAATTGATTTAGGGTTTCCAGTAGGTTAGGGATTCAATCGGTTGATATGTAATAACGGATAATATACATGATGGGGTCCTTATGAAATTGGAAATGCTGAGTTATGCATATGAGGTTTAAATGTCTAGTTAATAGCCAGATAAATATTTCATAGAAGAGATGAGCAGTTAGTTTGAAAGGAATCAGCATGCTAGGTGGATGTAAATTAGTGTGTACTTGAGCATTATGTCAGTAGATGTTTTCCGTTATATTGGTTATCAGTTAACATGCTTAGTTAATATTTCATAAGTTTTTCTTTATACTGTAAATGATATGTAATATGTGATAACTATCATCTACCTGTGTATGAGGTCAGATGCTAAATATATATATATATATATATATATATATATATATATATATGTAGTTGAGTTATCATCTACCTGTGTATGAGGTTGGATGCTATACGTATATGTGCGTACCTACCATCTACCTGTGTGTGAGGCTAGATGCTATATATAGATAATATATATATTTGTCCACCCATGATGATGTCTGTTAGTATTTTAGTTAAATTGTTTATCCAAATCTTTCCTGTGCACTGATGTTATGTAAATAAGTTATACGATCATCGACCTGGGTATGAGGTTAGATGCTATATATTTAGTTATAAATGTTCACCCATGATGTTTTATGTTATCCTTCCGTGACTGAGTATGATAGAAAATGACAGAAATTCTTAGATAGCTAACTGTATGTACATGAACATTAGTGGTGCCTGGACGGGTTGGGCTCCCCGGGTTGAGCTCCGAGGAGGGCCCACCCAAATTGTGAATTATTTGATGTGATGGTGATTCCCTTAGTTTCTTCCTAGAGGTACCTCGGGATTGCAGAAATTAAGATATTTGGTAGCTCAGCATTTTTAAATGCATAATGTGAGGCACCACGAGGGTTTATGTTTAGGTACAGTTAGCATAACAGAAAGGCATGATTGGGTTCGCTGTACTTGTTATAATGATATGATGCTAAAAGTATTGGTTATGTTTCATATTGACTCACCGAAAGTGTAATCGAAAATGTATGTTAAGCTACAGTAATTTACATTTACGATTATAGAGATATATGTTTTCTTTTGAAATTTTTCTCCCCCCTGTGTTATATCCCTGTCATTGATCTACTTACTGGGCTGTGAACTCATGATGTCACATAACAATTTCAGGTAGGGAACAGGATACCCAGATTGAGATGCAAGAAGCGGAGGTGGTATAACTGAGGAGATGATGATGAGCATGTCACACATTGTCCGGAGCATTTATGAAACAGGGTTTCCAGTTTTTTTTTGGGAGATGATTTTATGTTCTATTTTTCTTCAGGTTCTGAGAGTTAATTGTGTTGTTGAGACTGCTAAACTGGATGGAATAAAAATAAAAAAAAACCTGTCGGGCATTTCGATCTTGTGTATAATGGGTAATATTGATGTGTGACTAGGGATCTAGTATGTGTATACTGGGTTAGGTCTTTTCAATAAAGGTGCAACATACAGGTATGGAATGAGTCCTACATTTAGGGCCATACTTATCTACAGAGGACCTTTTTGCCAAATTTACAATTTAGGTCATCCTCCGTACTCTAACATCTACACCCTACTAAATAGTTAAACCTACTTACATCACATCTGCAACTTCTAGATCATGCTAGGGAATATGTGTTATCAATAATTGAGCACACATATATAACAACGGTAAGTTCAAGCATACGATAAACAGAGCATGGTCAAGGTAATATAAACACCTAACATGTTCATATCTATGTCTAAATCTGGAAATCATTACATCTACCCGACCGGTAGGAAATTACCTACCTGATAAGAAGCTCGTGTCAATAAAAATCCTCACGGCCGCGGTCCTACCTCGTATCCACGTCCTGCACAAACCATAATATACATTAAGTTCTAGCACATGACAACAGATATATTTAATTTACTATTCTATCATTTCCATATTCGCGTCCCTTTATCGAATACGAATTAGAAGCTCAAATAGTCAAGCTTGACTATTTAATTTAACTCACCGTTTCAATTAGCAAAAGTGCTAACTTCCTCATACAATTTTATATTCGACTTAACAAAGTCAATCTCATGAAGATTTAATCTTTTTATACTTAATTTGATGTAATAGGATCACTAACAAATTAAGTATTAATCTAACTTATATTCACACCGATACACCTCTCTATTTGTAGCCCAAACACAGCTACTATTTCACAACCGGTCAAACACCCAACGAAACCTCACCATCGACCAACCCTTATTATTAATTCAACCCAGTTCCATCAATTTGATACCCAACTATTTAACCGTTGTTAACTAGCTAAATCAAGGGAAATAATGAATTGACCTACACTGTAAAAATCAAAACATAAAATGGCTTGCTTACCGGCAAGTTTTGGAACCTCCACCGGCAGTATAGTCCTAATCCTGGCAACCCTCCGTTCACAGATCGAACCTACTGCTCAAATTAGGTTTCAAGCTTAGCCACACCAAATCCATAACAACAACAAGATTAAATAGGTAATACCACCTTTACCTTGTTGTTGTATTTCGACACACCAAAACCAAGAAATTGCTCCATCGTCCATCGAAACCTACCACTGCCCAACTCAGGTTAGGTCACGGCAATTTACAGAACCTCTACTCTCGTTCAAGATAAGGAAAGGTCGATAGCTTACCTAGCTCCCTCGGCGATCGGCAGTGAGAACCCCTAACAATCGACAACCCACCGAAACCTTGCTGCCCAAATCCTCGATTGAGTCACGTTCAACAGAGAACACTACGGAAAGGTTTATTCACAACCGAATCCCTTTTGAGATCGAGGAAAACAAGGAAACGGCAGCCCTTACCTCGTTCCGACGATGGACGGACAGCAGCGATCAAAATCACCCGGTCGCCTCTGTTGGTGCAACAATGCCCCAAGCATTTATATGTTTTGATGTTTGGATAATCATCTAAGTTAGGCAACAATTTATGATCTAAATTATGATGATGTTTAAGTGACAGGGAAATCCAAGTATGAAGACTTGGTGAAAGAAAAGTCCAAGGTAAAGGTTTGGCGGCATAAGACCAAGCATGTTGTCTTGGCAGCATTAAAGTCCAAACGGACCTTGGCAAAGGGAGTCCAAAAGCAAGTCTTGGCAGCGTAAGTCCAAGCATGTAGACTTGGCGGCATAAAGTCCAAACACGCCTTGGCAAAGGAAAACTCTAGACATGACAAAACCAAAGAAGCTCTTGGAAGCAAAGCGCAAAGGATGAACAAGTCGCGGACTCGGAGGGATCCTGGAGGTGCAAGGCTTAAGGAAGAGCTAAGGGGTTAAGTCTAGGTCTAGGGGGTGAAATCAAGTGTGAAATATTCACATTTGATGAGTATCAGTCGACTGATACGATGTATCGATCGGCCAGTCGGTGCTCGAGTAGTCGGTGAAACCACGACCATCGATCGGCCGATGTGACCAAGCGGCGATCGATGTTGCAATCGATCCGACCGCCAATAGTGTCGATCGGTGATAGACGTAAAACGAGCACGAGAATGGAGTCGCACTCGCGCCGTGATCACTCGATCGATCACTCCATCGATCGGTGATGGAGGATCGATCGGTGATGAAAGTGTCGTTGGATGAAACGACCGAATCCCGCAATCCATGCTCGGGTATTAACCACGCCATCATCGGTCCGATGTGTACATCGATCGTGATCGTGCTCCAATGGGAAAATCAGCCTCTTCTCTATAAAAAGAGGGCTGGTGGAGGTTTTTGGGGTTAATGCTTATTCTCCAATCTTTCTCAACATCCTCCACGAATTCTTTAGCTTTCTAAGTGATTTAAATCTCCTCCTCTTCTCTCTAAGCTTAGATCTTCATCTTTTGTAAAGAAGAGGAGTTGTGGTGTAAAGAAAGCTCATTAGTGGATTTGCTTGGATTGATCCACCTCAAGGATCGCCGTGGAGTAGGAGCGTTATCTCCGAACCACGTAAAAGGCCTTGTTTGCGTTTTGATTTTGTTTTTACATATATTATTGTGTTTGCTTCCGCTAATCTTCTTGTAGAAACCAAAAAATGCTATTCACCCCCCCTCTAGCTTCCAAACGATCTCTAACAAGTGGTATCAGAGCCCGGATCGCATCGGAAGATCTAGCAATCAACCGGAGCAAAGATGACATTTCAAGAGGGGTATAGCACGGCGAGGCCCCCGTTCTTCGACGGCAACGATTTCGGATATTGGAAAGGTAGGATGGAGTATTATTTAATGAACGATATTGAGAATTGGTTTAGTGTTGTAGATGGTTTTGAGAAGCCGATCGACGAATTCGGAGCACCATTACCAACAAAATATTGGACAAGAGAGATGGCCAAGAAAGCACAAGCAAATGCAAAAGCAACGACCACACTTCAATGTGGTCTATCCAAGGAGCAACTTTCTAAGGTCGGGCCATTCAACTCCGCAAAAGAGCTTTGGGAGAAGCTCATCGAACTCAACGAAGGATCCAAAGAGACAAGAAGAGCCAAGAGGGATCTTTTGATTGGGCAACTCCAAAGCTTCACTATGAAGACAAATGAAACCGTGAGCCAAATGCACGGGCGCTTCAAGGAAGTAGTCAACGAACTACACGTTATAGGTGAAAAGGTCGACAACCGAGACCTTGTAAGGTATGTACTACAAGTCTTCCCTAGGACCACCTTATGGGCCTCAATGGTAGATGCCTATAAGGTCTCAAGGGATCTTTCATTAGTCAAATTAGATGAACTATTTTGTGAATTTCAATTGCATGAACAAGCTAACACTTCATCCAAAGAGAAGGGTATAGCTCTTTTTGTAGGAAAGAAGGAGAAGAAGAAAAAGGAAAAGAAGGAGGCGTCTTCTTCATCCGAATCCGAGGAAGACTCATCAAGTAGTGAGGATGAGTTATCGGCAAGTGAGGTGGCACACTATGTCAAGAAATTTGGTGGGAAGTCAAGGAGGCTCACCAAGAAAGATGTGAAGAGGATGTTTCAATCCTCAAGAGGTAAATCTTCTAACAATTCAAATTCTATTTCTAACGTGACTTGTTTTGGTTGCAACAAGAAAGGGCATATAAAGCCAAATTGCCCGGAACTAAAGAAAAAGGAGGAAAAAGAAAAGAAGAAGAAGGAAAAGAAGAAGAAGGAGGCGATGATGGCACAAACATGGGATACTCTAAGTATGGAGGAGTCTTCCGACGATGAAGAAGTTTGCCATACAACCCGGAACTTAGCCCTCATGGCATTGGAAGAAACCGGAAGCTCAAGCGAGGAGTCTTCTTCCTCTTCAAGCGATGAATCATCATCAAGTGATGATGATGAGGTAAACAACTCACCCAAAGTAGATTTACTTTATAAGACTATTGCATGCTTACAAAATTCTCTAAATAGATCAAAAACTAGGATTAAGGATCTAAAATTAGAGATCAAATTATTTAAGAATGTAGATGCATCATGTGATAAACCATCTAGTGACCATGATGATTGTACTCTTAGGGATGAAAATGATGAGTTAAGAAAAGAAATAGGTAAACTAAGAGCATACCTAGAAAAGTTCACTAATGATTCTAAATATCTAGATATGATTATTAAGGATCAAAGGGCAATTTACAATAAGGCCGGTTTAGGATATAGACCTAAGGAGAAAGAGGTAGCATTTGCATCCCTAGTTAGTAGAAAATCCATGATTAAAAGCAAGGGGAGAAAAGCATGGGTACCTAAAAAATTTATAATTGATGCTAGTGGTCCTAAGATTTAGGTACCTAAGGATTGTGTTTTTCATGTGATATAGGTAGAATAACCAAGCTTATGGATAGTTGATAGTGGGTGCTCAAAGCATATGACCGGGGATGAGAGAAAATTCTCCACTATCAACCATACTAGCAAAGGAAAAGTGTCATTTGGTAATAGCGGTAAACTTAAAATTCTAGGAAAGGGCACCATTGAGGTATCTCCCAATCTTGCTATTCATAAAGTTCTATTAGTTAAAAATATGAAATTTAACTTACTTAGTGTAAGCCAATTATGTGATGCAAATTTTGATGTTAAATTTGATTCCTCAAAATGCTTTATAAGACACAAAACTATAAATGATTGCATGTTAGTAGGCTTTAGAAAATCAAATATATATTATGTTGATTTATCTTATGCTACTAACCCTTCCACTAAGTGTCTTATTGCAAAAGAGGAAGAAAGTTGGCTTTGGCATAGGAGACTAGGTCACATAAACATGAAGAATATAGCCAAAATAGCAAAATTGAAGCTAGTCAAAGGATTGCCTAGAGTCAAATATCTCAAGGACAAGATGTGTGATGCTTGTCAAGAAGGGAAACAATCAAAAACATCACACAAAGGTAAAAATTTACTTAGTACCGCTTTACCATTAGAATTACTACATATGGATTTATTTGATTGCCATAGTACCCCATCTATAATTGATAGTAAATATTGCTTAGTAATAGTAGATGATTTTTCTAGGTTTACTTGGGTGTTTTTCTTGAAAAATAAGGATGAAACCTTAGGAATAATCATAGGATTTAGCAAAAGAGTAGAAAATGAAAGAAAACTCAAAATCAACTGGATCCGTAGTGATCATGGTGGAGAATTTGAGAATTCTAATTTTTCAAATTTTTGCTTAGAACAAGGGTACAAGCATGAATTTTCTTGTCCTAGAACACCCCAACAAAATGGGGTTGTGGAAAGGAAAAATCGTGTCCTACAAGAAGCAGCTAGGACAATGCTTAATGCATATTCCTTACCTAGCTACTTGTGGGCGGAAGCGATTAATACCGCTTGCTATATCCAAAATAGGGTATTGATTCATAGGTTCTTAGGAAAAACTTCATTTGAATTGTGGAATGGTATAATTCCAACAATTCATTATTTTAAGGTCTTTGGATGTAAAGTCTATATCTTAAATACCAAAGACAACCTAAGTAAGTTTGAGTCCAAAGCGGATGAGGGAATCCTAGTTGGATACTCATCCACTAGTGTAGGATATAGAGTTTACAATAAAAGGACTCAAAAGATTGAAGAATCTTCGAATGTTCAATTTGATGAAAATTCAAATACATACCCTAGGAAATCCCCTATTGATAATGACATAAACAATGAAAATCAAGGAATTACCCAACAATTGCAAGATTTAACCTTAGGGGGTAATGATCAAGGGGGAGGGGGAGTAAGGGATGACTCCGATGATGAACATAGGATTGAAGTTAATCATGATCAAACTCAACTTGATACACCTCCTAGAACCATAAGAGTTCATCAAAGTCACCCATTAGATCAAATTGTGGGTGAATTATCTCAAGGAGTTAGAACTAGGTCATTCCATAGGGATCCCACTAGTCATATAGCTCTAATCTCTCAATTTGAGCCCAAAAACATTAAAGATGCATTACTTGATCCGGATTGGATCTTGGCAATGCAAGATGAGTTGGCTCAATTTGATAGGAGTCAAGTGTGGGAGTTAGTTCCTAGACCAAGTGAAAACACTATTATTACTACAAGATGGGTCTTTAGGAACAAACTAGATGACCAAGGGAATATCACTAGAAATAAAGCACGATTAGTTTCAAGGGGTTTTAATCAAGTTGAAGGACTTGATTATGATGAAATATATGCCCCGGTTGCTAGATTAGAGTTCATTAGAATACTTTTATCATATGCCTCCTATATGGGTTTCAAACTCCATCAAATGGATGTCAAATCGGCATTCCTAAATGGGTTTATTAAGGAAGAGGTATATGTAGAACAACCTCCCGGTTTTGAAAATACGGACTACCCAAACCATGTATACAAGCTTAGGAAAGCCTTATACGGTTTGAAACAAGCTCCCCGGGCTTGGTATGAAAGATTGTCAACTTTCCTAATCTCTAAGGATTTCAAAAGGGGTAGTATAGATCAAACTCTCTTTATAAAGTCAACATCTAAAGACATCTTTGTAGCCCAAGTGTATGTTGATGACATTATCTTTGGGTCAACAAATGATGAGCTTCTTCAAGACTTTATTCAAAATATGGAAAAAGAGTTTGAGATGAGTCTAGTTGGAGAATTAAATTTCTTCCTAGGTTTGCAAGTTAAACAAACTAGTGAAGGAATTTACATTTATCAAACCAAATATGCTAAGGAAATGATTAAGAAATTTGGTTTAGAAAATGCTAAGGTAGTGTCAACTCCAATGGCAACCAATACCAAAATAGATAGTGATAGTGAAGGAAAACAAATAGATCTTACCCTTTATAGGAGCATGATTGGTAGCCTCTTGTATCTAACCGCTAGTAGACCCGGCATATTATTTGCGGTTGGTATGTGTGCTAGGTATCAATCATGTGCTAAGGAATCGCATTTAGTTGCCGTTAAAAGAATTTTAAGATATGTCAAGGGCACACTAAATGTAGGTCTATGATACCCTAGGACTAGGTCTTTTGATTTAATTGGGTACACCGATTTCGATTGTGCCGGTTGCAAATTGGATCGGAAGAGTACTAGTGGTGGATGCCAATTCCTTGGGTCCTCCCTAGTAAGTTGGAGTAGTAGGAAGCAACCTTGTGTTGCTTTATCCACCACCGAGGCCGAATATGTGGCTATGGGTGGTTGTGTAGCTCAACTCTTATGGATGAAACATACCCTAGAAGATTATGAGCTATCTTACTCCAACATGAAAGTATTTTGTGATAATGTAAGCACCATTAACTTGACCAAAAATCCGGTACATCACTCTAGGACCAAGCACATTGAAGTGAAGCATCACTTCATTAGAGACCATGTGGCTAAGGGGGATATTGAGCTAAATTATATTGAATCCAAGTCCAACTGAGCCGATATATTTACTAAGGCTCTCCCCGAAGTAGAATTCTCATCACTTAGGAGAGAACTTGGAATGTGCTTGGTTGAGTGAAGGTGTAGGTTTGCATGATCCTATAGAAATACTAGGTTTTATACCTTTAACCATCTCACAAAATACCTAAGAAACCATGAATTTTGTATTAAACCACCTAGACAACATGTGAGATGATAGGAAGATGCACTTGGTTCATCATGCTTGTTATGATGCATTACTATGGACCAAAGTGTCATCTAGAGACATTAATCCTTAATTGGACCAATCATTGGGAAGGCTTATACACAATTGATGTGCATATAGCTCCAAGAACATGATTGGAAATGTCAAATAAAACATATTTTAAACTATGTTTATCATACTTTGAAAAACTATTTTCAAGTGAAACACAAAGGTGATACAAAGTTTGCAAAATTTTAGAACTTTTTGCTAGTTTCTAAATTTGTATCAATATTGAAATCTGGAAAACATATATTTTTCAAAATATTTTTCCTTGATAAAGTATGATTTCAGAAATGTGTACACAAATTTTCATGATTTTTCGAGGTTTCTAGAATTTCTGACGCATTTATGAATTTGGCACGAAAAGGTGATTTTAGATATTCAGTGTAGCTGATTGGTTGAAACCAGTCGACTGATACACTGTGTTTTCGAAAAATCAGTCTCATTTTCTGAGGTTTGGTATATTGTTGATATCCTAAAGCAATAGCATGATAGTATTGAGTCTAAACAACGTGTATGGCTGTTCAATGCCATGTTTTAGGGGGAGTTTCACAAAATATATCTTTCTCCTCTAAGAATTTACATTGTTGGTGCAAAGTTAGAATTTAAACTTTCAAATTGTTTGATGACTTTAGCTCCACATGTATTTTATTCATCATAATCTATATCTTGGATTAAGGGGGAGTTCAATCTTAAAATCTATGCCTTAGTTCAAGATTGTTACACACTCAATTCTTTCATGATATGTATGTTTTTATCTTTCTTCTCTTTTTGATGTATGTCAAAGGGGGAGAAGAAATGTTTAAGTTAGAATTGGAATTGAATATATGATGTGATAATATGCGTATCTTTAAAAGACCTAACTTAAATGATTGCCAAACATCAAAAAGGGGGAGATTGTTGGTGCAACAATGCCCCAAGCATTTATATGTTTTGATGTTTGGATAATCATCTAAGTTAGGCAACAATTTGTGATCTAAATTATGATGATGTTTAAGTGACAGGGAAATCCAAGTATGAAGACTTGGTGAAAGAAAAGTCCAAGGTAAAGGTTTGGCGGCATAAGACCAAGCATGTTGTCTTGGCAGCATTAAAGTCCAAACGGACCTTGGCAAAGGGAGTCCAAAAGCAAGTCTTGGCAGCGTAAGTCCAAGCATGTAGACTTGGAAGCGTAAAGTCCAAGCACGCCTTGGCAAAGGAAAACTCTAGACATGACAAAACCAAAGAAGCTCTTGGAAGCAAAGCGCAAAGGATGAACAAGTCGCGGACTCGGAGGGATCCTGGAGGCGCAAGGCTTAAGGAAGAGCTAAGGGGTTAAGTCTAGGTCTAGGGGGTGAAATCAAGTGTGAAATATTCACATTTGATGAGTATCGATCGTGTCACGATGTATCGATCGGAGTCAGTGCTCGGAGTCGGTGAAACCACGACCATCGATCGGCGATGTTCTGTCGATCGACGCCAGCGATGTCGATCGGTGATAGGCGTAAAAGCGAGCCGCGAGAATGGAGTCGCACTCGACTGCGGCCGTGATCACTCGATTGATCACTCCATCGGATCGGTGATGGAGGATCGACTGATGAAAGTGTCGTTGGATGAAACGACTCTGAATCCTGTGAATCTGGCTGTTCAGAAGCCGTTAACCACGCCATCAGTCAACTGATGTTGTACATCAGTCGACTGATCGTGCTCCAACGGGAAAATCAGCCTCTTCTCTATAAAAAGAGAGCTGGTGGAGGTTTTTGGGGTTAATGCTTATTCTCCAATCTTTCTCAACAACCTCCACGAATTCTTTAGCTTTCTAAGTGATTTAAATCTCCTCCTCTTCTCTCTAAGCTTAGATCTTCATCTTTTGTAAAGAAGAGGAGTTGTGGTGTAAAGAAAGCTCATTAGTGGATTTGCTTGGATTGATCCACCTCAAGGATCGCCGTGGAGTAGGAGCGTTATCTCCGAACCACGTAAAAGGCCTTGTTTGCGTTTTGATTTTGTTTTACATGTATTATTGTGTTTGCTTCCGCTAATCTTCTTGTAGAAATCGAAAAACGCTATTCACCCCCCCTCTAGCTTCCAAACGATCTCTAACAGCCTCCCGTCTGGAAATAGCCGAATCGGAGCTTCCAGTCCGTCCCGGGGGTCGTCCAAGCCGACGGCCATCGCCTGTCGCGAGGAAGAAGACCGGCAGAGTCTGAGCGATGGAGCAGAACGGCTGCGCGAACAGGAAGAGATCCGCTGCTCGGAAGCGTTGGGGCGACGGAGCAGGGGGTCGCTTCGCTTCGAGGGGGAAAGAGGCTCTGTTCGTGTGGAGAAGCCGATCGGCGCCGAGGAGAAAATGAGAGAAGAATGCGAGATCGGGAAAACGCTCGGGCGAAATAATGGACAGCAGCACGGAAACGGAAGAAGAAGACGGCATGCATTAAGGGTGTGAAAGTGGGTCGGGTTTGAGGGTTAGTGGGTTTGGGTTTAATCCTACAATCCATTGACCCAAAATTCAATTAAGCCTAGGTTAATTTAACCCTAAGCTCCATTAATTAAACCCAAACCATTTAGATCTAGGTTAGGTCTAAGTGTATCCTCCCTAACAGCATCGAACATATATATATATATATATATATATATATATATATATATATATATATATATATATATATATATATATATATATATATATATATTTTTTTGGTATTTTACATCGGTACTCGACCTATCAGCTCAATACTCAACTTCTCAACTCGGCTCGACAGCTAAGCATTAGGCAGCTTGGCCAGCTTAGTATTCGACCACTCAACTAGCTTGGCATCCAGTCTCTCAATTAGCTCTATCGAATACTCAACATTCGGTCAGTTTGGATACTTAGTAAGTTCAAATACATAATACCCAATTAGTTTGAATACTCAATTAGTCAGCTCAGATATACAAACCAACTTAGTCACTCAATCAAAAAAGTTGACATCTTGACAAATAAATTTGAAATTATTTTTAGCAAGTATTTAAATTCAAAATTTCTCTTTATCTCTGAAAAATAATATTTTAAAAGAAGATCGAATAACATCCTTAACCCTAGTATACCAAATTTTGACCCTTTTATCACTAATGGTGAGCTTTTCCGAGCTCTAATACATGAGATATTGCATCATCTTCTTGATTGGGATTATTAATTAATTTTCTTTCCCATACAAATTTTGTCCCCACAGGCATGACATGGTAGCTAAGGCACGGCGGAGCTTGTGGATAAGGTAAGAGTTGATTCCGGAGGAGATCTAAAACTCTTTCTTGGATTCAGATGACCCCCACATGTCTTGGCCACCACGTCAAAGCTCATAGGACCCTCCGTAATTTACCTCCCTCACAATGGTTGTGGGACAAACTGGTGGAGGTCACTAGGTTAGCAGATTCCAACCTTTGCGTGATTATGAATTAATTGTTTTTAGTTGAATGGATTTTTAAGGTGAAAAAATGTAAGACAATCATTTTTAGATTAAGTTTTACTTAAGAAAGGGGTCATTGAGTTGTTCAACAATGTGCATATAAAAGAGATATTGTAAAGCTCATGACCTACTACTGCATTTGGACTCTGTATCAGTTCTTCGGGTCGACCACGACAGTTTGCATCTCGTTAATTTTTCTGACGGCTCTTGTTCTGAGGTATGCCTATGAACTGTTCGACCTGCTATATTTTTGTTTGTAGAAATGAAGCGACTCAAAGAGAGAATTGAGGTTTTGCTTTCGCAGAAGCGACTAAGAGACACAAATAATGGTCAGGAAAAAATGTGGTTATCACTCGTTGATCTGGATATTTATAGACAACGAGAGATTGGATCCGAAAATGAATAGAAGTTCTGGTTGTAATATTCAAAATCTGACTAACAATTTGAAAAGAGAAGTTTTTTATTATATTACACGAAGTTTCGATTAATTTTTTTTCTTTTATAAAAAATTTGTTTTTCTATTTTTTTAGTGTTCGATTTGTAATAGATTACGATTTTTATCTTCTTTTTTCTCTTTTTAAAAAACTCAATTATGGTCTTAAACTTTATATGATATTAGATAATCCTAAATTTTAGATTCGTTGATATCATTATTATTTTTATAATTTGTTTGATCATATGGCAACAATCCAATCAAAAAACTTTTTTCAATCGCTTTTAAAAAAAAATGACTTATAAGTAAAAACTAATTTTTTAAATATTTTATTATTATTTTTGATTCCAACGCCGATTGATGCCTTATTAAGTTTAACATTTCAATTTTGACCACGACGGTTTGCATCTTTTTTTGTCTAAGGTAGGTTTATAAACTTGTGCCCATCAAATCATAGATTTTATTAATTTTCTTTTGAATAAATTGATAGATTATGATTATTTTGGTTGGGATATCGAGTCGTATTTAAAATTTCGATGACATAAATCAAACTTTAAAAAAAATATTAATAAATTAATTTTTAAAATTTTTATATTAATTTTTAAACTCCTTTTGAAAATAATTTGAACCACTTAAAAATAAATCAAAAACAACATTCATTGAGCAATGGGAGAGTAGGAGGATTGATATAATATTGATTGATTAATATTGAAGCTTTGAAATATTTGTAATCCGTCTTATTTCGACTTTAGAAGTGCTTATGCTATCGCAAAAAAAAAAAATATAAGACTGTTTCATATCCACCGTATTTTTCATTTTTCGCACTTCATCATTTTAAAAAAAAATAACTTTCCGTATTTTTTATTTTTTCAAAAAATATCGTTTTATTTTCCAAAAATAAAAAATACAAATCAAACAACATTTTCGATATTTTTTTATTTCTCAAAATTTTAAAATAACAAATACCACATTTTTTACAAATCAAAGCAGCATAAGTTTTTTGCATCAGAAAGTGATTATATTAATCTTCGTTATATTTTTAACTTTGAAATCTATACAAATTTAGCATGAAAAATTAAAATTTTAAAGTCCTAACTAATTTACACAAATATTAATATTTACACAAAGACATTATTCTATTACATTAACTGTCAAACAGACGAAAGAAGACCAACTTTGGGCTTCTGTTTACACACACAAAAAAAATAAATCAGTACAAGTGACTGCCCCAACTTAATACAAGAACACTAAATCAATTGACATATTCCCATCTCCATTCCTTCACTTGCAACTTGTCATTCACAATTTCTAAATCAATGACAGGATTTTTAGTTTCATCCTCAGCTTCTGAAATGATTGCTTTGACTTAAAATTTAACGATATTTCCATCTCCAATTCTCTCAGTCTTCCTCTTCGCTGTCAATTTCTTGATCATAATCTGAGTTGGAATCTTCCAAATCAGTGAAAGGACTTTCATTCTGATCTTCATCTTCATCTTCCGATGACACTTCATCACGATAATCGTTCCACGGATTGTTCTCAGCTGCAAATAAATAAGTACTAATATTAGCCAATATTACTACGAGTCAAATTACAAGGAAAGAGAATATACAACCATACCATTTGAATCGTCGCTTTCATAATCAAAATCAGATTGAGATTGACCATCATAATAGTCATCCTCCACATAAACTTGCACTCTGTACCAACGATAAATAATGAATATCAAAATTAAAATCCAATTATAAGTTTAGATTATTCAAATGTCCAAATTCATACAATGGATACTCATCGGTGGTATCCGTGTCCGTGTCAAATGTTCACCGCCAACAAAGATAAATGTCGTAAACAAATTTATCTGTTCAAAAGAAATTTAAGAGATTTAGCATTGAGAAGATCATCAAGAGTCTCATGGAAGATCACAAATTGCATGTAAAGTTAATTATAGTACACAACTTTCATTTAGACAAAACAGTTAAACTGAAAAAAAAATAAATGAATATTTAATTTTAGGAACATAAACTAGTCTAGTTTAGCAATGTTAAGAAAATATATTATTTACCATGCTAAAACAAGGGAGCAAAAGATGATAATTAGACAATATAGGAGATTCAAATATAACAAAAACTTGTGAATATTAAGGATGGCGGAGAAGATGGAACCTTCTTTAGTTGCTTTGTCATGTTCAATCTCTTCGGCTGCTTGCGGAAGGAATTCCTTTAGAAGTGGTAAATACTTATCAAAAATTCCACCATCAACCTCAGGTGCACATCTGCATTCAAGAATCTCTTATATAAACTAGAAAGTTGTGTTAAAGAAGCAATAGAAATATTAAATATTAAATTTACTTGGGTTTTACCACCCTTTCATCCTCAGCATCAACTCAAATGACATTATACAGATGATATTTTTCATGCAAAGAACAGTCTTCTGTATCTATGCTTCCCCTCTTCTCCCGTATTTGTTCGAATCGAGCACTTCTAGCAAGATCCTATAAGATTCTTGGGAATAAATCATCCAAATCCAATGCCACACAATTTCAGCAATGAAATGATAATGAAATATCTCGTGATAAAAGCAACATAAATGCACAAACAAACAACTATTATTCAAAATCATTCTAATGATTCCTTAATATTCAAGTTGGTCCTGTACATCAAAATGATTAAAAATTTTGTGATACTAATTGAGAAATCAGTTTCGTTGGAAGGAAATTAATCCATTAGCTTTCAACAATAACAATTAGACATATGATAATCAAATGTGAAGAGCATATAAAAATCAAACTGCACTTACATTTACACACTATAACAATGAAAAACTGTTTTATCACAAACACATTACTGATCATGTCCTGTGTATAATTGGTAAATCTACTTTATAAAATATTAAGGTTGCATACTTCCAATAAATTGAATCTGATGTGTAAAACGACAACACCCAAGTCCATGATATGATGTTATATTAGAAAACATCTAACACAAAAGTTCAGATGTGAATGTTTCCTGCACGGGAGAAATTGCAATGACAATTCAATAACATTAAAGCGTAATGATCTCTACCTCATGCTCTTTAATAGCCTTGGACCGCAATTGATCATGTTTCTGCAAGCACAGAAAGTGCAACAAGAATGAATCTATTATTTGAGGGAAAACTGCTGAATATTTCTAGGATTAAATAAAGTTATTAAACTAGAAAAAAATAATACTGGCATCAAAGTAGGCAAATGAAGAGCTATGCATTTCCCACAATTTTGGAAAGGCCGGTTATGATATTAAAAAAGATTCCAATAATTTATTTTTGTAAGTGATTTTAGAAACAACCAAAATCACTCACATGGATTCACATCTTTAAGAGAGAAAAAGTAAATTAACCTTCTGCAAAAATTGTGGGAGAGATTGAGGCAGGAACCATAATATAATACGTGGCAGACATTGCATGAAATTGTGTGTCATTTTAGCACTGCCGATAATAGTAGATATAAATCAACGAAAAATGCAGCAGTGAAATGGTGAACAATTCTGCGAGATTAGGTTAGGGAAATATCATCTCCTTGATGATGTAACATAAGAAATTAAATTGTTAACATTACCTTATCAGGTTTATACAAACTTCTACGCTCCTTAGGTCTCCCCTTAAATTCTTTGCTATTTCCAGAAGATTGCTGCTGGATGAGAAAAAAAAGAGAGAGAGAAAGAAAGAAGATTAAGTCTTTACCAATGAATTACAATGGGAGATTAGAAGTTCAAATGACAGAATATGTTATATCATATAACTCTATGGCACACAAATAAAGGAAAGATGATAGTGATTCAATAATCATAGGTGTACAAGGCAATATGCCTGCAGGAGATCTATGAAAATCCTGTCCGTGGAACAAAAAATATCTTTTTTGTATAGGCAAAAGCAAGGTTTTAAATGTCGAGAGGTTTGATGGCGATGACCGAACGACACGGTTTGTTGTCGATTATCGTACTGCTTACATCTTGTTTCGATACTTTTTTTATAAATTTTTAAATATTAATATTTAATTATTTTAAAGGTCATTATTCATTTAATTTCAAATATTTATTGTTAAGTATATTTCGATTTTTTTCTTGAAATAATTGATATCAAAGGGATAAAAGTAAATAAATATACTTTTCTTTAAAGAAAATTGATACATCAATAACTTAAATTAAAATTGATACATCATAACATGTTATTTTACTAATACCAAAAAGAGTGTCGTGAATCAGATGAAAACATTGGTTCTTGCGATATTCAGCTTAGATTAATCCTATAAGTCTCTAACGCCCAACTCAAATAATAATCCCATGACATGGAATATTGATATTGATTTCTCATATCCATCAATGTGTTTCGATTCATCAGGAAGTTGAATCGCCACCGAATCTGGAATCGCATACAGGATAAGGATAAACATACGTCCCCGATGTTGGATATGATTGATCACCATATAATGCATCAGAGCTATAATAAGGCCGAGAGTATGATGAACTCCGATCAGAATCAATCTCAACTAAACTCTCTCGCATATCTCGATAATCATGAGCTTCTTTTTGTCTATCACCCTTATATCGACGTTGATACTGACTTTTAATAGTTCTAGCACTATGATCTTCATCTTGAGTTGCATGTGTGAAATTTTGCTCACATGTCCAAGGCTCTGATGTTGAAGTTGATGGAATATAAGTTTCACCACCACCGGGTGCACCATCACTATCATTACTTCCATGAGTACTTGCACTGCTATTAACATCACTATCATCATTTTGAACTTCTCGTCGGATTGCAGTATCAGAAGGTGATGATGTTTCATTACTATCATCATGTTCTTGCTCATCAATTGCATCGAGTGGATTTTCATTAATTCTGAGTTGACTCCTTCCTTTAAAAGTAGGAATTATGCCCTTTCTCTTCTCTTTAATAAAAGTTGTCAGAGCTTTGCCTTTGCCTTTGTCTTTGCCTTTATCTACAGATGTTTGTTGGATTTTGGATTGAGATGCTTGAGAACGTCTAGGTCGAGATCCGTAAAATCGAAATTCTTCACAAAAGCTTCATTGTCATCATTTTCCTCAATGATACCTCTTTAGCTTGTATTATTTCAATTTCTTTGAGTAAGAAACTGAGATGGTTGTGATGGATCTCCTGCTTCATCAAGTAAAGGATTTTCGGCCTCAATAGCACTCCACCAATCCATCATTGGATCGTTATCACTTTGGGCAAATCCAATATCAAATGGGTCTACATTATCAGATTCTTGTTCTTGTTCTTCGCTTCTTACATATCGCTCTTAGTCAAGACGATATTATAATAAACATAGACCATTTTTTCCAAACGGCGATAAGAAAGACGATTTCGTACTTTGGTATGAATGAGGAGAAAGTTGACAATTTCTTTCACAACCACTCAAGACGTTGTTTGAGAGAATTCAGATCGCAATCTTTTTCAAATTCAATGATCCTCCATAATCTGTGAACCACCACTCACCGAAAGACAAATAAAATCAAACTTAACATAATATTTTCATTTGTAAATAATAATAAGTTATAATTTATACTACATTTACCGCATCCATTTTATATCTGCATGATATTGCAAAAGAATCAAAGAAAGAACCATATCCCTCTCGAAATAATCGACTTTAATTAATAGCCTCAACAGCTAATTCTCTATTTGGTTGTAGTCTTAATATTACATTTCTGAGGGCGACTAACAAATTATCATTTGTGGCAAGATTATAACGATATTGATATGCTGGATTGAGATAATAACCTGAAATAATTAAAGATATATAATTATTAATAGCAATATTAAAAAAATTATTATTAAAAAATACTTTTGCCAAAATGAATATACTTTCCCATTTGATTGTCCCACCTTGAAGTGATTATATCAATATAATGTTGATATTTAGTCGATGATTGACGCGTCTTTTAATTTCCTCTTTTTGATGAATCAGGTGGTAAATATTGCCCATCTGTGGCTTTTTGTCCATGTCGACTTTACGTAAAACAACATACAAAGGCTCTATTGCTGTAAGAATCTCTGCAATGTGATCCCAAAATCTAGTAGATATGATAATTTTGTGCGCCTCCTTACCTTCAATCGTGCTAGAGTATCGAGAGGTTTCCCAATCCTCAGAAGTGAACATGGTCTTCAATCCATTTTTTTTTTGAAACAACGACTTTAATAAAATAAAGTGAGTTGCAAACCTAGTTGCTCCTGGTCGAAGAATCTCTCCGTCAATAAATCTCCTCATTAATCCATGAACCCAATGATGATTATATATGAATTTCGTTAACAATTGACCTTTTTTTACTACCTTCTTCACTGTATCGAGTTTACCGATATCTGCCATCATCAAATCAATACAGTGTGCTGCGCATGGTGTCCAAAATAATGTTTGATACTCTTGTTCCAGTAATTCTCCGGCTCTTTTAAAGTTAGCACCATTATCTGTAATCACCTGTATTATATGCTCTACACCTATCTCTTGCACTACACTATCCATCAAATGATATATATAAGATGCATCATGATATTCTGCAGTTGCATCAACGGATTTATGAAATATCACCTTTCTATTGCAATATAGTAGAAAGTTGATAATGCTCATCCGTGTAGGTCCTGTCCAGCCATCACACATCAATGTAACCCCATATAAGTTCCATTGCTTCTTGCATGATAGAATCCAAGTCTTGATTTCCTCCACTTGTTCATCTAAATATGGACCAACAATTTCATGCGCAGTTGGAGGTTGAATACCAGGACCACATTTTTGGATGTTAGATACCATTGCGTAGTATGCTATTTGCCACGTTGGAAGGAATTCGATTAAAATGAAAAAATTTAGCAATACTTTGGCCGATTGATTTCTTCTTCTCTTTTGTATAAGCATCATCAATCCTAGTTTGTTTACTAGCTTGGTCTGAGAATGCAAATGGATCAATATCAGCAATATCAACTGCACGCCTTCGTGATGTAGAAGGAAAGAAACGACCAATACCAGTTTTTGTTGAAGCAATGCGAGCACTTGCAGTTCTCTCTAGTGTTGCTGCACTAGTTGAGCCACTTCCACTAGCACCAAATGAGCCACTACCACTAGCGCCAACTATTTTGCCACCATATCGCATATGTTCATCATATGCATATTGAGTTCTAGAAGCAGAAAAGAGTCAAAATTCTTCTTCATTTACATCTTCACCACGACCTTCAAATGGTGCTTCAGAAGCTCGCCTATCAAAATTTTCCTGTTGTTGTTGTCGCTTATACTTCAATTCTTTTTTCTCATCAAGTTCCTGTTTCATTGCACGACGAATTCCATCGGGAACTTGTGAACATCTAGAAACATCCGGATATCCACCAGCAAGATGTTGTTTTATGCGTGTAGCTCCACCGCCACGTCCAATCATATCGCAATATAAACATTGCCAATGAAATCGATTTTCTAATCGATGTGCATGTCTCCAAGCTGGATCACAAGAATGTTGTTTTGGTGCCATTTGCCTACCTATGCATTATAAAAATTTAAAAAAAATACTAAAAAAATAATTCACAATGAATATTCATAATTACAATATTAAAAAATTTAAAATAAAAATTATATAATTTATCGTTTTAGTCTCGGTCCCATTCTCAATCAATTAATACATCTTCAATTAAATTATTCAAAAAAATATTATCTAAATAAAAATATATATTATTAGATATTTTTAATAATTAAATATTTTTTATTTTTATTATAATTTATATTTATTTTGTTTTTAATATAAAATAATAAAAATATTAATTTATATAAAATAATTATATAAATTAGCTATTAATTTTTTAAAATTATACTGATATATTTATATATTAAAATTTATAAAATATAATAATTATATTAAATACTGTAATTTATATATATTATTAATATATAATTTATATTATATTTTAAAATTATATATATACCAGTAAAAATTTTAAAATTTCTAAAATATAAATATTTTAATTTTTTTTATAAAATTCTAAAATTATTTCATTTTTTTAAAATTTTATTAATTTTTAAAAATAATTAAAGATGTAATTTTAAATAAATTATAAATTGAATTTAGAATTTAATTAAAATATTTTTTATTTGTTTAATTTTATAATTTTAAATAAAAATATAAATTAATTAATAATTAATTTAATTAAATTTTACCGTTTAATTATTTTATAATATTAATAAAATTTTAATTAATAATTTATTTAATTATAATTATATTATAATTTTTATATTAATTATTTATATATTAATATATATTGATCGCGATCGTTTAATTATTGATGATCGATCCATTGCCGCGATCACGGATCGCGATGGTGATCGCGATCGCGCTCGGCTACTCCGCCGCGATCACCGATCCCCGAGATCGATCCGCTGCGCGCGCCGCGATCATCGATCGCGATCGCGTTTCTGTGATCGCGATTCCGATCGAAGCGCGATCGAAGCGCGATTGAAACGCGATCGCGGATCGCGCTCGGGATCGCGATCGCCATCGAAGCGCGATCGAAGCGGATCGAAGCGGAGCAGCGGATCGCGATCGCGTTTCTGTGGCGATCGCGCTGCGATGGCGATCGCGATCCCGCTTCGCGGGCGGGCGAGCCGGGCGAACAACGATCGCGATCGCCACGTGGCGCGCGATCGCGCGGATCGAAGCGCGATCCACGTAAACGCGATCCACGGCGCGCGATCGGCGGGATCGGCTTCGCGCGGGCGATCGCCATCGGCGCGATCGCGCTTCGCGGCGATCGCGATCCACGTGGCGCTTCGTTCGCGATCGCGTTGTGATCGCGCCGATCGCGACGCCATCGGGCGAATAATGCATAATCGTATTCGAGTCGTCGCCGCCGCCGCTTCCGCTGCCGCCGCTGCCACGCTTGCTGCCGCGTTGTTCGCTGCGCCACGCGCCGCGCTCTTTGCTCGCGCTGCTGCTCCTTCGCTGCGAAACAGGTTTTTATATAACTCACGCGATCTTTAATCGATCGCGCGTGAAAATTCGATCGCGCGTGAACGAATTTTTAATCGATCGCGCGTGAACCCTTCTGTCGCGCGAGATTTCACGCTAGTGTTTCGTCCCACCACGGGCAGTGCGCTTTAAATCCGCTTTGATTTAAACGACTCGAGTTTTAAAACCATGGGCAAAAGAGCATTCCTATCTATAAAAAAGAAAAGAAGTGATTGCAAGTTAAAGTTAATTATCTGATTTATTGCAAGTAGGAGCATCATAAACTGTGTTAATGTAAACAAGAGGAAGAACGAGAAGCATCTTAAAAGATAACCACCTCTCAAAACAAATGACAAAGGAGAATACAAGAGTAACATAGATTAGGTATTAACCAGAAACGAATGCAGCACATCTTTGACAGACTGGGAGTGCCCAACTGTCTCAAGACGGTGAACCAACATCTTCTTACTTGCAAGCTCATTGAGAACTGCATTTCAGAAGCCTCTTTGATAAGAAATTTTCAATCAAATATGTTAACATCACAATGACTCATTAAGAACTTTTCTTATCGATATCATGATTGAAAAATCCATAATTATATTCAATATCATTTATAAATTAATAAAAGCTAATAACAGATGACTATATCATTTATAAATTAATAGAAGCTAATAGCAGACCATTGATATATGCTACCCCATTTCAGTTTGACTCATTCTTTCTAAGTCACTAGCATATAAAAAAAGATGGATTATTCTAGAAACCATTTTTGAGTAGGAACGACTCAAAAATGCATGCATTATGATAATCCCATTGAAAAAACAGCAACAAGAAAAGAAGAAAGTGAAGGCTATACCTTTTCCCGTGCCGCAATCAGAAATGGAGAGATTTCCAAGATCCAGGAATGCTTTTTTATGCGGCCTTTCATTGATCTCTAACCCTGTGTGCATACACACACAAAAAAAACACACTTTTATCTCCCATTCTCTCCTCCGCCTCCTTAATATTATCCAAACATAATTACAAAGGGAAAAAAGATGAAGAAAAATAACTTACAGAAGGCGTCGAGTTTCGCCTGGGAGGCCTTCCGCTTAACCCTAACAATCACCGGCTTTCCGGCGACCGAACTCAGCGGAGGAGTCATCGAAGTGAAACTTAACGCCATAACAGGCTCTGTCGCACGATCACCAGACAAGGGCAAGATCAGGCGAACAAGCAGATTAGGGCGAGCAAGAATCGAGGTTTCGCTTTCGCAGAAAAGAAGCGAATCAGACAGACAGACAAACGGCAAGTAAAAAATGAGGCAAAAGCACGCCGACCTGGTTACTTATAGGTTACGCGATATATCGGATCCAAAAATGAATAGGATTTGTATTTGTAAACGGGTCCATTTTCGAAACCCGACTAGCAATTTTAAAATTGAAATTCTTTTATCGGATTCGATGATGTTTTGATTAATTTTTATTTTTCTAAAAGCTTGTTTTTCTATTCTGTTGGTGTTCAAATTTTTACAGGATTGCTATTTTTTTTTCTTTTTATTTAAAAAAATCCTAATTATGTTGTTAAATTTTAGATTTGTCTTAGATGATATTAGATTATCCTACATTTTAGATTTGATGATATAATTATTATTTTTATCAAAATTTTTTAATTATTTATAGCGGGTTAATAACTATCTCCAGTTAGGGAGATTTAGCAGAATAAAAATCAAACGTTAACTATTTTTTTATAAAATAAAAAACTTATAAAATATATTTATTTTATAAAATTTCTTTTTAAAAATGAGACAAACAAGATTATAGTATTAAGATTAATATGTCAAATTATGCTTAAAATTCTTAAAAGAAATAAAAACTAATATTATTATTTATAAATTATATATCACATGTCATAATTCATGTAATATAGTATACCGATCATTAACTCGAATATTCTTATTTAACACAGTGTATAATAATTCAAAAGGATGTCTCCATCTCAGTGCACCCGTAGAAATAAGTGTATTAAGCTAAGAGAATATTTATATGTTTCTCCAGCATTACAAAATAGGGATGAGATCAAAAAATAGGAATAAGCTAAAGGAAAGAATGTCCACGTATTCTTTGAAATGAGCATTTTTTTCTCCTCTCGTTCGCTACCCCATAAAAGTATTTAGAGTTCTAATCTACATGGAAAATTTGAATGGAAATGAAACGAATGGATGGATGTGTACGAGCACGATAGCCACATCGAATGTTAGATCGATCAGGATAAAATATGTTTAAGCGAATCAATTAAATATTTTATCATCCAAATCAACTTTTGTTATCTAATTCTCCGAGTGATGAATATATTAATGTGTAAACTTGTAACGATCAAATGTTAATGGCAGATCTATAATCACTCGAACAAAACAATCGACCATTGATGACTGACGATTGGTATTATCACTTGGGCAAGTAGACAAGCAAGAGACAACAAGATGAGCTCTTTATCCTGTAGGGTTTTTCTTATCAAGTCTGAGAGGGGAAACTTCGCTTCCCACTTCACCTCGGTTGCTTGTTCATAGCGATCTCATCGATGTCCCCGGATTAAAAAATTTAATCCTAGACAGAAGGGATTGCCCAAACAACCAAGTCATCGCCGTGCTATTCGTTTAGAGAGGTCACTTGAACAAACTCGTTGTACAAGCGACCAACCTCTATTCTACGAGTAGCCGCGGAATAGACGATGTCCGGATCGTCGGTTTTTGTGTTTATGTTCGGGAACCAAGTATTATTTAGCTACAAATAGAATTTATCATGCTCATAATTGGAAAAAACAAATACAAACAAGTAACAAAAGAGAATAGAGAATAGGTATACCTCTCGATCTTCTAATGTATGACCTTCCTCCTTTCGAACGTCGTGTGGGCGACGATCTACCAAAAGTTGAAGCTCCTAGATAGCCAATCTTCCTTCCTTGCTCGTTCCGAGCAAGAGGAAGAATAGAAACAAAGCTTTATTCCTTCTTTCAACCAACCAACAACCTCCAAGGAAGGAGCTTGCCTCCGGCCAAGAAGGAGGAGGAGATTATGGTGGAAACCGGCCAAGACACCAAGGGAAAGCCCTATATCTTATTTCCACCACCTAAGGAGAAGGAGAAGAGGGTCTTTGGCCGCCGGCCAATGGCTGGAAAGGGCTGGAAAAATCTGCTAGACGTCGGCCACCTTGAAGGAAGAAGAAGAAAGGAAAATACTTCCTTATTTGGTGCCGCCCAAGCCTCCAAAACCCTAAGCCTCCAAACCCTAATCATATCTCAATTAGGATTCATAAGTTGCCGCCCACCCCTTGCACTCCTTTTATAGAGTTAGGGATAAGTCATGTTTTAATCTCCACCATTGGTTCTAGGGATTTAATCTCAACCGTCGGATCTAGAGATTTAATCTCAACCGTCGGATCTAGAGATTTAATCTCTACCTTTGGATCTAGAGTTTTGTTTCTATCCATTGGATCTAAGCTTCATGAGGTGTTAATAGGCTACATTAGGGACCATGAGGAGGAGTTGGATCTTGGCCACCCATGGATCAAGCCCACATAAAGTCCGATCCATTAATGATAATCCAATCCACTAAAGGATTATCATTGATCTACCTCACCAACCCCCATAAGATAATATGGGCTCCATATATTATTTGTACATTTTCTCTCCGTGTTTAAGATCTCGAATGTCCGTCAATTAATTAATTTACTGACCATTAATTAATCAACATCTAACTCCATGAGTAGTACCACTCAACCTTTTCATCATGCCGGACCAAGTCCACCTGCAGGGTTTACATGATGAACCTTATTAGCTCCTCAAGGGGACATCATCATCCTAATATATAGGACACGGTTTCCTCTTATAATCAACGACACACCATATAAATAATATCATCTCCCAACTTACCGAGCCTATCGATTTAATCTATAAATCTCGCCTAATGGTAAATCAAAGAGATGAATACTAAGTATATGTGCCCGTTATTATATCGGGATTAAGAGCATGTACAAAATAATATCTAAGGTCCGATTCGATTATGTAGTCAGTAATAAATCGAATCACCTCTACGTCGGTCCAGCTCAATACACACAAAGTGCACTAGTGTAATTCTATGGTCAAGACAAATCAATACCAAATCATACTACAACCATTCCGATGGTTTGTCTAAAGTCATCTCGGTTGTGAGTCTTCACTTATACTTTACAAGGAGCCAATAACATGATCTCCCGTGTGACACCACACACCATGTTATCTACAATGTAATGTATTAGACAATATTGCATAACCATAAAAATATGCAAACAATGATCATGTGATTCTTATTTCAAAATAAAGATGTTCATACAAAAGATAGACTTTTCAGTATACATCCCTACAATCTCCCACTTATACTAAAAGACTATGCTGTCCTCAAACTACTATACATCTAATTCTCATTCCCTCCACATGTCTATCAAAAGCTCTCGCCAGAAGGGCTTTAGTGAAAGGATCTGCCAGGTTATCCTCCGATGCAATCTTGGCCACAACAACTTCTCCTCTCTTTACGATTTCTCTTATCAGGTGGTACTTGCGCTCTATGTGTTTACTAGCCTTATGGGCTCGTGGTTCCTTCGAGTTTGCAACTGCACCACTATTATCACAATAAATTGTGATAGTTCTGGGCAAACCAAGAATCACATCCAAGTCCATCAGGAAGTTCCTGAGCCACACAGTTTCTTTGGCCGCCTCAGAGGCTGCCACATACTCATCTTCCATGGTGGAGTCCGCCACGCATTTCTGCTTGACACTCCTCTATACAATGGCTCCACCTCCCAAAGTAAACACAAAACCTGAGGTAGACTTACTGTTATCCCTATCAGATTGGAAGTCGGAATCCGTGTAACCCACAGGGAGTAATTGGTCTGTCCGGTAAACCAGCATATAATCTTTAGTCCTTCTCAGGTACTTCAATATATGCTTTACCGCAGTCCAATGTCCCTGTCCTGGATTACTCTGATATCTGCTGACCATGCCCACGACAAAGCAGATATCTGATCTCGTACATAGCATTGCATACATGAGGCTTCCTACTACCGAAGCATAAGGAACTGCCTTCATCTCCTCTATCTCCTCAGATGATCTAGGACACATCTCCTTAGATAAAGGAACTCCATGTCTGAAAGGTAGAAAACCCTTCTTGGAGTTCTGCATACTAAAATGATCCATAATCGTGTCTATGTATGAAGCTTGGGATAAGCACAACATCTTTTTCCTACGATCTCTTATAACCTTGATCCCAAGGATGTGTCCCACCTCTCCCAAGTCCTTCATATCAAACTGTTTGGACAACCATACTCTTACGTCCGATAACACCTTGATATTGTTATCAATCAACAAAATGTCATCTACGTATAGTACAAGAAATACCACTACGTTTCTGTCACATCTCTTGTATACACAAGACTCATCCGAACTTTGAATAAATCCATAAGACTGGATTACTTCATCAAAGCGGATGTTCCAAGACCTCGAAGCTTGCTTCAATCCATAAATGGACCGATTAAGCTTACATACAAGATGCTCTTTGCCCTTCGCAATGAATCCCTTTGGTTGCTTCATATAGATGTTTTCCTCAAGACTTCCATTAAGGAAAGCTATCTTGACATTCATCTCCCACACCTCATAATCCATATGAGCTGCTATGCATAAGAGAATCCGGATAGACTTAAGCATAGCTACCGGCAAAAAGGTCTCCTCATAATCGATATCCTCTTTCTGAGTATACCCCTTCGCAACAAGCCTTGCTTTGAAGGTCTCAACCTTCCCATCTATTCCTCTCTTTCTCTTGTAGATCCACTTGCATCCAATGGTTTTTACACCATCGGGTGGGTCTACTAGCTCCCAGACCTGATTTGAATCCATAGATTCAATCTCAGTATTCATTGCACTTTGCCAAGATGCTGTATCTTTATCTTGGATTGCTTCATCATATGTCCAGGGATCAGGTTCATGTTCGCCAGGGATCAAATCAGAAGATTCTCCCAAGAACATGAATCTATCAGGCTGTCTCACAACCCTCCCACTACGACGAGGTATCTCCTGTGTATCCTCTGTGACACGCGGTGCAGTGATTTGTGGTATATTCTCTTGTACCGATGGTACTGAAGAAGTGACTTCCCCTTTTAATTCCTTTAGAACAATTTTACTCTTGGGCTTGTGGCTCATCACATAGTCTTCCTCTAGAAATCTGGCATTCATGCTAACGATCACCCTCTGATCTCTAGGACTATAAAACAAACCACCCTTCGTTCCTCTAGGATACCCAACGAACATGCGTACTTCTATACGAGGTTCCAACTTACCCGCATCTGCCTTCAGCACATGTGCTGGACTCCCCCATATCCGAATATGTCTTAGACTAGGCTTTCACCCAATCCACAATTCTGTGGGAGTAGAAGGCACTGATTTAGATGGAACCAAGTTCAGAATGTACACCGCCGTATCTAGAGCATATCCCCAGAACGAATCTAGCAACTCAGAATAACTCATCATTGATCTAACCATCTCCATAAGAGTCCTATTCCTTCGCTCTGCTACACCATTCCGCTGGGGTGTACCAGGTGCAGTCAATTGGGATTGAATCCCAGCCTCTGATAAGTAGTTCCTAAACTCTCCCAAGAGGTACTCACCACCACGATCAGATCATAGTGTCTTGATACTTTTACCTTGACGTTTCTCCACATCAGCCTTGAATTCTTTGAACTTGTCAAAGCATTCAGACTTGCGGCGCATCAGGTAAATGTATTCATATCTTGAGTAATCGTCTATAAAAGAGAAGAAATACTCAAAACCACCACTAGCCTAGATAGACATAGGACCACACAAATCAGAATGAATCAATTCTAACATATCTTTGGCTCTATACCCCTTGGCCTTAAAAGGCCTCTTGGTCATCTTACCCTCCAAGCAAGATTCGCAGGTTGGGAGATCCTCCACCACTAATGAACCCAAAGGTCCATCAGCTATCAACCTTTGAATTTTGCTTAGGTTAATGTGACCAAGCCTAAGATGCCAAAGATACGTTTAGTTCATCTTCGAAGATTCTTTTCTCTTATTGGAATTAGAAGATGAGTTATTAACTTCAATTTGCATCATGGGAGGTTTTGGTTAAAGTGTGTATAAATTTCCTATCAATGCACCCGAATAGATAATGTCCCTATTCCTTCTGTTGGACTTTTTGAGCCGCAAAAATCGCTTTTTGCGTTGCGGAAACCTCGGAAGCCCCGGCCACGGATCCGTGCGAAGTATAAAAATAAAACTAACATGTATGTGTTTAATACCTTTAGATCTACTCTAGATCTACATGATAAGAAGTTACCCTTGAAGCGATGCCCTTCGCTTATCCCGCTCGTCCAAATGGATTGTCGGAACTCGAGAGTGTCAAGTGCACACTCCTCTATTGGCATCCACACAAGTAATAGGTGGAGAAAAGACAATCTTGAGTGTGCTAGCACTCCTTGAAGGTCTCGGCAATGGAGGATTGGGAGAGTAAGAGAGAAAGAGAGCCAAGGAAGAAGATGATCTAAGGAAGAAGAAGATGGAGTTACCCAAAATCAATTCTCTCCTCATCAAGAAGTGGTTGGCCACTTCAAGGCTTGGGAGGTTACATGCATGCATGTAACTCCAAGAGTCAATGGCTCTTAGTCTCCCTCATGAGGTGGCACCACATGATAAGTCAATGATGATGTGGAGCATCATCATTGGTCGGCCATGCCAAGTCATCATCATGACATGACATTTGGTCAAGTCAAACTTGACCTTTCATCTTCCCTCTCAAATCAAGTCAAACTTGACCTCTTATCTCCCATGGTTGATCAAATCCAACCATTTGATTCAAGTCAATTTTAATTTAATGAATCTCTATTCATTAATTTAAATTTATTTGATGAATTAAATCTAAATTAGACTCATTCAATACTTGAATCAAATTGAGTCCAACTCAATTAGTCTAATTAGGATTACTCTTAATCCAATTTGGTTCATCACATGAACCTAATCCTCATGGTCCATCATATAAACATAATCTCCATCTAATTGCCCTTTGTGTGTGACCCTATAGGTTCTTGTAACGTTGGCAATGTCCCTAAACCGATTTAGGAACATAAGCAATGAGCGGTATCTAGCAACACATTATTGGTACCCAAGTTACAAGAATGTTGAGCTCCAACATCACCTTTGTGACTACTAATTGTGACTCTCACAATATGTGACAATGTCCCTCTATCCTTGACATCTAGATTGACCAATTGAGGTATAGACCATGTCATCCTCGGTACAATCTATATCTTGAACTCCAAATAGACTCACTCTAATCAAATGAGCTCAATATCTCATATTGACTCATTTGGGCATGACTATGCACTTCGTGGTCTCACTCTATCAAGAATATCGATATCACCTCCGTCATATAGGAGGGATAGATCCCATCTACATCACTCACATCCCTCCGCATAATTTGTTACATACCCAGTAATCGCCTTTATAGTCCACCCATTTATGGGCGACGTTTGACGAAGCCAAAGTATGCAACTCCTTATGTAGGGAACCATGGTGACTTCAGGTCTAAGGACTAATAGTCATACTAATAGCCACATGAGAAAGTATATGACACTCATATAACGATCCATGATACTTTCTCATGGCGGGTCATTTAGTATACATTCTCCAATGCATACCCATGTGTCAACTTGATATCTCATATCCATGACTTGTGAGATCAAGTCATCATATTGACTTACATGCTAGTCTCTACGCATTAACATTGTCCCTGAATGTTAATACTCGACTAGGAATGATTAAGAGTAGTGTTCTCTATATTATCTCATTATCGATTCAACCAATCGATTGATATAGATAAGAACCTACTACTCAAGGACATTATTATATTTAGTTATTTGACACCAATACAAGTAAATATAATAACCATGCCTTTATAAATAGGAATATGATACAATAAAGTCCATACAACAATCATCACATGATTGGCTCTAGGGCTTTCACTAACAATCTCCCACTAGTACTAGTGTCAATCACCGTAGTATCTAATACCCAATGACCTAGTGTGACCATTATGCTTTTTCTGTGCCAAAGCCTTGGTCAAGGGATCTGCGATGTTAGCCTCTGTGGGTACTCTACAAATCTTCACATCTCTTCTATCGATAATCTCTCGAATGAGATGGAAGCGCCGTAGTATGTGTTTGGTCCGCTGATGTGAGCAAGGTTCCTTAGCCTGTGCAATCGCTCCATTGTTGTCACAATAGAGCTCTATGAGATCTGCTATGCTAGGAACCACTCCAAGCTCAGTAATGAACTTGCGGATCCAAACTGCCTCCTTTGCTATCTCAGATGCAGCAATATAATATACTTTGTAGAATCAAGAATCGTGTCTCGCCCAACTCTTCCAGCTCACAGCGCCACCATTCAAGCAAAACACGAACCCTGACTGCGATCTATAATCATCCTGGTCAGTTTGGAAGCTGGCATCGCTGTAACCCTTTACAGTTAGCTCCTCATCGCCTCCAAATATCAAGAAATATTCTTTAGTCCTTCTCAAGTACTTAAGAATATTCTTGACTGCTATCCAGTGACGCTCACCTGGATCTGACTGGTATCTACTCGTCATGCTCAAAGCATACGAGACATCAGGACGAGTATATAGCATGGCGTACATGATAGATCCTATAGCAGATACGTAAGGGATCTTATCCATGCAGTCTCTCTCCTCTCTAGAAGAGGGACTTTGAGTTTTCGAAAGACTCACACCATGTGACATCGGCAGAAGTCCCTTCTTGGAATTCTGCATGGTAAACTGTAGTAATACCGTGTCAATGTATGTACTGTGACTTAGGCCAAGCAATCTCTTAGATCTATCTCTATAGATCTTGATGCCTAGAATACAGGCTGCTTCACCTAAGTCCTTCATTGAGAAGCACGTCCCCAGCCAAGTCTTCACAGACTGTAGTGAAGGGATGTCATTCCCAATGAGTAGTATGTCATCCACATACAATACAAGGAAGACAACTGTATTCCCATTAACCCTCTTGTAGACACAGGGTTCATCTTCATTCTTGATGAAACTAAACTGTTTGATCGCATCATCGAATCGAAGATTCCAGCTCCGAGAGGCTTGCTTTAGCCCATAAATGGACCTTTGCAGTTTGCATACTTTCCTAGTATGCTGTGGATCTTCAAAACCCTCAGGTTGTGTCATGTACACATCCTCGAGTAAGTTTCGATTCAAAAATGCGATTTTGACATTCATCTGCCAGATCTCATAATTGTGGTATGCTGCAATAGCAAGCAAGATCCGAATGGACTTAAACATCGTCACTGGAGAAAAGGTTTCATCATAGTCAATACCATGAATTTGCTTGAAACCTTTAGCCACCAATCGGCCCTTATAGGTATGCGTAAGTCCATCCATGTCAGTCTTTCTCCTAAAGACCCACTTACACCCAATGGGTTTGACCCCTTCAGGTGGATCAACCAAAGTCCATACTTGGTTGGTGTACATGGATTCCATCTCGGATCTCATGGCCTCTAGCCATTTCTCAGAATCTGGGCTCATCATAGCTTCCTGATAGGAGATAGGCTCATTCTCAATGAGCATAACGTCATCATGGTCAGACAAGAGAAATAAATATCTCTCAGGCTGACGACGTACCCTATCAGACCTGCGAAGAGGTAGGTCTACATGAACAGGTGATTGTTCCACAACTCTTTGTGCAATAACCTCATCACCCACAACACTTTGTGGTTCCTGTTCAACCTCCATCAAGGCCTCAGTGCTATGGTCCTTATCTTGAATTTCTTCAAGATCGAACGTACTCTCACTAGTTTTTCTAGAAACAAAATCCCTTTCTAGAAAAACCTCAGTCTTTGCCACAAACACTTTGTGCTGACTGGGAATGTAGAAGTAATATCCTTTTGTATCCTTGGGATATCCAACAAAATAGCACCTATCGAATTTGGGTCCCAGTTTGTCTGAGACTTGACGTCGAACGTAAGCCTCACAACCCCAAATCCTCATAAAAGACATCTTGGGATTTCTCCCTGTCCATATCGTATATGGTATCTTTATCACAACCTTGGATGGTACACGGTTAAGGGTAAAGGTTGTTGTGTCTAGAGCATATCCTCAAAAGGATATAGTAAGATATGTGTGGCTCATCATAGATCATACCATATCTACTAGGGTACGATTCCTCCTTTCGGATACACCATTCCATTGTGGTGTTCCAGGAGGAGTGAGTTGGGATAGAATCTCACACTCAGCTAGATAGTCACGAAACTCATGTCTAAGGTATTCACCACCTCGATCTGATCGAAGTATCTTAATACTCTTGCCAAGCTAGTTTTGTACTTCATTCTTGAATTCTTTGAACTTTTCAAAGGATTCTGATTTATGTGTCATAAGATACACATAACCATATCTAATGAAGTCATCAATAAATGTAATGAAGTACCTGTAACCACCTCTAGCAGCAACATTGAAAGGGTCACATACATCACTATGTATAAGTCCTAACAAGTCTGTTGCTCTTTCGCTGTGTCCACTAAAGGGAGTCTTGGTCATCTTGCCTAAAAGGCAAGACTCACATGTCTCATATGATTCAAAATCAAATGAGTCTAGCAGCCCATCCTTATGGAGCTGAGATAAGCGACTCTCGTTTATGTGACCTAAGCGACAATGCCAGAGATAGGTTTGGTTCAACTCATTTGACTTGAACCTTTTGGTACTTATGTTATAGATAAGGCTCTCTAAGTCTAGAAAGTAGAGTCCGTTCATTAGAGGTGCACTACAATAGAACATATCATTTAAATAAACTGAACAACATTTGTTCTTTATTATAAATGTAAATCCTTTCTTGTTCAAACAAGAAACCGAAATGATGTTCTTAGTTAAGGCAGACACATAACAACATTCATCTAATTCTAGTATAAGCCTAGAGGGAAGAGATAGATCATAAGTTCCTACAGCAACAGCAGCAACCCTTGCTCCATTGCCAACTCGTAGGTCCACCTCGCCCTTTGTCAATGCCCTGCTATTTCTCAGCGCCTGCACATTGGTACAAATGTGAGATGCACATCCGGTATCTAATATCCATGATGAAGAAATAGATAGATTGACTTCTATAATATTTATACCTGAAGTAGAAGTCTCACTTCTCTTCTTCTTAAGATCTTCCAGGTATGCCTTGCAGTTACGCTTCCAGTGTCCAGCTTCCTTGCAGTGGAAGCAAGCCCCTTCCTTGGCCACCCCTCCTTTGGGTTTCAGTTCCTTGCCTTTGCCCTTGGCTTGAGACTTTCCCTTACCTTTAGGCTTTCCCTTTCCTTTCTTCTTTTGCACCATCAAAATGACGTCAGTTTTTCCCTTCTTAAGGTTGAGCTCAGCAGTTCTCAACATGCTGAGCATCTTAGGCAGTGGCTTATCAATTTCATTCATGACAAATTGATTGTAGCTTTGCGGCAAAGACTGCAAGATCAAGTCAGTGGCCAGCTCTTGGCCAAGGGGGAATCCCAATCTCTGTAGATTTTCTACGTACCCAATCATCTTGAGTACATATGGACCTACGGGAGTCTCATCTTGCATTTTGGAACCAAACAGTGCCTTAGAGACTTCATATCTCTCGTGCCTTGCTTGTCCTTGATATAATTGACGAAGATGTTCAACCATATCATAAGCATTCATGAACTTGTGTTGCTTCTGAAGCTCAGAGTTCATGGTCGCGAGCATTAGACATGACACATCTAATGCATCATCTTGATGCTTCTTGTAAGCATCTTTGTCAGCTCGTGAGGCAGTGGCAGGAGGTGCCTCCGGAATGGGTTGCTCCAGGACGTACAGCTTCCTTTCTTGGGTGAGAACGATTCTCAGGTTCCTGTACCAGTCCAAGAAATTTGCTCCATTGAACTTGTCCTTCTCAAGGACAGAATGCAGAGAGAGAGTGTTTGTGTTTGTCAACATAGTAATCTACAATATACAATGCAGAGAATTAATATCATATTCCTTTTATCATTTAATTAGGCCTTTAATCAAATGACGCTCCCACTGAATTATAGGAATTTTGTAGAATCGAGTTTGGATGTGGTCAAACCACATTACTAGATTCATACAAACTAGCTATAATTCCTGCGGGACAAGATCCACATCATACTAAGCCTTGAGTTAGCTTTGGCTAAATCGCCCAAGACTTAGTACGATCGGTGGGTAACACATTACCGATTACATCTCTATGCAACTCTTATTTATAGGATCAATACCTGTTGGGTTTTCGGCACCGCGGCGTGTGTGTGTTCGATCATGTTTCGCAAACATGAGCACAGCGGAAGCAATTAAAAATAATAAATCTATATTTATTACAACACACACAACACACGCATGCATATTACAACAAGTGTAGACATAACCGTAAATTAAAATTTGCAATAAAAGAAATTATCTACGTTATACCTTTCGTATGACGTGTAGCGGGAACGGCATCAACCGGAACGATCCTCGTAAGAATCGTCTCTATCCGTATCCACGCCGAGCTCCTCGGGATGACTTCGCTAAGTCACGAGCTTCGTCTTCGTATGGGTTACTAGCCTCGTGTTGAAGACGACGTGATCGAGAGATGATCACGATCCGAATCCAAATTCGGATCCTAAAACGAGTTCTCAAAACTCGCTTCTCCGGAGAGGTATTCATCAACCAATTGACGAATCCTTCGTCCTCCACCTCAGAGGATTACCGGAGATCAAATCCCCGGTAAGTTAGCCGCTGTCGGAGCACTAACCGTCGTCCAAACGACGCTCCGACGAGAGGAGGAGAAGCTGTCCAGAAAACTGGACAGCTTGGTGGAGGATATAGGCGTCGGCCAACCAAGGAAAGAAAAGGCTCACCTTGATGCCAAACCTATAGGAGATCACCGGAGGGTCGCCGGAGGATAGCCGGATGAAGCTTGGACGCCGGCAACAAGTTGGACGGCGGCACAAGAGGTTGGGCGGCGGCACACTAGGGTTGGCGCCGAAAACCTCCTTCAAGGGGTGGGCGGCAACTCCAAGAGCTAGAGTTTTGGATTAGGGTTTAAGCCCTATTTTATAGAGAACTAATTCTCTTAATGGTTAATGGATCATATCCATAAAGCCCGTTAACCCGCTCCATTAAGATAAGTTAAAATAAACCAAACCATGATGGTTTATTTTAAGTTAAAACGAACCGAACCAACCTTTGGTTCATTCGTTTAATATAAACCAAATCCTTTGGTTTATTCTCATCCATTGGATTAGAACCAAACCATTTTGGTCCATCCATTATGTCTTCATAAGACACGGCCCATCCACGCTTCCATTGCGACTGAAACAATTTCATGCTCGCTTTATGTTTGGTCCAACCAAACATAGTCTCTCTCGGTCTGAGAATCCCATTCTCAAGCTCGTTTTAAATCCTTTGGATTACACTCGTTGTGCGTGTGACCAAATAGGTTCTCGGTTTATGTTGGCCGTCTATAATTAACCATTAATTATAGAACGATCATGAGTGACACCTAGTAGTACATCATGATCCATAATTAACCGAAAAGATCAACGGTTGATCCAGAACTATTTCTGAAACCCTTCAGTAGCTCGAATGAATCGTGCCCCATTCCCTTCACTCATCTTATACCCACTTGGTTCAGGACATGGTCTATTGTGTCAGTCCCTACTAGGCTGACTACGTCACACCTAGCCCAAGTATCATTTCCTCGTCCTACGGATTCTAGTTACTCCACATGTATCGAAGAGTACTTTACTCTAAACATGTAATGCTTTGGCCAAAGACTTTAGTAACAATCCGACGAGAGGCCATGGGTATACATCTCCTCGCAAGGAGTGGTGAATCCTTTATAGGCTATTCAAACACCTTCGATCATTTCGACTTATACCCAATCATCCCGGGTCCACATCTCCTCGGAGATGTTTGCTTAAGATGTCAAAGCATAAGTCTCTATGATCAAGATGACTTGAATACCGCAAGTCAAAGGAACATCGCACTTAAGCCACTGTAAGAACTTCATTGACATATCTATATATGCAGAGAACCATATGAAGTCTTACGGCTGGTCACTCCAATGAACTAGTTACCATAACTAGCATCCACGATTAACTCCGGACATCACAATGTCTCCAGCCAGTGAGAATCAGCTGCTTGGATACACCAAGGAGTATACCTCGTGCTAGTCCCGACAGAATTGATGGTGTCCAAATCCATCAATTCATCGACTAGGGATAATTCCGATACATCACAATTACACATGTAGAGATACTCACTAGTTGTAATCCAATCACAAATTCTCTCATGCTGTGAATCGTATCGTGGACATTCAGTAAATGAGTTTAAGATCCAATCAAATACATAAAACATGTATACTCAAATAGTGAATCTTCATTTATCATATAAATGGTTCATACATAAGGCGATTGCCTTAGAACATCTCTCATATATTACTAACAAACTCCCACTTTGCCTAATGCCAATCGCTACGGTATCCAATACCATAAGCTCGAACATGACCCTCAAACTTATTTTGAGGTAATGCCTTAGTCAAGGGATCCGCTAAGTTCCTTTCAGTGGGAATTTTCTCGATTTGTATTTCGTTCCTACTGATGATCTCTCTGATAAGATGATAGCGGCGAAGCATATGTTTGGATCATTGATGAGACTTCATCAAGTTCATAGATGAACTTCTTGATCCAAACCGCTTCCTTTGCTGCTTCCAAAGCTGCAACGTATTTTGCCTTAGTGGCAGAATCCGCTATAGTGTCAAGCTTGGAACCTTTCCAACTTATTGCGCCTCCATTCTAGGTGAATACATACCCAGACTGAGACATGGAATCATCCTTGTCTGTCTGGAGCTGGCATCCGTATACCCACGTATCACCATGTACCCTTCTCCATATATTAGGAACACATCCTTAGTTCTTCTCAAGTACTTAAGGATCGTCTTAACAACCACCCAATGATCCATTCCTGGATCGGACTGGTATCTGCTCGTGACACTCAGAGCATACAATACATCGGGCCTCGTACATAACATAACATACATGATAGATCCTATTGCGGATGTATAGGGAATCTTACTCATGCAAATCCTCTCGTCTTCTGTGCGCGGACACATAGACTTCGAAAGGTGTACCCCATGCCTGATGGGTAGGAAACCTTTCTTAGATTCCGACATGCTAAACCTCTTTAGCACTCTGTCTATATATGTAGACTGCGAAAGACCAAGCAACCATTTCGATCTATCTCTATAGATCTTAATCACAAGGATGTAGGTTGCTTCTCCCAGGTCTTTCATGGAGAATGTCTTGGATAACCAAACCTTCACTGACTGTAAGATTGAAACATCGTTTCCTATAAGTAGTATGTCATCTACATACAATACTAGGAATACGACTGCACTCCCACTAACCTTCTTGTACACACAAGGTTCGTCTGGATTTTGAGAGAAATCAAACTTTTTGATTGTCTCATCAAAACGGATATTCCAGCTCCTGGATGCTTGCTTCAATCCATAAATGGACCGTCGCAATTTGCATACCTTGATTTTATCAACCGATGTGAAACCCTCAGGCTGTATCATATACACGTCCTCGAGCAAGTTTCCATTAAGGAAAGCTGTTTTCACATCCATCTGCCATATCTCATAATCATAATGAGCTGCTATGGCCAGGAGCATCCGAATGGATTTAAGCATAGCTACAAAGTAATAGGTTTCGTCATAATCAACACCTTGCTTTTAACGATATCCTTCGCCACCAATCTAGCCTTATAGGTAATCACATTACCATCCATGTCGGTTTTCTTCTTGAAAACCCACTTGCACCCTATAGGCTTTATGCCTTCAGGTGGGTCAACCAAGTTCCAAACTTGGTTTTCATACATGGAATCCATTTTCGACTTCATGGCACCAAGCCACTTATCCCTTTCTGAACTTGTCAGCACTTCTTCATAACTGGTAGGCTCCTCATCATCAATGAGTAACACGCCGCTCGATTCACTTACGAAATCCATATCTCTCAGAATATTATGGTTCGCCAGATCTACGAAGATGTGGTGTTACAATAGGTCCAAATTGATTGCTCATCACTATGAGTTGTGGCCATCAGGCTTCACTGCATATCTCATCAATGTCTATTTGAGTCTCTCGAGCCTCCTCAAGCTCGACGACACTCCCACTGTTTTCTTGCAAGAGAAACTCTTTCTCTAGAAACACAGTATGCCTTGAAACAAACACCTTTTGTTCCACAGGATGATAGAATTGGTAACCCCTTGTTTCCTTAGGGTATCCAACAAATAGACATTTATCAGACTTAGCATCCAATTTGTCTGATACAGTCCGCTTCACATAAGCAGGACAACCCCATATCTTCAAGTAAGATACATAAGGTTTCTTACCATTCCATATCTCATATGGAGTAGTTGAGACTACCTTGGTAGGCATTCTGTTTAACAAGTAAACAGCTGTCTGAAGTGCATAGCCCCAAAAGGACTTGGGAAGAGTCGCATGATTCATCATTGACTGACCATGTCCAACAAGGTCCGATTCGCCTCTCGAATACACCATTATGTGGTGTATATGGCGGAGTCCATTGAGACAATATACCATTGTCTCTTAGATAATCAAGAAACTCTTGACTTAAGTATTCACCACCTCGATCCGATCGAAGTATTTTAATACTCTTGTCATGTTGTTTCTCTACTTCATTTCTGAATTCTTTGAACCTTTCAAAGGCTTCAGACTTGTGTTTCATCAAGAACACATACCCAAACCGTGAGTGATCATCGGTGAAGGTAATGAAGTAGCTATAGCCTCCTAATGCTTGAGTTGACATAGGTCCACATACATCAGTATGTATTAGTCCTAGTAACTCTCCCACTCGTTCACCTTTTCCAGTAAAAGGTAACTTAGTCATCTTGCCTTTTAAGCATGATTCGCATGTATCGTATGAATCCAATTCAAACGATTCCAGAATTTCACATCGGTGTAATTCGGACATGCGTTTCTTGCTTATATGGCCAAGACGACAATGCCACATATAGGAGTCTATTTGATTATCCTTTCGAGCACGCTTGTTGCTCGCTTCGATATTGAAAATATCACTGGATACGTCCAACGTATAAACACCATTGCTTAAAGTTCCAGTCCCTTAAAGAACTCCATTCAAAGTTATGTAACAACAATTGTTACTAAAAGTCAAATGGTACTCATTTCTATTTAAACAAGAAATAGAAATGATGTTCTTTATCAATGAAGGAACATAAAAGCAATTGTCCAGTTCTAAGACAAGTCCTACAGGGAGTTCCAACAAATACGTTCTGATGGCGAGTGCAGCAACCGTTGCTCCATTCCCAACACGTAAATTTGACTCTCTCTTTGACGAGTCTTCTTCTATTCCTTAGCCCATGTATGTCATTACATATATGTGAGCCACACCCAGTATCAAATACCCAAGTGTCTGAGGAAATAGAATGACAATCAATAAAGAAGATTTCTGAAGAAGATGGGGCATCCGATGCCTTATCCTTCTTCACGGACTCAAGATAAATCTTGCACTTTCTTCGCAAATGTCTCTCCTTGCCATAATGATGGCAAGTTTCCTTTTGTGCTAGTTCTACCTTCTTAGCCCTTCTCTTCTTTCCCTTCTGCTGTTCCTTTGACTTCCTCTTAGAACCTTTCTTTGAGGAATCAGCTAACAGCACCGTCCCCTGCTCATGCTTCTCAGAAGACTCCACAGTCTTCAGCATATTGAGCAGTACCACAGATGAACCTCCTAACATCTCAGAGGTGAAGAGGAGCTTTGAGACTTCGAACCTTTCGAATCTCACTTGCTCATCAACCAACTCACAAAGATGAAGGACTACGATATGAGCATCCATATGCTCATGCTGCTTTCGTAGCTTGGGTTCCATCGCGGCTAGCATGATGCAACTCATTTGTTCAGAATCACTCACATGTTTCTGATAGGCCAACAATTGGTCCAGAGTTGCATCGTCACTAGGACGGGCGGGAAGAGGCGCTTCGAGGACATTTGCAAGCTTTTCAACCTTGAGAACAATTCTCAAGCTTCTAAGCCAGTCCATGAAGCTCGGCCCAGTCAATTTATTCGAATCCAAAATGGAATGCAAATTCAAAGACATCATGATCAATCTTAGAAATACAAAACGAGCATATATGAGAAAGATGATTTTTAAAATGCATCAATATACATTTATAAATCCCATTCATTTTTCGAATTTCAAAAACCCCAAAATCACTTCGGGAGATTGTAGGTCCATCTCCGAATGGGCTGATATCCATCATAGTTATGAACAACCTTGGCGAGAGTCCAACAAGCCATTCATAACTACGACGGTAGGTATCATCTATACCGATTGCATATCCCGTATATGCAACTATCACAATGTGCTATCAACTAATTGAATGTTCACACATACATCGGGTTGTTAACACATTAACAAGTATGCATCATATGCATAGCACCCAACTTCACCTCCCTTTACATCGACCTTGGAGAGAGTCCAACAAGCCGATGCTCCAGGTTAAAGCCAACCCATTAATCGGGACATAGTTTTAATATGGTTAGAGCGCATTCAACCAATTAGCCCAGCTTGGAGAGAGTCCAACAACCAAAGCTAACGATTGACCTCTGACTCTTACCATATTAGTATTAAACTATTCCATGGTTTGAACATATTCAGTTCGAGCTGGGCTTGAGAGAGTCCAACAACCCAAACAAGAAATGTAACTCGGTTCTAACCATATTAATGGAAGGTGTAGGCTTTAATATTGATTAAGGGTTTTTATATCTCATCCTCTTTGCATGCAAATAACTATTATCTACATGGCATGGCATACATGACATACATCTACATGTCACGACACGCATGGCATAATGTTATGCATCTAATGCAATTACATGACATACAATTATGTCATGTATATAATTTCCTTATATGTTATTTATGGAAATAAAATATGTTTAAGATTTGATTCTCCAAATCAAATCATAATTAAATTAGGAAACAAATTTCCAAATCTAATCACATATTTTATTCATGGAATTATTTGATTAAGGAAAATCTATTTAGGAAACCAATTTCCTAAATCATTAAAACTACTTATGGAAATAAAATATTTTAAGATTTGATTTCCCAAATCAAATCATGATTAAATTAGGAAACAAATTTCCAGAATCTAATCAAATATTTTATTTATGGAAAATATCAATTTCCATAAATACTTCCAACTTTCCAAAAGTGGAAGATTTTCATAAATACTTCTAGACTTTCCAAAATTGAAAAATTTCCATAAATACTTCTAAATTTCCAAAATTTAGAAAATTTCCAGAAATACATTATGACTATCGCAAACCATTTTTACGATTATGTCGAAACACAACCTGGGCTCTAATACCACTGTTGGGTTTCCGGCACCGCGGCGTGTGTGTGTTCGATCATGTTTCGCAAACATGAGCACAGCGGAAGCAATTAAAAATAATAAATCTATATTTATTACAACACACACAACACACGCATGCATATTACAACAAGTGTAGACATAACCGTAAATTAAAATTTGCAATAAAAGAAATTATCTACGTTATACCTTTCGTATGACGTGTAGCGGGAACGACATCAACCGGAACGATCCTCGTAAGAATCGTCTCTATCCGTATCCACGCCGAGCTCCTCGGGATGACTTCGCTAAGTCACGAGCTTCGTCTTCGTACGGGTTACTAGCCTCGTGTTGAAGACGACGTGATCGAGAGATGATCACGATCCGAATCCAAATTCGGATCCTAAAACGAGTTCTCAAAACTCGCTTCTCCGGAGAGGTATTCGTCAACCAATTGACGAATCCTTCGTCCTCCACCTCAGAGGATTACCGGAGATCAAATCCCCGGTAAGTTAGCCGCTGTCGGAGCACTAACCGTCGTCTAAACGACGCTCCGACGAGAGGAGGAGAAGCTGTCCAGAAAACTGGACAGCTTGGTGGAGGATATAGGCGCCGGCCAACCAAGGAAAGAAAAGGCTCACCTTGATGCCAAACCTATAGGAGATCACCGGAGGGTCGCCGGAGGATAGCCGGCTGAAGCTTGGACGCCGGCAACAAGTTGGACGGCAGCACAAGAGGTTGGGCGGCGGCACACTAGGGTTGGCGCCGAAAACCTCCTTCAAGGGGTGGGCGGCAACTCCAAGGGCTAGAGTTTTGGATTAGGGTTTAAGCCCTATTTTATAGAGAACTAATTCTCTTAATGGTTAATGGATCATATCCATAAAGCCCGTTAACCCGCTCCATTAAGATAAGTTAAAATAAACCAAACCATGATGGTTTATTTTAAGTTAAAACGAACCGAACCAACCTTTGGTTCATTCGTTTAATATAAACCAAACCCTTTGGTTTATTCTCATCCATTGGATTAGAACCAAACCATTTTGGTCCATCCATTATGTCTTCATAAGACATGGCCCATCCACGCTTCCATTGCGACTGAAACAATTTCATGCTCGCTTTATGTTTGGTCCAACCAAACATAGTCTCTCGGCCGAGAATCCCATTCTCAAGCTCGCTTTAAATCCTTTGATTACACTCAAGCGCGTGTGACCAAATAGGTTCTCGGTTTATGTTGGACGCCTATAATTAACCATTAATTATAGAACGATCATGAGTGGCACCTAGTAGTACATCATGATCCCCAATTAACCGAAAAGATCAACGTTGATCCGTAACTATTTCAAAACCCTTCAGTAGCTCGAATGAATCGTGCCCCATTCCCTTCACTCATCTTATACCCACTTGGTTCAGGACATGGTCTATTGTGTCAGGCCCCACTAGGCTGACTACGTCACACCTAGCCCAAGTATCATTTCCTCGTCCTACGGATTCTAGTTACTCCACATGTATCGAAGAGTACCTTACTCTAAACATGTAATGCTTTGGCCAAAGACTTTAGTAATAATCCGACGAGAGGCCATGGGTATACATCTCCTCGCAAGGAGTGGTGAATCCTTTATAGGCTATTCAAACACCTTCGATCATTTCGACTTATACCCAATCATCCCGGGTCCACATCTCCTCGGAGATGTTTGCTTAAGATGTCAAAGCATAAGTCTCCATGATCAAGATGACTTGAATACCGCAAGTCAAAGGAACATCGCACTTAAGCCACGGTAAGAACTTCATTGACATATCTATATATGCAGAGAACCATATGAAGTCTTACGGCTGGTCACTCCAATGAACTAGTTACCATAACTAGCATCCACGATCAACTCCGGACATCACTATGTCTCCAGCCAGTGAGAATCAGCTGCTTGGATACACCAAGGAGTATACCTCGTGCTAGTCTCGACAGAATTGATGGTGTCCAAATCCATCAATTCATCGACTAGGGATAATTCCGATACATCACAATTACACATGTAGAGATACTCACTAGTTGTGATCCAATCACAAATTCTCTCGTGTTGTGAATCGTATCGTGGACATTCAGTAAATGAGTTTAAGATCCAATCAAATACATTGAACATGTATACTCAAATAGTGAATCTTCATTTATCATATAAATGGTTCATACATAAGGCGATTGCCTTAGGACATCTCTCATATATTACTAACAATACCCACATTTACAAAAGACCTTGAGTTAGCTTAGGCTAAATCACCCAAGATTTAGTGTACATGCGATCTTATTCTATCTTTCCAACGATTGGAATATGCCTATAGTCTACTCGATCCAATTGAGTTAACTAGTTTTACTCAATCTAATTGAGCTTACTCTAACCCAAGCCTTGATAGGCAGGACCAAGATTGTCCCTTCGCTCCCTACCAAGATAATATGCGTTGCTCTGCTTTGGCAGATTCAACAACTACAAATGATCGAGGTAGTGATGGGTATCAAGGACCTGGTATGCATTTACGAGTTGATTCGATTAAGATCTAATCTAATCGTAATGTGTATCATATACGCATTAAGGCCTTTATTATCCTATATTAACATGCATCACATACATACAAGCATTATTCTAGCATGCATCATATACATACAAGAAAAATATCCTAGCATGCATCATATACATACAAGAATTATTCTACTAGCATGCATCACATACATACAAGCAAAATCAAATATATATATATATATATATATATATATATATAGATATATATAATCAACTGTGATGTGGTCATGTCCCTACTACGATCTTCTCAAGCCAAAGAGAAGATCGGACGGTCAACCTAGGGCTAGCGGCTTCTCCAAGCACTTCCTTTGACCGTCATGTGTCGTCGGCATCCTTCTCGTAACTTCGTTTACAAGTGGACTTTCCACCGCTTCATTTTGTACATTACAAATATGAAACTCGAGTTACATTCGAGTCTAAAACTATTTACAACTAGAATTTCAAAAGAAGAGGTACGACGCGCAAGTCGCATATACTATACAACACACACAACCACAAAAATGGCACGCAGGCCGTATTATGAATTACAACACATTGAGTCCAATCACATTGGGGTTCTTGGGCCATGACCATCACATAATTATACATAATTCTAAATTATGTATTTTACAGAAAATTTCTATAATTTTTCCTTTTTTTTCAATTTTATGAGTCACCTCTCCGTAACGATCCCGCTGAGCGATTTCCGGGCGCGATCGCGGGACAAGGCCCCTTTCGGGGTTAGGGTCATCGCCCATACTCACAAAATAAACTTTGCGAGTGTCCCTACTACAATCTTACAATGACTTAAGTCGCTGTCCCAAAAACCTAAAGTGAGAACTCGCTGTTTCGGAGAGTTTTTCTCGATGGTTGAAGCCTATAAGTGTCCCAACACTCGTTGCTTCGACTCTTCGATAAAAATACCCAAAAATTCTATAAAAATAGGAAATTTATAGAAACATAAAATTCTATAATTTTTATATCTAATACAAAAATTACAAAAAATGAAACACATACATGCTTCACACGTGGCTCTGATACCACTATTGGACTTTTCCGAGCCGCAAAAACCGCTTTTTGCGTTGCAGAAACCTCGGAAGCCCCGGCCACGGATCCGTGCGAAGTATAAAACTAAAACTAACATATATGTGTTTAATACCTTTAGATCTACTCTAGATCTACATGATAAGAAGTTACCCTTGAAGCGATTCCCTTCGCTTATCCCGCTCGTCCAAATGGATTGCCGGAACTCGAGAGTGTCAAGTGCACACTCCTCTATTGGTATCCACACACGCAATAGGTGGAGAAAAGACAATCTTGAGTGGGCTAGCACTCCTTGAAGGTCTCGGCAATGGAGGATTGGGAGAGCAAGAGAGGAAGAGAGCCAAGGAAGAAGATGATCCAAGGAAGAAGAAGATGGAGTTACCCAAAATCAATTCTCTCCTCATCAAGAAGTGGCCGGCCACTTCAAGGTTTGGGTGGTTACATGCATGCATGTAACTCCAAGAGCTAATGGCTCTTGGTCTCCCTCATGAGGTGGCACCACATGATAAGTCAATGATGATGTGGAGCATCATCATTGGCCGGCCATGCCAAGTCATCATCATGACATGACATTTGGTCAAGTCAAACTTGACCTTTCATCTTCCCTCTCAAGTCAAGTCAAACTTGACCTCTTATCTCCCATGGTTGATCAAATCCAACCATTTGATTCAAGTCAATTTTAATTTAATGAATCTCTATTCATTAATTTAAATTTATTTGATGAATTAAATCTAAATTAGACTCATTCAATACTTGAATCAAATTGAGTCTAACTCAATTAGTCTAATTAGGATTACTCTTAATCCAATTTGGTTCATCACATGAACCTAATCCTCATGGTCCATCATATGAACCTAATCTCCATCTAATTGCCCTTTGTGTGTGACCCTATAGGTTCTTGTAACGTTGGCAATGTCCCTAAACCGATTTAGGAACATAAGCAATGAGCGGTATCTAGCAACACATCATTGCTACCCAAGTTACAAGAATGTTGAGCTCCAACATCACCTTTGTGACTACTAATTGTGACTCTCACAATATGTGACAATGTCCATCTATCCTTGACATCTAGATTGACCAATTGAGGCATAGACCATGTCATCCTCGGTACAATCTATATCTTGAACTCTAAGTAGACTCACTCTAATCAAATGAGCTCAATATCTCATATTGACTCATTTGAGCATGGCCATGCACTTCGTGGTCTCACTCTATCAAGAATATCGATGTCACCCCCATCATATAGAAGGGATAGATCCCATCTACATCACTCACATCCCTCCGCATAATTTGTTACATACCCAGTAATCGCCTTTATAGTCCACCCATTTACGGGTGACGTTTGACGAAGCCAAAGTATGCAACTCCTTATGTAGGGAACCATGGTGACTTCAGGTCTAAGAACTAATAGTCATACTAATAGCCACATGAGAAAGTATATGACACTCATATAATGATCCATGATACTTTCTCATGGCGGGTCATTCAGTATACATTCTCCAATGCATACCCATGTGTCAACTTGATATCTCATATCCATGACTTGTGATATCAAGTCATCGTGTTGACCTACATGATAGTCTCTACGCATTAACATTGTCCCTGAATATTAATACTCGACTAGGAATGATTAAGAGTAGTATTCTCTATATCATCTCATTATCGATTCAACCAATCGATTAATATAGATAAGAACCTACTACTCAAGGACATTATTATATTTAGTTATTTGGCACCAATACAAGTAAATATAATAACCATGCCTTTATAAATAGGAATATGATACAATAAAGTCCATACAACAATCATCACATGATTGACTCTAGGGCTTTCACTGACACCTTCTTATAATAACTCTGTCATTAAAAGAAATAGCATATCCATCCATAAACAATTTAGAAACTGAAATTAAATTCTTTCTAAATAAGGGTACATAAAGGCAATTCTTAAGAACCAAAAGTTTATTTTTCTCAAAAGATAAATGAACATCTCCCACTGCAACAACCACCACCTTCGTGGCATCGCCCAAGTACACGGTAATCTCCCCCTCAGCCAGTCGTCTGGTTTTCTGGAACCCCTGTAAAGTATTGCAGACATGATCAGTGGCTCCCGTATCTACACACCAGGTGTCGGTAGATGACACCGCTAAACATGTTTCAACGACTAGACCAAAAGATATACCATTGTTCTTGCGGTTGGGGCAGTCCTTCTTCCAGTGTCCAGTCTGCTTACAAGTGAAGCACTTGCCTTTCGGCTTCTTCACTCCTCCCTGAGTACCTCCCACCGCCTTTGCCCCAGTTTGTTTCTTCTTCTTCTTGCCTTTCGGCTTAGAAGTAGAAATCTTTTGGGTCACCATGGCATGTGCTTGAGCACTCTGACGAAATAGCCCCTCTGCTGCCTGGAGTTCTGTCAGGAGTTCCGCCAACGAATACAACCTCTTGTTCATATTGTAGTTCAGGCGAAACTGTTCAAAACTCCTAGGTAGAGACTGGAGAATGATATCGACCTGGGTTTCCCCATCGATCTCAGCTCCGAGGACTTCCAACTTATTCAAATGAGCCATCATCTTGAGAACATGATCCCTCACGGGTGTTCCCTCGATCATAGTGGTCGTCATCAAGTTTCTCATGACTTCTTGCCTCGCAGCCCAATTTTGGTGTCCAAAAGCTCTTTGAGATTGAGCATCATGTCATAAGCTGTGGACATGGCTTGATGCTGATGTTGCAGTACATTTGACATAGATGCCAAAATGTAACACCGCGCCATCTCATCGGCCTTTACACACTTCTTATAACTCTCTCTCCCCTTTTCCCCAGAATCTTCTACAGGCTTAGGAGGGCACTCTTCGAGGAGTACATATTTGTATTCCTCAACAGTCAAGACAATATCTAGATTCCTCTTCCAATCAACATAGTTGGGTCCAGTAAGTTTGTTCTCTTTCAGTATCACAGCAAGTGGGTTGAAAGTCATTTTGAAAGAAAACCTAAGAATCACATAAATCAAAACATTAGATTTCAAAAAATTATTGATTCCTCAAACAATAAAATTTTAAAATCAACCAACACCACAAAACACCGAGAATATCGTATGCCACAATAGTGTGGACGTATACGAATTCTACATTTGTAAGAGAAGGTTTTACCCATTAATTTTACTATCTTGTCAACATAACTTTTTGACAAGTAAAATTAATAGTTGGTTCCTCTTTGGCCCTACAAATAAAAGCAGTGACTCCGATGGGGAGGATACTTATATTTGTATCTAAGTGTTCACCATTACTCGGTACCAAGGTAATTATCTCGGGTTATGTGCCTTCCGATGGGGAAGTGCACATTCTCCTTAATAATTCCCTATAACCATATTTGACCTTGTGATCTGCAAACAAACTCATCTGATGGGGAGGAAGGCACTCAGAGCCGACGCGCAAGTTTGTTTGCATCACTTATCAAATCGTAATGGAGGCCGTGGGAATTTATAAAAATTTCCCTCTCCCACTTAGTAATTTGAAATTGAGGAATTTTCCTAGCCTACGACATGCATATAAAAAAAAGCAATAAATATGAAAAATAAATTATTTTCCAACTATTATGGCTTTTGTCTTCAATATGTCTCCCGTCGCAACGCCTTCTCGTCTGCTCCTCCTACGCCATGTACAAGCCATCCGGAGATCCGAGCCGAGACTGTAACCTATTTTAATTTACATCCATCGATCCTATACTCCACGAGGGAGTGTACATGAAATCTAGATCGAAAGTAAACTAAAATAAAGAGTGGCTAAACAATGTCGTATCTAATTTACAAAAAATCAAATACTAGCCTCGTCAACCCCGAGGATTCAACAAAATATACACATACAATCACATACACACATATGGCCATAATAGTCGGATCTTATGCCTGCAACCAAAGAGTTAAACTATGCATATTCTACTATTATCCGGCACATATAATATATGAAAAGTGCAAAAAAATTAACCGAATCCTAAACACACAAAACCAGAAACCTTGGCTCTGATACCAATTGTAGGGTTTTGCTTATCGAGTCCGTGAGGGGAAACTTCGCTTCCCACTTCACCTCGGTTGCTTGTTCATGGCGATCCCATCGATGTCCCCGGATTAAAAAATTTAATCCTAGACAAAAGGAATTGCCCAAACAAGCAAGTCATCGTCGTGCTATTCATTTAGAGAGGTCACTTGAACAAACTCGTTGTACAAGCGACCAACCTCTATTCTACGAGTAGCCGCGGAATAGACGATGTCCGGATCGCCGGTTTTTGTGTTTATATTCGGGATCCAAGTATTATTTAGCCACAAACAGAATTTATGGTCAAGACAAACCAATACCAAATCACACTACAACCATTCCGATAGTTTGTCCAAAGTCATCTCGGTTGTGAGCCTTCACTTATACTTTACAAGGAGGCGATAACATGATCTCCCGTGTGACACCACACACTATGTTATCTACAATGTAATGTATTAGACAATATTCCATAACCATAAAAATATGCAAACAATGATCATGTGATTCTTATTTCAAAATAAAGATGTTCATACAAAAGATAGACTTTTCAGTATACATCCCTACATATCCAACTTCACTCTCCTACGTTCTCTTCTTCTTTGTCGAGCGATCTGCTCGATAACTCTACTATGATAGTGTTCAACTACATGCTCAATTTAGTATGAATAATCCTTGTTTGATTGTGTATGTGATCCTGTCATTGTATTATGGGTAATAGGCATCCATTGTAATCACGAAGCATTGCCAGAGAGGACAAATATATTGGAGATTTGAATGAAAACATGGAGGCATCTGTTTTGATATCCTAGAAAGATTTAGAGCGTAACGAACACTTTAAATAGGCGGTTACTTTGACAACAAAAAGCTTGGACAAAATGATTGAGCCACGACTACTGTTTTGCAATCAAGCTTCAAAAACTAGAGCGAAACAGCAAATCGATTATAGACGATTCAGAAACCTAATTTTTATTTGCTATTAAAGAGAAACTAGAGGATACACCTATATGAGTAGTAGGTTGTAACTCTGCAAGGATCGATGTGTGAAAAAAATTAGATCGTCCGACGAAACTTCGGAAGTACTAGGACAAAGTTATTTTAAGGACACTGTGTGTTACACAGGCCTTGATGCTCGTTTAGGGTTTCTCAATCAAAATACTAAGCATAAATAGTACTTTCCCAAGCACCTACTAGTGTTTAGACTTGACACTTCGTTTCTCCTACTTGACTCGGCAATATTTCCCTAGCACTAGAAGTGCTCAGCCTCGACATTGACTTCTCTTACTCAGCTTGATGGCATTTCCCGAGCACTAGAAGTGCTCGGCCTCGATACTCGGCTTCTCCCACTTTGCTCGATGTTTCCCCGAGCACCTACATGTGCTCAGACTCAACGATTGTTTCTCACAAAAACTCGACAATTCCTGAGATCGGTTCGTGCACAAGACCGAGTCCCGAGCACTCACAATGCTCGCCTCCACTTGAAGATTCAATTTCTCACACGGGCGACTACTTCCCGAGCACTTATAGTGCTCGGCATCCTCGACGATCTGATTTCTCACTCTGGTGACAACCACCCGAGCATCACAGTGCTCAGCCGCGCGCTCACTTCTCAATCAGACAACCTGCTCGACAGTATATCCGGAACACCCACAATGCTCGTCAACTTTGCTTCACAGTCAGACTCGAGCTCCTTTGGTGCTCGACTCTTAAGTGCTCGGTGACCTTCCCAAGCTTCTAGTGTTAGGCTCATTGGTGATTGGTCGTATCTCGATAGAAGATAAGTCTTTGGATTTTCTCTCAGTAAAATTTGTAACAAACTTAAAACTGTTGGAGATTTGACGCCGCTAGAGGGGGGTGAATAGCGTTGTGACCGTACGAAGATGGAATTCAATCGTGATCGTGTCTACAATTTCGTTAGCACAGCGGAATATAGAAATGAAAGCAATAATGAAATACAACAATCACGAACACAAAGATATAACGTGGTTCGGAACCACACGATTCCTACTCCACGGATCGAGCTCTAACGAGCTCTAGCGACGCCAATGCAATCACTAATCAATAAACTCCTTCTCGACAATAAGTCGGAGGCGGAGAAACCTCGTACAAACGTTTACAACAATAAACGAAAGAAATACAAAGGAAATATAAAGAACACTTTACAAACTAGGGTTTTGAGCGCTTGCTTGTTAGTTGCTTGGATGAGCTTGAAGGACCCTGAAATGCACCTGCAAATCGCCTTCAAATCGCCTCACCAAAGCTCCCAAAAATCTGATGCCTTCAATCTCCATGAACAGCTCCCTTTTATCCTGCGTCGGGCTGGATTTCCGTCTATCAGTCGACTGTCATAAGTCCCCAGTCGACTGATGCCACTGTTGTCGTGAGACAACGGCTCAATCCACGTTGGACAAGTTCCAACGGGACTCTTCGATCGATCGCAACCGCGTAATCGACGCCGATCGACTACGGCATTCGTCGCGGTGAACTAGCGATCGCACGACCCTTAGCGATCGGCCCGATCGCTATCGATTCGGGCTCGATGCGAGAGCAAATGACGATTCGGCTCTTAAACGGCAGTCGAACTCAAGTCGACTCACGACAGTCGAACCGGCCATAATGCCAGTCGACTGCCAACCTCAAGAATGAGGTTTTAACACAAGTATGGTGCCCCCATACTTGCTAGACCACCCTTAGCCTAGACCTAAGCCTTCTAGCCACCTCCATCAGCCTCACGCCTCTCGGATCCCTCCAAGTCATCCATGACTTGTTCATCCCTCGCGCTAGCCTTCAGGTGCTTCCATCGGCTATGTCATGCTAACGGTGTCTACACCGCCAAGGCACATTGGACTTACGCCGCCAAGACTCCGCTTGGACTTTACGCCGCCAACCATTGGTCTTATGCTGCCAAGACTCCCGCTTGGACTTTACGCTGCCAATATCAAACCCTTGGACTTCTCAAATGCCAAGACTCAAGCTTGGACTTTCCCTTGCCAACCCATGTTGGACTTTCCATGCCAAGACCATGCTTGGACTTTCCTTGTCAACCCATGTTGGACTTTTCATGCCAAGACCATGCTTGGACTTTCCTTGCCAACCCATGTTGGACTTTACATTGCCAAGACCCATGCTTGGACTTTTATATTGCCAAGACCCATGCTTGGACTTTTCATGTGCCAAGTGTCCCACTTGGACTTTTCATGCCAAGTACTCAAGACTTGGACTTTACCAAATGCCAGGTGTTCCACTTGGACTTTCCCATGATAATTACATTGTCATATGTTTTTGTCGAAACATCAAAATATCACTCGAGTCAAACTCGAGTCCTGGTCAATCGTGACCTGGGCCGATTGCACCAACAATCTCCCCCTTTTTGATGTTTGACAAAAACCAAACAAATCATTTGAGTTAGACCACTAACTCAAATCCCTTACCAATTATCCCAAATTGGTAAACTCTCTCCAAATGTTCTCCCCCAAATATTCTCCCCCTTTTTGACTAACATCAAAAAGGTTATCTCTCCAAGGAGGTCAATGTCTCATGTCCCAATGAGATCTTACAATCTCCCCCTTTTTGACCTGAAAATATTTAGGATGCCTACCATCGTCCTAGTGATAAGTCTCATATCACTCAAGAGAGGCAATCCTATAATCTCTCCCAATTTCCAAATTGGGTATCAAAAACCCATCAATTTTCCCAATTGATGATACTCTCCCAATAACTTCTCCTCTCCAAGGAGAAAAACACATTCATCATCCCAAGATGGATAACTCCCCCTAAAGGCTTGCTCCCCCTTGACCATTGCACCAACAATGTCCTTGGGAAGCCCCTAAGCCAATAGGAACTCTAAACCATCAAAATTAAGGTTCTAAGTTCAACATAGAACTTTCACTCACCCCAAATTTGATACTTTGACCTAACACATCTCCTAATCCATATCCAATGGATTTTCACCCTTTATAATGCTTTCTAAAGCATATCCTAGGGTTAGGAGTGATTAGGAACCTTTTCCATAGCTGAACACGGGCTAAACAAACGACAAGAATCCGATCCACATTATCACCGATCGCCACATACAGGCCGATCGATAACTGAAAATCTCGATTTTCAGCTATCAGAAATGAATTTTGGAAATTCATAAATAATTATACGTAATTCAAAAAATCATGAAAATTCATACGTATAATACTTATGACACACACAATGGGTGAAAAATATTTGAAAATTATTTTACCCATAAAATAGTGAGTTTGATACAAAACTCAAAACCATTGAAATTTTCAATGTTTTGGCCCTATTTTGTATCAACTTCATCAATGGTGATTGCTATCAAAAGATATACTTCACCAAGGTTTTTCAAAATGATTTTAAAAAGTTTTCAAAACTTTATTTTGGATCATATTCCTTGGGCTCTATGTACATGACTTGTACACATGCTCTCCCAATGATCCACAAATAAAATTAGATGAGTTTTGGTTCAACTAGATGCAAAAACTATGCACCTTGAACTCAACTCATATCCTAGCATCTCACATGTATCTAGGGTGTATAAATACACATACATGTCAATTGGATGTAAGATGTGGGTTTTGTTCTCCCTAAACTAGGGTTTCATGCATTTTTCTAAGGCAACCCTACTTGATTCTCTTATAAATGGGACTCCAAGTCATGTCATTGTCCTTAAATCAACTTCAATCAAATTATCTTAAATGCATGAGTGATTATGGCATTAGAAATGTTATAAATAAGCATATGCTCATAATCATGATGTCATGGCATAAGATGAAATCTAAAAACACATGACATTTAAAACCTTAATCCTAAACATGAACATGACATATAAAATCATAGAACTATGCATGATGTCATGACATGGCATATGGCAATCAAGGCATGGCATATAAAATATATAGGTATAGTAATACCTAAATTTTAATATTAATTTCCATTTGATATGGTTAGATATATTTTGCCATATTATCATTAATCTCCTTAGTGTGCCAAAAACCCAAAATGGCACACTAACACTCTAAACCCTAATTGTGCCAATTTAATTGATTTTTCTTAAATTCAAAAGTGCATTGGCACATCCTAAAATCTTTTTAGGATATTGATTCAAATCTATTTCCAAGGTAACCATAACCTTGAAAACATCCTAAAGTGTCACCTTTACCATGATTGAGTTAACTACCCATCCAATCAAGGTTGACACATCCTAACCCATCTAGCGTGAATCAATCACGCTCTTAGGAACCCAAAACCGATTTGAGCTCCTAGGGTTAATTAGGTATTCCTTAGGGATAACCTCCCTAGATACCTTCCTAATGACCCTCCTAGGCTTATTAGCCTTGGTCATTTGGGTCTCACCTAGGTTGACTCTAGGGGTAACTCCCCTTGCAACCTTCTTAGTGGCCACCCTAGGTTTCCTTGAAACCCTAGCCACTAGGCACACCCTTTGGTCAATTCTAGGGATGACTTCCCTATTGACCTTGGTCTTCCTAGACCTAGTTTGTGTTCCATAGTCAAATGGAACACTATGGTAAGCTACCTTAGGCTTAGGTTTGTGACCCAAACCTTGCTTGCCCTTGGTTGACTTTTGACTCTTAGGTCCTTGGTGTTGACTTTGACTTTTGGACCTTTGACTTTGACCATTTGACCCTTTAAATTAGTTTTGTATATTCCTAAGGGTCTTTTCAAGTTTTTCAAACCTTGACCTCAAGACTTGATTTTCCTTTTCTAATTGTCCGATTTTAGAATTTTGATTTGAATCTTGGGCATTGGACTTCCTAGGCATATGCCTAGTCCATTTAGGGTTTAGACCTAGGTGCTCTTGCACCTTTCTAATTGTCTCCCTAGGTAAAATTGATCTTGAGTTATTTGACCTAGGTTTGCCCTTAGGTAAAATATTTTTAGGGACATTAGTCCCAAATTTCTCCTTACTCCTAAGGTAAACATTTTTAGCACCTAAGCAAAATTCCTTACTTCTAGCATGCTCTTTATGAATTGCAAGAGAATTAAAATTTCTAGCATACTTTTGACTTTTAAATTTAGAAGGTGCATTATTTAAATATACCTTAGGGTTAGCTATAGAAGCTCCCCCTACTTGTGATGCTCCTCCTTGGGTCTTTTTGCTCCCCCTAGGACATTGATTCCTATAATGTCCTTTTGAATTGCACTTGAAGCATATGAGGTGCTCCTTGCCTTTAGATGTTGGGGAACCGACATCCTTGACTTTTGGTGCCGGTGGAGCTTTCCTAATCTTCTTTGGGCACTTGCTCTTATAGTGCCCAAATTCCCTACACTCAAAACACATAATATTATTTTTATTTGAAATTAGAGTGTTTGAGTTACCTAGGTTAGTGGTGGAGTTCGAATTGACACTTCTTCATCTTGATTTGGATGTAGAAGCTTCTTCTTGATGCTCCGGTGTTGAGGAAACTCTAATCTCCTCCTCAATCCTAGAAGTGGATGCTTCTTCCACTTCCTCCACCAACTCGGAAATTGACTCCCTATCAACTTCCGATTCTACTTCCTCTTCCTCTTTGGATGTTGATGATCTCTCAACCTCCAAGTCCTCACTTCCTTGTGAGGGTGATGCATTAGCCTCTTCGGTCTCTTCCTCTTGGACCATTGATGGGCTTTCATGGAGCTTGGCCACTTGGCTCCATAGCTCGTTTGCATCTACATAATTACCTAACATACACAAGATATTGTTAGGTATTAAATCAATTAACAACTTCATTACCTTCTCATTCTTTTCGAAGGCTTGGACTTGCTCTTCGGTCCATCTCTTTTTCTTGAGGAATCCACCTTTTGGTCCTCTTGGATAGCTATATCCTTCCATTAAGATAGACCATTCTTCGAAGTCCCTCATCATTAGGAAGTCTTCAATTCTTGACTTCCATTGCTTAAACCCTTCTTGTCCATAGAAGGAGTAAGGGATTGGTGTGTTAATGTTCCATCCCAATTGTTCTTCCATCTTCACCCTCTAGCTTCTTTGTCCTAGCTCCCGGCGGTTAGTCCGTAGAAGAGCCCCGAGCTCTGATACCAATTGTTGGAGATTTGACGCCGCTAGAGGGGGGGTGAATAGCGTTGTGACCGTACGAAGATGGAATTCAATCGTGATCATGTCTACAATTTCGTTAGCGCAGCGGAATATAGAAATGAAAGCAATAACGAAATACAACAATCACGAACACAAAGATATAACGTGGTTCGGAACCACACGGTTCCTACTCCACGGATCGAGCTCTAACGAGCTCTAGCGACGCCAATGCAATCACTAATCAATAAACTCCTTCTCGACAACAAGTCGGAGGCGGAGAAACCTCGTACAAACGTTTACAACAATAAACGAAAGAAATACAAGCAAATACAAAGGAAATGTAAAGAACACTTTACAAACTAGGGTTTTGAGCGCTTGCTTGTTGGTTGCTTGGATGAGCTTGAAGGACCCTGAAATGCACCTGCAAATTGCCTTCAAATCGCCTCACCAAAGCTCCCAAAAATTTGATGCCTTCAATCTCCATGAACAACTCCCTTTTATCCTGCATCGGGCTGGATTTTCGCCTATCAGTCGACTACCATAAGTCCCCAGTCGACTGATGCCACTGTTATCGTGAGACAACGACTCAATCCACGTTGGACAAGTTCCAACGGGACTCTTGGCAGTCGACTGCCAACATTGGCGTGATCGCCGATCACGCCGCGTGTCGTAATCAGCCCGATCACGAACGTCTCATGCTTCGCGGTGAACTAGCGATCGATCTTGCGACCCTTAGCGATCGGTATCGTGACATCGATGAGGTTTTAACCCAAGTATGGTGCCCCATACTTGCTAGACCACCCTTAGCCTAGACCTAAACCTTCTAGCCACCTCCATCAGCCTCATGCCTCTCGGATCCCTCCAAGTCATCCATGACTTGTTCATCCATCGCGCTAGCCTTCAGGTGCTTCCGTCGGCTATGTCATGCTAACGGTGTCTACACCGCCAAGGCACATTGGACTTACGCCGCCAAGACTCCGCTTGGACTTTACGCCGCCAACCATTGGTCTTATGCTGCCAAGACTCCCGCTTGGACTTTACGCTGCCAATATCAAACCCTTGGACTTCTCAAATGCCAAGACTCAAGCTTGGACTTCCCCTTGCCAACCCATGTTGGACTTTCCATGCCAAGACCATGCTTGGACTTTCTTTGCCAACCCATGTTGGACTTTTCATGCCAAGACCATGCTTGGACTTTCCTTGCCAACCCATGTTGGACTTTACATTGCCAAGACCCATGCTTGGACTTTTATATTGCCAAGACCCATGCTTGGACTTTTCATGTGCCAAGTGTCCCGCTTGGACTTTTCATGCCAAGTACTCAAGACTTGGACTTTACCAAATGTCAGGTGTTCCACTTGGACTTTCCCATGACAATTACATTGTCATATGTTTTTGTCGAAACATCAAAACATCACTCGAGTCAAACTCGAGTCCTGGTCAATCATGACCTGGGCCGATTGCACCAACAATCTCCCCCTTTTTGATGTTTGACAAAAACCAAACAAATCATTTGAGTTAGACCACTAACTCAAATCCCTTACCAATTATCCCAAATTGGTAAACTCTCTCCAAATGTTCTCCCCCAAACATTCTTACAATCTCCCCCTTGATCCAAAAATAAATACCTAACAGCTTCATGTAGTCTGTTGAGATAACCACTGAACAAGTTGAGATAATAGTAGCACATCCCACTTTTCAACAAGTGAGTGCTCCCTCGGTAACGATTGGGACAGTCTCAATCAATCACGAGGAGAAGCTAGAGAAATTCATTGGAATGAACTTCAAGCGGCATCAACAGAAAATGATTTTCTACCTAACCACGCTTAATCTAGCACAATTTCTGATCGAAGAACCTCCCAAGGTATTGAGTGTTTGAGTGATGTCCAACCCTTCATTACTGTGGAGAATGGAATCACTCAGAGTTTCGTTGTAGAAACTACATCCTTAATTATCTAGCGGATGCACTGTACAATGTGTACTGCATAAAGAAATCGATTAACTGTGGGAATCCTTAGACTAAAAATACCGAACAGTGGATGTTTGGGCCAAAAAGTTTGTGGTTGGCCAATTCTTAGACTATAAAATGGTGGACTCCAAGACGGTGATCAGCCAAGTCCAGGAACTTCAGGTAATCCTACATGAAATTCACTCAGAAGGCATGGTGTTGAGTGAAACCTTCCAAGTGGCTGCAATGATTGAAAAGTCGCCTTCAAGATGGAAAGACTTCAAGAATTATCTGAAGCATAAAAGGAAGGAGATGAACGTAAAAGAACTCATTATTCGACTTCGGATTGAGGAAGACAATAGAAGCTCCAAGAAATGATTGTTCACTCAGGCTATTGTTAAAGCAACGTGGTCGAGCACGGTGAAAACTCAAAGAGGAAGAAGACAAAGTCTTCCAAGCTGGAACCCAAGGAAGGCAATGGCAATAAGACATTTACGAGGAGTGCTTCAATTGTGACCATGCCGGTATAAGTCTTTAGAAAGCAAGAAGCCAAAGAAGAAGAAGCAAGAGACCAACCTAAATGAGGTGAAAGACCTCTATGCAGTGATCTCCGAACTGAATTTGATAGGTTCAAATCCTCGGCAATGGTGGATAGATATTGGATCCATCAAACATGTCTGCTGCAATACAGAGCTGCTCCACAACTTTGAAGAAGTTAGAGATGGAGATAAGTTGTATATGGGGAACACAATAACCTCGAAGATCAAGGGTCGTGGAAAAGTAGTACTAAAGATGACCCCAAAAAATGAACTAATTCTAAATAATGTATTGTTTGTTCTAGGTATTCGTAAGAATTTGGTGTCTGAATCTTTGTTAAGCAAGCATGGGTCCAGATTAGTTTTTGAGTCGGACAAAGTTGTTCTGTCTAAAAGTGAAATGTTTGTTGGAACAGACTATGAGAGTGAGGGACTCTTCAAACTCAGTGTAATGGTCATTAGGTCCAAAATAAATGAAATTGAAAGTGCTTATGCTTATATGCTTGAGTCATCTATGTTGTGGTATAGTAGACTAGGACATGTTGACTACGATTCATTGCATAGACTAATTAATACACAAAGCATATCGACATTCCAAATAGACTCGAAACAAAAATGTGAAATTTGTGTAGAGGCAAATTTGACGGGGTCATCCTTTCAACAAGTTAAAAGAAGCAATGAACCACTCGGCCTAATCCACATAGACTTGTGCGACCTAAAGGGGGTTCTGACACGCGGTGGGAATAAATACTTTATTATTTTTATAAAAGATAACACAAAATTTTGTTATGTGTATTTTCTAAAAAGTATGGATGAGGCTAAAAATTTATTCTCTATAAAAATGAAGTCGAGAATCATCTTAATATGAAGATTAAGGTGGTACGAAGTGATCGAGGTGGTGAATATGTTTCATCGTTCGCTGAGTTGTGTGTTGAACATGAGATTATACACGAACTATGACTCCATAAACTCCTCAACAAAATGGTGTTGCCGAGAAGAAAAATCACACTTTAAAAGAGATGATGAATGCTCTTTTATTCAGTTCCGGATTGCCATATAATTTGTGAGAAAAAGTTGTATTAATAGCTAATTACCTTTTAAATAAGATACCCCGAAAAAAGGTGAAAGAAACCCTTACGAGTTATGAAAAGGGAGAAATTCATCCTGCAAATACTTACGAGTGTGGAGGTGGCTTGCGAAAGTGTTGGTTCCTAATCCGAAAAGGATTAAAATAGAACCAAAAATAGTTCATTGCATATTTATCGGATATGCACTTAATAGTAGTTCCTATATGTTCCTTGTGTTTGAATCTCAAATTTCAGATATACACAAGACTCGATTGTTGAATCGAGAAATGTCTTATTCTTCGAGCATGTGTTTTCGTATAAGACTCGAAAGAATGTTAGCTCCTCTAAACGGGGAAAACACAAGAGGAAGAAGGAGTTGATGAACAAGTTAAGGATGAGATTAGACAAAGTAAGCGAGCTCGAGTGGAAAAATCCTTTTGATCGGATTTTATCACTTTCATGTTGAAAAGTGATCCCCATAATTACTCAGAAACAATAAATTCATCTGATGAACCTTAATGGAAGGAAACAATCACATCCAAGATTACTTCAATCTTGTAAAATCACACTTGGGAGTTAGTGAGTCTTTCTCTTGAAAGTAAGACATTAGGTTGCAAGTGGTTTTTCAAGAGGAAAATGAAATCAGATGACATTATAGAAAAGTACACGGCTAGATTGGTAATTAAAGGTTATTGACAATGTGAATGTTTAGACTATTTTGATTTTTATTCTCCGATATCAAGAATAACCTCCGTTATGGTGTTACTATCGATTACTACTCTTTGGAATCTTAAAATGCATCAAATGGATGTTAAGGTTGCTTTTTTAAATGGGGATTTAGAAGAGAAAATTTACATGGAGTAACCTCAACCGATAACTCATAGTGATGAGACATCAGCTGAACCTATTATGACACCAAATTTTCGTAGATCTTGTAGGACACGCAACATTCCTGAGAGATATGGATTTCTCGTAAGCAAATCGAACGACGTGTTACTCATTGATGATGAGGAGCCTATCAATTATGAAGAAGTTCAGAAAAGTTCAGAAAGGGATAAATGGTTTGATGCCATGAAGTTGGAAATGAATTCCATGTATGAAAATCATGTTTGGAACTTGGTGGACCCACCTGAAGGCATAAAGCTTATAGTGTGCAAGTGGATTTTCAAGAAGAAAACCGATATAGATGGTAATGTGATTACTTATAAGGCTAGATTAGTGGCGAAAGACTATCGTCAAAAGCAAGGTGTTGATTATGATGAGACCTATTCACCGGTAGCTATGCTTAAATCCATTCGGATGCTCCTGGCCATAGCGGCTCATTATGATTACGAGATATGACAAATGGATGTGAAAATGACTTTCCTTAATGGAAACCTACTCGAGGACGTGTATATGATACAATCTGAGGGTTTCACATCGGTTGATAAAACCAAGGTATGCAAGCTTCGACGGTCCATATATGTACCGAAGCAAGTATCCAGGAGCTACAATATTCGTTTTGATGAGACAATCAAAAGGTTTGATTTCTCACAAAATCTAGACAAACCCTTTGTATATAAGAAGGTTAGTGGGAGTGCAGTCGTGTTCCTAGTATTGTATGTCGATGACATATTACTTATAGGAAATGATATATCTGTCTTACAGTCAGTTAAAATTTGGTTATCCAAAACATTCTCCATGAAAGACCTGGGAGAAGCGACCTACATCCTCGGGATCAAGATCTATAGAGATAGATCGAAACGGATGCTTGGTCTTTTGCAGTCTACATATATAGATTGAGTGCTAAAGTGGTTTAGCATGTCGGAATCCAAGAAAGGTTTCCTTCCCATCATGAATGGGATTCACCTTTCGAAGTCTATGTGTCCGCGCACAGAAGACGAGAGGATTTGCATGAGTAAGATTCCCTATGCATCCACAATAGGATCTATCATGTATGCTATGTTATGTACGAGGTCCGATGTATGTATACTTTGAGTGTCACAAGAAGATACCTGTCTAATCTAGGAATGGATCATTGGGCGGCTATTAAGACAATCCTTAAGTACGTAAGAAGAACTAAGGATGTGTTTCTAATATATGTAGAGGGTGATATGGTAATACACGGGTATACAGATGCCAACTTCCAGATAGACAAGGTTGATTCTAGGTCTCAATCTGGGTACATATTCACAGGTGCAATAAGTTGGAAAAGTTTCAAACAAGACACTATAGCGGATTCTGCCACTGAGGCAGAATACATTGTAGCTTCGGAAGTAGCAAAGGAAGCGGTTTGGATCAAGAAGTTCATCTTTGGACTTGATGTGGTCTCATCAATGATCCAAACATGTGTTTCACTGCTATCATTTGATCAGAGAGATCATAAGTAGAAAGGAAATACAAATCGAGAAGATTCTCACTGAAAGAAACTTAGTGGATCCTTTAATTAAGGTCTTACCTCAAAGTAAGTTTGAGGGTCATGTCAGAGCTTATGGTATTAGATACCGTGGCGATTGACATTAGGTCAAGTGGGAGCTTATTAGTGATATATGAGAGATGTCCTAAGACAATCGCCTTATGATTGTACCATTTATTTGATAAATGAAGATTCACTATTTGAGTATACATGTTTTCTTGTATTTGATTGTATCTTAAACTCATTTGTTGAATGTCCGCAATACGATTCACAGCATGAGAGAATTTGTGATTGGATCACAACTAGTGAGTATCTCTACATATGTAATTGTGATGCATTGGAATTATCCCTAGTCAATGAATTGATGTATTCCCACGCGAGAGTATGCCGTGCCGAAAATCAAACGGACGACATCTCCCCTGTACGTGGTAACATTTCGGGTTAATACAAGGCTCGTAGGCCCACAACAATAACATAATAAGCAGATACAAATATATCAAACACAGCGAAAACATAAACAACATATATACTGACATCCAAACCAAAATACACAGGTGTACACCACCTGACAAGTCCACAATACTAAACTGTGAATAAACATCGACACAAAATAAGTCCACGATATAAAGACAAGTCCATACATAAACCAAAATCCATATCATAGACAAAAATCCTCGGGATACTCGAAAAAGCGGAGATGGGATGGATCGTCGGCGCAGCTCCAAGCCATCACGAAGACTTCAACCTGTTACCTGGGCGACAGAAAAACCCAAGGTCTGTGGTAGTGAGTAAAACTCAGCAGGTAATAGAAAACATGTATATATTAATATCACATGTATTTCGGTAGAAAAATCTACAGATATCACTAGCATGATAACATATCCATGTATATACCTTCTAACCAAAAGCCAATATGAAATGCAGACTTACCTGAATGTCTGTTATGCTACACCTATCCAACCTAAGCACATATCCACAACATAAGGTATAAAGAATAGTACTAACTCACACTACATCCTGATAAGGGTCGAGGGTATCACAGTGAATAACCAACAGATATACAAGTACCGGCCTACTATCATACAGGAAATGCAATAGCATGTATGAATATATACAAACAAATGCAACAAGCATAGTACATACAAATGCAACATCACAATAAGCATATATATATATATATATATATATATGGCAATATGCAAAAATGTCATAAGTCGGCAATGCAGCATGCATGGTCATGTCGGCTCACCCTAAAGCTACCACGACCCCAGTGTGACATCGGTGGCTCAAGCCTGACAACTGTCCCAACTCAACACCAACCACTACTCTCGAGTGGCCGAGTGGGCAGTATGATCGAGTAGCAAATAAGCGTGAAGAGCAAGCTACACGATGGGGGTCTCTGCTGTTGGCCACTCCGATAGTCACTACCCATGAGTGGTCGAGTGTCACACACGCAGGACTATGACATGCAAATTCAACTACCACCGTCTATAGTGGTAGAGTGCAGCACCACAATGCTCGCCTCGCACACAGCATTACTCCATGAGTAATCGTGGAGGTAGGATGACTGGCGACCCTCTCAACCACAAGGGAGACCTCGTCGCCAGCGTGCATGCAAATGACATGAATGCAATGTATCACATACAGACATCCACCATAGACTCTCTATTCTACAAAGAGTTATACTAACCAGATCAAAGCACACTCTATCCTGTAGAGAGTCGTACTTACTAATCGACGCATTCTTTATCCTGTAGAGAGTCGTACTCAAATTGATTATAATGAGCTAGGACCACCGGTCCATATCGACATACTAAATACCATTTACCTGACCATTTACATAATACATGGTCGGTAGTAAACATGCAACCTAAGGGTACTAGAACTAACCCTAGGTTCAAGACAGTATCTACCTACAGATGACCTTTTTGCCCAATTTATAATCAGGTAGTCATCCAGACTTTACTATTTGTACTTAACTTAAACAAATTCTAAGTTACTTACATCACCTATATATATAACTCCTAATCATGGTAAAATAAACATGATAGCAGTAATGGAGTTAATAGTCAAAGGTAAAGTATCAAGCGCATGATGAATAAGAATAGAGTCAAGGTAGCATGATCATATAAGATGATCATGCATCTAAATCTGTATGCATTAAACTACCTGACCAGGGTAGGAATTACCCACCTACTGTAATGCTCGTAACAATGAAGTCCTTACGACTGCGGACCTGTCTCGTATCCACGTCCTACAAATATCATCAATTATAATTTAGTGAAAGCATACCACATAAATACGAATTAGCTACTACGTTATCCCCACATCCGTATCCCTTATCAAATATGAGTTATAACTCCCATTTGTAGCCAAGATCAGAGCATCTCATAGCTCGATCGACAATCGACATTTCATACTAATTTACACAAAACATCACCCTCTAGTTTTGCTATTTTTTGAAATCCCAACTGGGTGTGCTGAATATAAGATGGTGTCAGAGCTAGAATCGAACTCTACACTTGTATGAGTCATCGCTCTTGTTCTCTAAGAACAATAGAGTATCTGGATTTAGCCTTGGAAACCCTAGGAAACTAATTCTCTCACTTGACAAGTGCAGCCCTACTTACTACTTACAACCTAATAATATTAGACACTGTCTACATTCAATTGATGATCATATAAACTCCTAAAGCTACTTACCTCTCAGCTTAGGTAGGTCGTTGGTAAATCACGAAAGAGAGTTCTATAAACACTTAAAACAACATCCAATTAAAACAACCCAATATTAGATAAGATCAAGAACAACCCCATTTATCTAAAAGGATCGCAGAAAACACAAAATTTACCACTTTAGAATACTAAGGTTAGATAGTATACCCAAAGTTGCATCTAACACTGGCAACTCCCTTCTAAATCAATCGCAACCACTGACCCCTGTCAGCTAATGAATCGAAATTGAATTCACAACACACAAGAGGGAAATTGATTTTTACTTACCAACACTTGAAGCTTCACTGGCAGCAAATCCCCCAAAATCGGCAATCCTGTTCGTCGGATAACTCACTGCCCTACATGAAACTCAACCTTAGCACATGGATCTATCGCAACATCTTATTGACATCCAAGGTAGGGAGCAATACAACTGGTGCTTACCTTTCCCCAACCCCAAATGGCAGTGGACTGCTCGATTCGCCGGAAAAATTCAAGGATGCCACCGCTGCCCTATTTCACAACCCACGCTCAACAAAAAGAGAGCACTGTAACTCCAGAATTCGACCAAGGTAGGGAGGAAGAAATCCTTACCTATTACCGACGATAAGCGACTGCGACTCCTCTCCCTCGACCGGCGGCTCTGTTCACTTCCACCGCCTAAAATCTACGCTTCCAGCCGTTCCAGTCCTCCCAGCCCGTCCTGGAGTCGTCCAAGCCAACGGCCACCGCTTGCCGCGAGGAAGAAGACTGGCGTTCGCAGAGAGGGAACGTCCTGGCATCGGAGAGGTCCCGAGCGGAAAGGCTCACGAACAAGACAGCGAGGAAGAGAGGGAGTGGTTTGGCCACAGTCTACTGTTGGATCGAGAAGCGTCGCTAGAGGGGGGGTGAATAGCGAGCATAGAATTTCTTTTCGTTCGTTTACGTTCATTAAAAACACGAGTAGACACAGCGAAAAAGTAAGAAGACAAGTTTATTTTTACTTGGTTCACAACCCAACGGTTGCTACTCCAAGGCCCTAACGGTCCTAGACCGCGTACGGAGGGCAAAGCACTATAACGTCTCCTCCTCGTTGGAGGTAGGAGACAACGATCACAAAACCGGAAGTATGAGGATGAGGCAACAAGCCTACCTCACCTCGTTATGAATAAAAACAAAGAATACAATAATAAAAGCAATTACTTGCTACTGTTGTCGACGAAGAGGATTAGAACTTGTTGTCGCGTCGATGTTATGACGGTGTTGGAGCTTTGGCATTGTAGGAGCACTTGAGAATAATCTTGATGGTATTTGGAATTGGAATCCTCCCCTCCTTTTATAGATTTTGACCTCTGAATATGTCTCCTAATGTTTTGGAACATATCCCGAAGTTGTATAAAATTTTATCGCGAAGTGGTCGCGTCAAACATTATCCGTTTTGACTAAGCGCAAAGGCTGATTCGTCGCCATCAGTCGACTGATGCCTCCCATCAGTCGACTGATGAGCATCAGTCGACTGCCCCATGTCCAGCAGTCGACTGTCAGCCTAGCCACTTTTCTGCAGTAAGAGGTTAGCATGGAAAATGGTAAATACGACGGTTTCTAACTGTCCGATCTCGACCTAGACCTTCCACAGGAAGTCTTAGTCGGATCACCGCCTACAGTCATCCCCGTAAAGAGGACACTACCTTACCATCTCTCACTCACACGAGCTTACCTTGATACTTACATTGTAGCTCTCACTTCCGGCCTTCCACTCGATTCCTTCGGCTCCCTCCAAAGTCACTCGAGTGTCGCCCGACCACCGCGGCTTCCTCCGGGTGTCGCTAGCCTTCAGGTCTAGCTTTAGTACTTTTCTGCACACTCGATTTAGCTCGTGAGATAACGATGTAAACTTAACTTTGTGTCTTTGCCATAATCAAAACATAGGTTCGATTATCTAGTGCCCCTGCACCAACATCTACTTCGGGGAAAAGGAAGACGGCGGAGTCGCAAAGAGGAATGGAAATCGGCGGAGAAGGGAAGGTGTCGCTAAGAGGAACGACTGTCACGAAGAGGAACGGCTATCGCGGCGAGAAAGGAGGTGAAGTCGCGCAAATGGGAACGCTCAGAGTAAAATATTTTCGACGAGATTAAAGGCTTGACGGCGCAGTGTTAAGTATGTTAATGGGCCGGTTTGAGAATGGGTAGGGTTTAAATCCAATAAGCCATTAACCCTAGATTCAATTAAATCTAGGTTAATTAAACTATTAAAATTTCTTAAGCTACGTTAGATATAATTAACTCCTAACCATAATTTTTTTTTCCGCCGTATCTTATATTCTCCCCCACTTATTAAAATTTGGTCCCCAATTTTCGTACTTAAATGCAAAAATTAGATCAAGCATATTCCGAAATAACCACATACCTCAGGTAAACAGATGAGGATATCAAGCTTGGATAGTATCTTCCAGCGCCCATGTAGGCTCCTCATCTGTATGATGCTGTCATCCCACCTTTACGAGTCGGATGGTTTTGTTCAGAATCTGCCGCCTGCAACCAAGAATCCGACTGAATCTCCTCATAAGGTCGATTCGCCGAGTGGTATCGAACCTCTTCGAATGTGGTCGATCGCTGAACGATTTTCTCAAAGATAGAAACATGAAATACGCTAGAACACCTGCAAGTGTCGGAGGTAAAGCCAACTGATAAGCTACACCTCCAATCCGTTCCAATATCTCAAATGGACCAATGTAGCGTGGAGCTAATTTTTCTTTTAGCCCAAATCGTTTCACCCCTTTCGTAGGTGAAACTCGCAGAAATACATGATCCCCTACTGAGAATTCCAAAGGTCTTCGCCTTCGATCTGCATAACTCTTCTGTCTATCCTGTGCCTCTAATAATCGTCGTCTGATGACTCGTACCAACTCCGCATCATGCTGGATACTCTGAGGCTCCAATAACTGTTGTTCCTCAACTTCCTCCCATAACATAGGAGATCTGCAAGGTCTGCCATATAGTGCCTCGAAAGAAGCCATCTGAATGGAAGAGTGGTAGCTGTTGTTGTAGGCAAACTCCACTAAAGGAATGTGATCCTCCCAACTGCCACCGAAATCCATGACACAAGATCGCAGCAGATCCTCCAGAGTCTGAATGGTACGCTCAGACTGTCCATATGTCTGCGGATGAAAGGCGGTACTGAGTTGAAGCTCTGAGCCCATAGCTTGCTGCAGACTCTGCCAGAATCGCGAAGTAAATCACGGATCTCTATCAGATATGATACTCAAAGGTACGCCATGCAATCTGATAATCTCCCGGCAGTACAATTCCGCTAGACGATCCAATGAGTCCATCCCACGAATCGGAAGGAAGTGAGCTGATTTGGTCAATCGATCTACAATCACCCAAATCGCATCATGTCCTTTATGGGTTATGGGTAATCCCGTAACAAAGTCTATCGTGATATGCTCCCACTTCCATTGCGGGATCGGAATTTCCTGAAGCAACCCAGCAGGTTTCTGATGTTCGACTTTCACTTGCTGGCATACTAGGCATCATGGGACAAAGTCCGCAATATCTCATTGCATACCATTCCACCAGTATAAACGCTTTAAATCTCGGTACATCCGAGTACCACTAGGATGTATAGCAAATCTCGACTGATATGCTTCCTGTAGCAATTCTTCCTTAACCGGATGCGTGTCCGGAACACATAGTCGTCCTTGGAAATGAAGTACAACATTCTCGTCACTCGAGAAATCCATCTGACGTTCTGAGTCTATCGTGCTGCTCAAGAACTGCAGATGCTGATCACTGACTTGTGCTTCCTTGATCCTCTCAGTAATGGCGAACTGAGCAACCAAAGAAACTAATATCCCCCGGGATGTTTGACCATGTTCAGACAATCCTAACTCTGAGAACTGTCGAACTAGATCGAATCGATGTCGATGACCGCCGTAACTCCACGAGACTTCCTGCTCAACGCATCTGCTACCACATTAGCTTTTCCCGGATGATACTGGATGGTGCAGTCGTAATCCTTTAGATATTCCATCCACCATCTCTGTCTTAGATTCAGCTCTTTCTGTGTGAACAGATACTTCAGACTTTTATGGTCTGTATAGATCTCAAAGGTAATCCCATATAAGTAGTGCCTCCATATCTTCAATGCGAAAATAATGGCGGCTAACTCCAGATCGTGCACTGGGTAATTTCTCTCGTGATCCTTTAATTGATAGGAGGCATAAGATACCACACGGTTGGACTGCATCAGAACTGCACCCAACCCTTGGATAGAAGCATCTGTATAGAGAACCATCCCATCAACACCAGAAAGAATCACTAGAAACTAGCCGCCGCTAAGCTCCTCGGAAGCTAGTTTCATGTGCCTCGACCAGTGTGAATTTGACCTTTCCGAGTCAAGCGAGTGAGTGAGTGGCATGGCGATACTTGAGAATCCTTCCACGAATCTCCGATAATACCCGACTGCATCAAGGAAACTACGGACCTCGTGACCGATTTTGGTCGCTCCTAACCGTAATCGCCTCAATCTTCTGGGGATCTACAGAAATTCCTCTGTTGGACACTACATGTCCAAGAAAACCCACTGAGAATAACCAGAACGCACACTTGCTAAACTTGGCATACAACTGCTCCCGTCGCAATGTCTCCAATACTATCCGCAGATGATGTTCATGCTCCTCCTCAGATCGAGAATAAATCAATATATCATCGATGAACACTATGACGAACTGATCTATATACCTCAGGAATACCCGATTCATTAAGTCCATAAATGCAGCTGGGGCATTCGTGAGACCGAAAGGCATCACTAGAAACTCGTAATGTCCAAAACGAGTGTGGAAAGTTATTTTCTGAATGTCCTCATCTATTATCCGAAGCTGATGATATTCTGAGCGCAGATCAATTTTAGAATACACACATGTATCCTTAAGCTGATCGAACAAATCTTCTATCCTCGGTAGTGGATATTTGTTTTTAACTGTGACTGCATTCAGTTGTCGATAGTCAATATATAACCGCAATGATCCATCCTTCTTTTTGACAAAGAGTGCCGGTGCTCCCCATGGTGAAACACTAGGTCGGACGAATCCATTATCCAGCAACTCCTGCAGTTGAACTTTAAGTTCATTCAGCTCTTTTGGCGCCATCCGATAAGGAGGTTTCGATATAGGCGTGGTTCCTGAAATCACCTCTATCGCAAATTCAACTTGCCTAGGAGGTGGCAAGCCTGGAAGTTCATCTAGAAATACATCTGAATACTCTCAGACTACTCGCACATCAGAGAGGGGTGGTAGTCCTTTGTTCTCAACTTTGACAAGAGATAATAAATAAGCCTGACAACCTTGGGCCAATAGCTTCTGAGCCTGTAAAGCCGATATAATAGATAATCCATCATCTCTAGTACCAATAAATTCCCAAGCTGGTTGATCTGGTGGTCGGAATGTCACCACTCTTACTCTACAATCCACTGTAGTGTGATAAGCGGCCAACCAGTCCATACCGAGAATAATATCGAACTCTATCATTTACAACACCTGGAGGTCCACTGTAAGGATATGTCCATCAAAATCTAATGGGAAACCTTTGATTTTTTTTGGTGGCTAGTCAATACCTCTCCTGATGGCAAGGACACTGATAACCCCCAAGAACGAACCATTGGGATCCTTCCGACTCTACCCAGAAATATTCTAGATACGAATGAATGAGAACTGTCGGTATCAATCAAAATATCAGCGTATATAGAGTAAACTGAAACCATACCCCGTATGACTGATCCCTCAGCCCGCTACGCCTCATCTCTGGTGATGGCAAAAACTCATCCAGTCTCGATATTTGTCAGCTGCATCCCCGACGAAGAAGTGGTGTGCCTCCACTCGGGCTGAGTCTGACTCTGAGGTGCTGAAGACTGAGTCACTGGTGCAGGCATAAGATAACCCTGAGAGCTGGCTGGTAACATCGGCGGTGCAGATACCCCTGGATAGTAGATTACTGGAGATGTAGGATATTGGATAGCCGCAGACGCAAGGGGCACCTCAGATTCGATACAATCGCAGAGGTATCGCTACCTCGACCATAAGATCGCATCGTATCGCTCTCTGTTGCATTCTGGTTGGACTTTCTTCCCTTGTTAGAGCTATCAGGAAACACCAGCTGCGCTCTCAATGTACACTCTCGACTGGTATGTCCAGGTTGCTTGCAATAGTAGCAAACAGGCTGCTCCAAAGGACACTTTGGAGCTCTATGACTTCCAGATCTGCATCTATAACATCCAGCTCTGTTCTTGTCACACCCCAAAGGAGACCCCGCCAGACGAAAATCCGACAACATCTCCCCTGTACGGGTGATAATGCCAATTTACATACAAGGCCTACACGGCTACTATACATCGGTCAACACGATTGGAATCCAAACACACACGCAGGTAATAAGTTGGCCTCAGGCCATCAACCAAAATAAATGATAAACAGTCTACAATAAATAGACTTACCCCTTCTGCCATCTGGGCAGGAATAACCATCCAAAACCAATCTAAATAAATCCGAATAAAGGTCCATAAGGACACCAAAAATCCACGAATACAAATATCAATCTCCAATCCTAATCATGTCCTCTAATCAAAATCCAAATACCATAACACAAATAACCAAATAAACTTCCACGACGAGTGGGGTTTGGCAGCTGCACTCTTCTGACAACTTCATCCTGAAATAGATATAAATCAAACGGGGGTAAGTTCAACGAACTAAGCATGTATAGTAGATATGCAAAGTAAGGTATAGCTAACAATAAAAATCATGCCAGTACAGTCTCACATAAATAGGGTATGTAAGCAAGAAATACAAAAGGACTGTACTTACCTGAATCTCCTACCCTGATATAGGAGCATGTGCCTGTCTAGAAGTAATAAAGTCCTCACCATATATATAAATATGTATCTTGTATGCATGACAATCATATGCACATCCAAGGCATCAATAAAAATGTAACAAACACAATACAAATGCGATCCGTGCAAAGTGCATGTCGTGCCAATGACATGGTCACCCCTGACGCTAGTCAGCCGCCTCACACGCGATGGTGAAGTCGAGTGGGTAGGGCTATGACAACTGTGCACTCTTCCATCACTGCTCCTGAGTGACCGAGTGGACATGATGCTGTCGGAGTACACCTATCCTCCTGCCCCAAACAGAGTGGGGGAGCTAAGCTCTCATCTTCTGGTGTCATAGACCAGAGGAGGGATCCCTGCCCGCTACCACGCTGCCTCATCGCTACCTATGAGCGGACCAGCAGAGCCTGACAGAGCAACTGCACACACCCTCCTGATGTACCACTAACCCATGAGTGGTAGTGTGTGCAGGCCATGTAACTGGTTGCGGGCTCAACAATAATGTAACCCCGTCCAGCCAGCATGCAATCATGCAAAAATGGTGCATGATACTAAAGTATGTCAATCCAACTCAAAATACCTATCCGAATAATATGTACAATCAGTATGTACATATCCCTAATCAAAGTACTATGATCCAAATCAAACAGGGAGATATAATCATATCCTATCACATGTATGTATCAAGTAGGCACCAAAAACATACTAGGCATATAAACATGAAAAATTATTGTAAGCTATCCTAACTAGCATATCAACAATGACTATATCTAAGAGATAAGTCAAAATACCCGCCTGAATATATATCCGTAAAAAGAACCAAATCGTCACGACTGGGGACCTGCCTCGTGACCGAAACCTGCATATAGCATAACTATAGTTAAGCACAAAAAGCAATTCAACGACAAATCGAATACTAAATCGATTTCTTACACAACCCAATTAACCCAAACTATTTCCAAATTTTCACAAATTTTCCAACCATCTTATTAATCCTTTCCTACCACAAATATCCATACAATTAATTTAGCTCACTAAATCAATTAATAAAACTTTGATTAATTAATGATAAGCTAATTAATCAATTAAACCTGGATTATCCTGTATTTTAACAACCTAAGCCAAATAAATAAAATTTAATGGCTTTTAATTTATCCAATAATTGTACCAATCAATTTACCCAATTAATTCCTAATCAATTAACCTAATTAATCACCTACAAAAATCCTCAAGATCAAACAACATCACTCAAATCCTATATCCTCCGAATATCATACCGATCAACCGAATAACACCAAAATCAGCCCAAATCGACCAATCAAGCTCACCCGCCCTAGGAATTCCACCGACAGCCGATACCCCCAACTCAATTTCTTAAATTCACAGTCGACACATCTACCCACATCCCACTAACATCCGACCTTGCACAGCCCGCTCTCAGTCGCCCCAAATTCCTTCCCTACTGCCCTATTCACCAACACCATCCATACTCACCGATCGACCAAGACAAAAAAGACCCTTACCTACTCCGGCGACCACCGGCCAGAAGGGAAAAGGAGGCGTTGGTTGTGGACGGCGAGGGCGCGAGGAGAAGAAGCAGTGGCGGAAGGCAAGCGCTGTCGGTGAGCAGCGACCCCGACTAGACCTAGGCGTCGGACGGTGAAGAGAAGACCTATCGTGGACGACGCGCGGGGAGGGAGAAGAAGACTCGGCGACCTCTCATCGGCTGCTGCGGTCAGAGATGGAGGATGGCGAAGGAGAGCACGCGCCGGGGCGGCGGCAGCGGTTGTCGGGAGAAGCAGATGGCGTCGGGCGGAAACGGCTCACGCGAGAAAAGAAACCGAAAGAGAAGAAGGGGTCACGGCGCGGAGAAAATAGAAAAAGGGAAATATATAATTAGGTTTTCATCGTGTATTAAACCCCTTAAATAGACCCCACCTAAAACTGTTTATTTTATCCCCGTAAAAATCTCGTACGGACTCCGTTTAAATCCAGAAAAATTCCGAAAAAATTACTAAAATTCCAGTAAAATCCCAAAATATTTCTAGGATTATTTTCTTAAATTCTTTGGCCATTTAATTTAATATTTTAAATTTTCTAGTATTTAACATTCTCCCCCACTAATTAAAATTTGGTCCCCAAATTTCCTACTCAGATGCACAACGAGTAAGAAATACCACAAGTACTGAAAATATACCTCACGTACCTTAAATAAACAAGTGGGGGTATTGAGCTTTGATCTTTTCCTCGAGCTCCCAAGTAGCCTCCTCGTCGGTGTGGTGACTCCACCCGACCTTGACAAGTCGCAAAATCTTATTCCTCAACTGTCGTTCCTTGTAATCCAAAATATGTACCGGAACCTCTGCGTAAGTAGCGTCAGGTTGAACGGAACCTGACACATCTGACAAAATATGTGTAGCATCTGACACATACTTCCTCAGCATGGACACATGGAACACATCATGTATACTCGTCAAAGATGGTGGTAGCGCTAGACGATAAGCAACTGCTCCGATCCTCTCCAAAATCTCAAACGGACCTATATTTCTAGGAGCTAGCTTACCACGGAGGCCAAATCTCTCCACCCCTTTCGTGGGTGAAACTCGCAGGAATACATGATCACCAACGGAGAACTCCAGAGGTCTTCGTCTCCGATCTGTATAACTCTTCTGGCGATCCTGCGCCTCTGCCATCCTACGTCTGATAGTATGGACCAACTCTGCCTCATGCTGAGCTCTCTGAGGTCCTAGCAACTGGGCCTCCCCAACCTCCTCCCAGAGGGTGGGTGAACGACACTGTCTACCATACAATGCCTCATACGGGGCCATTTGGATAGCCGAATGATAACTATTATTGTAGGCAAATTCCACTAATGGCAAATGATCCTCCCAGTTGCCTCCGAAATCTATAATACAGGACCTCAACAAATCCTCTAGTGTCTGAATAGTCCGCTCAGACTGTCCATCTGTCTGCGGATGGAATGCAGTACTAAACCGAAGTTGTGTGCCTAAAGCCTGCTGCAGACTCTGCCAGAACCTAGACGTGAAACGAGGATCTCTATTTGATATAATGCTCAAAGGAACACCATGCAACCTGATGATCTCCTGATAATATAGCTCTGCCAAACGGTCCAGAGAGTCCGTCTTCCGAATCGATAAGAAGTGCGCAAATTTGGTTAGCCGGTCTATGACTACCCAAATCGTGTCATGGCCTTGACGTGTCCTAGGCAATCCCATCACAAAATCCATAGTAATATGATCCCACTTCTACTCAGGAATAGGAATCCTCTGAAGTAATCCAGCTGGTCTCTGGTGTTCAGCCTTTACCTGCTGACAAATCAGACATCTAGCTACAAAATCTACGATGTCTTTCTTCATACCGTTCCACCAATACAAACGCTTTAAATCTCGATACATGTGGTTTCCGCCTGGGTGGATCGTAAATCGAGAGCGATGAGCCTCCTGTAGTAACTCCTCCATAACCGGGTGAGGCTGAGGTACACATAATCTGCCTCGGAAATATATAATACCCTCATCATCGCAGGTGAACTCTCACCGTCTGTCTGTTATCTGCGCCAATGAATCAGAATGCTGATCATCGCTCGAGCCTCCGGACTCTCGTCCGGATAGGACGATCGAGCAACCATGGTAAACGAACGCTCGCTCTGGCCTCGCTTCCTCAAGACTCAACTTAGAGAAACCCCGAATCAAATCCGTGACCAAAACTCAGAAGGAAGGTAAAGTCCCTCGGGACTTCCGGCTAAGTGCATCGGCAACCACATTGGCTTTCCCTGGGTGGTAGCTGATGGTACAGTCATAATCCTTCAGGAACTCCATCCATCTCCTCTGTCGGAGATTGAGTTTCTTCTGCGTAAACAGATATTTGAGACTCTTATGATCAGTAAGAATCTCAAACGTAATACCATATAAATGTTGCCTCCAAATCTTCAAAGCATAGATAATAGCGGCAAACTCTAAATCATGAACTGGGTAGTTTTTCTCATGGTCCTTCAACTGTCGAGAAGCATAAGAGACTACCCTGCCGTGTTGCATCAATACTGCGCCTAAACTCTGTAGAGACGCATTTGTATATAGAACGAAACCATCGTCCCCTGATGGCAATACCAGAATCGGTGTTGACACCAATCTCCTCTTCAACTCCTGAAAACTAGTCTCGCACACCTCTGTCCACGTGAACTTCACGCCCTTCCTGGTAAGGCATGTCAATGGCATAGCAATGCTCGAGAAACCCTCAATGAACCATCTGTAATAACCGGCCAAGCCTAGGAAACTGCGAATCTCCTAAACTGATTTCGGCTGCTCCCAACTGGTGACAGCCTCGATCTTCTGGGGGTCAACTGAAATACCTCTACTCGAAACCACATGTCCCAGAAAACTGAATGAAGGTAACCAGAACGCGCACTTATTGAACTTCGTATATAGCCATTTATGTTGGAGCCTATCGAGAACAAGACGAAGATGTTGCGCGTGTTCCTCCTCGGAACGAGAATAGACCAGAATGTCATCGATAAAAATAATGACGAACCGATCTAGGAAATCCATAAATTCACGGTTCATCAAATCCATGAATACCGCTGGAGCATTGGTAAGCCCAAATGGCATTACCAAAAACTCATAATGTCCATATCTGGTACAGAACGCTGTCTTCTGAATGTCAGAATCTCTAACCCTTAATTGATGATATCCGAACCGCAGATCAATCTTAGAATAGACTGATGTACCTCTGAGCTGATCAAACAAGTCCTCAATACGTGGCAGGGGATATTTATTTTTGATAGTGACAGCGTTCAACTGCCTGTAGTCGATGCACAGTCTCATCGAACCATCTTTCTTCTTCACGAAGAGAACCGGAGAACCCCAGGGTGATACACTAGGGTGAATAAAACCTCTGTCCAATAGTTCCTGGAGCTGAACCTTTAACTCATCCAACTCTCTCTGGGTCATACGATAAGGAGCTTTCGATGTCGGCGAAGTCCCAGGTATTAACTCAATCATGAACTCCACTTGCCTTCTGGGAGGCAGACCCGGTAACTCCTCTGGAAAGATATCTGAATATTCTCGAACAATAAGGATGTCCGTGATCTGAGAGTCACCATTGTCTTCTACATTGATCATAGATAATAGAAAACCTTGGCAACCGTGCAATAAAAGCTTCTGAGCCTGAATCGCAAAAATGGTCACTATGTCGTCGTCCCGGATGCCAGTGAAATCCCACGAGGGTTGGTTCGGAGGTCGGAATGTGACCACCCTCGTCTGACAATCTACTGTGGCATGATATGCTGACAGCCAATCCATGCCAAGGATAATGTCGAACTCGACTATGTCCAGTACCAATAAATCTACAGTAAGAATGATGTTACCGAAATCTAAGGGACAACCTCGGACCTCCTGGGTAACGTCCAATGTATCGCCAGATGGTAGGGAGACGACTAATCTCTGTGATCTACTAGTAGGTAATCTACCAATCTCTCTCATAAAAGTATGAGAAATAAACGAATGCGAACTACTAGTATCAACTAGCATAATAGTTGAAAATGCATAAAGTGAAACCGTACCACGAAATACGGATTCGTTGGCTCGCTGCGCATCCTCTCTGGTAATCGCATGAATCCGCCCAGTCTCCGGTGGAGGTGGAGGTGGTATCACTGCCAGAGGTGGTCGTGGTTCGACTCGCGATCGATACGGCTAGGCTAATACGTAGGTCGATAAGAAGGCCGTATAATCGCCGCGACTAATCGACTGCATTGGCCTGATCCCGAACTAATGGCGAAGGTCACCGACATCAGACGCGTCGCCGCGAATGGTACCGATTGGGCCGGGATCAGATCCGTATCGCGTCCCAAACTAAACCTCGTGACATCGTGACGCATCGTGTACTCGCCCATGAATACCATAGGTGACTTCGCAGGGGGAGCCGCCTCTGCCAGGCGCTATGGTCCGGGTCAGATGGCCCCCTCTCGAGTCCTGCATCGACGCAACGGTCCTCCCTGAATAGAAACCCCGGAAGCCACATGTTGAGCCTTCAACGAACAATCTCGACTCAGATGTCCAGGTAGTTTGCAATAATAGCAAACTGACTGCCCCAAGGTGCAGGCTGAGACGATATGCTCTCTCGATCCGCAACGAGTGCAGTGGGTGTCACTAGTGGGCGCCCTCCGGCTCTGCTGAGAAGACCGGGAGGGCCCAGCTGAAGATCGTCCTGATTTCTGAGGCCGGCTAGATGCCCTAGAAAGACTCGACTACCGGCCCGATCGGCGCACTTTCTTTGGCCGCCCGAGTCCGTGGTTGTTGGGTCCGACTTGTGGTTCTTTTCTGGCCTGCTTCCTCTTCCTCTGTTGAGCCGACTCGATCAACAAAGCTCTGTCCAATGCCTCTCGGTAGGAAGAACTACCAAATCCTGTCATCTTGACCTGTAGATGCCCATCTAGTCCCTGAACAAACTGCATCATCTGTGACCTATCCTCAGCAACTAATTCTGGACAAAACCTGACTAACCGATTAAATTCTGTATTATACTCCATCACTGAGCGATTATTCTATCGTAGACTCATAAAATCCTGACGTCGCATCATCTGATATGCCCGTGGGAAATACTGACTCTCAAAAACCTCTCTAAATCTTGCCCAGGTAACCTGCTGCTCGCCGATAATCGAGCGTTGCATGTCCCACCAGATCTCGGCCTCGCCTCGTAAATGGAAGGCCGCCAACTCTACCTTCTCCCACTCGGAGCAGACCATATAGTAGAAGGTACGCTCCATCATCTTGATCCAAGACTGAGCTACACTCGGATCAGTCTCACCGCTGAATAAAGTGAACCGGCTTTTCATTGACTTTGCTAATCCTGGAATCCGAGCTCGTGCCGCAGCTACATCAGTAGGATAAGTAGGGGCCGATACTGAGTGAGGGCCGACCGGCTCCACTGATGGGCCTGTCGGGTCTCAGAGTAATGTGAGTCCTCTGGGTGTTCGATGTGTAGCGGCAGGTCTCCCAGTACATCGGAATACCCCACAAGGGTATCTCGGGAGGAGGATCCGCCGAGGACTGAGGATCCACAACTCCCGTAGCACCCTGTGGAATCTGACCCTGATCAATAAGCTCGTCCTCAGTAGATCTTCCTGGTAACTCTGTCGCCAAAGATCTCTGGGTCCTCTGGCATGGCCGGCCCACACCACGTCTCGGCGCAGAAGCACGCCCACCTCATCTCATATCTGTTAAATAAATACAGATATTACCACAAATAAAAACATATCAAATTAATCATCATACCTATTTCACCGTCAGGAGAGGTCCCGTAGCCTCCAAAACCCCATATTGATCTTGTCAAAAATCCTCGAATTTCCGAAATATAAAAATCGCCAGAAATCCATACCAATCCAAAATTTCCAGATTGTCCCGCAAAACCTGCCAATACATGGCGAACTCCAAAAAATCCAAAAACCCCTAGGAACTCGAAAACCTGGCTCTGATACCGAATAAATTGTCACGCCCCGAAGGAGACCCCGCCAGACGAAAATCCGGCAGCATCTCCCCTGTACGGGTGACAATGCCAATTTATATACAAGGCTTACATGGCCACTATACATCGGTCAACACGACCGGAATCCAAACACACATGCAGATAATAAGTTGGCCTCAGGCCATCAACCAAAATAAATGATAAACAGTCTACAATAAATAGACTTACCTTACGCATCCGCGAATAACCATCCAAAACCAATCTAAATAAATCCGAATAAAGGTCCATAAGGGCACCAAAAATCCACGAATACAAATATCAATCTCCAATCCTAATCATGTCCTCTAATCAAAATCCAAATACCATAACACAAATAACCAAATAAACTTCCACGACGAGTGGGGTTTGGCAGCTGCACTCTCCTGACAGCTTCATCCTGAAATAGATATAAATCAAACGGGGGTAAGTTCAACGAACTAAGCGGGTATAGTAGATATGCAAAGTAAGGTATAGCTAACAATAAAAATCATGCCAGTACAGTCTCACATAAATAGGGTATGCAAGCAAGAAATACAAAAGGATTGTACTTACCTGAATCTCCTACCCTGATATAGGAGCATGTGCCTGTCTAGAAGTAATAAAGTCCTCACCATATATATAAATATGTATCCTGTATGCATGACAATCATATGCACATCCAAGGCATCAATAAAAATGCAGCAAACACAATACAAATGCGATCCGTGCAAAGTGCATGTCGTGCCAATGACATGGTCACCCCTGACGCCAGTCAGCCGCCTCACACGCGATGGTGAAGCCGAGTGGGTAGGGCTATGACAACTGTGCACTCTGCCATCACTGCTCCTGAGTGACCGAGTGGACAGGATGCTGTCGGAGTACACCTATCCTCCTACCCCAAACAGAGTGGGGGAGCTAAGCTCTCATCTCCCGGTGTCATAGACCAGAGGAGGAATCCCTGCCCCGCTACCACGCTGCCTCATCGCTACCCATGAGCGGACCAGCGGAGCCTGACAGAGCAACTGCACACACCCTCCTGATGTACCACTAACCCATGAGTGGCAGTGTGTGCAGGCCATGTAACTGGCTGCGGGCTCAACAATAATGGAACCCCGTCCAGCCAGCATGCAATCATGCAAAAATGGTGCATGATACTAAAGCATGTCAATCCTACTCAAAATACCTATCCGAATAATATGTACAATCAGTATGTACATATCCCTAATCAAAGTACTATGATCCAAATCAAACAGGGAGATATAATCATATCCTATCACATGCATGTATCAAGTAGGCACCAAAAACATACTAGGCATATAAACATGAAAAATTATTGTAAGCTATCCTAACTAGCATATCAACAATGACTATATCTAAGAGATAAGTCAAAATACCCGCCTGAATATATATCCGCAAAAAGAACCAAATCGTCACGACTGGGGACCTGCCTCGTGACCGAAACCATCATATAGCATAACTATAGTTAAGCACAAAAAGCAATTCAACGACAAATCGAATACTAAATCGATTTCTTACATAACCCAATTAACCCAAACTATTTCCAAATTTTCACAAATTTTCCAACCATTTTATTAATCCTTTCCTACCACAAATATCCATACAATTAATTTAGCTCACTAAATCAATTAATAAAACTTTGATTAATTAATGATAAGCTAATTAATCAATTAAACCTGGATTATCCTACATTTTAACAACCTAAGCCAAATAAATAAAATTTAATGGCTTTTAATTTATCCAATAATTGTACCAATCAATTTACCCAATTAATTCCTAATCAATTAACCTAATTCATCACCTACAAAAATCCTCAAGATCAAACAACATCACCCAAATCCTATATCCTCCGAATACCATACCGATCAACCGAATAACACCAAAATCAGCCCAAATCGACCAATCAAGCTCACCCTCCCTAGGAATTCCACCGACAGCCGATACCTCCAACTCAATTTCTTAAATTCATAGTCGACACATCCATCCACAGCCCACTAACATCCGACCTTGCACAGCCCGCTCTCAGCCGGCCCAAATTCCTTCCCTACTGCCCTATTCACCAACACCATCCATACTCACCGATCGACCAAGACAGAAAAGACCCTTACCTACTCCGATGACCACCGGCCAGAAGGGCAAAGGAGGCGTTGGCTGTGGATGGCGAGCGTGCGAGGAGAAGAAGCAGTGGCGGAAGGCAAGCACTGTCGGTGAGCAGCGGCCCCGGCTAGACCTAGGCGTCGGACGACGAAGAGAAGACCTGTCGTGGCCGACGCGCGGGGAGGGAGAAGAAGACTTGGCATCCTCTCATCGGCTGCTGCGGTCGGAGATGGAGGACGGCGAAGGGGAGCACGTGTCGGGGCAGCGGCGGCGGTTGTCGGGAGAAGCGGATGGCGTCGGGCGGAAACGGCTCGCACGAGAAAAGAAACCGAAAGGGAAGAAGGGGTCGCGGTGCGGAGAAAATAGAAAAAGGGAAATAGATCATTAGGTTTTCATTGTGTATTAAACCCCTTAAATAGACCCCACCTAAAACTGTTTATTTTATCCCCGTAAAAATCTCGTACGGACTCCGTTTAAATCCAGAAAAATTCTGAAAAAATTCCTAAAATTCCAGAAAAATCTCGAAATATTTCCAGGATTATTTTCCTAAATTCTTTGGCCATTTAATTTAATATTTTAATTTTTTCAGTATTTAACAGTTCTGACTCTTACAGTTCTTCTGAGAACCTCCAGCCTGTTCAGTAGCTGGGCGCTTCCCTTTTTGCGCCCTAGACGATCCCTCTGTAGTACCTCGAGTATTGCCCTTCTGCTCCTGCTTCTTCTGAGTCTGATTCCCTATATTTTGCTTCTGCTGCTTACTCTGGGACATCTGCCTCTCTATATCTTTTTCCTTGGAGATCTGTTGGGACGTCATTTCAATACAAATGGCTTGGTCCAATGCCTCCTTGTAAGAGGCAATAGAAGATCCTGACATCCTCGCTCGGATATAAGCTGCTAGGCCCTGTGTGAACTGGTACATCCGATATGCATCCTATGCTACCAGATGAGAGCAGAACTCTGATAGTTTGGTAAACTCTGCGTTGTACTCCATGACGGAACGGTCGCCTTGCTTCAGACTCAAGAATTCCTGACGACATGCCGTAGCAAACGCGGAAGGAAAGTATTGCCTTCAGAAAGCATCTCGAAAGGCGGCCCAAGAAATCCCTTGCTCCCCGAGTAGAGTCTTCTGCATTTTTCACCAAGTAACGGCCTGATCTCTGAGGTGATATGCAGCAAGGCCCACCTTCTCATCGTCCGTACAATCCATATACTCAAAAGTATCCTTCAAATTCTCCAGCCATGCACGTGCAATCCATGGATTAGACTCTCCTCAGAATAAGGTAAATTTTTCCTTGGCCGAACGTGCTAATACGAGTATTCGTGCTTTAACATTGAGCCAATCGGAATCCGTAGGTGCCGACCTAGTCGGTGGTATATCTAGATTCTAAGGCTTTGTACCACCAATAGGGGATTGCTGAGGTTATGCTTGAGTAGTTGGCTCAGTCGTAACAGTATCTTGTCCCATCCCTTTGGCTACTCGCTTGGATGGACGGCCTCGACCATGAGTCTGCACAGGTGCCATAACTCTGACAGTATACACCTGTTGAACAAGTCTAGATAAGTATCTAACTAAAGTATAAATTATCAAGAATACTTACTTCGTGCTGCCCGGAGCTTATGCCGCTGTCAATCCCATCTCATAAAAACCAAATCCGGAAAAATATACCGACTCCCAAGAATCCAAGACTCAAAAACAAAATCATTGTATGGCATCGCAGAACCTTCGGCTCTGATACCAATAAAGTTGTCACACCCCGAGAGTATGTCATGCCGAAAATCAAACGTATGACATCTCCCCTGTACGTGGCAATATTTCGGATTAATACAAGGCCCGTAGGCCCACAACAACAATATAATAAGCAGATATAAATATATCAAACACAGCGAAAACATAAACAACATATATACTGACATCTAAACCAAAACACACAGGTGTACACCACCTGACAAGTCCACAATACTAAACTGTAAATAAACATCGATACAAAACAAGTCCACGATATAAAGACAAGTCCATACATAAACCAAAATCCATATCATAGACAAAAATCCTCGGGAGACTCGGAAAAGCGGAGATGGGATGGATCACCGGTACAACTCCAAGCCGTCACGAAGAATTCAACCTGTTACTTGGGTGACAGAAAAATCCAGGGTTTGTGGTAGTGAGTAAAACTCAGCAGGTAATAGAAAATATGTATATATTAATATCACATGTATTTCGGTAGAAAAATTTATAGGTATCACTAGCATGATAACATATCCATGTATATACCTTCTAACCAAAAGCCAATATGAAATGCAGACTTACCTGAACGTCTGCTATGCTACACCTATCCAACCTGAGCACATATCCACAACATAAGGTATAAAGAATAGTACTAACTCACACTACATCCTAATATGGGTCGAGGGTATCACAGTGAATAACCAACAGATATACAAGTACCGGCCTACTACCATACAGGAAATGCAATAGCATGTATGAATATGTACAAACAAATGCAACAAGCATAGTACATACAAATGCAGCATCACAATAAGCATATATATATATAGACTGCATCTATACATGTATACTAATCACAATCATCCATATATATATATACATGCATATATTTATATATATGGCAATATGCAAAAATGTCATAAGTCGGTAATGCAGCATGCATGGTCATGTCGGCTCATCCTAAAGCTACCACGACCCTAGTGTGGCCTCGGTGGCTCGAGCATGACAACTGTCCCAACTCAACACCAACCACTACTCTCGAGTGGCCGAGTGGGCAGTATGATCGAGTAGCATATAAGCGTGAAGAGCAAGCTACACGATGGAGGTCCCTACTGTTGGTCACTCCAACAGTCACTACCCATGAGTGGTTGAGTGTCACACACGCAGGACTACGACATGCAAATCTAACTACCACCGTCTATAGTGGTAGAGTGCGGCACCACAATGCTCTGTCCTCACACCGGTTACTCCTCCTATGAGTAACCGTGGAGGCAGGATGACTGGCGACCCTCTCGATCACAAGGGAGACCTCGTCGCCAGCGTGCATGCAAATGACATGAATGCAATGTCTCACATACATACATCCACCATAGGCTCTCTATTCTACAGAGAGTTATACTAACCAGATCAACGCACTCTCTATCCTGTAGAGAGTCATACTTATTGATCGACGCACTCTCTATCCTGTAGAGAGTCGTACTCAAATTGATTATAATGAGCTAGGACCACCGGTCCGTAGCGACACACTAAATATCATTCACCTGACCATTTACATAATACATGGTCGGTAGTAAACATGCAACCTAAGGGTACTAGAACTAACCCTAGGTTCAAGACATTATCTACCTACGGATGACCTTTTTGCCCAATTTACAATCAGGTTGTCATCCGGACTTTACTATTTGCACTTAACTTAAACAAATTCTAAGTTACTTACATCACCTATATATATAACTCCTAATCATGGTAAAATAAATATGATAGCAGCAATGGAGTTAATAGCCAAAGGTAAAGTATCAAGTGCATGATGAATAAGAACAGAGTCAAGGTAGCATGATCATATAAGATGATAATGCATCTAAATCTGTATGCATTAAACTACCTGACCAGGGTAGGAATTACTCACCTGCTGTAATGCTCGTAACAATGAAGTCCTCAAGGCCGCGGACCTGTTTCGTATCCATGTCCTACAAATATCATCAATTATAATTTAGTGAAAGCATACCACATAAATACGAATTAGCTACTACGTTATCCCCACATCCGTATCCCTTATCAAATACGAGTTATAACTCCCATTTGTAGCCGAGATCAGATCATCTCATAGCTCGATCGACAATCGACATTTCATACTAATTTACACGAAACATCACCCTCTAGTTTTGCTATTTTTCGAAATCCCAACTGGGTGTGCTGAATATAAGATGGTGTCAGAGCTAGAATTGAACTCCACACCTGTATGAGTCATCGCTCTTGTTCTCTAAGAACAATAGAGTATCTGGATTTAGCCTTGGAAACCCTAGGAAACTAATTCTCTCACTTGACAAGTGCAGCCCTACTTACTACTTACAACCTAATAATATTAGACATTGTCTACATTCAATTGATGATCATATAAACTCCTAAAGCGACTTACCTCTCAGCTTAGGTAGATCGTTGGTAAATCACGAAAGAGACTTCTATAAACACTTAAAACAACATCCAATTAAAACAACCCAATATTGAATAAGATCAAGAACAACCCCATTTATCTAAAAGGATCGCAGAACACACAAAATTTACCACTTTGGAATACTAAGGTTAGATAGTATACCCAAAGTTGCATCTAACACCGGCACCTCCCTTCTAAATCAATCGCAACTACTGACCCCTGTCATCTAATGAATCGAAATTGAATTCACAACACACAAGAGGGAAATTGATTTTTGCTTACCAACACTTGAAGCTTCACCGGCAGCAAATCCCCCAAAATCGACAATCCTGTTCGCCGGATTACTTACTGCCCTACATGAAACTCAACCTTAGCGCATGGATCTATCGCAACATCTTATTGACATCCAAGGTAGGGAGCAATACAACTGGTTCTTACCTTTCCCCAACCCCAAACGGCAGTGGACTTCTCAATTCGCCGGAAAAATTCAAGGATGTCGCCGCTGCCCTATTTCACAACCCACACTCAACAGAAAGAGAGCACTGTAACTCCAGAATTCAGCCAAGGTAGGGAGGAAGAAATCCTTACCTATTATCGACGGCCAGTGACCGCGACTCCTCTCCCTCGACCGGCGGCTCTGTTCGCTTCCGTCGCCCAAAATCTACGCTTCTAGTCGTTCCTGTCCTCCCAACCCGTCTGAGGGTCGTCCAAGCTAACGGTCGTCGCCTGCCGCGAGGAAGAAGACCGGCGTTCACGGAGAGGGAACATCCTGGCGTCGGAGAGGTCCCGAGCGGAAAGGCTCGCGAACAAGACAGCGAGGAAGAGAGGGAGTGCTTTGGTCGCAGTCTGCTTCGGGGAAAAGGAAGACGGTGGAGTCGCGAAGAGGAATGGAAATCGAAGGAGAAGGGAAGGTGTCGCGAAGAGGAACGGTTGTCGCGAAGAGAAAGGAGGTGAAGTCGTGCGAATTGGAACGCTCAGAGTAAAAGATTTTCGACAAGATTAAAGGCTGGACGACGCAGTGTTAAGTATGTTAATGGGCCGGTTTGAGAATGGTTAGGGTTTAAATCCAATAAGCCATTAACCCTAGATTCAATTAAATCTAGGTTAATTAAACTATTAAAATTTCTTAAGCTAGGTTAGATGTAATTAACTCCTAATCATAAATTTTTTATTTTTATTTTTTTTTCCGCCGTATCTTACACCATCAATTCTGTTGAGACTTGCACGAGTTATATTCTTTGGTTTATCCAAGCAGTTGTTCCTCACTGGCTGGAGGCATTGGGATGTCTGAAGTTAATCGTGGATGCTAGTTATGGTAACTAATCCATTGGAGTGACTAGCTGTAAGACTTCGTATGGTTCTCTGCATATATGTATATGTCAATGAAGTTCTTACTATAGCTTAAGTGTGATGTTCCTTCGACTTACGGTATTCAAGTCATCTTGGTCATGGAGACTTATGCTTTGACATCTTAAGCAAGCATCTCCGAGGAGATGTGGTCCCGGGATGATTGGGTGTAAGTCGAAATGGGCGAAGGTGTTTGAATAGCCAACAGAGGATTCACCACTCCTTGCGAGGAGATGTATACCCTATGGTCTCTCGAATGATTGTTACTAAAGTCTTTGGCCAAAGTATTACATGTTTAGAGTATGGTACTCTTGGATACATGTGTAGTAACTAGAATTCGTAGGATGAAGAAGTAATACTTGGGCTAGGTGTAACGTGGTCAGCCTAGTGGGGACTGACACATAGACCATATCCTAAACCAAGTGGGTATAAGATGAGTGAAGAGAACGAAGCACTATTTACTATAGTTGCTGAAGGGTTTCAGAAGTTTTCTGGGATCAACCGTTGATTTTTCGATTAATTGAGGATCATGATGTACTACTAGGTGTCACTCATGATCATTCTATAATTAATGGTTAATTATAGACGACCAACATAAACCAGGAACCTATTTGGTTACACGCACTACGAGTGTAATCCGAAGGATTTAAAACAAGCTTGAGAATAGGATTCTCATATCAAGAGAGACATGGTTTAGTTGGACCAAACGAAGAGTGAGCATGAAATTATTTCAGTTGTAATGGAAGCGTGGATGGGTCGAGTCTTATGAAGACATGATGGGTGAACCAAATCGGTTTGGTTCTAATCCAATGGTGGAAAATAAACCAAAGGAGTTTGGTTTGTTTTAAACGAATGAATCGAAATTGGTTCGGTTCGTTTTAACTTAAAATATACCAATGCGGTTTGGTTTATTTTAACTTAAGTTATTGGAGCGAGTTAACGGATTTTAGTTATGAATCAATAATCATTAGGAGAATATGTTCTCTATAAAAACACAACTTAAGGGTTTTTGTTTTTTTCATTGGTTCAAGGTTTTGGAAACCCTAGCTACCTCTCCTCTTCCTCCTCTAGAGTTGCCACCCATCCTTGTTGCCGCCGCCCTCCTTGGCCGGACCACCCTAGCTACCGCTGGCATCCACCTACAGCCGACCATCCTCCCTTGGCTCCGGTGACCAAGGACCAGCTGACCATCTTCTTTGGCCGACACCAACTCCTCCACCACAAGCTGCCCAGTTTTGGACAGCTTGTTTTCCCTTGCGTAAAAAAATCATTTGGCCATTGTTTCGTGCTCCGACAGCGATCTACTTGTCGGGGATTGGATCTCCGGCAATCCTCTTTGTGGAGGACCAAAGGTTCCGTCAATTGGATTGACGGAAACTGCTTTCAAGAAGCAAGTTCATGGAACTCATTTTGGATTCGAATCGTGATCATCTCTTGATCACAATGTCTTCAATTTGAGACTAGTATCTCATGAGAAGACGGGACTCGTGGCTTTGTGAAGTTATCCTGACGATACTCGACATGGATACGGATTGAGGCAAGACTTGCAAGTGTCGCTCGGTTGATGTCATTCCTGCTTCACGTAATCTGTCAGGTATATCTAGAGTAGTTTTCCTTTATTGCTAAATTTGAAATGACGATTATGTCTACACTTGATGTATCCTTCCATGCGTGTGGTGTGTGTGTTGTAATAAATTAATTTATTACTTATTTTTGCTTCCGCTGTGTGTATGTTTATGAAACGTGTTCGAACATACACTCACGTCGATATCGGAGAAATTCAACAGTGATATCAGAGTCAGGTTGTGTTTCGACATAATAGTAAAATTGTTTTATTATAGTCATAATTGTTTTTTTGGAAATTTTCTACTTTTAGATGGTTTAGAAATAATTATGGAAATTTTAATTAGTAAAGAAATTCAAATTGAAAATTTTCTAGTGTGATTAGGAAATTAAAATTTAGAAAATTTGTTTCCTAAATTAAATTTAAATTTCCTTAATTAATATTTTCCATAAATAAAATATGTGATTAAATTTGGAAATTCATTTCCTAATTTAATCGGGATTTGACTTGGGAAATCAAATCGCAAATATATTTTATTTCCAAAATTAATTATGACAATATGGAAACTACTTGTACATGTTATAATTGTATGTCATGTAATTGCATTAGATGCATATCATTATATCATGCGTGTTGTGACATGTAAATGCATTAGATGCACATATGTATGTCATGCGATGTAGATAATAGTTATTTGCATGCAAAGAGGATGAGACCTTAAAACCCTTTTACAATATTAAAGTCTATACCTTCCATCAATATAGTTAGAACTGGAGTTCTGTTTCTTATTTGAGTTGTTGGACTCTCTCCAAGCCCTACATGTTCAAACCATTGAAATAGTTTATTACTAATATGGTAAGAGTCAGAGGTCAATCGTTAGTTTGGGTTGTTGGACTCTCTCTAAGCCTGGCTAATTGGTTGAATGTGCTCTAACCATATTAAAACTATTTCACGATTAATGGGTCGACTTTAACTTGGAGCATCGGTTTGTTGGACTCTCTCCAAGGTCGATGTGAAGGAAGGTGAAGTTGGGTGCTATGCATATGATGCATACTTGTTAATGTGTTAACAACCCGATGTATGTGTGAACATTCAATTAGTTGATAGCACATTGTGATAGTTGCATATATGTGATATGCAATTGGTATACTCGATACCTACCATCGTAGCTAAGAATGGCTTGTTGGACTCTCTCCAAGGTCGTTCTTATCTATGTTAGATATCAACCCATTCGGAGATGGACCTACGATCTCCCGAATTGATTTTGAGGGTTTTTTATTTCGAAAAATGAATGAGATTTGTAAATGTATGTTGATGCATTTTAAAATCAATTTCTCATATATGCTCGATTTGTATTTCTAGGTTAATCGCTTGATCATGACGTCTTTGAGTTTGTGATCTATTTTGGATTCGAATAAATTGACTGGGTCGAACTTCTTGGACTGGCTTAGAAACCTGAGAATTATTCTCAAGGTGGAAAAGCTTACGTATGTCCTCGAAGAGCCTCTTCCCACCCGTCCTATGGATGATCCAACTCCGAACCAATTGTTGGCCTATCAGAAACATGTGAATAATTCTGAGTTGGTGAGTTGCATCATGCTAGAAGCGATGGTACCCGAGCTTCAGAAGCAGCATGAGCATATGGATGCGAATACTATAGTCTTTCATCTTCAAGAGTTGTTTGATGAGCAAGCGAGATCCAAAAGGTTCGAAGTCTCCAAGCTCCTCTTCACTTCTAAGATGCAAGAAGGTTCATCTGTATTACAATTTGTACTAAAGATGAACGGGTACATCGAGCGTTTAGCAACACTCAGTTTTGTGATGGACCATGAATTAAATATTGACTTAATTCTACATTGTTTACCCAAGAGTTTCTCACAATTTGTGATGAACTACCGGATGAACAAAATTGAAGCCACAATTCCTGAGCTCCTCAACATGCTGAAGACTATGGAGCCTTCTGTGAAGCATGAGGAGAAGACAACGCTATTAGTTGATTCCTCAACGAAAGATTCTAAGAGGAAATCAAAGGAACATCGCAAGGGCAAGAAGAAGAAGGCTAAGAAGACGAAACCAGCTCAAAAGGGCACTTGTCATCACTGTGGCAAGGAGAGACATTGGCGAAGAAACTGTAAGATTTATCTTGAATCTGTGAAGAAGAATAAGGCATCTAATGCCCTATCTTCTTCAGATATTTTCGTTATTGATTGACATTCTATTTCCTTAGACACTTGAGTATTGGATAATGAGTGTGGTTCACATATATATAATAGCATACATGGGCTAAGGAATAGAAGAAGACTCGTCAAGGGAGAGTCAAATTTACGTGTTGGGAATAGAGCAAAGGTTGTTGCACTCACCATCGGAACATATTTGTTGAAACTCTCTACATGACTTGTCTTAGAACTGGACAATTCCTTTTATGTTCCTTCGTTGATAAAGAACATCATTTTTATTTCTTGTTTAAATAGTATTGGATACCATTTGACTTTTAGTAACAATTGTTGTTACATAACTTTAAATGACGTTCTTTATGAGACTGTAACATTATGCAATGGAATATATACGTTAGACGTATTCGGTGACATTTTCAATATCGAAGCGAGCAATAAGTGTGCTCGAAAAGATAATCAATTAGACTCCTACATGTGGCATTGTCGTCTTGACCATGTAAGCAAGAAATGCATATCCAAATTACACCGATATGGAATTCTAGAATCGTTTGAATTAGATTCATACGATACATGTGAATCATGCTTAAAGGGCAAGATGACCAAGTTACCTTTTACTAGAAAAGGTGAACCGGTGGGAGAGTTGCTTGGTCTAATACATACTGATGTATGCAGACCAATGTCAACTCAAGCTCTAGGAGGTTGTAGCTACTTCATTACGTTCACCGATGATTACTCACGGTTTGGATATGTGTTCTTGATGAAACACAAGTCTGAATCCTTTGAAAGATTCAAAAAAAATTCAGAAATGAAGTAGAGAAATAACTTGGCAAGAGTATTAAAATACTTCGATCAGATCGAGGTAATGAATACTTGAGTCGAGGGTTTCTAGATTATCTTAGGGGCAATGGTATATTATCTCAATGGACTCCGCCGTATACACCGTAGTTGAATGGTGTATATGAGAGGCGAAACTGACCCTTATTGAACATAGTTAGGTCAATAATGAATCATGCGAATCTTCCCAAATCCTTTTGGAGCTATGCACTTTAGACTATTGTTTACTTGCTAAATAGAGTTCTAATCAAGGTAGTCTCTACTAGAACGATGGATATATAATTGATTGAATGATATCGGAGTTTTGAAATATTTATAATCCGTCAAAGTTTAGGCTTTCGAAGTGCTACCTTCGTTTTCGTATTTTATCATTTTTTAAAAAATGACTCTTTTTGTATTTTTCATTTTTTTCAAAAAAATATCCTTTCATTTTCTAGAAAACAACAATGAAAAAGACAACCCAAACAAAATGTTCTATATTTTTTTTTTCTCAAAAAATTAAAAAAAAATACCACATTTTTTATAAATCAAACGCAGCCTGAGTTTTTTGCTTCAAAAAGTGATTATATTAATCTTCGGTACATTTTTAACTTCAAAATCTATGTAAATTTGGCATGAAAAATTAAATTTTCAAAGAACTAACTAATTTACACAAATATTAATATTTACACAAAGACATTGTTTATTACATTAACCGTCATACAGATAACAAAAGACCAAATTTAGACGTCTGTTTACAAAAAAAAAAAAAAAATCGACCAATACAAAAAAGACATCAAAATGAGAAAATCACTGCAAGTGATTGCCCCCAACTTAATACATGAACACTGAACCAATTGACATATTCCCATCTCCAATCCTTCGCTGACAACTTGCCATTCTTAATTTCTAAATCAATGACAGACAAACAAATTTAACGATATCTCCATCTCCAGTTCTCTCGATCTTCCTCTTCGCTGTCAATTTCTTGATCATAATCTGAGTTGGAATTTTCAGAGTCAGTGAAAGGACTTTCATTCTCATCTTCATCTTCATCTTCCGATGACTCTTCATCACGATAATCGTTCCAGGGATTATTCTCAGCTGCAAATAAATAAGTACTAATATTAGCTAATATTACCGAGTCAAATTACAAGGAAATAGAATATACATCCATATCATTTGAGTCGTCGCTTTCATAATCAAAATCAGATTGTGACGGACCATCATAATAGTCATCCTCCACATAAACTTGCACTCTGTAGCAACGATACATAATGAATATCAAAATCAAAATCCAATTTAAAGTTTAGATTATTCAAATGTCCAAATACATACAATGGATACTCATCGGTGTTATCCGTGTTCGTGTCCACACCAACGCCGACGGTATAAATGTCGTAAACAAATTTATCTGTTCAAAAGAAATTTAAGAGAGATTTAGCAATGAGAAGATCATCAAGAGTCTCATGGAAAATCTCAAACTACATGTAAAGTTAATTATAGTATGCAACTTGCATTTAGACAAAAGGATCCAACCGTTAAACTGAAAAAAAATAAAGGAATATTCAATTTTATGAACATAAACTAGTCAAATTTAGCAATTTTAAGAGAATATATTATTTACCATGCCAAAATAAGGGAGCAAAAGATGATAATTTGATAATATAGGAGACTCAAATAGAACATAAACTTGTCACTGACAAAATATTAAGGATGGCGGAGAAGATGAAACCTTCTTTAGTTGCTTTGTCATGTTCAATCTCTTTGGCCGCTTGCGGAAGGAATTCCTTTAGAAGTGGTAAATACTTATCAAAAATTACACCATCAACCTCAAGTGCACCTCTGCATTCAAGAATCTCTTATATAAATCAGAAAGATGCGCTAAAGAAGCAATAGAAATATTGAATATTAAATTTACTTGGATTTTGCCACACTTTCATCCTCAGCATCAACTCGAATGACATTATACAAATGACATTTTTCATGCAAAAAGCATTCTTCTGCATTTATGCTTCCCCTCTTCTTCCATATTTGTTCGAATCGAGCACTTCTTGCAAGATCCTATAAGAATTAAATTTGAATTAGCTACATTATCTTGGGAATAAATCATCCAAATCCAATGCCACACGATTCCAACAGTGAATTGATGATGAAGCATCTCATCATAAAAGCAATATGAATGCGCAAACAAACAACTATTAGTCAAAATCATTCTAGTGATCCCAAAATATTCAAGTTGGTCCTATACATCAAAAAGATTACAAATTTTGTGATACTAATTGAGAAATTGGGGAAATTAATCCACTAGACCATCATAACAATTAGACATATGATAATCAAATGGGAAGAGTATATAAGAATCAAACTGCACTTACATTTATTCACTATAACAATGAAAAACTATTTTATCGCAAACACATTACTGATCATGTCCTGTGTATAATTGGTAAATCTACTTTAAAAAATATTAAGGTTGCATACTTCCAAAAAATTGAATCTGATGTGTAAAATGACAACACCCAAATCCATGATATGATGTTATATTAGAAAACATCTAACACAAAAGTTCGAGATCTTGAATGTCTCTCCTTTGGAGAAATTGCAATAACAATTCAATAACATGAAAGAGTAATGATCTCTACCTCATGCTCTTTTATAGCCTTGGACCGCAATTGATCATGTTTCTGCAAACACAGAAAGTGCAACAAGAATGAATCTATTATTTGAGGCAAAACTATTAAATATTTCTAAATTAAATAAATTCATTAAACTAGAAAAAATAATACTGGCATCAAAGTAGGCAAATGAAGAGCTATGCATTTCCCACAAATTTGGAAAGGCCGGTTATGATAGTAAAAAGGATTCTAATAATTTGTCTTTGTGAGTGATTTTAGAAACGACCAAAATCACTCACATGGATTCACATCTTTAAGAGAGAAAGAGTAAATGAACCTTCTGCAAAAATTGTGGGAGAAATTGAGGCAGAAACCATAATAAAATACATGGCAAAAATTGCATAAAAATGTGTGTCATTTTAACATTGCCGATAATAGTAGATATAAATCGACGGAAAATGCATCAGTGAAATGGTGAAAAATTCTGCGAAATTAGGTTAGAGGAACATCATCTCCTTGATGATGTAACATAAGAAATTGAATTGTTAACAATTACCTTATCAGCTTTATATAAACTTCTACGCTCCTTAGATCTCCCCTTAAATTCTTTGCTATTTCCAGAAGGTTGCTGCTGGTTGAAAAAAAAAAAAGAGAGAGACAGAAAGAAAGAAGATTACTAACAGATTCAACAGATGAAGTCTTTACCAATGAATTACAATGGGAGATTAGAAGTTCAAATGACAGAATATGTAATATCATGTAACTCTATGGCACACAAATAAATGAAAGATGATAGTGATTCAATAATCTTAGGTGTGCAAGGCAATATGCTTGCAGGAGATCTATGAAAATCCTGTCCGTGGAACAAAAAATATCATTTTTGCACAGGCAAAAGAGCATTCGTATCTATAAAAAAGATAAGAAGTGATTGCAAGTTAAAGTGAATTATCTGATTTACTACAAGCAGGAGCATCATAAACTGTGTTAATGTAATCAAGAGGAAGAACGAGGAGCATCTTAAAAGATAACCACCTCTCAAATCAAATGACAAAGGAGAATACAAGAGTAACATAGATTAGGTATTAACCAGAAACGAATGCAGCACATCTTTGACAGACTGGGAGTGCCCAACTGTCTCAAGACGGTGAACCAACATCTTCTTACTTGCAAGCTCATTGAGAACTGCATTTCAGAAGCCTCATCGATGAGAAATTCAGTCCAATATAACGAAGATTAATATAATCACTTTCTGACGCAAAAAACTTGCACTGCTTTGATTTGTAAAAAATGTGGTATTTGTTAATTTAAATTTTTGAGAAAATAAAAAAATATCGAAAATGTTGGTTGGTTTGTATTTTTTATTTTTAGAAAATAAAAGGATATTTTTTAAAAAAATAAAAAATACGAAAGGTTTTTTTAAAAAAAAAATAATGAAGTGCGGAAAATGAAAAATACGGCAAACACAATCTTACATTTTTTTTTTTGCGATAGCATAAGCACTTCTAAAGTCGAAACAAGACGGATTACAAATATCTCATAGCTTCGATATTAATCAATCAATATTATATCAATCCTCCGACTCTCCCATTGCTCAATGAATGTTGTTTTTGATTTATTTTTTAAGTGGTTCAAATTATTTTTAAAAGGAGTTTACAAATTAATATAAAAATTTTAAAAATTAATTTATTAATATTTTTTTTAAAGTTTGATTTATATCATCAAAATTTTAAATATGATTCGATATCCTAACCAAAATAATCACAATTTATCAATTTATTCAAAAGAAAACTAATAAAATCTATGATTCGATGGGCACAAATTTATAAACCTACCTTAGATAAAAATGCATGCATTATTGTTGAGTAGGAACGACTCAAAAATGCATGCATTATGATAATCCCATTGAAAAAACAGCAACAAGAAAAGAAGAAAGTGAAGGCTATACCTTTTCCCGCGCCGCAATCAGAAATGGAGAGATTTCCAAGATCCAGGAATGCTTTTTTATGCGGCCTTTCATTGATCTCCAACCCTGAGTGCATACACACACAAAAAAAAACACACTTTTATCTCCCATTCTCTCCTCCGCCTCCTTAATCTTATCCAAACATAATTACAAAGGGAAAAAAAGATGAAGAAAAATAACTTACAGAAGGCGTCGAGTTTCGCCTGGGAGGCCTTCCGCTTAACCCTAACAATCACCGGCTTTCCGGCGACCGAACTCAGCGGAGGAGTCATCGAAGTGAAACTTAACGCCATAACAGGCTCTGTCGCACGATCACCAGACAAGGGCAAGATCAGGCGAACAAGCAGATTAGGGCGAGCAAGAATCGAGGTTTCGCTTTCGCAGAAAAGAAGCGAATCAGACAGACAGACAAACGGCAAGTAAAAAATGAGGCAAAAGCACGCCGACCTGGTTACTTATAGGTTACGCGATATATCGGATCCAAAAATGAATAGGATTTGTATTTGTAAACGGGTCCATTTTCGAAACCCGACTAGCAATTTTAAAATTGAAATTCTTTTATCGGATTCGATGATGTTTTGATTAATTTTTATTTTTCTAAAAGCTTGTTTTTCTATTCTGTTGGTGTTCAATTTTTACAGGATTGCTATTTTTTTTCTTTTTATTTAAAAAAATCCTAATTATGTTGTTAAATTTTAGATTTGTCTTAGATGATATTAGATTATCCTACATTTTAGATTTGGTGATATAATTATTAATTTTATTAATTTTATTTTTAATTATATCTCGCATTACTAACTCACTATGAAATTTGGAAGAATAAAAATTAAATGGTAATTATTTTTTTCCTACAACTTTTATAAAATAAAATAATTTATAAATTATATTTATTTTATAAAATTTATCTCGAAAAATGAGCAAAACAAAATTATATTATCAAGATTAATATGTCAAATACTATTAAAAATTTTAAATAAAATAAAAACTAACATTATTAATTACCAATTATATAGCACAATTCATATAACATAGCATATTAATCGTTAACTCGAATATTCTAGATAAACATGAATAGAGTATAATAATACAAAAGAATGTCTTCATCATTTAGTGCACCACATAGAAATAAGTGTTGTTCTACGGGATGAGCAGTTGGCTAGAGCAACACAAGCTGTTACAAATGGATAAAGGTCGAATTTCAACGTAGAGTTTAAAACTCTCACTCGACCTCAGAAGACCTCCGTTGCTCTGGTCAACGCCTCAAGAGATATAGTCCCCTCGTGATTTACCTTCTTCGTATTGACTGTAGGACCGATCGACGGGGATGCTGAGACGAGCGAGTATAATAATACAAAAGAATGTCTCCATCATTTAGTGCACCACATAGAAATAAGTGTTGTTCTGCGGGATGAGCAGTTGGCTAGAGCAACACAAGCTGTTACAAATGGATAAAGGTCGAATCTCAACGTAGAGTTTAAAACTCTCACTCGACCTTAGAAGACCTCCGTTGCTCTGGTCAACGCCTCAAGAGATATAGTCCCCTCGTGATTTACCTTCTTCGTATTGACTGTAGGACCGATCGATGGGAATGCTGAGACGAGCGAATCGTTTTTGATTGCAACCCGTAGAAATAAGTGTAATAAGCTAAGAGAAAATTCATACGTGTCTCCATCCTTACAAAATAGGGAAGAGATCTAAAAATAGAAATAAGTTAAAGGAAAAAATGTTCATGCATTCGACATTCTTGAACATATAAAAGTATTTAGAATTCATACTTTTGGTTCATAACACATGATGTATGATGTGAACATATATGGATTAGAGAATCTCTTTCACATATGAGTTTGCAACGAGTATAAATTTAGAACTCGAATTGTACTGAACTCGGATAACTCATATATAACCATGATCTATGTGTCTCGAATATTGGATCGATCGAGATAAAATATGCCCAAACAAATCAATCAAACATTTTGTCACTCAAAATAGTTTTTGTTGTCTCCTTTTTTTAATAATGGATGTATTAATTTGGAAATATGAATATGTCAAATATTAATGGTGAATTTGTAATCGCTCGAACGAAACAATCAACCATTGATGACTGATAATTGGTGTTACAACTTGGCAAGTAGACAAGCAAAAGACAACAAGACAAGTCCTTTATCCAATTAATTTGCTCCTCCACATTCTATTTCTCCCGATCGAGCGATCCATTTGATAAATCTTCCATGATAATATTTTGATACATGCTCAGTTTACCTTGAGTACGCGATTCTACCATTGTATCTTGGGAATTATATTTCCATTATAATCTCGAAATACTGTCAGAGGAGATCAATCTATTTTAAAAAAAAAAACTATGTCAAACACAAGCCTTTAACATCTCTTTTCACTTGGCGGCTTAACTAACTTGACTTGACAACTCGACAATTTGGCCATTGGGGTCACTTGGCGACTCTGTTGGTGCAACAATGCCCCAAGCATTTATATATTTTGATGTTTGGATAATCATCTAAGTTAGGCAACAATTTGTGATCTAATTGTGAACGTGTTCAAGTGACAGGGAAATCCAAGTATGAAGACTTGGTAAAGGCAAAGTTCAAGTATAATCTTGGCAAGAGAAGTCCAAGGAAAATGTTTGGCGGCATAAGACCAAGCATGTTGTCTTGGCGGCATTAAGTCCAAATGGACCTTAGCAAAGGAAGTCTAAAGGCAAGTCTTAGCAGCGTAAGTCCAAGCATATAGACTTGGCGACATAAAGTCCAAGCACGCTTTGGCAAAGGGAAACCCAAGACATGACAAAACCGAAGGAAGTTCTTGGAAGCAAGCGCAAAGGATAAACAAGTCGCGGACTCGGAGGGATCCTGGAGACGCAAGGCTTAAGGAAGAGCTAAAAGGTTGAGTCTAAGTCTAGGGAATCAAAGTCAAATATGAATTATTCATACTTGACGAGTATCAATCGACTGATATGATGTATCAGTCGACTGGTCAGGTGCTCGACTGAGTCAAGATGAAACCCTGACGATCAGTCGACTGCTTAGTTGTGGCAGTCGACTGATCAAGTTAAACACGGGCACAGAATGGAGTCTCGCTCGACTGCGGCCCATGATCACTCGACTGATCAATCTATCGATTGGTGATGGATGGATCAGATCGATAGTAAGACTATCCCGCGAGGTAATTATTCGAAAATCAGCTCTCTCTATAAAAAGAGGGCTTGTGGTGGTTTTGAGGGCTAATGCTTATTCTCTGATCATACTCTCAAGCCTCCACGATTTTTTCAAGCTTTCTAGTGCTTTTAAATCCCCTCTTCCTCTCTAAGCTTCATCTCCATCCTTTGTAAGAAGAGGAGGGTTGTTGTAAAGGAAAGCTTCATAGTGATATTGATTAGGGTTGATCTACCTCAAGGATCATCGTGGAGTAGGAGGGTTAACTCCGAACCACGTAAAGGAATTGTGTTAGAATTGTTTTCATTTATGTTATTATTATTTTTTATTGTGCTTCCGCTAATCATTTTTGTAGAAACAAAAACAAGCTATTCACCCCCCTCTAGCTTCCAACGATCTCCTACAGACTCGCCCTCTTAAAAAATTTGGAGACTTAGCCAATTTGCGACTTATCACTCAACCTTTCTGCTCCAGCTAGTTCATCACTCGATAGATCGACCAACTCGATACTAAGTAGCTAAACGCTCAGCCTCGTAGCTCAACTTGCTTGGTACTCGGCAATTCGGTCAACTCGACACTCAACTTCTCAACTTGGCTCGACAATGAAGCATTAGGCAGCTTGGGCAGCTCAGTATTCAACCACTCAACTAGCTTGACATCCAGTCTCTCAATTAGCTCAATCAAATACTCAACATTCGGTCAGTTTGGATACTCAATAAGTTCAAATACATAACACTCAATTAGTTTAAATACTTAACTAGTCAACTCAGATATACAAACCAACTTAGTCACTCAATCAAAAAAGTTGCCATCTTGGCAAATAAATTTGAAATTATTTTTAGAAAGTATTTAAATTCAAATTTTCTCTATATCTCTGACAAATAATTTTTTAAAAGAAGATCGAATAACATCCTTAACCCTAGTATACCAAAAAGCTCTTTCTTGAATTTAGATGACCCCCTCACATGTCTTGGCCACCACGTCAAAGCTCATCGGACCCTCCGTGATTTACCTCCCTCACAATGGTTGTAGGACAGACCAGTGGAGGTTGCTACGTTAGCGGATTCCAACCTTTGCGAGATTATGAATTAATTGTTTTTAGTTGAATGGATTTTTAAGGGGAAAAAATGTAAGACCATCAATTTTAGATTAAGTTTTACTTAAGAAAGGGTCACTCAATTGTTCGTCAATGTGCATATAAAAGAGATATTATAAAGCTCATGACCTACTACTGCATTTGGACTCTGTATCAGTTCTCCAGGTCAACCACGGCAGTTTGCAACTCGTTAATTTTCTTGACGACTCTTGTTCTGAGAAATGCCTATGAACCGTTCGACCTGCTGTATTTTTGTTCGTAGAAATGAAGTGACTCAGAGAGAGTGAATTGAGGTTTTGCTTTCGCAGAAGTGACTAAGAGACACAGACAATGGTAAGGAAAAAATGTGGCGATCCATCGTTGATCTGGATATTTATAGGCAACGGGAGATTGGATTCGAAAATGAATAGAAGTTCTACTTGTATTATTCAAAATCTGACTAGTAATTTTAAAAGAGAAGTTTTTTATTATATTAGACGAAGTTTCAATTATTTTTTTTTCTTTTATAAAAAATTTGTTTTTCTATTTTTTTTTAGTGTTCGATTTGTAATAGATTGCGATTTTTATCTTTTTTTTTTCTTTTAAAAAAACTCAATTATGGTCTTAAACTTTATATGATATTAGATAATCCTAAATTTTAGATTAGTTGATATCATTATTATTTTTATAATTTGTTTAACCATATGACAACAATCCAATCAAAAATCTTTTTTCAATCGCTTTTAAAAAATAAAATGACTTATAAATATAAAACTAATTTTTTAAATATTTTATTATTATTTTTAGTTCCCACGTCCATCGATGCCTTGTTAAGTTTAACATTTCAATTTTGACCTATATTTCAGTTTTGACCACGACGATTTACATCGTTTTTTATCTAAGGTAGGTTTATAAATTTGTGCCCATCGAATCATAGATTTTATTAGTTTTCTTTTGAATAAATTGATAAATTGTGATTATTTTGGTTAGGATATCGAATCATATTTAAAATTTTGATGATATAAATCAAACTTTAAAAAATATTAATAAATTAATTTTTAAATTTTTTATATTAATTTGTAAACTCCTTTTAAAAATAATTTGAACCTTCTTGTTTCGACTTTAGAAGTGCTTATGCTATCGCAAAAAAAAAAATGTAAGATTGTGTTTCGTTTCGGCCGTATTTTTCATTTTTCGCACTTCATCAATTTTTAAAAACTTTTCGTATTTTTATTTAAATTAACAAATACCACATTTTTTACAAATCAAAGCAGTGCAAGTTTTTTGCGTCAGAAAGTGATTATATTAATCTTCGTTATATTTTTAACTTTGAAATGTAGACAAATTTAGCATGATAAATTAAAATTTTAAAGTCCAAACTTGTTTACACAAATATTAATATTTACACAAAGACATTGTTCTATTACATTAACCGTCAAACAGACGACAGAAGACCAACTTTGGGCTTCTGTTTACCCACAAAAAAATAAAATAAATCACTACAAGTGACTGCCCCAACTTAATACAAGAACACTAAATCAATTGACATATCGCAATCTCCATTCCTTCACTAGAAACTTGTCGTTCACAATTTCTAAATCAATGACAGGATTTTCAGTTTCATCCTCAGCTTCCGAAATGATTGCTTTGACTTAAAATTTAACGATATTTCCATCTCCAATTCTCTCGATCTTCCTCTTCGCTATCAATTTCTTGATTATAATCTGAGTTGGAATCTTCCAAATCAATGAAAGAACTTTCATTCTGATCATCATCTTCATCTTCCGATGACACTTCATCACGATAATCGTTCCATGGATTATTCTCAGCTGCAAATAAATAAGTACTAATATTAGCCAATATTACTACGAGTCAAATTACAAGGAAAGAGAATATACAACCATACCATTTGAATCGTCGCTTTCATAATCAAAATCAGATTGAGATTGACCATCATAATAGTCATCCTCCACATAAACTTGCACTCTGTACCAACGATAAATAATGAATATCAAAATTAAAATCCAATTATAAGTTTAGATTATTCAAATGTCCAAATTCATACAATGGATACTCATCGGTGGTATCCGTGTCCGTGTTCACACCAACGCCAACAGTATAAATGTCGTAAACAAATTTATCATTCAAGAAATTTAGAGAGATTTAGCATTGAGAAGATCATCAAGAGTCTCATGGAAGATCACAAATTGCATGTAAAGTTAATCATAGTAAGCAACTTTCATTTAGACAAAACAGTTAAACTGAAAAAAAAAAGTAAACGAATATTTAATTTTAGGAACATAAACTAGTCTAGTTTAGCAATGTTAAGAAAATATATTAATTACCATGCAAAAACAAGGGAGCAAAAGATGATAATTAGACAATATACGAAATTCAAATATAACAAAAACTTGTAAATATTAAGGATGGCGGAGAAGATGGAACCTTCTTTAGTTGCTTTGTCATGTTCAATCTCTTCGGCTGCTTGCGGAAGGAATTCCTTTAGAAGTGGTAAATACTTATCAAAAATTCCACCATCAACCTCAGGTGCACATCTGCATTCAAGAATCTCTTATATAAACTAGAAATTTGTGTTAAAGAAGCAATAGAAATATTAAATATTAAATTTACTTAGGTTTTGCCACCCTTTCATCCTCAGCATCAACTCGAATGACATTATACAAATGACATTTTTCATGCAAAGAGCATTCTTCTGCATCTATGCTTCCCCTCTTCTTCCATATTTGTTCGAATCGAGCACTTCTAGCAAGATCCTAAAAGATTCTTGGGAATTAATCATCCAAATCCAATGCCACACAATTTCAGCAATGAAATGATAATGAAGCATCTCGTGATAAAAGCAACATAAATGCGCAAACAAACAACTATTATTCAAAATCATTCTAATGATTCCTTAATATTCAAGTTGGTCCTGTACATCAAAATGATTAAAAATTTTGTGATACTAATTGAGAAATCAGTTTCGTTGGAAGGAAATTAATCCACTAGCTTTCAACAATAACAATTAGACATATGATAATCAAATGTGAAGAGCATATAAAAATCAAACTGCACTTACATTTACACACTATAACAATGAAAAACTGTTTTATCACAAACACATTACTGATCATGTCCTGTGTATAATTGGTAAATCTACTTTATAAAATATTAAGGTTGCATACTTCCAATAAATTGAATCGATGTGTAAACGACAACACCCAAGTCCATGATATGATGTTATATTAGAAAACATCTAACACAAAAGTTCAGATGTGAATGTTTCTGCCGCAGGAGAAATTGCAATGACAATTCAATAACATTAGCGTAATGATCTCTACCTCATGCTCTTTAATAGCCTTGGACCGCAATTGATCATGTTTCGCAAGCACGAAAGTGCAACAAGAATGAATCTATTATTTGAGGGAAAACTGCTGAATATTTCTAGGATTAAATAAAGTTATTAAACTAGAAAAAAATAATACTGGCATCAAAGTAGGCAAATGAAGAGCTATGCATTTCCCACAATTTTGGAAAGGCCGGTTATGATATTAAAAAAGATTCCAATAATTTATTTTTGTAAGTGATTTTAGAAACAACCAAAATCACTCACATGGATTCACATCTTTAAGAGAGAAAAAGTAAATTAACCTTCTGCAAAAATTGTGGGAGAGATTGAGGCAGGAACCATAATATAATACGTGGCAGACATTGCATGAAATTGTGTGTCATTTTAGCACTGCCGATAATAGTAGATATAAATCAACGAAAAATGCAGCAGTGAAATGGTGAACAATTCTGCGAGATTAGGTTAGGGAAATATCATCTCCTTGATGATGTAACATAAGAAATTAAATTGTTAACATTACCTTATCAGGTTTATACAAACTTCTACGCTCCTTAGGTCTCCCCTTAAATTCTTTGCTATTTCCAGAAGATTGCTGCTGGTTGAGAAAAAAAAGAGAGAGAGAAAGAAAGAAGATTAAGTCTTTACCAATGAATTACAATGGGAGATTAGAAGTTCAAATGACAGAATATGTTATATCATATAACTCTATGGCACACAAATAAAGGAAAGATGATAGTGATTCAATAATCATAGGTGTACAAGGCAATATGCCTACAGGAGATCTATGAAAATCCTGTCCGTGGAACAAAAAATATCTTTTTTGTATAGGCAAAAGAGCATTCCTATCTATAAAAAAGAAAAGAAGTGATTGCAAGTTAAAGTTAATTATCTGATTTATTGCAAGTAGGAGCATCATAAACTGTGTTAATGTAAACAAGAGGAAGAACGAGAAGCATCTTAAAAGATAACCACCTCTCAAAACAATGACAAAGGAGAATACAAGAGTAACATAGATTAGGTATTAACCAGAAACAGATGCAGCACATCTTTGACAGACTGGGAGTGCCCAACTGTCTCAAGACGGTGAACCAACATCTTCTTACTTGCAAGCTCATTGAGAACTGCATTTCAGAAGCCTCTTTGATAAGAAATTTTCAATCAAATATGCTAACATCACAATGACTCATTAAGAACTTTTCTTATCGATATCATGATTGAAAAATCCATAATTATATTCAATATCATTTATAAATTAATAAAAGCTAATAACAGATGACTATATCATTTATAAATTAATAGAAGCTAATAGCAGACCATTGATATATGCTACCCCATTTCAGTTTGACTCATTCTTTCTAAGTCCCTAGCATATAAAAAAAGATGGATTATTCTAGAAACCATTTTTGAGTAGGAACGACTCAAAAATGCATGCATTATGATAATCCCATTGAAAAAACAGCAACAAGAAAAGAAGAAAGTGAAGGCTATACCTTTTCCCGTGCCGCAATCAGAAATGAAGAGATTTCCAAGATCTAGGAATGCTTTTTTATGCGGTCTTTCATTGATCTCCAACCCTGAGTGCATACACACACAAAAAAAAACACACTTTTATCTCCCATTCTCTCCTCCGCCTCCTTAATCTTATCCAAACATAATTACAAAGGGAAAAAAAGATGAAGAAAAATAACTTACAGAAGGCGTCGAGTTTCGCCTGGGAGGCCTTCCGCTTAACCCTAACAATCACCGGCTTTCCGGCGACCGAACTCAGCGGAGGAGTCATCGAAGTGAAACTTAACGCCATAACAGGCTCTGTCGCACGATCACCAGACAAGGGCAAGATCAGGCGAACAAGCAGATTAGGGCGAGCAAGAATCGAGGTTTCGCTTTCGCAGAAAAGAAGCGAATCAGACAGACAGACAAACGGTAAGTAAAAAATGAGGCAAAAGCACGCCGACCTGGTTACTTATAGGTTACGCGATATATCGGATCCAAAAATGAATAGGATTTGTATTTGTAAACGGGTCCATTTTCGAAACCCGACTAGCAATTTTAAAATTGAAATTCTTTTATCGGATTCGATGATGTTTTGATTAATTTTTATTTTTCTAAAAGCTTGTTTTTCTATTCTGTTGGTGTTCAAATTTTTACAGGATTGCTATTTTTTTTTCTTTTTATTTAAAAAAATCCTAATTATGTTGTTAAATTTTAGATTTGTCTTAGATGATATTAGATTATCCTACATTTTAGATTTGGTGATATAATTATTATTTTTATCAAAAATTTTTTAATTATTTATAGATTTGGTGAAATGAGCATTTTAAATATTTTATCATCCAAATCAACTTTTGTTATCTAATTCTTCGAGTGATGAATATATTAATGTGTAAACTTGTAACGATCAAATGTTAATGGAAGATCTATAATCACTCGAACAAAACAATCGACCATTGATGACTGACGATTGGTATTATCACTTGGGCAAGTAGACAAGCAAGAGACAACAAGATGAGCTCTTTATCCTGTAGGGTTTTGCTTATCGAGTCCGAGAGGGAAAACTTCGCTTCCCACTTCACCTCGGTTGCTTGTTCATGGCGATCTCATCGATGTCCCCGGATTAAAAAATTTAATCCTAGACAGAAGGGATTGCCCAAACAACCAAGTCATCGTCGTGCTATTCGTTTAGAGAGGTTACTTGAACAAACTCGTTGTACAAGCGACCAACCTCTATTCTACGAGTAGCCGCAGAATAGACGATGTCCGGATCGCCGGTTTTTGTGTTTATGTTCGGGAACCAAGTATTATTTAGCCACAAACAGAATTTATCATGCTCATAATTGGAAAAAACAAATACAAGCAAGTAACAAAAGAGAATAGAGAATAGGTATACCTCTCGATCTTCTAATGTATGACCTTCCTCCTTTCGAACGTCGTGTGGGCAACGATCTACCAAAAGTTGAAGCTCCTAGATAGCCAATCTTCCTTCCTTGCTCGTTCCGAGCAAGAGGAAGAATAAAAACAAAGCTCTATTCCTTCTTTCAACCAACCAACAACCTCCATGGAAGGAGCTTGCCGCCGGCCAAGAAGGAGGAGGAGATTATGGTGGAAATCGGCCAAGACACCAAGGGAAAGCCCTATATCTTGTTTCCACCACCTAAGGAGAAGGAGAAGAGGGTCTTTGGCTGCCGGCCAATGGCTGGAAAGGGCTGGAAAAATCTCAGGAAGAAGAAGAAAGGAAAATACTTCCTTATTTGGTGCTGCCCAAGCCTCCAAAACCCTAAGCCTCCAAACCCTAATCCTATCTCAATTAGGATTCATAAGTTGCCTCCCACCCCTTGCCCTCCTTTTATAGAGTTAGGGATAAGCCATGTTTTAATCTCCACCATTGGTTCTAGGGATTTAATCTCAACCGTCAGATCTAGAGATTTAATCTCAATCGTCGGATCTAGAGATTTAATCTCTACCTTTGGATCTAGAGTTTTGTTTCTATCCATTGGATCTAAGCTTCATGAGGTGTTAATAGGCTATATTAGGGACCATGAGGAGGAGTTGGATCTTGGCCACCCATGGATCAAGCCCACATAAAGTCCGATCCATTAATGATAATCCAATCCACTAAAGGATTATCATTGATCTACTTTACCAACCCCCATAAGATAATATGGGCTCCATATATTATTTGTACATTTTCTCTCCGTGTTTAAGATCTCGAATGTCCATCGATTAATTAATTTACTGACCATTAATTAATCAACATCTAACTCCATGAGTAGTACCACTCAACCTTTTCATCATGCCGGACCAAATCCACCTGCAGGGTTTACATGATGAACCTTATGAGCTCCTCAAGGGGACATCATCATCCTAATATATAGGACACGGTTTCCTCCTATAATCAACGACACACCATATAAATAATATCATCTCCCAACTTACCGAGCCTATCGATTTAATCTATAAATCTCGCACATTGGTAAATCAAAGAGATGAATACTAAGTATATGTGCCCGTTATTATATTGGGATTAAGAGCATGTACAAAATAATATCTAAGGTTCGATTTGATTATGTAGTCAGCAATAAATTGAATCACCTCTAAGTCGGTTCTGCTCAATACACACAAAGTGCACTAGTGTGATTCTATGGTCAAGACAAACCAATACCAAATCACACTACAACCATTCCGATGGTTTGTCTAAAGCCATCTCGGTTGTGAGTCTTCACTTATACTTTACAAGGAGCCGATAACATGATCTCATGTGTGACACCACACACCATGTTATCTACAATGTAATGTATTAGACAATATTGCATAACCATAAAAATATGCAAATAATGATCATGTGTTTCTTATTTCAAAATAAAGATGTTCATACAAAAGATAGACTTTTCAGTATACATCCTTACAATCTCCCACTTATACTAAAAGACTATGCTGTTGTCAAACTGTTATACATCTGATTCTCATTCCCTCCACATGTCTATCAAAAGCTCTCGCCGGAAGGGCCTTAGTGAAAGGATCTGCCAGGTTATCCTCCGATGCAATCTTGGCCACAGCAACTTCTCCTCTCTTTACGATTTCTCGTATCAGGTGGTACTTGTGCTCTATGTGTTTACTAGCCTTTGGGCTCGTGGTTCCTTCGAGTTTGCAACTGCACCACTATTATCACAATAAATTGTGATAGTTCTGGGCAAACCAGGAATCACATCCAAGTCCATCAGGAAGTTCCTGAGCCACACAGCTTCTTTGGCCGCCTCAGAGGCTACCACATACTCATCTTCCATGGTGGAGTCCGCCACACATTTCTGCTTGACACTCCTCCATACAATGGCTCCACCTCCCAAAGTAAACACAAAACCTGAGGTAGACTTACTGTTATCCCTATCAGATTGGAAGTCGGAATCCGTGTAACCCACATGGAGTAATTGGTCTGCCCGGTAAACCAGCATATAATCTTTAGTCTTTCTTAGGTACTTCAATATATGCTTTACTGCAGTCCAATGTCCCTGTCCTGGATTACTCTGATATCTGCTGACCATGCCCAAGGCAAAGCAGATATCTGATCTCGTACATAACATTGCATACATGAGGCTTCCTACTACCGAAGCATAAGGAACTGCCTTCATCTCCTCTATCTCCTCAGATGATCTAGGACACATCTCCTTAGATAAAGGAACTCCATGTCTGAAAGGTAGAAAACCCTTCTTGGAGTTCTGCATGCTAAAACGATCCATAATCGTGTCTATGTATGAAGCTTGGGATAAGCACAACATCTTTTTCCTGCGATCTCTTATAACCTTGATCCCAAGGATGTGTCTCACCTCTCCCAAGTCCTTCATATCAAACTGTTTGGACAACCATACCCTTACGTCCGATAACACCTTGATATTGTTATCAATCAACAAAATGTCATCTACGTATAGTACAAGAAATACCACTACATTTCCGTCACATCTCTTGTATACAAAAGACTCATCCGGACTTTGAATAAATCCATAAGATTGGATTACCTCATCAAAGCGGATGTTCCAAGACCTCGAAGCTTGCTTCAATCCATAAATGGACCGATTAAGCTTACATACAAGATGCTCTTTGCCCTTCGCAATGAATCCCTCTGGTTGCTTCATATAGATGTTTTCCTCAAGACTTCCATTAAGGAAAGCTGTCTTGACATCCATCTGCCACACCTCATAATCCATATGAGCTGCTATGCATAAGAGAATCCGGATAGACTTAAGCATGACTACCGGCGAAAAGGTCTCCTCATAATCGATACCCTCTTTCTGAGTATACCCCTTCACAACAAGCCTTGCTTTGAAGGTCTCAACCTTCCCATCTATTCCTCTCTTTCTCTTGTAGATCCACTTGCATCCAATGATTTTTACACCATCGAGTGGTTCTACTAGCTCCTAGACCTGATTTGAATCCATAGATTCAATCTCAGTATTCATTGCACTTTGCTAAGATGCTGCATCTTTATCTTGGATTGCTTCATCATATGTCCAGGGATCAGGTTCATGTTCGCCAAGGACCAAATCAGAAGATTCTCCCAAGAACATGAATCTATCAGGCTATCTCACAACCCTCCCACTACGACGAGGTATCTCCTATGTATCCTCTGTGACATGTGGTGCAGTGACTTATGGTATATTCTCTTGTACCGATGGTACTGAAGAAGTGACTTCCCCTTTTAATTCCTCCAGAACAATTTTACTCTTGGGCTTGTGGCTCATCACATAGTCTTCCTCTAGAAATCTGGCATTCATGCTAACGATCACCCTCTGATCTCTAGGACTATAAAACAAACCACCCTTCGTTCCTCTAGGATACCCAACGAACATGCATACTTCTATACGAGGTTCCAACTTACCAGCATCTGCCTTCAACACATGTGCTGGACTCCCCCATATCCGAATATGTCTTAGACTAGGCTTTCGCCCAATCCATAATTCTGTGGGAGTAGAAGGCACTGATTTAGATGGAACCAAGTTCAGAATGTACACCGCCGTATCTAGAGCATATCCCCAGAACAAATCTGGCAACTCAGAATAACTCATCATCGATCTAACCATCTCCATAAGAGTCATATTCCTTCGCTCTGCTACACCGTTATGCTGGGGTGTACCAGGTGCAGTCAATTGGGATTGAATCCCAGCCTCTGATAAGTAGTTTCTAAACTCTCCCAAGAGGTACTCACCACCATGATCAGATCATAGTGTCTTGATACTTTTACCTTGACATTTCTCCACATCAGCCTTGAATTCTTTGAACTTGTCAAAGCATTCAGACTTGCGGCGCATCAGGTAAATGTATCCATATCTTGAGTAATCGTCTATAAAAGAGACGAAATACTCAAAACCACCACTAGCCTGGATAGACATAGGACCACACAAATCAGAATGAACCAATTCTAACATGTCTTTGGCTCTATACCCCTTGGCCTTAAAAGACCTCTTGGTCATCTTACCCTCCAAGCAAGATTCCCAGGTTGGGAGATCCTCCACCACTAATGAACCCAAAGGTTCATCAACTATCAACCTTTGAATTTTGCTTAGGTTAATGTGATCAAGCCTAAGATGCCAAAGATACATTTGGTTAATCTTCGAAGGTTCTTTTCTCTTATTGGAATTAGAAGATGAGTTATTAACTTCAATTTGCATCGTGGGAGGTTTTGGTTCAAGTGTGTATAAATTTTCTATCAATGCACCCGAACAGATAATGTCCCTATTCCTTCTGTTGGACTTTTTCGAGCCGCAAAAACCGCTTTTTGGGTTGCGGAAACCTCGGAAGCCCCGGCCACGGATCCGTGCAAAGTATAAAAATAAAACTAACATGTATGTGTTTAATACCTTTAGATCTACTCTAGATCTACATGATAAGAAGTTACCCTTGAAGTGATGCCCTTCGCTTATCCCGCTCGTCCAAATGGAATGTCGGAACTCGAGAGTGTCAAGTGCACACTCCTCTATTGGTATTCACACAAGTAATAGGTGGAGAAAAGACAATCTTGAGTGTGCTAGCACTCCTTGAAGGTCTCGACAATGGAGGATTGGGAGAGCAAGAGAGGAAGAGAGCCAATGAAGAAGATGATCCAAGGAAGAAGAAGATGGAGTTACCCAAAATCAATTCTCTCCTCATCAAGAAGTGGTCGGCCACTTCAAGGCTTGGGAGGTTACATGCATGCATGTAACTCCAAGAGCCAATGGCTCTTGGTCTCCCTCATGAGGTGGCACCACATGATAAGTCAATGATGATGTGGAGCATCATCATTGGTCGGCCATGCCAAGTCATCATCATGACATGACATTTGGTCAAGTCAAACTTGACCTTTCATCTTCCCTCTCAAGTCAAGTCAAACTTGACCTCTTATCTCCCATGGTTGATCAAATCCAACCATTTGATTCAAGTCAATTTTAATTTAATGAATCTCTATTCATTAATTTAAATTTATTTGATGAATTAAATCTAAATTAGACTCATTCAATACTTGAATCAAATTGAGTCCAACTCAATTAGTCTAATTAGGATTACTCTTAATCCAATTTGGTTCATCACATGAACCTAATCCTCATGGTCCATCATATAAACCTAATCTCCATCTAATTGCCCTTTGTGTGTGACCCTATAGGTTCTTGTAACATTGTCAATGTCCCTAAACCGATTTAGGAACATAAGCAATGAGCGGTATCTAGCAACACATTATTGCTACCCAAGTTACAAGAATGTTGAGCTCCAACATCACCTTTGTGACTACTAATTGTGACTCTCACAATATGTGACAATGTCCCTCTATCCTTGACATCTAGATTGACCAATTGAGGCATAGACCATGTCATCCTCGGTACAATCTATATCTTGAACTCCAAGTAGACTCACTCTAATCAAATGAGTTCAATATCTCATATTGACTCATTTGGCATGACCATGCACTTCGTGGTCTCACTCTATCAAGAATATCGATGTCACCCCCGTCATATAGGAGGGATAGATCCCATCTACATCACTCACATCCCTCCGCATAATTTGTTACATATCCAGTAATCGCCTTTATATTCCACCCATTTACGGGTGACGTTTGACGAAGCCAAAGTATGCAACTTCTTATGTAGGGAACCATGGTGACTTCAGGTCTAAGGACTAATAGTCATACTAATAGCCACATGAGAAAGTATATGACACTCATATAACGATCCATGATACTTTCTCATGGCGGGTCATTCAGTATACATTCTCCAATGCATACTCATGTGTCAACTTGATATCTCATATCCATGACTTGTGAGATCAAGTCATCATATTGACCTACATGCTAGTCTCTACGCATTAACATTGTCCCTGAATGTTAATACTCGACTAGGAATGATTAAGAGTAGTGTTCTCTATATCATCTCATTATCGATTCAACCAATCGATTGATATAGATAAGAACCTACTACTCAAGGACATTATTATATTTAGTTATTTGACACCAATACAAGTAAATATAATAATCATGCCTTTATAAATAGGAATATGATATAATAAAGTCCATACAACAATCATCACATGATTGACTCTAGGGATTTCACTAACAATCTCCCACTAGCACTAGTGCCAATCACCGTAGTATCTAATACCCAATGACCTAGTGTGACTATTATGCTTTTTTTGTGTCAAAGCCTTGGTCAAGGGATCTGCGATGTTAGCCTCTGTGGGTACTCTACAAATCTTCACATCTCCTCTATCGATAATCTCTAGAATGAGATGGAAGCACCGTAGTATGTGTTTGGTCCGCTGGTGTGAGCGAGGTTCCTTAGCCTGTGCAATCGCTCCATTGTTGTCACAATAGAGATCTATGGGATCTGCTATGCTAGGAACCACTCCAAGCTCAGTAATGAACTTGCGGATCCAAACTGCCTCCTTTGCTATCTTAGATGCAGCAATATACTCGGCTTCTGTTGTAGAATCAGCAACTGTGTCCTGCTTTGAACTCTTCCAGCTCACAGCGACACCATTCAAGCAAAACACGAACCCTGACTGTGATCTATAATCATCCTGGTCAGTTTGGAAGCTGACATCGCTGTAACCCTTTATAGCTAGCTCCTCATCGCCTCCAAATATCAAGAAATATTCTTTAGTCATTCTCAAGTACTTAAGAATATTCTTGACTGCTATCTAGTGACGCTCACCTGGATCTGACTGGTATCTACTCGTCATGCTCAAAGCATACGAGATATCAGGACGAGTACATAGCATGGCGTACATGATAGATCCTATAACAGATACGTAAGGGATCTTATCCATGTAGTCTCTCTCCTCTCTAGAAGAGGGACTTTGAGTTTTCGAAAGACTCACACCATGTGACATCGGCAGAAGTCCCTTCTTGGAATTCTGCATGGCAAACCGTAGTAATACCGTGTCAATGTATGTACTGTGACTTAGGCCAAACAATCTCTTAGATTTATCTCTATAGATCTTGATGCCTAGAATACAGGCTGCTTTACCTAAGTCCTTCATTGAGAAGCACGTCCCCAGCCAAGTCTTCACAGACTGTAGTGAAGGGATGTCATTCCCAATGAGTAGTATGTCATCCACATACAATACAAGGAAGATAACTGTATTCCCATTAACCCTCTTGTAGACACAAGGTTCATCTTCATTCTTGATGAAACCAAACTGTTTGATCGCATCATCGAATCGAAGATTCCAGCTCCGAGAGGCTTGCTTTAGCCCATAAATGGACCTTTGCAGCTTGCATACTTTCCCAGTATGCTGTGGATCTTCAAAACCCTCAGGTTGTATCATGTACACATCTTCGAGTAAGTTTCCATTCAAAAATGCGATTTTGACATCCATCTGCCTGATCTCATAATCGTGGTATGCTGCAATAGCAAGCAAGATCCGAATGGACTTAAACATCGCCACTGGAGAAAAGGTTTCATCATAGTCATGAATTTGCTTGAAACCTTTAGCCACCAATCGGCCCTTATAGGTATGCGTAAGTCCATCCATGTCAGTCTTTCTCCTAAAGACCCACTTACACCCAATGGGTTTGACCCCTTCAGGTGGATCAACTAAAGTCCATACTTGGTTGGTGTACATGGATTCCATCTCGGATCTCATGGCCTCTAGCCATTTCTCAGAATCTGGGCTCATCATAGCTTCCTGATAGGAGGTAGGCTCATTCTCAATGAGCATAACGTTATCATGGTCAGACAAGAGAAATGAATATCTCTCAGGCTGACGACGTACCCTATCAGACCTGCGAAGAGGTAGGTCTATATGAACAGGTGGTTGTTCCACAACTCTTTGTGCAATAACCTCATCACCCACAACACTTTATGATTCATGTTCAACTTCCATCAAGGCCTCAGTGCTATGGTCCTTATCTTGAATTTCTTCAAGATCGAATGTACTCTTACTAGTTTTTCTAGAAACAAAATCCCTTTCTAGAAAAACCTTAGTCTTTGCCACAAACACTTTGTGCTGACTGGGAATGTAGAAGTAATATCCTTTTGTATCCTTGGGATATCCAACAAAATAGCACCTATCGAATTTGGGTCCCAGTTTGTTTGAGACTTGACGTTGAACGTAAGCCTCACAACCCAAAATCCTCATAAAAGACATCTTGGGATTTCTCCCTGTCCATATCGTATATGGTATCTTTATTACAACCTTGGATGGTACACGGTTAAGGGTAAAGGCTGCTGTGTCTAGAGCATATCCCCAAAAGGATATAGGAAGATCTGTGTGACTCATCATAGATCGTACCATATCTACTAGGGTACGATTCCTCCTTTCGGATACACCATTCCATTGTGGTGTTCCAGGAGGAGTGAGTTGGGATAGAATCTCACACTCAGCTAGATAGTCACGAAACTCATGGCTAAGGTATTCACCACCTCGATTTGATCGAAGTATCTTAATACTCTTGCCAAGCTGGTTTTGTACTTCATTCTTAAATTCTTTGAACTTTTCAAAGGATTCTGATTTATGTGTCATAAGATACACATAATCATATCTACTGAAGTCATCAGTAAATGTAATGGAGTACCTGTAACCACCTCTAGTAGCAACATTGAAAGGGCCACATACATCACTATGTATAAGTCCTAACAAGTCTGTTGCTCTTTCACTGTGTCCACTAAAGGGAGTCTTGGTCATCTTGCCTAAAAGGCAAGACTCACATGTCTCATATGATTCAAAATCAAATGAGTCTAGCAGCCCATCCTTATGGAGCTGAGATAAGTAACTCTCGTTTATGTGACCTAAGCGACAATGCCAGAGATAGGTTTGGTTCAACTCATTTGACTTGAACCTTTTGGTACTTATGTTATAGATAAGGCTCTCTAAGTCTAGAAAGTAGAGTCCGTTCATTAGAGGTGCACTACAATAGAATATATCATTTAAATAAACTGAACAATATTTGTTCTTTATTATAAATGTAAATCCTTTCTTGTTCAAACAAGAAACCGAAATGATGTTTTTAGTTAAGGCAGACACATAACAACATTCATCTAATTCTAGTACAAGCCCAGAGGGCAGAGATAGATCATAAGTTCCTACAGCAACCCTTGCTCCATTGCCAACTCGTAGGTCCATCTCGCCCTTTGTCAATGCCCTGCTATTTCTCAGCGCCTACACATTGGTACAAATGTGAGATGCACATCCGGTATCTAATATCCATGATGAAGAAATAGATAGATTGACTTCTATAACATTTATACCTGAAGTAGAAGTCTCACTTCTCTTCTTCTTAAGATCTTTCAGGTATGCCTTGCAGTTACGCTTCCAGTGTCCAACTTCCTTGCAGTGGAAGCAAGCCCCTTCCTTGGCCACCCCTCCTTTGGGTTTCATTTCCTTGCCTTTGCCCTTGGCTTGCGACTTTCCCTTACCTTTAGGCTTGACCTTGCCTTTCTTCTTTTGCACCATCAAAATGACGTCAGTTTTTTCCTTCTTAAGGTTGAGCTCAGCAGTTCTCAACATGCTGAGCATCTCAGGCAGTGGCTTATCAATTTCATTCATGTTATAATTCATGACAAATTGATTGTAGATTTGCGGCAAAGACTGCAAGATCAAGTCAGTGGCTAGCTCTTGGCCAAGGGGGAATCCCAATCTCTGTAGGTTTTCTACGTACCCAATCATCTTGAGTACATATGGACCTATGGGAGTCTCATCTTGCATTTTGGAACCAAACAGTGCCTTAGAGACTTCATATCTCTCGTGTCTTGCTTGTCCTTGATATAGTTGACGAAGATGTTCAACCATATCATAAGCATTTATGAACTCGTGTTGCTTCTGAAGCTCAGAGTTCATGGTCGCGTGCATTAGACATGACATATCTAATGCATCATCTTGATGCTTCTTGTAAGCATCTTTGTCAGCTCGTGAGGCAGTGGCAGGAGGTGCCTCCGGAATGGGCTGCTCCAGGACGTACAACTTCCATTCTTGGGTGAGAACGATTCTCAGGTTCCTGTACCAGTCTAGGAAATTAGCTTCATTGAACTTGTCCTTCTCAAGGACAGAACACAGAGAGAGAGTGTTTGTGTTTGTCAACATAGTAATCTACAACATACAGTGCAGAGAATTAATATCATATTCCTTTTATCATTTAATTAGGCCTTTAATCAAATGACGCTCCCACTGAATTATAGGAATTTTGTAGAATCGAGTTATGGATGTGGTCAAACCACATTACTAGATTCATACAAACTAGTTATAATTCCTGCGGGACAAGATTCACATCATACTAAGCCTTGAGTTAGCTTTGGCTAAATCGCCCAAGACTTAGTACGATCGGTGGGTAACACATTACCAATTACATCTCTATGCAACTCTTATTTATAGGATCAAGACCCACATTTACAAAAGACCTTGAGTTAGCTTAGGCTAAATTGCCCAAGATTTAGTGTACATGCGATCTTATTCTATCTTTTCAACGATTGGAATATGTCTATAGTTCTACTCGATCCAATTGAGTTAACTAGTTTTACTCAATCTAATTGAGCTTACTCTAACCCAAGCCTTGATAGGCGAGACCAAGATTGTCCCTCCTCACCCTACCAAGATAATATACGTTGCTCTGCTTTGACAGATTCAACAACTACAAATGATCGAGGTAGTGATGGGTATCAAGGACCTGGTAGGCATTTACGAGTTGATTCGATTAAGATCTAATCTAATCATAATGTGTATCATATACGCATTAAGGCCTTTATTATCCTATATTAACATGCATCACATACATACAAGCATTATTCTAGCATGCATCATATACATACAAGAAAAATATCCTAGCATGCATCATATACATACAAGCATTATTCTACTAGCATGCATCACATACATATAAGCAAAATCAAATATATATATATATATATATATATATATATATATATATATATATATATAAAATCAACTGTGATGTGGTCATGACCCTACTACGATCTTCTCAAGCCAATGAGAAGATCGGACGGTCAACCTAGGGCTAGCGGCTTCTCCAAGCACTTCCTTTGACCGCCATGTGTCGTTGGCATCCTTCTCGTAACTTCATCTACAAGTGGACTTTCCACCGCTCCATTTTGTACATTACAAATATGAAACTCGAGTTACATTCGAGTCTAAAACTATTTACAATTAGAATTTCAAAAGAAGAGATACGACGCACAGGTCGCATACACTATACAACACACACAACCACAAAAATGGTACGCAGGCCGTATTATGAATTACAACACATTGAGTCCAATCACATTGGGGTTCTTGGGCCATGACCATCACAGAATTATACATAATTCTAAATTATGTATTTTACAGAAAATTTCTATAATTTTTCCTTTTTTTTTTCAATTTTATGAGTCACCTCTCCGTAACGATCCTGCTGAGCGGTTTTCGGGTGCGATCGCGGGACAAGGCCCCTTTCGGGGTTAGGGTCAGTGCCCATACTCACAAAATAAACTTTGCGAGTGTCCCTACTACGATCTTACAATGACTTAAGTCGCTGTCCCAAAAACCTAAAGCGAGAACTCGCCGTTTCGGAGAGTTTTTCTCGATGGTTGAAGCCTACAAGTGTCCCAACACTCGTTGCTTCGACTCTTCGAGAAAAATACCCAAAAATTCTATAAAAATAAGAAATTTATAGAAACATAAAATTATGTAATTTTTATATCTAATACAAAAATTACAATAAACGAAACACATACATGCTTCACACGTGACTCTGATACCACTGTTGGACTTTTCCGAGCCGCAAAAACCGCTTTTTGCATTGCGGAAACCTCGGAAGCCCCGGCCACGGATCCGTGCGAAGTATAAAAATAAAACTAACATATATGTGTTTAATACCTTTAGATCTACTCTAGATCTACATTATAAAAAGTTACCCTTGAAGCGATTCCCTTCGCTTATCCCGCTCGTCCAAATGGATTGCCGGAACTCGAGAGTGTCAAATGCACACTCCTCTATTGGTATCCACACACGCAATAGGTGGAGAAAAGACAATCTTGAGTGGGCTAGCACTCCTTGAAGGTCTCGGAAATGGAGGATTGGGAGAGCAAGAGAGGAAGAGAGCCAAGGAAGAAGATGATCCAAGGAAGAAGAAGATGGAGTTACCCAAAATCAATTCTCTCCTCATCAAGAAGTGGTCGGCCACTTCAAGGCTTGGGAGGTTACATGCATGCATGTAACTCCAAGAGCTAATGGCTCTTGGTCTCCCTCATGAGGTGGCACCACATGATAAGTCAATGATGATGTGGAGCATCATCATTGGCCGGCCATGCCAAGTCATCATCATGACATGACATTTGGTCAAGTCAAACTTGACCTTTCATCTTCCCTCTCAAGTCAAGTCAAACTTGACCTCTTATCTCCCATGGTTGATCAAATCCAACCATTTGATTCAAGTCAATTTTAATTTAATGAATCTCTATTCATTAATTTAAATTTATTTGATGAATTAAATCTAAATTAGACTCATTCAATACTTGAATCAAATTGAGTCCAACTCAATTAGTCTAATTAGGATTACTCTTAATCTAATTTGGTTCATCACATGAACCTAATCCTCATTGTCCATCATATAAACCTAATCTTTATCTAATTGCCCTTTGTGTGTGACTCTATAGGTTCTTGTAACGTTGTCAATGTCCCTAAACCGATTTAGGAACATAAGCAATGAGCGGTATCTAGCAACACATCATTGCTACCCAAGTTACAAGAATGTTGAGCTCCAACATCACCTTTGTGACTACTAATTGTGACTCTCACAATATGTGACAATGACCCTCTATCCTTGACATCTAGATTGACCAATTGAGGCATAGACCATGTCATCCTCGGTACAATCTATATCTTGAACTCCAAGTAGACTCACTCTAATCAAATGAGCTCAATATCTCATATTGACTCATTTGGGCATGGCCATGCACTTCGTGGTCTCACTCTATCAAGAATATCGATGTCACCCCCATCATATAGGAGGGATAGATCCCATCTACATCACTCACATCCCTCCGCATAATTTGTTACATACCCAGTAATCGCCTTTATAGTCCACCCATTTACGGGTGACGTTTGACGAAGCCAAAGTATGCAACTCCTTATGTAGGGAACCATGGTGACTTCAGGTCTAAGGACTAATAGTCATACTAATAGCCACATGAGAAAGTATATGACACTCATATAATGATCCATGATACTTTCTCATGGCGGGTCATTCAGTATACATTCTTCAATGCATACCCATGTGTCAACTTGATATCTCATATCCATGACTTGTGAGATCAAGTCATCGTGTTGACCTACATGCTAGTCTCTACGCATTAACATTGTCCCTGAATGTTAATACTCGACTAGGAATGATTAAGAGCAGTGTTCTCTATATCATCTCATTATCGATTCAACCAATCGATTGATATAGATAAGAACCTACTACTCAAGGACAGTATTATATTTAGTTATTTGACACCAATACAAGTAAATATAATAACCATGCCTTTATAAATAGGAATATGATACAATAAAGTCCATACAATAATCATCACATGATTGGCTCTAGGGCTTTCACTAACACTTTCTTATAACAATTCTGTCATTAAAAGAAATAGCATATCCATCCATAAACAATTTAGAAACCGAAATTAAATTCTTTCTAAATAAGGGTACATAAAGGCAATTCTTAAGAACCAAAAGTTTATTTTTCTCAAAAGATAAATGAACATCTCCCACTGCAACAGCCACCACCTTCGTGGCATCGCCCAAATACACGGTAATCTCCCCCTCAGCCAGTCGTCTGGTTTCTTGAAACCCCTGCAAAGTATTGCAGACATGATCAGTGGCTCCCGTATCTACACACCAGGTGCCGGTAGATGACACCTCTAAACATGTTTCAACGATTAGACCAAAAGATATACCTTTGTTCTTGCGGTTGGGGCAGTCCTTCTTCCAGTGTCCAGTCTGCTTACAAGTGAAGCACTTGCCTTTCGGCTTCTTCACTCCTCCCTGAGTACCTCCCACCACCTTTGCCCCAGTTTGTTTCTTCTTCTTCTTGCCTTTCGGCTTAGAAGTAGAAACCTTTTGGGTCACCATGGCATGTGCTTGAGCACACTGACGAAATAGCCCCTCTGCCGCCTGGAGTTCTGTCAGAAGTTTCGCCAACGAATACAACCTCTTGTTCATATTGTAGTTCAGGTGAAACTGTTCAAAACTCCTAGGTAGAGACTGGAGAATGATATCGACCTGAGTTTCCCCATCGATCTCATCTCCGAGGACTTCCAACTCATTCAAATGAGTCATCATCTTGAGAACATGATCCCTCACGGGTGTTCCCTCGATCATGGTGGTCGTCATCAAGTTTCTCATGGCTTCTTGCCTCGCAGCCCGATTTTGGTGTCCAAAAGTTCTTTGAGATTGAGCATCATGTCATAAGCTGTGGGCATGGATTGATGCTGATGTTGCAGTACATTTGACATAGATGCCAAAATGTAACACCGCGCCATCTCATCGGCCTTTACCCACTTCTTATAACTCTCTCTCCCCTTTTCCCCAGAATCTTCTGCAGGCTTAGGAGGGCACTCTTCGAGGAGTACATATTTGTATTCCTCAACAGTCAAAGTAATATCTAGATTCCTCTTCCAATCAACATAGTTGGGTCCAGTAAGTTTGTTCTCTTTCAGTATCACAGCAAGTGGGTTGAAAGTCATTTTGAAAGAAAACCTAAGAATCACATAAATTAAAACATTAGATTTCAAAAAATTATTGATTCCTCAAACAATAAGATTTTAAAATCAACCAACACCTCAAAACACCGAGGATATCATATGCCACAATAGTGTGGACGTATACGAATTCTACATTTGTAAGAGGAGGTTTTACCCATTAATTTTACTATCTTGTCAACCTAACTTTTTGACAAGTAAAATTAATAGTTGGTTCCTCATTGGCCCTACAAATAAAAGCAGTGACTCCGATGGGGAGGATACTTATATTTGTATCTAAGTGTTCACCATTACTCGGTACCAAGGTAATTATCTCGGGTTATGTGCCTTCCGATGGGGAAGTGCACATGCTCCTTAATAATTCCCTATAACCATATTTGACCTTGTGATCTGCAAACAAACTCATCCGATGGGGAGGAAGGCACTCAGAGCCGACGCGCAAGTTTGTTTGCATCACTTATCAAATCGTAATGGAGGCCGTGGGAATTTATAAAAATTTCCCTCTCCCACTTAGTAATTTAAAATTGAGAAATTTTCCTAGCCTACGACATGCATATCAAATAAAAAGCAATAAATATGAAAAATAAATTATTTTCCAACTATTATGGCTTTTGTCTTCAATATGTCTCCCGTCGCAACGCCTTCTCGTCTGCTCCTCCTACGCCATGTACAAGCCATCCGGAGATCAAGTGAGACTAAAACCTATTTTAATTTACATCCATCGATCCTATACTCCACGAGGGAGTGTACATGAAATCTAGATCGAAAGTAAACTAAAATAAAGAGTGGCTAAACAATGTTGTATCTAATTTACAAAAAATCAAATACTAGCCTCGTCAACCCCAAGGATTCAACAAAATATACACATACAATCACATACACACATATGACCATAATAGTCGGATCTTATGCCTGCAACCAAAGAGTTAAACTATGCATATCCTACTATTATCCGGCACATATAATATATGAAAAGTGCATAAAAATTAACCGAATCCTAAACACACAAAACCGAAAACCTTGGCTCTGATACCAATTGTAGGGTTTTGCTTATCGAGTCCATGAGGGGAAACTTCGCTTCCCACTTCACCTCGGTTGCTTGTTCATGGCGATCCCATCGATGTCCCCGGATTAAAAAATTTAATCCTAGACAAAAGGAATTGCCCAAACAACCAAGTCATCGTCGTGCTATTCGTTTAGAGAGGTCACTTGAACAAACTCGTTGTACAAGCGACCAACCTCTATTCTACGAGTAGCCACGGAATAGACGATGTCCGGATCACCGGTTTTTGTGTTTATGTTCGGGATCCAAGTATTATTTAGCCACAAACAGAATTTATCATGCTCATAATTGGAAAAAACAAATACAAGCAAGTAACAAAAGAGAATAGAGAATATGTATACCTCTCGATCTTCTAATGTATGACCTTCCTCCTTTCGGACGTCGTGTGGGCGACGATCTACCAAAAGTTGAAGCTCCTAGATCGCCAATCTTCCTTCCTTGCTCGTTCCGAGCAAGAGGAAGAATAGAAACAAAGCTCTATTCCTTCTTTCAACCAACCAACAACCTCCAAGGAAGGAGCTTGCCGCTGGCCAAGAAGGAGGAGAAAATTATGGTGGAAACCGGCCAAGACACCAAGGGAAAGCCCTATATCTTGTTTCCACCACCTAAGGAGAAGGAGAAGAGGGTCTTTGGCCGCCGGCCAATGGCTGGAAAGGTTGGAAAAATCTGCTGGACGCCGACTACCTTGAAGGAAGAAGAAGAAAGGAAAATACTTCCTTATTTGGTGCCACCCAAGCCTCCAAAACCCTAAGCCTCCAAACCCTAATCCTATCTCAATTAGGATTCATAAGTTGCCGCCCACCCCTTGCCCTCCTTTTATAGAGTTAGGGATAAGCCATGTTTTAATCTCCACCATTGGTTCTAGGGATTTAATCTCAACCGTCGGATCTAGAGATTTAATCTCAACCGTCGGATCTAGAGATTTAATCTCTACCTTTGGATCTAGAGTTTTATTTCTATCCATTGGATCTAAGCTTCATGAGGTGTTAATAGGCTACATTAGGGACCATGAGGAGTTGGATCTTGGCCACCCATGGATCAAGCCCACATAAAGTCCGATCCATTAATGATAATCCAATCCACTAAAGGATTATCATTGATCTACCTCACCAACCCCCATAAGATAATATGGGCTCCATATATTATTTGTACATTTTCTCCCCGTGTTTAAGATCTCGAATGTCCGTCGATTAATTAATTTACTGACCATTAATTAATCAACATCTAACTCCATGAGTAGTACCACTCAACCTTTTCATCATGCCGGACCAAGTCCACCTGCAGGGTTTACACGATGAACCTTATGAGCTCCTCAAGGGGACATCATCATCCTAATATATAGGACATGGTTTCCTCCTATAATCAACAGCACACCATATAAATAATATCATCTCCCAACTTATCGAGCCTATCGATTTAATCTATAAATCTCGCCTATTAGTAAATCAAAGAGATGAATACTAAGTATATGTGCCCGTTATTATATCGGGATTAAGAGCATGTACAAAATAATATCTGAGGTCCGATTCGATTATGTAGTCAGTAATAAATCGAATCACCTCTAAGTCGATCCTGCTCAATACACACAAAGTGCACTAGTGTGATTCTATGGTCAAGACAAACCAATACCAAATCACACTACAACCATTCCGATGGTTTGTCCAAAGTCATCTCGGTTGTGAGCCTTCACTTATACTTTACAAGGAGCCGATAACATGATCTCCCGTGTGACACCACACACCATGTTATCTACAATGTAATGTATTAGACAATATTCCATAACCATAAAAATATGCAAACAATGATCATGTGATTCTTATTTCAAAATAAAGATGTTCATACAAAAGATAGACTTTTCAGTATACATCCCTACATTTCCAACTTCGCTCTCCTACGTTCTCTTCTTCTTTGTCAAGCGATCCGCTCGATAACTCTACTATGATAGTGTTCAACTACATACTCAATTTAGTATGAATAATCCTTGTTTGATTGTGTATGTGATCCTGTCATTGTATTATGGGTAATAGGCATCCATTGTAATCTCGAAGCACTGCCAGAGAGGACAAATATATTGGAGATTTGAATGAAAACATGGAGGCATCTGTTTTGATATCCTAGAAAGATTTAGAGCGTAACGAACACTTTAAATAGGCGGTTACTTGCACAACAAAAAACTTGGACAAAATGATTGAGCCACGACTACTGTTTTGCAATCAAGCTTCAAAAACTAGAGCGAAACATCAAATCGATTGTAGACGATTCAAAAACCTAATTTTTATTTGCTATTAAAGAGAAACTAGAGGATACACCTATATGAGTAGTAGGTTGTAACTCTGCAAGGATCGATGTGTGAAAAAAATTAGATCGTCCGACGAAACTTCGGAAGTACTAGGACAAAGTTATTTTAAGGACACTGTGTGTTACACAGGCCTTGATGCTTGTTTAGGGTTTCTCAATCAAAATACTAAGCATAAATAGTACTTTCCCAAGCACCTACTAGTGTTTAGACTTGACACTTCGTTTCTCCTACTTGACTCGGCAATATTTCCCTAGCACTAGAAGTGCTCAGCCTCGACATTGACTTCTCTTACTCAGCTTGATGGCATTTCCCGAGCACTAGAAGTGCTCGGTCTCGATACTCGGCTTCTCCCACTTTCCTCGATGTTTCCCCGAGCACCTACATGTGCTCAGACTCAACGATTGTTTCTCACAACAACTCGACAATTCCTGAGATCGGTTCGTGCACAAGACCAAGTCCCGAGCACTCACAATGCTCACCTCCACTTGAAGATTCAATTTCTCACACGGGCGACTACTTCCCGAGCACTTATAGTGCTCGGCATCCTCGACTGTCAGATTTCTCACTCTGGCGACAACCACCCGAGCATCACAGTGCTCAGCCATGCGCCCACTTCTCAATCAGACAACCTGCTCGACAGTATCTCCGGAACACCCACGATGCTCGTCAACTTTGCTTCACAGTCAGACTCGAGCTCCTTTGGTGCTCGACTCTTAAGTACTCAGTGACCATCCCAAGCTTCTAGTGCTAGGCTCATTGGTGATTGGTCGTGTCTTGATAGAAGATAAGTCTTTGGATTTTCTCTCAGTAAAATTTGTAACACACTTAAAACAGCTTCGCGTAGTCTGTTGAGATAACCACTTAACAAGTTGAGATAATAGTAGCACATCCCACTTTTCAACAAGTGAGTGCTCCCTCGGTAACGATTGGGACAGTCTCAATCAATCATGAGGAGAAGCTAGAGAAATTCATTGGAATGAACTTCAAGCGGCATCAATAGAAAATGATTTTCTACCTAACCACGCTTAATCTAGCACAATTTCTGATCGAAGAACCTCCCAAGGTATTGAGGGTTTGAGTGATGTCCAACCCTTCATTACTGTGGAGAATGGAATCATTCGGAGTTTCGTTGTAGAAACTACATCCTTAATTATCTAGCGGATGCACTGTACAATGTGTACTGCATAAAGAAATCGACTAACTGTGGGAATCCTTAGACTAAAAATACCAAACAGTGGATGTTTGGGCCAAAAAGTTTGTGGTTGGCCAATTCTTAGACTATAAAATGGTGGACTCCAAGAAGGTGATCAGCCAAGTCCAGGAACTTCAGGTAATCCTACATGAAATTCACTCAGAAGGCATGGTGTTGAGTGAAACCTTCCAAGTGGCTGCAATGATTGAAAAGTCGCCTTCAAGATGGAAAGACTTCAAGAATTATCTGAAGCATAAAAGGAAGGAGATGAACGTCAAAGAACTCATTATTCGACTTCGGATTGAGGAAGACAACAGAAGCTCCAAGAAATGATTGTTCACTCAGGCTATTGTTAAAGCAACGTGGTCGAGCACGGTGAAAACTCAAAGAGGAAGAAGACAAAGTCTTCCAAGCTGGAACCCAAGGAAGGCAATGGCAATAAGACATTTACGAGGAGTGCTTCAATTGTGACCATGCCGATATAAGTCTTTAGAAAGCAAGAAGCCGAAGAAGAAGAAGCAAGAGACCAACCTAAATGAGGTGAAAGACCTCTATGCAGTGATCTCCGAACTGAATTTGATAGGTTCAAATCCTCGGCAATGGTGGATAGATATTGGATCCATCAAACATGTCTACTGCAATACAGAGCTGCTCCACAACTTTGAAGAAGTTAGAGATGGAGATAAGTTGTATATGGGGAACACAATAACCTCGAAGATCAAGGGTCGTGGAAAAGTAGTACTAAAGATGACCTCAAAAAATGAACTAATTCTAAATAATGTATTGTTTGTTCTAGGTATTCGTAAGAATTTGGTGTCTGAATCTTTGTTAAGCAAGCATGGGTCCAGATTAGTTTTTGAGTCGGACAAAGTTGTTCTGTCTAAAAGTGGAATGTTTGTTGGAACAGGCTATGAGAGTGAGGGACTCTTCAAACTCAGTGTAATGGTCATTAGGTCCAAAATAAATGAAATTGAAATTCTTATGCTTATATGCTTGAGTCATCTATGTTGTGGTATAGTAGACTAGGACATGTTAACTACGATTCATTACATAGACTAATTAATACACAAAGCATATCGACATTCCAAATAGACTCGAAACAAAAATGTGAAATTTGTGTAGAGGCAAATTTGACGGGGTCATCCTTTCAACAAGTTAAAAGAAGCAATGAACCACTCGGCCTAATCCACATAGACTTGTGCGACCTAAAGGGGGTTCTAACACGCGGTGGGAATAAATACTTTATTATTTTTATAAAAGATAACACAAAATTTTGTTATGTGTATTTTCTAAAAAGTAAGAATGAGGCTAAAAATTTATTCTCTATAAAAATGAAGTCGAGAATCATCTTAATATGAAGATTAAGGTGGTACGAAGTGATCGAGGTGGTGAATATGTTTCATCGTTCGCTGAGTTGTGTGTTGAACATGAGATCATACACGAACTATGACTCCATAAACTCCTCAACAAAATGGTGTTGCCGAGAAGAAAAATCACACTTTAAAAGAGATGATGAATGCCCTTTTATTCAGTTCCGGATTGCCATATAATTTGTGAGAAAAAGTTGTATTAATAGCTAATTACCTTTTAAATAAGATACCCCGAAAAAAGGTGAAAGAAACACTTACGAGTTATGAAAAGGGAGAAATTCATCCTGCAAATACTTACGAGTGTGGAGGTGGCTTGCGAAAGTGTTGGTTCCTAATCCGAAACGGATTAAAATAGAACCAAAAATTGTTCATTGCATATTTATCAGATATGCACTTAATAGTAGTTCCTATATGTTCCTTGTGTTTGAATCTCAAATTTCAGATATACACAAGACTCGATTGTTGAATCGAGAAATGTCTTATTCTTCGAGCATGTGTTTCCGTATAAGACTCGAAAGAATGTTAGCTCCTCTAAACGGGGAAAACACAAGAGGAAGAAGGAGTTGATGAACAAGTTAAGGATGAGATTAGACAAAGTAAGCGAGCTCGAGTGGAGAAATCCTTTTGATCGGATTTTATCACTTTCATGTTGGAAAGTGATCCCCATAATTACTCAGAAATAATAAATTCATCTGATGAACCTTAATGGAAGGAAACAATCACATCCAAGATTACTTCAATCTTGTAAAATCACACTTGGGAGTTAGTGAGCCTTTCTCTTGAAAGTAAGACATTAGGTTGCAAGTGGTTTTTCAAGAGGAAAATGAAATCAGATGACATTATAGAAAAGTACACGGCTAGATTGGTAATTAAAGGTTATTGACAATGTGAATGTTTAGACTATTTTGATTTTTATTCTCCGATATCAAGAATAACCTCCGTTATGGTGTTACTATCGATTACTACTCTTTGGAATCTTAAAATGCATCAAATGGACGTTAAGGTTGCTGAATGTTTTCTTATATTTGATTGTATCTTAAACTCATTTGCTGAATGTCCGCAATACGATTCACAGCATGAGAGAATTTGTGATTGGATCACAACTAGTGAGTATCTCTACATATGTAATTGTGATGCATTAGAATTATCCCTAGTCAATGAATTGATGTATTCGGATACCATCTGTCACGCTCCGAGAGTATGCCGTGCCGAAAATCAAACAGACGGCATCTCCCCTGTACGTGGTAACATTTCGAGTTAATACAAGGCTCGTAGGCCCACAACAATAAAATAATAAGCAGATATAAATATATCAAACACAGCGGAAACATAAACAACATATATACTGACATCCAAACTAAAACACACAGGTGTACACCACCTGACAAGTCCACAATACTAAACTGTAAATAAACATCGACACAAAATAAGTCCACGATATAAAGACAAGTCCATACATAAACCAAAATCCATATCATAGACAAAAATCCTCGGGAGACTCGGAAAAGCGGAGATGGGATGGATCGCCGACGCAGCTCCAAGCCATCATGAAGACTTCAACCTGTTACCTGGGCGACAGAAAAACCCAGGGTCTGTGGTAGTGAGTAAAACTCAGCAGGTAATAGAAAACATGTATATATTAATATCACATGTATTTCGGTAGAAAAATCTACAGATATCACTAGCATGATAACATATTCATGTATATACCTTCTAACCAAAAGCCAATATGAAATGCAGACTTACCTGAACGTCTGCTATGCTACACCTATCCTACGTGAGCACATATCCACAACATAAGGTATAAAGAATAGTACTAACTCACACTACATCCTGATAAGGGTCAAGGGTATCACAGTGAATAACCAACAGATATACAAGTACCGGCCTACTATCATACAGGAAATGCAATAGCATGTATGAATATGTACAAATAAATGCAACAAGCATAGTACATACAAATGCAATATCACAATAAGCATATATATATATACTGCATCTATATATGTATACTAATCATAATCATCCATATATATATATATATATATATATATATATATATATATATATGGCAATATGCAAAAATGTCATAAGTCGGCAATGCAGCATGTATGGTCATGTCGGCTCACCCTAAAGCTACCACGACCCCAGTGTGACATCGGTGGCTCAAGCATGACAACTGTCCCAACTCAACACCAACCACTACTCTCGAGTGGCCGAGTGGGCAGTATAATCGAGTAGCAAATAAGCGTGAAGAGCAAGCTACACGATGGGGGTCCTTGCTGTTGGCCACTCCGACAGTCACTACCCATGAGTGGTCGAGTGTCACACACGCAGGACTACGACACGCAAATTCAACTACCACCGTCTATAGTGGTAGAGTACGGCACCACAATGCTCTACCCTCACACCGGTTACTCCTCCTATGAGTAATCGTGGAGGCAGGATGACTGGCGACCCTCTCAACCACAAGGGAGACCTCGTCGCCATCGTGCATGCAAATGACATGAATGCAATGTCTCACATACAGACATCCACCATAGACTCTCTATTCTACAAAGAGTTATACTAACAAGATCAAAGCACACTCTATCCTGTAGAGAGTCGTACTTACTAATCGACACATTCTCTATCCTGTAGAGAGTCGTACTCAAATTGATTATAATGAGCTAGGACCACCGGTCCATATCGACATACTAAATACCATTCACCTGACCATTTACATAATACATGGTCGGTAGTAAACATGCAACCTAAGGGTACTAGAACTAACCCTAGGTTCAAGACATTATCTACCTACAGATGACCTTTTTGCCCAATTTACAATCAGGTAGTCATCCGGACTTTACTATTTGTACTTAACTTAAACAAATTCTAAGTTACTTACATCACCTATATATATAACTCCTAATCATGGTAAAATAAACATGATAGCAGCAATGGAGTTAATAGTCAAAGGTAAAGTATCAAGCGCATGATGAATAAGAATAGAGTCAAGGTAGCATGATCATATAAGATGATCATGCATCTAAATCTGTATGCATTAAACTACCTGACCAGGGTAGGAATTACCCATCTACTGTAATGCTCGTAACAATGAAGTCCTCACGGCCGCGGACCTGTCTCGTATCCACGTCCTACAAATATCATCAATTATAATTTAGTGAAAGCATACCACATAAATATGAATTAGCTACTACGTTATCCCCACATCCGTATCCCTTATCAAATACGAGTTATAACTCCTATTTGTAGCCGAGATCAGAGCATCTCATAGCTCGATCGACAATCGACATTTCATACTAATTTACACGAAACATCACCCTCTAGTTTTGCCATTTTTCGAAATCCCAACTGGGTGTGCTGAATATAAGATGGTGTCAGAGCTAGAATCGAACTCCACACCTGTATGAGTCATCGCTCTTGTTCTCTAAGAACAATAGAGTATCTGGATTTAGCCTTGGAAACCCTAGGAAACTAATTCTCTCACTTGACAAGTGCATCCCTACTTACTACTTACAACCTAATAATATTAGACACTGTCTACATTCAATTGATGATCATATAAACTCCTAAAGCGACTTACCTCTCAGCTTAGGTAGGTCGTTGGTAAATCACGAAAGAGAGTTCTATAAACACTTAAAACAACATCCAATTAAAACAACCCAATATTGGATAAGATCAAGAACAACCCCATTTATCTAAAAGGATCGCAGAACACACAAAATTTACCACTTTAGAATACTAAGGTTAGATAGTATACCCAAAGTTGCATCTAACACCGGTAACTCCCTTCTAAATCAATCGCAACCACTGACCCCTGTCATCTAATGAATCGAAATTGAATTCACAACACACAAGAGGGAAATTGATTTTTGCTTACCAACACTTGAAGCTTCACTAGCAACAAATCCCCCAAAATCGGCAATCCTGTTCGCCGGATAACTCACTGCCCTACATGAAACTCAACCTTAGCACATGGATCTATCGCAACATCTTATTGACATCCAAGGTAGGGAGCAATACAACCGGTGCTTACCTTTCCCCAACCCCAAATGGCAGTGGATTGCTCGATTCGCCGGAAAAATTCAAGGATGCCGCCGCTGCCCTATTTCACAACCCACGCTCAACAAAAAGAGAGCACTGTAACTCCAGAATTCGACCAAGGTAGGGAGGAAGAAATCCTTACCTATTACCGACGGCAAGCGACTGCGACTCCTCTCCCTCGACCGGCGGCTCTGTTCCCTTCCGTCGCCCAAAATCTACACTTCCAGCTCGCCCTCCCACCCGGCCCCGAGTCGCCCAAGTCCAATCTGGCCGCCGCTTGTCGAGGAGAAGAAGACTGGGCGCTGCAGAGAGGGAACGCCCCAAGGCCGGAGAGGTCCCAAGCGGAAAGGCTCGCGAACAAGACAGCGAGGAAGAGAGGGAGGGGTTTGGCCGCAGTCTACTATTGGATCGAGAAGCGTCGCTAGAGGGGGGGGGTGAATAGCGAGTATAGAATTTCTTTTCGTTCGTTTACGTTCATTAAAAACACGAGTAGACACAGCGGAAAAGTAAGAAGACAAGTTTATTTTTACTTGGTTCACAACCCAACGGTTGCTACTCCAAGGCCCTAACGGTCCTAGACCGCGTACGGAGGGCAAAACACTATAACGTCTCCTCCTCGTTGAAGGTAGGAGACAACGATCACAAAATCGGAAGTACGAGGATGAGGCAACAAGCCTACCTCACCTCGTTATGAATAAAAACAAAGAATACAATAATAAAAGCAATTACTTGCTACTGTTGCCGACGAAGAGGATTAGAACTTGTTGTCGCGTCGGCATTATGACGGTGTTGGAGCTTTGGCATTGTAGGAGCACTTGAGAATAATATTGATGGTATTTGGAATTGGAATCCTCCCCTCCTTTTATAGATTTTGGCCTCTGAATATGTCTCCTAATGTTTTGGAACATATCCCGAAGTTGTACAAAATTTTATCGCGAAGTGGTCACGTCAAACATTATCCATTTTGACTAAGAGCAAAGGCTGATTCGTCGCCATCACGATCCGATGCCTCCCATCACCGATCGATGAGCATCACGATCGCCTCATGTCCAGCAAATGATCACACCGACACTTTCCTGCAGTAAGAGGTTAGCACGGAAAATGGTAAATATGACAGTTTCTAACCGTCCGATCTCGACCTAGACCTTCCACAGGAAGTCTTAGTCGGATCACCGCCTACAGTCATCCCCGTAAAGAGGACACGACCTTACTATCTCTCACTCACACGAGCTTACCTTGATACTTACATTGTAGCTCTCACTTCCGGCCTTCCACTCGATTCCTTCGGCTCCCTCCGAAGTCACTCGAGTGTCACCCGACCACCGCGGCTTCCTCCGGGTGTCGCTAGCCTTCAGCTCTAGCTTTAGTACTTTTTTGCACACTCGATTTAGCTCGTGAGATAACGATGTAAACTTAACTTTGTGTCTTTGCCATAATCAAAACACAGGTTCGATTATCTAGTGCCCCTGCACCAACATCTACTTCGGGGAAAAGGAAGACGGCGGAGTCGCGAAGAGGAATGGAAATCGGCGGAGAAGGGAAGGTGTCGCGAAGAGGAACGACTGTCACGAAGAGGAATGGCTATCGCGGCGAGAAAGGAGGTGAAGTCGCGCGAATGGGAACGCTCAGAGTAAAAGATTTTCGACGAGATTAAAGGCTGGACGGCGCAATGTTAAGTATGTTAACGGGCCGGTTTGAGAATGGGTAGGGTTTAAATCCAATAAGCCATTAACCCTAGATTCAATTAAATCTAGGTTAATTAAACTATTAAAATTTCTTAAGCTAGGTTAGATATAATTAACTCCTAACCATAATTTTTATTTTATTTTTTTTTTCGCCATATCTTACATTCTCCCCCACTTATTAAAATTTGGTCCCCAATTTTCGTACTTAAATGCAAAAATTAGATCAAGCATATTCTGAAATAACCACATACCTTAGGTAAACAGATGAGGGTATCAAGCTTGGATAGTATCTTCCAGCTCCCATGTAGCCTCCTCATCCGTATGATGCTGCCATCCCACCTTTACGAGTCGGATGATTTTGTTCCACAACTGTCGCTCCTTGCGACCAAGAATCCGCACTGGAATCTCCTCATAAGTCGCATTCGCCTGGAGTGGTATCGGAACCTCTTTCAGAATGTGGTCAAATCACGGCACGTATTTCCTCAGCATAGAAACATGAAATACGTTGTGAACACCTGCAAGTGTCGGAGGTAAAGCCAACCGATAAGCTACACCTCCAATCCGTTCCAATATCTCAAATGGACCAATGTAGTGTGGAGCTAATTTTCCTTTTAGCCCAAATCGTTTCACCCCTTTCGAAGGTGAAACTCACAGAAATACATGATCCCCTACTGAGAATTCCAAAGGCCTTCGCCTTCGATCTGCATAACTCTTCTGTCTATCCGGTGCCTCTAATAATTGTCGTATGATGACTCGTACCAACTCCACATCATGCTGGATACTCTGAGGCTCCAATAACTGTCGTTCCTCAACTTCCTCCCATAACATAGGAGATCTGCAAGGTATGCCATATAGTGCCTCGAAAGGAGCCATCTGAATGGAAGAGTGGTAGCTATTGTTGTAGGCAAACTCCACTAAAGGAATGTGATCCTCCCAACTGCCACCGAAATCCATGACACAAGATCGCAGTAGATTCTCCAGAGTCTGAATGGTACGCTTTCGATCGCCCATCTGTCTGGATGATGAAAGGCAGATCGAGTTGAAGCTCTGAGCCCATAGCTTGCTGCAGACTCTGCCAGAATCACGAAGTAAATCACGGATCTCTATCAGATATGATACTCAAAGGTACGCCATGTAATCTGATAATCTCCCGGCAGTACAATTCCACTAGACGATCCAATGAGTCCATCCCACGAATCAGAAGGAAGTGAGCTGATTTGGTCAATCGATCTACAATCACCCAAATCGCATCATGTCCTTTACGGGTTATGGGTAATCCCATAACAAAGTCCATCGTGATATGCTCCCACTTCCATTCCGGGATCGGAATTTCCTGAAGCAACCCAGCAGGTTTCTGATGTTCGAATTTCACTTGTTGGCATACTAGGCATCGTGGGACAAAGTCCACAATATCTCATTTCATACCGTTCCACCAGTATAAACGCTTTAAATCTCGGTACATCCGAGTACCACCAGGATGTATAGCAAATCTCGACTGATGTGCTTCCTGTAGCAATTCTTCCTTAACCGGATGCGTGTCCGGAACACATAGTCGTCCTCGAAAATGAAGTACATCATTCTCGTCACTTGAGAAATCCATCTGACGTTATGAGTCTATCGTACTGCTCAAGAACTGCATATGCTGGTCACTGACTTGTGCTTCCTTGATCCTCTCAGCAATGACGAACTGAGCAACCATAGAAACTAATATCCCCCGGGATGTTTGACCATGTTCAGACAATCCCAACTCTGAGAACTGTCGAACTAGATCAAGAATCGATGTCGGATGACCGCCGTAACTCCACGAGACTTCCTGCTCAACGCATCTGCTACCACATTAGCTTTTCCCAGATGATACTGGATGGTGCAGTTGTAATCCTTTAGATATTCCATCCACCGTCTCTGTCTTAGATTCAGCTCTTTCTGTGTGAACAGATACTTCAGACTTTTATGGTATGTATAGATCTCAAAGGTAATCCCATATAAGTAGTGCCTCCATATCTTCAATCCGAAAATAATGGCGGCTAACTCCAGATCGTGCACTAGGTAATTTCTCTCGTGATCCTTTAATTGACGGGAGGCATAAGATACCACACGGTTGGACTGCATCAGAACTGCACCCAACCCTTGGATAGAAGCATCCGTATAGAGAATCATCCCATCAACACCAGAAGGAATCACTAAGACTAGTGCAGAAACTAGCCGTCACTTAAGCTCCTGGAAGCTAGTTTCACAGGCCTCTGACCAGGTGAATTTAACCCCTTTCCGAGTCAAGCGAGTGAGTGGCATGGCGATACTTGAGAATCCTTCCACGAATCTCCGATAATACCCGACTAGACCAAGGAAACTACGGACCTCCTGCACTGATTTTGGCTGCTCCCAACTGGTAATTGCCTCAATCTTCTGGGGATCTACAGAAATACCTCTGTTGGACACTACATATCCAAGAAAACCCACTGAGAATAACCAGAATGCACACTTGCTAAACTTGGCATACAATTGCTCCCGTCGCAATGTCTCCAATACTATCCGCAGATGATGTTCATGCTCCTCCTCAGATCGAGAATAAATCAATATATCATCGATGAACACTATGACGAACTGATCTATATACCTCAGGAATACCCGATTCATTAAGTCCATAAATGCAGCTGGGGCATTCGTGAGACCGAAAGGCATCACTAGAAACTCGTAATATCCATAACGAGTGCGGAAAGTTGTTTTCTGAACGTCCTCATCTATTATCCGAAGATGATGATATTCTGAGCGCAGATCAATTTTAGAATACACACATGTATCCTTAAGCTGGTCGAACAAATCTTCTATCCTCGGTAGTGGATATTTGTTCTTAACTGTGACTGCATTCAGTTGTCGATAGTCAATATATAACCGCAATGATCCATCCTTCTTTTTGACAAAGAGTGTCGGTGCTCCCCATGGTGAAACACTAGGTCGGACGAATCCATTATCCAGCAACTCCTGCAGTTGAACTTTAAGTTCATTCAGCTCTTTTGGCGTCATCCGATAAGGAGGTTTCGATATAGGCGCGGTTCCTGGAATCACCTCTATTGCAAATTCAACTTGCCTAGGAGGTGGCAAGTCTGGAAGTTCATCTAGAAATACATCTGAATACTCTCGGACTACTCGCACATCAGAGAGGGGTGGTAGTCCTTCGTTCTCAACTTTGACTAGAGATAATAAATAAGCCTAACAACCTTGGGCCAATAGCTTCTGAGCCTGTAAAGCCGATATAATAGATAATCCATCATCTCTAGTACCAATAAATTCCCAAGCTGGTTGATCTGGTGGTCGGAATGTCACCACTCTTACTCTACAATCCACTGTAGCGTGATAAGCGGCCAACCAGTCCATACCGAGAATAATATCGAACTCTATCATTTCCAACACCTGGAGGTCCACTGTAAGGATATGCACGTCAAAATCTAATGGGCAACCTTTGATTTTTTGGTGACTAGTCAATACCTCTCCTGATGGCAAGGACACTGATAACCCCCAAGAATGAACCATTGGGATCCTTCCGACTCTACCCAAAAATATTCTAGATACGAATGAATGAGAACTGTCGGTATCAATCAAAGTATCAACGTATATAGAGTAAACTGAAACCATACCCCGTATGACTGATCCCTCAGCCCGCTACGCCTCATCTTTGGTGATGGCAAAAACTCATCCAGTCTCGATATTTGTCAGCTGCATCCCCAACGAAGAAGTGGTGTGCCTCCACTCGGCCGAGTCCGACTGAGTGTCAAGACTAAGTCACCGTGCATAAGATAACCCTGAGAGCTGGCTGGTAACATCGGCGGTGCAGATACCCCTGGATAGTAGATTACTGGAGATGTAGGATATTGGATAGCCGTCGGCATCAGCGAAGGGGCACCCCCTGTATCTGATACAACTGCGCCTGCAGAGGTACTGGCTACCTCTGACCATAAGACTGCATCCGCGGTGCTGTCCTCTGTTGCCGCTGCTGGTTGGACTTTCTTCCCTTGTTAGAGCTATCAGGAAACTCCAGCTGCGCTCTCAATGTACACTCTCGACTGGTATGTCCAGGTTGCTTGCAATAGTAGCAAACAGGCTGCTCCAAAGGACACTCTGGAGCTCTATGACTTCCAAATCCGCATCTATAACATCCAGCTCTGTTCTTGTCATGCCCCGAAGGAGACCCCGCCAGACGAAAATCCGGCAGCATCTCCCCTGTACGGGTGACAATGCCAATTTACATACAAGGCCTACACGACCACTATACATCGGTCAACACGATCGGAATCCAAACACACACGCAGATAATAAGTTGGCCTCAGGCTATCAACCAAAATAAATGATAAACAGTCTATAATAAATAGACTTACCCCTTCTGCCATCTGGGCAGGAATAACCATCCAAAACCAATCTAAATAAATCCGAATAAAGGTCCATAATGACACCAAAAATCCACGAATACAAATATCAATCTCCAATCCTAATCATGTCCTCTAATCAAAATCCAAATACCATAACACAAATAACCAAATAAACTTCCACGACGAGTGGGGTTTAGCAGCTGCACTCTCCTGACAGCTTCATCCTGAAATAGATATAAATCAAACGGGGGTAAGTTCAACGAACTAAGCAGGTATAGTAGATATGCAAAGTAAGGTATAGCTAACAATAAAAATCATGTTAGTACAGTCTCACATAAATAGGGTATGCAAGCAAGAAATACAAAAGGACTGTACTTACCTGAATCTCCTACCCTGATATAGGAGCATGTGCCTGTCTAGAAGTAATAAAGTCCTCACCATATATATAAAACATAATCATATATGCACATCCAAGGCATCAATAAAAATGCAAAGAACACAATACAAATGCGATCCGCAAAGTGCATGTCGTACTAATGATATGGTCACCCGACGCTAATCACCGCCACACGATGGTGAAGCCGAGTGGGTAGGGCTATGACAACGCGGCACTCGCCATCATCGCTCGAGTGACCGAGTGGACAGGATGCTGTCGGAGTACACCTATCCTCTTGCCCCAAACAGAGTGGGGGAGCTAAGCTCTCATCTCCCGGTGTCATAGACTAGAGGAGGGATCCCTGCCCCGCTACCACGCTGCCTCATCGCTACCCATGAGCGGACCAGCGGAGCCTGACAGAGCAACTGCACACACCCTCCAGATGTACCACTAACCCATGAGTGGCAGTGTGTGCAGGCCATGTAACTGGCTGCGGGCTCAACAATAATGGAACCCCGTCAAGTCAGCATGCAATCATGCAAAAATGGTGCATGATACTAAAGCATGTCAATCCTACTCAAAATACCTATCCGAATAATATGTACAATCAGTATGTACATATCCCTAATCCAAGTACTATGATCCAAATCAAACAGGGAGATATAATCATATCCTATCACATGAATGTATCAAGTAGGCACCAAAAACATACTAGGCATATAAACATGAAAAATTATTGTAAGTTATCCTAACTAGCATATCAACAATGACTATATCTAAGAGATAAGTCAAAATACCCGCCTGAATATATATCCGTAAAAAGAATCAAATTGTCACGACTGGGGACCTACCTCGTGACCAAAACCTGCATATAGCATAACTATAGTTAAGCACAAAAAGCAATTCAACGATAAATCGAATACTAAATCGATTTCTTACATAACCCAATTAACCCAAACTATTTCCAAATTTTCACAAATTTTCCAACCATCTTATTAATCCTTTCCTACCATAAATATCCATACAATTAATTTAGCTCACTAAATCAATTAATAAAACTTTGATTAATTAATGATAAGCTAATTAATCAATTAAACCTGGATTATCCTGCATTTTAACAACCTAAGCCAAATAAATAAAATTTAATGACTTTTAATTTATCCAATAATTGTACCAATCAATTTACCCAATTAATTCCTAATCAATTAACCTAATTAATCACCTACAAAAATCCTCAAGATCAAACAACATCACCCAAATCCTATATCCTCCGAATACCATACCGATCAACCGAATAACACCAAAATCAGCCCAAATCGACTAATCAAGCTCACCCACTCTAGGAATTCCAATCGACGATACCCCAACTCAATTTCTTAAATTCACAATGACACATCCACCCACACCCACTAACATCCGACCTTGCACACTCTCTCACCGACCCAAATTCCTTCCCTCGCCTCTATTCACCAACACCATCCATACTCACCGATCGACTAAGACAGAAAAGACCCTACCTACTACCACCGCAGGAGGCGTATCGTGGACGAGCGCGAGGAGAAAAGAAGATAAGCGAGCTGTGAGCAATGCCCGGACTAGACCTAGGCGTCGGACGACGAAGAGAAGACCTGCCGTGGCCGACGCGTGGGGAGGGAGAAGAAGACTCGGCGACCTCTCGTCGATTGCTGCGGTCGGAGATGGAGGACGGCGAAGGGGAGCACGCGCCGGGGCGGCGGCGGCGGTTGTCGGGAGAAGCGGATGGCGTCGGGCGGAAACGGTTCGCGCGAGAAAAGAAACCGAAAGAGAAGAAGGGGTCGCGGTGCAGAGAAAATAAAAAAAGAGAAATATATAATTAGGTTTTCATTGTGTATTAAACCCCTTAAATAGACCCCACCTAAAACTGTTTATTTTATCCCCGTAAAAATCTCGTACGGACTCCGTTTAAATCCAGAAAAATTCTGAAAAAATTTCTAAAATTCTAGAAAAATCCCGAAATATTTCCAGGATTATTTTCCTAAATTATTTGGCCATTTAATTTAATATTTTAAATTTTCCAATATTTAACATTCTCCCCCACTAATTAAAATTTGTCCCTTTCCTACTCCTATACACAACGAGTAAGAAATACCACAAGTACTGAAAATATACCTCACGTACCTTAAATAAACAAGTGGGGGTATTGAGCTCTGATATTTTCCTCGAGCTCCCAAGTAGCCTCCTCGTCGGTGTGGTGACTCCTCCCGACCTTGACAAGTCGCAAAATCTTATTCCGTAACTGTCATTCCTTGTAATCCAAAATCTGTACCAGAACCTCTGCGTAAGTAGCATCAGGTTGAACGGAACCTGACACATCTGACAGAATATGTGTAGCGTCTGACACATACTTCCTCAGCATGGACACATGGAACACATCATGTATACTCGTCAAAGATGGTGGTAGCGCTAGACGATAAACAACTGCTCCGATCCTCTCCAAAATCTCAAACAGACCTATATATCTAGGAGCTAGCTTACCACGGAGGCAAAATCTCTTCACCCCTTTCGTGGGTGAAACTCGCAGGAATACATGATCACCAACGGAGAACTCGAGAGGTCTCCGTCTCCGATCTGCATAACTCTTCTGGCGATCCTGCGCCTCTGCCATCCTACGTCTGATAGTATGGACCAACTCTGTCTCATACTGAGCTCTCTGAGGTCCTAGCAACTGGGCCTCCCCAACCTCCTCCCAGAGGGTGGGTGTACGACACTGTCTACCATACAATGCCTCATACGAGGCCATTTGAATAGCCGAATGATAACTGTTATTGTAGGCGAATTCCACTAACGGTAAATGATCCTCCCAATTGCCTCCGAAATCTATAATACAGAACCTCAGCAAATCCTCTAGTGTCTGAATAGTCCGGCCAGATCGCCCATCTGCTCATGGATGAAATGCAAGATTAAACCAAGTTGTGTGCCTAAAGCTCACGCAGACTCTGCAGAACCTAGACGTGAAACGAGGATCTCTATCTGATATAATGCTCAAAGGAACACCATGCAACCTGATGATCTCCTGATAATATAGCTCTACCAAATGGTCTAGAGAGTCCGTCTTCCAAATCGATAAGAAGTGCGCAGATTTGGTTAGCCGGTCTACGACTACCCAAATCGCGTCATGGCCTTGATGTGTCCTAGGCAATCCCATCACAAAATCCATAGTAATATGATCCCACTTCCACTCAGGAATAGGAATCCTCTGAAGTAATCCAGCTGGTCTCTGGTGTTCAGCCTTTACCTGACAAATCAGACATCTAGCTACAACATCTGCGATGACTTTCTTCATACCGTTCCACCAATACAAACGCTTTAAATTTTGATACATGCGGTTTCCGCCTGGGTGGATCGCAAATCGAGAGCGATGAGACTCCTGTAGTAACTCCTCCATAACCGGGTGAGGCCGAGGTACACATAATCTGCCTCAGAAATATATAATACCCTCATCATCGCGGGTGAACTCACCGCCTGCCCGGTTATCCGACCGCCAATGAATCAGAATGCTGACATCATCGTTTAAGAGCCTCCGGACTTCGTCCGATAGACGATCGAGCAACCATGGTAACTAACGCCTCGCTTCCTCGCTTCCTGCTCCTCAAGACTCAACTCAGAAACCCCAATCAAATCCGTGACCAAAACTGGAAGGAAGCTAAAGTCCTGACTTCGGCTATGCATCGGCAACTACATTGGCTTTCCCGGTGGTAGCCGATGGTACATAATCCTTCAGAACTCCATCCATCTCCTCCGTCAAGATTGAGTTTCTTCACAGAATGATATTTTGAGACTCTTATGATTAGTAAGAATCTCAAACGTAATACCATATAAATGATGCCTCCAAATCTTCAAGGCATAGATAATAGCAAACTCGAAATCATGAACAGGGTAGTTTTTCTCATGGTCCTTCAACGGTCGAGAAGCATAAGAGACTACCCTGTCGTGCTGCATCAATACGCCTAAACTCTGTAGAGACGCATTTGTATATAGAACGAAACCATCGTCCCCTGATGGCAATACCAGAATCGGTGTTGACACCAATCTCCTCTTCAACTCCTGAAAACTAGTCTCGCACCTCTATCCTCCACGGAACTTCACGCCTTCCCGTAAGGCGGTCAATGGCATAGCAATGCTCGAGAAACCTCAACGAACTGTCGTAATAACCGCCAAGCCTAGGAAATCGCAAATCTCTGAATCGATTTCTCCGCTTCCTAACTAGTGACAGCCTCGATCTTCTGGGGGTCAACTGAAATACCTCTACTCGAAACCACATGTCCCAGAAAACCGAATGAAGGTAACCAGAACGCGCACTTATTGAACTTCGCATATAGCCATTTCTATCGGAGCCTATCAAGAACAAGACGAAGATGTTGCGCGTGTTCCTCCTCGGAACGAGAATATACCAGAATGTCATCAATAAAAATAATGACGAACCGATCTAGGAAATCCATAAATTCACGGTTCATCAAATCCATGAATACCGCTGGAGCATTGGTAAGCCCAAATGGCATTACCAAAAACTCATAATGTCCAATATCTGGTACGGAACGCTGTCTTCTGAATGTCAGAATCTCTAACCCTTAATTGATGATATTCGGACCACAGATCAATCTTAGAATAGACTGATGTACCTCTGAGCTGATCAAACAAGTCCTCAATACGCGTGTGGGGATATTTATTTTTGATAGTGACAACGCTCAATCGCCTGTAGTCGATGCACGCCTCATCGAACCATCTTTCTTCTTCACGAAGAGAACCGAGAACCCTGTGGTGATACACTAGGCTAATAAAACCTTTGTCCAATAGTTCCCGAGTTGAACCTTTAACTCATCCAACTCTCTGGCCATACGATAAGGAGCTGATGCCGCATGTCCTGTATTAACTCAATCATGAACTCCACTTGCCTTCCGGGAGGCTGTAACTCCTCCGAAAGATATTCAATATTCTCGGACAATAGGGATGTCCGTGATCTGAGAGTCACCATTGTCTTCTACATTGATCATAGATAATAGAAAACCTTGACAACCGTGCAATAAAAGCTTCTAAGCCTGAATCGCAGAAATGGTCGCTATGTCTCCCGATGCTAGTGAAATCCCACGAGGGTTGGTTCGAGGTCGAATGTGACCACCCTCGCTCGACATCTACTATGGCATGATATGCCGATGTACCAATCCATGCCAAGGATAATGTCGAACTCGACTATGTCCAGCACTAATAAATCTAAGAAGAATGATGTTACAAAATCTAAGGGACAACCCTGACCTCCCGGGTAACGCCCAATGTATCGCAGATGGTAGGAGACGACTAATCTGCGATCTACTAGTAGGTAATCTACCAATCTCTCTCATAAAAGTATGAGAAATAAACGAATGCGAACTACCAAAGATCAACTAGCATAATAGTTGAAAATGCATAAAGTGAAACCGCATCAAAATACGGATTCGCTGGCTCGCGCGCATCCTCTCTCGTAATCGCATGAATCCGCCTACCCTGGAGGAGGTGGTATCACCGCCAGGTGGTTGTGTCCGACCGCGATCGATACGTAGGCCGATAAGAAGGCCGTATAATCTACCGCGATCGCATCGCATCAGCGGCGCACCGATCTCGAACTAGTGGCAAGGCCGCACCGACATCAGACGCTGGTCGCTGGCCGCGAATGGTATCGCATCGTTGGCCGGGATCGATCCGCATCGCGTCTCAAATCAACCTCGTGACACCGTGACGGCAATCGCGCATTACTCGCCCATGAATACCATAGCGACTCGCAGGGGGAGCTGTCTCGCATTGCGAAGGTCCGCCGTCGCCGTTCGCCCTCTCTCGAGTCCTGCATCGACGCAACGGTCCTCCCCGAATAGAAACCCGAAGCCACATGCCGAGCCTTCAACGAACAATCCCAGTGTCTGTGTAGTTTGCAATAATAGCAAACCGATCGGCCCCAAGGTGCAGCCGAGACGATATGCTCTTCGATCCACAACGAGTACGAGGTGTCACTAGTGGGCGGCCTCCGGCTCACCGAGAAGACGGAGGGCCCACCAAGATCGCCCCGATTTCGAGGCAGCTAGATGCCCCATAATGACTTCGACCCGCTGATCGCGCCACTTTGCCGCTGTCCAAAGAGTCTCGTGGTCACTGGGTCCGACTTGTGGTTCTTTCGGCCTGCTTCTCTTCCTATCTCAGATGACCTCCGCTGAGCCGACTCGATCAACAAAGCTCTATCCAATGCCTCTGTGAGGAAGAACTACCAAATCCTCGCCATCTTGACCAGATGCCCATCTAGTCCTCGAACAAACCGCATTATCCGTGACCTATCCTCAAGAACTAATCGACAAAACCCCGCTAACCGATTAAATTCTGTATTATACTCCATCATCGAGCGATTATTCGTCAGAGACTCATAAAATCTCGACGTCGCATCATCCGATATGCCCGTGGAAATATCGACTTTCAAAACCTCTCTAAATCTCGCCTGTAACCCGCCGCCACGATAATCGAGCGCGTGATATCCCACTGATCTCGGCCTCGCCTCGTAAATGGAAGGCCGCCAACTCTGCCTTCTCCCACTCGGAGCAGACCATATAGTAGAAGGTACGCTCCATCGTCTCGATCCAAGACTGAGCTACACTCGGATCAGTCTCACCGCTGAATAAAGTGAACCGGCTTTTCATTGACTTTGCTAATCCTGGAATCCGAGCTTGTGCCGCAGCTACATCAGTAGGATAAGTAGGGGCCGATATTGAGTGAGGGCCGACCGGCTCCATTGATGGGTCTGTCGGGTCTGTAGTAGCAAGTCCTACTGGCGGGGGTGTCTGATGTGTAGCGCCAGGTCTCCGGGTACATCGGATACCCAGGGGGTATCTCGAGGAGGATCCGCCGAGGACCGAGGATCCACAACTCCGTAGCACCTGTGGGAATCGACCGATCAATAAGCTCGTCTTCAGTAGATCTTCCTGGTAACTCTGTCGCCAAAGATCTCTGGGTCCTCTGGCGTGGCCGTCCCACACCACGTCTCGGCGCAGAAGCACGCCCACCTCATCTCATATCTGTTAAATAAATACAGATATTACCACAAATAAAAACATATCAAATTAATCATCATACCTATTTCACCGTCAGAAGAGGTCCCGTAGCCGCCAAAACCCCATATTGATCTCGTCAAAAATCCTCGAATTTCCGAAACATAAAAATCGCCAGAAATCCATACCAATCCAAAATTTCCAGATTGTCCCGTAAAACCTGCCAATACATGGCGAACTCCGAAAAATCCAAAAACCCCTAGGAACTCGAAACCTAGGCGCTCTGATACCAAATAAATTGTCACGCTCAAGGAGACCCCGCCGCATTTAAAATCCAAAGACATCTCTATGGGTGACAATGCCAATTTATATGCAAGGCCTACACGTCCACTATACATCAGTCAACACGACCGGAATCCAAACACACACGCAGATAATAAGTTAGCCTCAGGCCATCAACCAAAATAAATGATAAACAATCTACAATAAATAGACTTACCCCTTCTGCCATCTGGGCAGGAATAACCATCCAAAACCAATCTAAATAAATCCGAATAAAGGTCCATAAGGGCACCAAAAATCCACGAATACAAATATCAATCTTCAATCCTAATCATGTCCTCTAATCAAAATCCAAATACCATAACACAAATAAAAATAAACTTTCACGAGTGGGGTTTGGATTGCACTCTCTGACTACATCCTGAAATAGATATAAATCAACGGGGTAAGTTCAAAGAACTCAGCGGGTATAGTAGATATGCAAAGTAAGGTATAGCTAACAATAAAAATCATGCCAGTACAGTCTCACATAAATAGGGTATGCAAGCAAGAAATACAAAAGGACTGTACTTACCTGAATCTCCTACCCTGATATAGGAGCATGTGCCTGACTAGAAGTAATAAAGTCCTCACCATATATATAAATATGTATCTTGTATGCATGACAATCATATGCACATCCAAGGCATCAATAAAAATGCAACAAACACAATACAAATGCGATCCGTGCAAAGTGCATGTCGTGCCAATGACATGGTCACCCCTGACGCCAGTCAGCCGCCTCACACGCGATGGTGAAGCCGAGTGGGTAGGGCTATGACAACTGTGCACTCTGCCATCACTGCTCCTGAGTGACCGAGTGGACAGGATGCTGTCGGAGTACACCTATCCTCCTGCCCCAAACAGAGTGGGGGAGCTAAGCTCTCATCTCCCGGTGTCATAGACCAGAGGAGGGATCCCTGCCTCACACCACTCGCCTCATCGCTACCCATGAGCGGACCAATGAGCTCGACAGAGCAACTGCACACACCCTCCTGATGTACCACTAACCCATGAGTGGCAGTGTGTGCAGGCCATGTAACTGGCTGCGGGCTCAACAATAATGGAACCCCGTCCAGCCAGCATGCAATCATGCAAAAATGGTGCATGATACTAAAGCATGTCAATCCTACTCAAAATACCTATCCGAATAATATGTACAATCAGTATGTACATATCCCTAATCCAAGTACTATGATCCAAATCAAATAGGGAGATATAATCATATCCTATCACATGCATGTATCAAGTAGGCACCAAAAACATACTAGGCATATAAACATGAAAAATTATTATAAGCTATCCTAACTAGCATATCAACAATGACTATATCTAAGAGATAAGTCAAAATACCCGTCTGAATATATATCTGCAAAAAGAACCAAATCGTCACGACTGGGGACCTGCCTCGTGATCGAAACCTGCATATAGCATAACTATAGTTAAGCACAAAAAGCAATTCAACGACAAATCGAATACTAAATCGATTTCTTACATAACCCAATTAACCCAAACTATTTCCAAATTTTCACAAATTTTCCAACCATCTTATTAATCCTTTCCTACCACAAATATCCATACAATTAATTTAGCTCACTAAATCAATTAATAAAACTTTGATTAATTAATGATAAGCTAATTAATCAATTAAACCTGGATTATCCTGCATTTTAACAACCTAAGCCAAATAAATAAAATTTAATGGCTTTTAATTTATCCAATAATTGTACCAATCAATTTACCTAATTAATTCCTAATCAATTAACCTAATTCATCACCTACAAAAATCCTCAAGATCAAACAACATCACCCAAATCCAATATCCTCCGAATACCATACCGATCAAGCTCACCCACCCTAGGAATTCCTAGAGATACCTCCAACTCAATTTCTTAAATTCACTCGACACATCCACCCACTGACCCACTAACATCCGACCTTGCACAGCCCGCTCTCAGCCGGCCCAAATTCCTTCCCTACTGCCCTATTCACCAGCACCATCCATACTCACCGATCGACCAAGACAGAAAAGACCCTTACCTACTCCGGTGACCACCGGCCAGAAGGGCAGCGGAGGCGTGGTGGACGACAGCGGCGAGAGAGAGAAGGCGATGGCGGAAGGCAAGAGCTGGTGGCCGGCTTAGACCTAGGCGTCGGACGGCGAAGAGAAGACCTGCCGTGGCCGACGCGCGGGGAGGGAGAAGAAGACTCGGCATCCTCTCATTGGCTGCTGCGGTCGGAGATGGATGGAGGGGCGAGCGAGAGCATGCAAGGCGTGGCGGCAGTTGTCGGAGAAGCGGATGGCGTCAGTGAGCGGCTCGCTGCGAAAAGAAACAAAGAGAAGAAGAAGGTCGTGCGGAGAAAATAGAAAAGGGAAATAGATAATTAGGTTTTCATCATGTATTAAACCCCTTAAATAGACCCCACCTAAAATTGTTTATTTTATCCCCGTAAAAATCTCGTACGGACTCCGTTTAAGTCCAGAAAAATTCTGAAAAAAATTCCTAAAATTCTAGAAAAATATCGTAATATTTCCAGGATTATTTTCCTAAATTCTTTGCCCATTAAATTTACATTTTTAAATTTTCCAGTATTTTGATTCGACTCTTACGATTCTTACGAGAACCTCCGGCTGTTGGTAGTGTAGCTTCCCTTTTGCACCTAGACGATCCCTCTGTAGTACCTCGAGTATTGCCCTTCTGCTCCTGCTTCGTCTGAGTCTGATTCCCTATATTTTGCTTCTGCTGCTTACTCTGGGACATCTGCCTCTCTATATCTTTTTCCTTGGAGATATGTTGGGACGTCATTTCAATACAAATAGCTCGGTCCAATGCCTCCTTGTAAGAGGCAATAGAAGATCCTGACATCCTCGCTCGGATATAAGCTGCTAGGTCCTGTGTGAACTGGTACATCCGATCTGCATCCTGTGCTACCAGATGAGAGCAGAACTCTGATAGTTTGGTAAACTCTGTGTTGTACTCCATGGCCAGCGCCACCTTGCTTGGACTCAAGAATTACTGACGACGTGCCGTAGCAAATGCAGAAGGAAAGTATTGCCTCCAGAAAGCATCTCGAAAGGCGGCCCAAGAAATCCCTTGCTCCCCGAGTAGAGTCTTCTGCATTTTCCACCAAGTAACGACCTGATCTATGAGGTGATATACAGCAAGGCCCACCTTCTCATCGTCCGTACAGTCCATATACTCAAAAGTATCCTCCAAATTCTCCATCCATGCATGTGCAATCCATGGATTAGACTCCCCTCGGAATAAGGTAAATTTTTCCTTTGCCGAACATGCTAATACGAGTATTCGTGCTTTAACATTGAGCCAACCGGAATCCGTAGGTGCCGACCTAGTCGGTGGTATATCCAGATTCTAAGGCTTTGTACCACCAATAGGGGATTGCTGAGGTTGTGCTTGAGTAGTTGGCTCAGTCGTAACAGTATCTTGTCCCATCCCTCTGGCTGTTCGCTTGGATGGACGACCTCAACCACGAGTCTGCACAAGTGTCATAACTCTGACAGTATACACCTGTTGAACAAGTCTAGATAAGTATCTAACTAAAGTATAAATTATCAAGAATACTTACTTCGTGTTGCCCGGAGCTTATGCCGCTGTCAATCCCATCTCACAAAAAGTAAATCCGAAAAAATATACCGACTCCCAAGAATCCAAGACTCAAAAACAAAATCATTGTATGGCATCGCAGAACCTTCGGCTCTGATACCAATAAAGTTGTTACACCCCGAGAGTATGTCGTGCCGAAAATCAAACGTATGACATCTCCCCTGTACGTGGCAATATTTCGGGTTAATACAAGGCCCGTAGGCCCACAACAACAATATAATAAGCAGATATAAATATATCAAACACAGCGAAAACATAAACAACATATATACTGACATCCAAACCAAAACACATAGGTGTACACCACCTGACAAGTCCACAATACTAAACTGTAAATAAACATCGATACAAAACAAGTCCACGATATAAAGACAAGTCCATACATAAACCAAAATCCATATCATAGACAAAAATCCTCGGGAGACTCGGAAAAGCGGAGATGGGATGGATCACCGGTACAACTCCAAGCCGTCACGAAGACTTCAACCTGTTACCTGGGTGACAGAAAAACCCAGGGTCTGTGGTAGTAAGTAAAACTCAACAGGTAATAGAAAATATGTATATATTAATATCACATGTATTTCGGTAGAAAAATTTACAGGTATCACTAGCATGATAACATATCCGTGTATATACCTTCTAACCAAAAGTCAATATGAAATACAGACTTACCTGAACGTCTGCTATGCTACACCTATCCAACCTGAGCACATATCCACAACATAAGGTATAAAGAATAGTACTAACTCACACTACATCCTAATATGGGTCGAGGGTATCACAGTGAATAACCAACAGATATACAAGTACCGGCCTACTACCATACAGGAAATGCAATAGCATGTATGAATATGTACAAACAAATGCAACAAGCATAGTACATACAAATGTAACATCACAATAAGCATATATATATATATAGACTGCATCTATCTATGTATACTAATCACAATCATCCATATATATATATACATGCATATATGTATATATATGGCAATATGCAAAAATGTCATAAGTCGGCAATGCAGCATGCATGGTCATGTCGGCTCATCCTAAAGCTACCACGACCCCAGTGTGGCATCGGTGGCTCGAGCATGACAACTGTTTCAACTCAACACCAACCACTACTCTCGAGTGGCCGAGTGGGCAGTATGATCGAGTAGCATATAAGCGTGAAGAGCAAGCTACACGATGGGGGTCCCTACTGTTGGTCACTCCGACAGTCACTACCCATGAGTGGTCGAGTGCCACACACGCAGGACTACGACACACAAATCCAACTACCACCGTCTATAGTGATAGAGTGCGGCACCACAATGCTCTGCCCTCACACCGGTTACTCCTCCTATGAGTAACCGTGGAGGCAGGACGACTGGCGACCCTCTCAATCACAAGGGAGACCTCGTCGCCAGCGTGCATGCAAATGACATGAATGCAATGTCTCACACACATACATCCATCATAGGCTCTCTATTCTACAGAGAGTTATACTAACCAGATCAACGCACTCTCTATCCTGTAGAGAGTCATACTTACTGATCGACACACTCTCTATCCTGTAAAGAGTCGTACTCAAATTGATTATAATGAGCTAGGACCACCGGTCCGTAGCGACACACTAAATATCATTCACCTGACCATTTACATAATACATGGTCGGTAGTAAACATGCAACCTAAGGGTACTAGAACTAACCCTAGGTTCAAGACATTATCTACCTACGGATGACCTTTTTGCCCAATTTACAATCAGATTGTCATCCGGACTTTACTATTTGCACTTAACTTAAACTAATTCTAAGTTACTTACATCACCTATATATATAACTCCTAATCATGGTAAAATAAACATGATAGCAGCAATGGAGTTATTAGTCAAAGGTAAAGTATCAAGCGCATGATGAATAAGAACAGAGTCAAGGTAGCATGATCATATAAGATGATAATGAATCTAAATCTGTATGCATTAAACTACCTGACCAGGGTAGGAATTACTCACCTGCTGTAATGCTCGTAACAATGAAGTCCTCATGGCCGCGGACCTGTTTCGTATCCATGTCCTACAAATATCATCAATTATAATTTAGTGAAAGCATACCACATAAATACGAATTAGCTACTACGTTATCCCCACATCCGTATCCCTTATCAAATACGAGTTATAACTCCCATTTGTAGCCGAGATCAGAGCATCTCATAGCTCGATCGACAATCGACATTTCATACTAATTTACACGAAACATCACCCTCTAGTTTTGCTATTTTTCGAAATCCCAACTGGGTGTGCTGAATATAAGATGGTGTCAGAGCTAGAATCGAACTCCACACCTGTATGAGTCATCGCTCTTGTTCTCTAAGAACAATAGAGTATCTGGATTTAGCCTTGGAAACCCTAGGAAACTAATTCTCTCACTTGACAAGTGCAGCCCTACTTACTACTTACAACCTAATAATATTAGACATTGTCTACATTCAATTGATGATCATATAAACTCCTAAAGTGACTTACCTCTCAGCTTAGGTAGATCGTTGGTAAATCACGAAAGAGACTTCTATAAACACTTAAAACAACATCCAATTAAAACAACCCAATATTGAATAAGATCAAGAACAACCCCATTTATCTAAAAGGATCGCATAACACACAAAATTTACCACTTTAGAATACTAAGGTTAGATAGTATACCCAAAGTTGCATCTAACACCGGCACCTCCCTTCTAAATCAATCGCAGCTACTGACCCCTGTCAGCTAATGAATCGAAATTGAATTCACAACACACAAGAGGGAAATTGATTTTTGCTTACCAACACTTGAAGCTTCACCGGCAGCAAATCCCCCAAAATCGACAATCCTGTTCGCCGGATTACTCACTGCCCTACATGAAACTCAACCTTAGCACATGGATCTATCGCAACATCTTATTGACATCCAAGGTAGGGAGCAATACAACCGGTGCTTACCTTTCCCCAATCCCAAACGGCAGTGGACTTCTCAATTTGCCAGAAAAATTCAAGGATGCCGCCGCTGCCCTATTTCACAACCCACACTCAATAGAAAGAGAGCACTGTAACTCCAGAATTCGGCCAAGGTAGGGAGGAAGAAATCCTTACCTATTATCGACGGCCAGCGACCGTGACTCCTCTCCCTCGACCGGTGGCTCTGTTCGCTTCCGTCGCCCAAAATCTACGCTTCTAGCCGTTCCTGTCCTCCCAACCCGTCCGGGGGTCGTCCAAGCTAACGGTCGTCGCCTGCCGCGAGGAAGAAGACCGACGTTCGCGGAGAGGGAACGTCCTGGCGTCGGAGAGGTCCCGAGTGGAAAGGCTCGCGAACAAGACAGCAAGGAAGAGAGGGAGTGCTTTGGCCACAGTCTGCTTCGGGGAAAAGGAAGACGACAGAGTCGCGAAGAGGAATGGAAATCGAAGGAGAAGGGAAGGTGTCGCAAAGAGGAATGGCTGTCGCGAAGAGGAACAGCTGTCGCGGTGAGAAAGGAGGTGAAGTCGTGCGAATTGGAACACTCAGAGTAAAAGATTTTCGACGAGATTAAAGGCTGGACGACGCAGTGTTAAGTATGTTAATGGGCCGGTTTGAGAATGGGTAGGGTTTAAATCCAATAAGCCATTAACCCTAGATTCAATTAAATCTAGGTTAATTAAACTATTAAAATTTCTTAAGCTAGGTTAGATGTAATTAACTCCAAATCATAATTTTTTTTTTATTTTTTTTCCGCCGTATCTTACACCATCAATTCTGTTGAGACTTGCACGAGTTATACTCTTTGGTTTATCCAAGCAGTTGTTCCTCACTGGCTGGAGGCATTGGGATGTCCAAAGTTAATCATGGATGCTAGTTATGGTAACTAATCCATTGGAGTGACTAGCTGTAAGACTTCGTATGGTTCTCTGCATATATGTATATGTCAATGAAGTTCTTACTACAACTTAAGTGTGATGTTTCTTCGACTTGCGGTATTCAAGTCATCTTGGCCATGGAGACTTATACTTTAACATCTTAAGCAAGCATCTCCGAGGAGATGTGGTCCCGGGATGATTGGGTGTAAGTCGAAATGGGCGAAGGTGTTTGAATAGCCAACAGAGGATTCACCACTCCTTGCGAGGATATGTATACCCTATGGTCTCTCGAATGATTGTTACTAAAGTCTTTGGCCAAAGTATTACATGTTTAGAGTATGGTACTCTTGGATACATGTGTAGTAACTAGAATTCGTAGGATGAAGAAGTAATACTTGGGCTAGGTGTAACGTGGTCAGCCTAGTGGGGACTGACACATAGACCATATCCTGAACCAAGTGGGTATAAGATGAGTGAAGAGAACGAAGAACTATTTACTATAGTTGCTGAAGGGTTTCAGAAGTTTTCTGGGATCAACCGTTGATTTTTCGATTAATTGAGGATCATGATGTACTACTAGGTGTCACTCATGATCGTTCTATAATTAATGGTTAATTATAGACAACCAACATAAACCAGGAACCTATTTGGTCACACGCACTACGAGTGTAATCCAAAGGATTTAAAACAAGCTTGAGAATAGGATTCTCATATCAAGAGAGACATGGTTTAGTTGGACCAAACGAAGAGCGAGCATGAAATTATTTCAGTTGTAATGGAAGCGTGGATGGGTCGAGTCTTATGAAGACATGATGGATGAACCAAATCGGTTTGGTTCTAATCCAATGGTGGAAAATAAACCAAAGGAGTTTGGTTTGTTTTAAACGAATGAACCGAAATTGGTTCGGTTCGTTTTAACTTAAAATATACCAATGCGGTTTGGTTTATTTTAACTTAAGTTATTGGAGCGAGTTAACGGATTTTAGTTATGAACCAATAATCATTAGGAGAATATGTTCTCTATAAAAACACAGCTTAAGGGTTTTTGTTTTTTTTCATTCGGTTTTGGAAACCCTAGCCACCTCTCCTCTTCCTCCTCTAGAGTTGCCACCCATCCTTGTTGCCGCCGCCTCCTTGGCGGACCACCCTAGCTACTGCATCCACCTACAGCCGACCATCCTCCCTTGGCTCCGGTGACCAAGGACCAGCTGACCATCTTCTTTGGCTGACACCAACTCCTCCACCACAAGCTGCCCAGTTTTGGACAGCTTGTTTTCTTGAAAAAAAAATCATTTGGCCATTATTTCGTGCTCCGACAGCGATCTACTTGTCGAGATTGGATCTCCGGCAATCCTCTTTGTGGAGGACAAAGGTTCCAATTGGATTAATGAGCGCTTTCAAGAAGCAAGTTCATGGAACTCATTTTGGATTCGAATCGTGATCATCTCTTGATCACAATGTCTTCAATTTGAGACTAGTATCTCGTGAGAAGACGGGACTCATGGCTTTATGAAGCTATCCTGACGATACTCGACATGGATACGGATTGAGGCAAGACTTGCAAGTGTCGCTCGGTTGATGTCATTCCTGCTTCACGTAATCCGTCAGGTATATCTAGAGTAGTTTTCCTTTATTGCTAAATTTGAAATGACGATTATGTCTACACTTGATGTATCCTTCCATGCGTGTGGTGTGTGTGTTGTAATAAATTAATTTATTACTTATTTTTGCTTCCGCTGTGTGTATGTTTATGAAACGTGTTCAAACATACACTCACGTCGGTATCGGAGAAATTCAACAGTGATATCAGAGCCAGGTTGTGTTTCGACATAATAGTAAAATTGTTTTATTATAGTCATAATTGTTTTTTTGGAAATTTTCTACTTTTGGATGGTTTAGAAATAATTATGAAAATTTTAATTAGTAAAGAAATTCAAATTGAAAATTTTCTAGTGTGATTAGGAAATTAAAATTTAGAAAATTTGTTTCCTAAATTAAATTTAAATTTCCTTAATTAATATTTTCCATAAATAAAATATGTGATTAAATTTGGAAATTCATTTCCTAATTTAATCGGGATTTGACTTGGGAAATCAAATCGCAAATATATTTTATTTCCAAAATTAATTATGACAATATGGAAACTACTTGTACATGTTATAATTGTATGTCATGTAATTGCATTAGATGCATATCATTATATCATGAGTGTTGTGACATGTAAATGCATTAGATGCACATATGTATGTCATGCGATGTAGATAATAGTTATTTGCATGCAAAGAGGATGAGACCTTAAAACCCTTTTACAATATTAAAGTCTACACCTTCCATCAATATAGTTAGAACTGGAGTTCTGTTTCTTATTTGAGTTGTTGGACTCTCTCCAAGCCCGGCTCGAACCTGAACATGTTCAAACCATTGAAATAGTTTATTACTAATATGGTAAGAGTCAGAGGTCAATCGTTAGTTTGGGTTGTTGGACTCTCTCTAAGCCTGGCTAATTGGTTGAATGTGCTCTAACCATATTAAAACTATTTCACGATTAATGGATCGACTTTAACTTGGAGCATCGGTTTGTTGGACTCTCTCCAAGGTCGATGTGAAGGAAGGTGAAGTTGGGTGCTATGCATATGATGCATACTTGTTAATGTGTTAACAACCCGATGTATGTGTGAACATTTAATTAGTTGATAGCACATTGTGATAGTTGCATATATGTGATATGCAATTGGTATACTCGATACCTACCATCATAGCTAAGAATGACTTGTTGGACTCTCTCCAAGGTCGTTCTTATCTATGTTAGATATCAACCCATTCGGAGATGGACCTACGATCTCCCGAATTGATTTTGAGGGTTTTTTATTTCAAAAAATGAATGAGATTTGTAAATGTATGTTGATGCATTTTAAAATCAATTTCTCATATATGCTCGATTTGTATTTCTAGGTTAATCGCTTGATCATGACGTCTTTGAGTTTGTGATCTATTTTGGATTCGAATAAATTGACTAGGTCGAACTTCTTGGACTGGCTTAGAAACCTGAGAATTGTTCTCAAGGTGGAAAAGCTTACGTATGTCCTCGAAGAGCCTCTTCCCACCCGTCCTATGGATGATCCAACTCCGAACCAATTGTTGACCTATCAGAAACATGTGAATAATTCTGAGTTGGTGAGTTGCATCATGCTAGAAGCGATGGTACCCGAGCTTCAGAAGCAGCATGAGCATATGGATGCGAATACTATAGTCTTTCATCTTCAAGAGTTGTTTGATGAGCAAGCAAGATCCAAAAGGTTCGAAGTCTCCAAGCTCCTCTTCACCTCTAAGATGCAAGAAGGTTCATCTGTATTACAATTTGTACTAAAGATGAATGGGTACATCGAGCGTTTAGCAACACTCAGTTTTGTGATGGACCATGAATTAAATATTGACTTAATTCTACATTGTTTACCCAAGAGTTTCTCACAATTTGTGATGAACTACCAGATGAACAAAATTGAAGCCACAATTCCTGAGCTCCTCAACATGCTGAAGACTATGGAGCCTTCTGTGAAGCATGAGGAGAAGACAACGCTATTAGTTGATTCCTCAACGAAAGATTCTAAGAGGAAATCAAAGGAACATCGCAAGGGCAAGAAGAAGAAGGCTAAGAAGACGAAACCAGCTCAAAAGGGCACTTGTCATCACTGTGACAAGGAGAGACATTGGCGAAGAAACTGCAAGATTTATCTTGAGTCTGTGAAGAAGAATAAGGCATCTAATGCCCCATCTTCTTCAGATATTTTCGTTATTGATTGACATTCTATTTCCTTAGACACTTGAGTATTGGATAATGAGTGTGGTTCACATATATATAATAACATACATGGGCTAAGGAATAGAAGAAGACTCGTCAAGGGAGAGTCAAATTTACGTGTTGGGAATCGAGCAAAGGTTGCTGCACTCACCATCGGAACGTATTTATTGAAACTCCCTACATGACTTGTCTTAGAACTGGACAATTCCTTTTATGTTCCTTCGTTGATAAAGAACATCATTTTTATTTCTTGTTTAAATAGTAGTGGATATCATTTGACTTTTAGTAACAATTGTTGTTACATAACTTTGAATGACGTTCTTTATGAGACTGTGACATTATGCAATGGAATATATACGTTAGACGTATCCGGTGATATTTTCAATATCGAAGCGAGCAATAAGCGTGCTCGAAAAGATAATCAATTAGACTCCTACATGTGGCATTGTCGTCTTGACCATGTAAGCAAGAAATGCATATCCAAATTACACCGATATGGAATTCTAGAATCGTTTGAATTAGATTCATACGATACATGTGAATCATGCTTAAAGGGCAAGATGACCAAGTTACCTTTTACTAGAAAAGGTGAACCGGTGGGAGAGTTGCTTGGTCTAATACATACTGATGTATGCAGACCAATGTCAACTCAAGCTCTAGGAGGTTGTAGCTACTTCATTACCTTCACCGATGATTACTCACGGTTTGGATATGTGTTCTTGATGAAACACAAGTCTGAATCCTTTGAAAGATTCAAAAAAAATTCAGAAATGAAGTAGAGAAACAACTTGGCAAGAGTATTAAAATACTTCGATCAGATCGAGGTGATGAATACTTGAGTCGAGGGTTTCTAGATTATCTTAGGGGCAATGGTATATTATATAGTTAGGTCAATAATGAATCAAATCTTCCCAAGTCCTTTTGGGGCTATGCACTTTAGATTGCTAAATAGAGTTCAAGGTAGTCTAGATATGAAATAATAAGAAATCTCATTTATCTTACTTGAAAATATGAGATATGTTAAGTCGATATTTTAGGTTAAGTTTTACTTAAGATATCAGTTGTTTGACAATGTGCATACAAAAGAGATATTTTAAATCTTTAAATATGAAAGGTTTGACTACATTTAGACTTTAGATCAATTCTTCTGCAACCATGGGTTTGCATCTCGTTAATTTTCGATGACTCTTGTTTTAGGTAGGCCTATGAACTGCTCGATACATGTTGCATTTTTATTCAGAGAAATGAAGCGACTCAAAGAGAAACAACGATAAGGAAAAATGTGTTGATTGCTCGAGATCCGATATTTATAGGCAACAGAGATCGGATCCGAAAATGAATAGGAGTTTTAGTTGTAATATTTGAAACCCGACTAACAATTTGAAAAAAAAAAGTTTTTGTTTGTATTAGATGAAGTTTTGATTATTTTTTTTTCTTTTATAAAAAATTTGTTTTTCTATTTTTTTAGTGTTCGATTACGACTTTTATCTTTTTTTTCTTTAAAAAAAATCTCAATTATGTTCTTGAACTTTAGATGATATTAGATAATCCTAAATTTAAGATTCGTTAATATCATTATTATTTTATTAATTTATTTAACCATATGACAAGTTTACAATCCAATCAAAAAACTTTTTCCAACACTTTTTAAAAAATAAAATGACTTATAAATAAAAACTAATATTTTATTATTATTTTTGGTTCCAACACTCATCGATGTCTTATTAAATTTAACATTTCAATTTTGAACACGATGATTTGGATCTCTCTTGGTCTGAGGTATGTTTATAAACTTGTGCCCCTCGAATCATAAATTTTATTTGTTTTTTTTTTTGAATAAATTGATAGATTGTGATTATTTTAAATACTCGAGTAGTATTTAAAATTTTGATTATATAAATCGAATTTTAAAAAAAAATATTAATAAATTAAATTTTAAATTCCTTATATTAATTTTTGAACTCCTTTTGAAAATAATTTTAACTATTTAAAACATAAATCAGAAGCAACATTGTTGCTTTATTGACCAATGGGAGAGTAGAACGATGGATATATAATTGATTGAATGATATCGGAGTTTTGAAATATTTATAATCCGTCAAAGTTTAGGCTTTAGAAGTGCTACCTTCGTTGTATTTTTCGTATTTTATCATTTTTTAAAAAATGACTTTTTTTGTATTTTTCATTTTTTTCAAAAAATATCCTTTCATTTTCTAGAAAACAACAATGAAAAAGACAACCCAAACAAAATGTTCTATATTTTTTTTTCTCAAAAAATAAAAAAAAATACCACATTTTTTATAAATCAAACGCAGCCTGAGTTTTTTGCTTCAAAAAGTGATTATATTAATCTTCGGTACATTTTTAACTTCAAAATCTATGTAAATTTGGCATGAAAAATTAAATTTTCAAAGAACTAACTAATTTACACAAATATTAATATTTACACAAAGACATTGTTTATTACATTAACCGTCATACAGATAACAAAAGACCAAATTTAGACGTCTGTTTACAAAAAAAAAAAAAAAATCGACCAATACAAAAAAGGCATCAAAATGAGAAAATCACGACAAGTGATTGCCCCCAACTTAATACATGAACACTGAACCAATTGACATATTCCCATCTCCAATCCTTCGCTGACAACTTGCCGTTCTTAATTTCTAAATCAATGACAGACAAACAAATTTAACGATATCTCCATCTCCAGTTCTCTCGATCTTCCTCTTCGCTGTCAATTTCTTGATCATAATCTGAGTTGGAATTTTCAGAGTCAGTGAAAGGACTTTCATTCTCATCTTCATCTTCATCTTCATCTTCCGATGACTCTTCATCACGATAATCGTTCCAGGGATTATTCTCAGCTGCAAATAAATAAGTACTAATATTAGCTAATATTACCGAGTCAAATTACAAGGAAATAGAATATACATCCATACCATTTGAGTCGTCGCTTTCATAATCAAAATCAGATTGTGACGGACCATCATAATAGTCATCCTCCACATAAACTTGCACTCTGTAGCAACAATACATAATGAATATCAAAATCAAAATCCAATTTAAAGTTTAGATTATTCAAATGTCCAAATACATACAATGGATACTCATCGGTGTTATCCGTGTTCGTGTCCACACCAACGCCAACGGTATAAATGTCGTAAACAAATTTATCTGTTCAAAAGAAATTTAAGAGAGATTTAGCAGTGAGAAGATCATCAAGAGTTTCATGGAAAATCTCAAACTACATGTAAAGTTAATTATAGTATGCAACTTGCATTTAGACAAAAGGATCAAACCGTTAAACTGAAAAAAATAAAGGAATATTCAATTTTATGAACATAAACTAGTCAAATTTAGCAATTTTAAGAGAATATATTATTTACCATGCCAAAATAAGGGAGCAAAAGATGATAATTTGCTAATATAGGAGACTCAAATAGAACATAAACTTGTCACTGACAAAATATTAAGGTTGGCGGAGAAGATGAAACCTTCTTTAGTTGTTTTGTCATGTTCAATCTCTTTAGCCGCTTGCGGAAGGAATTCCTTTAGAAGTGGTAAATACTTATCAAAAATTGCACCATCAACCTCAAGTGCACCTCTGCATTCAAGAATCTCTTATATAAATTAGAAAGATGCGCTAAAGAAGCAATAGAAATATTGAATATTAAATTTACTTGGATTTTGCCACACTTTCATCGTCAGCATCAACTCGAATGACATTATACAAATGACATTTTTCAAGCAAAAAGCATTCTTCTGCATTTATGCTTCCCCTCTTCTTCCATATTTGTTCGAATCGAGCACTTCTAGCAAGATCCTATAAGAATTAAATTTGAATTAGCTACATTATCTTGGGAATAAATCATCCAAATCCAATGCCACACGATTTCAACAGTGAATTGATGATGAAGCATCTCATCATAAAAGCAATATGATTGCGCAAACAAACAACTATTAGTCAAAATCATTCTAGTGATCACAAAATATTCAAGTTGGTCCTATACATCAAAAAGATTACAAATTTTGTGATACTAATTGAGAAATTGGTTTCGCTGGAAGGAAATTAATCCACTAGCTTTCAACAATAACAATTAGACATATGATAATCAAATGTGAAGAGTAAATAAGAATCAAACTGCGCTTACATTTATTCACTATAACAATGAAAAACTATTTTATCGCAAACACATTACTGATCATGTCCTGTGTATAATTGGTAAATCTACTTTAAAAAATATTAAGGTTGCATACTTCCAAAAAATTGAATCTGATGTGTAAAATGACAACACCCAAATCCATGATATGATGTTATATTAGAAAACATCTAACACAAAAGTTCAGATGCGAATGTCTCCTGCACTGGAGAAATTGCAATAACAATTCAATAACATGAAAGAGTAATGATCTCTACCTCATGCTCTTTTATAGCCTTGGACCGCAATTGATCATGTTTCTGCAAACACAGAAAGTGCAACAAGAATGAATCTATTATTTGAGGCAAAACTATTAAATATTTCTAAATTAAATAAATTCATTAAACTAGAAACATCAAAGTAGGCAAATGAAGAGCTATGCATTTCCCACAAATTTGGAAAGGCCGGTTATGATAGTAAAAAAGATTCTAATAATTTGTCTTTGTGAGTGATTTTAGAAACGACCAAAATCACTCACATGGATTCACATCTTTAAGAGAGAAAGAGTAAATGAACCTTCTGCAAAAATTGTGGGAGAAATTGAGGCAGAAACCATAATAAAATACATGGCAAAAATTGCATAAAATTGTGTGTCATTTTAACATTGCCGATAATAGTAGATATAAATCGACGGAAAATGCATCAGTGAAATGGTGAAAAATTCTGCGAAATTAGGTTAGAGGAACATCATCTCCTTGATGATGTAACATAAGAAATTGAATTGTTAACAATTACCTTATCAGCTTTATATAAACTTCTACGCTCCTTAGATCTCCCCTTAAATTCTTTGCTATTTCCAGAAGGTTGCTGCTGGTTGAAAAAAAAAAGAGACAGAACGAAAGAAGATTACTAACAGATTCAACAGATGAAGTCTTTACCAATGAATTACAATGGGAGATTAGAAGTTCAAATGACAGAATATGTTATATCATATAACTCTATGGCACACAAATAAAGGAAAGATGATAGTGATTCAATAATCATAGGTGTACAAGGCAATATGCCTGCAGGAGATCTATGAAAATCCTGTCCGTGGAACAAAAAATATCTTTTTTGTATAGGCAAAAGAGCATTCCTATCTATAAAAAAGAAAAGAAGTGATTGCAAGTTAAAGTTAATTATCTGATTTATTGCAAGTAGGAGCATCATAAACTGTGTTAATGTAAACAAGAGGAAGAACGAGAAGCATCTTAAAAGATAACCACCTCTCAAAACAAATGACAAAGGAGAATACAAGAGTAACATAGATTAGGTATTAACCAGAAACGAATGCAGCACATCTTTGACAGACTGGGAGTGCCCAACTGTCTCAAGACGGTGAACCAACATCTTCTTACTTGCAAGCTCATTGAGAACTGCATTTCAGAAGCCTCTTTGATAAGAAATTTTCAATCAAATATGTTAACATCACAATGACTCATTAAGAACTTTTCTTATCGATATCATGATTGAAAAATCCATAATTATATTCAATATCATTTATAAACGGGTCCATTTTCGAAACCCGACTAGCAATTTTAAAATTGAAATTCTTTTATCGGATTCGATGATGTTTTGATTAATTTTTATTTTTCTAAAGGCTTGTTTTTCTATTCTGTTGGTGTTCAATTTTTACAGGATAGCTATTTTTTTTCTTTTTATTTAAAAAAGTCCTAATTATGTTGTTAAATTTTAGATTTGTCTTAGATGATATTAGATTATCCTACATTTTAGATTTGGTGATATAATTATTATTTTTATTAATTTTATTTTTAATTATATCTCGCATTACTAACTCACTATGAAATTTGGAAGAATAAAAATTAAATGGTAATTATTTTTTTCCTACAACTTTTATAAAATAAAATAATTTATAAATTATATTTATTTTATAAAATTTATCTCGAAAAATGAGCAAAACAAAATTATATTATTAAGATTAATATGTCAAATACTATTAAAAATTTTAAATAAAATAAAAACTAACATTATTAATTACCAATTATATAGCACAATTCATATAACATAGCATATTAATCGTTAACTCGAATATTCTTGATAAACACGAATAGAGTATAATAATACAAAAGAATGTCTCCATCATTTAGTGCACCACGTAGAAATAAGTGTTGTTCTACGGGATGAGCAGTTGGCTAGAGCAACACAAGCTGTTACAAATGGATAAAGGTCGAATCTCAACGTAGAGTTTAAAACTCTCACTCGACCTCAGAAGACCTCCGTTGCTCTGGCCAACGCCTCAAGAGATATAGTCCTCTCGTGATTTACCTTCTTCGTATTGACTGTAGGACCGATCGACGGGGATGATGAGACGAGCGAATCATTTTTGATTGCAACCCGTAGAAATAAGTGTAATAAGCTAAGAGAAAATTCATACGTGTCTCCATCCTTACAAAATAGGGAAGAAATCTAAAAATAGAAATAAGTTAAAGGAAAAAATGTTCATGCATTCGATATTCTTGAACATATAAAAGTATTTAGAATTCATACTTTTGGTTCATAACACATGATGTATGATGTGAACATATATGGATTAGAGAGTCTCTTTCACATATGAGTTTGCAACGAGTATAAATTTAGAACTCGAATTGTACTGAACTCGGATAACTCATATATAACCATGATCTATGTGTCTCGAATATTGGACCGATCGAGATAAAATATGCCCAAACAAATCAATCAAACATTTTGTCACTCAAAATAGTTTCTGTTGTCTGCTTTTTTTAATAATGGATGTATTAGTTTGGAAATATGAATATGTCAAATATTAATGGTGAATTTGTAATCGCTCGGACGAAACAATCAACCATTGATGACTGATAATTGGTGTTACAACTTGGCAAGTAGACAAGCAAAAGACAACAAGACAAGTCCTTTATCCAATTAATTCGCTCCTCCACATTCTATTTCTCCCGATCGAGCGATCCATTTGATAAATCTTCCATGATAATATTTTGATACATGCTGTTTATCTTGAGTACGCGATTCTACCATTGTATCTTGGGAATTATATTTCCATTATAATCTCGAAATACTGTCAGAGGAGATCAATCTATTTTTAAAAAAAAACTATGTCAAACACAAGCCTTTAACATCTCTTTTCACTTGGCGGCTTAACTAACTTGACTTGACAACTCGACAATTTGGCCATTGGGGTCACTTGGCGACTTGATCACTTGGCGACTCTGTTGGTGCAACAATGCCCCAAGCATTTATATATTTTGATGTTTGGATAATCATCTAAGTTAGACAATAATTTATGATCTAATTGTGAACGTGTTCAAGTGACAGGGAAATCAAAGTATGAAGACTTGGTAAAGGCAAAGTCCAAGTATAATCTTGGCAAGAGAAGTCCAAGGAAAATGTTTGGCGGCATAAGACCAAGCATGTTGTCTTGGCGGCATTAAGTCCAAATGGACCTTAGCAAAGGAAGTCTAAAGGCAAGTCTTAGCAGCGTAAGTATAAGCATGTAGACTTGGCGACATAAAGTCCAAGCACGCTTTGACAAAGGGAAACCAAAGACATGACAAAACCGAAGGAAGCCCTTGGAAGCAAGCGCAAAGGATGAACAAGTCGCGGACTCGGATGGATCCTGGAGGCGCAAGGCTTAAGGAAGAGCTAAAAGGTTGAGTCTAGGTCTAGGGAATCAAAGTCAAATATGAATTATTCATACTTGACGAGTATCAATCGACTGATATGATGTATCAGTCGACTGATCAGGTGCTCGACTGAGTCAAGATGAAACCCTGACGATCGATCATTGCTTAGTTGTGGCGGTTGGTGATCGACCGCTAAACACGGCAGAATGGAGTCTCGCTCATTGCGGCCCATGATCACTCGGTGATCAATCTACTGGATGATCGGTCGGTGATAAAAGTACCGTTGGAGGTAATTACTCTGAATCCCGCGAATCCGGCTATTCAGAAGTCGTTAACCGCGCCAGCAGTCGACTGATGGTGCTCCAATGGGAAAATCAGCTCTCTCTATAAAAAGAGGGCTTGTGGTGGTTTTGAGGGCTAATGCTTATTCTCTGATCATACTCTCAAGCCTCCACGATTTTTTCAAGCTTTCTAGTGCTTTTAAATCCCCTCCTCCTCTCTAAGCTTCATCTCCATCCTTTGTAAGAAGAGGAGGGTTGTTGTAAAGGAAAGTTTCATAGTGATATTGATTAGGGTTGATCTACCCCAAGGATCACCGTGGAGTAGGAGGGCTAACTCCGAACCACGTAAAGGAATTGTGTTAGAATTGTTTTCATTTGTGTTATTATTATTTTTTATTGTGCTTCCGCTAATCATTTTTGTAGAAACAAAAACAAGCTATTCACCCCCCTCTAGCTTCCAACGATCTCCTACAGACTCGCCCTCTTAAAAAATTTGGAGACTTAGCCAATTTGCGACTTATCACTCAACCTTTTCGCTCCAGCTAGTTCATCACTCGACAGATCGACCAACTCGATACTAAGTAGCTAAACGCTCAGCCTCGTAGCTCAACTTGCTTGGTACTCAGCAATTCGGTCAACTCGACACTCAACTTCTCAACTTGGCTCGACAATGAAGCATTAGGCAGCTTGGGCAGCTCAGTATTCAACCACTCAACTAGCTTGACATCCAGTCTCTCAATTAGCTCAATCAAATACTCAACATTCGGTCAGTTTGGATACTCAATAAGTTCAAATACATAACACTCAATTAGTTTAAATACTTAACTAGTCAACTCAGATATACAAACCAACTTAGTCACTCAATCAAAAAAGTTGTCATCTTGGCAAATAAATTTGAAATTATTTTTAGAAAGTATTTAAATTCAAATTTTCTCTATATCTCTGACAAATAATTTTTTAAAAGAAGATCGAATAACATCCTTAACCCTAGTATACCAAAAAGCTCTTTCTTGAATTTAGATGACCCCCTCACATGTCTTGGCCACCACGTCAAAGCTCATCGGACCCTCCGTGATTTACCTCCTCACAATGGTTGTAGGATGCGCTGGAGGTGGAGGTTGCTTAGCGATTCCAACCTTTGCGAGATTATGAATTAATTGTTTTTAGTTGAATGGATTTTTAAGGGGAAAAAATGTAAGACCATCAATTTTAGATTAAGTTTTACTTAAGAAAGGGTCACTCAATTGTTCGTCAATGTGCATATAAAAGAGATATTATAAAGCTCATGACCTACTACTGCATTTGGACTCTGTATCAGTTCTCCAGGTCAACCACGGCAGTTTGCAACTCGTTAATTTTCTTGACGACTCTTGTTCTGAGAAATGCCTATGAACCGTTCGACCTGCTGTATTTTTGTTCGTAGAAATGAAGTGACTCAGAGAGAGTGAATTGAGGTTTTGCTTTCGCAGAAGTGACTAAGAGACACAGACAATGGTAAGGAAAAAATGTGGCGATCCATCGTTGATCTGGATATTTATAGGCAACGGGAGATTGGATTCGAAAATGAATAGAAGTTCTACTTGTATTATTCAAAATCTGACTAGTAATTTTAAAAGAGAAGTTTTTTATTATATTAGACGAAGTTTCAATTATTTTTTTTTCTTTTATAAAAAATTTGTTTTTCTATTTTTTTTTAGTGTTCGATTTGTAATAGATTGCGATTTTTATCTTTTTTTTTCTTTTAAAAAAACTCAATTATGGTCTTAAACTTTATATGATATTAGATAATCCTAAATTTTAGATTAGTTGATATCATTATTATTTTTATAATTTGTTTAACCATATGACAACAATCCAATCAAAAATCTTTTTTCAATCGCTTTTAAAAAATAAAATGACTTATAAATATAAAACTAATTTTTTAAATATTTTATTATTATTTTTAGTTCCCACGTCCATCGATGCCTTGTTAAGTTTAACATTTCAATTTTGACCTATATTTCAGTTTTGACCACGACGATTTACATCGTTTTTTATCTAAGGTAGGTTTATAAATTTGTGCCCATCGAATCATAGATTTTATTAGTTTTCTTTTGAATAAATTGATAAATTGTGATTATTTTGGTTAGGATATCGAATCATATTTAAAATTTTGATGATATAAATCAAACTTTAAAAAATATTAATAAATTAATTTTTAAATTTTTTATATTAATTTGTAAACTCCTTTTAAAAATAATTTGAACCTTCTTGTTTCGACTTTAGAAGTGCTTATGCTATCGCAAAAAAAAAAATGTAAGATTGTGTTTCGTTTCGGCCGTATTTTTCATTTTTCGCACTTCATCAATTTTTTTAAAAAAAAACTTTTCGTATTTTTTATTTAAATTAACAAATACCACATTTTTTACAAATCAAAGCAGTGCAAGTTTTTTGCGTCAGAAAGTGATTATATTAATCTTCGTTATATTTTTAACTTTGAAATGTAGACAAATTTAGCATGATAAATTAAAATTTTAAAGTCCAAACTTATTTACACAAATATTAATATTTACACAAAGACATTGTTCTATTACATTAACCGTCAAACAGACGACAGAAGACCAACTTTGGGCTTCTGTTTACCCACAAAAAAATAAAATAAATCACTACAAGTGACTGCCCCAACTTAATACAAGAACACTAAATCAATTGACATATCGCAATCTCCATTCCTTCACTAGAAACTTGTCGTTCACAATTTCTAAATCAATGACAGGATTTTCAGTTTCATCCTCAGCTTCCGAAATGATTGCTTTGACTTAAAATTTAACGATATTTCCATCTCCAATTCTCTCGATCTTCCTCTTCGCTATCAATTTCTTGATTATAATCTGAGTTGGAATCTTCCAAATCAATGAAAGAACTTTCATTCTGATCATCATCTTCATCTTCCGATGACACTTCATCACGATAATCGTTCCATGGATTATTCTCAGCTGCAAATAAATAAGTACTAATATTAGCCAATATTACTACGAGTCAAATTACAAGGAAAGAGAATATACAACCATACCATTTGAATCGTCGCTTTCATAATCAAAATCAGATTGAGATTGACCATCATAATAGTCATCCTCCACATAAACTTGCACTCTGTACCAACGATAAATAATGAATATCAAAATTAAAATCCAATTATAAGTTTAGATTATTCAAATGTCCAAATTCATACAATGGATACTCATCGGTGGTATCCGTGTCCGTGTTCACACCAACGCCGACGGTATAAATGTCGTAAATAAATTTATCTGTTCAAAAGAAATTTAAGAGATTTAGCATTGAGAAGATCATCAAGAGTCTCATGGAAGATCACAAATTGCATGTAAAGTTAATCATAGTAAGCAACTTTCATTTAGACAAAACAGTTAAACTGAAAAAAAAAAGTAAACGAATATTTAATTTTAGGAACATAAACTAGTCTAGTTTAGCAATGTTAAGAAAATATATTAATTACCATGCAAAAACAAGGGAGCAAAAGATGATAATTAGACAATATACGAAATTCAAATATAACAAAAACTTGTAAATATTAAGGATGGCGGAGAAGATGGAACCTTCTTTAGTTGCTTTGTCATGTTCAATCTCTTCGGCTGCTTGCGGAAGGAATTCCTTTAGAAGTGGTAAATACTTATCAAAAATTCCACCATCAACCTCAGGTGCACATCTGCATTCAAGAATCTCTTATATAAACTAGAAATTTGTGTTAAAGAAGCAATAGAAATATTAAATATTAAATTTACTTAGGTTTTGCCACCCTTTCATCCTCAGCATCAACTCGAATGACATTATACAAATGACATTTTTCATGCAAAGAGCATTCTTCTGCATCTATGCTTCCCCTCTTCTTCCATATTTGTTCGAATCGAGCACTTCTAGCAAGATCCTAAAAGATTCTTGGGAATTAATCATCCAAATCCAATGCCACACAATTTCAGCAATGAAATGATAATGAAGCATCTCGTGATAAAAGCAACATAAATGCGCAAACAAACAACTATTATTCAAAATCATTCTAATGATTCCTTAATATTCAAGTTGGTCCTGTACATCAAAATGATTAAAAATTTTGTGATACTAATTGAGAAATCAGTTTCGTTGGAAGGAAATTAATCCACTAGCTTTCAACAATAACAATTAGACATATGATAATCAAATGTGAAGAGCATATAAAAATCAAACTGCACTTACATTTACACACTATAACAATGAAAAACTGTTTTATCACAAACACATTACTGATCATGTCCTGTGTATAATTGGTAAATCTACTTTATAAAATATTAAGGTTGCATACTTCCAATAAATTGAATCTGATGTGTAAAACGACAACACCCAAGTCCATGATATGATGTTATATTAGAAAACATCTAACACAAAAGTTCAGATGTGAATGTTTCCTGCACGGGAGAAATTGCAATGACAATTCAATAACATTAAAGCGTAATGATCTCTACCTCATGCTCTTTAATAGCCTTGGACCGCAATTGATCATGTTTCTGCAAGCACAGAAAGTGCAACAAGAATGAATCTATTATTTGAGGGAAAACTGCTGAATATTTCTAGGATTAAATAAAGTTATTAAACTAGAAAAAAATAATACTGGCATCAAAGTAGGCAAATGAAGAGCTATGCATTTCCCACAATTTTGGAAAGGCCGGTTATGATATTAAAAAAGATTCCAATAATTTATTTTTGTAAGTGATTTTAGAAACAACCAAAATCACTCACATGGATTCACATCTTTAAGAGAGAAAAAGTAAATTAACCTTCTGCAAAAATTGTGGGAGAGATTGAGGCAGCAACCATAATATAATACGTGGCAGACATTGCATGAAATTGTGTGTCATTTTAGCACTGCCGATAATAGTAGATATAAATCAACGAAAAATGCAGCAGTGAAATGGTGAACAATTCTGCGAGATTAGGTTAGGGAAATATCATCTCCTTGATGATGTAACATAAGAAATTAAATTGTTAACATTACCTTATCAGGTTTATACAAACTTCTACGCTCCTTAGGTCTCCCCTTAAATTCTTTGCTATTTCCAGAAGATTGCTGCTGGTTGAGAAAAAAAAGAGAGAGAGAAAGAAAGAAGATTAAGTCTTTACCAATGAATTACAATGGGAGATTAGAAGTTCAAATGACAGAATATGTTATATCATATAACTCTATGGCACACAAATAAAGGAAAGATGATAGTGATTCAATAATCATAGGTGTACAAGGCAATATGCCTACAGGAGATCTATGAAAATCCTGTCCGTGGAACAAAAAATATCTTTTTTGTATAGGCAAAAGAGCATTCCTATCTATAAAAAAGAAAAGAAGTGATTGCAAGTTAAAGTTAATTATCTGATTTATTGCAAGTAGGAGCATCATAAACTGTGTTAATGTAAACAAGAGGAAGAACGAGAAGCATCTTAAAAGATAACCACCTCTCAAAACAATGACAAAGGAGAATACAAGAGTAACATAGATTAGGTATTAACCAGAAACGAATGCAGCACATCTTTGACAGACTGGGAGTGCCCAACTGTCTCAAGACGGTGAACCAACATCTTCTTACTTGCAAGCTCATTGAGAACTGCATTTCAGAAGCCTCTTTGATAAGAAATTTTCAATCAAATATGCTAACATCACAATGACTCATTAAGAACTTTTCTTATCGATATCATGATTGAAAAATCCATAATTATATTCAATATCATTTATAAATTAATAAAAGCTAATAACAGATGACTATATCATTTATAAATTAATAGAAGCTAATAGCAGACCATTGATATATGCTACCCCATTTCAGTTTGACTCATTCTTTCTAAGTCCCTAGCATATAAAAAAAGATGGATTATTCTAGAAACCATTTTTGAGTAGGAACGACTCAAAAATGCATGCATTATGATAATCCCATTGAAAAAACAGCAACAAGAAAAGAAGAAAGTGAAGGCTATACCTTTTCCCGTGCCGCAATCAGAAATGAAGAGATTTCCAAGATCTAGGAATGCTTTTTTATGCGGTCTTTCATTGATCTCCAACCCTGAGTGCATACACACACAAAAAAAAACACACTTTTATCTCCCATTCTCTCCTCCGCCTCCTTAATCTTATCCAAACATAATTACAAAGGGAAAAAAAGATGAAGAAAAATAACTTACAGAAGGCGTCGAGTTTCGCCTGGGAGGCCTTCCGCTTAACCCTAACAATCACCGGCTTTCCGGCGACCGAACTCAGCGGAGGAGTCATCGAAGTGAAACTTAACGCCATAACAGGCTCTGTCGCACGATCACCAGACAAGGGCAAGATCAGGCGAACAAGCAGATTAGGGCGAGCAAGAATCGAGGTTTCGCTTTCGCAGAAAAGAAGCGAATCAGACAGACAGACAAACGGTAAGTAAAAAATGAGGCAAAAGCACGCCGACCTGGTTACTTATAGGTTACGCGATATATCGGATCCAAAAATGAATAGGATTTGTATTTGTAAACGGGTCCATTTTCGAAACCCGACTAGCAATTTGAAAATTGAAATTTTTTATCGGATTCGATGATATTTTGATTAATTTTTATTTTTCTAAAAGCTTGTTTTTTCTATTCTGTTGGTGTTCAATTTTTACAGGATACTATTTTTTTTTCACTTTTTATTTAAAAAAATCCTAATTATATTGTTAAATTTTATATTTGTCTTAGATGATATTAGATTATCCTACATTTTCGATTTGGTGATATAATTATTATTTTTATCAAAATTTTTTAATTATTTATAGCGGGTTAATAACTATCTCCAGTTAGGGAGATTTAGCAGAATAAAAATCAAACGTTAACTATTTTTTTATAAAATAAAAAACTTATAAAATATATTTATTTTATAAAATTTCTTTTTAAAAATGAGACAAACAAGATTATAGTATTAAGATTAATATGTCAAATTATGCTTAAAATTCTTAAAAGAAATAAAAACTAATATTATTATTTATAAATTATATATCACATGTCATAATTCATGTAATATAGTATATCGATCATTAACTCGAATATTCTTATTTAACACAGTGTATAATAATTCAAAAGGATGTCTCCATCTCAGTGCACCCGTAGAAATAAGTGTATTAAGCTAAGAGAATATTTATATGTTTCTCCAGCATTACAAAATAGGGATGAGATCAAAAAATAGGAATAAGCTAAAGGAAAGAATGTCCAGGTATTCTTTGAAATGAGCATTTTTTTCTCCTCTCGTTCGCTACCCCATAAAAGTATTTAGAGTTCAACGAATGGATGGATGTGTACGAGCACGATAGCCACATCGAATGTTAGATCGATCGGGATAAAATATGTTTAAGCGAATCAATTAAATATTTTATCATCCAAATCAACTTTTGTTATCTAATTCTCCGAGCGATGAATATATTAATGTGTAAACTTGTAACGATCAAATGTTAATGGCAGATCTATAATCACTCGAACAAAACAATCGACCATTGATGACTGACGATTGGTATTATCACTTGGGCAAGTAGACAAGCAAGAGACAACAAGATGAGCTCTTTATCCTGTAGGGTTTTGCTTATCGAGTCTGAGAGGGAAAACTTCGCTTCCCACTTCACCTCGGTTGCTTGTTCATAGCGATCTCATCGATGTCCCCGGATTAAAAAATTTAATCCTAGACAGAAGGGATTTCCCAAACAATCAAGTCATCGCCGTGCTATTCGTTTAGAGAGGTCACTTGAACAAACTCGTTGTACAAGCGACCAACCTCTATTCTACGAGTAGCCACGAAATAGACGATGTCCGGATCGCCGGTTTTTGTGTTTATGTTCGGGAACCAAGTATTATTTAGCCACAAAAAGAATTTATCATGCTCATAATTGGAAAAAACAAATACAAACAAGTAACAAAAGAGAATAGAGAATAGGTATACCTCTCGATCTTCTAATGTATGACCTTCCTCCTTTCGAACGTCGTGTGGGCGACGATCTACCAAAAGTTGAAGCTCCTAGATAGCCAATCTTCCTTCCTTGCTCGTTCCGAGCAAGAGGAAGAATAGAAACAAAGCTCTATTCCTTCTTTCAACCAACCAACAACCTCCAAGGAAGGAGCTTGCCGCCGGCCAAGAAGGAGGAGGAGATTATGGTCACTACAAAAAAACTATTTTTTGGCGACGAATTTTAGCAACGAATTATTTTCGTTGCAAATCTACAACAAATATAGCGACGAATTTTAGGTTTCGTCGCAAATTTGTAACGAAATAAATTTTCGTTGGCAATTTGCGACGAAAAATAAATTCGTTGCAAATTTCTGCAACGAATTATGAATTCGTTGCACATATTTGCGACAAATTTATTTTTTCGTCGCCAATTTGCGACGAAAATAATTTTCGTCGCATAATTTAGCAACGAATTCAGAATTCGTCGCAGATATTTAATTTATTTTAAATAAAAAGAAAACAAGTTCTGTCGAACGAGTTAATTTTTAAATATTTTGCAACGAATTCGAGGATTCGTTGCAAAATAGCAACGAATCAAGGATTCGTTGCAAAATTAATATTAAAAAATAAATTAACGTTTTAAAAAGTTTAAATTTTTTTTTAAAGTTTCTAACGAATCCAGGATTCGTTGCGAATTTGCAACGAATCCCAGGATTCGTTGCAATTTTTAAAAAAAAAATTAAAGTTTTTAAAACGTTAAGTTTATTTTTTAATTTTAATTTAGCAATGAATCCAGGATTCGTTGCAAATTTGCAACGAACCCTGGATTCGTTGCAAAATTTAAAAAAAAAAAAATTACGACACGCCCATGTCAAATGTGCGACACGCCTTGGCATGGGCGTGTCGCACATTTCTCACCGGCGCGACACACCTGTGCCCTCATTTGGCACGAGCGTGTCGCACCGGCGCGACACGCCTGTGGCATGGGCGTGTTTGCGGGCGGTTGGGGCGTGGTACATTGTTGAGCCGAACGCCTGATTTTTTAATTTTAATTTAGCAACGACTCCGTGGATTCGTTGCAAATTTGCAACGAATCCACGGATTCGTTGCTAAATTAAAATTAAAAAAATAAACTTAATGTTTTAAAAACTTTATTTTTTTTTTAAAATTTTGCAACGAATCCCAGGATTCGTTGCAAATTTGCAATGAATCCCAGGATTCGTTGCAAAATTTAATTAACTTACCCCGCTACCCTAATTTTTCCGGTGCCTCGGGCCGGCCCCGTCCGGCCGTGCTGGCCATGCAGCGACCCGACCGCCGCCCTGCCCGACCGGCCGGCCATGCTTGAGCGGCCGCTAGCTTGCCGCCACCCCCTTGTCTGGTCGCGTGCCCCGGTGATCGCGACCCGCCGCCGCGCCGGCCGGCTGGCCTCGCCGCCGCCTCGCCTCCGCAGCCGCCGGCGCCAGCCTCCCTGCCGGTAGCCGGCGCCGCCTCCTGCGGCCTGCGAGTCTCGTCGCGTGTCCGACACTTCCGGGCCGTCTCCTGCCACGCCATGAGCAGGGCACCGGTGTCAAACGATTCGGCGGCCGCCGCGACCACGCCGGCATGACGGCTGGAGCTGCCGGCAGCCGATCGCCCGCGACCACGCCACTGCCGGTAGGCACCGTTAGGTCTGTCTGAGAGGTCCGTGATCGCCGCCAGTAACCGCCGATGACCACCAATCGCCACCGAGACGCCGCACCACAGTGGTATAATTTTTTCCTATATTTAACTCCATAACTAAGGCTTTATCTCGCTATCCTACTTATTCTCAGAACTATATATATATAGTTAACTGTAAAATACAGAAGCTTTAAGCTGCTAATTTGCCATAGAGATACACATACCAAATAATGCTAAGTACTAAGTTGGAAGAAAAATTTTATGATTTTGTTTAGTCACATATAGGAAGTTATGGGATAAAACAAGCAGTTTATAAGGCTTAGATGAGCAAATCATGCACATCTACCTGAGTAATTACAAGCATCTTAAAGTCAGTGGTGGTGGGGGAGCTAGTGTTTAAGGCTTAGATTAGTATTAACTTGTGGTGATACATTTTGATCCACGCTTGGACCTCGTGTGTCAATGAGTTGTCTCATTTGCGACGATTGTTATACATCTACAACAATAATTTGACCTAAATGGCATAATTTCAATGAGTATTTTTCATGTTCAATAAATTTGATTAGTTTGTTGTCACTGCTTGCTTAGATGAGAGGATTGGCCGATTAACAAAACTCCTAGACCTATGTTAATAATAACTCTCTCATCTAAGCTTATAAAGCTTCTCTATATTATTAGCCCACAATTCACAATTTGGCACTAAATTTAGGGTGTCACAATCACCCCCATTTTAAGTCTTGATGTCCTCGTTAAGACCGAAACCCCAACACATAATTTGAACCATTCCTAATCAGTAGAATGTGAGGCCCAATGGTAGCCACACTATCCCACATGCAGCCATCTCTAATACCACACAATGCCTTGGATTGTGTTCATTTGTGATATTAATTGTCACAATCAACTTAAGTTGTTTAACATTTCAGGCTTAAACATCCCAAAATATTTAAACCTAAATTAACAGTAAGCTCTCTATACAATCAAGTTGTCTTTTTGGGTTATGTTTAAAGATTGTTAAACATAGTGAATTCATATGTGAACTAATCTGTATATTTGTATTATTGTAATTTCTAGGAGTTTATATTAATATAATTAATTGAAAATGTATATAATGCAGCATGAAAGGAGTTGGATGTATAATAGGAATTTACAACGCGTCGGTTTAACTGATGAATTTATGAGTGGGTTGCAAGAGTTTTTAAATTTCGCAGCTAGTAATGTTGAGTTTATGGATGGTAATCAGATAAGGTGTCTGTGCAGAAAGTGTCACAATGGTAGATTTTTACCGTCTAGCAAAGTTTCAGAGCATCTTTATAGATTTGGATTCGTTGTAAATTACTATAACTGGACATGTCATGGTGAACCATTTATATCTGATGAAGTTTATGATAGACACAACACACAAGTCTCTAGGGATCAAAGTGATTATAATCAATTAAATCCATATCAGAGGATGATATATGATGTAGCGGGCCCGAATTTGATTCTCCAATCACAAGGTGCAACTTCAAGTTGTCCTCCAACAGTTGAGCAAATGTTTACTAATGCATCACCCTTGGAAGAGGTACAAATGTATATCGGTCGAATATGAATAATGAAGCATATCTTAAATTTCAGGAGGTGTTGAGTGCTGCAGATGCACCTTTATGGGTTGGTTGTGAGACTCACACTAAACTATCGTTCACCGCAAGAATGTTGAATGTCAAGGCAGAGCATAATGTGTCTGAAGAGTGTTTTAATAATTTTGTTCAAGCTTTTGAAGAGGCATTGCAGCGTGATCATATACTGCCCAATGATTTGTACAGTATGAAAAAACTGATGAAAGAATTAGGTCTCCCAGTGGAAAGAATTGATGTGTGCAGAGATGGTTGTATGTTATATTGGGGAGATGATGCAAATGTGGATGTTTGTAAATTCTGTAATCAAGATAGGTACAAGAGCACTAGTAGGAGGCAGCAACGACGTAAATCATATAGTCAGTTGTTTTATTTGCTTTTAACTCCTAGGTTACAAAGGCTTTATGCATCAAAGACAACTGCTGAACACATGACTTGGCATGCAAATCATCGAACAGAAGAGGGATTAATGTGTCATCCATCAGATGCAGAGGTGTGGAAAATTTTGATAGAACATATCCTGATTTTGCGAAGGAGACTCGAAATATTAGGTTAGGTCTCTGTGCTGACGGATTTGCTCCATTTGGTAAATCAGGAAGACACTATTCTTGTTGGCCAGTTATATTAACTCCGTATAATCTTCCGCCTGGGATGTGCATGAAAACACCGTATATGTTTTTAACATTGGTTGTGCCTGGCCCAAAAAATCCGAAGAAGTTAATAGATGTTTATATGCAACCATTGATTGCAGAGCTAAAACAACTATGGGATGAAGGTTTTCCTACATACGACGTTCATACTAATCAGATGTTTGTAATGAAGGCTGCTCTTCTTTGGACCATAAATGACTTTCCGGCTTATGGTATGCTATCAGGTTGGAGTACTGCAGGGATCTTAGGATGCCCAATATGTATGGAGAGATCAAAGTCGATTAGATTGAAACATGGTAAGAAGCCGAGTTATTTTGATTGTCACAGACAATTTTTACCACTAAATCATAATTTCAGAAGGAATAAAGATGAATTCACTAGGAATCGAATTGAAAGAACACCTCCGCCATTGAGATTGACAGGTCAAGATATTTGGTACAGAGTTCTTCACTTTCCATCTGTTATTGAAGAGCCACATGGTACAACTTATGAATATGGAACCAACCATAAATGGACCAAACGAAGTATATTTTGGGAGTTACCGTATTGGTTTAGTAATTTGATTCATCATAATCTCGATGTTATGCATATTGAGAAGAATATTTTTGATAATCTGATAAATACAGTGATGGATATCACCGGAAAAACAAAAGATAATCTGAATGCAAGAAAAGATATGCGACTCATTTGTAAACGACCCACCCTTGATGTTGATGAAAATATTAGAGGACCAAAACCAAAGGCAGTTTATACATTGAATAAGGAACAGAGACGTGTTGTTTGTGGATGGTTGAAGTCATTGAGATTTCCTGATGGGTATGTTTCTAATCTTGGGAGATGTGTCGATATGAAGGAATGCAAATTGATGGGTTTGAAAAGCCATGATTGTCATATATTCATGGAAAGACTAATTCCTATTGCCTTTAAAGAACTCTTATCGAATTTTATGCAGGGTGGGTGCCATTCTGAGTTAAGTATTTTCTTCATGATATATGCTCAGCAGTTTTGGGATATTCACACATGGAGAAGTTAGAGAGACATTCCAATCATTTTGTGCAATTTAGAAAGGATTTTTCACTTTGTATTTTTGATTGAATGGAACATCTTTTGGTTCACTTGCCATAGAGGCCAAAGTTGGAGGACCAGTTCATTATCGATGGATGTATCCTTTTGAAAGGTATAAGTATATTCTATACTTCGTTAATATTGCATAAAAATGTTTAATTTGTTTATATATTCATTTCTAATACAATTTGTTATATTACAATCAGATTCTTATATCATTTGAAGAAAAAAGTGAAAAATAAGGCACATGTTGAAGCCTCTATTGTGAATGCATATATTGTGGAGGAAGTAACAACTTTTGCATCATATTATTTTGAGCCTCACGTTCAGACCAAAAGACGAAAATCCGGAAGGAATGATGAAGGTCCTGTCGATCCTAATTTAAATTCATTCTCAATTTTTAATTATCTTGGTCGACCAAGTGGACCGTGTAAGCAACGATACTTAACTGATCAAGAATGGCGGGCAGCCCAGACATATGTTTTACTTAATTGTCCAGAAGTATCGCCATATTTCGAGTTAGTATATATTTCCTATTTCTTCGTCAAGTGTTAATTTGTTTATGTTATAATACAATTTTTTATTATAGGATTTTCCAAAACTTATATTCTGAAATCCAGACACGTGACTTTGATCACTTCTGCGATCAGGAATTTGCACCATGGTTCAAATCATATGTAAGCAGTTTTAATTACCTCATTTTTGTTTACACATATCTTAACTTTTAAATAAATATCATTTTCATTTGAGTATAGGTTTATGCTAATCAAACTCAAGTTCAGCAAGAATTGCTAATCCATCTATCAAGGGGTCCAAAAGCAATGGTACGCACTTGGCCAGCATATTTCATAAACGGATACAATTTCCACACTCAAGAATATGGAAATGGAAAGAGTACAATGAATAGTGGAGTATGTGTTCAGTCTTCCAATGATGGAGGTGCAAGCAATGAATTTTATGGTTTGCTGGATGAAATTATAGAGATTGATTATCCTGGTCCAGAAATACGAGTTATCTTATTTATGTGTCGCTGGTTTGACCCCGTCAGAGGGATGAAGGTGCATCCACAGTATAATTTGATTGAAATAAATCATAAAAGATTTTATAAGAGATATGAATCATTTATTTTGGCACAACAAACGATTCAAGTTTTCTATGCTCCATATCCTAGTTTGAGGCGTGACAAAAATGAATGGTGGGTTGTTTGTAAAACAAAAGCACGGAAAAAAATTGAAGAGCGCTGGCAAGACATTGCATATCAACAAGACAAAGTTACAAATATGTTTCATACCGAGGAATATATAATTCCAACGTTACGAGATCCCAGCGGAGTAGTGATAAACGTGGATGCAACTGAAATTGATGATAATGATGAGGAGGAGGAGGGGGAGGAGGAGGAGGAGGAGGGGGACGAGGAGGAAGAGGAGGAGGAGACCGAGGATGAGGATACTGATGAGGATGAGGAAGATGATAATGAGGACTTTGAAATTTGACGTCTAGGGTAAGTTTTTTTATATATAATTTTAGTTTTAAACTATAATTTTACAAATTTTCTTAGCTCAATTATTTGTTTATATAATGTCTCATTGTTAAATTTATATCTTTTGTCTCTGTATGTTGTGTATATTTTGTTCTTATAGGTTATCAGTGGTGAAATCATCGTAGCTTAGCGCAGTCGCAGTCTCTCATATCTTCATTATGCATATTGTAAGTTTTTCATGTTCTTCATTAAGCATACAAGTTTTATTTTCTTTATTCTAATTTTGTTTTGGGTTGATAGTTTCGACGCGGTGGACAGAGACGACAGAGTACTAGTAGTGGCCAGACTGATCCACCGCCTGCCAGCACTATACCTACTTGCCCTCCTGATCTGCCTGGACCTTCACATGATCAGTCGCCAGTACCATCTCATTCGCCGGCATGACCTTCCCATTCTGATTCACCTGTACTCGCCAGACACTCCTCTATTGAGAACATCGAAAGTCGACCATATATATTTCCGATTGGAGATTCGTAAGTAATATAAGTATTATAATTTTTAAACTATCTTAATTATTTATTCAATTTTTTTTCACTTTATCGTAGGTTTGAAAATTCTGTACCTGTTATTCGCGAGATCAATAAAATCGTGAATAACTATTGGAGAGGAGACTCTTTGTCATACTCAAGCACGCCAGGACCTACAAAAGAATTATGGTGGTGCGAGTTTCAGGTATAATTGATTCATTTTATATATTAAATAAGTGATTATATAAATAATTGTTTTTTTTCCATCTCAGCGGAGATTTATTTGGGACCCTACTTAAGACTTGGAAGTTAAAAGAATTAAAAAAAAAATGTGGCGATCATATCCGGCATGTATTGAGTCATGCCAAATCTACTGGAAAAAAACTCGCCTGTATCACGTCAGAAAATTGGAGTAAAATCTCCAATTATTGGCAATCGGATGAGAGCAAAAAAAGAAGTCAACAGAATAAATTAAATCAAGCATGTAATTCTGGAGACTTATCTGCAACATATGCGGGAGGATCTATAAATATCGAGGAGCATTCACGTAGATTGGTAATTTTTAAATTCTACAATTAGTTTTTAAATATATTTCAGATTATTATTTTATTTCTAACATTCTTATATTTAGTCTAATGAATTGGAAAAGGAGTCGGAATTTATAGATACTTTCGTTCGCACTTTCCAAAAAAAAGATAAGACTTGGAGTGGAGATAGAGCTCGAGCAATTAAGGTTTAAATTAATCTTTAAACTTACTTTATAACTTTAATTATGTTAGTTATGTAAATGCTCTGATTAAAATTTTAATTTTGTGTAGGAGAGATATGATCAGTTATCCTCATCTCAGAGAATTTCAAGAGATGACGGTGATACTGAGGGATCTGAGCCATCTGTTAGTAATAATTTGGATTTATGGCTTGAGGCGAGTGGAGGATCAAAAGAGGGAAGGATATTAGGTATGGGTTCTCTGAGCAGAATGCATAATGCTCCTCGTAGATCTATTTCTTCTACTCCACCAAAGAATAGCGCGGATACATAACTTAAGCGAGGAGGTTAGCAATTTGAAGGGCATAATACATGAAAGAGATCAAATTCTAGAAATACAACAACAAAACTCACAAAGGATCAAGAAATGATAGAAATGCGGCAATACAAGCCTTTCTTATCGACGATTTAAGAATTTAGTTACGGTCCAAGTCATATTCCTCCGAGTCATGACGATGATGGTGGCGACGATGATGATATTGTATGCATGTTTTTAATTAGTACTTTTAAAAATTTTTAGTTTATTGACTTTGTTTATTTTGCTTTAAACAGGAATGATCGATGAAGTTAATCCTTATGGCGGTTGAATATGCACATCATTGTAAGTCTTTGCATATTTATTTTCGTGTTATTATATAGTTTTTTTTTAATGTATGATACTTTTTGTTTGTTTCTTTTCTAATGCAGGTAGAAAAATGTCGTGATTATTACAGATTCTCTTTTCTTTTTTCTTTCCCATGTGTTTAGATCTTTTGTAGACATTGTTATTTGGATATCAGAACTATGTTGATGTTTGAAATGTTGTAGGATATAACTTTTTATTTGGAATGTTGTATTGTTCTTAACTGATTGTGTTGCTTTGTATTTATTTAGATATGATTGAATATTATTTTGTTGTACTGAATGTGTGTGTGTTTTGTTTGTATTGAATGTATTTATTTGGATATTAGAACTTATTGTGTTTTGTTGTGTGTGTGTGAAAATTTGTATATACGATAGAATATCAAAACGGATGAAATCTGTTAAAAAATTTTTTATTTAGTGACAAATTTAGCGACAAAAATACAAATTCGTTGCTAAATTCTGAGAAATCTGCGACAAATTTTGCGATGAATTAAATTTTCGTCGCAAATTAGCGACGAATTTAGCAACGAATCCAACCTGCGACAAATTTTGCAACGAATTTTGCGACGAAAATTAAATTCGTCGCAAATTTTTGCAACGAAAAAAGAACTCATCGCAAAATATTGAACTTTGCGACAAATTTTGCGACGAATTTAGCGACGAAATTTGCGACGAATTTCTATCGATCATGAAATTTACCAGCAATTTCTTATTTAAATCATAAAAATTACCAACGAAAAAATTAATTCGTCGCAAAATATGGTTTTTTGCGACGAATTTTGCGACGAATTCAGCGACGAAATTTGCGACGAATTTGTATCAGTCGGCAATTTACCAACGAATTTCTTATTTCATCGCGAAAATTACCGTCGAAAAAAATAATTCGTCGCAAATTTGCGACGAATTTTTAATTCGTCGCAACCTTTTGCGACGAAAATTGCGATGAATTTTTGAAATCTTGGTAACTTCTGCAACAAAATTAGCGACGAATTTTTAAATTCGTCCCTAATTTTCGTCGCTAAAATTCGTCGCAAATTTTGTCGCTATTATTTGCGACGCTTTATTCGCAACAAAAATATTTTTGTCACAAAATTCGTCGCTAATTTATTTTCCAACGATTTTTTTTTAAAATTCATCGCTAAATTCGTCACTAATGACTGTTTTTTTTTGTAGTGGGTGGAAACCGGCCAAGACACCAAGGGAAAGCCCTATATCTTATTTCCACCACCTAAGGAGAAGGAGAAGAGGGTCTTTGGCCGCCGGCCAATGGCTGGAAAGGGCTGGAAAAATCTGTTGGACGCCGGCCACCTTGAAGGAAGAAGAAGAAAGGAAAATACTTCCTTATTTGGTGTCGCCCAAGCCTCCAAAACCCTAAGCCTCCAAGCCCTAATCCTATCTCAATTATGATTCATAAGTTGCCGCCCACCCCTTGCACTCCTTTTATAGAGTTAGGGATAAGTCATGTTTTAATCTCCACCATTGGTTCTAGGGATTTAATCTCAACCGTCGGATCTAGAGATTTAATCTCAACTGTCGGATCTAGAGATTTAATCTCTACCTTTGGATATAGAGTTTTGTTTCTATCCATTGGATCTAAGCTTCATGAGGTGTTAATAGGCTACATTAGGGACCATGAGGAGGAGTTGGATCTTGGCCACCCATGGATCAAACCCACATAAAGTCCGATCCATTAATGATAATCCAATCCACTAAAGGATTATCATTGATCTACCTCACCAACCCCCATAAGAAAATATGGGCTCCATATATTATTTGTACATTTTCTCCCCGTGTTTAAGATCTCGAATGTCCGTCAATTAATTAATTTACTGACCATTAATTAATCAACATCTAACTCCATGAGTAATACCACTCAACCTTTTCATCATGCCGGACCAAGTCCACCTGCAGGGTTTACATGATGAACCTTATGAGCTCCTCAAGGGGACATCATCATCCTAATATATAGGACACGGTTTCCTCCTATAATCAACGACACATCATATAAATAATATCATCTCCCAACTTACCGAGTCTATCGATTTAATCTATAAATCTCGCCTATTGGTAAATCAAAGAGATGAATACTAAGTATATATGCCCGTTATTATATCGGGATTAAGAGCATGTACAAAATAATATCTAAGGTCCGATTCGATTATGTAGTCAGTAATAAATCGAATCACCTCTAAGTCGGTCCTGCTCAATACACACAAAGTGCACTAGTGTGATTCTATGGTCAAGACAAACCAATACCAAATCACACTACAACCATTCCGATGGTTTGTCTAAAGCCATCTCGGTTGTGAGTCTTCACTTATACTTTACAAGGAGCCGATAACATGATCTCCCGTGTGACACCACACACCATGTTATCTACAATGTAATGTATTAGACAATATTGCATAACCATAAAAATATGCAAACAATGATCATGTGATTCTTATTTCAAAATAAAGATGTTCATACAAAAGATAGACTTTTCAGTATACATCCCTACAATCTCCCACTTATACTAAAAGACTATGTTGTCCTCAAACTGCTATACATCTAATTCCCATTCCCTCCACATGTCTATCAAAAGCTCGCCGGAAGGGCTTTAGTGAAAGGATCTGCCAGGTTATCCTCCGATGCAATCTTGGCCACAACAACTTCTCCTCTCTTTATGATTTCTCGTATCAGGTGGTACTTGCGCTCTATGTGTTTACTAGCCTTATGGGCTCGTGGTTCCTTCGAGTTTGCAACTGCACCACTATTATCACAATAAATTGTGATAGTTCTGGGCAAACCAGGAATCACATCTAAGTCCATCAGGAAGTTCCTGAGCCACACAGTTTCTTTGGTCGCCTCAGAGGCTGCCACATACTCATCTTCCATGGTGGAGTCCGCCACGCATTTTTGCTTGACACTCCTCCATACAATGGCTCCACCTCCCAAAGTAAACACAAAACCTGAGGTAGACTTACTGTTATCCCTATCAGATTGGAAGTCGGAATCCGTGTAACCCACAGGGAGTAATTGGTCTGCCCGGTAAACCAGCATATAATCTTTAGTCCTTCTCAGGTACTTCAATATATGCTTTACCGCAGTCCAATGTCCCTGTCCTGGATTACTCTGATATCTACTAACCATGCCCACGACAAAGCAGATATCTGATCTCGTACATAGCATTGCATACATGAGGCTTCCTACTGCCGAAGCATAAGGTGTTGGGTTTTTCCGAGCCGCAAAAACCGCTTTTTGCATTGTGGAAACCTCGGAAGCCCCGGCCACGGATCTGTGCGAAGTATAAATATTATAAAACATGTATGTGCTTACTAAAACCCAAGATCTACTTTAGATCTAAGAGGTGAGATCATTACCCTCGATGCGATGCCCTTCGCAAATCCTGCTCGTCCAAAATGTTGTCGGAACTCGAGAGTGTCAAGTGCACACTCCTCTATTGGTATCCACACAAGCAATAGGTGGAGAAAAATGCCTTAGAGTGTGCTAGCACTCCTTTAGGAATTTCGGCCAAGGAGGTTGGGAGAGGGAGAGAACTTGAGGGGAAGATAATCCAAGGTTGAAGATGATGGAATGAGTAACTCACAAAATGAATTCCCACTTTGAAACCCCTAAAGTGGCCGGCCACTTCAAGGAAGGGGGTTACATGCATGCATGTAACTCCCATGACCCTTGGTCTCCCTCATGATGTGGCACCAATTGACAAAGTCAATGATGATGTGGAGCATCATCATTGGCCGGCCATGCCAAGTCATCATCATGACATGACATTTGGTCAAGTCAAACTTGACCTTTCATCTTTCCTCTCAAGTCAAGTCAAACTTGACCTCTAATCTCCCATGGTTGATCAAATCTAATCACTTGACTCAAGTCAATTTAATTTAATGAATCTCTATTCATTTAATTTAAATTGATTTGATGAATCAAATCTAAATTAGACTCATTTAACACTTGAATCAACTTGAGTCTAACTCAATTAGTCTAATTTGGATTACTCTTAATCCAATTTGGTTTATCTCATGAACCTAATCCTCATGGTTCATTATATGAACCTAATCTCCATCTAATTGCTCTTATATGTGTGACCCTATAGGTTCTTGTAACGTTGGCAATGTCCCTAAACCGATTTAGGAACATAAGCAATGAGCGGTATCTAGCAACACATCATTGCTATCCAAGTTACAAGAATGTTGAGCTCCAACATCACCTTTGTGACTACTAATTGTGACTCTCACAATTTGTGACAATGTCCCTCTATCCTTGACATCTAGATTGACCAATCGAGGCATAGACCGTGTCATCCTCGGTACAATCTAAATCTTGAACCCCAAGTAGACTCACTCTAATCAAATGAGCTCAATATCTCATATTGAATCATTTGGGCATGGCCATGCACTTCGTGGTCTCACTCTATCAAGAATATCGATGTCACCCCCGTCATATAGGAGGGATAGATCCCATCTACATTACTCACATCCCTCCGCATAATTTGTTACATACCCAGTAATCACCTTTATAGTCCACCCATTTACGGGTGACGTTTGACGAAGCCAAAGTATGCAACTTCTTATATAGGGAACCATGGTGACTTCAGGTCTAAGGACTAATAGTCATACTAATAGCCACATGAGAAAGTATATGCCACTCATATAACGATCCATGATACTTTCTCATGGCGGGTCATTCAGTATACATTCTCCAATGCATACCCATATGTCAACTTGATATCTTATATCCATGACTTGTGAGATCAAGTCATCTTGTTGACCTACATGCTAGTCTCTACGCATTAACATTGTCCCTGAATGTTAATACTCGACTAGGAATGATTAAGAGTAGTGTTCTCTATATCATCTCATTATCGATTCAACCAATCAATTGATATAGATAAGAACCTACTACTCAAGGACATTATTATATTTAGTTATTTGACACCAATACAAGTAAATATAATAACCATGCCTTTATAAATAGGAATATGATACAATAAAGTCCATACAACAATCATCACATGATTGACTCTAGGGCTTTCACTAACAATCTCCCACTAGCACTAGTGCCAATCACCGTAGTATCTAATACCCAATGACCTAGTGTGACCATCATGCTTTTACCGTACAAAGCCTTGGTCAAGGGATCTGCGATGTTAGCCTCTGTGGGTACTCTGCAAATCTTCACATCTCCTCTATCGATAATCTCTCGAATGAGATGGAAGCGTCGTAGTATGTGTTTGGTCCGCTGGTGTGAGCGAGGTTCCTTAGCCTGTGCAATCGCTCCATTGTTGTCACAATAGAGCTCTATGGGATCTGCAATGCTAGGAACCACCCCAAGCTCAGTAATGAACTTGCGGATCCAAACTGCCTCCTTTGCTGCCTCAGATGCAGCGATATACTCGGTTACATTGTAGAATCAGCAATCGTGTCACCGCTTGAACTCTTCGACTCAGGCGCCACCATTCAAGCAAAACACGAACCACAGCGATCTATAATCATCCGGTCGGGTTTGGAAAGCCGGCATCATTGTAACCCTTCCTAGCTCCTCATCGCCTCCAAATATCAAGAAATATTCTTTAGTCCTTCTTAAGTACTTAAGAATATTCTTGACTGCTATCCAGTGACGCTCACCTGGATCTGACTGGTATCTACTCGTCATGCTCAAAGCATACGAGACATCAGGATGAGTACATAGCATGATGTACATGATAGATCCTATAGCAGATGCGTAAGGGATCTTATCCATGCAGTCTCTCTCCTCTCTAGAAGAGGGACTTTGAGTCTTCGAAAGACTCACACCATGTGACATCGGCAGAAGTCCTTTCTTGGAATTCTGCATGGCAAACCGAAGTAATACCGTGTCAATGTATGTACTATGACTTAGGCCAAGTAATCTCTTAGATATATCTCTATAGATCTTGATGCCTAGAATACAGGCTGCTTCACCTAAGTCTTTCATTGAGAAGCACGTCCCGAGCCAAGTCTTTACAGACTGTAGCAAAGGGATGTCATTCCCAATGAGCAGTATGTCATCCACATACAATACAAGGAAGACAACTGTGTTCCCATCAACCCTCTTGTAGACACAGGGTTCATCTTCATTCTTGATGAAACCAAACTGTTTGATCGCATCATCGAATCGAAGATTCCAGCTCCGAGAAGCTTGCTTTAGCCCATAAATGGACCTTTGCAGCTTGCATACCTTCCCAGTATGCTGTGGATCTACAAAACCCTCAGGTTGTGTCATGTACACATCCTCGAGCAAGTTTCCATTCAGAAATGCGGTTTTGACATCCATCTGCCAGATCTCATAATCGTGGTATGCTGCAATAGCAAGCAAGATCCGAATGGACTTAAACATCGCCACTGGAGAAAAGGTTTCATCATAGTCAATACCATGAATTTGCTTGAAACCTTTAGCCACCAATCGACCCTTATAGGTATGCGTAAGTCCATCCATGTCAGTCTTTCTCCTAAAGACCCACTTACACCTAATGGGTTTGACCCCTTCAGGTGGATCAACCAAAGTCCATACTTGGTTGGTGTACATGGATTCCATCTCGGATCTCATGGCCTCTAGCCATTTCTCAGAATCTGGGCTCATCACAGCTTCCTGATAGGAGGTAGGCTCATTCTCAATGAGCATTACGTCATCATGGTCAGACAAGAGAAATGAATATCTCTCAGGCTGACGACGTACCCTATCAGATCTGCGAAGAGGTAGGTCTACATGAACAGGTGGTTGTTCCACAACTCTTTGTGCAATAACCTCATCACCCACAACACTTTGTGGTTCCTGTTCAACCTCCATCAAGGCTTCAGTGCTATGGTCCTTATCTTGAATTTCTTCAAGATCGAAGGTACTCCCACTAGTTTTTCTAGAATCAAAATCCCTTTCTAGAAAAACTCCAGTCTTTGCCACAAACACTTTATGCTGACTGGGAATGTAGAAGTAATATCCCTTTGTATCCTTGGGATATCCAACAAAATAGCACCTATCGGATTTGGGTCCCAGTTTGTCTGAGACTTGACGTCGAACGTAAGCCTCACAACCCCAAATCCTCATAAAAGACATCATGGGATTTCTCCCTGTCCATATCGTATATGGTGTCTTTATCACAGCCTTGGATGGTACACGGTTAAGGGTAAAGGCTGCTGTGTCTAGAGCATATCCCCAAAAAGGATATAGGAAGATCTGTGTGACTCATCATAGATCATACCATATCCAATAGGGTACGATTCCTTTTTTCAGATACACCATTCCACTGTGGTGTTCCAGGAGGAGTGAGTTGGGATAGAATCCCACACTCAACTGGATAGTCACGAAACTCATGGCTAAGGTATTCACCACCTCGATCTGATCGAAGTATCTTAATACTCTTGCCAAGCTGGTTTTGTACTTCATTCTTGAATTCTTTGAACTTTTCAAAGGATTCTGATTTGTGTGTCATGAGATACACATAACCATATCTACTGAAGTCATCAGTAAATGTAATGAAGTACCTGTAACCACCTCTAGCAGCAACATTGAAAGGACCACATACATCACTATGTATAAGTCCTAACAAATCTGTTGCTCTTTCACTGTGTCCACTAAAGGGAGTCTTGGTCATCTTGCCTAAAAGGCAAGATTCGCATGTCTCATATGATTCAAAATCAAATGAGTCTAGCAGCCCATCCTTATGGAGCTGAGATAAGCGACTCTCATTTATGTGACCTAAGCGACAGTGCCAGAGATAAGTTTGGTTCAACTCATTTGACTTGAACCTCTTGGTACTTATGTTATAGATAGGGCTCTCTAAGTCTAGAAAGTAGAGTCCGTTCATTAGAGGTGCACTACAATAGAACATATCATTTAAATAAACTGAACAACATTTGTTCTTTATTATAAATGAAAATCCTTTTTTGTCCAAACAAGAAACTGAAATGATGTTCTTGGTTAAGGCAGGCACATAACAACATTCATCTAATTCTAATACAAGCCCAGAGGGCAAAGATAGATGATAAGTTCCTACAGCAACAGCAACAACTCTTGCTCCATTGCCTACTCGTAGGTCCACCTCGCCCTTTGTCAATGCCCTGCTATTTCTCAGCGCCTGCACATTGGTACAAATGTGAGATGCACATCCGGTATCTAATACCCATGATGAAGAAATAGATAGATTGACTTCTATAACATTTATACCTGAAGTAGAAGTCTCACTTCTTTTCTTCTTAAGATCTTCCAGGTAAGCTTTGCAGTTACGCTTCCAGTGTCCAGATTCCTTGCAGTGGAAGCAAGCTCCTTCCTTGGCTACCCCTCCTTTGGGTTTAAGTTCTTTGCCTTTGCCCTTGGCTTGAGACTTTCCCTTATCTTTAGGCTTGCCCTTGCCTTTCTTCTTTTGTACCATCAAAATGGTGTCAGATTTTCCCTTCTTAAGGTTAAGCTCAGCAGTTCTCAACATGCTGAGCATTTCAGGCAGTGGCTTATCAATTTCATTCATGTTATAATTCATGACAAATTGATTGAAGGCTTGTGGCAAAGATTGCAAGATTAGGTCAGTGGCCAGCTCTTGGCCAAGTGGGAATCCCAGCCTTTGTAGGTTTTCTACGTACCCAATCATCTTGAGTACATATGTACCTACGGGAGTCCCTTCTTGCATTTTGGACCCAAATAATGCCTTAGAGACTTCATATCTCTCATGTCTAGCTTGTCCTTGATATAGTTGACGAAGATGTCCAACCATATCATAAGCATTCATGAACTCATGTTGCTTCTGAAGCTCAGAGTTCATGGTCGCGAGCATTAGACATGACACATCTAATGCATCATCTTGATGCTTCTTGTAGGCATCTTTGTTAGCTCGCGAGCCACTGGCAGGAGGTGCCTCCGGAATGGGCTGCTCTAGGACATACAACTTCCTTTCTTGGGTGAGAACAATTCTCAGGTTCCTGTACCAGTCCAGGAAATTCGCTCCATTGAGCTTGTCCTTCTCAAGGACAGAACGCAGAGAGAGAGTGTTCGTGTTTGTTGACATAGTTATCTACAACATACAATGCAGAGAATTAATATCATATTCCTTTTATCATTTAATTAGGCCTTTAATCAAATGATGCTCCCACTGAATTATAGGAATTTTTGTAGAATCAAGTTATGGATGTGGTCAAACCACATTACTAGATTCATACAAACTAGCTATAATTCTTGCGGGACAAGATCCACATCATACTAAGCCTTGAGTTAGCTTTGGCTAAATCGCCCAAGACTTAGTATGATAGGTGGGTAACACATTACCGATTACATCTCTATGCAACTCTTGTTTATAGGATCAAGACCTACATTTACAAAAGACCTTGAGTTAGCTTTGGCTAAATCGCCCAAGATTTAGTGTAAATGCGATCTTGACCTATCGTTCCAACGATTGGAATATGCCTATAGTTCTACTCGATCCAATTGAGTTTAACTAGTTTTGCTCAATCTAATTGAGCTTACTCTAACCCAAGCGTGATAGGTGGGACCAAGATTGTCCCTCCGCACCCTACCAAGATAATATGCGTTGCTCTGCTTTGGCAGATTCAACAACAACAAATGATCGAGGTAGTGATGGGTATCAAGGCTCGGTAGGCATTTTCGAGTTGATTCGATTATGATCTAATCTAATCGTAATGTGTATCTTATACGCATTTAGGCCTTTATTATCCTATATTAGCATGCATCATTTACATACATTCATTATTCTAGCATGCATCATATACATACAAGAAAATTATCCTAGCATGCATCATATACATACAAGCATTATTCTACTAGCATGCATCACATACATACAAGCAAAATCAATTAAATATATATATATATATATATATATATATATATATATATATCAACATATATATATATAATTAAATGTGATATAGTCATGGCCCTACTACGATCTTCTCAAGCCAATGAGAAGATCGGACGGTCAACCTAAGGCTAGCGGCTTCTCCAAGCGCTTCCTTTGACCGCCATGTGTCGTCGTCACCCTTCTCGTAATCTCGTCTTTGAGTGGACTTTCCACCGCTCCATTTTGTACATTACAAATATGAAACTCGAGTTACATTCGAGTCTAAAAACTAATTACAACTAGAATATCAAAAGAAGAGTCACGCTTGGTCGCATACACTATACAACACGCACAACCACAAAATGGCACGCAGGCCGTATTATGAATTACAACACACATAATCCAATCAAATTGGGGTCATTGGGCCATGACAATCATAGAATTATACATAATTCTAAATTATGTATTTTTACAAAAATTTCTATAATTTTTCCTAATTTTTTTTTTCAAATTAATGAGTCACCTCTCCGTAACGGTCCCGCTAAGCGGTTTCCGGGCGCGATCGCAGGACAAAGCCCCTTTCGGGGATAGGGCAGCGCCCATACTCACAAAATTAACTTTGCGAGTGTCCCTACTACGATCCTACAGCGACTTAAGTCACTGTCCCAAAAACCTAAAGCGAGAACTCGCCGTTTCGGAGAGTTTTTCTCGACGGTTGAAGCCTACAAGTGTCCCAACACTTGTTGCTTCGACTCTTTGAGAAAAATACCCAAAAATTATATAAAATTAGGAAATTTACAGAAACATATAAATCTGTAATTTTTATATCTAATACAAAAATTACAAAGATGAAACACATACATGCTTCGCACGTGGCTCTGATACCATTGTTGGGTTTTTCCGAGCCGCAAAAACCGCTTTTTGCATTGTAGAAACCTCGGAAGCCCCGGCCACGGATCCGTGTGAAGTATAAAAATTATAAAACATGTATGTGCTTACTAAAACCCTAGATCTACTTTAGATCTAAGAGGTGAGATCATTACCCTCGATGCGATGCCCTTCGCAAATCCCGCTCGTCCAAAAGGTTGCCGGAACTCGAGAGTGTCAAGTGCACACTCCTCTATTGGTATCCACACAAGCAATAGGTGGAGAAAAATGCCTTAGAGTGTGCTAGCACTCCTTTAGGAATTTCGGCCAAGGAGGTTGGGAGAGGGAGAGAACTTGAGAGGAAGATGATCAAAGGTTGAAGATGATGGAATGAGTAACTCACAAAATGAATTCCCACTTTGAAACCCCTAAAGTGGCCGGCCACTTCAAGGAAGGGGGTTACATGCATGCATGTAACTCCCATGACCTTTGGTCTCCCTCATGATGTGGCACCAATTGACAAAGTCAATGATGATGTGGAGCATCATCATTGGCCGGCCATGCCAAGTCATCATCATGACATGACATTTGGTCAAGTCAAACTTGACCTTTCATCTTCCCTCTCAAGTCAAGTCAAACTTGATCTCTAATCTCCCATGGTTGATCAAATCTAACCACTTGACTCAAGTCAATTTAATTTAATGAATCTCTATTCATTTAATTTAAATTGATTTGATGAATCAAATCTAAATTAGACTCATTTAACACTTGAATCAACTTGAGTCTAACTCAATTAGTCTAATTTGGATTACTCTTAATCCAATTTGGTTCATCTCATGAACCTAATCCTCATGGTTCATTATATGAACCTAATCTCCATCTAATTGCTCTTATGTGTGTGACCCTATAGGTTCTTGTAACGTTGGCAATGTCCCTAAACCGATTTAGGAACATAAGCAATGAGCGGTATCTAGCAACACATCATTGCTACCCAAGTTACAAGAATGTTGAGCTCCAGCATCACCTTTGTGACTACTAATTGTGACTATCACAATTTGTGACAATGTCCCTCTATCCTTGACATCTAGATTGACCAATCGAGGCATAAACCGTGTCATCCTCGGTACAATCTAAATCTTGAACCCCAAGTAGACTCACTCTAATCAAATGAGCTCAATATCTCATATTGACTCATTTGGGCATGGCCATGCACTTCGTGGTCTCACTCTATCAAGAATATCGATGTCACCCCCGTTATATAGGAGGGATAGATCCCATCTACATCACTCACATCCCTCCGCATAATTTGTTACATACCCAGTAATCGCCTTTATAGTCCACCCATTTACGGGTGACGTTTGACGAAGCCAAAGTATGCAACTCCTTATGTAGGGAACCATGGTGACTTGAGGTCTAAGGACTAATAGTCATACTAATAGCCACATGAGAAAGTATATGACACTCATATAACGATCCATGATACTTTCTCATGGCGGGTCATTCAGTATACATTCTCCAATGCATACCCATGTGTCAACTTGATATCTTATATCCATGACTTGTGAGATCAAGTCATCTTGTTGACCTACATGCTAGTCTCTACGCATTAACATTGTCCCTGAATGTTAATACTCGACTAGGAATGATTAAGAGTAGTGTTCTCTATATCATCTCATTATCGATTCAACCAATCGATTGATATAGATAAGAACCTACTACTCAAGGACATTATTATATTTAGTTATTTGGCACCAATACAAGTAAATATAATAACCATGCCTTTATAAATAGGAATATGATACAATAAGGTCCATACAACAATCATCACATGATTGACTCTAGGGCTTTCACTAACATAAGGAACTGCCTTCATCTCCTCTATCTCCTCTATCTCCTCAGATGATCTAGGACACATCTCCTTAGATAAAGGAACTCCATGCCTGAAAGGTAGAAAATCCTTCTTGGAGTTCTGCATGCTAAAATGATCCATAATCGTGTCTATGTATGAAGCTTGGGATAAGCACAACATCCTTTTCCTGCGATCTCTTATAACCTTGATCCCAAGGATGTGTCCTACCTCTCCCAAGTCCTTCATATCAAACTGTTTGGACAACCATACTCTTACGTCCGATAACACCTTGATATTGTTATCAATCAACAAAATGTCATCTACGTATAGTACAAGAAATACCACTACGTTTCTGTCACATCTCTTGTATACACAAGACTCATCCGGACTTTGAATAAATCCATAAGACTGGATTACCTCATCAAAGTGGATGTTCCAAGACCTCGAAGCTTGCTTCAATCCATAAATGGACCGATTAAGCTTACCTACAAGATGCTCTTTACCCTTCGCAATGAATCCCTCTGGTTGCTTCATATAGATGTTTTCCTCAAGACTTCCATTAAGGAAAGCTATCTTGACATTCATCTGCCACACCTCATAATCCATATGAGCTGCTATGCATAAGAGAATCCGGATAGACTTAAGCATAGCTACCGGCGAAAAGGTCTCCTCATAATCGATATCCTCTTTCTGAGTATACCCCTTCGCAACAAGCCTTGCTTTGAAGGTCTCAACCTTCCCATCTATTCCTCTCTTTCTCTTGTAGATCCACTTGCATCCAATGGTTTTTACACCATCGGGTGGTTCTACTAGCTCCCAGACTTGATTTGAATCCATAGATTCAATCTCAGTATTCATTGCACTTTGCCAAGATGCTGTATCTTTATCTTTGATTGCTTCATCATATGTCCAGGGATCAGGTTCATGTTCGCCAGGGATCAAATCAGAAGATTCTCCCAAGAACATGAATCTATCCGGCTGTCTCACAACCCTCCCACTACGACGAGGTATCTCCTGTGTATCCTCTATGACACGCGGTGCAGTGACTTATGGTATATTCTCTTGTACCGATGGTACTGAAGAAGTGACTTCCCCTTTTAATTCCTCCAGAACAATTTTACTCTTGGACTTGTGGCTCATCACATAGTCTTCCTCTAGAAATCTGGCATTCATGCTAACGATCACCCTCTGATCTCTAGGACTATAAAACAAACCACCCTTCGTTCCTCTAGGATACCCAACGAACATGCGTACTTCTATACGAGGTTCCAACTTACCAGCATCTGCCTTCAGCACATGTGCTGGACTCCCCCATATCCGAATATGTCTTAGACTAGGCTTTCGCCCAATCCACAATTCTGTGGGAGTAGAAGGCACTGATTTAGATGGAACCAAGTTCAGAATGTACACCGCCGTATCTAGAGCATATCCCCAGAACGAATCTGGCAACTCAGAATAACTCATCATCGATCTAACCATCTCCATAAGAGTCCTATTCCTTCGCTCTGCTACACCGTTCCGCTGGGGTGTACCAGGTGCAGTCAATTGGGATTGAATCCCAGCCTCTGATAAGTAGTTCCTAAACTCTCCCAAGAGGTACTCACCACCACGATCAGATCATAGTGTCTTGATACTTTTACCTTGACGTTTCTCCACATCAGTCTTGAATTCTTTGAACTTGTCAAAGCATTCAGACTTGCGGCGCATCAGGTAAATGTATCCATATCTTAAGTAATCGTCTATAAAAGAGACAAAATACTCAAAACCACCACTAGCCTAGATAGACATAGGACCACACAAATCAGAATGAACCAATTCTAACATATCTTTGGCTCTATACCCCTTGGCCTTAAAAGGCCTCTTGGTCATCTTACCCTCCAAGCAAGATTCGCAGGTTGGGAGATCCTCCACCACTAATGAACCCAAAGGTCCATCAGCTATCAACCTTTGAATTTTGCTTAGGTTAATGTGACCAAGCCTAAGATGCCAAAGATACGTTTGGTTCATCTTCGAAGATTCTTTTCTCTTATTGGAATTAGAAGATGAGTTATTAACTTCAATTTGCATCGTGGGAGGTTTTGGTTAAAGTGTGTATAAATTTCCTATCAATGCACCCGAACAGATAATTTCCCTATTCCTTCTGTTGGACTTTTTCGAGCCGCAAAAACTGCTTTTTGCGTTGCGGAAACCTCGGAAGCCCCGGTCACGGATCCGTGCGAAGTATAAAAATAAAACTAACATGTATGTGTTTAATACCTTTAGATCTACTCTAGATCTACATGATAAGAAGTTACCCTTGAAGCGATGCCCTTCGCTTATCCCGCTCGTCCAAATGGATTGTCGGAACTCGAGAGTGTCAAGTGCACACTCCTCTATTGGTATCCACACAAGTAATAGGTGGAGAAAAGACAATCTTGAGTGTGCTAGCACTCCTTGAAGGTCTCGGCAATGGAGGATTGGGAGAGTAAGAGAGGAAGAGAGCCAAGGAAGAAGATGATCCAAGGAAGAAGAAGATGGAGTTACCCAAAATCAATTCTCTCCTCATCAAGAAGTGGTCGGCCACTTCAAGGCTTGGGAGGTTACATGCATGCATGTAACTCCAAGAGCCAATGGCTCTTGGTCTCCCTCATGAGGTGGCGCCACATGACAAGTCAATGATGATGTGGAGCATCATCATTGGTCAGCCATGCCAAGTCATCATCATGACATGACATTTGGTCAAGTCAAACTTGACCTTTCATCTTCCCTCTCAAGTCAAGTCAAACTTGACCTCTTATCTCCCATGGTTGATCAAATCCAACCATTTGATTCAAGTCAATTTTAATTTAATGAATCTTTTTTCATTAATTTAAATTTATTTGATGAATTAAATCTAAATTAGACTCATTCAATACTTGAATCAAATTGAGTCCAACTCAATTAGTCTAATTAGGATTACTCTTAATCCAATTTGGTTCATCACATGAACCTAATCCTCATGGTCCATCATATAAACCTAATCTCCATCTAATTGCCCTTTGTGTGTGACCCTATAGGTTCTTGTAACGTTGGCAATGTCCCTAAACCGATTTAGGATCATAAGCAATGAGCGGTATCTAACAACACATTATTGCTACCCAAGTTACAAGAATGTTGAGCTCCAACATCACCTTTGTGACTACTAATTGTGACTCTCACAATATGTGACAATGTCCCTCTATCCTTGACATCTAGATTGACCAATTGAGGTATAGACCATGTCATCCTCGGTACAATCTATATCTTGAACTCCAAATAGACTCACTCTAATCAAATGAGCTCAATATCTCATATTGACTCATTTGGGCATGACCATGCACTTCGTGGTCTCACTCTATCAAGAATATCGATATCACCCCAGTCATATAGGAGGGATAGATCCCATCTACATTACTCACATCCCTCCGCATAATTTGTTACATACCCAGTAATCGCCTTTATAGTCCACCCATTTACGGGTGACGTTTGACGAAGCCAAAGTATGCAACTCCTTATGTAGGAAACCATGGTGACTTCAGGTCTAAGGACTAATAGTCATACTAATAGCCACATGAGAAAGTATATGACACTCATATAACGATCCATGATACTTTCTCATGGTGGGTCATTCAGTATACATTCTCCAATGCATACCCATGTGTCAACTTGATATCTCATATCCATGACTTGTGAGATCAAGTCATCATATTGACTTACATGCTAGTCTCTACGCATTAACATTGTCCCTGAATGTTAATACTCGACTAGGAATGATTAAGAGTAGTGTTCTCTATATCATCTCATTATCGATTCAACCAATCGATTGATATAGATAAGAACCTACTACTCAAGGACATTATTATATTTAGTTATTTGACACCAATACAAGTAAATATAATAACCATGCCTTTATAAATAGGAATATGATACAATAAGGTCCATACAACAATCATCACATGACTGACTCTAGGGCTTTCACTAACAATCTCCCACTAGTACTAGTGTCAATCACCGTAGTATCTAATACCCAATGACCTAGTGTGACCATTATGCTTTTTCTGTGCTAAAGCCTTGGTCAAGGGATCTGCGATGTTAGCCTCTGTGGGTACTCTACAAATCTTCACATCTCCTCTATCGATAATCTCTCGAATGAGATGGAAGCGCCGTAGTATGTGTTTGGTCCGCTGATGTGAGCAAGGTTCCTTAGCCTGTGCAATCGCTCCATTGTTGTCACAATAGAGCTCTATGAGATCTGCTATGCTAGGAACCACTCCAAGCTCAATAATGAACTTGCGGATCCAAACTGCCTCCTTTGCTATCTCAGATGCAGCAATATACTCGGCTTCTGTTGTAGAATCAACAACTGTGTCCTGCTTCGAACTCTTCCAGCTCACAGCGCCACCATTCAAGCAAAACACGAACCCTGACTGCGATATATAATCATCCTGGTCAGTTTAAAAGCTGGCATCGCTGTAACCCTTTACAGTTAGCTCCTCATCGCCTCCAAATATTAAGAAATATTCTTTAGTCCTTCTCAAGTACTTAAGAATATTCTTGACTGCTATCCAGTGACGCTCACCTGGATCTGACTGGTATCTACTCGTCATGCTCAAAGCATACGAGACATCAGGACGAGTATATAGCATGGCGTACATGATAGATCCTATAGCAGATACGTAAGGGATCTTATCCATGTAGTCTCTCTCCTCTCTAGAAGAGGGACTTTGAGTTTTCGAAAGACACACCATGTGACATCGGCAGAAGTCCCTTCTTGGAATTCTGCATGGCAAATCGTAGTAATACCGTGTCAATGTATGTACTGTGACTTAGGCCAAGCAATCTCTTAGATCTATCTCTATAGATCTTGATGCATAGAATACAAGCTGCTTCACCTAAGTCCTTCATTGAGAAGCACGTCCCCAGCCAAGTCTTCACAGACTGTAGTGAAGGGATGTCATTCCCAATGAGTAGTATGTCATCCACATACAATACAAGGAAGACAACTGTATTCCCATTAACCCTCTTGTAGACACAGGGTTCATCTTCATTCTTGATGAAACCAAACTGTTTGATCGCATCATCGAATCAAAGATTCCAGCTCCGAGAGGCTTGCTTTAGCCCATAAATGGACCTTTGCAGCTTGCATACTTTCCCAGTATGCTGTGGATCTTCAAAACCCTCAGGTTGTGTCATGTACACATCCTCGAGTAAGTTTCGATTCAAAAATGCGATTTTGACATTCATCTGCTAGATCTCATAATCGTGGTATGCTGCAATAGCAAGCAAGATCCGAATGGACTTAAACATCACCACTGGAGAAAAGGTTTCATCATAGTTAATACCATGAATTTGCTCGAAACCTTTAGCCACCAATCGGCCCTTATAGGTATGCGTAAGTCCATCCATGTCAGTCTTTCTCCTAAAGACCCACTTACACCCAATGGGTTTGACTCCTTCAGGTGGATCAACCAAAGTCCATACTTGGTTGGTGTACATGGATTCCATCTCAGATCTCATGGCCTCTAGCTATTTCTCAGAATCTGGGCTCATCATAGCTTCCTGATAGGAGGTAGGCTCATTCTCAATGAGCATAACGTCATCATGGTCAGACAAGAGAAATGAATATCTCTCATGCTGACGACGTACCCTATCAGACCTGCGAAGAGGTAGGTCTACATGAACAGGTGATTGTTCCACAACTCTTTGTGCAATAACCTCATCACCCACAACACTTTGTGGTTCCTGTTCAACCTCCATTAAGGCCTCAGTGCTATGGTCCTTATCTTGAATTTCTTCAAGATCGAACGTACTCTCACTAGTTTTTCTAGAAACAAAATCCCTTTCTAGAAAAACCTCAGTCTTTGCCACAAACACTTTGTCCTGACTGGGAATGTAGAAGTAATATCCTTTTGTATCCTTGGTATATCCAACAAAATAGCACCTATCGAATTTGGGTCCCAGTTTGTCTGAGACTTGACGTCGAACGTATGCCTCACAACTCCAAATCCTCATAAAAGACATCTTGGGATTTTTCCCTGTCCATATCGTATATGATATCTTTATCACAACCTTGGATGGTACACGGTTAAGGGTAAAGGTTGTTGTGTCTAGAGCATATCCTCAAAAGGATATAGGAAGATATGTGTGGCTCATCATAGATCATACCATATCTACTATGGTACGATTCCTCCTTTCGGATACACCATTCCATTGTGGTGTTCCAGGAAGAGTGAGTTGGGATAGAATCTCACACTCAGCTAGATAGTCACGAAACTCATGTCTAAGGTATTCACCACCTCGATCTAATCGAAGTATCTTAATACTCTTGCCAAGCTGGTTTTGTACTTCATTCTTGAATTCTTTGAACTTTTCAAAGGATTCTGATTTATGTGTCATAAGATATACATAACCATATCTACTGAAGTCATCAGTAAATGTAATGAAGTACTTGTAACCACCTCTAGCAGCAACATTGAAAGGGCCACATACATCACTATGTATAAGTCCTAACAAGTCTGTTGCTCTTTCGCTGTGTCCACTAAAGGGAGTCTTGGTCATCTTGCCTAAAAGGCAAGACTCACATGTCTCATATGATTCAAAATCAAATGAGTCTAGCAACTCATCCTTATGGAGCTGAGATAAGCGACTCTCGTTTATGTGACCTAAGCGACAATGCCAGAGATAGGTTTGGTTCAACTCATTTGACTTGAACCTTTTAGTACTTATGTTATAGATAAGGCTCTCTAAGTCTAGAAAGTAGAGTCCGTTCATTAGAGGTGCACTACAATAGAACATATCATTTAAATAAACTAAACAACATTTGTTCTTTATTATAAATGTAAATCCTTTCTTGTTCAAACAAGAAATCAAAATGATGTTCTTAGTTAAGGCAGACACATAACAACATTCATCTAATTCTAGTACAAGCCCAGAGGGAAGAGATAGATCATAAGTTCCTACTGTTAGGACCCTTGGAATGGCTAGAGGGGGGGGTGATTAGCCTTTCTTTCTTTCTACAAAAATGTTAGCGGAAGCAATACAAATATAAGCACAAACAAAAACAAGAAACAAAGCTAACACCCAATGTAACGTGGTTCGGAGATGACGCTCCTACTCCACGGCAATCCGTAAGGTGGATTAGCCCTAATCAATCTTCACTAGAACCTCCTTTGGATGAACCAAGGTGGAGAAACCTTATCTTACAATGCACTCCTCTTCTTTACAATGATGGAAGATTAGGATTAGAGAAGAGGAGGTTTTGGATTGCTAAAAATACTTGGAAAGCTTGGTGAGCACGTAGGTGTAGTTTGGAGCAAGAGCACTAGCTTCACCAAGCTCCCCATGACCCCTTTTTATAGAAGAGGGGCTGTTTTTCCCGTTGGGCTTCGATCAGTCGACTGCCGCCAAAGCCAACGGCTTCTGAAATGCGATCTCCGCGGAGATTCGTAGCCGCAATCTCTAACGGCCAGGTGATCAGTCGACTGATCCCTCCATCGATCGGTGATGGGCGATCGATCAGTGATCAAATGCGATCAGTGAGGCCGCGTGCGTAGCGATATTCCTTGATCGATCGATGCCCTTGGCGATCGGTGATCCGCGATATCGATCATTGCTGCGAAGCGGTCGGTGATGGTTAGGGTTTTACCGACTTCGAACGCGACGATCGATTGATACATCGTATCAGTCGACTGATACTCATCAAGTATGAGTAATTCATACTTGATTTTTTACCCTAGACCTAGACTCAACCTTCTAGCTCTTCAATAAGCCTTGCGCCTTCAGGATCCCTCCGAGTCCGCGACTTGTTCATCCTTTGCGCTTTGCTTTCAAGAGCTTCCTTCGGTTTCGTCATGTCTTGGGTTGCCAAATGCTTGGACTTTACGCCGCCAAGACTACAAGCTTGAACTTATGCTGCCAAGACTTTACTTTGGACTTCCTTTGTCAAGGTTCACTTGGACTTTACGCTGCCAAGACTACAAGCTTGGTCTTACGCTGCCAAGTCCATCCCTTGTACTTCATTTGCCAAGATCATACTTGGACTTCCTTTGCCAAGATCATACTTGGACTTCCCTGTCACTTAAACATTTTCGCAATTAGATCACAAGATATTGCCTAACTTAGATGATTATCCAAACATCAAAACATATATAAATGCTTGGAGCATTGTTGCACCAACAATCTCCCCCTTATCCAAACATCAAAACATATATAAATGCTTGGAGCATTGTTGCACCAACAATCTCCCCCTTTTTGATGTTTGGCAATCATTTGAGTTAGGTCTTTAAATACACACATAATCAAATTTTCAATATGAATTATAACTTAAACACTCCTTCTCCCCCTTTGACATACATCAAAAACGAAGGATTCAAACATGAAGGAAATAATGTGTTAGATCTTGGACTAAGGTACAATATTGAAATTAAGCTCCCCCTTAATCCAAGATATGCTTTATAATGTGTAAACAATAGTTGAAGCAAAGCATACCAAAAATTCAAAAATTAAGTCCTAACTTTGCACCAACAATGGTTTTGGGGATGAAAAAGATATAATTTATGAAAACTCCCCCTAAAACACTGCATTAGTCAGTCCTAAATCTTGTTTATACGCAATATTATCATACTATAGTGTTAGGACATCAAAGATACACCAAATATCATAAAATGGAGTTTATTATCAGAAAACGATTATATCAGTCATGGTTTACGAACGATCATTCTAATGAAATTTGACCTTTTCATCCCAATTTCAGAAATGCGGTAGAAATTCCAGAATTCTCGAAAAATCACGAAATTTTGCGTACACATTTCTGAATTCATACTTGATCAAGGAAAAATAATTTGAAAAATATATATTTTCCAGATTACAAGATTGATACAAACTTGGAACCTATCAAAAGTTCTAAAGATTTTGCAAACTTTGCATCACTTTTGTGTTCCAATTGAAAACTGTTTGTCAAAATATGATGAACATAGTTTAAAATATAATATTATTTGGAATTTCCAACCATGTTCTTTGAGCTATGTATTCATTACTTGAATACAAGCCTTCCCAATGATTGGTCCATAAGGTATTCATGTCTCTAGGTGTAGTATTGGCTCATAGTAATGCATCATAACAAGCATGATGAGTCAAGTACACCTTCCCTATCATCTCACATGTTTCTAAGTATTTCAATACAAAAATCAAGGTTTCTTAAGGCTTTTGTGAGATGCATCAAGGTATTAAAGAAGCTATATAAGTATAAGATCATGCAAATCTAGAATTTTACTCTACAAAGCACATACCAAGCTCTCTCCTTAATGATGAAAATTCAGCTTCGGGAAGAGCTTTGGTGAAGATATCGGTAAGGTTGGACTTATATTCTACATAATTAAGTTCAATATCCCCTCTTGCCACATGATCTCTTATGAAGTGATGTTTCACTTCAATGTGCTTGGTCCTAGAGTGATGTACCGGATTTTTGGTCAAGTTGATGGTACTCACATTATCACAATAAACTTTAATATTAGAGTAGTGTAGCTCATAGTCCACAAGAGTATGTCTCATCCAAAGTAATTGAGCTACACAACCACCCATAGCCACATATTCGGCTTCGGTGGTTGATAAAGCAACACAATGTTGCTTCCTACTACTCCAGCTAACTAGGGAGGACCCAAGAAATTGGCATCCACCACTAGTACTCTTCCTATCCAATTTGCACCCGGCATAATCGAAATCGGTATAACCAAGCAATTCAAATGACTTAGTCCTAGGATACCAAAGTCCTATATTTAGGGTGCCTTTAATATATCTTAATATTCTTTTGACGGCTACCAAATGTGATTCTTTGGTACAAGATTGGTATCTTGCACACATACCTATCACAAATAAAATGTCGGGTCTACTAGCGGTTAGGTATAGTAAGCTACCAATCATACTCCTATACAGTTTAAGATCAATTGATTTACCTTCATGATCACTATCTATTCTAGTGCTAGTGTCCATAGGAGTGGTTACAATTTTGGCATTTTCCAAACCAAATTTCTTGATCATTTCATTTGCATATTTGGTTTGATAAATATGAATACCCTCATTGGTTTGTTTGACTTGTAAACCTAGGAAAAAGGTAAGCTCTCCAACCAAACTCATTTCAAATTCATTTTCTATATTTTTTATAAAGTCTTGAAGAAGATCATCATTTGTTGACCCAAAAATGATATCATCAACATATACTTGGGCTATGAATATATCTTTTAATGTTGACTTTATAAACAAAGTTTGATCTACTTGGCCTCTTCTAAAATCCTTAGAAATTAAGAAGGATGACAATCTTTCATACCATGCCCGGGGAGCTTGTTTTAACCCATATAATGCTTTCCTAAGCTTACATACATGATTTGGATAATCTATGTTCTCAAATCCGGGTGGTTGCTCTACATATACTTCCTCCTTAATAAAACCATTTAAGAATGCCGATTTAACATCCATTTGGTAAAGTTTAAATCCCATGTAGGAAGCATACCCTAAAAGAATCCTAATAGATTCTAACCTTGCAACCGGGGCATAAGTCTCATCATAGTCAAGCCCCTCAACTTGATTGAAACCCCTAGCAACCAACCTAGCCTTATTTCTAGTGATATTTTCTTGATCATCTAGCTTATTCCTAAAGACCCATCTTGTAGTAATTATGGTGCTATCATTGGGTCTAGGTACTAATTCCCACACTTGACTTCTCTCAAATTGAGTCAATTCATCTTGCATTGCCAAAATCCAATCCGGATCATGTAATGCATCATTGATCGATTTGGGCTCAATTTGTGAGATAAGAGCAACTTGACTAGTAGGAGGTCTATGAAATGACCTAGTTCTTACTCCTTGAGATAGATCTCCTACTACTTGGTCAAGTGGATGATCTTGATGAATTCTTAGGAATTCTTAGGTTTCTAGAAGGGGTTTCAATTTGATCATTGTTATCTTCCACCCTTCTTTCATCATCGGAGTCTCCTCTTCCTCCCCCTTGATCATTACCCCTAATGGTCAAATTTTGAAGTTTTTGGGTAATGTCTTGATTATTGTCATTAATATCCTTATCAATGGAGGACTTTCTAGGGTAGGTACTAGTAGTTTCATCAAATTGAACATTGGAAGACTCCTCAATCCCTTTGGTTCTCTTATTGTAGACTCTATACCCTCTACTTGTGGATGAGTATCCAACTAGGATTCCCTCATCCGCTTTTGATTCAAATTTTCCTAAGTTATCTTTGGTGTTTAGAATATAAACTTTACATCCAAAGACTTTGAAATAATGAATTGTGGGTATAGTCCCATTCCATAATTCAAATGGTGTTTTTCCTAAAAACCTATGGATTTGAACCCTATTTTGGATATAGCAAGCGGTATTAACCGCTTCCGCCCATAAGTAGCTAGGTAGAGAATATGCATTAAGCATGGTCCTAGCCGCCTCTTGTAGGGCACGATTTCTCCTTTCCACCACCCCATTTTGTTGGGGTGTTCTAGGACAAGAGAACTCATGTTTGTACCCTTGCTCTAAACAAAATTGTGAAAATTTTAGGTTTTCAAATTCACCACCATGATCACTACGGATCCGGTTGATTTTGAGACTCTTTTCATTTTCAACCCTTTTACTAAATCCTATGATTATTTCTAAGGTATCATCCTTATGTTTCATAAAATAGACCCAAGTATACCTAGAAAAATCATCTACTATAACCAAACAATATTTATTACCATTTAAAGATGGAGTACTATGACAATCAAATAAGTCAAGATGCAATAATTCTAATGGTAAAGAGGTATTGGTTAGGGTTTTACCTTTGTGTGATGCCTTTGTTTGTTTTCCTTCTTGGCATGCATCACACAATTTGTTCTTGACATACTTGATCTTTGGTAGCCCTTTGACCAACTCCATCTTGGCTACCTTGGCTATGTTTTTCATGTTGATATGCCCCAATCTTCTATGCCATAGCCAACTTTCCTCTTCTTTTGCAACAAAACACTTAGTAGAAATGTTAGAAGCATATGAAAGATCAACATAATAGATATTTGATTTCCTATATCCAACTAACATGCAATCATTTAATTCCTTGTGTCTAATCATGCATTTAGAGGATTCAAAGGAGACATGATAGTTTGCATCACAAAGTTGACTAACACTTAATAAATTAAATTTCATATTTTCAACTAACAAGACTTTGTGAATAACAATTTTGGGGGATACCTCAATTGTTCCTCTACCTAATATCTTGAGTTTTCCACTATTCCCAAAGGACACCGCTCCCTTCTTCACATATTTAATTGTGGAGAACTTGCTCACATCCCCGGTCATATGTGTTGAGCAACCGCTATCCACAATTCACATACCTCGCTCTCCTACCTAAATCACATGAAAAACACAAGCTTTTGATACCCAAACATTTGGACCGGTAACATTAAGTAAAAACTTCTTAGGTACCCAAGCTTTCTTAACCTTACCCTTAATAGTTGCTTTCCTATTTATTAATGAAATATAAGCAACTTCTTTTTCTTTTGGCTTATATCCTAAACCGGCCTTGTTATAAACCGCTCTTTGCCTACTAAGAATCATATCAAGACACTTTGAGCCATTTGAAAATTTTTCTAAACATACTTTCAATTCACTAACCTCATCCTTAAGTTTGTCATTTTCTTCCTTAAGCATGCAAGAGTCAATATGTGAAATCTTTTCACCCCTAATGGCCTTTAGTTCTACCTTCATGCTCTTAACCTTAGATTTTGACTTATCTAGAGCTTCTTTAAGATAGGCAATTGATTTATAAAGAAGCTTAATCTTGGGAGAATTCATTACCTCATCGTCAATAGATGACGATTCATCATGAAGAGTCTTCTTGGCTTGATGTGCCGGAATCATCTTCTAATGCCATGAGTGCCACATGGCGTGTAATGTGGCAAAGCTCATCATCGGAGGAAGAGTCTTCAACGCTTGGTGTGTCCCATGTGGTTTGAGCCACCATAGCCTCCTTCTTCTTCTTCTCCTTTTTGTCCTTCTTTTTCTTTTCTTTTCCTCCTTCTTCTTTAGCTCCGCAATTCGGCTTTATGTGTCCCTTCTTGTTGCAAGCATGACAAATCACATTATTACTAAAACTTGAATTACCACTAAATTTACCTTTTGAGGAATGAGACCCCTTCCTTGCTTCTCTATTCTTGAACTCTTTTGACCTTCTATAAAGCTTCTTGACAAAATTTGTCATTTCACTAGATGAGTCTTCATCACTACTTGACTCATTCTCGGACTCGGATGATGATGATGCTTCTTTTCTTTCCTTCTTCTTCTTTTCTTTCTTCTCAACAAATAGAGCTAAACCCTTTTCCTTAGAGGACATGTTAGTTTGCTCATGTAATTGAACTCACAAAATAATTCATCAATTTTAATTTAGATCCTAGTTACCTTAATGGCATCAACTATAGAAGTCCATAAAGAATTTCTAGGAAATGCTTGTAAAATATACCTTACCAAATCCCGGTTGTCAACTCGCTCACCTATGATATGGAGTCCGTTCACAATTTTCTTGAACCTTCCATGCATTTGACTTACGGTTTCATGCATCTTCATTTGGAAGGCTTGAAGTTGTCCAACTAATAGGTCCTTCTTGGCCCTCTTTGATTCCTTGGAACCTTCATTTAGCTCAATGAGCTTTTCCCATAGCTCCTTGGCGGATTCAAAAGGCCCCACCTTGTTGAGTTGCTCCATTGTGACGCCGCATTGGATGGTGAGGACGACCTTTGCATTTGATTCAAATTTCTTGTTTATTTCTCTTGTCCAATCCTTGCTTAGAATAGGATGTCCATGTTCATCCACCGGTTCTTCGAAGCCATCTACAATACTATGCCAAATTTCAATATTACTCATAAGATAGTACTTCATCCTACCTTTCCAATATGCAAAATGGCTCCCATCGAAGAGCGGTGGCTTAGCGGTGCTATATCCCTCTTGAAGAGCCATTGATGTCTTGGTTGATGTTGAGATCTTCCAAGCTATCCGGGCTCTGATACCACTTGTTAGGACCCTTGGAATGGCTAGAGGGGGGTGATTAGCCTTTCTTTCTTTCTACAAAAATGTTAGCGGAAGCAATACAAATATAAGCACGAACAAAAACAAGAAACAAAGCTAACACCCGATGTAACGTGGTTCGGAGATGACGCTCTTACTCCACGGCAATCCGTAAGGTGGATTAGCCCTAATCAATCTTCACTAGAACCTCCTTTGGATGAACCAAGGTGGAGAAACCTTATCTTACAATGCACTCCTCTTCTTTACAATGATGGAAGATTAGGATTAGAGAAGAGGAGGTTTTGGATTGCTAAAAACACTTGGAAAGCTTGGTGAGCACGTAGGTGTAGTTTGGAGCAAGAGCACTAGCTTCACCAAGCTCCCCATGGCCCCTTTTTATAGAAGAGGGGCTGTTTTTCCCATTGGGCTTCGATCAGTCGACTGATGCTTACCATCAGTCGACTGCCGCCGAAGCCAACGGCTTCTGAAACGCGATCTCCGTGGAGATTCGTAGCCGCAATCTCTAACGGCCAGGTGATCAGTCGACTGATCCCTCCATCAGTCGACTGATGGGGTGATCAGTCGAGTGATCAAGGCAGCAGTCGAGTGAGACTGCATTCTATGGCAATATTCCCCTTGACTACCGATCGATGCCCTTGGCGTCGGTCGATCACAGATAGTCGATCGCCGCCGCTGACCGATGGTTAGGGTTTTACGACTCGGTCGAACACTGACGGTCGGATCGATACATCGTCGATCGATACTCATCAAGTATGAGTAATTCATACTTGATTTTATACCCTAGACCTAGAATCAACCTTCTAGCTCCTTAATAAGCCTTGCGCCTTCAGGATCCCTCCGAGTCCGCGACTTGTTCATCCTTTGCGCTTTGCTTTCAAGAGCTTCCTTAGGTTTCGTCATGTCTTGGGTTGTCAAATGCTTGGACTTTACGCCGCCAAGACTACAAGCTTAGACTTATACTGCCAAGACTTTACTTTGGACTTCCTTTGTCAAGGCTCACTTGGACTTTACGCTGCCAAGACTACAAGCTTGGTCTTACGCTGCCAAGTCCATCCCTTGTACTTCCTTTGCCAAGATCATACTTGGACTTCCTTTGCCAAGATCATACTTGGACTTCCCTGTCACTTAAATATTTTCGCAATTAGATCACAAGATATTGCCTAACTTAGATGATTATCCAAACATCAAAACATATATAAATGCTTGGAGCATTGTTGCACCAACAATCTCCCCCTTATCCAAACATCAAAACATATATAAATGCTTGGAGCATTGTTGCACCAACACCTACAGCAACAGCAGCAACCCTTGCTCCATTGCCAACTCGTAGGTCCACCTCGCCCTTTGTCAATGCCCTGCTATTTCTCAGCGCCTGCACATTGGTACAAATGTGAGATGCACATCCGGTATCTAATATCCATGATTAAGAAATAGATAGATTGACTTCTATAACATTTATACCTGAAGTAGAAGTCTCACTTCTCTTCTTCTTAAGATCTTCCAGGTATGCCTTGCAGTTACGCTTCCAGTGTCCAGCTTCCTTGCAGTGGAAGCAAGCCCCTTCCTTGGCCACCCCTCCTTTGGGTTTCAGTCCCTTGCCTTTGCCCTTGGCTTGAGACTTTCCCTTACCTTTAGGCTTGCCCTTGCCTTTCTTCTTTTGCACCATCAAAATGACGTCAGTTTTTCCCTTCTTAAGGTTGAGCTCAGCAGTTCTCAACATGCTGAGCATCTCAGGCAGTGGCTTATCAATTTCATTCATGATAAATTGATTGTAGCTTTGCGGCAAAGACTGCAAGATCAAGTCAGTGGCCAGCTCTTGGCCAAGGGGGAATCCCAATCTCTGTAGATTTTCTACGTACCCAATCATCTTGAGTACATATGGACCTACGGGAGTCTCATCTTGCATTTTGGAACCAAACAGTGCCTTAGAGACTTCATATCTCTCGTGCCTTGCTTGTCCTTGATATAGTTGACGAAGATGTTCAACCATATCATAAGCATTCATGAACTCGTGTTGCTTCTGAAGCTCAGAGTTCATGGTCGCGAGCATTAGACATGACACATCTAATGCATCATCTTGATGCTTCTTGTAAGCATCTTTGTCAGCTCGTGAGGCAGTGGCAGGAGGTGCCTCCAGAATGGGTTGCTCCAGGACGTACAACTTCTTTTCTTGGGTGAGAACGATTCTCAGGTTCCTGTATCAGTCCAGGAAATTTGCTCCATTGAACATGTCCTTCTCAAGGACAGAATGCAGAGAGAGAGTGTTTGTGTTTGTCAACATAGTAATCTACAACATACAATGCAGAGAATTAATATCATATTCCTTTTATCATTTAATTAGGCCTTTAATTAAATGACGCTCCCACTGAATTATAGGAATTTTATAGAATCGAGTTATGGATGTGGTCAAACCACATTACTAGATTCATACAAACTAGCTATAATTCCTGCGGGACAAGATCCACATCATACTAAGCCTTGAGTTAGCTTTGGCTAAATCGCCCAAGACTTAGTACGATCGGTGGGTAACATATTACCGATTACATCTCTATGCAACTCTTATTTATAGGATCAATACCCACATTTACAAAAGACCTTGAGTTAGCTTAGGCTAAATCGCCCAAGATTTAGTGTACATGCGATCTTATTCTATCTTTCCAACGATTGGAATATGCCTATAGTTCTACTCGATCCAATTGAGTTAACTAGTTTTACTCAATCTAATTGAGCTTACTCTAACCCAAGCCTTGATAGGCGAGACCAAGATTGTCCCTCCGCTCCCTACCAAGATAATATGCGTTGCTCTGCTTTGGCAGATTCAACAACTACAAATGATCGAGGTAGTGATGGGTATCAAGGACCTGGTATGCATTTACGAGTTGATTCGATTAAGATCTAATCTAATCGTAATGTGTATCATATACACATTAAGGCCTTTATTATCCTATATTAACATGCATCACATACATATAAGCATTATTCTAGCATGCATCATATACATACAAGAAAAATATCCTAGCATGCATCATATACATACAAGAATTATTCTACTAGCATGCATCACATACATACAAGCAAAATCAAATATATATATATATATATATATATATATATAATCAACTGTAATGTGGTCATGTCCCTACTACGATCTTCTCAAGCCAAAGAGAAGATCGGACGGTCAACCTAGGGCTAGCGGCTTCTCCAAGCACTTCCTTTGACCGCCATGTGTCGTCGGCATCCTTCTCGTAACTTCGTCTACAAGTGGACTTTCCACCGCTTCATTTTGTACATTACAAAGATGAAACTCGAGTTACATTCGAGTCTAAAACTATTTACAACTAGAATTTCAAAAGAAGAGGTACGGCGCGCATGTCGCATACACTATACAACACACACAACCACAAAAATGGCACGCAGGCCGTATTATGAATTACAACACATTAAGTCCAATCACATTGGGGTTCTTTGGCCATGACCATCACAGAATTATACATAATTCTAAATTATGTATTTTACAGAAAATTTCTATAATTTTTCCTTTTTTTTTCAATTTTATGAGTCACCTCTCCGTAACGATCCCACTGAGCGGTTTCCGGGTGCGATCGCGGGACAAGGCCCCTTTCGGGGTTAGGGTCAGCGCCCATACTCACAAAATAAACTTTGCGAGTGTCCCTACTACAATCTTACAATGACTTAAGTCACTGTCCCAAAAACCTAAAGCGAGAACTCGCTGTTTCGGAGAGTTTTTCTCGATGGTTGAAGCCTATAAGTGTCCCAACACTCGTTGCTTCGACTCTTCGAGAAAAATACCCAAAAATTCTATAAAAATAGGAAATTTATAGAAACATAAAATTCTGTAATTTTTATATCTAATACAAAAATTACAAAAAACGAAACACATACATGCTTCACACGTGGCTCTGATACCACTGTTGGACTTTTCCGAGCCGCAAAAACCGCTTTTTGCGTTGCGGAAACCTCGGAAGCCCCGACCACGGATCCGTGCGAAGTATAAAACTAAAACTAACATATATGTGTTTAATACCTTTAGATCTACTCTAGATCTACATGATAAGAAGTTACCCTTGAAGCGATTCCCTTCGCTTATCCCGCTCGTCCAAATGGATTGCCGGAACTCGAGAGTGTCAAGTGCACACTCCTCTATTGGTATCCACACACGCAATAGGTGGAGAAAAGACAATCTTGAGTGGGCTAGCACTCCTTGAAGGTCTCAGAAATGGAGGATTGGGAGAGCAAGAGAGGAAGAGAGCCAAGGAAGAAGATGATCCAAGGAAGAAGATGATCCAAGGAAGAAGAAGATGGAGTTACCCAAAATCAATTCTCTCCTCATCAAGAAGTGGCCGGCCACTTCAAGGCTTGGGTGGTTACATGCATGCATGTAACTCCAAGAGCTAATGGCTCTTGGTCTCCCTCATGAGGTGGCACCACATGATAAGTCAATGATGATGTGGAGCATCATCATTGGCTGGCCATGCCAAGTCATCATCATGACATGACATTTGGTCAAGTCAAACTTGACCTTTCATCTTCCCTCTCAAGTCAAGTCAAACTTGACCTCTTATCTCCCATGGTTGATCAAATCCAACCATTTGATTCAAGTCAATTTTAATTTAATGAATCTCTATTCATTAATTTAAATTTATTTGATGAATTAAATCTAAATTAGACTCATTCAATACTTGAATCAAATTGAGTCCAACTCAATTAGTCTAATTAGGATTACTCTTAATCCAATTTGGTTCATCACATGAACCTAATCCTCATGGTCCATCATATGAACCTAATCTTCATCTAATTGCCCTTTGTGTGTGACCCTATAGGTTCTTGTAACGTTGGCAATGTCCCTAAACCGATTTAGGAACATAAGCAATGAGCGGTATCTAGCAACACATCATTGCTACCCAAGTTACAAGAATGTTGAGCTCCAACATCACCTTTGTGACTACTAATTGTGACTCTCACAATATGTGACAATGTCCCTCTATCCTTGACATCTAGATTGACCAATTGAGGCATAGACCGTGTCATCCTCGGTACAATCTATATCTTGAACTCCAAGTAGACTCACTCTAATCAAATGAGCTCAATATCTCATATTGACTCATTTGAGCATGGTCATCATGCCATTGGTCTCACTCTATCAAGAATATCGATGTCACCCCATCATATAGGAGGATAGATCCCATCTACATCACTCACATCCCTCCATAATTTGTTACATACCCGATCGCCTTTATAGTCCACCCATTTACGGGTGACGTTTGACGAAGCCAAAGTATGCAACTCCTTATGTAGGGAACCATGGTGACTTCAGGTCTAAGGACTAATAGTCATACTAATAGCCACATGAGAAAGTATATGACGCTCATATAATGATCCATGATACTTTCTCATGGCGGGTCATTCAGTATACATTCTCCAATGCAACCCATGTGTCAACTTGATATCTCATATCCATGACTTGTGATATCAAGTCATCGTGTTGACCTACATGATAGTCTCTACGCATTAACATTGTCCCTGAATATTAATACTCGACTAGGAATGGTTAAGAGTAGTGTTCTCTATATCATCTCATTATCGATTCAACCAATCGATTAATATAGATAAGAACCTACTACTCAAGGACATTATTATATTTAGTTATTTGGCACCAATACAAGTAAATATAATAACCATGCCTTTATAAATAGGAATATGATACAATAAAGTCCATACAACAATCATCACATGATTGACTCTAGGGCTTTCACTAACACCTTCTTATAACAACTCTGTCATTAAAAGAAATAGCATATCCATCCATAAACAATTTAGAAACTGAAATTAAATTCTTTCTAAATAAGGGTACATAAAGGCAATTCTTAAGAACCAAAAGTTTATTTTTCTCAAAAGATAAATGAACATCTCCCACTGCAATAACCACCACCTTCGTGGCATCACCCAAGTACACGGTAATCTCCCCCTCAGCCAGTCGTCTGGTTTTTTGGAACCCCTGTAAAGTATTGCAGACATGATCAGTGGCTCCCGTATCTACACACCAGGTGTCGGTAGATGACACCGCTAAACATGTTTCAACGACTAGACCAAAAGATATACCTTTGTTCTTGCGGTTGGGGCAGTCCTTCTTCCAGTGTCCAGTCTGCTTACAAGTGAAGCACTTGCCTTTCGGCTTCTTCACTCCTCCCTGAGTACCTCCCACCGCCTTTTCCCCAGTTTATTTCTTCTTCTTCTTGCCTTTCGGCTTAGAAGTAGAAACCTTTTGGGTCACCATGGCATGTGCTTGAGCACTCTGACGAAATAGCCCCTCTGCCGCCTGGAGTTCTGTCAGAAGTTCTGCCAACGAATACAACCTCTTGTTCATATTGTAGTTCAGGCAAAACTGTTCAAAACTCCTAGGTAGAGACTGGAGAATGATATCGACCTGGGTTTCCCCATCGATCTCAGCTCTGAGGACTTCCAACTCATTCAAATGAGCCATCATCTTGAGAACATGATCCCTCACGGGTGTTCCCTCGATCATGGTGGTCGTCATCAAGTTTCTCATGACTTCTTGTCTCGCAGCCCGATTTTGGTGTCCAAAAGCTCTTTGAGATTGAGCATCATGTCATAAGCTCTGGACATGGCTTGATGCTGATGTTGCAGTACATTTCACATAGATGCCAAAATGTAACACCGCACCATCTCATCGGCCTTTACACACTTCTTATAACTCTCTCTCCCCTTTTCCCCAGAATCTTCTGCATGCTTAGGAGGGCACTCTTCGAGGAGTACATATTTGTATTCCTCAACAGTCAAGACAATATCTAGATTCCTCTTCCAATCAACATAGTTGGATCCAGTAAGTTTGTTCTCTTTCAGTATCACAGCAAGTGGGTTGAAAGTCATTTTGAAAGAAAACCTAAGAATCACATAAATCAAAACATTATATTTCAAAAAATTATTGATTCCTCAAACAATAAAATTTTAAAATCAACCAACACCTCAAAACACCGAGAATATCGTATGCCACAATAGTGTGGACGTATACAAATTCTACATTTGTAAGAGGAGGTTTTACCCATTAATTTTACTATCTTGTCAACATAACTTTTTGACAAGTAAAATTAATAGTTGGTTCCTCTTTGGCCCTACAAATAAAAGCAGTGACTCCGATGGGGAGGATACTTATATTTGTATCTAAGTGTTCACCATTACTCGCTACCAAGGTAATTATCTCGGGTTATGTGCCTTCCGATGGGGAAGTGCACATGCTCCTTAATAATTCCCTATAACCATATTTGACCTTGTGATCTGCAAACAAACTCATCTGATGGGGAGGAAGGCACTCAGAGCCGACGCGCAAGTTTGTTTGTATCACTTATCAAATCGTAATGGAGGCCGTGGGAATTTATAAAAATTTCCCTCTCCCACTTAGTAATTTGAAATTGAGGAATTTTCCTATCCTACAACATGTATATAAAAAAAAAAGCAATAAATATGAAAAATAAATTATTTTCCAACTATTATGGATTTTGTCTTCAATATGTCTCCCGTCGCAACGCCTTCTCGTCTGCTCCTCCTACGCCATGTACAAGCCATCCGGAGATCCGAGCCGAGACTGTAACCTATTTAATTTACATCCATCGATCCTATACTCCACGAGGGAGTGTACATGAAATCTAGATCGAAAGTAAACTAAAATAAAGAGTGGCTAAACAATGTCGTATCTAATTTACAAAAAATCAAATACTAGCCTCGTCAACCCTGAGGATTCAACAAAATATACACATACAATCACATACACACATATGACCATAATAGTCGAATCTTATGCCTGCAACCAAAGAGTTAAACTATGCATATTCTACTATTATCCGGCACATATAATATATGAAAAGTGCATAAAAATTAACCGAATCCTAAACACACAAAACCGGAAACCTTGGCTCTGATACCAATTGTAGGGTTTTGCTTATCGAGTCCGTGAGGGGAAACTTCGTTTCCCACTTCACCTCGGTTGCTTGTTCATGGCGATCCCATCGATGTCCCCGGATTAAAAAATTTAATCCTAGACAAAAGGAATTGCCCAAACAAGCAAGTCATCGTCGTGCTATTCGTTTAGAGAGGTCACTTGAACAAACTCGTTGTACAAGCGACCAACCTCTATTCTACGAGTAGCCGTGGAATAGACGATGTCCGGATCGCCGGTTTTTGTGTTTATATTCGGGATCCAAGTATTATTTAGCCACAAACAGAATTTATCATGCTCATAATTGGAAAAAACAAATACAAGCAAGTAACAAAAGAGAATAGAGAATATGTATACCTCTCGATCTTCTAATGTATGACCTTCCTCCTTTCAGACGTCGTGTGGGCGATGATCTACCAAAAGTTGAAGCTCCTAGATCGCCAATCTTTCTTCCTTGCTCATTCCGAGCAAGAGGAAGAATAGAAACAAAGCTCTATTCCTTCTTTCAACCAATCAACAACCTCCAAGGAAGGAGCTTGCCGCCGGCCAAGAAGGAGGAGGAGATTATGGTGGAAACCGGCCAAGACACCAAGGGAAAGCCCTATATCTTGTTTCCACCACCTAAGGAGAAGGAGAAGAGGGTCTTTGGCTGCCGGCCAATGGATGGAAAGGGCTGAAAAAATCTGCTGGACGCCGACCACCTTGAAGGAAGAAGAAGAAAGGAAAATACTTCCTTATTTGGTGCCACCCAAGCCTCCAAAACCCTAAGCCTCCAAACCCTAATCCTATCTCAATTAGGATTCATAAGTTTCCACCCACCCCTTGCCCTCCTTTTATAGAGTTAGGGATAAGCCATGTTTTAATCTCCACCATTGGTTCTAGGGATTTAATCTCAACCGTCGGATCTAGAGATTTAATCTCAACCGTCGGATCTAGAGATTTAATCTCTACCTTTGGATCTAGAGTTTTGTTTCTATCCATTGGATCTAAGCTTCATGAGGTGTTAATAGGCTACATTAGGGACCATGAGGAGGAGTTGGATCTTGGCCACCCATGGATCAAGCCAACATAAAATCCGATCAATTAATGATAATCCAATTCACTAAAGGATTATCATTGATCTACCTCACTAACCCCCATAAGATAATATGGGCTCCATATATTATTTGTATATTTTCTCCCCGTGTTTAAGATCTCGAATGTCCGTCGATTAATTAATTTACTGACCATTAATTAATCAACATCTAACTCCATGAGTAGTACCACTCAACCTTTTCATCATGCCGGACCAAGTCCACCTGCAGGGTTTACATGATGAACCTTATGAGCTCCTCAAGGGGACATCATCATCCTAATATATAGGACACGGTTTCCTCCTATAATCAACGGCACACCATATAAATAATATCATCTCCCAACTTACCGAGCCTATCGATTTAATCTATAAATCTCGCCCATTGGTAAATCAAAGAGATGAATACTAAGTATATGTGCCCGTTATTATATCGGGATTAAGAGCATGTACAAAATAATATCTGAGGTCCGATTCGATTATGTAGTCAGCAATAAATCGAATCACCTCTAAGTCGGTCATGCTCAATACACACAAAGTGCACTAGTGTGATTCTATGGTCAAGACAAACCAATACCAAATCACACTACAACCATTCCGATAGTTTGTCCAAAGTCATCTCGGTTGTGAGCCTTCACTTGTACTTTACAAGGAGCCGATAACATGATCTCCCGTGTGACACCACACACCATGTTATCTACAATGTAATGTATTAGACAATATTCCATAACCATAAAAATATTCAAACAATGATCATGTGATTCTTATTTCAAAATAAAGATGTTCATACAAAAGATAGACTTTTCAGTATACATCCCTACATATCCAACTTCACTCTCCTACGTTCTCTTCTTCTTTGTCGAGCGATCCGCTCGATAACTCTACTATGATAGTGTTCAACTACATGCTCAATTTAGTATGAATAATCCTTGTTTGATTGTGTATGTGATCCTGTCATTGTATTATGGGTAATAGGCATCCATTGTAATCACGAAGCACTGCCAGAGAGGACAAATATATTGGAGATTTGAATGAAAACATGGAGGCATCTGTTTTGATATCCTAGAAAGATTTAGAGCGTAACGAACACTTTAAATAGGCAGTTACTTGCACAACAAAAAGCTTGGACAAAATGATTGAGCCACGACTACTGTTTTGCAATCAAGCTTCAAAAACTAGAGCGAAACAGCAAATCGATTGTAGACGATTCAAAAACCTAATTTTTATTTGCTATTAAAGAGAAACTAGAGGATACACCTATATGAGTAGTAGGTTGTAACTCTGCAAGGATCGATGTGTGAAAAAAATTAGATCGTCCGACGAAACTTCGGAAGTACTAGGACAAAGTTATTTTAAGGACACTGTGTGTTACACAGGCCTTGATGCTCGTTTAGGGTTTCTCAATCAAAATACTAAGCATAAATAGTACTTTCCCAAGCACCTACTAGTGTTTAGACTTGACACTTCGTTTCTCCTACTTGACTCGGCAATATTTCCCTAGCACTAGAAGTGCTCAGCCTCGACATTGACTTCTCTTACTCGGCTTGATGGCATTTCCCGAGCACTAGAAGTGCTCGGCCTCGATACTCGGCTTCTCCCACTTTGCTCGATGTTTCCCCGAGCACCTACATGTGCTCAGACTCAACGATTGTTTCTCACAACAACTCGACAATTCCTGAGATCGGTTCGTGCACAAGACCGAGTCCCGAGCACTCACAATGCTCGCCTCCACTTGAAGATTCAATTTCTCACACGGGCGACTACTTCCCGAGCACTTATAGTGCTCGGCATCCTCGATGATCTGATTTCTCACTCTGGCGACAACCACCCGAGCATCACAGTGCTCAGCCGCGCGCTCACTTCTCAATCAGACAACCTGCTCGACAGTATATCCGGAACACCCACGATGCTCGTCAACTTTGCTTCACAGTCAAACTCGAGCTCCTTTGGTGCTCGACTCTTAAGTGCTCGGTGACCTTCCCAAGCTTCTAGTGCTAGGCTCATTGGTGATTGGTCGTATCTCGATAGAAGATAAGTCTTTGGATTTTCTCTCAGTAAAATTTGTAACAAACTTAAAACAGCTTCACGTAGTCTGTTGAGATAACCACTGAACAAGTTGAGATAATAGTTGCACATCCCACTTTTCAACAAGTGAGTGCTCCCGCGGTAACGATTGGGACAGTCTCAATCAATCACGAGGAGAAGCTAGAGAAATTCATTGGAATGAACTTCAAGCGGCATCAACAGAAAATGATTTTATACCTAACCACGCTTAATCTAGCACAATTTCTGATCGAAGAACCTCCCAAGGTATTGAGTGTTTGAGTGATGTCCAACCCTTCATTACTGTGGAGAATGGAATCACTCGGAGTTTCGTTGTAGAAACTACATCCTTAATTATCTAGCGGATGCACTGTACAACATGTACTGCATAAAGAAATCGACTAATTGTGGGAATCCTTAGACTAAAAATACCGAACAGTGGATGTTTGGGCCAAAAAGTTTGTGGTTGGCCAATTCTTAGACTATAAAATGGTGGACTCCAAGACGGTGATCAGCCAAGTCCAGGAACTTCAGGTAATCCTACATGAAATTCACTCAGAAGGCATGGTGTTGAGTGAAACCTTCCAAGTGGCTGCAATGATTGAAAAGTCACCTTCAAGATGGAAAGACTTCAAGAATTATCTGAAGCATAAAAGGAAGGAGATGAACGTAAAAGAACTCATTATTCGACTTCGGATTGAGGAAGACAACAGAAGCTCCAAGAAATGATTGTTCACTCAGGCTATTGTTAAAGCAACGTGGTCGAGCACGGTGAAAACTCAAAGAGGAAGAAGACAAAGTCTTCCAAGCTGGAACCCAAGGAAGGCAATGGCAATAAGACATTTATGAGGAGTGCTTCAATTGTGACCATGCTGGTATAAGTCTTTAGAAAGCAAGAAGCCAAAGAAGAAGAAGCAAGAGACCAACCTAAATGAGGTGAAAGACCTCTATGCAGTGATCTCCGAACTGAATTTGATAGGTTCAAATCCTCGGCAATGGTGGATAGATATTGGATCCATCAAACATGTCTGCTGCAATACAGAGCTGCTCCACAACTTTGAAGAAGTTAGAGATGGAGATAAGTTGTATATGGGGAACACAATAACCTCGAAGATCAAGGGTCGTGGAAAAGTAGTACTAAAGATGACCCCAAAAAATGAACTAATTCTAAATAATGTATTGTTTGTTCTAGGTATTCGTAAGAATTTGGTGTCTGAATCTTTGTTAAGCAAGCATGGGTCCAGATTAGTTTTTGAGTCGGACAAAGTTGTTCTGTCTAAAAGTGGAATGTTTGTTGGAACAGGCTATGAGAGTGAGGGACTCTTCAAACTCAGTGTAATGGTCATTAGGTCCAAAATAAATGAAATTGAAAGTTCTTGTGCTTATATGCTTGAGTCATCTATGTTGTGGTATAGTAGACTAGGACATGTTAACTACAATTCATTGCATAGACTAATTAATACACAAAGCATATCGACATTCCAAATAGACTCGAAACAAAAATGTGAAATTTGTGTAGAGGCAAATTTGACGGGGTCATCCTTTCAACAAGTTAAAAGAAGCAACGAACCACTCGGCCTAATCCACATAGACTTGTGCGACCTAAAGGGGGTTCTGACACATGGTGGGAATAAATACTTTATTATTTTTATAAAAGATAACACAAAATTTTGTTATGTGTATTTTCTAAAAAGTATGGATGAGGCTAAAAATTTATTCTCTATAAAAATGAAGTCGAGAATCATCTTAATATGAAGATTAAGGTGGTACGAAGTGATCGAGGTGGTGAATATGTTTCATTGTTCGCTGAGTTGTGTGTTGAACATGAGATCATACACGAACTATGACTCCATAAACTCCTCAACAAAATGGTGTTGCCGAGAAGAAAAATCACACTTTAAAAGAGATGATGAATGCTCTTTTATTCAGTTCCAAATTGCCATATAATTTGTGAGAAAAAGTTGTATTAATAGCTAATTACCTTTTAAATAAGATACCCCGAAAAAAGGTGAAAGAAACCCTTACGAGTTATGAAAAGGGAGAAATTCATCCTGCAAATACTTACGAGTGTGGAGGTGGCTTGCGAAAGTGTTGGTTCCTAATCCGAAAAGGATTAAAATAGAACCAAAAATAGTTCATTGCATATTTATCGGATATGCACTTAATAGTAGTTCCTATATGTTCCTTGTGTTTGAATCTCAAATTTCATATATACACAAGACTCGATTGTTGAATCGAGAAATGTCTTATTCTTCAAGCATGTGTTTTCGTATAAGACTCGAAAGAATGTTAGCTCCTCTAAATGGGGAAAACACAAGAGGAAGAAGGAGTTGATGAACAAGTTAAGGATGAGATTAGACAAAGTAAGTGAGCTCGAGTGGAAAAATCCTTTTGATCGGATTTTATCACTTTCATGTTGGAAAGTGATCCCCATAATTACTCAGAAACAATAAATTCATCTGATGAACCTTAATGGAAGGAAACAATCACATCCAAGATTACTTCAATCTTGTAAAATCACACTTGGGAGTTAGTGAGCCTTTCTCTTGAAAGTAAGACATTAGGTTGCAAGTGGTTTTTCAAGAGGAAAATGAAATCAGATGACATTATAGAAAAGTACACGGCTAGATTGGTAATTAAAGGTTATTGACAATGTGAATGTTTAGACTATTTTGATTTTTATTCTCCGATATCAAGAATAACCTCCGTTATGGTGTTACTATCGATTACTACTCTTTGGAATCTTAAAATGCATCAAATGGATGTTAAGGTTGCTTTTTTAAATGGGGATTTAGAAGAGAAAATTTACATGGAGTAACCTCAACCGATAACTCATAGTGATGAGACATCAGCTGAACCTATTGTGACACCAAATTTTCGTAGATCTTGTAGAACACGCAACATTCCTGAGAGATATGGATTTCTCGTAAGCGAATCAAACGACGTGTTACTCATTGATGATGAGGAGTCTATCAATTATGAAGAAGTTCAGAAAAGTTCAGAAAGGGACAAATGGCTTGATGCCATGAAGTCGGAAATGAATTCCATGTATGAAAATCATGTTTGGAACTTGGTGGACCCACCTGAAGGCATAAAGCTTATAGTGTGCAAGTGGATTTTCAAGAAGAAAACCGATATAGATAGTAATGTGATTACTTATAAGGCTAGATTAGTGGCGAAAGACTATCGTCAAAAGCAAGGTGTTGATTATGACGAGACCTATTCACCGGTAGCTATGCTTAAATCCATTCGGATGCTCCTGGCCATAGCAGCTCATTATGATTACGAGATATGACAAATGGATGTGAAAATGACTTTCCTTAATGGAAACCTACTCGAGGACGTGTATATGATACAATCTGAGGGTTTCACATCGGTTGATAAAACCAAGGTATGCAAGCTTCGACGGTCCATATATGCACCGAAGCAAGTATCCAGGAGCTACAATATTCGTTTTGATGAGACAATCAAAAGGTTTGATTTCTCACAAAATCTAGACAAACCCTTTGTATATAAGAAGGTTAGTGGGAGTGCAGTCGTGTTCCTAGTATTGTATGTCGATGACATATTACTTATAGGAAATGATATATCTGTCTTACAGTCAGTTAAAATTTGGTTATCCAAAACATTCTCCATGAAAGACCTGGGAGAAGCGACCTACATCCTCAGGATCAAGATCTATAGAGATAGATCGAAACGGATGCTTGGTCTTTTGTAGTCTACATATATAGATTGAGTGCTAAAGTGGTTTAGCATGTCGGAATCCAAGAAAGGTTTCCTTCCCATCATGAATGGGATTCACCTTTCGAAGTCTATGTGTCCGCGCACAGAAGACGAGAGGATTTGCATGAGTAAGATTCCCTATGCATCCGCAATAGGATCTATCATGTATGTTATGTTATATACGAGGTCCGATGTATGTATACTTTGAGTGTCACAAGAAGATACCTGTCTAATCTAGGAATGGATCATTGGGCGGCTGTTAAGACAATCCTTAAGTACGTAAGAAGAACTAAGGATGTGTTTCTAATATATGTAGAGGGTGATATGGTAATACGCGGGTATACAGATGCCGACTTCCAGATAGACAAGGTTGATTCTAGGTCTCAATCTGGGTACATATTCACAGGTGCAATAAGTTGGAAAAGTTTCAAACAAGACACTATAGCGGATTCTGCCACTGAGGCAGAATACATTGTAGCTTCGGAAGTAGCAAAGGAAGCGGTTTGGATCAAGAAGTTCATCTTTGGACTTGATGTGGTCTCATCAATGATCCAAACATGTGTTTCACCGCTATCATTTGATCAGAGAGATCATAAGTAGGAAGGAAATACAAATCGAGAAGATTCTCACTGAAAGAAACTTAGCGGATCCTTTAATTAAGGTCTTACCTCAAAGTAAGTTTGAGGGTCATGTCAGAGCTTATGGTATTAGATACTGTGGCGATTGACATTAGGTCAAGTGGGAGCTTGTTAGTGATATATGAGAGATGTCTTAAGACAATCGCCTTATGATTGTACCATTTATTTGATAAATGAAGATTCACTATTTGAGTATACATGTTTTCTTGTATTTGATTGTATCTTAAACTCATTTGCTGAATGTCCGCAATACGATTCACAGCATGAGAGAATTTGTGATTGGATCACAACTAGTGAGTATCTCTACATATGTAATTGTGATGCATTGGAATTATCCCTAGTCAATGAATTGATGTATTCGGATACCATCTGTCACGCCCTGAGAGTATGTCGTGCCGAAAATCAAACGGACGGCATCTCCCCTGTACGTGGTAACATTTCGGGTTAATACAAGGCTCGTAGGCCCACAACAATAACATAATAAGCAGATACAAATATATCAAACACAGCAGAAACATAAACAACATATATACTGACATCCAAACCAAAACACACAGGTGTACACCACCTGACAAGTCCACAATACTAAACTGTAAATAAACATCGACACAAAATAAGTCCACGATATAAAGACAAGTCCATACATAAACCAAAATCCATATCATAGACAAAAATCCTCGGGAGACTCGGAAAAGCGGAGATGGGATGGATCGTCGGCAGCGCTGACTCAAGTACATCACGAAGACTTCAACTTACTGGCGACAAAAAACCGTGGTCCGTGGTAGTGAGTAAAACTCAGCAGGTAATAGAAAACATGTATATATTAATATCACATGTATTTCGGTAGAAAAATCTACAGATATCACTAGCATGATAACATATCCATGTATATACCTTCTAACCAAAAGCCAATATGAAATGCAGACTTACCTGAATGTCTGCTATGCTACACCTATCCAACCTAAGCACATATCCACAACATAAGGTATAAAGAATAGTACTAACTCACACTACATCCTGATAAAATTCGAGGTATCACGTTGAATAACCAGCGGATATATATACAAGTACCGGCCTACTATCATACAGGAAATGCAATAGCATGTATGAATATGTACAAACAAATGCAACAAGCATAGTACATACAAATGCAACATCACAATAAGCATATATATATATAGACTGCATCTATATATGTATACTAATCACAATCATCTATATATATATATATATGGCAATATGCAAAAATGCCATAAGTCGGCAATGCAACATGCATGGTCATGTCGGCTCACCCTAAAGCTACCACGACCCCAGTGTGACATCGGTGGCTCAAGCATAACAACTGTCCCAACTCAACACCAACCACTACTCTCGAGTGGCCGAGTGGGCAGTATGATCGAGTAGCAAATAAGCGTGAAGAGCAAGCTACACGATGGGGGTCCCTGCTGTTGGCCACTCCGACAGTCACTACCCATGAGTGGTCGAGTGTCACACACGCATGACTATGACATGCAAATTCAACTACCACCGTCTATAGTGGTAGAGTGCAGCACCACAATGCTCTGCCCTCACACCAGTTACTCCTCCTATGAGTAATCGTGGAGGTAGGATGACTGGCGACCCTCTCAACCACAAGGGAGACCTCGTCGCCAGCGTGCATGCAAATGACATGAATGCAATGTCTCACATACAGACATCCACCATAGACTCTCTATTCTACAAAGAGTTATACTAACCAGATCAAAGCACACTCTATCCTATAGAGAGTCGTACTTACTAATCGACGCATTCTTTATCCTGTAGAGAGTCATACTCAAATTGATTATAATGAGCTAGGACCACCGGTCCATATCGACATACTAAATACCATTCACTTGACCATTTACATAATACATGGTCGGTAGTAAATATGCAACCTAAGGGTACTAGAACTAACCCTAGGTTCAAGACATTATCTACCTACAGATGACCTTTTTGCCCAATTTACAATCAGGTAGTCATCCGAACTTTACTATTTGTACTTAACTTAAACAAATTCTAAGTTACTAACATCACCTATATATATAACTCCTAATCATGGTAAGATAAACATGATAGCAGCAATGGAGTTAATAGTCAAAGGTAAAGTATCAAGCACATGATGAATAAGAATAGAGTCAAGGTAGCATGATCATATAAGATGATCATGCATCTAAATCTGTATGCATTAAACTACCTGACCAGGGTAGGAATTACCCACCTACTGTAATGCTTGTAACAATGAAGTCCTTACGGCCGCGGACCTGTCTCGTATCCACGTCCTACAAATATCATCAATTATAATTTAGTGAAAGCATACCACATAAATACAAATTAGCTACTACGTTATCCCCACATCCGTATCCCTTATCAAATACGAGTTATAACTCCCATTTATAGCCGAGATCAGAGCACTCATAGCTCGATCGACAATCGACATTTCATACTAATTTACACGAAACATCACCCTCTAGTTTTGCTATTTTTTGAAATCCCAACTGGGTGTGCTGAATATAAGATGGTGTCAGAGCTAGAATTGAACTCTACACCTGTATGAGTCATCGCTCTTGTTCTCTAAGAACAATAGAGTATCTGGATTTAGCCTTGGAAACCCTAGGAAACTAATTCTCTCACTTGACAAGTGCAGCCCTACTTACTACTTACAACCTAATAATATTAGACACTGTCTACATTCAATTGATGATCATATAAACTCCTAAAGCTACTTACCTCTCAGCTTAGGTAGGTCGTTGGTAAATCACAAAAGAGAGTTCTATAAACACTTAAAACAACATCCAATTAAAACAACCCAATATTGGATAAGATCAAGAACAACCCCATTTATCTAAAAGGATTGCAGAACACACAAAATTTACCACTTTAGAATACTAAGGTTAGATAGTATACCCAAAGTTGCATCTAACACTGGCAACTCCCTTCTAAATCAATCGCAACCACTGACCCCTGTCAGCTAATGAATCGAAATTGAATTCACAACACACAAGAGGGAAATTGATTTTTGCTTACCAACACTTGAAGCTTCACTGGCAGCAAATCCCCCAAAATCGGCAATCCTGTTCGCCGGATAACTCACTGCCCTACATGAAACTCAACCTTAGCACATGGATCTATCGCAACATCTTATTGACATCCAAGGTAGGGAGCAATACAACTGGTGCTTACCTTTCCCCAACCCCAAATGGCAGTGGACTGCTCGATTCGCCGAAAAAATTCAAGGATGCCGCCGCTGCCCTATTTCACAACCCACGCTCAACAAAAAGAGAGCACTGTAACTCCAGAATTCGACCAAGGTAGGGAGGAAGAAATCCTTACCTATTACCGATGGTAAGCGACTGCGACTCCTCTCCCTCGACCGGCGGCTCTGTTCACTTCCGCCGCCCAAAATCTACGCTTCCAGCCGTTCCAGTCCTCCCAGCCCATCCTGGAGTCATCCAAGCCAACGGCCACCGCTTGCCGCGAGGAAGAAGACTGGCGTTCACAGAGAGGGAACGTCCTGGCGTCGGAGAGGTCCCAAGCGGAAAGGCTCGCGAACAAGACAGTGAGGAAGAGAGGGAGTGGTCTGGCTGCAGTCTACTGTTGGATCAAGAAGCGTCGCTAGAGGGGGGTGAATAGCGAGCATAGAATTTCTTTTCGTTCGTTTACGTTCATTAAAAACACGAGTAGACACAGCGGAAAAGTAAGAAGACAAGTTTATTTTTACTTGGTTCACAACCCAACGGTTGCTACTCCAAGGCCCTAACGGTCCTAGACCGCGTACGGAGGGCAAAGCACTATAACGTCTCCTCCTCGTTGGAGGTAGGAGACAACGATCACAAAACCGGAAGTATGAGGATGAGGCAACAAGCCTACCTCACCTCGTTATGAATAAAAACAAAGAATACAATAATAAAAGCAATTACTTGCTACTGTTGCCGACGAAGAGGATTAGAACTTGTTGTCGCGTTGGCGTTATGACGGTGTTGGAGCTTTGGCATTGTAGGAGCACTTGAGAATAATCTTGATGGTATTTGGAATTGGAATCCTCCCCTCCTTTTATAGATTTTGACCTCTGAATATGTCTCCTAATGTTTTGGAACATATCCCGAAGTTGTATAAAATTTTATCGCGAAGTGGTCGCGTCAAACATTATCCGTTTTGACTAAGCGCAAAGGCTGATTCGTCGCCATCAGTCGACTGATGCCTCCCATCACCGATCGATGAGCATCACGATCGCCCCATGTCCAAAGAATGATCCACCGCCACTTTCCTGCAGTAAGAGGTTAGCACGGAAAATGGTAAATACGACGGTTTCTAACTGTCCGATCTCGACCTAGACCTTCCACAGGAAGTCTTAGTCGGATCACCGCCTACAGTCATCCCCGTAAAGAAGACACTACCTTACCATCTCTCACTCACACGAGCTTACCTTGATACTTACATTGTATCTCTCACTTCCGGCCTTCCACTCGATTCCTTCGGCTCCCTCCGAAGTCACTCGAGTGTTGCCCGACCACCGTGGCTTCCTCCGGGTGTCGCTAGCCTTCAGGTCTAGCTTTAGTACTTTTCTGCACACTCGATTTAGCTCGTGAGATAACGATGTAAACTTAACTTTGTGTCTTTGCCATAATCAAAACACAGATTCGATTATCTAGTGCCCCTGCACCAACATCTACTTCGGGGAAAAGGAAGACGGCGGAGTCGCGAAGAGGAATGGAAATCGGCGGAGAAGGGAAGGTGTCGCGAAGAGGAACGACTGTCACGAAGAGGAACGGCTATCGCGGCGAGAAAGGAGGTGAAGTCGCGCGAATGGGAACGCTCAGAGTAAAAGATTTTCGACGAGATTAAAGGCTTGACGGCACAGTGTTAAGTATGTTAACGGGCCGGTTTGAGAATGGGTAGGGTTTAAATCCAATAAGCCATTAACCCTAGATTCAATTAAATCTAGGTTAATTAAACTATAAAATTTCTTAAGCTAGGTTAGATATAATTAACTCCTAACCATAATTTTTTTTTTATTTTTTTTTTCCGCCATATCTTACATTCTCCCCCACTTATTAAAATTTGGTCCCCAATTTTCGTACTTAAATGCAAAAATTAGATCAAGCATATTCTGAAATAACCACATACCTCAGGTAAACAGATGAGGGTATCAAGCTTGGATAGTATCTTCCAGCGCCCATGTAGGCTCCTCATCTGTATGATGCTGTCATCCCACCTTTACGAGTCGGATGGTTTTGTTCTGCAACTGTCGCTCCTTGCAACCAAGAATCCGCACTGGAATCTCCTCATAAGTCGCATTCGCCTGGAGTGGTATCGGAACCTCTTTCAGAATGTGGTCAGATCGCGGAACGTATTTTCTCAGCATAGAAACATGAAATACGTTGTGAACACCTGCAAGTGTCGGAGGTAAAGCCAACTGATAAGCTACACCTCCAATCCGTTCCAATATCTCAAATGGACCAATGTAGCGTGGAGCTAATTTTTCTTTTAGCCCAAATCGTTTCACCCCTTTCGTAGGTGAAACTCGCAGAAATACATGATCCCCTACTGAGAATTCCAAAGGTCTTCGCCTTCGATCTGCATAACTCTTCTGTCTATCCTGTGCCTCTAATAATCGTCGTCTGATGACTCGTACCAACTCCGCATCATGCTGGATACTCTGAGGCTCCAATAACTGTCGTTCCTCAACTTCCTCCCATAACATAGGAGATCTGCAAGGTCTGCCATATAGTGCCTCGAAAGGAGCCATCTGAATGGAAGAGTGGTAGCTGTTGTTGTAGGCAAACTCCACTAAAGGAATGTGATCCTCCCAACTGCCACCAAAATCCATGACACAAGATCGCAATAGATCCTCCAGAGTCTGAATGGTACGCTCAGACTGTCCATATGTCTGCGGATGAAAGGCGGTACTGAGTTGAAGCTCTGAGCCCATAGCTTCGCAGACATCGCCGTAATCGCGAAGTAAATCACGGATCTCTATCAGATATGATACTCAAAGGTACGCCATGCAATCTGATAATCTCCCGGCAGTACAATTCCGCTAGATGATCCAATGAGTCCATCCCACGAATCGGAAGGAAGTGAGCTGATTTGGTCAATCGATCTACAATCACCCAAATCGCATCATGTCCTTTACAGGTTATGGGTAATCCCGTAACGAAGTCCATCGTGATATGCTCCCACTTCCATTCCGGGATCGGAATTTTCTGAAGCAACCCAGCAGGTTTCTGATGTTCGACTTTCACTTGCTGGCATACTAGGCATCATGGGACAAAGTCCGCAATATCTCATTTCATACCATTCCACCAGTATAAACGCTTTAAATCTCGGTACATCCGAGTACCACCAGGATGTATAGCAAATCTCGACTGATGTGCTTCCTGTAGCAATTCTTTCTTAACCGGATGCGTGTCCAGAACACATAGTCGTCCTTGGAAATGAAGTACAACATTCTCGCTCGAAATCTCTATCGTCGCAAGAACTGCAGATGCTGGTCACTGACTTGTGCTTCCTTGATCCTCTCAGCAATGGCGAACTGAGCAACCAAAGAAACTAATATCCCCCGGGATGTTTGACCATGTTCAGACAATCCCAACTCTGAGAACTGTCGAACTAGATCAGTAACTGATGTCAGATGACTGGCCAGAACTCCACGAGACTTCCTGCTCAACGCATCTGCTACCACATTAGCTTTTCCCGGATGATACTGGATGGTGCAGTCGTAATCCTTTAGATATTCCATCCACCGTCTCTGTCTTAGATTCAGCTCTTTCTGTGTGAACAGATACTTCAGACTTTTATGGTCTGTATAGATCTCAAAGGTAATCCCATATAAGTAGTGCCTCCATATCTTCAATGCAAAAATAATGGCGGCTAACTCCAGATCGTGCACTGGGTAATTTCTCTCGTGATCCTTTAATTGATAGGAGGCATAAGATACCACACGGTTGGACTGCATCAGAACTGCACCCAACCCTTGGATAGAAGCATCCGTATAGAGAACCATCCCATCAACACCAGAAGGAATCACTAAGACTAGTGCAGAAACTAGCCGTCGCTTAAGCTCCTGGAAGCTAGTTTCACAGGCCTCTGACCAGGTGAATTTGACCCCTTTCCGAGTCAAGCGAGTGAGTGACATGGCGATACTTGAGAATCCTTCCACGAATCTCCGATAATACCCGACCAGACCAAGGAAACTACGGACCTCCTGCACTGATTTTGGCTGCTCCCAACTGGTAATCGCCTCAATCTTCTGGGGATCTACAGAAATATCTCTGTTGGACACTACATGTCCAAGAAAACCCACTGAGAATAACCAGAACGCACACTTGCTAAACTTGGCATACAACTGCTCCCGTCGCAATGTCTCCAATACTATCCGCAGATGATGTTCATGCTCCTCCTCAGATCGAGAATAAATCAATATATCATCGATGAACAATATGACAAACTGATCTATATACCTCAGGAATACCCGATTCATTAAGTCCATAAATGCAGCTGGGGCATTCGTGAGACCGAAAGGCATCACTAGAAACTCGTAATGTCCAAAACAAGTGCGGAAAGTTGTTTTCTGAATGTCCTCATCTATTATCCGAAGCTGATGATATCCTGAGTGCAGATCAATTTTAGAATACACACATGTATCCTTAAGCTGATCGAACAAATCTTCTATCCTCGGTAGTGGATATTTGTTCTTAACTGTGACTGCATTCAGTTGTCGATAGTCAATATATAACCGCAATGATCCATCCTTCTTTTTGACAAAGAGTGTCGGTGCTCCCCATGGTGAAACACTAGGTCAGACGAATCCATTATCCAGCAACTCCTACAGTTGAACTTTAAGTTCATTCAGATCTTTTGGCGCCATCCGATAAGGAGGTTTCGATATAGGCACGGTTCCTGAAATCACCTCTATCGCAAATTCAACTTGCCTAGGAGGTGGCAAGCCTGGAAGTTCATCTAGAAATACATCTGAATACTCTCGGACTACTCGCACATCAGAGAGGGGTGGTAGTCCTTCGTTCTCAACTTTGACAAGAGATAATAAATAAGCCTGACAACCTTGGGCCAATAGCTTCTGAGCTTGTAAAGTCGATATAATAGATAATCCATCATCTCTAGTACCAATAAATTCCCAAGTTGGTTGATCTGGTGGTCGGAATGTCACCACTCTTACTCTACAATCCACTGTAGTGTGATAAGCGGCCAACCAGTCCATACTGAGAATAATATCGAACTCTATCATTTCCAACACCTGGAGGTCCACTGTAAGGATATGCCCATCAAAATCTAATGGGCAACCTTTGATTTTTTTTGGTGGCTAGTCAATACCTCTCCTGATGGCAAGGACACTGATAACCCCCAAGAATGAACCATTGGGATCCTTCCGACTCTACCCAGAAATATTCTAGATACGAATGAATGAGAACCGCTTCAGATCAATCAAAGTATCAACGATATAGAGTAAATCAAACCATACCTCAGATGATCGATCCTCACCGCTACGCCTCATCTCTGGTGATGGCAAAAACTCATCCAGTCTCGATATTTGTCAGCTGCATCCCCAACGAAGAAGTGGTGTGCCTCCACTGGCCGAGTCCGACTGAGGTGTCAAGATCTAAGTCATCGTGCGTGCATAAGATAACCCCGAGAGCCGGGCCGGTAACATCGGCGTGCGTATACCCCCGATAGTAGATTACCGGAGATGTAGGATATTGATAGCCGCTCGCATCCAAGGGGCACCTCAGATTCGATACAATCGCGCTCGCAGAGGTATCGCTACCGACTTAACCATAAGATCGCATCCGGTGTCGCCCTCTCGCCGCTAGTTGGACTTTCTTCCCTTGTTAGAGCTATCAGGAAACTCCAGCTGCGCTCTCAATGTACACTCTCAACTGGTATGTCCAGGTTGCTTGCAATAGTAGCAAATAGGCTGCTCCAAAGGACACTCTGGAGCTCTATGACTTCCAGATCCGCATCTATAACATCCAGCTCTGTTCTTGTCTCGCCCCAAAGGAGACCCCGCTAGACGAAAATCCGACAGCATCTCCCCTGTACGGGTGACAATGCCAATTTACATACAAGGCCTACACGACCACTATACATCGGTCAACACGATCGGAATCCAAACACACACGCAGGTAATAAGTTGGCCTCAGGCCATCAACAAAAATAAATGATAAACAGTCTACAATAAATAGACTTACCCCTTCTGCCATCTGGGCAGGAATAACCATCCAAAACCAATCTAAATAAATCCGAATAAAGGTCCATAAGGACACCAAAAATCCACGAATACAAATATCAATCTCCAATCTTAATCATGCCCTCTAATCAAAATCCAAATACCATAACACAAATAACACAAATAACCAAATAAACTTCCACGACGAGTGGGGTTTGGCAGCTGCACTCTCCTGACAACTTCATCCTGAAATAGATATAAATCAAACGGGGGTAAGTTCAACGAACTAAGCGGGTATAATAGATATGCAAAGTAAGGTATAGCTAACAATAAAAATCATGCCAATACAGTCTCACATAAATAGGGTATGCAAGCAAGAAATACAAAAGGATTGTACTTACCTGAATCTCCTACCCTAATATAGGAGCATGTGCCTGTCTAGAAGTAATAAAGTCCTCACCATATATATAAATATGTATCTTGTATGCATGACAATCATATGCACATCCAAGGCATCAATAAAAATGCAGCAAACACAATACAAATGCGATCCGTGCAAAGTGCATGCCGTGCCAATGACATGGTCACCCCTGACGCCAATCAGCCGCCTCATATACGATGGTGAAGCCGAGTGGGTAGGGCTATGACAACTGTGCACTCTTCCATCACTGCTCCTGAGTGACCGAGTGGACAGGATGCTGTCGGAGTACACCTATCCTTCTGCCCCAAACAGAGTGGGGGAGCTAAGCTCTCATCTTCTGGTGTCATAGACCAGAGGAGGGATCCCTGCCCGCTACCACGCTGCCTTATCGCTACCTATGAGCGGACAATGAACTCGACAGAGCAACCGACACACCTCCGATGTACCACTAACCGCGGTGTGATGAATCCATGGCTCAACAATAATGGAACCCCGTCCAGCCAGCATGCAATCATGCAAAAATGGTGCATGATACTAAAGCATGTCAATCCTACTCAAAATACCTATCCGAATAATATGTACAATCAGTATGTACATATCCCTAATCCAAGTACTATGATCCAAATCAAACAGGGAGATATAATCATATCCTATCACATGCATGTATCAAGTAGGCACCAAAAACATACTAGGCATATAAACATGAAAAATTATTGTAAGCTATCCTAACTAGCATATCAACAATGACTATATCTAAGAGATAAGTCAAAATACCCGCCTGAATATATATCCGTAAAAAGAATCAAATTGTCACGACTGGGGACCTACCTCGTGACCAAAACCTGCATATAGCATAACTATAGTTAAGCACAAAAAGCAATTCAACGATAAATCGAATACTAAATCGATTTCTTACATAACCCAATTAACCCAAACTATTTCCAAATTTTCACAAATTTTCCAACCATCTTATTAATCCTTTCCTACCACAAATATCCATACAATTAATTTAGCTCACTAAATCAATTAATAAAACTTTGATTAATTAATGATAAGCTAATTAATCAATTAAACCTGGATTATCCTGCATTTTAACAACCTAAGCCAAATAAATAAAATTTAATGGCTTTTAATTTATCCAATAATTGTACCAATCAATTTACCTAATTAATTCCTAATCAATTAACCTAATTCATCACCTACAAAAATCCTCAAGATCAAACAACATCACCCAAATCCAATATCCTCCGAATACCATACCGATCAACCGAATAACACCAAAATCAGCCCAAATCGACCAATCAAGCTCACCCGCCCTAGGAATTCCACCGACAGCCGATACCCCCAACTCAATTTCTTAAATTCACAGTCGACACATCCACCCACAGCCCACTAACATCCGACCTTGCACAGCCCGCTCTCAGCCGACCCAAATTCCTTCCCTACTGCCCTATTCACCAACACCATCCATACTCACCGATCGACCAAGACAGAAAAGACCCTTACCTACTCCAGCGACCACCGGCCAGAAGGGCAGAGGAGGCGTTGGCTGTGGACGGCGAGCGCGCGAGGAGAAAAAGCAGTGGCGGAAGGCAAGCACTGTCGGTGAGCAGCGGCCCCGACTAGACCTAGGCGTCGGACGACGAAGAGAAGACCTGCCGTGGCCGACGCGTGGGGAGGGAGAAGAAGACTCGGCGACCTCTCATCGGCTGCTGCGGTCAGAGATGGAGGACGGTGAAGGAGAGCACGCGCCAGGGCGGCGGCAACGGTTGTCGGGAGAAGCGGATGGCGTCGGGCGGAAACGGTTCGCGCGAGAAAAGAAACCGAAAGAGAAGAAGGGGTCGCGGTGCAGAGAAAATAAAAAAAGAGAAATATATAATTAGGTTTTCATTGTGTATTAAACCCCTTAAATAGACCCCACCTAAAACTGTTTATTTTATCCCCGTAAAAATCTCGTACGGACTCCGTTTAAATCCAGAAAAATTCTGAAAAAATTTCTAAAATTCTAGAAAAATCCCGAAATATTTCCAGGATTATTTTCCTAAATTATTTGGCCATTTAATTTAATATTTTAAATTTTCCAATATTTAACATTCTCCCCCACTAATTAAAATTTGGTCCCCAAATTTCCTACTCAGATGCACAACGAGTAAGAAATACCACAAGTACTGAAAATATACCTCACGTACCTTAAATAAACAAGTGGGGGTATTGAGCTCTGATATTTTCCTCGAGCTCCCAAGTAGCCTCCTCGTCGGTGTGGTGACTCCTCCCGACCTTGACAAGTCGCAAAATCTTATTCCGTAACTGTCATTCCTTGTAATCCAAAATCTGTACCAGAACCTCTGCGTAAGTAGCATCAGGTTGAACGGAACCTGACACATCTGACAGAATATGTGTAGCGTCTGACACATACTTCCTCAGCATGGACACATGGAACACATCATGTATACTCGTCAAAGATGGTGGTAGCGCTAGACGATAAACAACTGCTCCGATCCTCTCCAAAATCTCAAACAGACCTATATATCTAGGAGCTAGCTTACCACGGAGGCAAAATCTCTTCACCCCTTTCGTGGGTGAAACTCGCAGGAATACATGATCACCAACGGAGAACTCGAGAGGTCTCCGTCTCCGATCTGCATAACTCTTCTGGCGATCCTGCGCCTCTGCCATCCTACGTCTGATAGTATGGACCAACTCTGCCTCATGCTGAGCCCTCTGAGGTCCTAGCAACTGGGCCTCCCCAACCTCCTCCCAGAGGGTGGGTGAACGACACTGTCTACCATACAATGCCTCATACGGGGCTATTTGGATAGCCGAATGATAACTATTATTGTAGGCGAATTCCACTAACGACAAATGATCCTCCCAGTTGCCTCCGAAATCTATAATACAGGACCTCAACAAATCCTCTAGTGTCTGAATAGTCCGCTCAGATCGCCCATCTGCTCAGGATGGAAATGCGATTAAAACCGGTTGTGTGCCTAAAGCCTACTGCAGACTCTGCCAGAACCTAGACGTGAAACGAGGATCTCTATTTGATATAATGCTCAAAGGAACACCATGCAACCTGATGATCTCCTGATAATATAGCTATGCCAAACGGTCCAGAGAGTCCATCTTCCGAATCGATAAGAAGTGCGCAAATTTGGTTAGCCGGTCTATGACTACCCAAATCGCGTCATGGCCTTGACGTGTCCTAAGCAATCCCATCACAAAATCCATAGTAATATGATCCCACTTCTACTCAGGAATAGGAATCCTCTGAAGTAATCCAGCTGGTCTCTGGTGTTCAGCCTTTACCTGACAAATCAGACATCTAGCTACAACATCTGCGATGACTTTCTTCATACCGTTCCACCAATACAAACGCTTTAAATTTTGATACATGCGGTTTCCGCCTGGGTGGATCGCAAATCGAGAGCGATGAGACTCCTGTAGTAACTCCTCCATAACCGGGTGAGGCCGAGGTACACATAATCTGCCTCAGAAATATATAATACCCTCATCATCGCAGTGAACTCTCTGGCCCTGGTTATCTCGACCGCCAATGAATCAGAATGCCGATCATCGCTCGAGCCTCCGGACTCTCATCCGGATAGACGATCGAGCAACCATGGTAACGAGAACGCCTCGATCGGTCCTCGCTCCTCAAGACTCAACTCAGAGAAACCCCGAATCAAATCCGTGACCAAAACTCGGAAGGAAGCTAAAGTCCCTCGGGACTTCCGGCTAAGTGCATCGGCAACCACATTGGCTTTCCCTGGGTGGTAGCTGATGGTACAGTCATAATCCTTCAGGAACTCCATCCATCTCCTTTGCCGAAGATTGAGTTTCTTCTGCGTAAACAGATATTTGAGACTCTTATGATTAGTAAGAATCTCAAACGTAATACCATATAAATGATGCCTCCAAATCTTCAAGGCATAGATAATAGCAAACTCTAAATCATGAACTGGGTAGTTTTTCTCATGGTCCTTCAACTGTCGAGAAGCATAAGAGACTACCCTGTCGTGCTGCATCAATACTGCTCCTAAACTCTATAGAGACGCATCTATATATAGAACGAAACCATCGTCCCCTGATGGCAATACCAGAATCGGTGCTGACACTAATCTCCTCTTTAACTCCTGAAAACTAGTCTCGCACACCTCTATCCACGTGAACTTCACGCCCTTCCTGGTAAGGCGTGTCAATGACATAGCAATGCTCGAGAAACCCTCAACGAACCGTCTGTAATAACCGGCCAAGCCTAGGAAATCGCTGAATCTCCGAATCGATTTCTACTGCTCCCAACTAGTGCGACCTCGATCTGGGTCAATCAAATACCTCTACTCGAAACCACATGTCCCAGAAAACCGACTGAAGGTAACCAGAACACGCACTTATTGAACTTCACATATAGCCATTTCTGTCGGAGCCTATCAAGAACAAGACGAAGATGCTGCGCGTGTTCCTCCTCGGAACGAGAATAGACCAGAATGTCATCGATAAAAATAATGACGAACCGATCTAGGAAATCCATAAATTCACGGTTCATCAAATCCATGAATACCGCTGGAGCATTGGTAAGCCCAAATGGCATTACCAAAAACTCATAATGTCCAATATCTGGTACGGAACGCTGTCTTCTGAATGTCAGAATCTCTAACCCTTAATTGATGATATTCGGACCACAGATCAATCTTAGAATAGACTGATGTACCTCTGAGCTGATCAAACAAGTCCTCAATACGTGGCAGGGAATATTTATTTTTGATAGTGACAACGTTCAACTGCCTGTAGTCGATGCACAGTCTCATCGAACCATCTTTCTTCTTCACGAAGAGAACCGGAGAACCCCAGGGTGATACACTAGGGCGAATAAAACCTTTGTCCAATAGTTCCTGGAGTTGAACCTTTAACTCGTCCAACTCTCTCGGGGCCATACGATAAGGAGCTTTCGATGTCGGCGATGTCCCAGGTATTAACTCAATCATGAACTCCACTTGTCTTCTGGGAGGCAGACCCGGTAACTCCTCTGGAAAGATATCTGAATATTCTCGGACAATAGGGATGTCCGTGATCTGAGAGTCACCATTGTCTTCTACATTGATCATAGATAATAGAAAACCTTGGCAACCATGCAATAAAAGCTTCTGAGCCTGAATCGCAGAAATGGTCGCTATGTCGTCGTCCCGGATGCCAGTGAAATCCCACGAGGGTTGGTTCGGAGGTCGGAATGTGACCACCCTCGTCTGACAATCTACTGTGGCATGATATGCTGACAGCCAATCCATGCCAAGGATAATGTCGAACTCGACTATGTCCAGTACCAATAAATCTACAGTAAGAATGATGTTACCGAAATCTAAGGGACAACCTGACCTCCCGGTAACGTCCAATGTATCGCCAGATGGTAGGGAGACGACTAATCTCTGTGATCTACTAGTAGGTAATCTACCAATCTCTCTCATAAAAGTATGAGAAATAAACGAATGCGAACTACTAGTATCAACTAGCATAATAGTTGAAAATGCATAACGCGCATCCTCTCGTAATCGCATGAATCAGGTGGAGGTAGGCCGATAAGAAGGTGGTAGTAATCGCGATCGCTTGATCGCTGAAGCCGATAATCCGAAGGCGGTGATGCCGCATGTCGACATCAGACGCGCTGCCGCGAATGGTGCATCGCTGGATGGGCTGCATCGATCGCATCGCGTCCCAAATGAACTGTGACACCGTGCGACGCGCGTGTACTCGTCCCATGAATACCATAGGCGACTCGCAGGGAGTTGTCCTCGGCATTGCGAAGGTTTGGTCGTCAGCCCCCTCTCTCGAGTCTGCATCGACGCAATGGTCCTCCCTGAATAGAAACCCCGGAAGCCACATGTTGAGCCTTCAACGAATAATCTCGACTTAGATGTCCAGGTAGTTTACAATAATAGCAAACTGACTGCCCCAAGGTGAAGGCTGAGACGATATGCTCTCTCGATCCTCAACGAGTGCAGTGGGTGTCACTAGTGGGCGGCCTCCGGCTCTACTGAGAAGACCGGGAGGGCCCAGTTGAAGATCATCCTGATTTCTGAGGCCGGCTAGATGCCCTAGAATGACTTCGACCGATCGCGCCACTTTGCTCCCAAGAGTCCGTGGTCTGGTCTGACTTGTGGTTCTTTCGGTCTGTTTCCTCTTCCTGTCTATATTGACCCTCTGTTGAGCCGACTCGATCAACAAAGCTCTGTCCAATGCCTCTCGGTAGGAAGAACTACGAAATCCTGTCATCTTGACCTGTAGATGCCCATCTAGTCCCTGAACAAACTGCATCATCCGTGACCTATCCTTAGCAACTAATTCTGGACAAAACTTGACTAACCGATTAAATTCTGTATTATACTCCATCACTGAGCGATTATTCTATCGTAGACTCATAAAATCCTGACGTCGCATCATCTGATATGCCCGTGGGAAATACTGACTCTCAAAAACCTCTCTAAATCTCGCCTGTAACTCTTTGCCGATAATCGAGCGTTGCATGTCCCACCAGATCTCGGCCTCGCCTCGTAAATGGAAGGCCGCCAACTCTGCCTTCTCCCACTCGGAGCAGACCATATAGTAGAAGGTACGCTCCATCATCTCGATCCAAGACTGAGCTACACTCGGATCAGTCTCACCGCTGAATAAAGTGAACCGGCTTTTCATTGACTTTGCTAATCCTGGAATCCGAGCTCGTGCCGCAGCTACATCAGTAGGATAAGTAGGGGCCGATACTGAGTGAGGGCCGACCGGCTCCATTGATGGGCCCGGTGCAGCCAGTAGCGTGTCCTCTGGCGTGTCTGATGTGTAGCAGCAGGGTCTCCCGCTGGTACATCGGATACCCCAGCAGTGGGTATCTCGGGAGGAGGATCCGCCGAGGACTGAGGATCCACAACTCCCGTAGCACCCTGTGGAATCTGACCCTGATCAATAAGCTCGTCCTCAGTAGATCTTCCTGGTAACTCTGTCGCCAAAGATCTCTGGGTCCTCTGGCGTGGCCGTCCCACACCACGTCTCGGCGCAGAAGCACGCCCACCTCGTCTCATATCTGTTAAATGAATACAGATATTACCACAAATAAAAACATATCAAATTAATCATCATACCTATTTCACCATCAGGAGAGGTCTCGTAGCCTCCAAAACCCCATATTGATCTCGTCAAAAATCCTCGAATTTCCGAAACATAAAAATCGCCAGAAATCCATACCAATCCAAAATTTTCAGATTGTCCCGCAAAACCTGCCAATACATGGCGAACTCCAAAAAATCCAAAAACCCCTAGGAACTCGAAAACCTGGCTCTGATATCGAATAAATTGTCATGCCCCGAAGGAGACCCCGCATTTAAAATCCGCAAAGATCTCCCTATATGGGTGACAATGCCAATTTACATACAAGGCCTACACGACCACTATACATCAGTCAACACGACCGGAATCCAAACACACACGCAGATAATAAGTTAGCCTCAGGCCATCAACCAAAATAAATGATAAACATTCTACATTAAATAGACTTACCCCTTTTGCCATCTGGGCAGGAATAACCATCCAAAACCAATCTAAATAAATCCGAATAAAGGTCCATAAGGACACCAAAAATCCACGAATACAAATATCAATCTCCAATCCTAATCATGTCCTCTAATCAAAATCCAAATACCATAACACAAATAACCAAATAAACTTCCACGACGAGTGGGGTTTGGCAGTTGCACTCTCCTGACAGCTTCATCCTGAAATAGATATAAATCAAATGGGGGTAAGTTCAACGAACTAAGCGGGTATAGTAGATATGCAAAGTAAGGTATAGCTAACAATAAAAATCATGCCAATACAGTCTCACATAAATAGGGTATGCAAGCAAGAAATACAAAAGGACTGTACTTACCTGAATCTCCTACCCTGATATAAGAGCATGTGCCTGTCTAGAAGAAATAAAGTCCTCACTATATATATAAATATGTATCTTGTATGCATGACAATCATATGCACATCCAAGGCATCGATAAAAATGCAGCAAACACAATACAAATGCGATCCGTGCAAAGTGCATGTCGTGCCAATGACATGGTCACCCCTGACGCCAGTCAGCCGCCTCACACGCGATGGTGAAGCCGAGTGGGTAGGGCTATGACAACTGTGCACTCTGCCATCACTGCTCCTGAGTGACCGAGTGGACAGGATGCTGTCGGAGTACACCTATCCTCCTGCCCCAAACAGAGTGGGGGAGCTAAGCTCTCATCTCCCGGTGTCATAGACTAGAGGAGGGATCCCTGCCCGCTGCCTCATCGCTACCCATGAGCGGACCAGCGGAGCCTGACAGAGCAACTGCACACACCCTCCTGATGTACCACTAACCCATGAGTGACAATGTGTGCAGGCCATGTAACTGGCTGCGGGCTCAATAATAATGGAACCCCGTCCAGCCAGCATGCAATCATACAAAAATGGTGCATGATACTAAAGCATGTCAATCCTACTCAAAATACCTATCCGAATAATATGTACAATCAATATGTACATATCCCTAATCCAAGTACTATGATCCAAATCAAACAGGGAGATATAATCATATTCTATCACATGCATGTATCAAGTAGGCACCAAAAACATACTAGGCATATAAACATGAAAAATTATTGTAAGCTATCCTAACTAGCATATCAACAATGACTATATCTAAGAGATAAGTCAAAATACCCGTCTGAATATATATCCGCAAAAAGAACCAAATCGTCACGACTGGGGACCTGCCTCGTGACTGAAACCTGCATATAACATAACTATAGTTAAGCACAAAAAGCAATTCAACGACAAATCGAATACTAAATCGATTTCTTACATAACCCAATTAACTCAAACTATTTCCAAATTTTCACAAATTTTCCAACCATCTTATTAATCCTTTCCTACCACAAATATCCATACAATTAATTTAGCTCACTAAATCAATTGATAAAACTTTGATTAATTAATGATAAGCTAATTAATCAATTAAACTTGGATTATCCTGCATTTTAACAACCTAAGCCAAATAAATAAAATTTAATGGCTTTTAATTTATCCAATAATTGTACCAATCAATTTACCCAATTAATTCCTAATCAATTAACCTAATTCATCACCTACAAAAATCCTCAAGATCAAACAACATCACCCAAATCCCATATCCTCCGAATACCATACCGATCAACCGAATAACACCAAAATCAGCCCAAATCGACCAATCAAGCTCACCCGCCCTAGGAATTCCACCGACAGCCGATACCCCCAACTCAATTTCTTAAATTCACAGTCGACACATCCACCCACAGCCCACTAACATCCGACCTTGCACAGCCCGCTCTCAGCCGGCCCAAATTCCTTCCCTACTGCCCTATTCACCAACACCATCCATACTCACCGATCGACCAAGACAGAAAAGACCCTTACCTACTCCGGCGACCACCGGCCAGAAGGGCAGAGGAGGCGTTGGCTGTGGACGGCGAGCGCGCGAGGAGAAGAAGCAGTGGCGGAAGGCAAGCGCTGCCGGTGAGCAACGGCCCCGGCTAGACCTAGGCGTCGGACAGCGAAGAGAAGACCTGTTGTGGCCGACGCGCGGGGAGGGAGAAGAAGACTCGGCGGCCTCTTATCGGCTGTTGCGGTCAGAGATGGAGGACGGCGAAGGGGAGCACGCACCGGGGCGGCGACGACGGTTGTCAGGAGAAGCGGATGGCGTCGGGCGGAAACGGCTCGCGCGAGAAAAGAAACCGAAAGAGAAGAAGGGGTCGCGGCACGGAGAAAATAGAAAAAGGGAAATAGATCATTAGGTTTTCATCGTGTATTAAACCCCTTAAATAGACCCCACCTAAAACTGTTTATTTTATCCCCGTAAAAATCTCGTACGGACTCCATTTAAATCCAAAAAAATTCCAAAAAAATTCCTAAAATTCTAGAAAAATCTCAAAATATTTCCAGGATTATTTTCCTAAATTATTTGGCCATTTAATTTAATATTTTAAATTTTCCAATATTTTCCAGTTCTAACTCTTACGATTCTTCTGAGAACCTCCAGCCTGTTCGGTAGCTAGGCGCTTTCCTTTTTGCACCCTAGACGATCCCTCTGTAGTACCTCGAGTATTGCCCTTCTGCTCCTGCTTCTTCTGAGTCTGATTCCCTATATTTTGCTTCTGCTGCTTACTCTGGGACATCTGCCTCTCTATATCTTTTTCCTTGGAGATATGTTGGGACGTCATTTCAATACAAATAGCTCGGTCCAATGCCTCCTTGTAAGAGGCAATAGAAGATCCTGACATCCTCGCTCGGATATAAGCTGCTAGGTCCTGTGTGAACTGGTACATCCGATCTGCATCCTGTGCTACCAGATGAGAGCAGAACTCTGATAGTTTGGTAAACTCTGTGTTGTACTCCATGACGGAACGGTCACCTTGCTTCAGACTCAGGAATTCCTGACGACGTGCCGTAGCAAATGCAGAAGGAAAGTATTGCCTCCAGAAAGCATCTCGAAAGGCGGCCCAAGAAATCCCTTGCTCCCCGAGTAGAGTCTTCTGCATTTTCCACCAAGTAACGACCTGATCTATGAGGTGATATACAGCAAGGCCCACCTTCTCATCGTCCGTACAGTCCATATACTCAAAAGTATCCTTCAAATTCTCCAGCCATGCACGTGCAATCCATGGATTAGACTCCCCTCAGAATAAGGTAAATTTTTCCTTGGCCGAACGTGCTAATACGAGTATTCGTGCTTTAACATTGAGCCAACCGGAATCCATAGGTGCCGACCTAGTCGGTGGTATATCTAGATTCTAAGGCTTTGTACCACCAATAGGGGATTGATGGGGTTGTGCTTGAGTAGTTGGCTCAGTCGTAACAGTATCTTGTCCCATCCCTTTGGTTGCTCGCTTGGATGGACGACCTCGACCATGAGTCTGCACAGGTGCCATAACTCTGACAGTATACACCTGTTGAACAAGTCTAGATAAGTATCTAACTAAAGTATAAATTATCAGGAATACTTACTTCGTGCTGCCCGGAGCTTATGCCGCTGTCAATCCCATCTCACAAAAACCAAATCCGGAAAAATATACCGACTCCCAAGAATCCAAGACTCAAAAACAAAATCATTGTATGGCATCGCAGAACCTTCGGCTCTGATACCAATAAATTTGTCACACCCCGAGAGTATGCCGTGCCGAAAATCAAACGTATGACATCTCCCCTGTACGTGGCAATATTTCGGGTTAATACAAGGCCCGTAGGCCCACAACAACAACATAATAAGCAGATATAAATATATCAAACACAACGAAAACATAAACAACATATATACTGACATCCAAACCAAAACACACAGGTGTACACCACCTGACAAGTCCACAATACTAAACTGTAAATAAACATCGATACAAAACAAGTCCACGATATAAAGGCAAGTCCATACATAAACCAAAATCCATATCATAGACAAAAAACCTCGGGAGACTCGGAAAAGCAGAGATGGGATGGATCACTGGTACAACTCCAAGCCGTCACGAAGACTTCAACCTGTTACTTGGGTGAAAGAAAAACCCAGGATCTATGGTAGTGAGTAAAACTCAGCAGGTAATAGAAAATATGTATATATTAATATCACATGTATTTCGGTAGAAAAATTTACAGGTATCACTAGCATGATAACATATCCATGTATATACCTTCTAACCAAAAGCCAATATGAAATGCAGACTTACCTGAATGTCTGCTATGCTAAACCTATCCAACCTGAGCACATATCCACAACATAAGGTATAAAGAATAGTACTAACTCACACTACATCCTAATATGGGTCGAGGGTATCACAGTGAATAACCAACAGATATACAAGTACCGGCCTACTACCATACAGGAAATGCAATAGCATGTATGAATATGTACAAACAAATGCAACAAGCATAGTACATACAAATGCAGCATCACAATAAGCATATATATATATATAGACTGCATCTATATATGTATACTAATCACAATCATCCATATATATATATATATATATACATGCATATATTTATATATATGGCAATATGCAAAAATGTCATAAGTCGGTAATGCAGCATGCATGGTCATGTCGGCTCATCCTAAAGCTACCACGACCCCAGTGTGGCCTCGGTGGCTTGAGCATGACAACTGTCTCAACTCAACACCAACCACTACTCTCGAGTGGCCGAGTGGGCAGTATGATCGAGTAGCATATAAGCGTGAAGAGCAAGCTACACGATGGAGGTCCCTACTGTTGGTCACTCCAACAGTCACTACCCATGAGTGGTTGAGTGCCACACACGCAGGACTACGACATGCAAATCCAACTACCACCGTCTATAGTGGTAGAGTGCGGCACCACAATGCTCTGCCCTCACACCGATTACTCCTCCTATGAGTAACCGTGGAGGCAGGATGACTGGCGACCCTCTCGATCACAAGGGAGGCCTCGTCGCCAGCGTGCATGCAAATGACATGAATGCAATGTCTCACATACATACATCCACCATAGGCTCTCTATTCTACAGAGAGTTATACTAACCAGATCAACGCACTCTCTATCCTGTAGAGAGTCATACTTACTGATCGACGCACTCTCTATCCTATAGAGAGTCGTACTCAAATTGATTATAATGAGCTAGGACCACCGGTCCGTAGTGACACACTAAATATCATTCACCTGACCATTTACATAATACATGGTCGGTAGTAAACATGCAACCTAAGGGTACTAGAACTAACCCTAGGTTCAAGACATTATCTACCTACGGATGACCTTTTTGCCCAATTTACAATCAGGTTGTCATCCGGACTTTACTATTTGCACTTAACTTAAACAAATTCTAAGTTACTTACATCGCCTATATATATAACTCCTAATCATGGTAAAATAAACATGATAGCAGCAATGGAGTTAATAGCCAAAGGTAAAGTATCAAGCGCATGATGAATAAGAACAGAGTCAAGGTAGCATGATCATATAAGATGATAATGCATCTAAATCTGTATGCATTAAACTACCTGACCAGGGTAGGAATTACTCACCTGCTGTAATGCTCGTAACAATGAAGTCCTCAAGGCCGCGGACCTGTTTTGTATCCATGTCCTACAAATATCATCAATTATAATTTAGTGAAAGCATACCACATAAATACGAATTAGCTACTACGTTATCCCCACATCTGTATCCCTTATCAAATACGAGTTATAACTCCCATTTGTAGCCGAGATCAGAGCATCTCATAGCTCGATCACCCTCTAGTTTACACGAAACATCACCCTCTAGTTTTGCTATTTTTCGAAATCCCAACTGGGTGTGCTGAATATAAGATGGTGTCAGAGCTAGAATCGAACTCCACACCTGTATGAGTCATCGCTCTTGTTCTCTAAGAACAATAGAGTATCTGGATTTAGCCTTGGAAACCCTAGGAAACTAATTCTCTCACTTGACAAGTGCAGCCCTACTTACTACTTACAACCTAATAATATTAGACATTGTCTACATTCAATTGATGATCATATAAACTCCTAAAGCGACTTACCTCTCAGCTTAGGTAGATCGTTGGTAAATCACGAAAGAGACTTCTATAAACACTTAAAACAACATCCAATTAAAACAACCCAATATTGAATAAGATCAAGAACAACCCCATTTATCTAAAAGGATCGCAGAACACACAAAATTTACCACTTTAGAATACTAAGGTTAGATAGTATACCCAAAGTTGCATCTAACACCGGCACCTCCCTTCTAAATCAATCGCAGCTATTGACCCCTGTCATCTAATGAATCGAAATTGAATTCACAACACACAAGAGGGAAATTGATTTTGCTAACACTTGAAGCTTCACACGAATCCCCAAAATCGACAATCCTGTTCGCCGGATTACTCACTGCCCTACATGAAACTCAACCTTAGCGCATGGATCTATTGCAACATCTTATTGACATCCAAGGTAGAGAGCAATACAACCGGTTCTTACCTTTCCCCAACCCCAAATGGCAGTGGACTTCTCAATTCGCCGGAAAAATTCAAGGATGTCGCCGCTGCCCTATTTCACAACCCACACTCAACAGAAAGAGAGCACTGTAACTCCAGAATTCGGCCAAGGTAGGGAGGAAGAAATCCTTACCTATTATCGACGGCCGGATCATGACTCCTCTCCTACCGCGGCTCTGTTCGCCTCCGCCAAAATCTACGCTTCTAGTCCGCTCTCGCCCTCCCAACCCGCCCGGTCGCCCAAGCTTAACGATGCGTCGCCTGCCACGAGGAAGAAGACCGGCGTTCTCGGAGAGGGAACATCCTGGCGTCGGAGAGGTCCCGAGCGGAAAGGCTCACGAACAAGACAGCGAGGAAGAGAGGGAGTGCTTTGGTCGCAGTCTGCTTCGGGGAAAAGGAAGACGGCGGAGTCGCGAAGAGGAATGGAAATCGAAGGAGAAGGGAAGGTGTCGCGAAGAGGAACAGCTATCGCGGTGAGAAAGGAGGTGAAGTCGTGCGAATTGGAACGCTCAGAGTAAAAGATTTTCGACGAGATTAAAGGCTGGACGACGCAGTGTTAAGTATGTTTAATGGGCCGGTTTGAGAATGGGTAGGGTTTAAATCCAATAAGCCATTAACCCTAGATTCAATTAAATCTAGGTTAATTAAACTATTAAAATTTCTTAAGCTAGGTTAGATGTAATTAACTCCTAATCATAAATTTTTTTTTTTATTTTTTTTTCCGCCGTATCTTACACCATCAATTCTGTTGAGACTTGCACGAGTTATATTCTTTGGTTTATCCAAGCAGTTGTTCCTCACTGGCCGGAGGCATTGGGATGTCTGAAGTTAATCGTGGATGCTAGTTATGGTAACTAATCCATTGGAGTGACTAACTGTAAGACTTCGTATGGTTCTCTGCATATATGTATATGTCAATGAAGTTCTTACTACAGCTTAAGTGTGATGTTCCTTCGACTTGCGGTATTCAAGTCATCTTGGTCATGGAGACTTATGCTTTGACATCTTAAGCAAGCATCTCCGAGGAGATGTGGTCCCGGGATGATTGGGCGTAAGTCGAAATGGGCGAAGGTGTTTGAATAGCCAACAGAGGATTCACCACTCCTTGCGAGGAGATGTATACCCTATGGTCTCTCGAATGATTGTTACTAAAGTCTTTGGCCAAAGTATTACATGTTTAGAGTATGGTACTCTTGGATACATGTGTAGTAACTAGAATTCGTAGGATGAAGAAGTAATACTTGGGCTTGGTGTAACGTGGTCAGCCTAGTGGGGACTAACACATAGACCATATCCTGAACCAAGTGGGTATAAGATGAGTGAAGGGAACGAAGCACTATTTACTATAGTTGCTGAAGGGTTTCAGAAGTTTTCTAGGATCAACCGTTGATTTTTCGATTAATTGAGGATCATGATATACTACTAGGTGTCACTCATGATCGTTCTATAATTAATGGTTAATTATAGACGACCAACATAAACCAGGAACCTATTTGGTCACACGCACTACGAGTGTAATTCGAAGGATTTAAAACAAGATTGAGAATAGGATTCTCATATCAAGAGAGACATGGTTTAGTTGGATCAAACGAAGAGCGAGCATGAAATTATTTCAGTTGCAACGGAAGCGTGGAAGGGTCGAGTCTTATGAAGACATGATGGATGAACCAAATCGGTTTGGTTCCAATCCAATGGTGGAAAATAAACCAAAGGAGTTTGGTTTGTTTTAAACGAATGAACCGAAATTGGTTCGGTTCGTTTTAACTTAAAATATACCAATGCGGTTTGGTTTATTTTAACTTAAGTTATTGGAGCGAGTTAACGGATTTTAGTTATGAACCAATAATCATTAGGAGAATATGTTCTCTATAAAAACACAGCTTAAGGGTTTTTGTTTTTTTTCATTGGTTCAAGGTTTTGGAAACCCTAGCCACCTCTCCTCTTCCTCCTCTAGAGTTGCCACCCATCCTTGTTGCCGCCGCCCTCCTTGGCCGGACCACCCTAGCTACCGCTGGCATCCACCTACAGCCGACCATCCTCCCTTGGCTCCGGTGACCAAGGACCAGCTGACCATCTTCTTTGGCCGACACCAACTCCTCCACCACAAGCTGCCCAGTTTTGGACAGCTTGTTTTCCCTTGCGTAAAAAAATCATTTGGCCATTGTTTCGTGCTCCGACAACGATCTACTTGTCGGAGATTGGATCTCCGGCAATCCTCTTGGTGGAGGACCAAAGGTTCCGTCAATTGGATTGACGGAAACTGCTTTCAAGAAGCAAGTTCATGGAACTCATTTTGGATTCGAATCGTGATCATCTCTTGATCACAATGTCTTCAATTTGAGACTAGTATCTCGTGAGAAGACGGGACTCATGGCTTTATGAAGCTATCCTGACGATACTCGACATGGATACGGATTGAGGCAAGACTTGCAAGTGTCGCTCGGTTGATGTCATTCCTGCTTCACGTAATCCGTCAGGTATATCTAGAGTAGTTTTCCTTTATTGCTAAATTTGAAATGACGATTATGTCTACACTTGATGTATCCTTCCATGCGTGTGGTGTTGTAATAAATTAATTTATTACTTATTTTTGCTTCATTGTGTGTATGTTTATGAAACGTGTTCAACATACACTCACGTCGATATCGGGAGAAATTCAACATGATATCGAGTCGTTGTGTTTCGACATAATAGTAAAATTGTTTTATTATAGTCATAATTGTTTTTTTGGAAATTTTCTACTTTTGGATGGTTTAGAAATAATTATGGAAATTTTAATTAGTAAAGAAATTCAAATTGAAAATTTTCTAGTGTGATTAGGAAATTAAAATTTAGAAAATTTGTTTCCTAAATTAAATTTAAATTTCCTTAATTAATATTTTCCATAAATAAAATATGTGATTAAATTTGGAAATTCATTTCCTAATTTAATCGGGATTTGACTTGGGAAATCAAATCGCAAATATATTTTATTTCCAAAATTAATTATGACAATATGGAAACTACTTGTACATGTTATAATTGTATGTCATGTAATTGCATTAGATGCATATCATTATATCATGCGTGTTGTGACATGTAAATGCATTAGATGCACATATGTATGTCATGCGATATAGATAATAGTTATTTGCATGCAAAGAGGATGAGACCTTAAAACCCTTTTACAATATTAAAGTCTACACCTTCCATCAATATAGTTAGAACTGGAGTTCTGTTTCTTATTTGGGTTGTTGGGCTCTCTCCAAGCCCGGCTCGAACCTGAACATGTTCAAACCATTGAAATAGTTTATTACTAATATGGTAAGAGTCAGAGGTCAATCGTTAGTTTGGGTTGTTGGACTCTCTCTAAGCCTGGCTAATTGGTTGAATGTGCTCTAACCATATTAAAACTATTTCACGATTAATGGGTCGACTTTAACTTGGAGCATCGGTTTGTTGGACTCTCTCCAAGGTCGATGTGAAGGAAGGTGAAGTTGGGTGTTATGCATATGATGCATACTTGTTAATGTATTAACAACCCGATGTATGTGTGAACATTCAATTAGTTGATAGCACATTGTGATAGTTGCATATATGTGATATGCAATTAGTATACTCGATACCTACCATCGTAGCTAAGAATGGCTTGTTGGACTCTCTCCAAGGTCGTTCTTATCTATGTTAGATATCAACCCATTCGGAGATGGACCTACGATCTCCCGAATTGATTTTGAGGGTTTTTTATTTCGAAAAATGAATGAGATTTGTAAATGTATGTTGATGCATTTTAAAATCAATTTCTCATATATGCTCGATTTGTATTTCTAGGTTAATCGCTTGATCATGATGTCTTTGAGTTTGTGATCTTTTTTGGATTCGAATAAATTGACTGGGTCGAACTTCTTTGACTGGCTTAGAAACCTGAGAATTATTCTCAAGGTGGAAAAGCTTACGTATGTCCTCGAAGAGCCTCTTCCCACCCGTCCTATGGATGATCCAACTCCAAACCAATTGTTGGCCTATCAGAAACATGTGAATAATTCTGAGTTGGTGAGTTGCATCATGATAGAAGCGATGGTACCCGAGCTTCAAAAGCAGCATGAGCATATGGATGCGAATACTATAGTCTTTCATCTTCAAGAGTTGTTTGATGAGCAAGCGAGATCCAAAAGGTTCGAAGTCTCCAAGCTCCTCTTCACCTCTAAGATGCAAGAAGGTTCATCTGTATTACAATTTGTACTAAAGATGAACGGATACATCGAGCGTTTAGCAACACTCAGTTTTGTGATGGACCATGAATTAAATATTGACTTAATTCTACATTGTTTACCCAAGAGTTTCTCACAATTTGTGATGAACTACCGGATGAACAAAATTGAAGCCACAATTCCTGAGCTCCTCAACATGCTGAAGACTATGGAGCCTTCTGTGAAGCATGAGGAGAAGACAACGCTATTAGTTGATTCCTCAACGAAAGATTCTAAGAGGAAATCAAAGGAACATCGCAAGGGCAAGAAGAAGAAGGCTAAGAAGACGAAACCAGCTCAAAAGGGCACTTGTCATCACTGTGGCAAGGAGAGACATTGGCGAAGAAAATGTAAGATTTAGCTTTAGTCTGTGAAGAAGAATAAGGCATCTAATGCCCTATCTTCTTCAGATATTTTCGTTATTGATTGACATTCTATTTCCTTAGACACTTGAGTATTGGATAATGAGTGTGGTTCACATATATATAATAACATACATGGGCTAAGGAATAGAAGAAGACTCGTCAAGAGAGAGTCAAATTTACGTGTTGGGAATAGAGCAAAGGTTGTTGCACTCACCATCGGAACGTATTTGTTGAAACTCTCTACATGACTTGTCTTAGAACTGGACAATTCCTTTTATGTTCCTTCGTTGATAAAGAACATCATTTTTATTTCTTGTTTAAATAGTATAGGATACCATTTGACTTTTAGTAACAATTGTTGTTACATAACTTTAAATGGCGTTCTTTATGAGACTGTAACATTATGCAATGGAATATATACGTTAGACGTATCCGGTGACATTTTCAATATCGAAGCGAGCAATAAGCGTGCTCGAAAAGATAATCAATTAGACTCCTACATGTGGCATTGTCGTCTTGACCATGTAAGCAAGAAATGCATATCCAAATTACACCGATATGGAATTCTAGAATCGTTTAAATTAGATTCATACGATACATGTGAATCATGCTTAAAGGGCAAGATGACCAAGTTACCTTTTACTAGAAAAGGTGAACCGGTGGGAGAGTTGCTTGGTCTAATACATACTGATGTATGCAGACCAATGTCAACTCAAGCTCTAGGAGATTGTAGCTACTTCATTACCTTCACCGATGATTACTCACGGTTTGGATATGTGTTCTTGATGAAACACAAGTCTGAATCCTTTGAAATATTCAAAAAAAATTCAGAAATGAAGTAGAGAAACAACTTGGCAAGAGTATTAAAATATTTCGATCAGATCGAGGTGATGAATACTTGAGTCGAGGGTTTCTAGATTATCTTAGGGGCAATGGTATATTATCTCAATGGACTCCGCCGTATACACCGTAGCTGAATGGTGTATATGAGAGGCAAAACTGACCCTTATTGAACATAGTTAGGTCAATAATGAATCATGCGAATCTTCCCAAGTCCTTTTGGGGCTATGCACTTTAGACTGCTGTTTACTTGCTAAATAGAGTTCCAACCAAGGTAGTCTCTACTACTCCATATGAGATATGAAATAATAAGAAATCTCATTTATCTTACTTGAAAATATGAGATTGTCCTGCTTATGTGAAGCGGACTGTATCAGACAAACTGGATGCTAAGTCTGATAAATGCAAGACAATCATTTTTAGGTTAAGTTTTACTTAAGAAGGGGGGTCACTGAGTTGTTTGACAATGTGCATACAAAAGAGATATTTTAAATCTTTAAATATGAAAGGTTTGACCTGTTGCATTTAGACTTTGTATCAATTCTTCGGGTCGACCATGGGGTTTGCATCTCGTTAATTTTCCCGATGACTCTTGTTTTTAGGTAGGCCTATGAACTGTTCGACATGTTGCATTTTTATTCGTAGAAATGAAGCGACTCTGAAAGAGAAACAACGATAAGGAAAAAATGTGTTGATTGCTCCTTGATCTGGATATTTATAGGCAACGAGAGATCGGATCCGAAAATGAATAGGAGTTTTAGTTGTAATATTTGAAACCCGACTAACAATTTGAAAAAAAAAAGTTTTTGTTTGTATTAGATGAAGTTTTGATTATTTTTTTTTCTTTTATAAAAAATTTGTTTTTCTATTTTTTTAGTGTTCGATTACGACTTTTATCTTTTTTTTCTTTAAAAAAAATCTCAATTATGTTCTTGAACTTTAGATGATATTAGATAATCCTAAATTTAAGATTCGTTAATATCATTATTATTTTATTAATTTATTTAACCATATGACAAGTTTACAATCCAATCAAAAAACTTTTTCCAACACTTTTTAAAAAATAAAATGACTTATAAATAAAAACTAATATTTTATTATTATTTTTGGTTCCAACACTCATCGATGTCTTATTAAATTTAACATTTCAATTTTGAACACGATGATTTGGATCTCTCTTGGTCTGAGGTATGTTTATAAACTTGTGCCCCTCGAATCATAAATTTTATTTGTTTTTTTTTTTGAATAAATTGATAGATTGTGATTATTTTAAATACTCGAGTAGTATTTAAAATTTTGATTATATAAATCGAATTTTAAAAAAAAATATTAATAAATTAAATTTTAAATTCCTTATATTAATTTTTGAACTCCTTTTGAAAATAATTTTAACTATTTAAAACATAAATCAGAAGCAACATTGTTGCTTTATTGACCAATGGGAGAGTAGAACGATGGATATATAATTGATTGAATGATATCGGAGTTTTGAAATATTTATAATCCGTCAAAGTTTAGGCTTTAGAAGTGCTACCTTCGTTGTATTTTTCGTATTTTATCATTTTTTAAAAAATGACTTTTTTTGTATTTTTCATTTTTTTCAAAAAATATCCTTTCATTTTCTAGAAAACAACAATGAAAAAGACAACCCAAACAAAATGTTCTATATTTTTTTTTCTCAAAAAATAAAAAAAAATACCACATTTTTTATAAATCAAACGCAGCCTGAGTTTTTTGCTTCAAAAAGTGATTATATTAATCTTCGGTACATTTTTAACTTCAAAATCTATGTAAATTTGGCATGAAAAATTAAATTTTCAAAGAACTAACTAATTTACACAAATATTAATATTTACACAAAGACATTGTTTATTACATTAACCGTCATACAGATAACAAAAGACCAAATTTAGACGTCTGTTTACAAAAAAAAAAAAAAAATCGACCAATACAAAAAAGGCATCAAAATGAGAAAATCACGACAAGTGATTGCCCCCAACTTAATACATGAACACTGAACCAATTGACATATTCCCATCTCCAATCCTTCGCTGACAACTTGCCGTTCTTAATTTCTAAATCAATGACAGACAAACAAATTTAACGATATCTCCATCTCCAGTTCTCTCGATCTTCCTCTTCGCTGTCAATTTCTTGATCATAATCTGAGTTGGAATTTTCAGAGTCAGTGAAAGGACTTTCATTCTCATCTTCATCTTCATCTTCCGATGACTCTTCATCACGATAATCGTTCCAGGGATTATTCTCAGCTGCAAATAAATAAGTACTAATATTAGCTAATATTACCGAGTCAAATTACAAGGAAATAGAATATACATCCATACCATTTGAGTCGTCGCTTTCATAATCAAAATCAGATTGTGACGGACCATCATAATAGTCATCCTCCACATAAACTTGCACTCTGTAGCAACAATACATAATGAATATCAAAATCAAAATCCAATTTAAAGTTTAGATTATTCAAATGTCCAAATACATACAATGGATACTCATCGGTGTTATCCGTGTTCGTGTCCACACCAACGCCAACGGTATAAATGTCGTAAACAAATTTATCTGTTCAAAAGAAATTTAAGAGAGATTTAGCAGTGAGAAGATCATCAAGAGTCTCATGGAAAATCTCAAACTACATGTAAAGTTAATTATAGTATGCAACTTGCATTTAGACAAAAGGATCAAACCGTTAAACTGAAAAAAATAAAGGAATATTCAATTTTATGAACATAAACTAGTCAAATTTAGCAATTTTAAGAGAATATATTATTTACCATGCCAAAATAAGGGAGCAAAAGATGATAATTTGATAATATAGGAGACTCAAATAGAACATAAACTTGTCACTGACAAAATATTAAGGATGACGGAGAAGATGAAACCTTCTTTAGTTGCTTTGTCATGTTCAATCTCTTTAGCCGCTTGCGGAAGGAATTCCTTTAGAAGTGGTAAATACTTATCAAAAATTGCACCATCAACCTCAAGTGCACCTCTGCATTCAAGAATCTCTTATATAAATCAGAAAGATGCGCTAAAGAAGCAATAGAAATATTGAATATTAAATTTACTTGGATTTTGCCACACTTTCATCCTCAGCATCAACTCGAATGACATTATACAAATGACATTTTTCATGCAAAAAGCATTCTTCTGCATTTATGCTTCCCCTCTTCTTCCATATTTGTTCGAATCGAGCACTTCTAGCAAGATCCTATAAGAATTAAATTTGAATTAGCTACATTATCTTGGGAATAAATCATCCAAATCCAATGCCACACGATTTCAACAGTGAATTGATGATGAAGCATCTCATCATAAAAGCAATATGAATGCGCAAACAAACAACTATTAGTCAAAATCATTCTAGTGATCCCAAAATATTCAAGTTGGTCCTATACATCAAAAAGATTACAAATTTTGTGATACTAATTGAGAAATTGGTTTCGCTGGAAGGAAATTAATCCACTAGCTTTCAACAATAACAATTAGACATATGATAATCAAATGGGAAGAGTATATAAGAATCAAACTGCGCTTACATTTATTCACTATAACAATGAAAAACTATTTTATCGCAAACACATTACTGATCATGTCCTGTGTATAATTGATAAATCTACTTTAAAAAATATTAAGGTTGCATGCTTCCAAAAAATTGAATCTGATGTGTAAAATGACAACACCCAAATCCATGATATGATGTTATATTAGAAAACATCTAACACAAAAGTTCAGATGCGAATGTCTCCTGCACTGGAGAAATTGCAATAACAATTCAATAACATGAAAGAGTAATGATCTCTACCTCATGCTCTTTTATAGCCTTGGACCGCAATTGATCATGTTTCTGCAAACACAGAAAGTGCAACAAGAATGAATCTATTATTTGAGGCAAAACTATTAAATATTTCTAAATTAAATAAATTCATTAAACTAGAAAAAATAATACTGGCATCAAAGTAGGCAAATGAAGAGCTATGCATTTCCCACAAATTTGGAAAGGCCGGTTATGATAGTAAAAAGGATTCTAATAATTTGTCTTTGTGAGTGATTTTAGAAACGACCAAAATCACTCACATGGATTCACATCTTTAAGAGAGAAAGAGTAAATGAACCTTCTGCAAAAATTGTGGGAGAAATTGAGGCAGAAACCATAATAAAATACATGGCAAAAATTGCATAAAATTGTGTGTCATTTTAACATTGCCGATAATAGTAGATATAAATCGACGGAAAATGCATCAGTGAAATGGTGAAAAATTCTGCGAAATTAGGTTAGAGGAACATCATCTCCTTGATGATGTAACATAAGAAATTGAATTGTTAACAATTACCTTATCAGCTTTATATAAACTTCTACGCTCCTTAGATCTCCCCTTAAATTCTTTGCTATTTCCAGAAGGTTGCTGCTGGTTGAAAAAAAAAAAAGAGAGAGACAGAAAGAAAGAAGATTACTAACAGATTCAACAGATGAAGTCTTTACCAATGAATTACAATGGGAGATTAGAAGTTCAAATGACAGAATATGTAATATCATGTAACTCTATGGCACACAAATAAATGAAAGATGATAGTGATTCAATAATCTTAGGTGTGCAAGGCAATATGCTTGCAGGAGATCTATGAAAATCCTGTCCGTGGAACAAAAAATATCATTTTTGCACAGGCAAAAGAGCATTCGTATCTATAAAAAAGATAAGAAGTGATTGCAAGTTAAAGTGAATTATCTGATTTACTACAAGCAGGAGCATCATAAACTGTGTTAATGTAATCAAGAGGAAGAACGAGGAGCATCTTAAAAGATAACCACCTCTCAAATCAAATGACAAAGGAGAATACAAGAGTAACATAGATTAGGTATTAACCAGAAACGAATGCAGCACATCTTTGACAGACTGGGAGTGCCCAACTGTCTCAAGACGGTGAACCAACATCTTCTTACTTGCAAGCTCATTGAGAACTGCATTTCAGAAGCCTCATCGATGAGAAATTCAGTCCAATATGTTCACAGAATAGGCGTCCAATGAAAGCTACTTAACAGAAATTACAAAGCAAAACACGGAACACAAGGGACTATCATTTTTAAGACTTATTCAGTTACAAACTTATAAGGAACTCCTCGTGTCTTTCCAGTATCTTTGTATTTACATAGTTGAACATTATAGAAGAGTTCATTATTCCCTTTCACCAAAAGGAAAAAAACTCAACCCAAGAAAAAAAGGGAATAATAAATGATATTCCATGATGATGAATTTCTAGCAAAAGAAAAAAAAATGGGGTCATGTCTTAAATTGGACAATGACCAAAATGTGGTTGCAGTAAATGTAATTTGAAAACAGGTGTTTTCTACATGGGCATTGAATATTATTAGGAATTTTGAGGTTATAAACCAAAGTCGCCATATACCAAATGAAACTTTAATGTACAAATTAAAAAGTTATTTCTCTGGTGTTTACCTCATTTGAATAGTTTAATGACTACATCACATATAAGGTATCAATGGCATTGTATATGAAAATTGTTTCTTGCTATTCTCCAAAAGCCCAAAAATTGACTATTTTCTTTCAATCTGCACTTGCATGCACAAACTTCTACTCGAATGAGGAATGGAAAAATAAGACATAACATATGAGAATCTATGGAATAGGAGGCTTCAGGTCGAGGAGATTGAAAATGCAAGAGATGATAAATCAACAAACAGTCTATTTTTGGGAACAGGGCATACTTGATAACACTATGAGACAGAACAGAAATTCTTGTGACGGACAAGTCATGAGGCAGATTTCTTATGATGTATTTAAGGGGTGAAAAATAAAAGGTTATGCAACATCACAATGACACATTAAGAACTTTTTTATCAATATAAAAAATTGAAAAATCCATAATTATATTCGATATCATTTATAAATTAATAAAAGCTAATAGCAGACGACTATATCATTTATAAATTAATAGAAGCTAATAGCAGACCATTGATATATGCTACCCCATTTCAGTTTGACTCATTCTTTCCAAGTCCCTAGCATATAAAAAATATGGATTATTCTAGAAACTATTTTTGAGTAGGGACGACTCAAAAATGCATGCATTATGATAATCCCATTGAAAAAACAGCAACAAGAAAAGAAGAAAGTTGAAGGTTATACCTTTTCCCGTGCCACAATCAGAAATGGAGAGATTTCCAAGATCCAGGAATGCTTTTTTATGTGGCCTTTCATTGATCTCCAACCCTGAGTGCATACACACAAAAAAAAAAACACTTTTATCTCCCATTGTCTCCTCCGCCTCCTTAATATTATCCAAACATAATTACAACGGGAAAAAAGATGAAGAAAAATAACTTACAGAAGGCGTCGAGTTTCGCCTGGGAGGCCTTCCGCTTAACCCTAACAATCACCGGCTTTCCGGCGACCGAACTCAGCGGAGGAGTCATCGAAGTGAAACTTAACGCCACAACAGGCTCTGTCGCACGATCACCAGACAAGAGCAAGATCAGGCGAACAAGCAGATTAGGGCGAGCAAGAATCGAGGTTTCGGTTTCGCAGAAAAGAGCGAATAAGACAGACAGACAAACGGTGAGAAAAAAATGAGGCAAAAGCACGCCGACCTGGATACTTATAGGCTACGCGATATATCGGATCCGAAAATGAATAGGACTTCTATCTGTAAACGGGTCCATATTCGAAACCCGATTAGTAATTTGAAAACATTTTTTTATTGGATTTGATGATGTTTTGATTCATATTTCTTTTTTAAACAAACTTGTATTTCTATTCTATTGGTATTCGATTTGTACTGGATTACGATTTTTTATCTCTTTTTATTTAAAAAATTTCTAATTATTTTGTTAAATTTTAGATTTGTCTTAGATGATATTAGATCAAATAAATTTGAAATTATTTTTAGTAAGTATTTAAATTCAAAATTTCTCTTTATCTCTGACAAATATTTTTGTAAAAGAAAATCGAATAACATCCTTAATCCTAGTTTACTAAATTTTGACTCTTTTATCACTAATGGTGAGTTTTTCCGAGCTCTAATACATGAGATATCACACCATCTTCTTGATTGGGATTATTAATTAATTTTTCTTCCCATACAAATTTTGTCCCCACGGGGATGACATGGTAGCTAAGGCACGGTGAAGCTTGTGGATAAGACAATGGTCGATTCCGGAGGAGGTCTAAAGCTCTTTCTTGGATTCAGATGACCCTCTCACATGTCTTGGCCACCACGTCAAAGCTCATAAGGCTCTCCGTGATTTACCTCCCTCACAATGGTTGTAGGACAGATCGGTGGAGGTTGCTATGTTAGCAGATTCCAACCTTTGCGAGATTATGAATTAATTGTTTTAGTTGAATGGATTTTTAAGGGGAAAAAATGTAAGACCATCAATTTTAGATTAAGTTTTACTTAAGAAAGGGATCACTCAATTGTTCAACAATGTGCATATAAAAGAGATATTATAAAGCTCATGACCTACTATTGCATTTGGACTCTGTATTAGTTCTTCGGGTCAACCACGGCAGTTTGCATCTCGTTAATTTTCTTGACGGCTCTTGTTCTGAGAAATTCCTATGAACCGTCCGACCTGTTGTATTTTTGTTCGTAGAAATGAAGTGACTCAGAGAGAGAATTGAGGTTTTGCTTTTGCAGAAGTGACTAAGAGACACAGACAATGGTAAGGAAAAAATGTGGCGATCACTTGTTGATCTGGATATTTATAGGCAACGAGAGATTGGATCCGAAAATGAATAGAAGTTCTAGTTGTATTATTATCTGACTAATAATTTCAAAAGAGAAGTTTTTTATTATATTAGACGAAGTTTCGATTATTTTTTTTTCTTTTATAAAAAATTTGTTTTTCTATTTTTTTTTAGTGTTCGATTTGTAATAGATTGCGATTTTTATCTTTTTTTTTTTCTTTTAAAAAAACTCAATTATGGTCTTAAACTTTATATGATATTAGATAATCCTAAATTTTAGATTCGTTGATATCATTATTATTTTTATAATTTGTTTAACCATATGGCAACAATCCAATCAAAAAACTTTTTTCAACCGCTTTTAAAAAATAAAATGACTTATAAATAAAAACTAATTTTTTAAATATTTTATTATTATTTTTAGTTCCCACGTCCATCGTTGCCTTATTAAGTTTAACATTTCAATTTTGACCTATATTTCAGTTTTGACCACGACGATTTGCATCGTTTTTTATCAAAGGTAGGTTTATAAATTTGTGCCCATCGAATCATAGATTTTATTAGTTTTCTTTTGAATAAATTGATAAATTGTGATTATTTTGGTTAGGATATCGAATCATATTTAAAAATTTGATGATATAAATCAAACTTTAAAAAAAATATTAATAAATTAATTTTTAAATTTTTTATATTAATTTGTAAACTCCTTTTAAAAATAATTTGAACCACTTAAAAAATAAATCAAAAACAACATTCATTGAGCAATGGGAGAGTAGGAGGATTGATATAATATTGATTGATTAATATCGAAGCTATGAGATATTTGTAATCCGTCTTGTTTCGATTTTAGAAGTGCTTATGCTATCGCAAAAAAAAAAAAATGTAAGATTGTGTTTCGTTTCGGCCGTATTTTTCATTTTTCGCACTTCATCATTTTTTTTTTAAAAAAAACCTTTCGTATTTTTTATTTTTTCAAAAGATATCCTTTTATTTTCTAAAAATAAAAAATACAAACCAAACAACATTTTCGATATTTTTTTTATTTTCTCAAAAATTTAAAATAACAAATACCACATTTTTTACCAATCAAAGCAACGTAAGTTTTTTGCGTCAGAAAGTAGTTATATTAATCTTCGTTATATTTTTAACTTTGAAATGTAGACAAATTTAGCATGAAAAATTAAAATTTTAAAGTCCTAACTAATTTACACAAATATTAATATTTACACAAAGACATTATTCTATTACATTAACTGTCAAACAGACGAAAGAAGACCAACTTTGGGCTTCTGTTTACACACAAAAAAAATAAATCAGTACAAGTGACTGCCCCAACTTAATAGTTAATACAAGAACACTAAATCAATTGACATATTCCCATCTCCATTCCTTCACTAGCAACTTGTCGTTCACAATTTCTAAATCAATGACAGGATTTTCAGTTTCATCCTCAGCTTCCGAAATGATTGCTTTGACTTAAAATTTAACGATATTTCCATCTCCAATTCTCTCGATCTTCCTCTTCGCTGTCAATTTCTTGATCATAATCTGAGTTGGAATCTTCCAAATCAATGAAAGAACTTTCATTCTGATCATCATCTTCATCTTCCGATGACACTTCATCACGATAATCGTTCCATGGATTGTTCTCAGCTGCAAATAAATAAGTACTAATATTAGCCAATATTACTACGAGTCAAATTACAAGGAAAGAGAATATACAACCATACCATTTGAATCGTCGCTTTCATAATCAAAATCAGATTGAGATTGACCATCATAATAGTCATCCTCCACATAAACTTGCACTCTGTACCAACGATAAATAATGAATATCAAAATTTAAATCCAATTACAAGTTTAGATTATTCAAATGTCCAAATTCATACAATGGATACTCATCGGTGGTATCCGTGTCCGTGTCCACACCAACGCCGACGGTATAAATGTCGTAAACAAATTTATCTGTTCAAAAGAAATTTAAGAGATTTAGCATTGAGAAGATCATCAAGAGTCTCATGGAAGATCACAAATTGCATGTAAAGTTAATCGTAGTACGCAACTTTCATTTAGACAAAACAGTTAAACTGAAAAAAAATAAACGAATATTTAATTTTAGGAACATAAACTAGTCTAATTTAGCAATGTTAAGAAAATATATTATTTACCATGCTAAAACAAGGGAGCAAAAGATGATAATTAGACAATATAGGAGATTCAAATATAACAAAAACTTGTAAATATCAAGGATGGCGGAGAAGATGAAACCTTCTTTAGTTGCTTTGTCATGTTCAATCTCTTCGGCTGCTTGCGGAAGGAATTCCTTTAGAAGTGGTAAATACTTATCAAAAATTCCACCATCAACCTTAGGTGCACATCTGCATTCAAGAATCTCTTATATAAACTAGAAAGTTGTGTTAAAGAAGCAATAGAAATATTAAATATTAAATTTACTTGGGTTTTTCCACCCTTTCATCCTCAGCATCAACTCGAATGACATTATACAGATGACATTTTTCATGCAAAGAGCATTCTTCTGCATCTATGCTTCCCCTCTTCTTCCATATTTGTTCGAATCGAGCACTTCTAGCAAGATCCTATAAGATTCTTGGGAATAAATCATCCAAATCCAATGCCACACAATTTCAGCAATGAAATGATAATGAAGCATCTCGTGATAAAAGCAACATAAATGCGCAAACAAACAACTATTATTCAAAATCATTCTAATGATTCCTTAATATTCAAGTTGGTCCTGTACATCAAAATGATTAAAAATTTTGTGATACTAATTGAGAAATCAGTTTCGTTGGAAGGAAATTAATCCACTAGCTTTCAACAATAACAATTAGACATATGATAATCAAATGTGAAGAGCATATAAGAATCAAACTGCGCTTACATTTACACACTATAACAATGAAAAACTGTTTTATCACAAACACATTACTGATCATGTCCTGTGTATAATTGGTAAATCTACTTTAAAAAATAGTAAGGTTGCATACTTCCAACAAATTGAATCTGATGTGTAAAATGACAACACCCAAGTCCATGATATGATGTTATATTAGAAAACATCTAACACAAAAGTTCAGATGTGAATGTTTCCTGCACTGGAGAAATTGCAATAACAATTCAATAACATGAAAGAGTAATGATCTCTACCTCATGCTCTTTAATAGCCTTGGACCGCAATTGATCATGTTTCTGCAAGCACAGAAAGTGCAACAAGAATGAATCTATTATTTGAGGGAAAACTGCTGAATATTTCTAGGATTAAATAAAGTTATTAAACCAGAAAAAAATAATACTGGCATCAAAGTAGGCAAATGAAGAGCTATGTATTTCCCACAATTTTGGAAAGGCCGGTTATGATATTAAAAAGATTCCAATAATTTATTTTTGTAAGTGATTTTAGAAACAACCAAAATCACTCACATAGATTCACATCTTTAAGAGAGAAAAAGTAAATTAACCTTCTGCAAAAATTGTGGGAGAAATTGAGGCAGCAACAATAATATAATACGTGGCAGACATTGCATGAAATTGTGTGTCATTTTAGCACTGCCGATAATAGTAGATATAAATCAACGAAAAATGCAGCAGTGAAATGGTGAACAATTCTGCGAGATTAGGTTAGGGAAATATCATCTCCTTGATGATGTAACATAAGAAATTAAATTGTTAACATTACCTTATCAGGTTTATACAAACTTCTACGCTCCTTAGGTCTCCCCTTAAATTCTTTGCTATTTCCAGAAGATTGCTGCTGGTTGAGAAAAAAAAGAGAGAGAGAAAGAAAGAAGATTAAGTCTTTACCAATGAATTACAATGGGAGATTAGAAGTTCAAATGACAGAATATGTTATATCATATAACTCTATGGCACACAAATAAAGGAAAGATGATAGTGATTCAATAATCATAGGTGTACAAGGCAATATGCCTGCAGGAGATCTATGAAAATCCTGTCCGTGGAACAAAAAATATCTTTTTTGTATAGGCAAAAGAGCATTCCTATCTATAAAAAAGAAAAGAAGTGATTGCAAGTTAAAGTTAATTATCTGATTTATTGCAAGTAGGAGCATCATAAACTGTGTTAATGTAAACAAGAGGAAGAACGAGAAGCATCTTAAAAGATAACCACCTCTCAAAACAATGACAAAGGAGAATACAAGAGTAACATAGATTAGGTATTAACCAGAAACGAATGCAGCACATCTTTGACAGACTGGGAGTGCCCAACTGTCTCAAGACGGTGAACCAACATCTTCTTACTTGCAAGCTCATTGAGAACTGCATTTCAGAAGCCTCTTTGATAAGAAATTTTCAATCAAATATGCTAACATCACAATGACTCATTAAGAACTTTTCTTATCGATATCATGATTGAAAAATCCATAATTATATTCAATATCATTTATAAATTAATAAAAGCTAATAACAGATGACTATATCATTTATAAATTAATAGAAGCTAATAGCAGACCATTGATATATGCTACCCCATTTCAGTTTGACTCATTCTTTCTAAGTCCCTAGCATATAAAAAAAGATGGATTATTCTAGAAACCATTTTTGAGTAGGAACGACTCAAAAATGCATGCATTATGATAATCCCATTGAAAAAACAGCAACAAGAAAAGAAGAAAGTGAAGGCTATACCTTTTCCCGTGCCGCAATCAGAAATGAAGAGATTTCCAAGATCTAGGAATGCTTTTTTATGCGGTCTTTCATTGATCTCCAACCCTGAGTGCATACACACACAAAAAAAAACACACTTTTATCTCCCATTCTCTCCTCCGCCTCCTTAATCTTATCCAAACATAATTACAAAGGGAAAAAAAGATGAAGAAAAATAACTTACAGAAGGCGTCGAGTTTCGCCTGGGAGGCCTTCCGCTTAACCCTAACAATCACCGGCTTTCCGGCGACCGAACTCAGCGGAGGAGTCATCGAAGTGAAACTTAACGCCATAACAGGCTCTGTCGCACGATCACCAGACAAGGGCAAGATCAGGCGAACAAGCAGATTAGGGCGAGCAAGAATCGAGGTTTCGCTTTCGCAGAAAAGAAGCGAATCAGACAGACAGACAAACGGTAAGTAAAAAATGAGGCAAAAGCACGCCGACCTGGTTACTTATAGGTTACGCGATATATCGGATCCAAAAATGAATAGGATTTGTATTTGTAAACGGGTCCATTTTCGAAACCCGACTAGCAATTTTAAAATTGAAATTCTTTTATCGGATTCGATGATGTTTTGATTAATTTTTATTTTTCTAAAAGCTTGTTTTTCTATTCTGTTGATGTTCAATTTTTACAGGATTGCTATTTTTTCTCTTTTTATTTAAAAAAATCCTAATTATATTGTTAAATTTTAGATTTGTCTTAGATGATATTAGATTATCCTACATTTTAGATTTGGTGATATAATTATTATTTTTATCAAATTTTTTTAACTATTTATGGCGGGTTAATAACTATCTCCAATTAGGGAGATTTAGCAAAATAAAAATTAAACGGTAACTATTTTTTATAAAATAAAAAACTTATAAAATATATTTATTTTATAAAATTTCTTTTTAAAAATGAGACAAACAAGATTATAGTATTAAGATTAATATGTCAAATTATGCTTAAAATTCTTAAAGGAAATAAAAACTAATAATATTATTTATAAATTATATATCACATGTCATAATTCATGTAATATAGTATACTGATCATTAACTCGAATATTCTTATTTAACATAGAGTGTAATAATGCAAAAAGATATCTCCATCTTAGGACACCCGTAGAAATAAATGTATTAAGTTAATAGAATATTTATATATTTCTCCAGCATTACAAAATAGGGATGAGATCAAAAAATAGGAATAAGCTAAAGGAAAGAATGTCCACGTATTCTTTGAAATGAGTATTTTTTTTCTCCTCTCGTTCGCTACCCCATAAAAGTATTTAGAGTTCTGATCTACATTGAAAATTTGAAAGGAAATGAAACGAATGGATGGATGTGTACGAGCACGATAGTCACATCGAATGTTAGATCGATCGGGATAAAATATGCTTAAGCGGATCAATTAAATATTTTGTCATCCAAATCAACTTTTGTTATCTAATTCTTCGAGTGATGAATATATTAATGTGCAAACTTGTAACGATCAAATGTTAATGGCAGATCTATAATCACTCGGATGAAACAATCGACCATTGATGACTGACAATTGACATTATCACTTGGCCAAGTAGACAAGCAAGAGACAACAAGATGAGCTCTTTATCCAACTTCGCTCTCCTACGTTCTCTTCTTCTTTGTCGAGCGATCTGCTCAATAACTCTACTATGATAGTGTTCAACTACATGCTCAATTTAGTATGAATAATCCTTATTTGATTGTGTATGTGATCCTGTCATTGTATTATGGGCAATAGGCATCCATTGTAATCTCGAAGCATTGCCAAAGAGGACAAATATAATGGAGATTTGAATGAAAATATAGAGGCATCCATTTTGATATCCTAGAAAGATTTAGAGCGTAATGAACACTTTAAATAGGCAGTTACTGGCACAATAAAAAGTTTGGACAAAATGATTGAGCCACGGCTACTGTTTTGCAATCAAGCTTTAAAAACTAGAGCAAAACAACAAATCGATTGTAGACGATTCAAAAACCTAATTTTTATTTGCTATTAAAGAGAAACTAGAGGATACACCTATATGAGTAGTAGGTTGTAACTCTGCAAGGATCGATGTGTGAAAAAAATTAGATCGTCCGATGAAACTTCGGAAGCGCTAGGACAAAGTTTATTTAAGGACACTGTGTGTTACATAGGCCTTGACGCTCGTTTAGGGTTTCTCAATCAAAATACTAAGCACAAATAGTACTTTCCCAAGCACCTACTAGTGTTTAGACTTGACACTTCGTTTCTCCTACTTGACTCAGCAATATTTCCCTAGCACTATAAGTGCTCAGCCTCGACATCGACTTCTCCTACTCAGTTTGATGACATTTCCCAAGCACTAGAAGTGCTCATCCTCGATACTCGACTTCTCCCACTTTGCTCGACAGTTTCCCGAGCACCTACATGTGCTCGGACTCAACGATTGTTTCTCACAACAACTCGACAATTCCTGAGATCGGTTCGCGCACAAGACCAAGTCCCGAGCACTCACAAATGCTCGCCTCCACATGAAGATTCCATTTCTCACACGGGTGACTACTTCCCGAGCACTTATAGTGCTCGACATCCTCGACGGTCTGATTTCTCACTCTGGCGACAACCACTCGAGCATCGCAGTGCTCAGCCGTGCGCCCGCTTCTCAATCGGACAACCTACTCAACAATATCTCCGGAACACCCACAGTGCTCATCAACTTTGCTTCACAGTCAGACTTGAGCTCCTTCGGTGCTTGGCTCTTAGGTGCTCGATGACTTGCCCAAGCTTCTAGTGCTAGGCTCGTTGGTGATAAGTCGTATCTCGATAGAAGATAAGTCTTTGGATTTTTCCTCAGTAAAATTTGTAACAAACTTAAAACAACTTCGTGTAGTCTATTGAGATTACCACTGAACAAGTTGAGATAATAGTAGCGCATCCCACTTTTCAGCAAGTGAGTGCCCCCTCGGTAACGATTGGGATAGTCTCAATCAATCACGAGGAGAAGCTAGAGAAATTCATTGGAATGAACTTCAAGCGGCGTCAACAAAAAATGATTTTCTACCTAACCACGCTTAATCTAGCACAGTTTCTGATCGAAGAACCTCCCAAGGTATTGAGGGTTTGAGTGATGTCCAAACCTTCATTACTATGGAGAATGGAATCACTCGGAGTTTCGTTGTAGAAATTACATCCTTAATTATCTAGCGGATGCACTGTACAACGTGTACTGCATAAAGAAATTGACTAAGGAACTGTGGGAATCCTTAGACTAAAAATACCGAACAGTGGATGTTTGGGCCAAAAAGTTTGTGGTTGGCCAATTCTTAGACTATAAAATGGTGGTCTCCAAGACGGTGATCAGCCAAATCCAGGAGCTTTAGGTAATCCTACATGAAATTCACTCAGAAGGCATGGTGTTGAGTGAAACCTTCCAAGTAGTTGCAATGATTGAAAGTCGCCTTCAAGATGGAAAGACTTCAAGAATTATCTGAAGCATAAAAGGAAGGAGATGAATGTCAAATAACTCATTGTCTAACTCCGGATTGAGGAAGACAACAGAAGCTCCAAGAAATGATTGTTCACTTAGGCTATTGTTAAAGCAACGTGGTCAAGCACGGTGAAAACTCAAAGAGAAAGAAGACAAAGTCTTCCAAGCTGGAACCCAAGGAAGGCAATGGCAATAAAACGTTTATGAGGAGTGCTTTAATTGTGACTGTGTTGGTATAAGTCTTCAGAAAGCAAGAAGCCGAAGAAGAAGAAGCAAGAGACCAACCTAATATTGGGTTTCCGACACCGCGGCGAGTGTGTGTTCGAACATGTTTCGTAAACATGTGCACAGCGGAAGAATTAAAAGACAATAAATCTAATTTATTACAACACACACACCACACGCATGCAAAGTACAACATGTTTAGACATAATTGCAATTTCAAATTTTGCAATAAAAAGAAATTACGCTAGTTATACCTGACGTATCACGTGCAGCGGGAATGACATCAACCGGAGCAACTCTTACTAGAATTACCTCTATCCGTATTCACGCCGAGTACTGTTGGGATAGCTTCGCCAAGCTACGAGCCTCGTCTTCATAGGAGTCACTAGCCTCGTGTCGAATACGATGTGATCGAGAGAAGATCATAATCCGAATCAAAATTTGGATTTGAAAATGAGCCCCCAAAACTCACTTCTCCGGAGAGGTATTCGTCAATCGATTGATGAATCCTTGGTCCTCTACCTATGAGGATTACCGAAGATCCAATCCCCGGTAAGGAAGTCACTGTAGGAGCTCCAAACGCCGTCCAAATGACCTCTGACAAGAAGGAAACAAGTTGTCCAAAAATTAGACAGCTTGGTGGAGGACTTGGCGCTGGCCAAAGGAGATGGTCGGCTGATCCTTGGTCACCGGAGCCAAGGTGGGTCGCCGGAGGAGTGGCCGACAGTAGCTGGATGACGGCAGCTAAGGTGGATGGCGGCACAAAATGTTGGGTTGGCGTGGATCTCCATGGGCGGCGGCAAGGAGAAGAGAGGGAGAGGAGAGGAAGAGAATTTTCCAAAAATAAATTTAAGTCTCTCCAAACCTCTAACAACGCTTTTATAGATCATGTGTTTCTTAACCATCAAGAAACCTTCTCCTTAGAGTTATTGGTTCATAACCAAAACCCGTTAACCCACTCCAATAACTTAAGTTAAAATAAACTGAATCGAGTTGGTCTATTTTAAGTTAAAACGAACCGAACTAACTTTGGTTCATTCGTTTAAAACAAACCAAACCACTTTAGTTTATTTTCCACCATTGGATTAGAACCAAACCAATTTGGTTCGTCCATCATGTCTTCATAAGACTCGACCTATCCATGCTTCCATTGCGACTGAAATAATTTCATGGTCGCTCCTTGTTTGGTCCAACCAAACCTAGTTTCTCTCGATCTAAGAATCTTATTCTCAAGATTGTTTTAAATCCTTCGGATTACGCTCGTTGTGCGTGTGACCAAATAGGTTCTTAGTTTATGTTGGTCGTCTATAATTAACCATTAATTATAGAACGATTATGAGTGGCACCTAGTAGTACATCATGATCCCCAATTAACTGAAAAATCAATGGTTGATCCAGAACCATTTTTGAAACCCTTCAGCAGCTATAATGAATCGTGCCCCATTCCCTTCATGCATCTTATACCCACTTGGTTTAGGACATGGTCTATAGTGTCAGTCCACACTAGGTTGACTACGTCACACCTAGCCCAAGCATCATTTCCTCGTCCTACGAATTCTAGTTACTACACATATATCTAAGAGTACCTTACTCTAAACATGTAATGTTTTGGCCCAAGACTTTAGTAACAATCCGACGAGAGGCCATGGGTATACATCTCCTCGCAAGGAGTGGTGAATCCTTTATAGACTATTCAAACACCTTCAGACATTTCGACTTATACCCAATCATCCTGGGTCCACATCTCCTTGGAGATGCTTACTTAAGATGTCAAAGCATAAGTCTCCATGACCAAGATGACTTGAATACCGCAAGTCAAAGGAACATCACACTTAAGCTGCAGTAAGAACTTCATTGACATATCCATATATGTAGAGAATCATATGAAATCTTATAGCTGGTCACTCCAAGGAACTAGTTACCATAACTAGCATCCACAATTAACTCTGGACATCACAATGTCTCCAGTCAGTGAGAATCAGCTGCTTGGATACACCAAAGAGTATACCTCGTGCTAGTCTCGATAGAATTGATGGTGTCCAGATCCATCAATTCATCGACTAGGGATAATTCTAATACATCACAATTACACATGTAGAGAAACTCACTAGTTATGATCCAATCACAAATTCTCTCATGTTGTGAATCGTATTGTGGACATTCAATAAATGAGTTTAAGATCTAATCAAATACATGAAAACATGTATACTCAAATAGTGAATCTTCATTTATCATATAAATGGTTTAAACATAGGGCGATTGTCTTAGGACACCTCTCATATATTACTAACAAACTTCCACTTGGCCTAATATCAATCGCCACAGTATCCAATACTATAAGCCCTAACATGGCCCTCAAACTTACTTTGAGGTAAGGCCTTAGTTAAAGGATCCGCTAAGTTCTTTTCAGTGGGAATATTCTCGATTTGTATTTCCTTCCTACTTGTGATCTCTCTGATCAAATGATAGCGGCGAAGCACAAGTTTGGATCGTTGATGAGACCTTGGCTCTTTCGCTTGTGCAATTGCTCTATTATTGTCGTAGTAAACCGATATTGCTTCAACAATGGTTAGTACCACACCAAGTTCATAAATGTACTTCTTGACCCAAACCTCTTCCTTTGCTGCTTCCGAAGCTATAATGTATTTTGCCTCTGTGGTAGAATTCACTATAGTGTCTTGTTTGAAACTTTTTCAACTCACTGTGCCCCCATTCAAGGTGAACACATACCCAGACTGAGACTTAGAATCATCTTTGTCTGTCTGGAAGCTGGCATCCATATATCCGCGTATCACCATGTCCCCTTCTCCATATATTAGGAACACATCCTTAGTTCTTCTTAAGTACTTAAGAATCGTCTTAACAGTCGCCCAATGATCCATTCCTGGATCAGACTAGTATCTGCTCGTGACACTGAGAGCATACGATACATCGGGCCTCGTACATAACATAGCATACATGATAGATCCTATTGCGGATACATAGAGAATCTTACTCATGCAAATCCTCTCGTCTTCTATGCGCGGACACATAGACTTCGAAAGGTGTATCCCATGCCTGATAGGAAGGAAACCTTTCTTAGATTTCGACATGCTAAACCTCTTTAGCACTCGGTCTATATATGTAGACTGCGAAAAACCAAGTAATCCATTCGATCTATCCCTATAGATCTTAATCCCGAGGATGTAGGTTGCTTCTCCCAGGTCTTTCATGGAGAACATCTTGGACAACCAAATTTTAACTGACTGTAAGACAGAAACATCATTTTCTATAAGTAATATGTCATCGACATACAATACTAGGAACACGACTGCACTCCCACTAACCTTCTTATACACACAAGGTTTGTCCGGATTTTATGAGAAATCAAACTTTTTTATTATCTCATTAAAATGGAAATTCCAGCTCCTAGATGTTTGCTTCAATCCATATATGGACCGTCGCAATTTGTATACTTTGGTTTTATCAACCGATGTGAAACCCCCAGGTTGTATCATATACATGTCCTCGAGTAGGTTTCCATTAAGGAAAGTTGTTTTCACATCCATATGTCATATCTCATAATCATAATGAGCCGCTATAGCCAGGAGCATCCGAATGGATTTAAGCATAACAACAGATGAATAGGTCTCGTCATAATCAATACCTTGCTTTTGACGATACCCATTCGCCACTAATCTAGCCCTATAGGTAATCACATTACCATCCATGTCAGTTTTCTTCTTGAAAATTCACTTACACACTATAGGCTTTATGCCTTCAGGTGGGTCAACCAAGTTCCAAACTTGATTTTCATACATGGAATCCATTTCCGACTTCATGGCGTTAAGCCATTTACCCTTTTCTGAATTTTTCAGAACTTCTTCATAACTGGTAGGCTCCTCATCATCAATGAGTAACACGTCGTTCGATTCACTTATGAGAAATCCATATCTCTCAGGAATGTTGTGTGTTCTACCAGATCTATGAAGATGTGGTGTCACAATAGGTCCAGACGATGGCTCATCACTATGAGTTATCGGTTGTGGTGCTTCACTAGGTATCTCATCAATGTCTATTGGAGTCTCTCGAGCCTCCTCAAGCTCAATGACACTCTCACTCTTTTCTTGCAAGAGAAACTCTTTCTCTAGAAACACAACATGTCTTGAAACAAACACCTTTTGTTCCACAGGATGATAGAATTGGTAACCCCTTGTTTTCTTAGGGTATCCAATAAATAGACATTTATAAGACTTAGCATCCAATTTGTCTGATACAGTCCGCTTCACATAAGCAGGACAACCCCATATCTTCAAGTAAGATAAATGAGGTTTCTTACTATTCCATATCTCATATGGAGTAGTTGAGACTACCTTGGTTGGCATTCTGTTTAGTAAGTAAACAGTTGTCTGAAGTGCATAGCTCTAAAAGGACTTGAGAAGATTCACATGATTCATCATCGACCTGACCATGTCCAACAAGGTCTGGTTACGCCTCTCAGATACACCATTATGTTGCGGTGTATATGGTAAAGTCCATTGAGACAATATACCATTGTTCCTTAGATAATCTAGAAACTCTTGACTCAAGTATTCACCACCCTGATCCGATCAAAGTTTTTTAATACTCTTGTCATGTTGTTTCTCTACTTCATTTCTGAATTCTTTGAACCTTTCAAAGGTTTCAGACTTGTGTTTCATCAAGAACACATATCCAAACCATGAGTGATCATCGATGAAGTTAATGAAGTAGCAATAGCCTCCTAGAGCTTGAGTTGACATAGGTCCACATACATCAGTATGTATTAGACCAAGCAACTCTCCCACCGATTCACCTTTTCCCGTAAAAAGTAACTTAGTCATCTTGCCTTTTAAGCATGATTCGCATGTATCGTATGAATCTAATTCAAACGATTCCAGAATTTCACATCAGTGTAATTCGAACATGCATTTCTTGCTTGCATGGCCAAGACGACAATGCACATGTAGGAGTCTAATTGATTATCCTTTGGAGCATGCTTGTTGCTCGCTTTGATATTGAAAATGTCACTAGATACGTCCAACGTATAAATACCATTGCTTAAAGTTCCAGTCTCATAAAGTACGCTATTTAAAGTTATATAATAACAATTGTTACTAAATGTCAAATGGTAACCATTTATATTTAAGCAGGAAATAAAAACAATGTTCTTTATTAGAGAAGGAGCATAATAGCAATTGTCCAGTTCTAAGACTAGTCCACTAGGGAGCTTCAGCAAATAAGTTCCGATGACGACCGCAACAACCTTTGCTCCATTGCCAACTCGCAAATTTGACTCCCCTCTGACGAGTCTTCTTCTATTCCTTAGCCCCTATATGTCATTACATATATGTGAGCCACACCTAGTATCCAATACCCAAGTGTCTGAGGAAATAGAATGACAATCAATAACGAAGATACCTGAAGAGGATGGGGCATCAGATGCCTTCTTCTTCTTCACGGACTCAAGATAAATCTTACAGTTTCTTCTCCAGTGGCCCTCCTTGCCACAATGATGGTAAGTGCCCTTTTGTGCTGGTTCAACCTTCTTAACCTTTTTCTTCTTCCCTTTCGTTTGTTCCTTTGACTTCTTCTTAGAACCTTTCTTTGAGAAATCAACTAATAGAATCGCCTTCTCCTCATGCTTCACAGAAGACTCCACAGTCTTCAACATATTGAGGAGCTCAGGAATAGTGGATTCGAGTTTGTTCATCTGGTAGTTCATCATAAATTGTGAAAAACTCTTGGGAAAATAATGCAGAATTAAGTCAATACTTAATTCATGATCCATCACAAACCCGAGGGTAGCTAGCCGCTCGATGTACCCATTCATCTTTAGCACAAGTTGCACTACAGATGAACCTTCTTGCATCTTAGAGGTGAAGAGAAGCCTGTAGACTTCGAACCTTTTGGATCTCACTTGCTCATCAAACAACTCATGATGATGGAAGACTATGGTATTAGCATTAATATGCTCATGCTACTCTTGCAGCTCAGGTACCATCGCGGCTAGCATGATGCAACTCGCCAGTTCAGAATCAGCCAAATGTTTCTGATAGGCCAACAATTGGTCTGGAATTGCTTCATCCTTAGGATGGTTGGAAAGAGGCTCTTCGAGGCCATACGCGAGTTTTCCTGCCTTGAGAACAATTCTCAAGTTTCTAAGCCAGTCCAAGAAGTTAGGCCCAATCAATTTATTTGAATCCAAAATAGTGTGCAAATTCAAAGATGTCATGATCAATCGATTAACCTAGAAATATAAAATTGAGCATATATGAGAAAGATGGAAAAAATGCATCAACATACATTTACAAATCCCATTCATTTTTCGAATTTTAAAACCCAAAAATCACTTCGGGAGATCGTAGGTCTATCTCCGAATGGGTTGATATCTAACATAGATATGAACAACCTTGGAGAGAGTCTAACAAGTCATTCTTAGCTATGATGGTAGTTATCAAGTATACCGATTGCATATCACATATATGCAACTATCACAATGTGCTATCAACTAATTGAATGTTCACACATACATCGGGTTGTTAACTCATTAAAAAGTATGCATCATATGCATAGCACCCAACTTCACCTCCCTTCACATCGACCTTGGAGAGGGTCCAATAAGTCGATGCTCTAGGTTAAAGCCAATCCATTAATCGAGAAATAGTTTTAATGTGGTTAGAGTGCATTCAACCAATTAGCCCGGCTTGGAGAGAGTCCAACAACCAAAGCTAACGATTGACCTCTGACTCTTATCATATTAGTATTAAACTATTCCATGGTTTGAACATATTCGGGTTCGAGCTAGGCTTGGAGAGAGTCCAACAACCCAAACAAGAAATAGAACTCTGATTCCAACCATATTAATGGAAGGTGTAGGCTTTAATATTGTGTAAGGGTTTTAATGTCTCATCCTCTTTGCATGTAAATAATTATTATCTACATGGCATGACATACATGATATACATCTACATATCACGACACGCATGGCATAATGATATACATCTAATGCAATTACAAGGCATACAATTATGACATATACAAAAATTTCCTTATATGTCATAACTATTTATGGAAATAAAATATGTTTGAGATTTGATTCCCCAAATCAAATCATGATTAAATTAGGAAAGAAATTTTCAAATCTAATCACATATTTTATTTATGGAAAGTGTTAATTTCCATAAATGCTTCTAAACTTTCCAAAAGTAGAAGATTTTCATAAACACTTCTAAACTTTCCAAAATTAAAAAATTTCCATAAATACTTCTAAACTTTTCAAAAGTAAAAAAATTCCATAAATACAATTATGACTATCGCAAAATAATTTTACGATTATGTCGAAACACAACCTGCGCTCTGATACCACTGTTGGGTTTCCGACACCACGGCGAGTGTGTGTTCGAACATGTTTCGTAAACATGTGCACAGCGAAAGAATTAAAAGGTAATAAATCTAATTTATTACAACACACACATACCACACGCATGCAAAGTATAATATGTGTAGACATAATCGTAATTTCAAATTTTAAAATAAAAGAAAATTACACTAGTTATACCTGACGTATCACGTGTAGCGGGAATGACATCAACCGGAGCAACTCTCGTTAGAATTGCCTATATTCGTATCCACGCTGAGTACCATTGGGATAGCTTCACCAAGCTACAAGCCTCGTCTTCCTAGGAGTCACTAGCCTCGCGTCGAAGACGATGTGATCAAGAGAAGATCACAATCCAAATCAAAATTTGGATTTGAAAACGAGCCCCCAAAACTCGCTTCTCTGGAGAGGTATTCATCAATCGATTGACGAATCCTTAGTCCTCCTCCTATGAGGATTACTAGAGATCCAATCCCCGGTAAGGAAGTCACTGTCGGAGCTCCAAACACCGTCCAAACGACGCTCCGACAAGAAGGAAACAAGCTGTCCAAAAACTAGACAACTTAGTGGAGGACTTGGCGCCGGCCAAAGGAGATGGTCGGCTGATCCTTGGTCGCTGGAGCCAAGGTGGGTCGCCGGAGGAGTGGCCGACAGCAATTGGACACCGACAACTAGGGTGGACGACGGCACAAAATGCTGGGCTGGCATGGATCTCCTTGGGCGGCGACAAGGAGAAGAGAGGGAGAGGAGAGGAAGAGAACTTTCCAAAAAAAAACTTAGGGCTCTCCAAACCTCTAACCGCGCTTTTACAGAGCAGGTGTTTCTTAACCATCAAGAAACCTTCTCCTTAGAGTTTTTGGTTCATAACCAAAATCCGTTAACCCGCTCCAATAACTTAAGTTAAAATAAATCGAACCGAGTTGGTCTATTTTAAGTTAAAACGAACCGAACCAACTTTGGTTCATTCGTTTAAAACAAACCAAACCACTTTGGTTTATTTTCCACAATTGGATTAGAACCAAACCAATTTGGTTCATCCATCATGTCTTTATAAGACTCGGCCCATCCATGCTTCCATTGCGACTGAAACAATTTCATGCTCACTCCTTGTTTGGTCCAACCAAATCTAGTTTCTCTCGATCTAAGAATCTTATTCTCAAGCTTGTTTTAAATCCTTCGGATTACGCTCGTTGTGCATGTGACCAAATAGGTTCTCAGTTTATGTTGGCTATCTATAATTAACCATTAATTATAGAACGATCATGAGTGATACCTGGTAATACATCATGATCCCCAATTAACCGAAAAATCAACGGTTGATCCAGAACTATTTCTGAAATCCTTCAGCAGCTACAATGAATCGTGTCCCGTTCCCTTCACGCATCTTATACCCACTTGGTTCAGGACATGATATATAGTGTCAGTCCCCACTAGGTCGACTACGTCACACCTAACCCAAGCATCATTTTTTCGTCCTACGGATTCTTGTTACTGCACATGTATCTAAGAGTACCTTACTCTAAACATGTAATGCTTTGGCCAAAGACTTCAGTAACAATTCGACGAGAGGCCATGGGTATACATCTACTCGCAAGGAGTGGTGAATCCTTTATAGGCTATTCAAACACCTTCGAGCATTTCGACTTATACCCAATCATCCCGGGTCCACATCTCCTTGGAGATGCTTGCTTAAGAAGTCAAAGCATTAGTCTCCATGACCAAGATGACTTGAATACCGCAAGTCAAAAGAACATCACACTTAAGCTGCAATAACAACTTCATTGACATATCCATATATGCAGAGAACCTTATGAAGTCTTACAGCTGGTCACTCCAATGAACTAGTTACCATAATTAGCATCCACGATTAACTCCGAACATCACAATGTCTCCAGTCAGTGAGAATCAGTTGCTTGGATACACCAAAGAGTATACCTCGTGCTAGTCTCAACAGAATTGATGGTTTCCAGATCCATCAATTCATCAACTAGGAATAATTCTAATACATCACAATTACACATGTAGAGATACTCACTAGTTGTGATCCAATCACAAATTCTCTCATGCTATGAATCGTATTGTGGACATTCAGTAAATGAGTTTAAAATCAAATAAATACATGAAAACATATATACTCAAATAGTGAATCTTCATTTATCATATAAATGGTTTAAACATAAGGCGATTGTCTTAGGACACCTCTCATATATTACTAACACTTAAATGAGGTGGAAGACCTCTATGCAGTGATCTCCGAACTGAATTTGATAGGTTCAAATCCTCGATAATGGAGGATAGATACTGGAGACATCAAACATGTCTGCTATAATAAAGAGTTGTTCCACAACTTTGAAGAAGTTAGAGATGGAGATAAGTTGTATATAGGGAACACAATAACCTCGAAGATCAAGGGTCGTGGAAAAGTAGTACTAAAGATGACCTCAAAAAATGAACTAATTCTAAATAATGTATTGTGTGTTCTAGGTATTTGTAAGAATTTGGTGTCTGAATCTTTGTTAAGTAAGTATGTGTCCAGATTAGTTTTTGAGTCAGACAGAATTCTTATGTCTAAAAGTGGAATGTTTGTTGGAAGAGGCTATGAGAGTGAGGGACTCTTCAAACTCAATGTAATGGTCATTAGTTCCAAAATAAATGAAATTGAAAGTTCTTATGCTTATATGCTTGAGTCATCTATGTTGTGGTATAGTAGACTAGGACATATTAACTACAATTCATTGCATAGACTAATTAATACACAAAGCATATCGACATTCCAAATAGACTCGAAACAAAAATGTGAAATTTGTGTAGAGGCAAAATTGACGAGGTCATCCTTTCAACAAGTTGAAAGAAGCAATGAACCACTCGGCCTAATCCACACAGACGTGTGCGACCTAAAGGGGGTTCTGACACGCGGTGGGAATAAATACTTTATTATTTTTATAAAAGATAACACAAAATTTTGTTATGTGTATTTTCTAAAAAGTAAGGATGAGGCTAGAAATTTGTTCTCTATAAAAATGAAGTCGAGAATCATCTTAATATGAAGATTAAGGTGGTACGAAGTGATCGAAGTGGTGAATATGTTTCACCGTTCGCTGAGTTATGTGTTGAATATGAGATCATACACGAACTACGACTCCATAAACTCCTCTACAAAATGGTGTTGCCGAGAAGAAAAATCACACTTTAAAAGAGATGATGAATGATCTTTTATTCAGTTCTGGATTGCCAGATAATTTGTGGAAAAAAGTTGTATTAACAGCTAATTACCTTTTAAATAAGATACCTCGAAAAAAGGTGAAAAAAACCCTTATGAGTTATGAAAAGGGAGAAATTCATCCTGCAAATACTTACGAGTGTGGAGGTGGCTTACGAAAGTATTGGTTCCTAATCCGAGAAGGATTAAAATAGAACCAAAAATACACTACAAAATAAATAAATTTGGCGACGAATTTTGCAACGAAAAAAATTTCATTGCAAATAATTCGCCGCCAAATTCTTCAACGAAAAATAAAAATTCGTCGCAAAATTACAACGAATAATATTTTCGTTGCAAAATTTGTCACCAAATTTGGCGATGAAAAGCAAGATTCGTCGTAAATTTGGCGATGAATATATTTTTCATCGCCAAATTTGATTTTCGTTGCCAAATTTGGCGATGAATCTTGCTTTTCATCGCCAAATATGCGACGAAAAATAAATTCGTCACCAAAATCTAATAAACATATTTTCATGAATAAAATTAAATTTGTCTATGAATTTATTTTTCGTCGTAAATTTGACAACGAAAATCAAGATTCGTCGCCAAATTTTTCAAGATCAGTCGACTGAATATACGACCAATTTGACTGATCGGCCGGCTACCAAAGATTCTGTGACATGCTACAGTAATGGCAATGATCGTCATTTTCATCACGATCGCTAAGTGAGGAGTCGATCGTCACGGCTACGAAATATTCTCAGAGTCGCTACATAAAACCATCACCGATCGATGTTGAAAATCTAATTTGAAGCAGCAGTTTTTCATGTATCAGTTGGCTGATTGTTTACATCAGTCAACTGATGCATCTATTTTTGCAACGAAAATAATATTTTCGTTGCAAATCTGGAAAAAATAAAAAAAAAAAAATTTATAGATTATCCTTTTCCCCCTGTTTTACAACAAACACACATAACAATATTAACAAATTTAGACATCAAACTTTAATTCGGAATTAATATATATATATATATATATATATATATAACCTAAACCAACTTACAAGTACATAAATATTGTATGTCATAAGTCCAGTAACATTTAAATACAACAAATACATTCAAAGGTAATCACCATCATCATCAAAAAATACATCATCATTGTCTCCATGACAGGGATTAGGAGGAGGAGCATTTGAATAACATTTAAATTTTAACTCTATTGTTACGGTGATAAACGACAAGTTGGGACAACGATTAACCACCCAAACTGCGCCCCATATCAAATTACGCGACAACTGCTTGCAAAGTAGCTACCAAAATGCGATAAATAACGCCACCTCGTGGCGCGCTACTCATAGTGCGCAGACGCCGCAAAGCGTGCGGCCCGGTGCCCGATCAACCTCGCGACGAAATTCAAGAGGGCACGCGACAACCGTCGCGAGGGCACGCGCGCATGGCGTGGCAACTATCACACGGCTGTGGCTCGGCAAAAGAAGAATGCGGTGCTGCCGCGCAGCCGCGCGAGGCCCACGTGGGCGTGGTCGCGGCCGAACAAATGCTAGGTGCAAGACGCGAAGAAGAAGAAGAAGCGGCGTATCGAGATCGGGCTGAAAGCATAGTCACGTGATTTGATTGGGAAAGGAAGGGGGAATAATTAGGGAGAAATTAGCGACGAATCTTATTTCTTTGCTAAATTCGTCGCCAATTTGGTGACAAAATTTAGTATTCGTCGCCAAATTAGCGACGAATTTATTTTTTATTGCCAATTTTGCGACGATATTTTAGATTCGTTGCTAATTTATAACGAAAAAAATTTCGTTGCAAAATTTGCAACGAATTTATGAAATCGTTGCAAATGTTTGCAATGAATTTATGAAATCGTTGCAAATGTTTGCAACGAAAATTTAATTCGTTACAGAATCTGCAATGGATTTTGAATTCGTTGCAAATTCTGTAATGAATTCAAGATTCGTTGCAAACATTTGCAATGAATTTTGAATTCGTTGCAGAATTTGCAACGAATTCAAAATTCATTGCAGATTCTGCAACGAATTAAATTTTCGTTGCAAACATTTGCAACGAAAATGTTTTTTTGTCGCAAATTGGCGACGAAAAATCATTTTCGTCGCCAATTTACAATGAATTTTGCGACGAAAATTAAATGTTGGAAATTTAAATAATTTTGCAACAAAATAATTTTTATTGGAAATTTCATTACTAATTTGTGATGAAATTTAAAATTCGTCGCAAATTTTGTTCCAGATTTGCAATAAATTTTTTTCGTTGTCAAATTTCGTCGCCAATTTGATGTTTTTTTTTGTAGTGATAGTTCATTGCATATTTATTAGATATGCACTTAATAGTAGTTCCTATATGTTCCTTGTGTTTGAATCTCAAATTTCATATATACACAAGACTTGATTGTTGAATCGAGAAATGTCTTATTCTTCGAGCATGTGTTTCCATATAAGACCCGAAAGAATGATAGCTCCTCAAAACGGGGAAAACACAAGAGGAAGAAGGAGTTGATGAACAAGTTAAGGATGAGATTAGAAAAGGTAAGCGAGCTCGAGTGGAAAAATCCTTTGGATCGGATTTTATCACTTTCATATTGGGAAGTGATCCCCATAGTTACTCAGAAACAATAAATTCGTCTGACGGACCTTAATGGAAGGAAACAATCAAATCTGAGATTACTTCAATCTTGTAAAATCACACTTGGGAGTTAGTGGGCCTTTCTCTTGAAAGTAAGACATTAGGTTGCAAGTGGTTTTTCAAGAGGAAAATGAAATCAGATGGCATTATAGAAAAGTACACATCTAGATTGGTAATTAAAGGTTATTGACAATGTGAATGTTTAGACTATTTTTATTTTTATTCTCCGATATCAAGAATAACCTCCGTTATGGTGTTACTATCGATTACTACTCTTTGGAATCTTAAAATGCATCAAATGGATGTAAAGGATGCTTTTCTAAATGGGGATTTAGAAGAGAAATTTTACATGGAGTAACCTCAACCGATAACTCATAGTGATGAGACATCGGTTGAACCTATTGTGACACCAAATCTTCGTAAATCTGGTAGGACACGCAACATTCCTGAGAGAGATGAATTTCTCATAAGTGAATCGAACGACGTGTTACTTATTAACGATGAGGAGCCTACCAATTATGAAGAAGTATAGAAAAGTTCAGAAAGGGACAAATGACTTGATGCCATGAAGTCGGAAATAGATTTCATGTATGAAAATCAAGTTTGGAACTTGGTGGACCCACTTGAAGGCATAAAGCTTATAGGGTGCAAGTGGATTTTCAAAAAGAAAACCGACATGGATAGTAATGTGATTACTTATAAGGCTAGATTAGTGGCAAAAAGCTATCATCAAAAGTAAGGTGTTGATTATGACGAGACCTATTCACCAGTAGCTATGCTTAAATCTATTCGGATGCTCCTGGCCATAGCGACTCATTATGATTATGAGATATGACAAATGGATGTGAAAATGACTTTCCTTAATGGAAACCTACTCGAGAATATGTATATGATACAATCCGAGGGATTCACATCGGTTGATAAAACCAAGGTATGCAAGCTTCGATGGTCTATATATGGACCGAAGCAAGCATCTAGGAGCTGGAATATTCATTTTGATGAGACAATCAAAAGGTTTGATTTCTCATAAAATCCAGATGAATCCTGTGTGTACAAAAAGATTAGTGGGAGTGCAGTCGTGTTCCTAGTGTTGTATGTTGATGACATATTATTTATAGGAAACAATATATTTTTCTTACAGTCAGTTAAAATTTGGTTATCCAAAATATTCTCTATGAAAGACTTGGAAGAAGCGACCTACATTCTCGGGATCAAGATCTATAGAGATAGATCAAAACAGTTGCTTGGTCTTTTGCAGTCTACATATATAAACCGAGTGCTAAAGAGGTTTAGCATGTCGGAATCCAAGAAAGATTTCCTTCCCATCAGGCATGGGATTCACCTTTTGAAGTCTATGTGTCCACGCACAAAAGACAAAAGGATTTGCATGAGTAAGATTCCCTATCCATACGCAATAGGATCTATCATGTATGTTATGTTATGTACGAGGCCCGATGTATCGTATGCTCTGAGTATCATGATCAGATATCAGTCTAATCCAGGAATGGATCATTGGGCGACTGTTAAGACAATTCCTAAGTACGTAAGAAGAACTAATGATGTGTTTCTAATATACGGAGAGGGTGATATGGTAATATGCGAGTATACATATGTCAGCTTCCAGACAGACAATGATGATTCCAGGTCTCAGTCTGGGTACATATTCACAGGTGCAATAAGTTAGAAAAGTTTCAAACAAGACACTATAGTGGATTCTGCCACTGAGGTAGAATATATTGTAGCTTCGGAAGCAGCAAAGGAAGCGATTTGGATCAAGAAGTTCGTCTTTTAACTTGATGTGGTCTCATCAACGATCTAAACATGTGCTTTACCGCTATCATTTGATCAGAGAGATCATAAGTAGGAAGAAAATACAAATCGAGAAGATTCTCACTGAAAGGAACTTAGCAGATCTTTTAACTAAGGTCTTAGCTCAAAGTAAGCTTGAGGGTCATGTTAGAGCTTATGGTATTTGATATCATGGCGATTGACATTAGGTCAAGTGGGAGCTTATTAGTGTTATATGAGAGATGTCCTAAGGCAATTGCCTTATGGTTGTACCATTTATATGATAAATGAAGATTCACTATTTGAGTATACATATTTTCATATATTTGATTGGATCTAAAACTCATTTGCTGAATGTCCACAATACGATTCACAACATGAGAGAATTTGTGATTGGATCACAATTAGTGAGCATCTCTACATGTGTAATTATGATGTATTGAAATTATCCCTAGTCAATGAATTGATGTATTCGGACACCATCAATTCTGTTGAGACTTGCACGAGTTATACTCTTTGGTTTATCCAAGAAGCTGTTCCTCACTGGCTGGAGACATTGGGATGTCTGAAGTTAATCGTGGATGCTAGTTATGGTAACTAGTTCATTGGAGTAACTAGCTGTAAGACTTCGTATGGTTCTCTGCATATATGGATATATCAATGAAGTTCTTATTGCAGCTTAAGTGTGATGTTCTTTCGACTTGTTGTATTCAAGTCATCTTGGTCATGGAGAGTTATGCTTTGACATCTTAAGCAAGCATCTCCGAGGAGATGTGGACCCCGGATGATTGAGTATAAGTCGAAGTGGGCGAAGGTATTTGAATAGCCTACAGAGGATTCACCACTCCTTGTGAGGAGATGTATACCCTATGACCTCTCAAAAGATTGTTACTAAAGTCTTTGGCCAAAACATTACATGTTTAGAGTATGGTACTCTTGGATACATGTGCAGTAACTAGAATCCGTAGGATGAGGAAGTAATACTTAGGCTAGGTGTAATGTGGTCAGTCTAGTGGGGACTGACACATAGATCATGTCTTGAACCAAGTGGGTATAAGATGAGTGAAGGGAACGGGGCACTATTTACTGTAGCTGCTAAAGGGTTTCAGAAGTGTTCTGGGATCAACCGGTGATTTTTCGTTTAATTGAGGATCATGATGTACTATTAGGTGTCACTCATGATCGTTCTATAATTAATGATTAATTATAGACGACCAACATAAATTGATAATCTATTTGGTCACACGTACTACGAGTGTAATCTGAAGGATTTAAAATGAGCTTGAGAATAGGATTCTCATATCAAGAGAGACATGAGTTTGTTGGACCAAACGAAGAGCGAGCATGAAATTATTTCAGTCGCAACGGAAGCGTGGATGGGCCGAGTCTTATGAAGACATGATGGATGAACCAAATCGGTTTGGTTCTAATCCAATGGTGGAAAATAAACCAAAGGAGTTTAGTTTGTTTTAACTGAATGAACTGAAATTGGTTCGATTCGTTTTAACTTAAAATATACCAACGCGGTTTGGTTTATTTTAACTTAAGTTATTGGAGCGGGTTAACAGATTTTAGTTATGAACCAATAACCGTTAGGAGAATGTGTTCTCTATAAAAACACGGCTTAAGGGTTTTTGTTTTTTTAATTGGTTCAAGGTTTTGGAAACCCTAGCCACCTCTCCTCTTCCTCCTCTAGAGTTGCCACCCAACCTTGTTGTCGCCGCCCTCCTTAGCCGGACCACCCTAGCTACCGCTGGCATCCACCTATAGCCGGCCATCCTCCCTTGGCTCCGGTGACCAAGGACCAGCCGACCATCTTCTTTCGCCGACACCAACTCCTCCACCACAAGCTACCCAGTTTTGGATAGCTTGTTGTCCCTTGCGTAGAGAAATCATTTGGCCGTTGTTTCGTGCTCCGACAGTGATTTTCTTGCTAGGGATTGGATCTCCGATAATCCTCGTGGTGGAGGACCAAAGGTTTCGTCAATTGGATTGACGAAAACTACTTTCGAGAAGCGAGTTCATGGAACTCATTTTGGATTCGAATTGGATTCGAATTGTGATCATCTCTCGATCACAATGTCTTCGATTTGAGACTAGTATCTTGTGAGAAGACGGGGCTCGTGGCTTTGTGAAGCTTTTCCGACGATACTCGGCGTGGATACGGATAGAGGCGAGACTTGCAAGTGTCACTCGGTTGATGTCATTCCCGCTTCACGTAATCCGTCAAGTATACCTAGAGTAGTTTTCCTTTATTACAAAATTTGAAATGACAATTATGTCTACACTTGATGTATCCTTCCATGCGTGTGGTGTGTGTTGTAATAAATTAATTTATTACTTGTTTTTTCTTCCACTATGTGTATGTTTATGAAACGTGTTCGAACACACACTCACGTCGGTGTCGGAGAAATCCAACAGTGGTATCAGAGCCAAGTTGTGTTTCAACATAATCGTAAAATTATTTTGCAATAGTCATAATTATATTTTTTGGAAATTTTCTACTTTTGAAAAGTTTAGAAATAATTATGGAAATTTTAATTAGTAAAAAAATTCAAATTGAAAATTTTCTAATGTGATTAGGAAATTTGTTTCCTAAATTAAATTTGAATTTCCTTAATTAATATTTTCCATAAATAAAATATGTGATTAAATTTAAAAATTTATTTCCTAATTTAATCGGGATTTAATTTGGAAAATCAAATTGCAAACATATTTTATTTCTAAAATTAATTATGACAATATGAAAACTATTTGTACATGTCATAATTGTATGTCATGTAATTGCATTAGATATATATCATTATATCATGCGTGTTGTGACATGTAGATGCATTAGATACACATATATATGTCATGCGTGTCATGTCATGTAGATAATAATTATTTGCATGCAAAGAGAATGAGACCTTAAAACTCTTATACAATATTAAAGTCTATATTTTTCATTAATATGGTTAGAACCGGAGTTCTGTTTCTTATTTGGGTTGTTGGATTCTCTCCAAGCCCTGCTCGAACTTGAACATGTTCAAACCATTGAAATAGTTTATTACTAATATGGTAAGAGTCTGAGGGCAATCGTTAGTTTGGGTTGTTGGACTCTCTCCAAGCCGGGCTAATTGGTTGAATGTGCTCTAACCATATTAAAACTATTTCGTGATTAATGGGTCGGCTTAACTTGGAGCATCGGTTTGTTGGACTCTCTCCAAGGTCAATGTGAAGGGAGATGAAGTTGGGTGCTATGCATATGATGCATACTTGTTAATGTGTTAACAATCTGATGTATGCGTGAACATTTAATTAGTTGATAGCACATTGTGATAGTTGCATATATGTGATATGAAATTGGTATACTTGATACCTACCATCATAGCTAAGAATGACTTGTTGGACTCTCTCCAAGGTCGTTCTTATCTATGTTGAATATCAACTCATTCGGAGATGGACCTACGATCTCCCGAATTGATTTTGAGGGTTTTTTTATTTCAAAAAATGAATGGGATTTGTAAATGTATGTTGATGCATTTTAAAATCAATTTATCATATATGCTTGATTTGTATTTCTAGGTTAATCGCTTGATCATGACGTCTTTGAGTTTGTGATCTATTTTGGATTCGAGTAAATTGACTGGGCTAAACTTCTTGGACTGGCTTAGAAACCTGAGAATTATTCTCAAGGCGGAAGAGCTTGTGTATGTCCTCGAAGAGCCTCTTTCCACTCGTCCTATGGATGATGCAACTCTGAACCAATTGTTGGCCTATCAGAAACATGTGAATGATTCGGAGTTGGCGAGTTGCATCATGCTAGCGGTAATAGTACCCGAGCTTCAGAAGCAACATGAGCATATGGATGTGAATACTATAGTCTTTCATCTTCAAGAGTTATTTGATGAGCAAGCGAGATCCAAAAGGTTCAAAGTCTCCAAGCTCCTCTTCACCTCTAAGATGCAAGAAGATTCATATGTAGTACAATTTGTACTAAAGATGAATGGGTACATCAAGCGTTTAGCAACACTTGGTTTTGTGATGGATCATGAATTAAATATTGACTTAATTCTACATTGTTTACCCAAGAGTTTCTCACAATTTGTGATAAACTACCGGATGAACAAAATTGAAATCATAATTCCTGAGCTCCTCAATATGTTGAAGACTATGGAGCCTTCTGTGAAGTATGAGGAGAAGACAACGTTGTTAGTTGATTCCTCAACGAAATATTCTAAGAGGAAATCAAAGGAACAACGCAAGGACAAGAAAAAGAAGGCTAAGAAGACGAAACCAGCTCAAAAGGGCACTTGTCATCACTGTGGCAAGGAGGTTCGTCATTGGCGAAGAAACTGCAAGATTTATCTTGAGTCTGTGAAGAAGAATAAGGCATCTGATGTCTCATCTTCTTCAGATATCTTCGTTACTGATTGTCATTCTATTTTCTTAGACACTTGGGTATTAGATAATGGGTGTGGTTCACATATATGTAATAACATACATGGGCTAAGGAATAGAAGAAGACTCGTCAAAGGAGAGTCAAATTTACGTGTTGGGAATGGAGCAAAGGTTGTTGCACTCGCCATCGAAACGTATTTGTTAAAACTCCCTACATGACTTGTCTTAGAACTGGACAATTGCTTTTATGTTCCTTCGTTGATAAAGAACATCATTTCTATTTCTTGTTTAAATAGTAATGGATACCATTTGACTTTTAGTAACAATTGTTGTTACATAACTTTGAATGACGTTCTTTATAAGACTATAACATTATGCAATGGAATATATACGTTAGACATATCCGGTGTCATTTTCAATATCGAAGTGAGTAACAAGCGTGCTCGAAAAGATAATCAATTAGACTCCTATATGTGGCATTGTCATCTTGGCCATGCAAGCAAGAAACGCATGTCCGAATTGTTGGTGCAATCGACCCAGGTCACGATTGACCAGACTCGAGTTTGACTCGAGTGATGTTTTGATGTTTGACAAAGTGGTTTGACATAGTAAGTTTGACATTGATGTCGGTTAGTGTGTTGGGGAGATTGTTTATACAATCAATTCAGATTATAATTGACTAGACTCGAGTTTGACTCGAGGGAGACTTTGATGGTTGACTAGGGTTGACCATGTGATTATGGGAAAGTCCAAGCATGGGTCTTGGTAAGGTAAAGTCCAAGTCATGGGTACTTGGCATGGAAAGTCCAAGTGGGACACTTGGCATTTGGGAAAGTCCAAGTCTTGCATACTTGGTACAAGGAAAGTCCAAGCATGGGGCTTGGCATGGAAAGTCCAACATGGGTTGGCAAGGGAAAGTCCAAGCTTGAGTCTTGGCATTTGAGAAGTCCACGGGGTTTGATATTGGCGGCGTAAAGTCCAAGCAGAGTCTTGGTGGCGTAAGTCCAATGTGCCTTGGCGGTGTAGACACCGTTAGCATGACATAGCCGAGGGAAACACCTGGAGGCTAGTGCGATGGATGAACAAGTCATGGATGACTTGGAGGAATCCGAGAGGCGTGAGGCTGATGGAGGTGGCTAGAAGGCTTAGGTCTAGGCTAAGGGTAGTCTAGCAAGTATGGGGAAACCATACTTGAATTAAACCGCCATTTATCGCAATGATCGCTCATCGGAGCGATCGATTTTAGACGGCGATCGCTAATCGAAAGTGTCGAGCCGATCGCTGTCGATCAAAGCGCTCGAGCCGGGCGATGACTACGGCGATCGCCAAGAGATCCGTTGGAGTTTTTCCAGCGTGGATCGAGCCATTGTCTCACGACAACAGTGGCATCAGTCGACTGGTGACTTATGGTAGTCGACTGATAGGCGGAAATCCAGCCCGATGCAGGTTAAAAAGAGGAGCTCGTGGAGGATTTCATTATCAGTTCTTTGGGGGCTTTGGTGAGGCGATTTGAAGGCGTTTTGCAGGTGCATTTTAGGGTCCTTCAAGCTCATCCAAGAAACCGACAAGCAATCGCTCAAAACCCTAGTTTGTAAAGTGTTCTTTACATTTTCACTTGTATTTGCTTGTTTACTTTGTATTACTTGTTGTAATTCATTGTACGAGGTTTCTCCACCTCCGATTTATTGTCGAGAAGGAGTTTATTGATTAGTGAGTGTGTGTGCATCACTAGAGCTCTTTAGAGCTCGATCCATGGAGTAGGAACCGTGCGATTCCGAACCACGTTAAATATTTGTGTATTGGCATGTTCGTGTTTGTCTTACTTCGTTATTGTTTTTATTATTATCATTCCGCTGCGCATAATGAGTTTTGTAGAGACGAACGCGATCAAATTCCATCTACGTACGGGTAACGCGCTATTCACCCCCCCTCTAGCGGGCGCACAGGTCCTAACAAGTGGTATTAGAGCGAGATCGCTCTTCTAAGTCTAACAACGAAGGGAGCAAGCTAGAGGGTAAAAGATGGAAGTCCAAGATCAATTAGGTTTGGACATCAACACACCGGTGCCCTACACCCTATACGGACGAGAAGGCTTCAATTCTTGGAAGAGAAGAATTGAGGATTTTATTATTATGAGAGATTTTGAGGAATGGTCCATTTTGATGGATGGATTTGAATATCCAAAAGGACCAAGAGGTGGATTCCTCAAAAAGAAGAGATGGACCGAAGAGCAAGTTCAAGCATCCGAGAAAAATGATAAGGTGATAAAAATTTTAATTGATTTAATGTCTAACAATATCTTGTGTATGTTAGGTAATTATGTAGATGCTAAAGAGTTATGGAGCCAAGTGGCAAAGCTCCATGAAAACTCATCATCGGTCCAAGAAGAAGAAGAAGAAGAGGAGTGCTCACCCTCTCGAGCTCAAGAAAGTACACCGTCATCCCAAGAGCTTGAGGATTCGAAGGTTGATAGGGAATCAACATCCGGATCAGAAGAGGTGGAGGAGGTGGAAGAAGCATCCACCTCAAGGATTGAGGGGGAGGAGAGAACTTCCACACCGGAACATCAAGAAGAAGCTTCGACATCCGGTCAAGATGAAGAAGCTCAAAATTCGATTCCGGCACCTACAACCACCCTAGGTAACTCAAGCATGTCAATTAATAATAAAATTCATATTATATGCTTTGAGTGTAGGGAGCAAGGACACTACAAGAGTAAGTGTCCTAAAAGAATCAAGAAGAGTCCACCGGTGCCAAAAGTCAATGAAGCCGGTGTTCCCACCAAGAAAAGCAAGGAACAAATCACTTGCTTTAAGTGCCGACTACCGGGACATTATCGGAGTCAATGTCCAAAGGGGGAAAAGAAGGGGCAAAGGGGAGTATCACAAGTAGGGGGAGCCTCTAAGGCAAACCCTAAGGTATATCTAAATAATGCTTCTTCTATTTTAAATGTTAAAAAGCATGCTAGGAATTTCAATTCACTTGATATCTATCATGAAAAGCATGCTAGAAACAATGAATATTGTTTAGGAGCCAAGAAAGTCAACTTTAGGAAGAAGGAGAAATTTGGGACTAATGTCCCTAGAAATATTTTACCTAAGGACAATCATAGGTCAAACAATTCTAGACAAATTATACCTAGGGAGACCATTAGAAAGGTACAAGAGTATCTAGGTCTCAACCCTAAATGGACTAGGCATATGCCTAGAAAGAACCATGCCCATGGTTTAAATCAAAATTCTAAAATTGGGCAATTAGAAAAGGAAAATCAAGTCTTGAGGTCAAGGCTTGAAAAGATGGAGAAGACCCTTTCAAAAATGCAAAATCAATTTCAAGGGTCAAGAGGTCAACATTTAGGGTCTAGAAGTCAAAGCCTAGGGTCAAATGGTCAAAAATCAAGACCTAGAAAACTAGATTCATCCAAGGGCAAAACTAAGCCCAAGGAAATCTATCACAATATTCCATTTGACTATGGAACTAAATCTAGGTCTAGGAAGACCAAGGTCAATAGGGAAGTCATCCCTAGAGTTGACCAAGGTTTGTGCCTAGTGGCTAGGGTTTCTAGGAAACCTAGGGTGGCCACTAAGAAGGTTGCAAGGGGAGTTACCTCTAGAGTCAACCTAGGTAAGACCACAATGACCAAGGCTAACAAGCCTAGGAGAAGGTATCTAGGGAGGTTATCCCTAAGGAATACCTAATTAACCCTAGGAGTTCAAATCGGTTTTGGGTTCTTAAGAGCGTGATCGATTCACGCTAAGATGGGTTTAGGGTGTGCCAACCTTGATTGGATGGATAGTTAACTCAACCATGGCAAAGGTGGCACTTTAGGTTATTTTCAAGGTTACGGTTACCTTGGAAATATATTTAAGCTTTAATCCTAAAAGATTTTAGGATGTGCCAATATTATTTGAGAAGTTTGATAAATTGATCAAATTGACACAATTTAGGTTTAGAGGTTAGTGTGTCATTTTGGGTTTTTGGCACACTAGGGAGATTAGTAGTATTATGGCAAAAATATGCTTAATTATCTCAAATGACAACTAATATTAAATTTTAGGTATTATTATACCTATATATTTTATATGTCATGCTTTGATTTGCTATATAACATGTCATGACATCATGCCTATTTTTATCATTTATATGTCATGATTATGTTTAGGAATTAGGATTGAATGTCATGTGCTTTAGTTTTATATCATATGACATGACATCATGATCATTGGTCATGTTTTATTTTTGCTATTATTATGCCATGATCATTTCATATATTAACTTGACTGAAAATTGATTTAAGGACTATGACATGACTTGGAGTCCCATTCATAAGGGAATCAAGTAGGGTTGCCTTAGAAAATGTATGAAACCCTAGATTAAATGAACTAAAACACACATCTCACATCCAAATTGACATGCATGTGTATTTATACACTCTAGATACATGTGAGATGCTAGGATATGAGTTGAGTTCAAAGTGCATAGTTTTTGCATCTAGAAGGACTATAACTCATCTAATTTTATTAGTGGATCATTGGGAAAGCTTGTGTACAAGTCATATACATAGAGCCCAAGGAATATGATCCAAAATAAGATTTTGAAAACTTTTTAATCATCTTAGAAAACCTTGGTGAAGCCTATCTTTTGATAGCAATCACCATTGATGAGATTGATACAAAGTGAGCTAAAACATTGAAGTTTTTCTTCACTTTTGGATTTTATATCAATTTCGATATTCTATGGGTAAACTATTTTTCAAACATTTTTCACCTATTGTATTGCTTATAAGTAATATACGTATCAAATTTCGTGGTTTTTCGATATACGTAGAATTACTTATGATTTTTTAAAATTGATCGATAAATTGAAATTCGAGAATTTGATTTATCGATCGACCGCTGATTGGTGGCAATGATCGGATCGGTGATCAAGTAATCGACATCGAGTCGATGCTGATTTCGGGAAAAATAAGGGTGTTTAGCCCGTGTTCAGCTATGGTAAAGGTTCCTAATCACTCCTACCCCTAGGATATGCTTTGGGAAGCATTATAAAGGGTGAAAATCCATTGGATATGGATTAGAAGAGTTTTTAGGGTTTGTCAATCTTAAGGTGAGTGAAAGTTCTATGTTGAACTTTGAACCTTAATTTTGATGGTTTAGAGTTCCTATAGGCTTAGTGACTTCCCAAGGACATTGTTGGTGCAATGGTCAAGGGGGAGCAAGCCTTTGGGGGGAGTTATCCATCTTGGGATGATGGATGTGTTTCTCTTCTTGAAGGAGGAGAAGTTATTGGGAGAGTATCATCAATTGGAAAAATTGATGGGATTTTGAGAAACCCAATTTGGAAATTGGGAGAGAGTATAGGATTGCCTCTCTTGAGTGATAAGGGACTTATCACTAGGAAGATGGTAGGCATCCTAGGTATTTTTGGATCAAGGGGGAGATTGTAAGATCTCATCGGGACAATGAGCCATTGACCTCCTTGGAGAGATAACCTTTTTGATGTTAGTCAAAAAGGAGGAGAAGTTTTGGGAGAGTATTTGGGATTACCAATTTGGGATAATTGGTAAGGAAATTTGAGTTAGTAGCCTAACTCAAGGTTTGTTTTGTCAAACATCAAAAAGGGGGAGATTGTTGGTGCAATCGGCCCAGGTCACGATTGACCAGACTCGAGTTTGACTCGAGTGATGTTTTGATGTTTGACAAAGTGGTTTGACATAGTAAGTTTGACATTGATGTTTGACATTGATGTCGGTTAGTGTGTTGGGGAGATTGTTTATACAATCGATCCAGGTTATAATTGACTAGACTCGAGTTTGACTCGAGGGAGACTTTGATGGTTGACTAGGGTTGACCATGTGATTATGGGAAAGTCCAAGCATGGGTCTTGGCAAGGTAAAGTCCAAGTCATGGGTACTTGGCATGGAAAGTCCAAGAGGGACACTTGGCATTTGGGAAAGTCCAAGTCTTGAGTACTTGGCACAAGGAAAGTCCAAGCATAGGGCTTGGCATGGAAAGTCCAACATGGGTTGGCAAGGGAAAGTTCAAGCTTGAGTCTTGGCATTTGAGAAGTCCAAGGGGTTTGATATTGGCGACGTAAAATCCAAGCGGATTCTTAGCGGCGTAAGTCCAATGTGCCTTGGCGGTGTAGACACCGTTAGCATGACATAGCCGAGGGAAGCACCTGGAGGCTAGCGCGATGGATGAACAAGTCATGGATGACTTGGAGGGATCCGAGAGGTGTGAGGCTGATGGAGGTGGCTAGAAGGCTTAGGTCTAGGCTAAGGGTGGTCTAGTAAGTATGGGGGAACCATACTTGGGTTAAAACCTCATTTTTGAGGTTGAGATGACCGCATTATGGCGGTTTGCCGTGAGTCGACTTGAGTTCGGGCGTTAAGACTATAATTTGGCGATCGCTTATTGGAGCAAGCGATCGTGAGATGTAAATCGCGATTAGGCGACGGCAATGATCGCTAATCGAGTGTCGAGCAGAACGCCCGTAGCCAATCGCCGATCGGCTACGGGCGCGATCGGCTCGCAATGTTGGCAGTCGACTGCCAAGAGATCCGTTGGAGTTTTTCCAGCGTGGATCGAGTCGTTGTCTCACGACAATAGTGACATCAGTCGACTGGTGACTTATGACAATCGACTGATAGGCGGAAATCCAGCCCAATGTAGGTTAAAAAGAGGAGCTCGTGGAGGATTTCATTATCAGTTCTTTGGGGGCTTTGGTGAGGTGATTTGAAGGCGATTTGCAGGTGCATTTCAGGGTCCTTCAAGCTCATCCAAGCAACCGACAAGCAAGCGCTCAAAACCCTAGTTTGTAAAGTGTTCTTTACATTTTCACTTGTATTTGCTTGTTTACTTTGTATTACTTGTTGTAATTCATTGTACGAGGTTTCTCCACCTTCGACTTGTTGTCGAGAAGGAGTTTATTGATTAGTGAGTGTGTGTGCATCACTAGAGCTCTTTAGAGCTCGATCCGTGGAGTAGGTGTCACGCCCCGAGGGAGTCCCCGCCAGACAAAAATCCGGCAGCATCTCCCCTGTACGGGTGACAATATCAATTTTTATACAAGGCCTACACGGCCACTATACATCAGTCAACACGACCGGAATCATACCACAACACACGCAGATAATAATAAGGCCTCCGGCCAACAAATCTAGGTAAATAAAAGTCTACACTAACTAGACTTACCCCTTCTGCCATCTGGGCAGGAATACCCAACCAAACCAATAAATATAAGATCCGACCAATGGTCCACAAGGACCCCAAAAAAAAATCCACGAGTATATATAAATCCAATTCCAAGCCTAAACATATCTTCTATACAAAAATCCAAATCATAACTCATACAACTAATAAACTGTCACTACGAGGGGGGGATATGGCAACTGGACTCTCCTGACAGCTTCATCCTGAAATAAAAATAAAACCACGGGATAAGTTCAAAGAACTTAGCGGATACTAGTCGATATGAATAGTAAGAAATAGCTAACAATACTAATCATGCCAGTACAGTCTCATATATATATGGTAAGCAAGAAATAAATGCAAAAGGACTGTACTCACCTGAGTCTCCTACCCTGATATAGGAGCATGTGCCCTACTATAAGAGATAAAGTCATCACCATATAAGAATATGAATCCTGTATGCATGTCAATCATATGCAACATCCAAGGCATCAATACAATAATGCAGCAAACACAATACAAATGCAATCCGTGCAAAATGCATGTCGTGCAAATGACATGGTCACCTCGACGCTACCACCGCCACACGCGATGGTGAAGCCGAGTGGGTAGGGCTATGACAATCGCGGCACTCTGCCATCACTGCTCCTGAGTGACCGAGTGGACAGGATGCTGTCGGAGTACACCTATCCTCCTGCCCCAAACATAGTGGGGGAGCTAAGCTCTCATCTCCCGGTGTCATAGACCAGAGGAGGGATCCCTGCCCGCTACCACACTGCCTCGTCGCTACCCATGAGCGGTCCAATGAGCTCGACAGAGCAATCGCACACACCTCCTAATGTACCACTAACCTAATCGAGCCGCGGCTCAACAATAATGGAACCCCGTCCAGCCAGCATGCAATCATGCAAGATGGTGCATGATACTAAAGCATGTAAATCCTACTCAAAATATCTATCAGAATAATATGTACAATCAGTATGTACATATCCCTAATCCAAGTACTATGATCCAAATAAAACAGGGAGATATACTCATATCCTATCCAATGCATGTATCAATAGGCACAAAAACATACTAGGCATATAAACATGAATACTATTGCATGCTATCCTAACTAACATATCAACTTGACTATATCTAAAAGATAAGTCAAAGTACCCGCCTGAAAAAATGCCCGCAAAATATGAAATGAAACCGTCACGACCGTGGACCTGCCTCGTGACCGAAACCTGCATATAACAACCATTATGATTAAGTTCTAGCACACAACGTGCTAACTCACTACTATATAGTTTCTATATTCGCATCCTTATATTGAATACGAATTTAAACCCCCAAATTATACATTTAACACCATAATAAAACCCACCATTTTCCAACTAGCAAATATGCTAACCTACAACCTTAACTCCATACACCAATTCCTATATTGATAGAATGGTTCACAAACCAACACAGCTCTCTAACTTTTTAAACCACCTTCCCAGTTCCATCACAAATCACAACCAGAGCAATCACAACACCCTCCCTAATTACCTCATTTACAGATCAATCATTTAACAATTAGTCCAATAGATGAAGAATCTTAATCGATAGGGTCACCCACAGTAGTACATAGCCTTCTAATCCCTCAGGCCCCTCAAAGCCCACTCACGGTCGTCAAACTCCAACCACCTTCTCCACCTGAGGAACTCCCCCCATCCAGATCAGAACACCCTCAACAATCAATTGCATCGAACAATCAACAGATAAAAAGAAGGGAATGGGTCGAGATTTACCAGCTCTTAAGGCTACACCAGTAGCTCCCCTCCAAGATGCCCTATTCGCTGGCGGAACACCCCTGCTGCCCTAAACCACCGGTTGATGAGCAATTCGAAGAAAACGGTTGCGGTTAGAGAGGGCTCATTCCGAAATAGGGGAAGAAGAATACCACCTCACCTTGATCCGGCAATGAATGGATAGCGCCACACCCTCCTGTGGCAACGATGGTCGTCGATTCCACCCGCTCAAGGTTGCCGGCGAGAGCTAGGACAGAAACTGTCGGAATCTCGCCGATGATAGAAACACCGTCGACACACGCACTACGCGCCGATGCGACTTCGGCCACCGCCGCCTAGCTTGTCAGAGACGCCCCACGGCATCGCCGCCGCCGTGAGGAAACGGAACAAAAGGTGGATGGAGTCGGCGAGCCACGTCGCAGCAGAGAAGATCGCGAGAGAGAACGAGGAACAGAAGGGTTCGGCGAGATTTGGGAAGAAGAAGAATCGGGGAAATCGCGAGTGGAAAAACAAAAGAGGAACGATCGTGTCGTGTGAAGCGGCACCGAAGAAAATCGAGAGAAAATATAAACCTAGGTTAAATAATTATAACTTAGGTTAATTTATCCTATTTACGCATCTAAACAGACCCTTTTAAAAGTCTATTTTTCTTATCCCCATAATTATCTCGTACAGGTTCCGTTTAAATCCAGAAAAATTCTGAAAAAAATTCCTAAAATTCCCGAAAAATTTCCAGGATAAATTTCTTAATTCTTTGGCCATTTTATTTTAGTATTTTAAATTTTCCGTATTTAACATTCTCCCCCACTAATTAAAATTTGGTCCCCAAATTTCCTGCTCATGTACGAGTATGAGATGTCACAACAACCATCTCAGATATCTGGAGACAAGTCACACACTGATGTGTTATTTTCCGCAAGTGCACGGTTGTCGTCAAGTAATAAAAATATCGATCCCACAGGGATTGGAACAATTACCGAATGATCGTGATACCAAGTTATCTAGTAAATCAATGTATGGTTTAAGCTAAGAAACTGAGCAGTCAATAACAACGAATGAGAAGAACGAGCTAAAAGTCGATAGTTGAGGAGAATCTCAGGATATGGGTTTCACCACGTCGATGATTTATAAGGTGATTTGATTCTTTCCTACCCCTATTAGAGTTTGTTTTGATGGAACCTATCCTAAGGTAAATCAACGGCCCCTTTCGAGGTCTACGCCGATCGCACTATCAAATTCAATTTACTCACACTTGTTCGAGCATAGGGGATCATAATCACCTAAGGGGACTCACGAGACCCCGCAAACCTCCCTATTCTTACCTCTCACTAGGTAGAAACTGGATTTGATAGATCCATTAAGTCCATAAGAGTTCCTCTAGAGTCAAATTTCCTTTTCACGGTAGGTTTGCACACGGACCATAATCACTAAGGGGACTCACACGAGACCCCATGCAAGCCCTCGTAGATACGCTTACCGCTACTTGACAGGAGTTTATCCCTAGTTGGTTCGGGGTTTGGGAACTTGGGTTCACTTAGGTACTTCCCTTAGCTCCTTAGGTTTGTCAATAAGAATCCAACGAAAACCAAATCAACACAAACAATAATTTAAGTAGTATAGATTATATCATCATCGTAAATCGTCAAAGGGCTACTCCCCCATCCTAAGATTGCAGGACACTACTCCATAGTCTGACAAGAGTTGCTAGAGAAAGAAAATACAATACTGGATGCCATCTGCGTTCCTCTGCCGACTCCTTCTCTTTTGCTTCCTCTGTTGTCGATCCCTTTGCCGTCTTCTCTCCTCCTTTTTGACCATCCGCCGTCCTCCCCTTAGGGTTAGAATATCTTCTCTTTTATAGCCTTGCCTCCTCTTCAATTTAAGGCAATAGATTCCCACGAAGATCCTGATTGCTCGCAGAAAAGGAAGGCTGAAATCAGGCCAACACGCCCATGCCACATGAGGGCACCGGCGTGTCGCGGGTTTCCCACAAGGCGTGTTACGGTTTGAACTGGGGCGTGTCGCGGCTGCATAGGGCGTGTTGGCTGCTGGAATCACCGGCACGGGCGTGTTGCTCTTTGAACTCAGGCGTGTTGTCCGCTGGCTCTCATGACACAGGCGTGTCGATTCCGAGCACGCCTGTGTTGTTTTGATACGCCCTTCTTCTTCGCCCTGTTAACACAAAAACACCCTGACAGCAGTCTCTTCCTCCAAAATATGCTAATCATGATAAAATACATGTCTAGGATATGAAATGAGATAAAATGCACATATATAAAGTAGTGAAAACATAGCATGATTTACCCACATCACACACCTCAAGTGACTAAGTGGGGTATTGAACTCTGATCTTTTCCTCAAGCTCCCAAGTAGCCTCCTCATCTGTGAGGTGACTCCACCCGACCTTGACAAGTCGCACAATCTTATTCCAAAATCATCGTTCCTTGTGATCCAGAATCCGTACCGGAACCTCTGTGTAAGTAGCATCAGGTTGAATGGAACCTGATACATCCGACAGAACATGTGTAGAGTTTAACACATACTTCCTCAGCATGGACACATAGAACACATCATGAATACCCGTCAAAGATGGTGGTAGCGCTATACGATAAGCGACTGCTACGATTCTCTCCAAAATCTCGAACGGACCAATGTACCTAGGAGCTAGCTTACCACGGAGGCCAAATCTCTTCACCCCTTTCGTGGGTGAGACTCGCAAGAATACCCGGTCACTAATTTATAACTCCAGAGGTCTCCGTCTCCGATCGGCATAACTCTTCTGACGATCCTGCGCCTCTGCTATTCTTCCGTCGATAGTACGGACCAACTCGCCTCATACGAGCTCTATGGGTCCTAGCAAATGGTCCTCTGGTTGCCCCGAAATCCATAACACAGACCTCGAAGTCCTCTAGTGTCTAAATGACCGCCGGACTATCCATCCGCTGCGGATGGAAAGCGATTAAAAACAAAGCGTACCTATGGTCACGCAGACTCGCTGTAACCGAGACGTGAACCGGGGATCTTTATCTGATATAATGCTCAAAGGAACACCATGAAATCTGATGATCTCCCGACCATATAACTCTACCAAACGATCCAGAGAGTCGGTCTTCCGAATCGCTAAGAAATGCGCTGATTTGGTTAGTCGGTCAACGACTTCCCAAATCGCATCATGACCTTGATGTGTCCTAGGCAACCCACTACAAAATCTATAATAATATGCTTCCACTTCTATTCCGGAATCGGAATTTCCTGAAGCATCTATTCCTTAAACTAATGCAACTCCAGAAACCATTATCCTCCTCGGAGTCAGAGACGAGGAATTATCTTTTCACAAGAGAAGTTCTTCTACCATCCAAAACCCACTCCACTACACACTCTGTAAGTGCATGGGAGGCTATAGCGACCAAACTCCCTTGTTACAACCGTTCGTGTTCCAGCTACTCTATAGTAGCTATCCAGTAGCTAGCCAAAACTCCATGAGCATTTCTGCTCCTCACCTCTTCTAAACCATATAATAACTGCGAAGTCCACGTCATAAATATATGACAACCCATCTCGTAGTTCCTCATTTGACGTAAACACGGGATACGTCTCGATCAACTAAATCAGAAACGCTCCATTCTTCAAACATTGCATCCGTGATACAATACCCTTCCTTCCACCCGAGAATGATCAAACCACACGGGTGTAAAGTCAATCATTGTCCGAAATGTGAAACTAATTTCACAAGCTTTAGACCAAATAAATTCCATCACCAGTCAGCGGTATAGTACCACTAGAACATCCTATCCATATCTATGGTAATAATCAAATCAATACCAAAAAAAAAAAATCATCATCTACGGTGGCCGAGTGCTCAACTCCAACTACCACCATCACAAATGATCCAATCGTGTCCAGAATACACGATTTCAAATCCTCGACGACTAAGTCGCCAATAAGTCTAATAAGATAATCAAAAGCTCAAACAATTCGTACCAAGTATGAAATTGTCATCGCTACACACATGTATTCTCTTTACTCTAAGTCGATGATATAAAAATCATCATAACGACAATGATAATTGTAGGACACCATGTCACTACAATATCATCACACCAATCACCAATCAATCCTAGAGTATATATAGGTATCCTATATGATCTAAATAGATCATATATATCCACAATGAAAGATATTCATTTCCTTCTACAACCTACCGATTCTATCATCGATAATCGATGCATAACCTCAAAGGTTCATCTCTCTTTAACAAAGAGTTAGGATCTTCTCTAGAAAAATATTGGGACAGATAAACATCCCATACAACACCTTCTATAATAAGGTAAAACAATCTTTCATCGTCTTAACGATTGTAGGCATACATGCCTTATCCATAACCAAATCACTATTAGTAGGTGATACTCTCGAGGTTTACTCCTTGACCTTCAAATGGGTGACTAGCAGCCAAATCCTAGCTTCCTAATTCGACATCGATGGCACCTCTAAAGAATCATACCTCAAATCATCATTAGATTCCTCAAGATCAATACGTTATCGACCTCGTCCCCGACCATGAGTAGGGACAATTTCACTAAGTCAATAGTTTTCCTAGCCACAAAAGTACCGTAACTACTAAAGACAATACTTTTCCTATAGCTCAGAGATATCCTTCAGCTTGCTTGGTCTCAAAACACGAGAACTCCCAAAAATCCAAGGAAAATAAAATCCTCGAAACACAAAACCCGCAAACCAAAACCGCAAACCAATAAATTGTCACGTCCTGGGGCATATCCGTCATCCAAATGACAAGGGAACCCCTTAGTGATAATATCCAGAATCCATAGACCAAATCTGGTAAAAACCTCGAAATAATTATAGTAATACTAGTATTTTAATAACTGCATGCATGCACGACTAAACATATATCCATTAAAGTAAAATAGTTTTATGACACCAGATCAAACTGCGATAAAATCCAAAGTGCATAATAAAATGCAACACCGATAAAGTAAACAAAGCGACATCTCGACGATGCAGTGGGACAAGCACGGCAATGAACTCTCTGAGCGACTCGAAGGTAGGTCAACATGACACATCCTCCATCAGTTAACCTAGAGGATAAATGAGGAGGGGATAAGTACAACCACTCTGTGGATGTATAGACAATAGTGCATAATCATAATGCACATAATGAAAGTCACAGGGAACAAGCTAGAGTAACCCAACCCTCAGAGTACCAATATCAGTCTGCAACCATCCTGATCAGCAGTATAACAAATATACCCGCAACATACACAACCATTGCAACAAGCAGTGTACATCCAGATACCACGATAAAGTCTCGTGGCTCTCGCACAAAAAGGAAACTATCTATGAGCTACCGCGAACGTAACCCATGGGCCAACAATCAATAGCACAGTCTACGCGCAACTATATGCTACCACGAATGAGACTCGTGGATAGACAGGCTGTATATAAATATCTAATTATTGACTGCACGCTCTGACGTACTACCACCAATAGGTCGCGTGAGCAGTCGATTATCCTAGGTTGTTAAGCCTAGGGTTATCCAATACATTCTGCATAAATCGACTTTCCGAGTCGATAAAGATCACCGGTCTACAATTAAACCCATTGAGGCGGTCAAGCGAGGGTTTCAACACCTCTAATATGAAAGTTCTACCAAAGCCGGTAAAGATCATCGACTTATAAATAACTAAGTCGAGATGGTTAAGTCTAGCATTCCAACTCTTCTAACCTGAACAGTTATCAAGGTCGATAAAAATCATAAGTCCACTAATAATCACGTCGAGACGATTAATCCTATGGTTTCGTCCCAACTAACAGGAAACGTCTATCCAGGCCAATAAGGACCACAAATCTACTATCAAGCCCTTCAAGAGGGTTAAGCCTAAATTATACCATTCTACCAATGCAATCATGCATGCTACAACATGCTACCACGAACAAATCTCGTGGGTACTTAAGATGTAAAGTAGCTATCTAGCTACATGCGTCATACGAATCCGATTATCACCAACTCCGAACGAATAACACAAAAATATAACCTTACAATAGGTCATCTCAACCATGATTGGGAGATATAGTAAGGATTAATTGCATCCTAATCATACGAACTCTACTAGTCCGATCACCATATCACTGAAACAGTAAATAGCTAAACATATACCAATATGCACATCCGGTTTATTACACCTAGGGTTCCAACACCTAGGGTTCCACTAATGTTGTTTCATTCCTGAGATCCGCTCCTATAGAATAACTTCATCTAAGTTATTCTATTTCTACTAGTCTTAATCATGGTATCCACCGCAAAAACACAAAATTATATAAACATAAAACAAGCTGTCTAATAAACGACAGCATAGTCCTACTAATGGGAATCAATGGCTGAAATTAATTAGGGTATAACTAAAGGGTCATGCCAGATCAAAGTCACGGCAATACTAAATAAAACATCAGATGCCTATATATACCCTAAACTATGTAAGCAATGTAATCATGTCCTCCTGTCTTCTACGAATTTATCCATCTTAGTCATATTATTCAACTAGTCTAATAATCCTAATACTAGTCAAATCCTAAGAGGTAAATATCTTATCATTTATATCACAATGATAACTAGCTACGTATAGCAGTAATAGCAATTAATAACCAAATGCTATCTATAAACCAGCAACCAAAAAATCTAATTGTCCAACAGATATCAGGTTAAAACAATACTAGATAAAACATGATATCACCGCATAACCAAATATAACCAATACAAATATGTACTAAATCTAGAAAATTTTCTAGAATGTATTTACCTGTTAGCTGTCTGGAGATGTCCTGTCGCCACCAAATCCCCCATATTGACCTTGTCAATAATACCTCGAATTTCCGAAACATAAAAATCGTCGGAAATTCGTACAACTCCGAAAATACCCAGTTAACCTACCAAACTTGGCGAACTCCATAAACCCAAAGACCCTAAGGAACTCGGAAACCTACGCTCTGATACCAAATAAATTGTCACGCCAGGAGTCCCCGCGGACAAAAATCGATCTCACATGCGGGTGACAATATCAATTTTTATACAAGGCCTACACGGCCACTATACATCGGTCAACACGACCAGAATCATACCACAACACACGCAGATAATAATAAGGCCTCCGGCCAACAAATCTAGGTAAATAAAAGTCTACACTAACTAGACTTACCCCTTCTGCCATCTGGGCAGGAATACCCAACCAAACCAATAAATATAAGATCCGACCAATGGTCCACAAGGACCCCAAAAAAAAAATCCACGAGTATATATAAATCCAATTCCAAGCCTAAACATATCTTCTATACAAAAATCCAAATCATAACTCATACAACTAATAAACTGTCACTACGAGGGGGATATAGCAATCGGACTCTCGATTTCATCTCAAATAAAAATAAAACCACGGGATAAGTTCAAAGAACTTAGCGGATACTAGTCGATATGAATAGTAAGAAATAGCTAACAATACTAATCATGTCAGTACAGTCTCATATATATATGGTAAGCAAGAAATAAATGCAAAAAGACTGTACTCACCTGAGTCTCCTACCCTGATATAGGAGCATGTGCCCTACTATAAGAGATAAAGTCATCACCATATAAGAATATGAATCCTGTATGCATGTCAATCATATGCAACATCCAAGGCATCAATACAATAATGCAAAGAAACACAATACAAATGCAATCCGTAAAAATGCATGTCGTGCAAATGACATGGTCACCCCGACGCTACCACCGCCTTCACACGCGATGGTGAAGCCGAGTGGGTAGGGCTATGACAACTGCACTCGCCATCACTACTCTGAGTGACCGAGTGGACAGGATGGATCTTGAGTACACCTATCCTCCTGCCCCAAACATAGTGGGGGAGCTAAGCTCTCATCTCCCGGTGTCATAGACCAGAGGAGGGATCCCTGCCCGCTACCACGCTGCCTCGTCGCTACCCATGAGCGGACCAGCGGAGCCTGACAGAGCAACTGCACACACCCTCCTGATGTACCACTAACCCATGAGTGGCAGTGTGTGCAGGCCATGTAACTGGCTGCGGGCTCAACAATAATGGAACCCCGTCCAGCCAGCATGCAATCATGCAAGATGGTGCATGATACTAAAGCATGTAAATCCTACTCAAAATATCTATCCGAATAATATGTACAATCAGTACTATGATCCAAATAAAACAGGAGATATACTCATATTCTATCCAATGCATGTATCAATAGGCACAAAAACATACTAGGCATATAAACATGAATATTATTGCATGCTATCCTAACTAACATATCAACTTGACTATATCTAAAAGATAAGTCAAAGTACCCGCCTGAAAAAATGCCCGCAAAATATGAAATGAAACCGTCACGACCGTGGACCTGCCTCGTGACCGAAACCTGCATATAACAACCATTATGATTAAGTTCTAGCACACAACGTGCTAACTCACTACTATATAGTTTCTATATTCGCATCCTTATATTGAATACGAATTTAAACCCCCAAATTATACATTTAACACCATAATAAAACCCACCATTTTCCAACTAGCAAATATGCTAACCTACAACCTTAACTCCATACACCAATTCCTATATTGATAGAATGGTTCACAAACCAACACAGCTCTCTAACTTTTTAAACCACCTTCCCAGTTCCATCACAAATCACAACCAGAGCAATCACAACACCCTCCCTAATTACCTCATTTACAGATCAATCATTTAACAATTAGTCCAATAGATGAAGAATCTTACTGTAGCTTGGTCACCCAATCGATCGGGTCACCCAGTCGTACATAGCCTTCTAATCCCTCACAGCCCCTCAAACCCACTCACGGTCGTCCAAACTCCAACCAGCCTTCTCCACCTGAGGAACTCCCCCCATCCAGATCAGAACACCCTCAACAATCAATTGCATCGAACAATCAACAGATAAAAAGAAGGGAATGGGTCGAGATTTACCAGCTCTTAAGGCTACACCAGTAGCTCCCCTCCAAGATGCCCTATTCGCTGGCGGAACACCCCTGCTGCCCTAAACCACCGGTTGATGAGCAATTCGAAAGACAAGGGTTGCGGTGAGAGAGAGGCTCATTCGAATTAGGGGAAGAAGAATACCACCTCACCTTGATCCGGCAATGAATGGATAGCGCCACACCCTCCTGTGGCAATGATGGTCGTCGATTCCACCCGCTCAAGGTTGCCGGCGAGAGCTAGGACAGAAACTGTCAGAATCTCGCCGATGATAGAAACACCGTCGACACTGCGCGCACGCGCCGCGATGCGACTTCGGTAGCTCACCGCCGCCTAGCTTGTCTACAGAGACCGCCCCACATCGGGCCGCCGTGAGGAAAGCGGAACAAAAGGTGGATGGAGTCGGCGAGCCACGCTGAGAGAAGATCGCGAGAGAGAACGAGGAACAGAAGGGTTCGGCGAGATTTGGGAAGAAGAAGAATCGAGGAAATCGCGAGTGGAAAAACAAAAGAGGAACGATCGTGTCGTGTGAAGCGGCACCGAAGAAAATCGAGAGAAAATATAAACCTAGGTTAAATAATTATAACTTAGGTTAATTTATCCTATTTACGCATCTAAACAGACCCTTTTAAAAGTCTATTTTTCTTATCCCCATAATTATCTCGTACAGGTTCCGTTTAAATCCAGAAAAATTCTGAAAAAAATTCCTAAAATTCCCGAAAAATTTCCAGGATAAATTTCTTAATTCTTTGGCCATTTTATTTTAGTATTTTAAATTTTCCGTATTTAACAGTAGGAACCGTGCGGTTCCGAACCACGTTAAATATTTGTGTATTGGCGTATTCGTGTTTGTCTTACTTCGTTATTGTTTTTATTATTATCATTCCGCTGTACATAACGAGTTTTGTAGAGACGAACGCGATCAAATTCCATCTACGTACGGGCAACGCGCTATTCACCCCCCCCCTCTAGCGAGCGCACAGGTCCTAACACGAATTACACCGATGTGGAATTCTGGAATCATTTGAAATAGATTCATATGATACGTGCGAATCATGCTTAAAGGGCAAGATAACCAAGTTACCTTTTACTAGAAAAGGTGAACCGGTGGGAGAGTTGCTTGGTCTAATACATACTGATGTATGCGGATCTATGTCAACTCAAGCTCTAGGAGGCTGTAGCTACTTCATTACCTTCACCGATGATTACTCACATTTTGGGTATGTGTTCTTGATGAAACACAAGTCTAAATCCTTTGAAAGATTAAAAAAAAATCAGAAATGAAGTAGAGAAACAACTTGGCAAGAGTATTATAATACTTCGATCAGATCGAGATAGTGAATACTTGAGTCAAGAGTTTCTAGATTATCTTAGGGGCAATGGTATATTGTCTCAATGGACTCTGCCGTATACACCGCAGTTGAATGGTGTATCTGAGAGGTGAAACCGACCATTATTGAATATGGTTAGGTCGATGATGAATTATGCGAATCTTCCCAAGTCTTTTTGGGGCTATGCACTTCAGACTGTTATTTACTTGCTAAACAGAGTTCCGACCAAGGTAGTCTCTACTGCTCCATGTGAGATATGGAATAGTAAGAAATCTCATTTATCTTACTTGAAGATATGAGATTTTCCTGTTTATGTGAAGCGGACTGTATCAGACAAACTGGATGCTAAGTCTAATAAATGTCTATTTATTGGATACCCTAAGGAAATGAGAGGTTACCAATTCTATCATCCTATGGAACAAAAAGTGTTTGTTTCAAGACATGTTGTGTTTCTAGAGAAAGAGTTTCTCTTACAAGAAAACAGTGGGAGTGTCGTTGAACTTGAAGAGGTTCAAGAGACTCCAGTAGACATTGAGGAGATATCTGGTCAAGCACCTCAACCGATAACTCATAGTGATGAGACATCGGCTGAACCTATTGTGACACTAAATCTTCGTAGATCTAGTAGGACACGCAACATTCCTGAGAGATATGGATTTCTTGTAAGCGAATCGAACGACATGTTACTCATTGACGATGAGGAGCCTACCAATTATGAAGAAGTTCTGAAAAGTTCAGAAAAGGACAAATGACTTAATATCATGAAGTCAGAAATGGATTCCATGTATGAAAATCAAGTTTTGGAACTTAGTAGATTCCATCTATGTCAATGCTTCTAGAAACATTAACTTTTTTTTTTTTAATGTTCTAAAGCATCATACACAGGTAAAGTGCTAATTCTTCTTTTCAATTTAAGTTACATAATTTCATACAACTTTTATTCACTGCTCAACAAAATGAATGAATTTTTAAGGAAAAAAATACAAGACAATCATTTTTAGGTTAAGTTTTACTTAAGAGGGGGGGGGGTGGGGGGGGTCACTGAGCTGTTCGACAATGTGCATATAAACGAGATATTGTAAATCTTTAAATATGAAAGGTTTGACCTGCTGCATTTAGACTTTGTATCAATTCTTCGAGTCGACCATGGGGTTTGCATCTTGTTAATTTTTCTGATGACACTTGTTTTTAGGTAGGCCTATGAACTGTTCGACATGCTGCATTTTTGTTCGTAGAAATGAAGTGACTCTGAAAGAGAAACAACGGTAAGGAAAAAATGTGGTGATTGCTCCTTGATCTGGATATTTATAGGCAACGAGAGATCGGATCCGAAAATAAATAGAAGTTCTAGTTGTAATATTCGAAACCCGAATAACAATTTGAAAAAAGAAGTTTTTGTTTGTATTAGACGAAGTTTTGATTATTTTTTTTTCTTTTATAAAAAATTTGTTTTTCTATTTTTTTAGTGTTCGATTTGTACTAGATTGCGATTTTTATCTTTTTTTTTTCTTTAAAAAAAATCTCAATTATGTTCTTGAACTTTAGATGATATTAGATAATCCTAAATTTTAGATTCTTTAATATCATTATTATTTTTATCAATTTGTTTAACCATATGACACGTTTACAATCCAATCAAAAAACTTTTTCCAACACCTTTTAAAAAATAAAATGACTTATAAATAAAAACTAATATTTTTAATATTTTATTATTATTTTTGGTTCCAACGCTCATCGATGCCTTATTAAATTTAACATTGATCTCTCTTGGTCTAAGATAGGTTTATAAACTTGTGCCCTTCGAAATATAAATTTTATTTGTCTTTTTTTTTGAATAAATTGATAGATTGTGATTATTTTGATAAGACATCGAGTAGTATTTAAAATTTTGCTTATATAAATCGAATTTTAAAAAAATATTAATAAATTAAATTTTAAATTCCTTATATTAATTTTTGAACTCTTTTTGAAAATAATTTAAACCATTTAAAACATAAATCAGAAGCAACATTGCTGCTTTATTGACCCATGGGAGAATAGGACGCTGGATATATAATTGATTCTATTTCCGTTGTATTTTTCATATTTTATCATTTTGTTTAAAATGACTTTTTTTGTATTTTTTATTTTTTTCAAAAAATATCCTTTCATTTTCTAGAAAACAACAATGAAAAACACAACCCAATCAAAACGTTCTATATTTTTTTATTTTCTCAAAAAATAAAAATAAAAAATACCACATTTTTTATAAATCAAACGCAGCAGCCTGAGTTTTTTTGCTTCAGAAAGTGATTATATTAATCTTCGGTATATTTTTAACTTCGAAATCTATGTAAATTTAGCATGAAAAATTAAATTTTCAAAGAACTAACTAATTTACACAAATATTAATATTTACACAAAGACATTGTTCTATTACATTAACCGTCATACAGATAACAGAAGACCAACTTTGGACGTTTGTTTACAAAAAAAAAATAGAAAATCACTACAAGTGATTGCCCCCAACTTAATACATGAACACTGAACCAATTGACATATTCCTATCTCCAATCCTTGTTGGCAACTTGCCGTTCAAATCAATGACAGAATTTTCAGTCTCATCTTCAGCTTTCGAAATGATTGTTTTGATGTAACACGTGCACGATAAACAAATTTAACGATATCTCCATCTCCAGTTCTCTCGATCCTCCTCTTCGCTGTCAATTTCTTGATCATAATCTGAGTTGGAATTTTCAAAGTCAGTGAAAGGACTTTCATTCTCATCTTCATTTTCATCTTCCGATGACTCTTCATCACGATAATCGTTCCATGGATTATTCTCAGCTGCAAATAAATAAGTACTAATATTAGCCAATATTACTGAATCAAATTACAAGGAAAGAGAATATACATCCATACCATTTGAGTCGTCGCTTTCATAATCAAAATCAGATTGTGATGGACCATCATAATAGTCATCTTCCACATAAACTTGCACTCTGTAACAACGATACATAATAATTATCAAAATTAAAATCCAATTGAAAGTTTAGATTATTCAAATGTCTAAATACATACAATGGATACTCATCGGTGTTATCCGTGTTCATGTCCACACCAACGCCGACGGTATAAATGTCGTAAACAAATTTATCTGTTCAAAAGAAATTTAAGGGAGATTTAGCAATGAGAAGATCATCAAAAGTCTCATGGAAAATCTCAAACTACATGTAAAGTTAATCATAGTATGCAACTTGCATTTAGACAAAAGGATCAAACCGTTAAACTGAAAAAAATAAAGGAATATTCAGTTTTATGAACATAAACTAGTCAAATTTAGCAAATTTAAGAGAATATATTATTTACCATGCCAAAACAAGGGAGCAAAAGATGATAATTTGATAATATAGGAGACTCAAATAGAACATAAACTTGTCGCTGAAAAAATATTAAGGATGGCGGAGAAGATGAAACCTTCTTTAATTGCTTTGTCATGTTCAATCTCTTTAGCCGCTTGCGGAAGGAATTCCTTTAGAAGAGGTAAATACTTATCAAAAATTGCACCATCAACCTCAGGTGCACCTCTGCATTCAAGAATCTCTTATATAAATCAGAAAGATGAACTAAAGAAACAATAGAAATATTGAATATTAAATTTACTTGGATTTTGCCACCCTTTCATCCTCAGCATCAATTCGAATGACATTATACAAATGACATTTTTCATGCAAAGAACATTCTTCTACATTTATGCTTCCCCTCTTCTTCCATATTTGTTCGAATCGAGCACTTCTAGCAAGATCCTATAAGATTTAATGAGAATTTACATTATCTTGGGAATAAATCATCCAAATCCAATGCCACACGATTTCAGCAATGAATTGATGATGAAGCATCTCATCATAAAAGCAATATGAATGCACAAACAAACAACTATTAGTCAAAATCATTCTAGTGATCCCACAATATTCAAGTTGGTCCTATACATCAAAAAGATTAAAAATTTTGTGATACTAATTGAGAAATTGGTTTCGCTGGAAGGAAATTAATCCACTAGCTTTCAACAATAACAATTAGACACATGATAATCAAATGTGAAGAGTATATAAGAATCAAACTGCGCTTACATTTATTCACTATAACAATGAAAAACTATTTTATCGCAAACACATTACTGATCATGTCCTGTGTATAATTGGTAGATCTACTTTATAAAATATTAAGGTTGCATACTTCCAACAAATTGAATCTGATGTGTAAAATGACAACACCCAAGTCCATGATATGATGTTATATTAGAAAACATCTAACACAAAAGTTCAGTTGCGAATGTCTCCTGCACTGGAGAAATTGCAATAACAATTCAATAACATGAAAGAGTAATGATCTCTACCTCATGCTCTTTTATAGCCTTGGACCGCAATTGATCATGTTTCTGCAAACACACAAAGTGCAACAAGAATGAATCTATTGTTTGAGGCAAAACTACTGAATATTTCTAAATTAAATAAATTCATTAAACTAGAAAAAATAATACTGGCATCAAAGTAGGCAAATGAAGAGCTATGCATTTCCCACAAATTTGGAAAGGCCGGTTATGATAGTAAACAAAGTTTCTAATAATTTGTCTTTGTGAGTGATTTTAGAAACGACCTGAATCATTCACATGGATTCACATCTTTAAGAGAGAAAGAGTAAATGAACCTTCTGCAAAAATTGTGGGAGAAATTGAGGCAGAAACCATAATAAAATACATGGCAAAAATTGCATAAAATTGTGTGTCATTTTAACATTGCCGATAATAGTAGATATAAATCGACGGAAAATGCATCAGTGAAATATTGGACAATACTGTGAAATTAGATTAGGGGAACATCATCTCCTTGATGATGTAACATAAGAAATTGAATTGTTAACATTACCTTATCAGCTTTATATAAACTTCTACGCTCCTTAGATCTCCCCTTAAATTCTTTGGTATTTCCAGAAGGTTGCTGCTGGTTGAAAAAAAAAGAGAGAGGCAGAAAGAAAGAAGATTACTAACAGATTCAACAGATGAAGTCTTTACCAATGAATTACAATGGGAGATTAGAAGTTCAAATGACAGAATATATAATATCATGTAACTCTATGGCACACAAATAAATGAAAGATGATAGTGATTCAATAATCTTAGGTGTGCAAGGCAATATGCTTGCAGGAGATCTGTGAAAATCCTGTCTGTGGAACAAAAAATATCATTTTTGCACAGGCAAAAGAACATTCGTATCTATAAAAAAGATAAGAAGTGATTGCAAGTTAAAGTGAATTATCTGATTTACTACGAGTAGGAGCATCATAAGCTGTGTTAATGTAATCAAGAGGAAGAACGAGGAGCATCTTAAAAGATAACCACCTCTCAAATCAAATGACAAAGGAGAATACAAGAGTAACATAGATTAGGTATTAACCAGAAACGAATGCAACACATCTTTGACAGACTGGGAGTGCCCAACTGTCTCAAGACGGTGAACCAACATCTTCTTACTTGCAAGCTCATTGAGAACTGCATTTCAGAAGCCTCATCGATGAGAAATTCAGTCAAATATGTTCACAGAATAGGCGTCCAATGAAAGCTACTTAACAGAAATTACAAAGCAAAACACGGAACATGAGGGACTAGCATTTTTAAGACTTATTCAGTTACAAACTTATAAGGAACTCCTCGTGTCTTTCCAGTAGCTTTGTATTTACATAGTTGAACATTATAGAAGAGATCATTATTCCCTTTCACCAAAAGGAAAAAAACTCAACCCAAGAAAAAAAGGGAATAATAAATGATCAAAACATTATTCCATGATGATGAATTTCTAGCAAAAGAAAAAAAAATGGGGTCATGTCTTAAATTGGACAATGACCAAAATGTGGTTGCAGTAAATGTAATTTGAAAACAGGTGTTTTCTACATGGGCATTGAATATTATTAGGAATTTTGAGATTATAAACCAAAGTCTCCATATACCAAATGAAACTTTAATGTACAAATTAAAAAGTTATTTCTCTGATGTTTACCTCATTTGAATAGTTTAATGACTACATCACATATAAGGTATCAATGACATTGTATATGAAAATTGTTTCTTGCTATTCTCCAAAAGCCCAAAAATTGACTATTTTCTTTCAATCTGCACTTGCATGCACAAACTTCTACTCGAATGAGGAATGGAAAAATAAGACATACCATATGAGAATCTATGGAATTGGAGACTTCAGGTCGAGGAGATTGAAAATGCAAAAGATGATAAATCAACAAACAGTCTATTTTTGGGAACAGGGCGTACTTGCTAATGTTATGAGACAGAACAGAAATTCTTGTGACGGACAAGTCATGAGGCAGATTTCTTATCATGTATTTAAGGGGTGAAAAATAAAAGGTTATGCAGCATCACAATGAAGCAATAAGAACTTTTTTTATCGATATCAAAATTGAAAAATCCATAATTATATTCAATATCATTTATAAATTAATAAAAGCTAATAGCAGACGACTATATCATTTATAAATTAATAGAAGCTAATAGCAGACCATTGATATATGCTACCCCATTTCAGTTTGACTCATTCTTTCCAAGTCCCTAGCATATAAAAAACATGGATTATTCTAGAAACCATTTTTGAGTAGGGACGACTCAAAAATGCATGCATTATGATAATCCCATTGAAAAAATAGCAACAAGAAAAGAAGAAAGTGAAGGCTATACCTTTTCCCGTGCCACAATCAGATATGGAGAGATTTCCAAGATCCAAGAATGCTTTTTTATGTGGCCTTTCATTGATCTCCAACCCTGAGTGCATGCACACAAAAAAAAAACACACTTTTATCTCCCATTCTCTCCTCCGCCTCCTTAATATTATCCAAACATAATTACAAAGGGAAAAAAGATGAAGAAAAATAACTTACAGAAGGCGTCGAGTTTTCCCTGGGAGGCCTTCCGCTTAACCCTAACAATCACCGGCTTTCCGGCGACCGAACTCAGCGGAGGAGTCATCGAAGTGAAACTTAACACCACAACAGGCTCTGTCGCACGATCACCAGACAAGGGTAAGATCAGGCGAACAAGCAGATTAGGGCGAGCAAGAATCGAGTTTTCGCTTTCGCAGAAAAGAAGCAACTCAGATTTATCGAGAGAGAAACAACGGTAAGTAAAAAATGAGACTAATGCTCCCGACCTAGTTACTTATAGGCTACGCGATATATCGGATCCGAAAATGAATAGGACTTCTATCTGTAAACGGGTCCATATTCGAAACCCGATTAGCAATTTGAAAACTGAAATTTTTTTATTGGATTTGATGATGTTTTGATTCATATTTCTTTTTTAAACAAACTTGTATTTCTATTCTGTTGGTGTTCGATTTGTACTGGATTACGATTTTTTATCTCTTTTTATTTAAAAAATTTCTAATTATTTTGTTAAACTTTAAGGTGATATAATTATTCTACATTAGATTTGTCTTAGATGATATTAGATTATTCTACATTTTAGATTTGGTGATATAATTATTATTTTTATCAATTTTATTTTTAATTATATCTGCATTACTAACTCACTGTGAAATTTGGAAGAATAAAAATTAAATGGTAATTATTTTTTTTCTACAACTTTTATAAAATAAAATAAATTATAAATTATATTTATTTTATAAAATTTATCTGAAAAATGGGAAAAATAAAATTATATTATTAAGATTAATATGTCAAATACTATTAAAAATTTTAAATAAAATAAAAACTAACATTATTAGTTACCAATTATACAGCACAATTCATGTAACAGAACATATTAATTGTTAACTCGAATATTCTACATAAACACGAATAGAGTATAATAATATAAAAGAATGTCTCCATCATTTAGTGCACCACGTAGAAATAAGTGTTGTTCTACGAGATGAGCAATTGGCTAGAGCAACACAAGTTGCTATAATGGATAGAGGTCGAATTTCAACGTAGAATCTAAAAATCTCACTCGATCTCAGAAGACCTTCGTTGCTCTGGTCAACGTCTCAAGAGATATAGTCCCCTCGCGATTTACCTCCTTCGTATTGATTGTAGGATCGACCGACAGGGATGCTGAGGTGAGCAAATCGTCTTTTATTGCATCCCGTAGAAATAAGTGTAATAAGCTAAGAGAAAATTTATACGTGTCTCCATCCTTACAAAATAGAGAATATTAGATCAATCAAGATAAAATATGCTCAAACAAATCAATCAAACATTTTGTCACTCAAAATAGTTTTTATTGTCCGTTTTTTATTTTTTTAATAACGGAGGTATTAATTTGTGAATTTGAACAGGTCAAACGTTAATAGTGAATTTGTAATCGCTCGGACGAAACAGTCAACCATTGATGACTAATAATTGATGTTACAACTTGGTAGGTAGACAAGCAAAAGACAACAAGACGAGTCCTTTATCCCATTTTGCTCCTCCACGTTCTATTTCTCCCTATCGAGCGATCCATTTAACAATTCTTCCATGATATTGTTTTGATACAGACTCGATTTACCTTGAGTATATGATTCTACCATTGTATCTTGGGAATTATATTTCCATTATAATCTCGAAATACTATCAGAGGGGATCAATCTATTTTTAAAAAAACTATGTCAAACACAAGCCTTTAACATTTTTTTTCACTCAGCGCCTTAACTAACTTGACTTGGCAACTCGATAATTTGGCCATTCGGGTCACTCGGCAACTTAATCACTTGGCGACTCGGCCTCTCGAACAACTTGGAGACTTAGCCAATTTGCAACTTAACACTCAACCTTTCCACTCCAGCTAGTTCATCACTCGACAGATCAACCAACTCGATACTAAGTAGCTTGACGCTAAGCCTCTCAGCTCAATTTGCTTGGCACTCAGTAATTCGATTAGCTCAACACTCAACTTCTCAACTCGGCTCGACAGCTAAGCATTAGGTAGCTTGGCCAGCTCAGCATTCAACCACTCAACTAGTTTGGCATCCAGTCTTTCAATCAGCTCAATCGAATACTCAACATTCAATCAGTTTGGATACTCAGTCAGTTCGAATACACAATACTCAATTAGTTTGAATACTTAGCTAGTCAGCTCGGATATACAAACCAATTTAATCACTCACTTGAATACTTAGCTAGTCAGCTCGGATATACAAACCAATTTAGTCACTCACTCAAAAAAATTGACATCTTGACAAATAAATTTGAAATTATTTTTAGTAAGTATTTAAATTCAAATTTTCTCTTTATCTTGACAAATAATTTTCAAAAGAAGATCGAATAACATCCTTAACCCTAGTTTACCAAATTTTTACCCTTTTATCACTAATGGTGAGTTTTTCCGAGCTCTAATACATGAGATATCACACCATCTTCTTGATTGGTATTATGAATTAATTGTTTCTAGTCCATCATCTCAAAAGATTTTGACCATAAGAATTACAGTTCTCTTGCTCGACACTAATCTCGATCTATGTCAATGCTTCTAGAAACATTAACCATCTTTTTTGGGGATGTTGTAAAGCATCGTACACAAGTAAAGTGCTAATTCTTCTTTTCAATTTAAGTCACATAATTTCATACAACTTCTACTCGTTGCTCAACAAAATGAATGAATTTTTAAGGAGAAAAATATAAGACAATCATTTTTAAATTAAGTTTTACTTAAGAAAGGGTCACTAGTTGTTCAATGTGCATATAAAAGAGATATTGTAAAGTTTTAAATATGAAAGGTTTGACCTGCAGCATTTGGACTCTGTACCAGTTCTTCGGGTCGATTGCGATGGTTTGCATCTCGTTAATTTTTCTAGTGGCTCTTGTTATGAGGTATGCCTATCAACTATTCGACCTGCTGTATTTTTGTTCGCAGAAATGAAGCGACTCAGAGAGAGAAACAACGGTAAAGAAAAAAATATGACGATAGCTCCCTGATATGGATATTTATAGACAACGAGAGATTAGATCTGAAAAATGAATAGAAGTTCTTTGAAACACAGAAGTTTTTTGATTGTATTAGACGAAATTTTGAATGATTTTTTTTCTTTTATAAAAAATTTGTTTTTCTATTTTTTTAGTATTCCATTTGTACTAAAATTACGATCTTCATCTTCTTTTGTTTCAAAAAAAAATCTCAATTATGTTCTTAAACTTCAGATGATATTAGTTAATCCTAAATTTTAAATTCGTTGATATAATTATTATTTTTATTAATTTGTTTAACCATATAGCACGTTTACAATCCAATCAAAAACTTTTTTCAACCGCTTTTAAAACTTAAAATGACTTATAAGTAAAAAACTAATATTATTAATATTTTATTATTGTTTTTGGTTTCAATGCTGATCGATGCCTTTTTTAAGTTTAACATTTCAGTTTTGACTATGGCGGTTCGAATTTCTCTTAGTTTGAGATAAATTTATAAACTTGTGTCCTTGAAATCATAGATTTTATTAGTTTTTTTAATAACTTGATAGATTGTGATTATTTTGATAGAGATATCGAAGCGTATTTAAAATTTTAATGATATAAATAGAATTTTTACAAAAATATTAATAAATTAATTTTTAAATATCTTATATTAATTTTTAAACTGAAAATAATTTGAACCACCTAAAAATCATATCAGAAGCAGTATATTGATCAACGAAAGAGTAGGAGAATGGATATAATATTGTAGGAGCATTGAAATATTTGTTATCCGTCAATGTTGTTTCGACTTTAGAAATGCTTATGTATCATTTTTCATTTATCGCACTTTATCATTTTAAAAAAAAAATGAGTTTACGTATTTTCTATTTTTTTTCTTTCAAAAAATATCCTTTCGTTTTCTAGAAAACAAAAATAAAAATCCAAATATTTTTTTTTTTATTTTCGAAAAAAATAAAAATAAAAAATACCGCATTTTTTACAAATCAAAGCAGCGCAAGTTTTTTCTTCTTCAGAAAGTGGTTATATTAATCTTCGATATATTTTTAACTTTGAAATCTATGCAAATTTAGTATGAAAAATTAAATTTACAAAGTCCTAACTAATTTACACAAATATTAATATTTACACAAAGACGTTGTTCTATTGTCTTAATCGTCAAACAGACAACAGAAGACCAACTTTGGATGTCTGTTTAAAAAAAAACAAAAAATAAAAAACAAAACCACCGATATAAAATAGACATCAAAATAAAAAAAATCACTACAAGTGGTTGCCTAAACTTAATACATGAAGACTAAACAAATTGACATATTCTCCAATCTTTCGCTGGCGACTTGCCGTTCATAATATGAGCTAAAAATCTTCTAAATCAATGATGATTTTCAGTCTCATCTTCAGCTTCAGAAATCATTGCTCTGACTTAACACTTTGCACGACAAACAAATTTAACGATATTTCCATCTCCAATTCTCTCGATCTTCCTCTTCGCTATCAACTTCTTGTTCATAATCTGAGTTAGAATCTTCCAAGTCAGTGAAAAGACTTTCATTCTCATCTTCATCTTCCGATGACTCTTCATCACGATAATCATTCAATGGATTGTTCTCGGCTGCAAATAAACAACTACTAATATTAGCCAACATTACTACAAGTCAAATTACAAGGAAAGAAAATATACAATCATACCATTTGAATCGTCGCTTTCATAATCAAAATCAGATTGAGATGGACCATCATAATAGTCATCCTCCACATAAACTTGCACTCTGTACCAACGATAAATAATGAATATCAAAATTAAAATCCAATTATAAGTTTAGATTATTCAAATGTCCAAATTCATACAATGGATACTCATCAGTGGTATCCATGTCCGTGTCCACACCAACGCCGACGGTATAAATGTCGTAAACAAATTTATCTGTTCAAAAGAAATTTAAGGGAGATTTAGCAGTGAGAAGATCATCAAAAGTCTCATGGAAAATCTCAAACTACATGTAAAGTTAATCATAGTATGCAACTTTCATTTAGACAAAACAGTTAAACTGAAAAAAAATAAATGAATATTTAGTTTTAGGAGCATAAACTAGTCTAGTTTAGCAATTTTAAGAAAATATATTATTTACCATGCTAAAACAAGAGAGCAAAAGATGATAATTAGAAAATATAGGAGACTCAAATATAACATAAACTTGTCATTGGGAAAATATTAAAGATTGCGGAGAAGATGGAACCTTCTTTCGTTGCTTTGTCATGTTCAATCTCTTCGGCTGCTTGCGGAAGGAATTCCTTTAGAAGTGGCAAATACTTATCAAAAATTGCACCATCAACCTCAGGTGCACCTCTGCATTCAAGAATCTCTTATATAAACTAGAAAGATGTGCTAAAGAAGCAATAGAAATATTGAATATTAAATTTACTTGAGTTTTGCCACCCTTTCATCCTCAGCATCAACTCGAATGACATTATACAGATGGCATTTTTCATGCAAAGAGCATTCTTCTGCATCAATGCTTCCCCTCTTCTTCCATATTTGTTCGAATCGAGCACTTCTAGCAAGATCCTATAAGATTCTTGGGAATAAATCATCCAAATCCAATGCCACACAATTTCAACAATGAAATGATAATGAAGCATCTAGTGATAAAAGCAATATAAATGTGCAAACAAACAATTATTATTCAAAATCATTCTAATTATCCCACAATATTCAAGTTGGTCCTATACATCAAAATGATTAAAAATTTTGTGATACTAATTGAGAAATCAGTTTCGTTGGAAGGAAATTAATCCACTAGCTTTCAACAATAACAATTAGACATATGATAATCAAATGTGAAGAGCATATAAGAATCAAACTGCGCTTACATTTACTCACTATAACAATGAAAAACTGTTTTATCACAAACATATTACTGATCATGTCCTGTGTATAATTGGTAAATCTACTTTATAAAATATTAAGGTTGCATACTTCCAATAAATTGAATCTGATGTGTAAAATGACAACACCCAAGTCCATGACATGATGTTATATTAGAAAACATCTAACACAAAAGTTCAGATGTGAATGTTTCCTGCACTGGAGAAATTGCAATAACAATTCAATAACATGAAAGAGTAATGATCTCTACCTCATGCTCTTTAATAGCCTTGGACCGCAATTGATCATGTTTCTGCAGGCACAGAAAGTGCAACAAGAATGAATCTATTATTAGAGGGAAAACTGCTGAATATTTCTAGGATTAAATAAAATTATTAAACTAGAAAAAAATAATACTGGCATCAAAGTAGGCAAATGAAAAGCTATGCATTTCCCACAATTTTGGAAAGGCCGATTATGATATTAAAAAAGATTCCAATAATTTATTTTTGTAAGTGATTTTAGAAACAACCAAAATCACTCACATAGATTCACATCTTTAAGAGAGAAAAAGTAAATTAACCTTCTGCAAAAATTGTGGGAGAAATTGAGGCAGCAACCATAATATAATACGTGGCAGAAACTGAGTGAAATTGTGTGTCATTTTAGCACTGCCGATAATAGTAGATATAAATCAACGAAAAATACAGCAGTGAAATGGTGAACAATTCTGCGAGATTAGGTTAGGGAAATATCATCTCCTTGATGATGTAACATAAGAAATTGAATTGTTAACATTACCTTATCAGGTTTATACAAACTTCTACGCTCCTTAGATCTCCCCTTAAATTCTTTGCTATTTCCAGAAGATTGCTGCTGGTTGAGAAAAAAAAGAGAGAGAGAAAGAAAGAAGATTAAGTCTTTACCAATGAATTACAATGGGAGATTAGAAGTTCAAATGACAGAATATGTTATATCATATAACTCTATGGCACACAAATAAAGGAAAGATGATAGTGATTCAATAATCATAGGTGTACAAGGCAATATGCCTGCAGGAGATCTATGAAAATCCTGTCCGTGGAACAAAAAATATCTTTTTTGTATAGGCAAAAGAGCATTCCTATCTATAAAAAAGAAAAGAAGTGATTGCAAGTTAAAGTTAATTATCTGATTTATTGCAAGTAGGAGCATCATAAACTGTGTTAATGTAAACAAGAGGAAGAACGAGAAGCATCTTAAAAGATAACCACCTCTCAAAACAAATGACAAAGGAGAATACAAGAGTAACATAGATTAGGTATTAACCAGAAACGAATGCAGCACATCTTTGACAGACTGGGAGTGCCCAACTGTCTCAAGACGGTGAACCAACATCTTCTTACTTGCAAGCTCATTGAGAACTGCATTTCAGAAGCCTCTTTGATAAGAAATTTTCAATTAAATATGCTAACATCACAATGACTCATTAAGAACTTTTCTTATCGATATCATGATTGAAAAATCCATAATTATATTCAATATCATTTATAAATTAATAAAAGCTAATAACAGATGACTATATCATTTATAAATTAATAGAAGCTAATAGCAGACCATTGATATATGCTACCCCATTTCAGTTTGACTCATTCTTTCTAAGTCCCTAGCATATAAAAAAAGATGGATTATTCTAGAAACCATTTTTGAGTAGGAACGACTCAAAAATGCATGCATTATGATAATCCCATTGAAAAAACAGCAACAAGAAAAGAAGAAAGTGAAGGCTATACCTTTTCCCGTGCCGCAATCAGAAATGGAGAGATTTCCAAGATCCAGGAATGCTTTTTTATGCGGCCTTTCATTGATCTCCAACCCTGAGTGCATACACACACAAAAAAAAACACACTTTTATCTCCCATTCTCTCCTCCGCCTCCTTAATATTATCCAAACACAATTACAAAGGGAAAAAAGATGAAGAAAAATAACTTACAGAAGGCGTCGAGTTTCGCCTGGGAGGCCTTCCGCTTAACCCTAACAATCACCGGCTTTCCGGCGACCGAACTCAGCGGAGGAGTCATCGAAGTGAAACTTAACGCCATAACAGGCTCTGTCGCACGATCACCAGACAAGGGCAAGATCAGGCGAACAAGCAGATTAGGGCGAGCAAGAATCGAGGTTTCGCTTTCGCAGAAAAGAAGCGAATCAGACAGACAGACAAACGGTAAGTAAAAAATGAGGCAAAAGCACGCCGACCTGGTTACTTATAGGTTACGCGATATATCGGATCCAAAATTGAATAGGATTTGTATTTGTAAACGGGTCCATTTTCGAAACCCGACTAGCAATTTGAAAATTGAAATTTTTTTATCGGATTTGATCAAAGTTTTTATTAATTTTTATTTTTTAAAAAACTTGTTTTCCTATTCTGTTGTTGTTCGATTTGTACCAATTACGATTTTTTATCTCTTTTATTTAAAAAAATTCCTAATTATGTTGTTAAACTTTAGATTTGTCTTAGATGATACGGCAATTTACCAAACCGCGGTGCTAAAGTTTCGAAATGCCCAAAACGCGCACTATACTTTCAGAATTACCAAATCGCGCGCATAATTCCCAAAATACCCCTCCCGCCAAACAAAGTTTTTAATGCAGAGATCCCGCATGCATCCGAGCCACATTTCCAAATCCCGAGCCATCGAAACGTCCCGTCCAAACAAGTCACCACATTAGCGTCTTCGTCGCCTCAGCTTCCGGGAAATCTTCGAGCGCACCAAAACTTGGAAAAGCTTAGACTCCATTTTTCCTCCAGCTTCATTCCGTTAGCTTCCGACTTCTACCCATTTCGTCGGGACGCTTCGAGGTAATATGGTGTCGTCGTCTCATTTAACTAGAGTTTTACCCATTTCTTACTCGGTTTTAGGGTTTCCGTTGAAAGGCGTACATCTCATTGGTTTTTTTTCTACCATTCTGTGTTGCAGAATGAGTCAAGCATCCACTTCAACCTCTCCTTCACCGGCCAAGGTATGTTAGTCCAATACGAAGTATGTCATATATTTAAAATGATTTTTCCGTCATGGTTTTGGAATGGTTTCAAACATTAAAATATAAATGGACGATCTCTTCAATCAGATATTTAATTAGATAGATAGAGTAGAATTCCTGAAGACACCAAGGTGCCGGAATGTATTTTCCAAAGACCATGTACATATAATTCGGAGTTGTTGGTGGTGCCGAACTAAAACCCCAAGAATACAAAGCTGGTTCTGGCTTAAAAACACAAAGATCAGGAGATGAACTAGTCAAGAAAATGCCGTGCTGGGAATTTATATCCCAAGACCACCGCGGTATGGGATTAAAACTCCCAGAACACCATGGTCTTTGGGAATGTAATTTCCAAAGACCTACGTACATAAAAGTCGAATTATTGGTGGTCCGAGAACTAAAACCCCAAAGAACACAGGGTTCTCAAGGCTTAAAAATCCCAAAGACTGGAGATACAACTGTCGAGATAAATGGTGGTGTTGGGAATTTATATCCCAAAGACCACCGTGGGCACTGGGATATAAATTTCGGACCTGGAGAGGAAACTGCCGAGAAAAATAGTAGTCTTTCAAATTTTTTTACAGATTATTCAAAGAATCATGTCGAATCTCAAATTTGTTTTTACAATTACAAAATGAAGGAATAAATTATGTATTTTCAAATTGTTAGGAAATAATGAGTGTCTTGAAGAAAGCTATGAATGGACAGCGTTTTAGGCCACTTTATTGAATTTTTGGAGGTCCAAATGCTAAAGGAAGCAACGTCCGTCGGTTTGTTTACATGAAAAGGCAGAGAGATAATTAAACAAACCCCATTTCTTTTTTTTTGAATATACAAGACATTCCACAAATCAGTGGAATATTGGTCAATATATTTCAAAGTTGGGATTAAACAAGTCAAGGCTTTATGTTTTCAATGTGTCGATTGCTTTCACGAGAAGAGATGTATCCCTTTTGCTCGGTATTGCGGATGAGGATTATGTTCCTATGAATTCAACTAATGCATCGTGCTCTTTTCAATTCTCAATTCTCCAAAAAGAACCAACTAGATCGAGATTAGAGTTTTTGCTTAAAACATTTTCTACTAGAGTAGAAGTAGATGAAGATGTTTTTGGTATTTTGTAAGTTGTATGTATTGTATATATTTGCTTGTGTGTTGTTACGTACTACTACATATAAGGTCCCCATAGGTCTTGTAGATATTGTAGATGATTTTGACAACATAGGTAGTTTCAATTGGGTCGAAGCCATCCATCAATTTATGGCTCCTAACTACTATTGGAGATATATGTTCATCCAATAATACTGATTTCGCGAGTAGAATTCCTTATCTAAAGGGGTTTGAGCCTTTTGGTTAAGTTCTTTCTTACTAAATAATTGTTTCCTTTATATTTACGTAAATATGTAACACTTTTCGATATAGCGAGCTTGGTTTCTGGAACATGTCCCAATCCAGAGACCATACAATACTGAAGGCCCACGAATAAATAAGTGGAGGGCAACTCCTTCACATATTAACAAGGTCAGAAATTTATTGGAGCAAGTCTCCCCTGAACAGGTAAATAGAAGACCATAACTTAGTTTATTTTAATTTTAGTTATCTAAATAATTGTTGATTTTTGATAGGTCATTGTTGATCTAGTATGTACTGCAGTAGTGAAAAGATATTGCTTGATAAGGTTGACTATTATATTGAAAATACTTCTCATCCAATAGAGACATCATCATCACAAACTATACAAGAAAAATACCCTACTAGTGAATGCCATGAGTGTTTAGTTTATCAAAGACAACTCAAAGAGTTAAGAATGGAAAATATGGCACTAATCGAAGGGTAAAAGAACTAATGGAAATTATAGGAAGAGAAGGTATGGAGAATTTGAACCAAATAAGGCGAAGTTGACCCTCGACCTCAAAACCAATTTCTGCGAGAAGGCGAGATAGAACCATGATTACTGAGGATACTCCGTTGATAGTCCATGGGCAAAATTAGTACCTCAAAGCAAAAGAAAAAAAGCGGTGATTTCGATGTTGAGTTATTAGAAGGGCAACCTGATATGTAAAAAGAAGCGGTATTTGACAAGAAAGGCAAAAAAAAAATTGGTATGGATGAATTGCAAGCGAGGGATACTATCTGTATTTTGGAAGAAGATGAAAAAGATCTTGATAGGGATGAAGTAATAATTGATAAACTCAACCAAATGAGAATGGAAGCCATTGCGGTTAGTCAGAATACTTCCCAAAATTAGTTTGTGTTATTTTATTTAAATAACTAATAATATTTTTGTATCATAGTATGTCAAGAAAAATTGTAAGACGGCAAAGAACAAAAAACAAGATGCTGATGTGACCTACTTGCTAAAAAGTTTAGAAGAAATAAAGTATGGTAGTTACATCCACCATTACATTCAAAAATTCTATTACAATATTATAAAGTGCAAATATTTATTTACGATTAAATTTTTTTGTAGGCCGATAACAGGTTATGTTTGGGAGGAAGGTCCTTTTTCATTAACTCTGAATTCTTTATACTCTGGAGTTAATGGATATGTTTTCACAGTTGGGGAGGTTATCGACACATTTTGCTCAATTCTTTTTAGGGGGGCCTCCTCTTCATGTAGGTCATATAACAAGTCTGTGTATTGCTCATCCGTGTTCATTGTAAGGGAGTTAAATTATCTTGTATTTTCACGACATTTGATGTTATACTAACTGTTTAAATATTTTCCTCTACACAATTTGATCGGATTAAGATTGTCGTGGAAGGCGCCACAACACAAATCATAAACACAGACATGAATGAAGGAGAGGTTAGATATATTTTATACCTCTAAATCGACCAAACTCACTTTCACCTGTTGTGTATCGACACAAAAGCAATGAGTTTCAATCATTACAACTCCATTTCATATGGTGGAAGATCAAAAGCTGATTTTGAAGCAGTGGTGAGTAGTTAAATATGGATATTCCATCAATTTAACTTTGTTATCTGTTAATGAATAGTTATGTTAACTTAGTCATCGTGTAATTATAGGTATCCCAATTTAAAGGATATTCACCTAAGGAGCTTGCAGGAATTCATCCATGTTTACAAGCCTATTACCCCATCGACAGCTGGGTTTCTGTTACAACTGATTGTCCCCAACAAGTGGCAAGGTACTAAAAGAAAAATACTCAACGTGAAAATTAAACTTTTGAATTGAAATATAAATTTTTGCTTTGCATGTTTACAGCAATGATTGTGCCTTCTTTGTGATGCAATACATGAGATGTCTGCTTTATGGTGAGAAGATGGACTTCAAACAAGCAGACATGACCAAATTCAGAATAGATCTCTCTGTCTCAATTTTAAGGGATGAGTTCTTCCTGATGTAATTTTAGAAGTGTTCAGGTGGAAGTATGACAATGCATTGTTGTAATTAATGAATTTTGCTAATTTATAAATGGTACTGCTTTCCATAGATCAACAGTGACTGTAAATATGTTTATTGTTTCTGTTTGAGCTTTAATAAATGTTATATAATATATTGTTGAATACTTTGATGGTGCTGGCAATGAAATCCCAGGAACACAATGGCCCTGGGATTAAATTTTCCTGCAACATAGTGGTGCTGGGATTTTAATTCACAGCACCACGTACAATTTCGAACTCACCGAGAAATATGGTGGTGCTGGGAATTTAAATCCCTCAGATGGTGTGTGGGAAATAAAGTCCCAGCACCGTGTACAATTCAAGTGGCGAGAAATAAGGTGGTCTTTGGGAATTAAAATCCGGGAACTCAATGGTCTGGGATTATAATTCCCGGGACCATGTAAAATTCGAATCGGCCCAGTCGAGAATACGGTGGTCTTTGGGAATTTAACTCCCAGAACAAAAGGGTCTTTGGGATATAAAGTACCAGCAGCACGTACAATTTTGAATTGAACTTGGTATTAAGGTGGTCTTGAAATTAAAATCCCGGGAACCTGATGGTCTGGATTCTATTTCCCGGTACCACGTCTGATATCGGCTGGCCAGGAATACGAGGGGCATCGATGGGTTTTGGCCGAAACCCATTGATGGACCTCTGAGACTCAATCAATCGAAATCTTTACATCGCTGAAAGACCTAACGGCTTCACATGTTGTTGCGTCGACCAAACTTCCTTCTGATCCTCCTGCCTCCCGATTAAGGCGCGTGCCACTTGGCGCGGGCTGATTCGAAAATGTGGTCTTTGGGAATTAAATCCCGAGGAACACGGTGGTCTGAAATTTAATTCCCGGGACCCGTCCATTCGACTGGCCTAGAAATAAGCGGTCTTTGGGAATCTCAATCGAGAACAGTGGTCTTTGGTAAGTGAATTCGGCACCACGTCTGATCTAGCTGCGAGATAAAATGTGGTGCTGAGAATAAATCATGGCTTGAAAAGCAGAAATATTGGACCACGATACGGAGGGCAAGTCCCAAGGCCACTTTGGAGTTGGTTTGGGCCGGAGTTGAGGTGACTAGGGGCATCGATGGGTTTTTGGCCAGAAACCCATTGATGGACTCTGAGTCAAAATCGAAATCTTTACATCGCTGAAAGACCTAGCGGCTTCACATGTTGTTGCGTCGACCAAACTTCCTTCTGATCCTCCTGCCTCCCGATTCGGCGGCGTGCCGCCAGCGCGGGGCGATTCTGAAAATGTAGTGCTGGGAATTAAATCCCGGGAACACGGTGGTCACGGAAATTTAATTCGGGACCCGCGTCCATTGCGACTGGCCCGAAATAAAGCGGTCTTTGGGAATCTCAATCCCAGGAACACCGTGGTGCTGGTAAGTGAATTCCCAGCACCAGCACGAGATAAAATGTAGTCTTTGGGAATAAATCATGGCTTGAAAAGCGAAATTTTGGACACGATACGAGGGGCAAGTCCAAGGCCACTGGAGTTGGTTTGGGACCGGAGTTGAGGTGACTAGGCATCAATGGGTTTTGACCAAACCCGTTGATGGACCTGGAGTCCAAAATCAGAAATCTTTACATCGCTGAAAGACCTAGCGGCTTCACATGTTGTTCGCGTCGACCAAACTTCCGATCCTCCCGCCTTCAAGCGCGCCACTTGCAGCGGGGCACGATTCTGAAAATGTGGTGCCGGGAATTAAATCCCAGAACACGTGGTCTGAAATTTAATTCCCGTGACCACGCCCATTCGCGACCGGCGAAATAAGGCGTCGGGAATCTCAATCCCAAGAACACCGTGGTGCTGGTAAGTGAATTCAGACACGATGCACCCTGCACGAGATAAAATGTGGTCTTTGGGAATAAATCATGGCTTGAAAAGCGAAATTTTGGACACGATACACGAGGGGCAAGTCCCAAGGCCCACTGGAGTGGTTGACCGAGTTGAGGTGATTAGGGGCATCAATGGGTTTTGACCAAACCTTGATGGACCTACAGTGAGTCCAAAATCAAATCTTTACATCGCTGAAAGACCTAACGGCTTCACATGTTGTTGCGACCAAACTTCCTTGATCCTCCCGCCTCCCGCGGCGCGGCACGCGGCGATTCTGAAAATGTGTGCCGGGAATTAAATCAGAACACAGGTGGTCCCGGAAATTTAATTCCTGTGACCACGCCCATTCGACCTAGCCGAGAATAGGCGGTCTTTGGGAATCTCAATCGAGAACACCGTGGTCGGTAAGTGAATTTCGGCACCACGCATGCGATCGAACCGCACGAGATAAAATGTGGTGGCCGAATAAATCATGGCTTGAAAAGCGTAAATTTTGGACACGATACGAGAGGCAAGTCCCAAGGCCACCGGAGTTGGGTTTCGAGGAGTTGAGGTGATTAGGGGCATCGATGGGTTTTGAGAAACCCATTGATGGACCATGAGACTCAAAATCGAAATCTTTACATCGCTGAAAGACCTAACGCTTCACATGTTGCGTCCGACCAAACTTCCTTCCGATCCTCCCGCCTCCCGATTCGGCGCTGCGCCACGGGCCCGATTCTGAAAATGTGTGGGAATTAAATCTGTGAACACGGTGGTCACGGAAATTTAATTCCTGTGACCACGCCCCATTCGCGACTGCCCGAAATAAGGCGGTCGGAATCTCAATCCAAGGAACACCGTGGTCTTTGGTAAGTGAATTCCCGGCCACGCATGCACTGAACCGCGAGATAAAATGTGCTTTGGAATAAATCATGGCTTGAAAAGGTAAATATGGACACGATACGAGGGGCAAGTCCCAAGGCCACCTGGAGTTGGTTTGGACCGGAGTTGAGTTAGGCATCAATGGGTTTTGACCAAACCCGTTGATGGACCTGAGGAGTCCAAAATCCGAAATCTTTACATCGCTGAAAGACCTAACGCTTCACATGTTATGCGTCGACCAAACTTCCTTCGATCCTCCTCCCCCCCGGGCCGCGCCACCGCACGCGGGATTCTGAATGTGGTGCCGGGAATTAAATCCGAGAACACGGTGGTCCTGAAATTTAAGGACCCGTCCATTCAGACTGCCCAGAATAAGGCGCGTCTTTGGGAATCTCAATCGAACAAGTAGTGCCGATAAGTGAATTCCCGACCACGTCTGACCGAACCGCACGAGATAAAATGTGGTCTTTGGAATAAATCATGGCTTGAAAGCGAGAAATTTTGGACACGATACAGAGGGGCAAGTCCCAAGGCCACGGAGTTGGTTTGACCGAGTTGAGGTGACTAGGGCATCAATGGTTTTGACCGAAACCCATTGATGGACCTACAGAGTCCAAAATCGAAATCTTTACATCGCTGAAAGACCTAACGGCTTCACATGTTGTTGCGTCGACCAAACTTCCTTCCGATCCTCCCGCCTCCCCGGCATTACGGGCACGGCCCGAAATGTGCGGGAATTAAATCGGGAACACGGTGGTCCCGAAATTTAATTCGGGACCACGCCCATTTGCGACTGGCCCGAAAATAAGGCGGTGGGAATCTCAATCCCAGAACACCGTGGTGTCTGGTAAGTGAATTCTCAGCACCACGTCGATCGAACTCATGCGAGATAAAATGTAGCCGGGAATAAATCATGGCTTGAAAAGCGAAATTTTGACACGATACGAGGGGCAAGTCCGGCCACCGGAGTTGGTGGTTTGGTTGAGGTATAGGGGCATCGATGGGTTTTGGCGAAACCCATGATGGACCTCAGAGTCCAAATCAAAAATCTTTACATCGCTCAAAGACCTTCACATGTTGTCGTCCGACCAAACTTTCCGATCCTCCGCCTGATTCGGGCGCGCGTGGGCCCGATTAAAATGTCTGGGAATTAAATCCGGAACAGGTGGTCTGAAATTCCGTGATACGCCCATTCGCGACTGCCGGCCGAAATAAGGCGGTCTGGGAATCTGAACACCGTGTCGGTAAGTGAATTCTCAAAGACCACGTGATCATCGAACCGCACGAGATAAAATGTGGTCTTTGGGAATAAATCATGAAAAGCAGGAAATTTTGGACACGATACGAGGGGCAAGTCCCAAGGCCACCGGAGTTGGTTTGACGGAGTTGAGGTGACTAGGGGCATCAATGGGTTTTGGCCAAACCGATTGATGGACTCTCAAAATCGAAATCTTTACATCGCTTTGAAAGACCTAACGGCTTCACATGTTGCGTCGACCAAACTTCCTTCGATCCTCCCCGCTTAGCCTGCGCTGCGCATTTGGCACGGGCTCGATTTGGAATTAAATCCAGAACACGGTGGTCACGAAATTTAATTCGGGACCACGTCCATTCGCGACTGCGAAATAAGGCGGTCTTTGGGAATCTCAATCGGAACACGTGGTCTTTGGTAAGTGAATTCAAAGTCCACGCTGACTCGAATCGCACGAGATAAAATGTGGTGCAGGGAATAAATCATGGCTTGAAAAGCAGAAATTTTGGACACGATACACAGAGGGGCAAGTCCCAAGGCCACTGGAGTTGGTTTGGACCGGAGTTGAGGTGACTAGGGGCATCGATAGGTTTTGACCAACCCGTTGATGGACTCTGAGACTCCAAAATCCAAATCTTTACATCGTTTGAAAAGACCTAACGGCTTCACATGTTGTTGCGTCGACCAAACTTCCTTCGATCCTCCCGATTCCTGGGCGCTGTGCCACTTGCACGAGGCACGATTCTGAAAATGTCTGTGGGAATTAAATCCGTGAACACGGTGGTCTGAAATTTAATTCCCGAGGACCACGCCCATTCGACTGCCCAAATAAGGCGGTCTTTGGGAATCTCAATCAGGAACACCGTGGTGTCTAGTGAATTCCCAGCACCACGTATGCACCGAACCGCACGATAAATGTGGTGGCCGAATAAATCATGGCTTGAAAAGCGTAAATTTTGGACATGATACGAGGAGGCAAGTCCCAGCCACCGGAGTTGGTTTGGACCGGAGTTGAGGTGACTAGGGCATCAATGGGTTTTGACCGAAACCCATTGATGGACCTCTGGACTCCAAATCAAAAACATCGCTGAAAGACCTAACGGCTTCACATGTTGTTGCGTCGACCAAACTTCCTCGATCCTCCCGCCTCCTCTACGAGCGCGGCCTCGATTCTGAATGTGGTAGGGAATTAAATCTGTGAAACACGAGTGGTCTGAAATTTAATTCCCAGGACCACGTCCATTTGCGACCTGGCCCAGAAATAAGGCGGTGCTGGGAATCTCAATCCCAGGAACACCGTGGTGCTGGTAAGTGAATTCCCAGCACCACGTACAGTACCGAACTGCACGAGATAAAATATGGTGCTGGGAATAAATCATGGCTTAAAAGCGAAATTTTGGACACACACACGAGGGGCGAGTCCCAAGGCCATGGAGTTGGTTTGGGAGTTGAGGTGAGTTGAGGTGGCATCATTGGGTTTTGACCGAAACCCATTCATGGACCGACAGGAGTCCAAAATCCGACATCTTTACATCGCCTGAACGACCTAACGGCTTCACAGGTTGTTGCGTCGACCTTCCGTCCTACAGAGCCTCCGGCCACCCAGTTCCGGGTGCGTGCCACTTGGCACGGGCACGATTTGAAAATGTGCTGGGAATTAAATCCCAGAACACGTGGTCCCGAAATTTAATTCCGGGACTACGTCCATTTGCGACTGCCCGAAATAAGGCGGTCGGGAATCTCAATCCAGGGAACAGTGGTGGTAAGTGAATTCAGCACGTACGATCAACCGGCACGAGATAAAATGTAGGGAATAAAATCTCAGGACACAGTGGTCTGAAATTTAATTCTCAGACCACTTAATCAGACAGATACTACAGTTGCAAAGTCAAAGTGGTTGAAATATTTAACAAAGTATATATATTCCATAATCAGACAGATACTACACAGATTGCAAACACTTTGCGGTGACTAATGACTTTACAGGCACTTTGGTGTAGTTACAAATATAAAACTCTGTTTCTCCTACACATATCTCACTATACAGAACAGTCATAATTGCAAACAAAATTGTAAGCTGCGCATTATTCTATTCCCCACCACGAATCTGAAGCTCCTCATATCCTCATGAATTTTTAGGGTACCCAAATAGTAGGCTCTCAATGTATCGTATTATAAAAATGCAATCATAGTGTAAAAACATTTTAAATTATTAGTCCATTGCTAGCTTATAAAAGATGGTATTTACAAAGATTATTAGATGTCTTACGAAGAGCTTTGTCTGGGACCCTGGACTCGACGAACGGAAAAGTTTGCATTACAAAATTTTTCAGCCAGGCCAGGATGCCAGTTATCATAATACGAAGGGTGCATCTTTTTAAAGAATTCAACCTGGGACCGAAATAAATGCTATGAATACTCCATACACAACCGGTTTATTTAACAGAAATCTAATCTAATGCTTATCGCTTTTCAAATCGAGTAGTGTAAGCCTTCCGACGGACAAGGAGTCAGAGTGGATAAACTCGAATTTTCCAAGTCGGCCACTAGTAGGTGGCGGCTCGTCACTGATTATTAGACAAAATATGTATCCGATCGATTGCCCGGGTTTTAAAAGTTTGCTCGAATGCTTGGGCGCATCATATTAAACATATCCTGTATAAAAATAATCTGTCATAACACCGAAGCCGTAAAGTTTACAATTCCATGCAAAAGGGCGAAAAACTTACCGGAAATCCAGCCCCACAGAATATTGAGTTGTAGTACGGCTTATCAGTCACCTTGCACTGCTCAGCTAATACTGAAAAATATGCGCTTATGCAATCCCCATGTGTCAAAACATTCCAATCAAATATGGTAAGGAAAGAGTCCATGTTTAAGTTAATAGCATCGGTCTTCCACACTGGTCCTGATACTGTCACACTACACAAGGAAAGGGTTATTAGCAACTCTCAAAACATAATATGAAAGGTATATACAAAGAATATAAGACTGTCTTACTCTATTTTTTTTAGTTTCAATAAACACTCCCCGACGTTTGGATCCATCTTACTGAATTCTTTATAAGCTTGTCAGATACAAAATAAAACTGTTGGCTTTGTAAATATTTTGCAGATCCTAGGTCCGACAGATAACTTATGCTCACCTCCAATATCTCTCGCTGACTTACAGTGTTGGTTGTTTGTCCGTGGAGACTTGTGCCGCAGATCGATATTTCGGTTTCACCCTCCTCGACAATTGATTTCCCTTTAATATCCCGGATCGACTTCGCCAATGTTTGGCTCACAGAGAGATATTAGGGTCTACCGAGGGATACTCAATAGCCTTTTGGGACAATTAGAGTTTCCACTCTCCTTCTTTAGGGATGTTTGAAAACCATGCAGAGGGAGGCTTCTAAGGCTAGGGGTGATAGAGCGTCATGAGTCTTCTTCTCACACAAACCTTCCGCCTTTGTATGGTAGTATCTGACATTGATAATTTGTGATTGTAGGCCCTCTACATCCCGGGATTGTAAATGTAGTTGAAGCTCCAAAGATTAAACCTGCCCTTTTGGCTATTAATGCTTCTTTTCAGAATTATATCATCCCTTTCAATTATTGTCCTTCCTCTGCTCGACCTCCTCTAACTCTTGAAGAAGCTCTGTATTTTCTTTTCTTGTTGTTCGATGGTCGCTTTAAGTAGGGAGGTGCTTTCAAAATCACACCTGCTTGACTAGCTTGGTGCTTAGAGTAGATACAATTTCGCATTCTCTGGCATCTGACGAGGCCATTCCTCTTCTTGTCGACTGAGTTTGGGTTGAGAGTTGATCTGAGAAGATCTAGGTGGGGAAGCGGTGTGTACCAGATGCAGCTCTGACTGTGCTGGAATTAGATCGACAATGATTTTGTCAGGTACGAGATCATCTACCAACTTCTTAACGACCCATACATTTGAGGAACTCCACCTCCATCTCGGATTCTCGGCAAAGCATGAGGGCGTGTGGAGGTAGGATACACAAATGCTCACACATCCATACCTGGAATGACAAGATTAGTTATTAATAGACAGATTGATCTATACTATTTGCGGAACACATAAAATATATTCACTCACAGCCAATAAGTGTGTGAAACCCTTAAGCATTGGTCTCGTAGATCCACCGGCGACGTCTGCTTTTGGTCGCAAAGTGACTCCCATACCAATTGACTCCATTTGAGGAGCCATGTACGTATAAAGTGCTTCGCACCAATTGTACCTGCCTAAGTTCTCAAAATCCTCTACACAATCTATAAGTGATCGCATAGGTATTCTAGGCTTACTGCTGGTGGTAGTAAAAAACACACAAGAGAAAAAATATAAAATAAACAAGACGACAATAAACTTTTGCGGATCCTAAATTATATCGGAGATCCGAAGTCTTGATAAATCCTCCGGATGCTTGTTAGAGCAATCACCACGAAATATTGCAAATAGAGCTCTCGGATGGAGCTTCATTATTCATAGGAACTTCAAGTCCATCATCCGGTAGACGAGGATGAGGGAGACATCCGTCTTTGTGAAATGCAATTTCTTGTCTTGGAATATAAAACATTTCTCCGTGCAGTCCCAATTATCAAACATATTCTGAACGAGGGGTCTGACATGGGTAATATCTGGAATGTCCAAAACCCACGCAAAGGGGGAGCTCCGAATAAGCGTTTCTTCTTCCACACCAATAAATTTCTTAAAGCTGAACGCGTTGCTTTTCCAGATTCATTCTCTTGGTTCTTCCTCGCATCAACGACGGGTTCTTGCGAGTATCGCTGATGATTCGCCGATTGAAGCCATCGTTAATCAAACAAATTCCTTAGGTTAACAACCAAATGCATTGTAATACTGACGATTTTAAACTAATAGATTAAATGGATTGAAACATGTGTGATGATACAAACAAAGCGTTACCTCTGCTTAAATGGTAAACCCTAAAACCCTAAACCCTATTAGGCAGAGTTTAAACGAGATCGTGAAACGGAAAAAGGCAAAAACCCTAGATAGATCGGAAGAACCGATGGCGACACAGATTTAAGAAATCTACAAAACTCACTTAGGTCGAAAAACAGCGTTGAGATGGTGTTGGTGGTGTTGAGATGTTTTAACTCGCAGGGAGGTTGAGCGACAGGGGGTTATGCGCACGGGAGTTTGAACTGAACCGAGAGAGGTTGAGCGACCGTAGGGAATGAGCGAAATTCCACAGAGAGCGAGCAGGAGCGAGAGAGAAATGAAATGTGGTGTTGAGATGTTTGAACTTCCACCGGGAGTTTTATATTAGCAGTCGGGTGCGTCGACGGATTTAGAATACGGTGGTCGTAATTATAATCCCGAAACATAGTGGTTCGGGATTTTATTTCAGGACCATGCATAATTTCGAAATGGCTAAGAATAAGGTGATCACGGGATTTCAATTCCCGAGGACCACGTCTGATAATTTAGAACCAGGAAACACGGTGAGGTCTGGGATTTCAATTCCTGTGACTACGAACAATTTACAATGGCCGGTAGGAGAACACACGGTGGTCACAGGATTTCAATTTCGATTACCACGTACACTTTCAAACGGCCGGACATAAGGTGGTGCCGCAATGTTAATCCGAGAACACGGTAGTCACGTGTAGGCCATCGATGGGTTTTGGTCGAAACCCCATTGGATGGACCTGAGTCCAAATTCCAAAATCTTTACATCGACTGAAAGACCTAACGACTTCACATGTTGTTGCATCGAGGAAACTTCCTTCTGATCCTCCTACCTCCAAGTTTCGGCCGCGTGCCACTTGGCACGGGGATTGATTTCTGAAAATTGGCTGTGTAAACCTAATCCTGCCTTGAAAATCAGAAATTTTGGACACGATACACAGGATTTATATTACAATTTTGCAAAATAGCGTAACAAATTTTTCCATTACAATTCTGTAAAATAGCTTAACATTAATATTAACATTGACATTAACATTAACATTAACATTAACATTAACATTAACATTAACATTGTTTCCTTTAAAAATATTTACACAACCACAATAAACATACTTAGGAATTAGTAGCCGGCGGCATTCTACAAGACCTCCTATTATGCCCAAGCTGTTTGCATCTGCATTTATTTTTCACCCTCCCAGTATGTTTGGACTCTATGCGTGCCTTTTTTCTTCACCCGGGCTGCACAAGGCTATGAGGAGGTAGAACTCCGAAAATTTTGTCACCATTAGGCCAAAATTTTTTACTTCGACATGGGTAAATACGATCCATGTAAGTGGCCTCCTGTGTTTCCCTTAGAAAATAATGCTCATGAACGGTATGGATCCATGTTAGATATATGATGAATGATAGCATGCGAGCAAGGAATTCCTGAAATTTGAAACTCACTGCAGATGCAACCGCTATCCAAATCAACAATATCACGAAGAAGCTATTGTACTTCCATTTCCGCTTTGTGAATATGGGAATACCAATATAATCGAGTTCTTTCTCTCCTTTCATCAATCTCTTTAATGACATAAGGTGTTAGAAAACGACCTTTTGAAGATTCTTCCCTACGGTTATAGAACCATTGAGCAAGCTTTCTTCTAGTGTTGTCAATTAAACTGGTGATGGGGAGTTCACGTGTTTCCTTGAATAATGCATTTAAACTCTCGGAACTATTAGTGGTTAACATTGTGTACCTCCTGCCAGGAAAGTGTGCATTGGCCCATCTTTTTGGATCGATCTTTTGTAGACGCATATGCTTCCTTGTGTTTGTCATCATGCATGTTACGCGTGTCGATCAAAGTCAACTCTTGTATTGGCTCTTCTTTGCTGCCCAAAATAAACCTAATGAGGATCTATCCCGGGTATCTGTTACCATGTTACAAGACAAGTGATAGCAACAAAAAGCATGATGGGCAGATGGATACACTTTGTTAACTGCTGATATAATCCCCCGATGTCTATCTGATACAATGCTCAACGACTCTGGCAGGACATCAAGGAATGTCTTTACATGATCCAAAAACCACTCCCAAGCAGATCCACATTCAACTTCGGCAATTCCAAATGCAACTGGCGTTATTTTTGCATTCACAATCAGCAGAGCTATTAGCAAAACACCAGGATACTTGCCAGTCATATGTGTAGCATCAATTCCAATTAGTTTTCGCAAATACATCCTGAATACTCTTCGACAAGCACCAAATGCCCAAAAACATCGCTGGAATTGATTTTCACCATTTCTTAGTACTGCAACATATGTATCAGGATCTCTAACTCTTAACTCACGCAAGTACATTGGAATATCAATATAGGCCTGATCAAAATCACCTACCACTCTTTTTAATGCTTTACATGCAGCGTGTATGCTTTCTTGTATGAAATGTGAACACAAACCTAGCTTGCATTTCTCTTGAATTGAACTTGGTTTGTAATCATCAGTAGGTAGCTAAGTCCTGACAATAGTTTGCTACAAATGTGGATGTGCAAGCATGGTGATCTATTGTTTCCTAACACTCACATTCATGCGCTTTACATTTTGTGTGATGAACTCCACGTCTCCACTTGCAACTAGACTCCATGAACAAGGCTGACTAAAGCAAATAACTTTAATTCTATTGAGTTTGGTGTCAACTGGCTTGTATCTGAAGTTTTTTAGCATCGCATGCCTTACTAGTGCATCTTTAAACTCTTGTTGAGAGGAAAAAACATCGATGAAAAATTCATTTGGATCGATGAACCACATCGCCGATAGTCTTATTTGTGGATTAGAAACATAGGGATCATCAGCAATTGGGAACACTTCCTCTAAGTCACTGTACTGATCTGGATTTAACTCACCTTCTTCATGTTGGATATCATCAGCGAAGAATTCTTCCGAAGAATTTGTATATTCTAACTCTTCTATCCCATGTATATCACTTACCTCCTCTTCACTCCAAGTTTGTTCAAAATATTCATGATCTCTTGTGGTAGCGTTGTGACAAACTCTTCTTGAGTATGGAAGAAGCGTCTCTATTTATATCAAGGTGTTGATCACTTTGGTAATTCTATTGCCCACGTGATGGCGAGATGAAGATGGAATATTACTTGGGCATAGATTTATGGAATCTTGATCATCTAACTCTCTATCCTTCAAATTTGATTCAATTGTTTCCAAAAATGTTAACACTTCATCGTGAAGGGGTCGTCCTGCAAATGTTTTTAAAATCAACACTGTTATATGTATGTAGTAGTAAATTTTTAGACTAGGCTTTAGAAGTCTCAAGACAAGTGGAGGATGAGAGTTTATGGTTATGTTTCCCAATTATGCATTAACTAATTATACCTTTCAATGTTGAAATTATGAGCGGTTTATATGGAATGGAAGAGGAAGAGATTTACGGGGTTTATCGCGAGGAGGATACTTAGTTCCCACTCCTCTGACGATTTTGGAGTGCAGTGCCAATTGGTACGCGACATGCCAATTGCCACACTCGTCTGAATGTTGGCCGCAGGCATTATTTTTCATAACTCTGTTTGGGAGCATAAGGAAAGGTGGAGAATGATAGTATAGGTCACGCTTGGATTCGACCGCAAAGCGACTTTATTTATCTCGATATAAATTCTGACACACCATTTTTTTTTCTCGGCCGGGATCCTCTCCATGGTCTTTGGAAATTTATATCTCAGCGTGGTCTTTGGAATATAAATTCCAGCACCACCATTTATCTCGACAGTTCCATCTCACTGGTCTTTGGGATTTTTAAATCTTGAGAACCATGTGTTCTTTGGGATTTTGGTTCCCAACACCACCAATAATTCCGGCCAATTTGATGTACATGGTCTTTGGAAATTTTATTCCCGACACCATGGTGTTCTTTGGGGTTTTAATCCCATTACCACGGTGGTCTTTGGGATATAAATTCAGCACCACCATTTATCTTGGCTAGTTCCATCTCCCACAGTCTTTGGGATTTTTAAGCCAGAACCTTTGTGTTCTTTGGGGTTTTAGTTCGGCACCACCAACAATTCCAAACTTATATGTACATGGTCGGATTACATTCGGCACCATGGTGTTCTTTGGGGTTTTATTCCCATTACCACGGTGGTCTTTGGGATATAAATTCCCGACACCGCCATTTATCTCGACGATCGATGCCAATGGTGTTGGGAGTCTTATTCGCGAGGACCATAGTGTTCTTTGAGGTTTCAAATCGGCACCACCCTTAATGTCGACCACTTATATCTCCCCGGTCTAGTGAATTCGATTCCCAGCACCACGGGTGTGTTGGGAGTTTGAATCTCAGTACCATCGTGGTGCTGGAATATAAATTACCAGCACCACAATTTATCTCGACAACTTCAGTCCCCATGGTCTTTGGGAGTATTAAACTCGGCACCCGCGGTGGTGCAGATTTAAATTCGACACCGTATTTTATCGAATTTGTTGAACCTTAATGGTCTTTGAGAATTTGAAGACCAGTACCCACGATATTCTTGGGATTTAAATTCCCGGCATCACTTTATCGGACCGGTAGGTAGGAATTTCGATTACCCGGCACCACCTACTCTCCATGGTCTTTGAAATTTTAAATTTTAGGGATCGGTGGTCTTTGGGAATTTCATTGCGGCCACCTACTCTCTCGGACAGATTGAATCTCTAGTCGGAATATCAATCGGGGAACTTGATGTCGTGGGATTTAATTGGAAGCATCGCCTTTTAAGTTAGGTGGCATTTGTTTAGGTGGGGACAAAACTTGGTTATGAATCTCTGCATCGCAATTATGGGTGCATTGGTCTACTTTGGTATGATATGCGCATCGTATTTATGGATGTGTGGCAAACTTGGTTATACAACCACCTACAATGCATTTATTAACCTCATGGCTGATCTCGAGAATAAAAACACATACATACATGATCTGAACTATGTGAAGCGGTGGTCGATGGCGCGACAGGATTAGCTGATAAATTAGGAAGCGATGATATAGTTGATAACTTCTAGGGTTTCATCAAAAATGGTGTTGCTCAGTTGGTTTGCGGAGGAAAGCTGCGTGTGGTGCTCATCAACAGCATGGGGCTGCCGCTCCCACGTGGCTGGAATAGACGTTTGGATGGCTCGGGATTTCCAGTTGTGCCTCGGATGGATGCAAATCTCTCTCTGCATTAAATTCCAAAGCTGTTTGGCGGGAGGGGTATTTCGGGAATTACGCGCGCGGATTGGTCATTCTGAAACTATAGTGCGTGTTTTGGGCAATTCCGAACTTCAGCTGCTGTGTTTGGGAAATTGCCGAGATGATATTATCCTACATTTTAGATTTGTGATATAATTATGATTTTTATCAATTTTATTTTTAACTATATCTCGCGTTACTACCTTACTATGAGATTTGAAAGAATAAAAATTAAACAGTAACTATTTTTTGAACAAAATAACTTATAACTTATATATTTTTTATAATTTTTATTTTGAAAAATTAGAAAAACTAGATTATATTATTAAGATTATTATGTCAAATACTATTAACATTTTTAAATAAAATAAAAATTTATTTTATTAATTACAAATTATATATCACAACTCAACAGAGCATATTGATTGTTAACTTGAATATTTTACATAAACACGAATAGAGTATAATAATATAAAAGAATATCTCCATCATATAGTGCTCCTGTGGAAATAAGTGTTGTTTCACGGGATGGATCGTTGGCTAAAGTAACACAGAAGCTGCTGTAATAGGCAAGGGAGAGGAGTCTAAAACTCTCACTCGGGCTATGAAGTCTTCCGTTGCTCCAGCCAACGACTCGAGGGACATAGTCTCCTCGTAATTTATCTCCTTTGTATTGATTGTGAGACCGACTAACGAAGATGCTGAAGACGAATGAATCGCCTTTTGTTGCAATCCGTAGAAATAAGTGTAATAAGCAAGAGAATATTCATACATTTCTCCAGCATTACAAAATAGGGAAGAGTTCTAAAAATAGGAATAAGTTAAAGGAAAGAATATCCATGCATTCTTTGAACCTATAAAAGTATTTAGAGTTCCGACTCTTGGTTCATAACACATAATGATGATGTGAACATATATAGATTAGAGATTCTCTTTCACATATATGAGTTTGCAGCGAGAATAAATTCAGAACTAGAATTGTACTAAACTTAGATAACTCATATACAAGCATGATCTATGTACATCGAATGTTAGATCAATCGAGATAAAATATGGCCAAACAAATTAATCAAACATTTTGTCACTCAAAATATTATTTGTTGTATGCTTTTTTGAATAACGGATATATTAATGTGTGAATTTGAACGGGTGAAATGTTAATGGTGAATTTGTAATCGCTCGGACGAAACAATCAACCATTGATGACTCCTAATTGGTGTTACGACTTAGCAGGTAGACAAACAAAAGACAACAAGACGAGTCATTTATCCAATTTCGCTCCCCCCACGTTCTATTTCTCCCTATCGAGCGATCCATTTGAGAACTCTTCCATGATAATATTTTGATACATGCTTAGTTTACCTTGTGTATGTGGTTCTACCATTTTATCTTAGGAAATAGATTTTCATTATAATCTTGAAATATATATTGTCAGAGTAGATCAATCTATTTTTAAAAAACTATGTCAAACACAAACCTTTAACATCTCTTTCCATTTGGCAACTTAACTAACTTGACTTGGCAACTCGACAATTTGGTCATTCGGGCCACTCAGCAACTTGATCATTGGACGACTCGGCCTCTTGAGCAACTTGGAGACTTAGCCAATCTGCAACTTAACTCTCAAACTTTTAGCTCCAACTAATTCATCGCTCGACAGCTCGACCAACTCGATACTAAATAGCTCGACGCTCAACCTCTCAGCTCAGCTTGCTTGACACTTAGTAATTCGGTCAACTCAACACTCAACTTCTCAACTTGGCTTGACAGCTAAGCATTAGGTAGCTTGATCAGCTCAGCATTCGACTACTCAACTAGCTTGGCACCCAACCTCTCAATCAACTCGATCGGATACTCAGCATTCAGTCAGTTTGTATACTCAGTCAGTTCAAATACACAATACTAATTAGTTTGAATACTTAGCTAGTCAGCTCAGATATAGAAATCAACTGTCACTCAATCAAAAAAGTTGACATCTTGACAAATAATTTTGAAATCATTTTTATTAAGTATTTAAATTCAAATTTTCTCTTTATCTCCGATAAATAATTTTGAAAAGAAGAACTCTATCTAGTATACCAAATTTTGACCATTTTTATCACTAATGGTGAGCTTTTCCAAGCTCTAATACATGAGATATCACACCATCCTCTTGATTGGGATTATGAATTAATTGTTTTTAGTTTCTTAGCTCAAAAGATTTTGACCATAAAAATTACAATTCTCTAATATCGCTCTATGCCAATGTTTTTAGAAACATTAACCTTTTTGTTTTGGGATGTTGGAAAGCATCATACACAAGTAAAGTTCTAATTTTTCTTTTCAATTCAAGTCACATAATTTCATAGAACTTTTATTCGTTGCTCCACAATATGAATGGATTTTCAAGAAGAAAAAAATATAAGACAATTATTTTTAGTTTAAATTTTACTTAAGAAGGGGTCACTGAGCTGTTGGACAATGTCCATATAAAAGAAATTGGAAAGCTTTAAATATGAAAGGTTTGATCTGCTGCATTTCCACATTGCACAATTCTTCTCTTCACATGAGAAGAAACAAATAATGTTTCATGCAAAGTAAGCTCCAGCACAATCACTTCTTTTAATTGATTAATTACTAATGACTTCAATTTCAAAGCTAGAGAGAAACACACGCCTCATATATAGAATTCATGCTAAATTGTCAACCATGTAGGACTCCAAACTTGACTTAGATGACCACTTTTTAACAACCACTTCTTTTCTTTTCTTTTCTTTGTTTTTTTTGCCATTTTCTATAAAATGTAAGGCATTTGATTAGAGAGTTATGATTTCTATAAAATAATGAACTGTCATTCATTTCCCTTCTGTCTGTGCTTTGCCCAACTCTCTTTCCTTTCCTTTCATTGACTCATTGAGCCAGCAAAAAACTGACAGATTCATGCAACAAACTGAATGACAAAGCTGTGTGAATGGCGATTGGGGTTTGTATCAACTGAGTAAGTCAACTAGGTTGGCAAGCACAATAAGGATATCACTCTCTGTCCCACTCAGCACCTTAAATGGTAGCCATTGCTATATAATTTGCTTCTGCAATTGACTTCGTTGAGAAGGCATGCATCCTGTAATTGCTCGAGAACTTGTTTAATTGGTAAGCGTCTGTTTAGGCTTTTCTCTGATTAATTAAATTAGTCGAGTGGAAAGTTCTCAGAACGATACATCTCTCAGACTGCCATTTGATCATGCAAACCAAATTACTTCGATATTACGTGAGATCTATCTAGGATTGTAAATGAATCAAGTATTCATGAATAAATTTGATGTTCGATTCGGTAAGAACTCGTTTACGTTCATTCAATATGTATCAAAGTTAATTAATAAACAAGTTTAAACAGTTTAATAAATTAAATAAACAAGCTTGAACACATATGTATTCGACTTGTTAATGTTCGTGAACAGTGTTCATGAATATTAACAAATCGATTTATGATTATACTTTTTTTTTAAAATTATTTTTGAATTTATTTATACTCATTTATAAACTAAGATTAAATTAGTAAAATTTTAAATAAACAAATAAGTTTGACTTAAGAGCTTGATAACATTTAAATAAGTCAAATTTAAATAAGTTTGAATTAAACTTGATTAGAAACTCGATACCCATTAAACAAGTCAAACTCAATTCAAGCTAAAAAAAAAAAATTATCAAGTCAAGTTTTAACAGATTTTTCAATTTTAAGCTTAACTCGACTCGGCTTAATTATCTTATCAAATAACTCTGAATACTATAAAATTTAACTTGACTTGACTCATTTACCGCGATCTATCCATTTGACAATTCCACATATTCACATGCACCCACTCCCACTGCTGCGATGCCGACTAAATCTATCAAAAGCAAAAAAAGAAAAAAAAAAATCAAAAAATTTGTGAACCCTGTTTTGTGAAGTTCTTCCAGGGCCATTCTGCTAAATATACGATCATGTTTTGTCTCGAGTTCCACATCCATCGCGGAGGAGATCGAGGAGGAATGGCTTCATCTCCCAAGGCCTTTGCTGCTCTTGCACTCGTCGTCGTCCTCCTCTTGGGAACCTCCTCTGCTCAACTCTCTGCCAGTTTCTACAGCTCCTCCTGCCCCAGCCTCTCGAGCACGGTAAAAAGCGCAATCCAGTCCGCCATTGACAGCGAGAAACGGATGGGCGCATATCTCTTCTTCGCCTCTTCTTCCACGACTGCTTCGTGAACGTAAATCCTCCTGACCAAATTTAAGCTCTTAATTAATACTGCTATAGCGTCTCGAATCGATCTTAATATGGCAGCGGAGCGCATGGCGCGTTGCAGGGGTGTGACGGCTCGATCTTGTTGGACGACACCTCGAGCTTTAAGGGGGAGAAAACTGCCAAGCCGAACAATAACTCGGTGAGGGGCTTCGACGTCGTCGACAGCATAAAGACTGCAGTAGAGAACGCGTGCCCGGGCGTCGTATCCTGCGCGGACATATTGGCGATCGCTGCGAAGGACTCGGTTGTGATCGTAAGCATGCGGTTCCGACTTCTCGCCATTTTCACTCGATGAAAGAAGAAGGTGTGGCTCATTCAAGTGTATACATGCATGTGTGTAGCTCGGAGGGCCTACTTGGGATTTGAAACTCGGGAGGAGAGACTCGATGACAGCGAACTTATCGGTTGCTAACAGCAACATTCCCCCGCCAAATGCTTCGCTCGCCGACCTCACATCCTCCTTCTCAAATAAGAGCCTCTCGACCAAGGACTTGGTGGCGCTCTCTGGTAAGGCGGAAACTTCTTCCTTGACCACTGAAGCATTCAGTTGGTGATTCTATGGTTTGTATTTGGACATTGAAGGTGCTCACACAATTGGGCAAGCAAGGTGCTTCTCTTTCAGGGAACACATTTACACTGACACCAACATCGATTCCTCCTTTGCGCAAACAAAGGAGTTAAAATGACTCCTTCTTTCGTCTCCCATGCATCCCCCTCTTCAAACAGTGTCTTTTCCCCCTTTATATCCTCAAACAATCTAAAATAAAAGGAAAGACGGTGTCAAATAGTGTTCCATGGGCTAACCATGAATCATCCTGGTTTTTAGCTCTATGCTTAATGACAATATCCATGGCCAGGGGATGTTCCAAAGGTTGGCCATGGATCGTTCTGAAGTTTAGTTCTCTATTCAACAATAGCATCCATGACCATGGGATGTTTTATGGGTTGGTCGTGGATCGTCTTGGAGTTTGGCTCTCCACTTCCACAGCAACAACCATAGTTGTGGAGCATTTCACGGGTTCACTGTGGAATTTTTTTCTCATTCCTTGGATCAAGTATGGCATCTCCAAGTATAATCCTTTCAATTCACATGCAATAGTGTCAAGATCTCACCCTTCTGCTAAAGAAAATGCAAACTGTAGTTATCTAAACTAAAAATATGAAATAGATGAAAATGCTAGAAGTTTATACAAAATATGCTCATGTAATGCGACAAATATATGCTAAATAAGACCAAAAATATATGCATCTTTCACACGTACACTTCAACCTCCCAAAGTGAATACATATCCACTCGTAGACTTTGAATCTTTTACGTTAGCTATCTAATTTGCATTGTTGTATCCTTTAATCTGTAGGGATCTTAGCGCGCTCAGAAATAATTTTACAAGCACTACGCAGCGAAAAATAGGATTCCTTTAGAGATCCATACGAAAACCATACTCGTTGTTATCGATTCTAACTTATGAGAATCGTGATTGCCTTCGCTGCATGCCCTTCGCAATTCCGTCAGCAACACTTGTGTACGGATCTCAATGCGATCAGTACATCCGTGCCTCCACAGTATCCATATGAATCGTGAAGTAGAGAAGAACCACACTGTGGTGCTAGTCACAAGATAGGTTTGGCCAAGAAGGTAGAAGAGGAGGAAGAAGATGATCACTCAAACAAAATCAGTACCACTAAAACCAAAAACTCATCAAATTCTCTTTTATATTCAACCATTGAATATCAAAGGTTTTTGACTCTTGGTTTGTTTGGAATTAATAATCCATTAATTCCATCTTAATGATCATGCAACCCCTCTTAATGGTGAGTCTCACTCAATCCGAACTGGACTTGAGTCTAACTCGAGTCAAGTTCATTAGGTAGTCCTACTAAATCCGAATTTGACTTGAGTCTAACTCGAATCAGATTCATTGGGTATACCTTGAGTCCTACTCAATCATCCCATGATTGACATTAAGGGCTAATATTAACACAATCATAGTAAGATATCTTGTATATTACAGTCCATAATTATGAATGTATCTTAAATACCTTAGGACTCTTGTTATCCCTTTCCATTGCTCAACACTAGGATTACTTATGAATCTACTCAATTTACTTACTATATAAGCTAAGTATGATTGTGTATAGCTCATCAAGTACATTAGATTTTCAATCACTCTTGAGTGCTCTATCTCAAAGATACTCTCTTTTTGATTTTTTTTTATAAATGTTAGCTCATATCTATCAGAGTTTGAGCCAATACAATATTATCATTGTTGATTTTCTCAAGAATCTTATTCACATAATGGGTTTAACTTAGAACAAGTCCTTTTGATATTCTAAAAATTTTAAATCACATTAACAAGGCTCATGTCCTTCATGTCGAATCTTGATTTCAACATACCTTAGTAGATTTAATTATCTTTTCATTATTTTCAATGATAAGTATGCCATCTTCATAAAGACATAAGATGACATAGTCATCTTTGGTGTCTTTACCATAGACATATTTATCACTTTCATTGATTTTAAACCCACTCTCCTTCATAGCATTGTCAAATTTCTCATGTCATTGCTTTGGAGCTTGCTTGATGCCATAGAACAACTTCAATAATCTATACACCTTATTTTCCTGTCCTAGAAAAAAACCCTTCAGGTTGCTCCATATAAATTTCCTCTTCTAAATCCACATTTAGAAAGGTCATCTTCAAACCCATTTGATGTACTTTTAAACTTCATGGAGCAACAATAGCCAACAATACTATGATAAAAGTTATCCTCAATATCGAAGAGAACGTGCTAAAGTAATCAAGGTCATCATATTGTCAGTGAACCTTAATTACCAATCTAGTCTTGTACTTTATCAATCATGTCATTTGATTTTATCTTCCTCTTGAAAATCCACTTACAACCTAATGGTTTACTTCCTTGAGGAAGATCCACGAGTTTCCAAATGTGATTTGGCAAAATCTAATTGATCTCAGATGCAATTGTCTCTTTCCATTGAGGACCCTCAAATGAACTTATAGCTTCTGAGTAGATTTATGGTTCACTTTCCTATTGGTGCAATCGACCCAGGTCACGATTGATCGGACTCGAGTTTAACTCGAGTAGTATTTTGATGTTTGACATTGATGTTCGAAAAAATGTATGATAATGTGATTGTCATGGGAAAGTCCAAGCTTGAGTCTTGGTAATGGAAAGTCCAATATGGGTTGGCATGAAAAGTCCAAGCATGAGTCTTGGCAAGGGAAAGTCCAAGCTTGAGTCTTGACAATTGAAAAGTCCAATATGGATTGACATGGAAAGTCCAAGCATGGGTCTTGACAGGGGAAAGTCCAAGCTTGAGTCTTGGCAAATGGAAAGTCCAACATGGGTTGACAATTGGAAAGTCTAACATGGATTGACATGGAAAGTCCAAGCATGGGTCTTGGTAAGGGAAAGTCCAAGCTTGAGTCTTGATAAATGGAAGTCCAACATGGGTTGGCAAGGAAAGTCCAAGGGGTGATATTGGCGGCGTAAAGTCCAAGCAGGAGTCTTGGCAGCATAAGTCTAATGGTTGACGACGTAAAGTCTAAGCGGTAGTCTTGGTAGCGTAAGTCCAATGTGCCTTGGAGGTGTGGACTAGCTTAGCATGACAATAGCCGATGGAAGCACCTGAAAACTAGCGTATGGATGAACAAGTCATGGATGACTTGGAGGGATCCAATAGGCGTGAGATTGACAGAGGTGGCTAGAAGGCTTAAGTCTAGGCTAAGGATGGTCTAGCAAGTATGAGGGCATCATACTTGGGGTTAAATCTCATGGTTGACGTTATCAGTCGACTGAGGCTTTGAACCAGTCAATTGGTTAAGTGTTTTGATACTTGACAGTCGAGTTGACTCTTGACAGTCGACTGGGATTATGGCCAGTCGAACTGATCAGAGTCGACTGGTGTTCAATTGCAGGAAATAGCTTGGCAGTCGACTGATGTCAATCGACTGCCATGGAGGGAAGTCGATTGCTAGTCGGGTTGGGAGAGCAGAATGCTCAGTAGCCGATTGGTCAGTTAGCTACGACCCTGGCAGTCGACTGCTGGGTAATGACAGTCAACTACTAATGTAACCGTTGGCTTGAATGCCGACATGAATTAAGTCGTTGTCTCACAACGGTACTATTGGCAGTCCACAGCGATTTCTTGGGCATTTTTGAGGTGATTTGTTGGTGCAAATCAAGGTCTTCAAGCACGGTTCAAGCAATTAATAAGCAAGCATCCAAAGCAATAGTTGTAAAGTTTTCTTTATGTTGTTTTGTGTATTTCATTTGTATTTGCTTGTTTATTTTGTGTATTAATTTTTTAATCATTGTAAGAGGTTTCTCCGCCTCCGACTTGTTGTCGAAAAGGAGTTGTTAGTGGTGTTTGCATCGCTAGGGCTCGGTTGAGCTCAACCCGTGGAGTAGGAACCTTGAGGTTTCGAACCACGTTATATTTGTGCGTTGTGATTGCGTATCTTGTTATTTGTATTTGTCATTATTATTCCGCTATGTTAACATGAGTGTAGATCATCAAACGCGTACACTTTCCATCTACGCAATGCACACGCTATTCACCCCCTTTAGCGGTCACTAACGGTCCCTACATTTCCAACATAAAAGTGATAAAATCTGATCCAAAGTATTTTTCCACATGGGATTTTTTTACTCCATCTAAGCTCAACCTCAACTAGTTCACCATCTTCTTCTTCTTGTGTTTCAAGTAGAGGAAGTCACTTCCTCTCGGGTCTTATATAGAAACATGTGTTTGAAGAAAGACATTTTTTGATTCAATTATCGAGTTCTTGTGTATCTCTAATATTTGATATTTGTACAAAAAGAATTGGTAGACAATATTAGATATTACGTGCATATCCTACAAATATGCAATCAATTATTTTTGATCCAGTCTTAATCCTTTTTGGATTAGGAACCAAAACCTTTGTAAGACACCCCCACACTAGTAAGTACTTGTAAGATAACTTTCTTCCATTCCATAACTCATACATGCTCTTTTTTATTCTCTTTCATGGTACCTTATTTAAAAAGTAATTAGCTATTAGTACAACTTCTACAAGTTCTTTAGAAATTTAAAGTTTAATAGAAGAGCATTCGTCATCTCTTTTAGAGTGTGATTCTTTCTTTCAGCAATATTATTTTGCTACAGAGTACAAGAAGCTATTATTTCATGTCTGATCCGATATTCAACATAAAACTTAGCAAACAATGATATGTATTCATTGCCTCGGTCACTTCACACCACTTTAATCTTCTTATTAAGTTAGTTCTTAACCTCATTTTTATAGAGAATAAATTTTCTCTATAACTTCATCCTTACCTTTAAAAAGATACATACAATAGAATTTTGTATTATTATCCACAAAAGTGGTGAAGTACTTATTTTCACCACACATCGTTATCCATTTTATCTATGTGGATTAGGTCGAGTGATTCATTACTTCTTTCAACTCGTTAAACTGATGACCTTTTAACTTTTACTTCAACACAAGTCTCGTCCTTATGTTTTGGGTCAATTTGAAATGTAGATATGCTTTGCATATTAATTAGTGTATGCAATGAATCGTAGTTAGCATATCTTAATTTATATGCTACAAAGAAAACCCAAGCATATACGCAAAAGAACTTTCACTTTTATTAACCTTGGTTTTATTGGCCATTACATTGAGCTTAAAAACCTCATTAGTTATATAACTCTTTCCTAAAAATATTTCATTTTGGGATAAAATAACTCTATCTGACTCAAAAATAATGTGGAATCCATGCTTGCTCAGAAGTGATCTGGATATCAAATTTTTATAAATCTCCAGAATGTACAACATATTGTTCAAAGTTAGCTCCTTGCCCGAGGTCATTTTTAACACCACTTTTTTTTTTTTTGCCCTTGATTTTCGAGGTTGCTGAGTTTCCCATGAACAACTTTTATACATCTTTGACTTTCTCAAAGTTGTGAAGCAACTCCTTATTGAGTACACATGTTTGGTGGCACCGGTGTAGATCCACCATTGATGTGGGTTTAAGTCTACCAGGTTCACTGTGGAGACAACAATGTAGAGGTTCATATATGGCCCCTCATTTAGGTTGGCTTCCCTACTTCTTTGACTTCTTTAGTTCGAATATTTGTGACCAACTCAATCACAGTTGAAGTATCTCCCAACGAATTTCTTTTTGTCAATGCCTCCTCTAGATCCCACCTTAGAAGACTTGGGGTTTTTCCCTTTTGAGTTTTCACTGTGCTTGATCATATTGGCTTTAATAGTACTTGAGTGAATCATCACTTGTCCAAGTTCTTGTTGTCTTCCTTGATATGGAGTCAGACAATGAGCTCTTCGATGTTCATCTCCTTTTTCTTGTGTTTCAAGTAATTCTTGAAATCCTTTCAATTAGGAGATTATTTTTTAATAATAGTTGTCACTTGGAAGATTTCACTTAGAACCTTGCTTTCTGAGTGAATCTTGTATAGGATCACCTGAAGTTCCTGGACTTGGTTGATCACTATCTTGGAGTCTATCATATTGTAGTTCAAGAATCAACCTAGATGAACTTCTTGGCCCCAACATCCTCCGTCTTGTATTTTTGATACAGAGACTTCCAGAGTTCTTAAGTCATTCTCTTCATGATATATACATTATACAATGAATTGACTAAGCATTTGAGGATATATTTTTCACATAAAAACACTGAGTGGTTCCACACTTCCATTGCATTGATGGTTTGAACATCACTCACACCATTAGGTACCTTAGAAGGTTCCTCTATCAAGAGCTAGACTAAGTTTAGTGTGGTTAGTTAGAAGAGCATCTTTTACTACTATCAATTGAAGTTCAACCAAATGAACTTCTTTGGATTTTTACCATGATTGATGAGGACATTTCTAATCAAAGTAGAGGGGATCTGTCATGCCCCGAGAGCATGCCGTGTCGAAAAGCAAACGGATGACATCTCCCCTGTACGTAGCAACATTTCGGGTTAATACAAGACCCGTAGGCCACAACAACAACAACATATATATATAAAAACATAACCACATAATGAAACACAGCGGAAACTAATATAACGAAATACCCATAACCACACATTCACAATACAACCACACACCATGCATACTGATAACTGTCATTTTGTCGGATTATTTTGGTCCTTAATATCATTGTTTTTATCCTCTCGAGTAATTAATTATCGATTATTTGTATATTTTATGAGTTGGATATATTTTTGGACCTTATTGTAAATTCTGGACTTATATGCAAATTTTGTCTTTATTCGTAGGAGATCGAGATGAACCAATGGATTAGACTCGAGTTAGATCAAATATGGCTTCATCTAGGGCTAGAAGGACATTTTAAGCTGGATCAATCTGAACCTTTCATCATGATTGAGGGCAATTTAATCAAGAGATCAGATTTGAACGATATGGACCGTCTGATGAAAGCAGCTTGATTCTGAGCCATCTACCCAGATATGGAGAAATCCGGTCTGTAAATTTTGATCTAGACATCTGAGCCCTTCGTCCAGATTCAGCCGATCGTGATTATCTATCCAGATGGATCAGATCCGTCCATCCAGAGTTGGAGTAATTTGGTAGTTGGACGACCCATTAGTGGATTAATCGAGTAATTAACCTAGCTATAATGGACGGATGAGATTGAAGGCTGCTTTGATCGGACGACTACCAAAATGCATTTAATAAAACCAACACTTCTCCACCAAAGCAATGACGCTTCCTCTCTTCACGATCGCGACGACACAGCTGGCCACGCCGTCTTCCTCACCGGTCGCCGGAGAGGAAGGGGATCCCCTCCTTCACCGGTGACCGGTGGTCTCCTCCGCCATCAGCAGCCCCTCTTCCACATCTCCACCGATCGAGATCTGTCGCAGCCATCAGATCCTCCGCCCATTCCTAGCTCCAGAAGAGATCGGTGCCACTCCACCACCGACGGTCCATCTTCTTCCCACGCACAAGCCCGACGGTGGGCTACTTCTCCTTCATCAACGGACGGAGCCGGGATCCTAGCTTCTACTCCGCCCATTCCAGCCTCCACACCTCGGTTTCATCTCATTCCGCCGCTACATCCGCTCGGGCCATCCACCACGCAACTCTTTCCACCTTTATCCAGCCGGCAATTTCAAAGAATTCCTTCATTTTGATGTGTTTTGATTGTTGTTCATTTCAGATTGTGATGTTTGAAATAATTTCAATCTTCCACGTTTTGAATTGCACACGTTTAGTTTAATTTGTTCCATGCACATGTAGTGTTTGATTAAATGCCTCTTAGAGTAATTAGGCCGTAGTTAGTTAGATTAGATTTAATTTCATGCTTTACTTTAATTGCTTTCTTTTAATCATGTTTTCATTAGGTTGTTAGTTAAATCTTTTCTTCCCTTGAGCCTTAGCAGCCGCGTTCACCTTGCCTCCACCCACTTTTCTCCTTCGGATTCGAGGAGAACCGCCTCATCGAGTGATTTCGGCGATGTCCTCCATCTCACAACTCATCCACCTTCTCTTTCGGATTCGAGGAGAAGTTCCACTCCGACGACACTTCTTCGAGCTCAACCGGATCCGCGAGAGTTCGGAGTGTCCATCAAACTACTGGATTCAGGAGTTTGCACCATCCCACATCCACTGTCACTTGCGGAGTCTCGATTGAGCTTCGCTGGACTTATCCGAAGGACCTTGGTCATTCACCGGGCATATCTTGGGTTGATTAGATTATTTCCTTTTCCAGTTTTTATTGCTTTAATTCCTGCTTTGTTTGTTTTAGTTATTGCATATTAGTTTAGGATTTTAATTACCTTGCAATTGTAGGTTAGATCTTAAATCTCAAACCCCCATCTTCATTAGAAAACCAAAAGCAATAATTAATTATCCTAAGTTTACTATTCTGTCGATTACATTCGTTGGAAAACGATCCGAGCCATTCACTATGCTATGTTAGTGTAGTTAAGGGGTTCGATAATTAATTTGAAATGGTACCACGACAAATATCGTTATCACATACCGGTATGACTAACACCAAAACATAAAGAAAACCTCGTCAAAATCCGCACCAACATGTGTGTACATCACATAACACATAACACCATGAAAACTCAGAATACATAACAAGACATACGAAAAAATCCAAAAACCTGGACTCTCGGAGTTGAGATGAGACGATGCTAGCCAACGGTGCTCCAAGTCCATCACAAAGTCGGCTACCTGTTACATGGGCGACAGAAAAATCCAGGGTCCATGGTGGTGAGTAAAACTCAACAGGTAATAGAAAAACATATATATATCAAATATCACATGTAATTCAACAACATAATCTAGAGGTACAATAGGTATATCAGCATAGTAAATAAATACAAGCATATACCGTCTAACCAAATGAACAACGTAAAATGCAGACATACCTGAAAGTCTGCTACGCTACTCTGATCCAACCTAAGCATATATCCAACATATATATAGGAGGAAGAGTATTACCAACTCACAATACTACAGGTCAAGGTACCTAATAGTCTATCCAACACATATACAAATATCCGACACAACCGTATAACAGATGCAAGAAGCATGCATGAATATGATGTACAACCAAATGCAGCAAGCATAATACAATCAAATGTAACATCACAATAAGCATATATATATATATATATATATATATATATATATATATATATGCAGCATGCATGGTCATGTCTGTGCACCCCTACTCGTTACCACGACCCCAGTGTGGCCTAGGTGACACGACATGACAACTGTCCCAACTCAACACTAACCACCGCTCTAGAGTGGCTGAGTGGGCAGTATGATCAAGTAGCATATGAGCGTAAAGAGCTCGCTACACAACGGGGGTCCCTGCTGCTGGTCACTCCGAATGACACTACCAATGAGTAGTCGAGTGTCACGCACCCAGGACAACTGCACGCAACTCCAACTATCACCGTCTATAGTGGTAGAGTGCGGCACAATAGATGCTCTGCCCTCATACCAGTTACTACCTCGGGGAGTAATCTGGGAGGCAAGATGACTGACGACTCTCTCAACCCCAAGGGAGACTATGTCGTCAGAATGCATGCAAATGACATGAATGTGTTGTCACACGTACCGACATCTATCACAGACTCTCTGTTCAACAAAGAGGCATACCCATCTGATCAATACACTCTCTATCCTGTAGAGAGTCGTACTCAACTGATCGACGGACTCTCTATCCTGTAGAGAGCCGTACTCAACTGATCATGACTCTCTATCCAATAAAGAGTCGTACCCAACTGATCAACGCACTCTCTATTCTGTAGAGAGTCGTACTCGACTGATCATAACTCTCTATCCAATAGAGAGTCGTACTCAACTGATTGACGCACTCTCTATCCTGTAGAGAGTCGTACTCGACTAATCATACCAAGCTGGGACCACCGGTCTGTAGCGACACACTAATCACCCTTCACTTAACCATTACACAACACATGGTTGGTAATAAGTATGCAACATACGGGTATTGGAATAAATCCTACCTTTAGGGCATTACCTACCCACGGATGAACCTTTACCCAATTTACAAATCAGGTTATCATCCGTACTCCAACATCTACACCCTGCTAAACATTATGCCTATTTACATCACATCTATAACCCTAAATCATAATAAAGGAAATGTGATATCAACCTTTGAGTAAATATAGCCAACGACAAGTATCAAGCATAAGATAAATAAGAGCAGGGTCAAGATAATATGAACACCTAACATGCTCATATTTATGACTAAATCTGAATGCAATTATATCTACCTGACCAGGGTAGGAAATTACCCACATGATATGAAGACTTATCTGAGCATCTCCACGTCCACAGGACCATCCTGAACCTAGGTCCTGCAATTAACATACAACATAACTAAATACCAACATAAACAATCTGTAGGAAATGGAATCTAACCCAATCCTAACCCCTGATCGATCAACCAAATCCCAAAGTGGCACAATCTCATACCATTAATTATTACCAAATTAACTCTCCAATTAGCACTATTGTATCAACCTATTACAAAGCTATCATATACTAATCAAGACTTACCCTGTTCTGAATCCAAGGCACCAACTTCTTGATCCATGTTCCTGAAATTTCACCACAATCTATATAATAGATATCATCTAGTATTCATAACCACTAGATCAGTTGTAACAACAGTATGCATCTATAAACATCTAGATTTGGACTTACCATACTTAGCCTCGCTTGCACCACTCCTTGATCTAATTCAAGGTATCGGATTTAAGTCCAAATAACCCAGATTGGAAGCAACCTCAATACCCAAATCGTCCTCTCAGCAGCTTGCTAAGTATCGCCAACATCGATCATTGCAACCTATCCAAACATCACAAATCCTACCAAATTTGCTACTTCTCAAAATTACAATTCCATTACAAAGAAAAGGGTGAAGAATTCACCCTAGATTGATAATATAGGTAGCTGCTAGGAGTCGATCAGTTGTAACAGCCTTGTAGACGACCGTGGATCATTGGTATGGAGTCGTTCATAGATTTGAGATTCCTTTTCATAATTAACCTTTGTCATTTGAGCGAAGGGTTTTCATCGAAGCAGGACTCGTAGACAAAAGGGGGAAATCAGAGCGCTCCCACCCATCAACCTATGCGTCCCTCAGCAGCTGGTGCACCAATAGTAGATCTGTTGGCGAGCTACAACCCTAGGAGCGCCTCCTCTCCTGCTGGACGCAAGGAACTGAGAAGGTAAATAGGAAGGTGACCCTGACATCGGCAACAGACTGAGAACAGTGCTACTAGTGTGACGTGGGAGAAATCGGGAAGGATGAAGATGCCTGTGATGTTACTTCCGTCGATGATTGCTGTGATTCTCCCTCTCGATCTCGAAATCTCCTCGGGAGACGCCGATGATTGCTGGAGGTGCTCGCTGCCGACGATGGGGCTTCTTCACGCCGCCGGTAACGAGGGGTCGACTTCCTCGCTGCCTTCGTCGCTAACTTCTTGCGATGGGGTGACATCGATTGGCACAACGACAGCGATAAGGACACTCGATCGCGAGCTTGGAGGAAGAAGGAAAGTTGGGATCGAGAAAAGGGAGCGACGGGGGAAGAGATGGTTCGGGAACAAATATAATCGCGCGATGAAAAACAATGAGAAGGGGAATCACGGGTTGGCTTAAGGAGAAAACACGAAACCGCCCCTTTATAAGCCATAAACTAGGTTAAATTTAATTAAAACCTAATCATCCCTCATTAATTTAATTAAATCACTAATAACTTCTCTTGATTAAATTATTATTTTTATAATAATTTATTTGTGGTATTTTACATTCTCCCCTACTTATAAAAATTTGGTCCCCAAATTTCCAACTCATGTACGAGTACAAGATGTCAAAACAACCATCTCAAGTATCTGGAGAAAAATCACACACCTCAAGTGACTTAGTGGGATTATGTGCTTGAATATTACTTTTCAGCTATCACATAACCTCTAAAATCTACCACGTATACTCTCAATAGGCCTCCTAAAGTATGAATAACATTTCCATATTGACCCTCTATCAAAAGGTAACTACTGTACCAAAGTGGAGCTCTTATCCGTGACTTGTTGGAGACTTTTCTAAAATATTGAGGTGAACCATGAATCTCTATCAGATATGATATTCAAGGATACTCCATAAAATATAGAAGTCCCCTTGTAATATAATCTATCAATCGATCCATTAAATTCATCCTACTGATCGGAAGAAGATGAACAGACTTGGCTAATCGATCACCGATTACCCCAAATCATATCATATCCTTTCTGAATTTCAAATAATCTCCCAACACTGTCCATCATACTAAGCTCTTACTTCTATCTTGATACGTAACCCTACTGGTCACTAGTATTCCACCTTTACTTGTTGGCATATCCAACTTCAAACTATGGAATCAACCATGTCCCATATATCATTCCACCAACAAGGACGTTTCAACCCTCACTCTTTTCCGGATACAATCCGAATAAATCACCAACCTCGAATGACGAATCTCCTAGAACAACTCTTCTTGAAACTGAAATAACTCTGGGTCACAGTCTTCCTCGAAGGTGAAGAACCTCTCTATCATCACAAAAGAGATCTGTCTGTTGTCCCGAATAAAAATAACTCATCCTAAATTTGAATGCAACTCTATAACCCACTATTCTCCTCAGAGACAGAATTATCTTCTCACAAGAGAGTTCCATCTACTGTACAAAATTCACTCCACCACACACTCTGTAAGTGCATGGGAGACTATAACGACCAGTCTCCCTCGTTGCAATTGTTCGTGTTCCAGCAACTCTATAATAGCTACCCAGTAGCTAGTTAAAATCCCATGAGCATTTCTGCTCCATATATCCATAAATCCAGATAATAACTACTAAAGTCATGTCATGTATATGACGACCTATCTCATAGTTTCTTATCTGTCGTAAGCATAAGATATGCCTTATTCAACTGCATCAGAATCGCTTCGATCCTTGAACGATGCATTTGCGTACATCCTTTTATCCACTCCGGAAGGATTAACTAATACTCGTGTAAAAGTTAACCGCCGTCTAGGTCTTGTAACTGGTTTCATCAGTTTCTGACTAAATGATTTCCATCATCACCTTTGTCAAACAAGTCCGTGGTATAGTAATGCCAAACATTCTATCCACATCTACAGAATTAACCCAAAACATACAAGAAAAATCACCATCTACGAGGGTCGAGTGCGCAACTCCAACTACCACAATCAACAGTGGCCAGGTTACGCAACTCCATCAACCACAAAAGGATCCAATCGTATTCAGGATACACGATTCTCAAATCCAGTGATGACTAAATCATTAATTAGTCTAACAACTTAATCACTACTCATAAAATTCATACTAAGTATGAAATTGTCATCTTTACACACCTGCATTCTCTTTACTCTACACTAATGATATATCAATCATCACAACGACAATGATAATTGTTGACACCATGTCACTACAATATCAACACTCCAGTCGTAAACCAACCCTAGAGTATACACAAGTGTCCTTAACTCATCTAAATAGATCATCTATCCACAACGAAGGATATTTCCTTTCAACAACTATCGCATTCCATCATCGATAATCGATGCATTAATCTCAAAGGTTCATCCCTCTTTTAATAAAAAGTTCTGGATCTTCTCAAGGAGAAATACTAGGACAAATAAATATCCCCTCTAACATCTCCTATAATCACAACTTATATTCTTCCAATTTCTATAGTGTTTAGTAACACTTACACCAATAAAATTATCCCTCGAAATCATTCCAATCGCCTACTCCACTTGCCTATGCAGCGGCAAGCCTAGGAGTTCATCCAAAACTACATCCGACTACTCTCGGATTATTCGTACATCTGAGAGAGATATCGTACCATACTTTCAACAATTTGACCATCCGTAAGGATATGTCTACAGTAAAAGTATGTCTATCAAAGTCTAAGGGTCTCCCTTGACTTCTTAATTATTGGTCCACTTCTCACCTGACGGTAGAGATACCACCGACCTACAAGTCGATATAAAGGACCCTTCTAATCCAAACAAAGAATGTTCCAGACCAAGGTACCCGTAAATTACAAGTATCTCTCAATATATTAACCTTGAGGGTAAACTAAAGTAATACCCTGAACAATTAATTATCTGTCGATCCGATCCAAAGGCTCCTCGCAAGCCTCGACCTTTCACCAAAGAGAAGAAGATCAGATCCAATAGTCCGCGATAAAGCGGTTGCATTTCTACGACGAATTACCAGAGGATTTTTCCTAGATCATCCAATCCTATTACTTAATCCTATGAGCTGCAACTGTAGAATACCGAATAGATACGACCATTATCGTATACTCTCTCCTCTGTACTAAGCAAAACACATCTGGAGGTAACTGTTGTTGTCTGCTAAATATTCTAAGATGTCTTCTGCTGATGCTGCTTCTGTGCTGATCTCTGCTGAAGGGGAGTATCAAGGAACTCCAACCACGTATGAGGTAGTAGGTTGTTGCTGATGAGATAACCCAATCTTCGGTGCTGATCTCTGCCGTTGAGATGGTGCATCATCCTCCCGGAATACCATCGATAGTCTTCAACTGGGTCTTCAAAATACACCTCAAATGTACTGGTTGCTTACAATAGCAACAAATGTACTGATCCAACGGATAATCTAACTTCGCATGTCTTCGTGATCTGCACTGCATGCACATAATCCCTTCAGAGTCTTTGTTCTGATTTTGCTGATGTGCACGAGAACATCCTGATGATCTGCGGTTGATCTTCTATAATCGGAAAATAGTTCGAAGCCTATGACTCCGATCTTGCTCCTTTTATCCAACAGTCGGAGACTTCTGACTCTATTAAGTTGACCTGAAATATTTGCTTATCGGTCTCCAACTCTTAAACCCTTGTACGGAGTCATTTCTAAACTCCTGTCTCAATCCAACGTCTTCCGGTAGGATCTGGTAAAAGATCCCGACATCCTAATCCAACTATAAGCCAATAACTCTGGGTGGCTTAAATCATCCATTCATCTTCTTGAGTTATTAAGTGGTCGTAACCTCTACAAGTCTCACGACTCTGCACAGTACACTATTACTAACCGATCACCCTTTCTTGAAGCTCAAGAATTCCTTACAATGGGTCATTAAAGGTTACACGGGGAAATACTCTCTTTTAACATCACTAAACCATGATCAAGTGATATATTATTTCTTGAAAATTATTTTCTGCATTTATCACCAAATACTGGCTTGATCCCGATAATGGTATGCAAACAACTCTTCTTTCTCGGTATAACATGAGTTAAGTACTCAAAAACAACTCAGTACGAACAACTCAGGGATAAAAATCCCTATGAAACACTGTAAACTAACCTTCCACTATTTGCATCAACAATCGTCTACTTGTCTTGTCCATTACCCAACAGGTAATGATTTGACTAGTATAATTAGTGAAAAATCTCTAAGACTATAGTCTCTGATTTCCACAAGAAATGTGACGACTTGAACCCTGTTTTCCGACTCGGTATCAGTCGGCTCTCAAAGGTAAATCATCTTTTTCGACACAGGTTCAAAACTCACAGAGTCCATAGGTCGTTCCCGTGGTCAATTTATACCACAGTTACGAACAATAACCAACACACTACAGGTTATTCCCTGTTATATACACTAAAAACATAGCCAACAAAACCGAGAGTATAAACCCTGTCGGCAACTCCGGTTGGTCGCCTCGGTGGACGACCTCTACTACAAGTCTGCACAGGTATAATATATCTAACTGTATATACTTGTTAATCAAGTCTAGATAAGTATCCAACTAGAAAATAAGTCATCAGGAATACTTACTTCGTGCTGCTTGGAGCTCAGGCCGCTGTCCATCTCATCTAAAAAAACTAAAACCGAAACAAATTGACTCCCGAGAATCCAAGACTCGACTCAAAAACAATATTATATGACATCGCAAAACCTTGGGCTTTGATACCACTAAAGTTGTCACGCTCTGAGAGTATGCCGTGCCGAAAAGCAAACGGACGACATCTCCCCTGCACGTGGCAACATTTCAGATTAATACAAGGCCCGTAGGCCACAACAATAACAACACACACACACACACACACACACACACACACACACACACACACACACACACATATATATATACATAATCACATAACGAAACACAGTGGAAACTAATACAATGACATACTCATAACCACACATTCACAATACAACCACACACCATGCATACCGGTATGACTAACACCAAAACATAAAGAAAACCTCGTCAAAACCCACACCAACATGTGCATACATCACATAACACATAACACCATGAAAAATTAGAATACATAACAAGACATAAGGAAAAATCCAAAAACCCGGACTCTCAGAGTTGAGATGAGACGATACCAGCCAGCGGTGCTCCAAGTCCATCACGAAGTAGGCTACCTGTTACCTGGGCGACAGAAAAACCCAGGGTCCATGGTGGTGAGTAAAACTCAGCAGGTAATAGAAAAATATGTATATATCAAATATCACATGTAATTCAACAACATAATCTAGAGGTATAACAGGTATATCAGCATAGTATATAAATATAAGCATATACCATCTAACCAAATGAACAACGTAAAATGCAGACATGCCTGAAAGTCTGCTACGCTACTCTGATCCAACCTGAGCATATATCCAACATATATATAGGAGGAAGAGTAATACAAACTCACAATACTACAGGTCAAGGTACCTAATAGTCTGTCCAACACATATACAAATATCTGACACAACCGTATAACAGATGCAAGAAGCATGCATGAATATAATGTACAACCAAATGCAGCAAGCATAGTACAATCAAATGTAACATCACAATAAGCATATATATATAGACTGCATCTATATATATACTAATCATAACCATCCATATATATATATATATATGTAATATGCAAAGTGTCATAAGATACGACAATACAGCATGCATGGTCATGCCTGCACACCCCTACTCGCTACCACGACCCCAGTGTGGCCTAGGTGGCACGACATGATAATTGTCCCAACTCAACACTAACCACCACTCTAGAGTGGCCGAGTGGGCAGTATGATCAAGTAGCATATGAGCGTAAAGAGCTTGCTACATAACGTGGGTCCCTGCTGCTGGCCACTCCGACTGACACTACCAATGAGTAGTCGAGTGCCACGCACCCAGGACAACTGCACGCAACTCCAACTATCACCGTCTATAGTGATAGAGTGTGACACAATAAATGCTCTGCCCTCACACCAGTTACTCTTCGGGGAGTAATCTGGGAGGCAAGATGACTGACGACTTTCTCAACCCCAAGGGAGACTATGTCGTCAGAATGCATGCAAATGACATGAATGTATTGTCACATGTACCGACATCTATCACAGACTCTCTGTTCAACAAAGAGGCGTACTTATCTGATCAATACACTCTCTATCCTGTAGAGAGTCATACTCAACTGATCGACGGACTCTCTATCCTGTAGAGAGTCTTACTCAACTAATCATGACTCTCTATCCAATAAAGAGTCGTACTCAACTGATCGACGCACTCTTTATCCTGTAGAGAGTCGTACTCGACTAATCATAACTCTCTATCCAATAGAGAGTCATACTTAACTGATTTACGCACTCTCTATCCTGTAGAGAGTTGTACTCGACTAATCATACCAAGCTGGGACCACCGGTCTGTAGCGACACACTAATCACCCTTCACTTAACTATTACACAACACATGGTTGGTAATAAGTATGCAACATATGAGTATTGGAATAAATCCTACCTTTAGGGCATTACCTACCCACGGATGAACCTTTACCCAATTTACAAATCAGGTTATCATCCGTACTCCAACATCTACACCATGCTAAACATTATGCCTATTTACATCACATCTATAACCCTAAATCATAATAAAGGAAATGTGATATCAACCTTTGAGTAAATATAGCCAACGACAAGTATCAAGCATAAGATAAATAAGAGCAGGGTCAAGATAATATGAACACCTAACATGCTCATATTTATGACTAAATCTGAATGCAATTATATCTACCTGACCAGGGTAGGAAATTACCCACCTGATATGAAGACTTATCTGAGCATCTCCACATCCACAGGACCATTCTGAACCTAGGTCCTGCAATTAACATACAACATAACTAAATACCAACATAAACAATCTGTAGGAAATGGAATCTAACCCAATCCTAACCCCTGATCGATCAACCAAATCCCAAAGTGGCACAATCTCATACCATTAATTATTACCAAATCAACTCTCCAATTAGCACTATTGTATCAACCTATTACAAAGCTATCATATACCAATCAAGACTTACCCTGTTCTGAATCCAAGGCACCAACTTCTTGATCCATGTTCCTGAAATTTCACCACAATCTATATAATAGATATCATCCAGTACTCATAACCACTAGATCAGTTGTAACAACAATATGCATCTATAAACATCTAGATTTGGACTTACCATACTTAGCCTCGCTTGCACCACTCCTTGATCTAATTCAAGGTATCAGATTTAAGTCCAAATAACCAAGATTGGAAGCAACCTCAATACACAAATTGTCCTCTCAGTAGCTTGCTAAATATCGCCAACATCGATCATTGCAACCTATCCAAACATCACAAATCCTACCAAATTTGCTACTTCTCAAAATTACAATTCCATTACAAAGGAAAGGGTGAAGAATTTACCCTAGATTGATAATATAGGTAGCTTCCAGGAGTCGATCAGCTGTAACAACCTTGGAGACGACCGTGGATCACTGATATGGAGTCGTTCATAGATCTGACATTCCTTTTCATAATTAACCTTTGTCATTTGAGTGAAGGGTTTTCACCGAGGTAGGACTCGCAGACAAAAAGGGGGAAATCAGAGCGCTCCCACCCATCAACCCATCAACCTATGCGCCCCTCAGCAGTTGGTGCACCAATAGTAGATATGTTGGTGAGCTACAACCCTAGGAGCACCTCCTCTCCCACTGGATGCAAGGAACTGAGAAGGTAAATATATAGGAAGGTGACCCTGACGTCGACAACGGACTGAGAACAGTGCTACCGGTGTGACGCCGGAGAAATCGGGAAGGCTGAAGATGCCTGTGATGTTACTTCCGTCGATAATTGTTGTGATTCTCCCTCTCGATCTCGAAATCTCCTCGGGAGACGCCGATGATTGCTGGAGGTGCTCGCTGTCGACGATGGGGCTTCTTCACGTCGTCGGTCACGAGGGGTCGACTTCCTCGCTGCCTTCGTCAAGTTATCAGAGTGACGAACTGACTGAGATGGCAGAGTTCCCAGCTACCAGAGTGTTGATCTAAATGAGTGGTTGAGACGTTAAGTATCGAGCTAGCAGAATGATGAGCTAGATAAGTACCCGAGTGGCCGAGTTGCCAAGTAGCCGAGTGAAAAGAAATATCAAGAGCTATGTTTGATATAGTTTTCTAAAACAAATTTATCTTCTCCGACTGTACTTTGAGTATCCAAGATGACTGAAATGGCAGAGTGCCCAGCTAGCAGAGTGTCGGTCTAGCTATGTGGTCGATGTAGCTGAGTGGTTAAGCAACCAAGTGTCGAGCTAGCAGAGTGATGAGTTCGCTGAGTACCCTGTAGGAACGTTGATGACGTGCTAGGGGGGTGAATAGCATTTTGATTCGATTAGAATTCAATCGCTTGCGTGTTTTTCTACAATACTTGTTAGCACAGCGAAATATAGAATATCAATAACAAAATACAACACAAATGTAATACACAAATGCAAGGATATAACGTGGTTTAGAACCTAAGATTCCTACTCTACGGGTTGAGCTCAAGTGATGCACACCACCACTAATACACTCCTTGGTGACACACCGAAGGTGGAGAAACCTCGTACAAATGATTACAACAATAATAAATAAAATACAACAAGTATACTAAGCAATACACAAATACAAGTAAAGAAAACTTTACATAATGAACTTTTGATTGCTTGCTTATTGATTGCTTTGGATTAACTTTGAAGGACTGGAAAGCACCAACTATTCCCCTTCAAATTTTCCTAAAAATTATGGCCAAAATCCTCCTCTTCAAGCTCCTTATAAAGCTGCAACTCAGACTGATTTTCGCTTTCTAGTCGATAGATCTTATCCAGCAGTCGACTGACCTTCACGTTGTTGTCTTACAATGGCTATATCCACACTAAAAAAACTCCAATGGATACATAACAGTCGACTATTGCTCCAGGAGTCGACTGATCAGTCGACTATGGAACTTTCTTTGCTTGTGTCCAAAAATAGCAGTCGATTGCCCTCCATGGCAGTCGATTTCTCAAGTACAGTCGACTGCCAGTGGCACATAGTCACAATCGAGCTCTAGTCGACTGGTCATAATCCCAGTCAATTGCTCAGAGTCGACTAGGCTGCCAAGTGTCAAACACTTAGCCAATCGACTGGTCTATAATCCCAGTCGACTGATAAACCTCAAACATGAGGTTTAACCCAAGTATGATTCCCTCATACTTGCTAGACCACTCTTAACCTAAATCTAAGCCTTCTAGCCACCTCCATCAGCCTCGTGCCTATCGGATCCCTTCAAGTCATCCATGAATTCTTCATCCATACGCTAGCCTTCAGGGGCTTCCATCAACTATTGTCACGCTAACCGAGTCTACATCGCCAAGGTACATTTAGACTTATGCCACCAAGATACACGCTTGGACTTTACGCTGCCAAACATTAGACTTATGCCGCCAAGACTACAACTTGGACTTTACGCCGCCAATATTACACCCTTAAACTTCCCTTGCCAACTCCATGTTGGATTTTCTAATTGCCAAGACTCATACTTAGACTTTCAAATTGCCAAGACTCTTTCTTGGACTTTCCAATTGCCAAGTACCCATGACTTGGACTTTACCATTGCCAAGATCCATGCTTGGACTTTCCATATCAAGTACTCAAGACTTGGACTTTCCATGTCAAGTACACAAGAGTTGAACTTTCCATGACAATCGCATTATCATATGTTTTGTCGAACATCAAAATACTGCTCAAGTCAAATTCGAGTATGGTCCATCGTGACCTAGGCCGATTACACCAGTATACCTGAGTGGCTGAGTTGCCAAGCAGAAAGAGATGCTAAAGCCTATATTTGGTACAATTTTCTTAAAATAAATTTGTCATCTCCGATAGTACTTCAACATTACAATGGATGAATATTTTTCATGATACAATGATAAGACCACATACACAACTAAACATATTCGTGATGAATTAAGCATGCACCACTCGACTTATGCATAACGGATATGTTAATTGCTGAGTCAAAAATTATTTTGCTCAATTAATTTGTATCTCTTCGCATTACTCATTATGATGTTGTGGTTCACATCCTATAAGTACCTACAATGAAACATGCACTACAATGTCCTTTGCATCAAACTCTTCTTCACTTGTGATCAATCCATGATCATGGTTGGGCTTGGATGTAAATGACTAAAGATTTATTATCAGTTGGTTGTGTTAGTTCTTAGTTGGATAAAATATCCTTCGTGATTTACCTCCCTTATAGATTGTGAGACCAATCAGTAGGGGTAGCCAGGGTGATGGACTTCACCTTTTGCCCCAAGGGTAGAAGCAAGTAATTAACTATATCCTAATCCAACATTGAAGAAGAATATTGCGCTATTATTACTTGAAGCAATATGGCTAATACCAACTCTATGGACACAATCGAATTAGTACTCAGGTGGTAGATTTATTACAAGGGAACAAGGTTTGATTCTCTTGTAATTCTTTCCCTTAGGGACAATGTCTCTCACTTAGGAGGCCGTTCGGTATAGTGATTTATCACCTTTTTACAAATATTGGGGCGAGTAATGGAGGGACATTCGGAATGAGTGTTATCACCTTTTTGTCAAAAGATATGACTAATACCAAAGACACGAATGCACATCTCCCCTTCATTCCCCCATTTTCAATGATAGTGATTATCATTTCACTTTGTATCAACTCGTAGGTATGATAACTCTACGGTGCAACGATAGAATATCCAACTCGGTGTAAGGGCAATCAACCCATGAATGATGTGTTTTGATGTATGTGACAAAGGTTTAATTTAGGTTGATTATGGGTTTAATATGTGTGTTGAAGTCATGCAGGACTTAGTAATTCACACATGACGAAAGCATTGGCAAGTCACCATCTCATGACTCGATCCCTGAGTCGGTGAAGGATAGCATTACGGAAGTCATGCGCTTGGTGCATCCGAGGGACCGTCGGACGAGGAGCATTGGAGTGTAGCCAAAGGAAATAGACTTCAGGGCGAGATGCGAAGGATGATATTGCAAAGTCGTACGCTTGGTGCATCCGAGGGACATGGCCGAATGAAGAGAACTTCAAGGCGAGGGACTCTAAGGGAAGATGAGAGTGAGTGATTGTAACCCGGGACGGGATAGTTCTTAGGTGAACTTGGCCAATTGGATAAATGTCAGATGAGTTTTCTCGACATCAGTCAACTGCCATGATATGACAATCGACTGCTCCAAGTCGACTGAAGACTCGACTGGTGTTCGAGTCTGGTTTCTGGCCGAATAGTCGACTGCCAAGGGATGACAGTCAACTGTCGACATTATCAGTCAACTAATGAGAAGATTAGTCGACTGATGTCGAGGGTTTCGGGCACAGAAGTTTTGTTGGGGGATCGAAACGGCCGACTAGAGGGGGGTGAATAGCCCTCGTTCGTTGGATGTCGTATTTTGCTCGTTCTCGTTGCGTTGCTTGTCTACGATTGTCGTTAGCGCAGCGGAAACAATAAAACAATAATAATACTAACAACAAATAAGAACACGCAAACACACACGATATATGTGGTTCGGAACCGAATGGTTCCTACTCCACGGGCGAGCTCTAGAGATGCACACGACAATACTCAAACTCCTTCTCGACTACACGTCGGAGGTGGAGAAACCTCTCACAAGCAATTACAACAGTAATATACAAATACAATACAAAAGAAACACTTTTCACCGATTACTTTTGATCACTTGTTTGTTGCTTGCTTTGATTGGCTCTTGAAGGACTGGAATGCAGCAGCAATTCCCCTCCAATAGCTCCACAAAAACCATTGCGAAATCCTCCAACTCGAGCTCCTTTTATAACCTGCATCAAGCTGTTTTCGCGCCCATCAGTCGACTGATCGTGACCATCGGTCGGTAGTCCACGCCGTTAGATTGTCTCACAACGGCGGATCCACGTTAGTTAAGTTCACAACGGATCACACATCGATCGTGATGGCACCCATCGATCGGCCCGATCATCCATCGATCAGTCTTTGGCAAGCTCGACTCAGTCTGTGCCCGTGCGGTGTCATCCTCGACGATCGGTGATTCTCCCCAGCGATCATTGCCCTCTCGGTGATCAACCGGACTTGGTTCGATCGAACCGGTCGAACCCATCGACCTGGCGATCGGTGACACCTATGAAACACAAAGTTGTTTGAGTGTCCGACACTCGATCTTAGCCACTTGGCCAAGTCCACCTTATCCTCATGGAGTTCCCTGAAGCTCTCTTCCCTCGGCCTCGTCCCTTGGATCGCCAGCGCCGCGACTTAACGCCATCCTTCGGCGTCTCATGCCTAGAAGTATGCTTCCCTTTGGGCTCACTCCATTCGCTCCTCGTCCGGTCCCTCTGATGCACCAAGCGCCGACGACCCGCTTCACCGACTCAAGGACCCGAGCCTAGTGAACTTGCCAAGTTCTCAAGACTTCCCAAATGCACCAAGCGCATGACTTCGCAATGCATTTCTCACCAAGCACCAAGCGCACGACTTCGCAATGCTTTGGATTTCCCATGCCAAGCACCAAGCGCATGGCTTCGTAATGCTTTGGACTTTCCCATGCCAAGGCTTCCCCCTTGGACTTCCACACCAAGCTCCATGCTTGGATTTTCCATGCCAACCCCATGTTGGACTTTCCCATGATAATCCCATGTCATGAGTTTTGTCTATCATCAAAATACTATCAAGGTACTGCTCGAGTCAAACTCGAGTCAACCTGGGCCGATTGCACCAACAATCTCTCCCTTTTTGATGATTGACAAAACTACCATCTTAAGTCTACCAATTCTCCCATATTGGCAATTCTCATATCCCAATGAGAATTCCAACGAACCCTAATTGGTAACTTGGTAACTTCTCCCCCTTTTTGACATTACATCAAAAAGGTCCTCCCCAAGGGTATGAATGTCTCATATCCCAATGAGATCTTACAATCTCTCCCTTGGAGGAACACATGCCTACAATCTTTCTAGTGATCCTATATCACTTAAAGAGAGGCAACCCAATTTTCCTCCCATGAGGAAATACACATCCATCTTCCCATGATGGATACCTCCCCCTAGAGGCTTGCTCCCCCTTGACCATTGCACCAACAATGTCCTTGGAGAGTCCCTAAGCCAATAGGAACAAAACAAAATTAAGGCAAAGTTCAACAATGAACTCTCATCCACCTTAAAATTGATACTCACCCTCAACCAAACTCCTAATCCATATCCAATGGATTTCCACCCTTTCTAATGCTCTCCTAAGCATATCCTAGGGTTAGGAGTGGTTAGGGGACCAAAGCGTGGCTAAACATGGGCCTAACTATCAAGTTTACCTGAAATCAGCATGTGCCAGTCGACTCCGTCAAATACCGGATCATTGGACTTACCATCGATCATTGCCATTACAGTGATGATCGATAATCGATTCTAGCTTTTTTGAAATCCATAAGTAAATATACGTAATTCTAAAAATCTTGAAAATACATACGTATAATACTTATCCTAAACACTATGGGTGAAAAATATTGGAAATTTATTTTACCCATTAAATTAGGAGATTGATACAAAGTTCAAAATTTAAGAAAAACTTCAATAAAGAGCCATCTTTGTATCATCCTATTCAATGGTGATAGCTATCAAAAGATAGGCTTCACCAAGGTTTTTCAAAATATTTTCAAAATATTTTTCAAACCTTTATTTTCTTTTTCCTAAACATCTCACCAATATCTAGATGTGTAAAACACATACAAGTCAAATTTTTTGTGAGATGTGGGTTTTGTTTTGTTTATGTTCTCATGCATATTTCTAGGCAACATTAATTTGATTCCCTTCAAATTGTGTCATAGTCCTTAACTCCATTTTAAACTATGCATGATATGATTATGGCATAAACATGATTTAGATAAAAACATATGCCAATATCATGATGTCATGGCATGTGAATGAGAACTAAGCATACATGACATCTAAAAATAATTCTAAACATGATCATGACATTTTATAGATAAAAATGAAAATGATGTCATGACATGGTAAGGCAAACACATCATGGCAAGTAAAATATACTAAGGTATAAAATACCTAAGTGTGACAATCAATTTGCCATTTTTAGGGATTAAACACATTTTGCCTTAATGTCATTATTTCCTTAGTGTGCCAAAAATCCAAAATGGCACACCAAGACTTCTATGACCTAATTGTGCCAATTTAAATCATTTTAAACTTCTCAAACCATATTGGCACACCCTAATGTGTCAACTCACAATGGCTAGGTTAACCACCCATCCACTTAGGGTTGACACACCCTAACCCATTTAGCGTGAATCGATCACACTCTTAGGAACCCAATATCTATTGGAGCTCCTTGGGTTAACAAGGTATTCCCTAGGAATAACTTCCCTAGATACCTTCCTAATGACCCTTTTAGGCTTTGAAGCCTTAGTCAAATGAGTCTTACTTGGGTCAACTCTAGAGGTGACTCCTCCATTGACCTTCTTAGTGGCTACATTTGATTTCTTTGAGGTGTTAGCCACTAAACACATACCATGGCTGGACTTAGGGATGACTTCCCTATTAGCCTTGGTTTGTCTAGACCTAGATGATGTTCGATAATTAAATGGAACATTATGGCAGGACATAGGTTTGTGACCCAAATCCTTCTTGCCCTTAGACATTTCTTGTTTTCTAGGTCTTGACTTTTGTACATTAGACCCCTTAACCGAATTTGATATTATTGCTAGGGTCTTCTCCAATTTTTCTAGCCTTGACCTCAAGGCTTGGTTTTCTAACTCTAATTTTCCCAATTTTGAATTTTCATTTATCTTTTGGGAAATGTTTTTCCTTTTAGGCATATGCCTAGATTTCTTGGGATTAACACCCAAGTTTTCTTCAATTCTCCTAATTGACTTCCTAGGTAAAATAGATCTAGTGTTTTGAGTCCTAAGTTTGTCCTTAGAGAAACTAACATGTTTAGCACCTAGACAATACATCTTATTATTTCTCTTAGCATGCTTTTCATTGATAATAGTAAGAGAACTAAAATAATTTTTAGCATGCTTTTTGACTTTAGGAATTAAAGGTGCATTAAGTAAATTTACCTTAGGGTTAGCTTTAGGAGCTCCCCCTACATGAGTTGCACCTTCTTGCCCTTTCTTCCTCCCCCTAGGGCATTGGCTTCGATAGTGTCCCTTTTGGTTGCATTCAAAGCACACAATGTGCTCTTTGCTCTTGATTTTGGGAACACCGGCATCCTTTGACTTTGGATTGACTTTTGGTGTTGATGCCTTTTCCTTAGCCAATTTAGGGCATTTGCTCTTGTAATGCCCTTTCTCCCTACACTCAAAGCATATTATGTGATTTTTATTTAAAATAATAACACTTGAGTTACCTAGGGAGGTGGTGGAGGCCTCTTCACTTCTTCCGGAGGTAGAAGCTTCATTTTGATCTTGCTTCGGAATTGAAATCCTTTCCTCCCCCTCAACGCTAGAGGTGGAGGTCTCCACCAAATCATCCACATCTTCAAAAGTGGATGGTGATTCTTCTTCGGCATTCTCCTCTACTTGTGCCGATTGGGAACTTTCTTGGAATTTCATTACTTTATCCCATAATTCTTTTGCATCCCTAAAATTTCCCAACCTAGACCAAATGTTGTTAGGAATCAAATCACTAAGCAATTCGATTACCTTGTGATTTGTCTCAAAGTCTTTGATTTGGTCTTGGGTCCACCTTGACTTCTCAATTTGCCTATTTCTTTCATCCCTAGGCAATTTGAAACCATTTTCTAAGATTAGCATAAAATCAAAATTGATTTCTAGGTATACCTCCATTTTTCTTCTCCACCATAGTAAATCTCCTTCGAATTTTGGTGGTTGGAGGTTGTAGCCGGCCATCTTGTAGTGCTCTCACGGCGGTTAGTCCTTGAAGAGCGACCTCGGCTCTGATACCACTTGTTGGGGGATCGAAACGGCCGGCTAGAGGGGGTGAATAGCCCTCGTTCGTTGGATGTCGTATTTTGCTCGTTCTCGTTGCGTTGCTTGTCTATGATTGTCGTTAGCGCAGCGTAAACAATAAAACAATAATAATACTAACAACAAATAAGCACACGCAAACACACACGATATACGTGGTTTGGAACCAAATGGTTCCTACTCCACGGGCGAGCTCCTCGAGCTCTAGAGATGCACACGGCAATACTCAAACTCCTTCTCGACTACACGTCGGAGGTGGAGAAACCTCTCACAAGCAATTACAACAGTAATATACAAATACAAACAAGAATACAAATACGATACAAAAGAAACACTTTTCACCGATTGCTTTTGATCACTTGTTTGTTGCTTGCTTTGATTGGCTCTTGAAGGACTGGAATGCAGCAGGAATTCCCCTCCAATAGCTCCACAAAATCCATTGCGAAATCCTCCAACTCGAGCTCCTTTTATAACTTGCATCAAGCTATTTTCGCATCCATCAGTCGACTGATCGTGACCATCAGTCGACTGGTCCCGTAGTCGTTGTCTCACAACGGCCAGATCCACATTGGTTAAGTTCCAATGGATCACACATCAGTCGACTGATGGCACCCATCAATCGACTGATCATCCATCAGTCGAGTATTGGCGAGCTCGACTCTATTCTATGCCCGTGCACAGTGTCATCAGTCGACTGCCATCCCTCGGCGGTCGGGTTCTCAACAATCATTGCCCTCCCTCGGCGTCGGTGATCGGCAGACTTGGTTCAGTCGAACACTGGTCGAATCCATACGACCTAGAAGCGATCGTGACACCTGATGTCGGCTAAAACCTCAAACACAAAGTTGTTTGAGCGTCCGACACTCAGTTTAGCCACTTGGCCAAGTCCACCTTATCCCTCATGGAGTTCCCCACCGAAGCTCTCTTCCCTCGGCCTACGTCCCTCGGATGCGCCAAGGGCACGGCTTCGCAACGCCATCCTTCACGTCTCATGCCCTAGAAGTATGCTTCCCTTTGGGCTCACTCCATTCGCTCCTCGTCCGACGATCCCTTGGATGCACCAAGCGCACGGTTTCGCAATACCATCCTTCACCGACTCAAGGACCCGAGCCTAGTGAACTTGCCAAGTTCTCAAGACTTTCCAAATGCACCAAGCGCACGACTTCGCAATGCATTTCTCACCAAGCACCAAGCGCACGGCTTCGGAATGCTTTGGATTTCCCATGCCAAGCACCAAGCGCATGACTTCGCAATGCTTTGGACTTTCCCATGCCAAGGCTTCCCCCTTGGACTTCCACACCAAGCTCCATGCTTGGATTTTCCATGCCAACCCCATGTTAGACTTTCCCATGACAATCCCATGTCATGAGTTTTGTCTATCATCAAAATACTATCAAGGTACTGCTCGAGTCAAACTCGAGTCAACCTGGGCCGATTGCACCAACAAGTTTTGGTAGTCGAGTGATCTCGTCGACCACTCGACTGTTGGCTCCATCAGTCGACTGATGTGGGAGCCGTTGGTTAAAATCCAATGTGGATGAAACCGTTGCGAGGCAACAACTACAACATCAATCGACTGATGGATGCATCAGTCGACTGCTCGATGCCCAATGGGAAGAAAGGTTTCTTCTCTATAAGAAGGGGCCTTGGGTCATCTTGGGGGATTAATGCTTCAACTCTAAACAATTCCCAAGTGCCCTAAACATTTTCTACTCTTCTTATTTGCTCTTATTTCAATTCTATTGTAAGAAGAGAGATCTTGTGTAAGAAAGGTTACCTCCACCTAGCTTTGTGCAAAGGAGAGATTAGTGAATTGGTTAAGGAATGATTCACCTGGAACAAATCGGGTCGTGGACTAGTGGCAAGGGTCGTGAACCACGTTACATCGGTTTGTTAGCATTGTCTTCTTAATTGTCTTTATTATTTGTATTTCCGTTGCGCTAACCGTTGATTGTAGACAATTAAGCAAGCGATTACCATCTACGATAAAGAGGGCTATTCACCCCCTCTAGCCGGCCACCGATCATCCAACAAGTGGTATCAGAGCAAAGGTTGCTTGCCACCGGACTCACCGCCGCAACAAGCACGACAACAAAGATGGCCAGCTCCAACATTCATCCACCAAAATTTGAAGGCTAATTCTCTTGTTGGAAGAAGAGAATGGAGGTATTCTTTGAGATCAATTTCGATATTATGTTAATCATGGAATCCGGTTTCGAGTTGCCTAGGGATGAGGAAGGGGAACCAATTGAGAAATCGCGATGGACCAAGAAGCAAAGGTAGGAGCGCCTTGCAAACTCAAAAGCGAAACACCACCTCTTTAATGTGCTCCCCCAACAAGAGATCAACCATATTGGAGAGTGTGCAAGCACCAAGGAGATGTGGGAAAAGCTTGTAGAACTTCATGAGGGCACCTCCGAGGCAAAACTTACAAGACGGGATCTCCTCCGCTCCCAATTGAACAACATCAAATTAGAAAAGGAAGAAAAGGTATTATGACTACACTCTAGATTCAAAGAGATAATAATCGGTTTAGCAAGTGTAGGTAAAAAACTCTCCAACCAGGACATGATCATGAAGGCTATGGATGTCTTTCCCCGATCATCAAAGTGGAGCTCCATGGTGGACTCTTTCTATACTTCTAAAAATCTAGAGGTAAGCACTCTAGAAGAATTCTTTTCTACTATGAAATTACATGAAACACGACTTGAAGGCATAGTAGAAGAACCAAGGAGCCAATCAAGGAGAGTAGCACTCATGGTCGAAAAAGGGAAGAAGAAGAAGGAGATTACACCTTCCGCATTCGATGAAGATTCAACTTCCTCATCAATAGATAGCAATGAGGAAGCATATATGGTAAGGAAGGTAAGACGTGCATTAAAGAATTTTAAGTTTAAAATATCTCATGATAGGGGGAGAAGGCCTAGAAGAAAAATTATTTGCTATAATTGTCAAGGAGAGGGACACATAAGGGATGATTGTCCCCTCTTGAACAAGAGCAAGGAAGAAAGGAAAAAGAAAGAGGACAAGAAGAAGGGGAGTAAGAAGAAGGGGAGTAAGAAGAAAGAAAATGAAAAGAAAATAAAAGAAAAGGGGAAGGCTAAGGCACACAAGGCCACATGGAATGATCCGTCTTCCTCATCGGAGGAAGATCAAGCCTTCATAAGCCTCGCATTAATGGGGATAGATGATTTGGAGACCTCCTCCTCCGAGCAAGAAGAAAGAAGTTCAAGTGAGAAGAGCTCAAGTGAAGGGGGAGCTTCATCTTCAACCTCAATAGAATCGGAGGAAGAAAATATGGAAAGTATGGTAACAAATCTTTCTCCTAAAAAGATTGTTTCTATGATTTCTAGTTTAACTAAGGACTTATTTAAAGTTAAGAAGAAAAATAAGTGCATGCAAAATGAAATTAAGGCCCTAGAAGAAAGCTAGAAAAGACATGTTTAAATGTTAATGATAATGCTTCTTCTTCTAGTTTTGATAATGCATGCTCACATGATGATTTTATGTCTTTTAATGTTAATGATGCATGTATTGAAGAAAACAAGGCCTTAAGGGAAAAAGTAGATCATCTAACTAAGGTCCTAGAGAAATTTACCATAGGCTTCAACACTTTGAACATGATAATTGGGAGCCAAAGGGCTAGTTTTAACAAGAAAGGATTAGGCTATAAGGGGACCAAAAATGAAAAAGCCTATCATTGCCTAATTGCTAGGGGTCAAGCAAAAACCACCATGGTAGCTAGAAAGTGAATCTCAAAGGAGTACTTGGTGACCCTCATTGGAAAAAACTTATATTTGATTCCCAAGTCAATCCTTAAGGGTTATGAAAACCCTAGGATAGTCAACCATGAGTAGACTTATTTTATATCATATAAAATGGTTGACTTGTAAGGATGTGGGTGATAGTTTTTGAATTAAGTGTTGGGTGATGATAATGTGATCATAATACGGAATCATAATAATATTTGATTTTTGATCATGATATGCAATAATTGAAAATATTTGATCATGATTGCTAATATGTGATTTTATGATCATGTTGGGTGTTTTTAGGATATAGATACTTAACTATGGGTAGAATTGTATGAAATTTTGGTAAGTATAAATACCTTTAGGTTCATCTCACACTCACTATAGGCTAACTTGATTGAAAACATAGCATAAGTGAGATGTTAGGTTGATACAAATGTCCACTAATGCTTATGGTATTTAGATGGTCATTTACATGTATCATGTCATATTAATCATAGACCAACTATGGGAAAAATAATTATTTAATCAATGAACATATTGCCCATAGATCATAGTTGGATATTTTAAATATTTTAAAATCATTTCATGTTTGATAATCTGTATGTTCATGTTTTGAAAAGGTTCTAAGGCAAAACTAGCTTTCAAATTGATACAAAATTGAGTTATTTTCAAACTTTTGAGTTTTTACCTAATTTTCAAAAATAGAATGAATTTTTATGAAAAATAATTTTTCACTGATAAAGGAACTCATTAGAATTATGTTCTCCAAATTTCACGATTTTTCAAATTTTTTATAATTTCTGGTGCATTTCTGAAGTTCATTCGAAAAATCAGAATTTTTGAATTTTAGGTGTCAGTCAATTGATCCTCTGATTCAGTCGACTGATGTATTGTACACGAGCACAGTAACCTATTTTATTAGATTTTGGTATTTTTCTTTTCCTAGACTTGATGTCATGTTTATTTAACATATGTTAGATGTTTTTGATGGTGTCAAAGGGGGAGAAATAATTAGGTTTAAGTTAATCATGCTAGAGAGAATTATCATGGGTTAAGGGGGAGTTGCATGTATTTAGGGGGAGTGTTTTATATCCATGTTTTACATGCTTTCTTCCTTATGTATTTTGGTTAAATATTTTACCTAACTTAAACAAGGTTGCCACACATCAAAAAGGGAGAGATTGTAAGGGAAATCAACTCATGAATGATGTGTTTTGATGTGTGTGACAAAGGTTTAAGTTAGGTTGATTATGAGTTTAATATGTGTGTTGAAGTCGTACAGGACTTAGTAATTCACACATGGCAAAAGCATTGGCAAGTCACCATCTCATGACTCGGTCCTTGAGTCGGTGAAGGATAGCATTGCGGAAGCCGTGCGCTTGGTGCATCTGAGGGACCGCTGGACGAGGAGTATTGGAGTGAAGCCAAAGAAAGAAGACTTCAGGGCAAGACGCGAAAGATGACATTGCGAAGCCGTGCGTTTGGTGCATCCGAGGGACGTGGTCGGAATAAGAGAACTTCAAGGCGAGAGACTCCAAGAGAAGATGAGAGTGAGCGATTGTAACCCGAGACGAGGTAGCTCTTAGGTGAACTTGGTCAATTAGCTAAGTATCAGATGAGTTTTCCCAACATCGATCAGCCATGATATGGCGATTGCTCAAATCGGGAAGACTCGACTTGTGTTCGAAGTCGGTTTTACGGCCGAGCGATCATTGCTAAAGGATGGTAGTCGACTACCGACATTATCAGTCAACTGATGAGAAGATCAATCGACTGATGTCGAGGGTTTCGGGCAAAGAAGCTTTGACAGTCAAGTGATCTCGTCAACCACTCGACTGTTGGCTCCATCAGTCGACCGATGGAAATATCAGTTGATTGATGTGGGAGCCGTTGGTTAAAATCCAACATGGATGAAGCCGTTGCGAGGCAACGACTACAATAGCAGTCGATTGATGGATGCATCAGTCGACTGCTCGGTGCCCAACGGGAAGAAAGACTTCTTCTATATAAGAAGGGATCTTGGGTCATCTTGGGGGGTTAATGCTTCAACTCTAAACTACTCCCAAGTGTCCTAAACGTTTTCTACTCTTCTTACTTACTCTTATTTCAATTCTATTGTAAGAAGAGAGATCTTGTGTAAGAAAGGTTACCTCCACCAAACTTTGTGCAAAGGAGAGATTAGTGAATTGGTTAAGACATGATTCACCTGGAACGAATCGGGTCATGTACTAGCGGCAAAGGTCGTGAACCACGTTACATAGATTTGTTAGCATTGTCTTCTTAATTGTCTTTATTATTTCTATTTCCGTTGCGCTAACCGTTGATTGTAGACAATTAAGCAAACGATTACCATCTACGATAAAGAGGGCTATTCACCCCCCTCTAGCCGACCACCGATCATCCAACACTCGGCTCATAGGTATCCATTGTTCGATCCTCAACTATAGTGTATTTGTAGAATTTTCCTCTAAATTGGATGTTAAATCAAGAACATTGCAACTGCTAAGGATGCTCACACAAACACTTCCTAATTTACTTTAATTGTCGGTAGAGTACATCTCACCTAGAGATTACTTAATGTCCTATTAGAGATTCGTAGGGTAGGGTCAATCATCTCTAGGATTAGTAAAGACAAAGAGTTGGATACCTGATGCTAATAAAAAAATCACTCTATTCTACCATTGTGCAACATAACGACCCCCTCATTTCGGTCTCTAAGATTTGAGAGGAAGTAAATCACAGGAGAGTTATTTCTGTGGATACAATTAGTAAGACAGCAAATGATTATCTGAATCAGAGATAGAATTTTAGACCGTCTTTAAAATCGACTCTTGTCCATTATATAAATTCTTGTCCATTATATAAATAATCATCGCACCCACTGGGGCACTCTATTATACCAAGTATCAAAGGAAGAAGCCTTCGAGGATAGCCAAAGAGAAAGTGGAATTGTTTGCCCCGATTCGTTAAAGTAGTTTGGTTAACATTTTATTTATTTATTTATTTAAAAAAATTCTTCACATATCGCATTAACTAGAATATACATACTAAATTTAGATTTTATTCCCAAAGCTTCTTCAATCTCTTGAGCCCCCCTCCCTAGTCCTTACCAAGTAGAGTATATCTATCTATTTTCAAAATTAATCGGGCAAAATCACAACACCACAATTATAATTATAAAAGTAAATTATTCTCTGCAACTCCCTCTGAGCAACCCTCTCTCGTACAAAACCTTCATTCAACAGAATTCACCAACAGTTTTCATGAAACATTCAATTTGTAGATCACTCTCTTTTGATGTTGGAAGAGTTAGAATCTAGCGATGCTAAGTGATAGATAGAGAGAGAGAGAGAGAGAGATCAGGTCAAAGCGTTGACTCTGAGTTCATCCCACCATGAAGAAACAACAGCAAGGGCAAAGAAGAAAAAATTACAGCAAAACGGAGAGTCTATAGATGGTGATCCGCTGCTGCGTCAGCGGCGCCTCTTCGGCTGCTGTGGAGGAGGGCGAAGAAGCTGGCGGCGGCACAGACGCCGGCGACGAGATTGCCCTCGCGGAGGAGGATCTTGACGGCGACAGAGGAGATGTCGGCGGTGACGCGTCGGCCCTCCATGACGAGTGCCCGGCGGGGCTTCCCGGCGAAGGCGAGAAGGACGAGGACGGTGATCCAAGTGACGAGGGTGGCGGGCACGGCGACGGCGAGGGCGGCGCCCATGGAGAGGAGGCCGAAGACGGCGCCATAGAGGACGGAGGCGTAGAGGGCAGGCCAGGGGGAGGCGGCGGGAGCGGCGGCGTACCAGGAGCGGATGGAGAGGAGGAGCGACCAGGAGGAGGAGAGCAGGAGGGCGTAGACGAGCAGGAAGAAGCAGACCCAGGTGCGGCGCTTGCTCAGCACCGCCATCAACAGAGACGTGGCCATGGCGAGCTCAATCGGCAGCACCCCAGAGCGAAGACGCCGGCGCGAAGGCCAAGCGAGCAAGATCTCACTTTACTCTTCTCCCTGAGTGCAATCCATTTTTATTTTTTTTCCCCTTTTCTTTTTTCTTTTTTTTTTTAAATAACTTTTTTATCCCGTTTTTTGAAATTGTTTTTAATCTTTATATTTAGCTTTTTGTGTACTTTTATTATTGAAATTTAATTTAATATTTATTTATGTTTACTAATAAATTGAGGAGAGGGAGGTGGGAGCAGAAATTCTTAAAGTGTGTGTCCAATGGTATCCGATGTGTACCACGGCGATTGCTCCCTCGTTTACATCGACGGACATGGTCATTAATTATATTTTAAATTTACTCGATAAATAAAATTGAAAAAGAACATGTACTCAATATAACCCAAAAAAAAGAAGATAATTAATGATAAATTTAAAAGATAAAAATGTTGATATATCTTTGTTAAAAGATTGTTTTATTCGAATTTATCTTACGGTGTTGTTTTGTTCTTTTTACATTGTTATTCATTTACATTAAAAAAAATTAGACCAATCCTTTTTCGCCTATGTTCCACCAAAATGACAAAGATCTACCCAAATATCGATATAACCATTAAATAAGTCCACCTTGTTTATTATCCTCGTAAATGTGGCTTTGTCTTTCTATAGTCGACGAATTTGTAGGATTGGAAAACACTTTAAAGGGAAGTGAATAGTGTAGATCGTTTATTCGTTAAGCATCATAAAATTTATAGTGAAAAATTAAAAGAAAATATAACAAAAAGAAGACATAAAATTTTATTGCTACTCTAAGACCTGTGATCCGTGATCGTTTTGACTGGACAAAGTACTAAAAATCTTTTTCGAGAGAAGAGACTCGTATCTTTTATAGAGTTAGGGTACGATAACAAATTTATCGTGCTTTAAAAATTGAGTACAAAAAGGTACAATACAATGTAAATTAAATGCAAGTATATCGACAAAGGATGATTGAATCGGGCTCGATGTCAGAGTTATGATGTAGCGATGTTGAGATCTGAATGTCGAACACGAGGAATGAAGGTATATTGTAGTGAAAACATGATGTTTGAACTCTCTGTTCAAGGTTTAAACTATGGTCATCTGGAAGTCTTCTAGGTGCCTCCAACTCAACCATGATCTAGTTTAGTCAATTGATTCCTATCTTGTCCCGGTCATCCGAATCTCTTCTGTGCAACTAAAAGCTAACATGGCCTCCTTTGATCAAACTATGATCCCGTCGATTTAATCATGTGTTATCCTATATATCCTGGTCACCTAGATCCTCTCCGGTCACCTAGAGCTTACATGGCAGACAACATGACTAGCCAATCCTCACGTGCCACATCATTTTCTATTAATACCTATAAGATTCATATATTTTCACAATGATATGATATTGTCCACTTTGAACCTAAGTCCTTATGATTTTATTTTTGGACTATATACCTAGAAAGTCTCATACCAATTGAGACATTTTTTCATCTTATAAGCACATGATCTTATCCATTTCTTACTAATGTAAAACTTTGATTGTATTTTCAATACTCCCAACAATCTCCCCTCAAAGGAAGGACCACATTAGGTCCCCCCTCAAGTCTATCCGTTTTCAAAGGACTTTCTCTCCTTGATGTCCGATCTTCAACCCATCAGGTCATACTGTAAACTATTTAATCTCCTAACCCAACTGGACTTCTTGTCAATTATCCGATCCTTCTGATCCAACTGAACTTCCTGTCAGTTGTCCGGTTCAACTGAACTTCCTGCCCAGTGTCTGGTTCTCTTGATCCGGATATGAGAGTCCCACTTTCTTTGTTTGAGGTGCATAGCTTGACATGGACTATGACTTTGATACCAATTATTAGTGCCTATAAGATTCATATATCTTCACAATTATATGATATTGTCTACTTTGGGCTTAAGCTCTCATGATTTTATTTTTGAGCTATACCCAAAAGGTTTTATATCAATAGAGATATATTTTCATCTTATAAATACATGATCTTTTCCATGTCTTACCAATATAGGACTTTGATTGTATTCTCAATATACCCAATAGAATCTGGATCGAAACTTGAGTTGCTCTATATTTGGACTTCGGTTGCCTGGATCTGATCTATTACACAAGTAAGAATAAGATCCTACTCTATTATGCACATCCCTAATTGTTTTCTAAGCATACTAAAATTAGCTTCTAGTAAGGATTTAGTAAAAATGTTTCCTCTGTTTGACTTAGACTCAACATAGTCAAGTATAATGTCACCCCTAGCTACATGATTCCTAACAAAGTGTTGTTTCACTTTTATCTGTTTAGTTCTTAAATGATGTATTAGATTCTTAGTTAAATTAATTGAGCTAATGTCGTCAATTAATACTTTAATATTTTTATAGTTCAATCAAAAGTCTTTTAACTTATGCATCATCCATAAAAGTTGAGTTACACATTCTCTCATTCTATACACTCTACTTCAGTAGTGAATAGTGTGATATAGTGTTGTTTTTTAATATACCAACTGACTAGACTTTGACTTAAAAATGAACAATTGTCATTTGTTTTTTTATCTACTTTACAGTTGGCATAATCTAAATCAGAGAATCCTACTATGTCAAAGTTATTGGTCCTAGGGTACCAAATTTTTACATTTAGGGTTCCTTTAATATATTTAAATATTCTTTTTATTAAAGTTAAGTGTGATTCTTTGCCATAAGATTGATATCTTGTACATGTACCTACTGTAAAAAAATATCAGATTGACTTATAGTTAAGTATATAAGACTAACTATCGCACTCCTATAGTACTTTAAGTCTACAAATTTTCCTTCTGGATTATTGTCAATTTTTATATTTGTTGCAATAGATGTGTTGATTTCCTTGACATTATTCATCCTAAATTTCTTAATTAATTCCCTAGCATACTTATTTTTAAACACATAATTTCTATCTTTTGTTTGTTTTATTTGTAATCCTAAAAAAATGTAAGCTCTTCTATAAGACTCATTTTAAATTTATTCTTTATTAATGTAATAAATTCATTTAAAAATATTGTATTGGTTGAATCAAAGATTACATCATCTACTTAAATTTGAGTTATAAATATGTCTTGTTCTAGGGTCTTCACAAATAAAGTTGGATTAATTTATCCTTGTTTAAACCCTTATGGCACTAAGTAGGTTGATAGTCTTTCATACCAAGCTCTAGGTGTTTGCTTTAACTCGTTTAATGTTTTTTTTAGCTTAAATACATGATTTGGTTGTTCTAGGTCTTCAAATCCAGGTGGTTGACTTACTACACTTTCTCTTTTTTGAAACCATTTAGAAAGACAGATTTGACATCCATTTGATATAACTTGAATCCCTTATGTGCATCATAGGCTAGCAACATCCTAATGGATTCAAGTCTAGCTATTGGTGCAAAGGTTTCATCATAGTCTAATCTATCCACCTGATTAAAGCTTTTTGCTACTATTATAGTTTTGTTTCTAACAATTTCACCCTTATCGTCAAGTTTGTTTCTAAAAACTCACTTGGTATCTATGACAGATTTATCTTTAGGTGTCAATACTAGGTCTCAAACTTGGTTTCTTTCAAATTGGGTTATCTCTTCTTCCATAGTTATGATCTAATCATGGCCAAGAAGAGCTTCTTCTATAGTTTTGTATTCAATTTTAAATTATTAGAGCAATTTGACTTATATTTCTATAGGATAATTGAGTTCGAACACCTAAATTGAGGTCACATAGAATTTGGTCCATTATATGATCGAATCTTATTCTAAGTGTTATTGTGTTAGGATCAACATGTTATTCTTCTTGTTCATTTGAATTAAGTTCATCCTCTAAATTTTTGCTAGTTGTTTCAACACTTAGCTTGGGTTTTGTAAGATCATTTTCTTCATCGAATACTATGTTCATTGTTTCAACTTTTAAAGTATTATCATTGTATACTCATAGGCTCTACTGATTGTTGAGTATCCTAGATAGATATCATTTGTTGATTTTGAGATAAATTTTCCTAAATAATCCTTTGGTTAAGAATGTGCACTTTACATCTAAATATCCTAAAGTATTTTAAATTAGGTATTCTATTGTAGTATATTTAATGAAGAGTTTTATTATAGAATTTATTAATTAATATTCTATTTTGAACATAGCATGTCGTATTATCATTCAGCCCAAAATATGGTAGGTAAATTATATTCACTAATTAGCATGGTTCTAACAACTTCTTGTAGTGCTCTATTCTTTCTTTCAATTAATCCATTATATTGGGGAGTTATAGGGCAAGAAAACTCATGATGGTACCCATTTTTCAGTACAAAATTTGATAAATCTATGATTTTCAAATTCTTCTCTATGGTCACATCTAATTCTTTTAATTTTTATATCCTTTTTATTTTCTAATAATTTACACAAGTTACTAAATTGATCAAATGTTCATCTTTATATTTTAAGAATTTTAACTAAGTGAACCTTGAGTAGGCATCGTTTACTACTAAATAATATTGATTTTCATTTAGTGACTTAGCTCCATGTGAATCAAATAGATCTAATGTAAGATCTCAAGCACACAACTACTTCAATCTAGGTTAGTTAACTTATGTGAGGACTAAGTTTGTTTTTCTTATTGGCAAGCATTATAAATTTTATTTTCTAAGTTACTTAATTTAGGTATACCTCTAACTAATTCATTTTGATTTATTTTTTAAATAAGTTTTAGGTGGGTGTGACACAGTCTCATGTGTCACAACTACATTTCCTCTTGTTATGTCAATAGACACTTATGAGGGACTTGATAAATTAATTGAATAGTATTATTTTTTCTAACTCCCTTAAGTATTAATTTGGAACGATCAATGTTTTTAATTAAATCAAGTTAACTTCAAATTTCTCTATTTGGGCTCCATTGGCTCCTTATCTTTTCCCTTTTCTTTGGTCTTCTTCATGAGTTTGGGTAGTTTTCTTTGATGTGAACTTCCTCATCATAATTGAAGCATCTTACTTTTCTTCTTTGATTCTTCTTTAACAATTTGGTAGTTTTTTTTATCAAAATTGTTAGATTTAATTTTTTCAAACTTATAATTCAAGACTCATGTAATTCCATAGTAGTAAAAAAAATCTTCCAACTTAACTCAAGAGTTTTGGACACATAATATGAGTCCACCATCGATACCCTTTCTTGAGTCCTTAGTAATGCATTTGTTGCATATCTCAAAGTATTGTGGTTTGATATGGGTTCCTCAAATTTGTTGAGCTTGGTGAGGATCTCTTTCAGTCTAAAATGAATTTGCGCCAAGGATTTATTGGTGCAATGGAAGCAGTTAGGATTGCTAGAGAGGGAGGGGTGAATAGTAGACTTACAAATTAGAGTTTATCTTTCTCTTGCTAATTACTTAGCAAGCACACATATCAATATACATAGCAATGCTTAACTTAAACTTATTTGATAGCACATCAAAATTGTGACTCACACTACTTGGGGTCTTAGTGATCTCCCCCTTAATTGTTCAGGCTACTAATAGGATTCTCCCTTCTATACCTAACGTTGTTGAGTTGGCTTCTTAGTAGATCACGCTTTACCAACTTTACCTCCAATGTGCCTTAATGAATCTCTAAGAATTTCTCTTAGAGTTCTTTGGTAGAATGGTAGTTTATGATAATATGGAATTCAACTTTACCATTGTCAATCCCCTCTTATATGCTACTTGAGTTCTTCTCCTTCTTTGTTCCTTGACAACGAAAAGATACCTTCATTTCTCTTTTCCATATTGTGAATTCACCCTCAAACTTTGGCAAATGTATGATAGATCCAACCATTCTTCTACTATTGTTCAACCTCTTGATCTAGGTGCTCAGTTGACGATTAGTCTTTCTAGGTGTTCCTGCTCTAATACCAATTGATGGTGCAAATAGGAAGCAGGTGTTAATGTGAAAGCACATGATCGCTAAGGGGAAGGGATGAATAGCATACTTTCAATTAAAAACTTTTCTCTCTTGTTATTGACTTAGCAAGGATACACACAGTTGTTAGAAGAAACAAACACAAAGATAGTAACAAACAAGCATACCACAATAGAAACGAATGTTTACTTAGTTCACAACTCTCAAATTGCTAGTTTAAAGCCTATGCATGATGTTGTCCACTATTTTTCTCCTCTTTAGTAACTTGCCAAAGGTGGAGAAATCTCTTATACACAAGATGAGCAAAAAAAAGAGTTGAAGCTTAAACAATAAGGAACAACAAGTAGAATAGATTTCTTGAAGGTGGTCTCTTGAACTAAAGCTCCTGGTCTCCTTTTTTAACCTCCATCTTGATTTAGTCAAATTATTGATGTGACACATTTGGTAGATCGAAAAACCCTATTTGTTCAACCAAAAATGGTTGATTTAACTTTCATCCTCAACAACGAATAGGTTATCTCTCATCGCTTCTATTGATATTATAGCTTTTTAAGTTGATCAAAACTTTTTTGGCCATTTGATCCTGGTCAAATTAGATCTCCACACTTAATCACGTCCTGTGTGGCTTTTGACTTCTCGTCTCTTGAATGCATCGAACCCTTCCGGTTCACACCCTATGTATCCTTCTCACTCCATCGAAATACTCTTTCATTGAGCTCCTCATGACTCGAATGTGTCAATCCCATCGATGTTAGTGTGGTAGCACCACATGATCAAACTAGTATTTTGATATATGACAAATAGATTTAAAGTTAGGTTATATGTGATATGATATGTATGTCAATTGTGCAAGTGTATAAAAACTTAACAAGAAAGTCTTGATAGGCCAGATGACTAGATACTAAGCAAATGGAAACTTGATAGGTTAGGTAACCAAATATTAAACAATAGAAGCCTTGATAGGTTAGGTGATTGAATATCAAGCAGAAGAAGTCCTAGTGGGTCAGGTGACACGCACTAGGCAGAGAAAAGCTAGATGGATTAGAAAGACCATACATTTGGTAGGTGGGTCAGGTGACCAAATACCAAGGAAATTCTGATGGATCAAAAAGACTAGACATTATGTGGCATTGGAAGTTTCAGTGGGTTAAATGACCATGCAAGGTAAGCTTAGAAATACCTTTTATTATAGAAGATGATGGGGAGTGTTCTCTTCTTTGGGATGAGGGTACACTCATAAACTAGGCCTAAGCTTGATGGAGAAACAACTTTGTATTTCAAAATGAATGTAGACAATTATGATTATTGAAGCTTAGTCTTATTTGAATAAATGTTTGTGTATTGACTTTATGATGCATGTAGGTAGCCTAAGTTAGTTAGCTAGACCAAGTGGTATGGATGACTGGAGTTGGCTCGAGCAACCAAAGAGTCAGGGCGAATAGAGTTAGTCTCAGTGACCTACACCCAGATCATAGTTAGTCATTGTCGTCAAGATAAGTGCTGATATGACATAGGTGTAAGATATCGAAAAATAAAATAATAATAAATAAGACTGGTTAATTAAGAAATTACACTATAGAATTTTATCGAAATTTTTTAGATTTAAATAGAATTCTTACGACATTCTACGAGGAGGATTGAATAGGCTTTATAAAGTCTATTAGGGATCATTAGATTAATGAGGGTATGATTAAGGGGTAATTAATTAAACCTAAGGTTGATACCTATATAAATAACCTCGGCTCTTAATCGATTTTTCGATCCCGATTCCTTCTTCTCTTCCTATGTTTTGTTTCGTCGTCGTAGCCTGCTCCTCTTCGCCAACACCTTTTCTTTCTGATCTCGCCTTTCTATCGCCATTTCTTCTCTTCCTTTTGGTTGTCGTCGTTGCGAGCCCCAGCGGTCATCACCGACCATCTTGGCCAGGCACTGTGCATAAGCAGCAATGTCGGTGCCACTCGATCCCTACTCTTGTCGTGGGTTCGATCTGTCATCAATGTTGCTGCCCTCTCGATAGCGTGTAGCATGGGTTACCAATGTTCCTGCTCATGTGCATTATTCGATCAACACGAGCCAACGATGTCGCCCTTTTCTCTATCGTTTCCCTCAATCGTCGGTTCGCGAGCTCCTTCCGATGACCATTCTTATTAGCAACGTTTCCGATCTGGGTTAACACCATCTCGAAACCATTCTAATCTCTTCTCCTTTGTTTGCTGCTATGCTGCGATTGTTGAGTTGGTGGCCTTGCATCTCGGTGAGTATATCTGATCTGAAATGTTGTTGTCTCGTGAGTCAATTTAGGGTTCAAGGAGGAGGGCCGATGATCTTTGGGCTCTGTGACTTTTTGCAAGTTTGGGCTACATCATTGTTGTGACAAGGAAGAGTGGCTTCACTATAGTTCTTAGTGATTTGAGGATTGCGATATGTGAATTGGACAGAATGGGAGGCAACTATGAGTTGGTGTCATGGATTTGGAACTAGGTAAGTTTCGATTTGGATTAGTTTAGGTTTTTTATTCTTACCATTTATTTAGGCTAGCATTTGGTTTAATCTGATGATGGATCTGTTGTAGATAAAGGGGAAGTATAGAGTTATTTGTACCACAGATTAGGGGGAGGGTTTTCTATAGATGATACCTCCAATTTCTAGTAAGATTTCATCTGTTCTTGGGAATTTTTATTGGCGATTAGGAGATCAGAGACAAATTTGAATATTTTGTGATTACAGGTTTTGACAGTGGGTTGCTTTTGGATTTATTGTGAGGAAAGTGGAATAATGCAAGGACTTTGATTAGTGATAGATGCTTGTACGTGTGGATTGTCAACACAATCTACATATCAAGTGGGTAATTACTTCCTTTGGTTCAGTAGATTGATGATGTTAGTACATGAGCTTTATTATGATGATAGTATCATTATCTTTACTCCACTCTTATCATTCCTGTGCTTGATACTTAGTAGTTGAACTTTGAGATACTCCATTCGTTATCTATACAGTCTCATTTCATCACTGTTATTGTTTGATTGATATATATAGATGTTGCATAAGTACATGTTACTGTGTTAAATACGGAAAATTTAAAATACTAAATTAAATGGAAAAAAAATTAAGAAAAATAATCTTGGAAATTTTTTGGGATTTTTAGGAAATTTTAGGAATTTTTTTGGAATTAAACAGGTTTGTGGAGAATATAAAAGTAGAATTAAATTAATAAGGTGTTAAATTAAAATCTAGGTTTTTATTTATTTATAAAGGGGTAGTTCGGATTATTAGGGATCGATCCCAGTTTTCCCCGTGCGCCGATTTTTTTTTTCTCCCACGCGACCCGAAATCCCTAACTTCTTCTTCTTCTTCGCGATTCGCGAATCCCTCTCTCCGCGAACCCTTCTCTTCGCTGCGCTGCAGCCAACAACCACGACTTTGCGGCCACCGCTGCTTCACCCTTCCTGTGCCTAGGCCGCCGCTCTTCTCCGCCACTCCGCAGCGCCCAGCTCCTCTGCCACTCACGTCGCCGGTTCGCCGCCCCCTTCACGCTGCTTCACACGAGTCGTGCCCTCGCCATCGTGGCGTCGCGCCGCCGTGGCTGCCGGTCGGGACCACTGTCGCCCATCACGGACATCGCGAATCGCGCTTCAATCGCCGCATCGCAGCCGTAGAATACCTGTGAGCCATTGTCGATCAAGCGCTCCAGTATGTCGCCACACCGCCGTGAGATGGGATCTTGATTATTTTGCTATAGGTGATGAATTAGGTTAGTTGATTAGGAATTTATTTGGGTAATTAGATTGGTACAATTAATTGATAAATTAAAAGACATAGGATTTTATTTATTTGACTTAGGTTGTTAAAATGCAGATCAATCCAGATTTAATTGATTAATTAGCTTATGATTAATTAATTAAAATTTTAGTCAATTGATTTAGTGGGCTAGAATAATTGTATGAATATTTTTGGTAGGAAAAGATTAATAAGATAGTTAAAATATTGGCAACTAAATTGGATAACTGATAGTTGAGTTAATGATGGCTTAATTATAATAGAGTTGGGATTGGTCTAAATGAGTAATTAGCTAATTAATGGACTAATTGGATTATTAACTAAATCTGAATTACGTATGAAATCTGTTTAACTTGTTAACTAGGTTAATGCAAGTTAATATGATTAATTTAACTAATATAATTAAATTGAGGAATTTAGTTACTTAGTTAGATTGGTATAAATGATTCACTAAGTTAATAGTAACTTTGTTATATGCAGATTTCGATCACGAGACAGGTCCATGGGCATGACGATTTCATTTTATGAGCATTTAATCAGGCAGGTATTTTGACTTATCTTTTAGATATAGTCATGTTGATATGCTAGTTAGTTATAGCTTACAATAATTTTTATGTTTAACTGCCTTGTATGTTATTGTGCCTACTTGATGCATGCATTTGATCAGATTTTAGTTATACCTTTCCTGTTTTATTTGGATCATTGATATGTACCTATTTGTTGTGCATATTATTCGAAGACATATTTTAGTTGGTGTTACATGTTCTAGTGTCATGCACCATCTTGTATGATTGCATGCTGGCTGGACGGGGTTCCTTTATAGTTGAGATTGCAACCAGTTACATGGTTTGCACATGCTGCCACTCATGGGTTAGTAGTACATCAGAAGGGTGTGTACAGTAGCTCTGTCAGGCTCTGCTGGTCCGCTCATGGGTAGCGATGAGGTAGCGTGGTAGCGGGCAGGGATCCCTCCTCTGGTCTACAACACCGGGAGATGAGAGCTTTACTCCCCTACTCTGTTTGGGGTAGGAGGATAGGTGTACTCCGACAGCATCCTATCCACTCAGTCACTCAGGAGCAGTGATGGCAGAGTGCACAATTGTCATAGCCCTACCCACTCGGCTTCACCATCGCGTGTGAGGCGGCTGACTGACGTCAGGGGTGACCATGTCATTTACATCGCATGCATTTTGCATGGATGACATTTGTATTATGTTTGCTGCATTTTGATTGCTGCCTTGGATGTTGCATATGATTGTCATGCATACAGGATACATATTTGTATTTGGTCTGGCGACTATATTTCTGCTAGTATGAGACATGCTCCTATATCAGGATAGGAGATTCAGGTAAGTACAATCTTTTCGCATTTCTTTCTTGCATATCCTATATATGAGACTGTACGGGCATGATTATTATTGTTAGTTATATCTTACTATACATATCGACTATTATTCGCTGAGTTCATTGAACTTACCCCATTGTTTTATATCTATTTCAAGATGAAGCTGTCAGGAGAGTCCAGCTGCCAAACCCCCTTGTCATGATAGTTTCCTTGTTATTTGATTTATGGTTTTGGTATTGGCTAGAAGATATGTTTAGGACTAGTGTTTGATTTATGTACTCGTAGATATTTTGGTGATATTTGGTATGTCCTTATATACCTCTATTCGAATTTTTATGTTGGATCGAAGCGGATCGCTAGAGGGGGGGGTGAATAGCGATAGAAAATCTTTCGTTTGACTTCGTTCGTTAAAACACGAGTAGAAACAACGAAAGATAAAAACAAAATAAAAGAGGCAATAGACACGAGGGTTTTACTTGGTTCGTAGCCAAAGGCTACTACTCCAAGGCCCTAGTGGTCCTTGAGCACACACGGAGGGAAAACTACTAAAGAACTCCTCCTCGTTGGAGGTAGGAGTTAGACAGATACACGAAATCACAAAAGATCGAGGTAGAGGGACACTCCCCCTTTTCTCGTTATAATGAAAGCTTTACAAAATAAGTAAACTGAAATACAATTGAAACTTTCATTACCGACGACTTCAAAGGTTGGAGGTTAAAGCTCTAGTCGTCGTCTCGACAGCACTTCATCGTAGGGATGTCGGAGAGTCGGAGCGTATCGAAAGCACTTGGAAGCTTTTAGAATTGATGAAAAACCCTAGGACAAGCCCTCCTTTTATAGCCTTTGAGCCCCTCATCGAATGAGTCTTCAACCAATAGGAATTGGACACAAGACTCCTTGAAAAATGGTGATAGAGCTTGACTCCTCGAGGCTGATCCTTGACCATCAGTCGACTGATGGCCATCATCACCGATCGATGACAACATCGCCGAATGTCGACCGCAGACAATGATCGATTGACGATAAATGAGTCCTCCAAGCGGCGGTAAATAATCCGATGCTAATCGCGGCAGTTAGCTTAACAAAAACATTATTTTGATGGTCGCCGACCGTCTGATCTCGACCTAGACTATCTATAGGATGTCTTTGGTTGGATCTACACTTAAGATCATCCCCGTAAAAAGGATACGACCTCTCTTACTCTAACACACACGAGCTTTACCTCGATACTTACTGTGTCACTTTCGCTTCCGGTCTTCCACTCGATTCCTTCGGCTTCCTTCGAAGTCACTCAGGTGTCGCCCGACCACCACGACTTCCTCCGGGTGTCGCTAGCCTTCAGCTCAAGCTTTTTCACTTTTCTGCACACTCGATTAAGCTCGTGAGATAATGATGTAATCTTAACTTTGCATCTTTGCCATAGTCAAAACACAGGTTCGATCATCTGGTGCCCCTGCACCAACATTTTATTCGATTGGATTTGGTTGTGTATTCCTTTCTAGATGGCAGAAGGGGTAAGTCTAGATGTGATAGATTTTTGTTATTTTCTTTGATTGTTGGCCTGAGGCCTATTTATGATCTGCGTGTATAGTATTTGTTTTGGTCGTGTTGACTGAGGTATAGTGGGTCGTGTAGGCCTTGTATGTAAGTTTCATATTGTCATCCGTACAGGGGAGATGCTGTCGGATTTTTGTCTGGTGGAGACTCCCTCGGGGCATGACAATTTATTTGGTATCAGAGCGCCTAGGTTTTCGAGTTCCTAGGGGTTTTTGGATTTTTCGGAGTTCGCCACGTTTGGCAAGTTTTTGCGAGTCAATCTAGAAATTTTTGGATTGGTATGGATTTTCGACGATTTTTATGTTTCAGAAATTCGAGGTATTATTGACAAGGTCAATTTGGGGATTTGGCGACGACAGGACCTCTCCTGGCGGCAAAAAAAAAAGGTATGATGATTAATTTTATATGTTTTTACTTGTAGTAACATCTGTAATAATTTAACAGATATGAGACGAGGTGGGCATGCTCCTGCGCCAAGACGTGGTGCGGGGCGGCCACGCCAGAGGACCTTGAGATCTTTGGCGACGGAGTTGCCAGAAAGATCTACTGAGGGTGAGCATGTTGATCAGGGTCAGATTCCACATGGTGCTGCGGGAGTCGTGGATCCTCAGTCCTCGGCAGTTCCTCCTCCAGAGATACTCACTTTTGGGGTATCCGATGTACCAGTGGGAGACCCTGCTGCTACACACGGACACCGCCGAGGACTCTCTCGCAAACCCGACAGCCCATCGCTGGTGCCGACCCTCACTCGATCTACCACCGCTCGTGCAGGACACCATCTATAGTTGTTTTGCCAGCTCCTACGATGACCCCTACTCATCCTACTAATGTGGCTGCGGCACGAGCTTGGATTCTCAGTTTAGCAAAGTTGATGAAAAGCTGGTTCACCTTATTCAGCGGAGAGACTGATCCAAGCGTGGCTCAGTCTTGGATCGAGACTATAGAGCATACTTTCTTCTATATGGTCTGCTCCGAGTGGGAGAAGGCAGAGTTGGCGACCTTCCATTTACGAGGCAAGGCCGAGGTCTGGTGGGACACACAACGCTCGATCATCGACGAGCAGCAAATTACCTAGGAGAGATTCAGAGAGGCCTTTGACAGTCAGTACTTCCCATGGTCATATCAGATGATGCGCCATCAGGATTTTCTGAGTCTTCGATAGAATAATCACACAGTGATAGAGTATAATACAGAATTTAATAGGTTAGCTAGATTTTGTCCAGAGTTAGTCGCTAAGGACAGGTCGCGCATGATTCAATTTATTCAGGGACTAGATGGGCATCTTCAGGTCAAGATGGCAGGATTTGGTAGTTCTTCCTACCGAGAGGCATTGGATAGAGCTTTGTTGATCAAGTCGGCTCAACAGAGAGCTAATATTGACAGGAAGAGGAAACAGACAGAACGAACCATAGGACAGACCCAGCAGCCACAGACTACTGGACAGCAACAAAGTGGTCGCAGTCAGTTAGGTCAGAGTCACTCTGGGGCAACTAGCCGACCTCAGAAATCAGGACGATCTTCAGCTGGACCCTCCGGTCTTCTCAGCAGAGCCGGAGACCACTCACTAGTGACACATACTGTACATGTTGTGGATCGAGAGAGCATACCGTCTCAGCCTGCACCTTGGTGTTAAGACCCTTGGAATAGCTAGAGGGGGGGGGGGGGAGATTAGCGTAGATGAAATTTTCTCCCGTTTATGTCTACAATTTCGTTAGTGCGCAGCGGAAATAGAAATAATAAAAGCGATAACGAAATAGACAACAAGCTAACACAATGATATAACGTGGTTCGGAACCGCACGGTTCTTACTCCACGGATCGAGCTCTAAAGAGCCCTAGTGATGCACACGCACTCACTAATGATAAACACTCCTTCTCGACACAAGTTGGAGGAGGAGAAACTCCTTACAATAAATCTTACAACAGTAAGAATGAAATACAAGCAATATACAATGTAAATATGAAATACAAGTAAAGAAAAGACTTTACAACACTTGTTTTGATTGCTTGAATGCTTGGTTGCTTTCTTGCACTTGGAGACCTGATTTGCACCAACAAATCACCCCAATAGCCCTCAAGAACCGGTTGTCTTTTTCCTCCATCACGAGCTCCATATATAGCTTCAACCTGTGCTGGAAAAAGTCTATCAGTCGACTGATCGAGACCATCAGTCGACTGATGCCACTGTTGTCGTGAGACAACGGCTAGTTCCACGTTGGATAAGTCCAACGGAACTACTATCGATCGGTGATTGTGACCATCGGTCGGTGATGAAATCCTCACTCGATCGATCGAGTCTCGACTCCGATGCGTGGCGAATTCTCGAGCACGGTCGGTGATCACGATCGATCATTGCTCGAGCCATCGATCGGCCCCGCGACCTATGGCGTCAGCTAGGCCATAACCCACAGTCAAACCCTAGTTGACTCGGTCCAGTCGACTGCCACATGGCATCAGTCGACTGACACACCTCAAACATGAGGTTTTAACTCAAGTATGGTTCCCCCATACTTGCTAGACCACCCTTAGCCTAGACCTAAGCCTTCTAGTCACCTCCATCAGCCTCACGCCTCTCGGATCTCTCCAAGTCATCCATGACTTGTTCATCCATCGCGCTAGCCTTCAGGTGCTTCCGTCGGCTATGTCATGCTAACGGTGTCTACACCGCCAAGGCACATTGGACTTACGCCGCCAAGACTCCGCTTGGACTTTACGCCGCCAATCATTGGACTTATGCTGCCAAGACTCCCGCTTGGACTTTACACCGCCAATATCAAACCCTTGGACTTCTCAAATGCCAAGACTCAAGCTTGGACTTTCCCTTGCCAACCCATGTTGGACTTTCCATGCCAAGACCATGCTTGGACTTTCCTTGCCAACCCATGTTGGACTTTACATTGCCAAGTGTCCGACTTGGACTTTCCATGTCATATGTTTTTGTCGAAACATCAAAACACATCAAAACATCACTCGAGTCAAACTCGAGTCCTGGTCAATCGTGACCTGGGCCGATTGCACCAACAATCTCCCCCTTTTTGATGTTTGACAAAAACTAAACAAATAATTGAGTTAGAATACTAACTCAAATCCTTTACCAATTATCCCAAATGTTCTCCCCCAAACATTCTCCCCCTTTTTGACTAACATCAAAAAGGTTTTCTCTCCAAGGAGGTCAATGTCTCATGTCCCAATGAGATCTTACAATCTCCCCCTTGATCCAAAAATACCTAGGATGCCTACCATCTTCCTAGTGATAAGTCCCATATCACTCAAGAGAGGCAATCCTATTCACTCTCCCAATTTCCAAATTGGGTTTCTAAAAATCCATAAATTTCCCAAATTGATAACATTCTCCCTTTCAAGGAGAAAAACACATCCATCATCCCAAGATGGATATCTCCCCCTAAAGGCTTGCTCCCCCTTGACCATTGCACCAACAATGTCCTTGGGAAGTCCCTAAGCCAATAGGAACTCTAAACCATCAAAATTAAGGTTAGAAGTTCAACATTGAACTTTCCACACCTTAAAATTGATACAAACCCTAAACAACTCTCCTAATCCATATCCAATAGCTTTTCACCCTTTATAATGCTTCCTAAAGCATATCCTAGGGTTAGGAGTGGTTAGGGACCTTTGCCATGGCTGAACACGGACTAACCAAACTTAGTTTTCCGAAATCAGCCTTGGCAGTTGACTCTGTCAGCTACGATTATTGCCACACTCATCGATCATTGCCACTCAGGCGATCGGTGATAACTGAAATTTTTGAATTTCAGTTATCAGAATCGAGTTTCAGAAAATCATAACTAATTATACGTATATCGAAAAATCACGAAATTTGATACGTATAATACCTATGACCAATACAATGGGTGAAAAATGTTTGAAAATTATTTTACCCATAAAATAGTGAATTTGATACAAAACTCAAAACCATTGAAATTTTCAATGTTTTGGCCCTATTTTGTATCAACTTCATCAATGGTGATTGCTATCAAAAGATAGACTTCACCAAGGTTTTCTAAAATGATTTTAAAATGTTTTCAAGACCTTATCTTGGATCATATTCCTTGGGCTCTATGTGTGTGACTTGTACACGAGCTCTCCTAATGATCCACAACTAAAATTAGATGAGTTTTAGTTCATCTAGATGCAAAAACTATGCACCTTGAACTTAGCTCATATCCTAGCATCTCACATGTATCTATGGTGTATAAATACACATACATGTCAATTAGATGTGAGATGTGGGTTTTGTTCTTTTAATCTAGGGTTTCATGCATTTTTCTAAGGCAACCCTACTTGATTCCCTTATAAATGGGACTCCAAGTCATGCCATTGTCCTTAAATCAATTTCAATCAAATTATCTTAAATGCATGAGTGATTATGGCATTAGAGATGATATAGATAAACACATGCTCATAATCATGATGTCATGACATAATATGAAATCTAAAAACACATGACATTTAATCCTTAATCCTAAACATGTACATGACATATAGAATGATTAAAAATAAGCATGATGTCATGGCATGTTATATGGCAAACAAAGCATGGCATATAAAATATATAGGTATAGTAATACCTAAATTTTAATATCAATTGCCATTTCATATAATTAATTATATTTTGCCATATTTCTATTTTTCTCCCAAGTGTGCCAAAAACCCAAAATGGCACACTAACCTCTAAACCTAAATTGTGCCAATTTTGATCATTTTATCAAACTTCTCAAGTAATATTGGCACATCCTAAAAACTTTTAGGATTATAATTCAAATCTATTTCCAAGGTATCCATAACCTTGAAAATAACCTAAAGTGCCACCTTTGCCATGGTTGAGTTAACTACTCATCCATTTAAGGTTGGCACATCCTAACCCATCTAGCGTGAATCAATCACGCTCTTAGGAACCCAAAACCTATTGGAGCTCCTAGGGTTAATTAGGTATTCCTTAGGGATAACCTCCCTAGATACCTTCCTAATGACCTTCCTAGGCTTATTAGCCTTGGTCATTTTGGTCTTGCCTAGGTTAACCTTAGGGATTGCCTCCCTAACAACCTTCTTAGTGGCCATCCTAGGTTTCTTCGAAACCATGGCCAATAGGCACACACCTTGGTCAACTCTAGGGATGACTTCCCCATTGACCTTGGTCTTCCTAGACCTAGTTAGTGTTCCATAGTCAAATGGAACACTATGGTAAGCCACCTTAGGCTTAGGTTTTTGACCCAAATCCTTCTTGCCTTTGGTTGACTTTTGTCTTTTAGATCCTACTTGTTGACTTTGATTATTTGACCTAAAAGTTTGACCAATAGACCCTTGCATTTGATTTTGCATAATGTTGAGGGTCTTTTCAAGTTTTTCAAGCCTTGACCTCAAGGCTTGATTTTCCTTTTCTAATATCTCAATTTTTAATTTTTCATTTTCTCTTGAGATATTTCTATTTCTAGGCATATGTCTAGATTCCTTAGCATTAAAGCCTAGATGTTCTCCTATTTTCTTAATGCTTTCCTTAGGTAATATATTTTTAGGGACATTAGTCCCAAATTTCTTCTTATTTCCTAAGTGAACACTCTTAGCTCCTAGGCAAATATATCTATTATTTCTAGCATGCTTTTCATGCACAATAGCAAGACTATTAAAATTATTCATAGCATGCTTCTTATCCCTAGAAATTGAAGGTGCATTAATAAATTTTACCTTAGGGTTTGTCTTGGAGGCTCCCCCTACTTGTGTTGCTCCTTCTTGCCCTTTCTTCTTTCCCCTTGGACATTGACCCCGATAATGTCCCTTTGAGTTGCACTTGAAGCATATGATGTGCTCCTTGCCTTTAGGTGTTGGGGAACCGGCATCCTTGACTTTTGGTGCCGGTGGAGCTTTCTTGACTTTCTTTGGGCACTTGCTTTTGTAGTGCCCGGTTTCCCTACACTCAAAACATATTATATGCATTTTATTATTAACACATATGTTTGAGTTACCTAGGGTAGTGGTGGAGGCCGGAGTTGGATTTTGAGCTTCCTCATCTTGACCGGATGTTGAAGGCTCTTCTTGAGGTTGCTCCGGTATAGAGGATGGTCTTTCCTCCTCAATCCTAGAAGTGGATGCTCCTTCCACTTCTTCCACCTCTGCTTTCTCCGATCCGGAAGTTGACTCCATCTCATCTTCCGATTCCTCACTTTCACTAGAGGATGAGCTCTCTTCATGGAATCTTGCCAATTTCCTCCATAGCTCCTTGGCATACGTGTAATCCCCTAGCTTGCACAAAATATCATTAGGAATTAAATCTTCCAAAAGTTTCGTTACCTTAACTTCGGTCTTGAGCTTTTGGCGTTGCTCTTGGGTCCACTTTTTCAATTTTAGGACATTCCCCTTCTTATCCCTAGGGGGTTCAAGGCCTTCAACGAGGATGAACCAATCCTCTATGTTCATCATCAAGAATGTTTCCATTCTTGCTCTCCATGCCGGAAAATCTTCTCGATCATATGGAGGTGGAGTGTTGATTTCCCATCCAAGCTTGTCTTGGAATTCCATCTTCACCCTCTAGCCTTTTGCCTTAGCTCCCGGTTGTTAATCCGTAGAAGAGCCCCGGGCTCTGATACCACTTGTTAAGATTGGAAATGGCTAGAGGGGTGAATAGCGTCAATGTAATTAGCGATCGCGTTTGTGTCTACAATTTCGTTAGTCGTAGCGAGATAGAAATATCGCGATAACGAAATAGACAACAAGCTAACACAATGATATAACGTGGTTCGGAACCGCACGGTTCCTACTCCACGGATCGAGCTCTAAAGAGCCCTAGTGATGCACACGCACTCATTAATGATAAACACTCCTTCTCGACACAAGTCGGAGGCGGAGAAACCCCTTACAATAAATCTTACAACAGTAAGAATGAAATACAAGCAATATACAATGTAAATATGAAATACAAGTAAAGAAAAGACTTTACAACACTTGTTTTGATTGCTTGAATGCTTGGTTGCTTGCTTGCACTTAGAGACCTGATTTGCACCAACAAATCGCCCCAATAGCCCTCAAGAACCGGTTGTCTTTTTCCTCCATCACGAGCTCCATATATAGCTTCAACCTGTGCTGGAAAAAGTCTATCAGTCGACTGATCGAGACCATCAGTCGACTGATGCCACTGTTGTCGTGAGACAACGGCTAGTTCCACGTTGGATAAGTCCAACGGAACTACTATCAGTCGACTGATTGTGACCATCAGTCGACTGATGAAGTCCTCACTCGACCAGTCGAGTCTCGACTCCATTCTGTGGCCGAATTCTCGAGCACCAGTCGACTGATCACACGATCAGTCGACTGCTCGAGCCATCAGTCGACTGCCAACCTATGGCAGTCGACTGCTAGGCCATAACCCACAGTCAAACCCTAGTTGACTCGGTCCAGTCAACTGCCACATGGCATCAGTCAACTGACACACCTCAAACATGAGATTTTAACTCAAGTATGGTTCCCCCATACTTGCTAGACCACCCTTAGCCTAGACCTAAGCCTTCTAGTCACCTCCATCAGCCTCACGCCTCTCGGATCCCTCCAAGTCATCCATGACTTGTTCATCCATCGCGCTAGCCTTCAGGTGCTTCCGTCGGCTATGTCATGCTAACGGTGTCTACACCGCCAAGGCACATTGGACTTACACCGCCAAGACTCCGCTTGGACTTTACGCCGCCAATCATTGGACTTATGCTGCCAAGACTCCCGCTTGGACTTTACGCCGCCAATATCAAACCCTTGGACTTCTCAAATGCCAAGACTCAAGCTTGGACTTTCCCTTGCCAACCCATGTTGGACTTTCCATGCCAAGACCATGCTTGGACTTTCCTTGCCAACCCATGTTGGACTTTACATTGCCAAGTGTCCGACTTGGACTTTCCATGTCATATGTTTTTGTCGAAACATCAAAACACATCAAAACATCACTCGAGCCAAACTCGAGTCCTGGTCAATCGTGACCTGGGCCGATTGCACCAACACTTGGGACAGTCAGTTTGCTATTATTGCAAACTGCCTGGACAGCTGAGCCGAGATTGTTCATTGAAGGCTCAGCATGTGGCTTCAGGGTTTCTATCCAGGGAGGGCGATTTGCATCGATGCAGGACTCGAAGATGGGGCAAGCAGCCAAACCTTCACTGCGCCCGTGAGGAGGCGACTTCCTCTTGATAGTCGCCTATGGCATGCATGGGCGAGTACTCGATGCGTCTACAATGTCACGGTGGTTACATCTTTCAGGACCTCAGTATCATGTGCAACCCCAACCACTGATGCATAGATCGTAGCCTCGACCAGCGATTGATGTCAGCAACCCACCACTGGTTCAGACGGTACCGCAGCCTCGGCAATACCAGTCGCAACCTTCATATCAGCCTTCGTATTAGCCTTCATATCAGCCTTCGTATCAGTCTCAGGCCCAGACACAGCCACCTCTGGCAGTGCTACCACCTCCACCGGAGACTAGGCGGATTCATGCGATTACTAGAGAGGATGCGCAGCGAGCCAACGAATCCATTTTTCGTGGTACGATTTCACTTTATGCATTTTCAGCTATTATGCTAATTGATACTGGCAGTTCGCATTCCTTTATTTCTTGTGCATTTATGAGAGAGATTGGTAGACTACCTACTATTAGATCACAACGATTAATCGTCTCCCTGCCATCTAGTGATACATTGGATGTTACCCAGGAGGTCCGAGGTTGTCCCTTAGATTTCGATAACATCATACTTACTGTAAATTTATTGGTACTGGACATGGTCGAGTTCGACATTATCCTTGGCATGGATTGGCTATCAGTATATCATGCCACAGTCGATTGTCAAATGAGGGTGGTCACATTCCGACCTCCGAACCAACCCTCGTGGGATTTCACGAGCATTTGGGACGATGACATATCGATCATTTCTGCGATTCAGGCTCAGAAGCTTTTATTGTACAGTTGCCAGGGTTTTCTATTATCTATGATCAATGTAGAAGACAGTGGTGACTCTCAGATCGCTGACATTCCTATTGTCCGAGAATATCCGGATGTCTTTCTAGAGGAGTTACTGGGCCTGCCTCTCAGAAGGCAAGTGGAGTTCACGATTGAGTTAATTCCTGGGACATCGCCGGCATCGAAAGCTCCTTATCGTATGGCCCCGAGAGAGTTGGACGAGTTAAAGGTCCAGCTCCAGAAGCTTTTAGACAGAGGTTTTATTCGCCCTAGCGTATCTCCCTTGGGTTCTCCGGTTCTCTTCGTAAAGAAGAAAGATGGTTTGATGAGATTATGCATCGACTACAGGTAGTTGAACGTCGTCACCATCAAGAATAAATATCCCTTGCCACATATTGAGGACTTGTTTGATCAGCTTAGAGGTACATCAGTATATTCTAAGATTGATCTGTGATCCGGATATCATCAATTAAGGGTTAGAGACTCTGACATTCAGAAGACAGCGTTCCGTACCAGATATGGACACTATGAGTTTTTAGTAATGCCATTTGGGCTTACCAATGCTCCAGCGGTATTCATGGATTTGATGAACCATGAATTTATGGATTTCCTAGATCGGTTCTTCATTGTCTTTATTGACAACATTCTGGTCTATTCTCGTTCTGAAGAGGAACACGCGCAGCATCTTCGCCTTGTTTTGGATAGGCTCCGACAGAAGCGACTCTATGCGAAGTTCAATAAGTCCGCATTCTGGTTACCCTTAGTCGGTTTTCTGGGACATGTGGTTTCTAGTAGAGGCATTTTAGTTGACCCCTAGAAGATCGAGGCTGTCACTAGTTGGGAGCAACCGAAATCAGTTCAGGAGGTTCACAGTTTCTTAGGCTTGGTCGGTTATTATAGATGGTTCGTTGAGGGTTTCTCAAGCATTGCTATGCCGTTGACACGCCTTACCAGGAAGGGCGTGAAGTTCACGTGGTCAGAGGAGTGTGAGACTAGTTTCCAGGAGTTGAAGAAGAGACTGGTGTCAGCGCCGATTCTGGTATTGCCATCAGGGGACGACGGTTTCATCCTTTATACTGATGCGTCTCTCCAGGGTTTAGGCGTAGTACTGATGCAGCACGGCAGGGTGGTCTCTTATGCTTCTCGCCAGCTGAAGGAGCATGAGAAAAACTACCTAGTTCATGATCTAGAGTTAGCCGCTATTATCTTTGCCTTGAAGATTTGGAGGAATCATCTGTATGGTATTACATTTGAGATTCTCATTGATCATAAGAGTCTCAAATATCTATTTACGCAGAAAGAACTCAATCTCAGACAGAGGAGATGGATGGAGTTCCTGAAGGATTATGACTGTACCATTAGCTACCACCCAGGGAAAGCCAATGTGGTTGCCGATGCACTTAGCCAGAAGTCCCGAGGGACTTTAGCTTCCTACCGAATTTTAGTCACAGATTTGATTCAGGGTTTCTCTGAGTTGGGCCTTGAGGAGTAGGGACCGACAGAGTAGGGTGTTCTTGTTACCATGGTTGCTCAGTTGTCTATCCGAATGAGAGTCCGAGAAGCTCAGGCCAGTGATCAGCACTTGCAGTTTATTGGCAGCCAGATAACCTCTGGACAATAGACTGAGTTCACCCGAGATGACGAAGGTATAATTTATTTCTGGGGCAGATTATGCGTACCTCCGTCTCACCCGGTCATGGAGGAGTTACTTCAGGAGGCTCATCGCTCTCGATTTACGATCCACCCAGGTGAAACCCGCATGAATCGAGATTTAAAGCATTTGTATTGGTGGAACGACATGAAGAAAGACATCGCAGATTTTGTTGCTAGATGTCTCATTTGTCAACAGGTGAAAGCTGAGCACCAGAGACTAGCCGGACTACTTCAGAGGATTCCTATTCCTGAGTGGAAGTGGGATCACATTATCATAGATTTTGTGGTGGGTTTGCCTAGGACACGGCAAGGCCATGACGCGATTTGGGTAGTCGTTGACCGATTAACCAAATCCGCACACTTCTTAGCGATTCAGAAGACCAACTCTTTGGATCGTTTGACAGAGTTATATTATCGGGAGATCATCATATTCCATGGTGTTCTTTTGAGCATTATATCAGATAGAGATCCCCGGTTCACGTCTCGGTTCTGGTAGAGTCTGCAGCAGGCCTTAGGCACGCAGCTTCATTTTATTACTGCATTCCATCCGCAGATAGATGGACAGTCTGAGCGGACCATTCAGATACTAGAGGATTTGCTGAGGTCCTGTGTTATAGATTTCGGGGGCAACTAGGAGGACCACTTGTCGTTAGTGGAATTCACCTACAATAACAACTATCATTCGGCTATCCAAATGGCCCCGTTTGAAGTATTGTATGGTAGACAATGTCGTACACCCACCCTCTGGGAGGAGGTTAGGGAGGCCCAGTTGCTAGGACCCCAGAGAGCTCAACATGAGGTAGAGTTGGTCCGTACTATCAGACGTAGGATGACAGAGGCACAGGATCACTAGAAGAGTTATGCAGATCGGAGACGGAGACCTCTGGTGTTCTCTATTGGTGATCATGTATTCCTTCGAGTATCACCCACGAAAATGGTGAAGAGATTTGGCCTCCGTGGTAAGCTAGCTCCTAGATACATTGGTCCATTTGAGATTTTGGAGAGGATCGGAGCAGTCGCTTAGCGTCTAGCGCTACCACCATCTTTGATGGGTATTCATGATGTGTTCCATGTGTCCATGCTGAGGAAGTATGTGCCAGACTCTACACATATTCTGTCAGATGTGTCAGGTTCCATTCAACCTGATGCTACTTATGCAGAGGTTCCGGTAGGATTCTGGATCACAAGGAACGACGGTTGCGGAACAAGATTGTGCAACTTGTCAAGGTCAGATGGAGTCACCACACCGATGAGGAGGCTACTTGGGAGCTTGAGGAAAAGATAAGAGCTCAATATCCCCACCTGTTTACTTAAGGTACGTGAGATATGTTTTCAGTACTTGTGGTATTTCTTACTCGTTATGCATCTGAGTAGGAAATTTGGGGACCAAATTTTTAATTAGTGGGGGAGAATGTTAAATACAGAAAATTTAAAATACTAAATTAAATGACCAAAAAAATTAAGAAAAATAATCTTAGAAAATTTTCTGGATTTTTAGGGAATTTTAGGAATTTTTCTTTTATTAAACAGGTTTGTGGAGAATATAAAAGTAGAATTAAATTAATAAGGTGTTAAATTAAAACCTAGGTTTTTATTTATTTATAAAGGGGTAGTTCGGATTATTAGGGATCTGTTAGTGCATATAAGATCCACATATCTCCACAATGGTATGATATTGTCCACTTTGGGCCCAAGCCCTCATGGTTTTGTTTTTGGGCTTTACCCAAAAGGCCTCATGCCAATGGAGATATCTTTTTTCTTATAAGCACATGATCTTTTCCATGTCTTACCAATGTGGGACTTTGATTGTATTCCCCATACTCCCAACAATCCCCCCCTCAAACGAAGGACCACATTGGGCCCCCCCCTCAAGTCTATCCCTCCTCGAAGGATTTTCTCTGCTTGATGTCCGATCTTCAACCCACCAGGACTTCCTGCCAGTTGTTCGGTCCCCCCGACCCAACTAGACTTCCTTCCTGATGTCTGGTTCTCTTGATCCGGACGTGGGAGCTCAACTTCCTTCGTTCGAGGTTCATGGCTTGACATGGACCACGGCTCTGATACCAATTGTTAGTGCATATAAGATCCACATATCTCCACAATGGTATGATATTGTCCACTTTGGGCCCAAGCCCTCATGGTTTTGTTTTTGGGCTTTACCCAAAAGGCCTCATGCCAATGGAGATATCTTTTTTCTTATAAGCACATGATCTTTTCCATGTCTTACCAATGTGGGACTTTGATTGTATTCCCCATACTCCCAACAGGATCTATCCCAGTTTTCCTCGTGCACAGGTTTTTTTTTCTCCCTCGCGACCCAAAATCCTTAACTTCTTCTTCTTCTTCGCGATTCGCGAATCCCTCTCTCCGCGAACCCTTCTCTTCGCCGTGCCACAGCTAGCAGCCACGACTTTGTGGCCACCGCTGCTTCGCCCTACCCTGTGCCCAGGCCGTCGCTCTTCTCCGCCACTCCGCAGCGCCCGGCTCCTCTGCCACTGACGTCGCCGGTTCGCCGCCCCCTTCGCGCTGCTTCACACGAGTCATGTGTCCTGCCACCGTGCGTCCGATGCCGCCAGGGCCAGTGGTTGGGACCACCTGCCGTCCATCATCGACCACTGTGAACCGTGCCCGGCTGCGCTACCATCGCAGTCGTAGCACACGCGAGCCATTGTCGACCGCGTCTGCAGCGCCGCTGTCCGCCATCAACCGCACTGGTGAGATGGGATCTTGATTATTTTGCTGTAGGTGATGAATTACGTTAGTTGATTAGGAATTTATTTGGGTAATTAGATTGGTATAATTAATTGATAAATTAAAAGCCATAGGATTTTATTTATTTGACTTAGGTTGTTAAAATGCGTATTTAATTGATTAATTAGCTTATGATTAATTAATCAAAATTTTGGTCAATTGATTTAGTGGGCTAGAATAATTGTATGAATATTTTTGGTAGGAAAAGATTAATAAGATAGTTAAAATATTGGCAATTAAATTGGATAACTGATAGTTGAGTTAACGATGGCTTAATTATAACAGAGTTGGGATTGGTCTAAATGAGTAATTAGCTAATTAATGGACTAATTAGATTATTAACTAAATCTGAATTACGTATGAAATCTGTTTAACTTGTTAACTAGGTTAATGGAAGTTAATATGATTAATTTAACTAATCTAATTAAATTGAGGAATTTAGTTACTTAGTTAGATTGGTATAAATGATTCACTAAGTTAATAGTAACTTTGTTATATGCAGGTTTCGATCACGAGACAGGTCCACGGGCATGACGATTTCATTTTACGAGCATTTAATCAGGCGGGTATTTTGACTTATCTTTTAGATATAGTCATGTTGATATGCTAGTTAGTTATAGCTTGCAATAATTTTTATGTTTAACTGCCTTGTATGTTATTGTGTCTACTTGATGCATGCATTTGATCAGATTTTAGTTATACCTTTCCTGTTTTATTTGGATCATTGATATGTACCTATTTGTTGTGCATATTATTCGGAGACATATTTTAGTTGGTGTTACATGCTTTAGTGTCATGCACCATCTTGCATGATTGCATGCTAGCTGGACGTGGTTCCTTTATAGTTGAGCCCGCAGCCAGTTACATGGTCTGCATACACTGTCACTCATGGGTTAGTGGTACATCAGGAGGGTGTGTGCAGTAGCTCTATCAGGATCCGCTGGTCCACTCATGGGTAGCGATGAGGCAGCGTGGTAGCAGGCAAGGATCCCTCCTCTGGTCTACGACACCAAGAGATGAGAGCTTTGCTCCCCCACTCTGTTTGGGGCAGGAGGATAGGTGTACTCTGACAGCATCATGTCCACTCGGTCACTCAGGAGCAGTGATGACAGAGTGCACAGTTGTTATAGCCCTACCCACTCGGCTTCACCATCGCGTGTGAGGCGGCTGACTGGCGTCAGGGGTGACCATGTCATTTGCATCGCATGTATTTTGCATGGATGACATTTGTATTGTGTTTGCTACATTTTGATTGCTGCCTTGGATGTTGCATATGATTGTCATGCATACAGGATACATATTTGTATTTGGTCTGGCGACTATATTTCTGCTAGTATGGCACATGCTCCTATATCAGGATAGGAGATTCAGGTAAGTACAGTTTTTTCATATTTCTTTCTTGCATATCCTATATATGAGACTGTACGGGCATGATTATTATTGTTAGTTATATCTTACTATGCATATCGACTATTATCCGTAGAGTTCATTGAACTTACCCCGTTGTTTTATATCTATTTCAGGATGAAGCTATCAAGAGAGTTCAACTGCCAAACCCCCTCATCATGATAGTTTTCTTGTTATTTGATTTATGATTTTGGTATTGGCTAAAAGATATGTTTAGGACTGGTGTTTGATTTATGTACTCGTAGATGTTTTAGTGATATTTGGTATGTCCTTATGGACCTCTATGTTGGATCGATATGTGCGCTAGAGGGGGGTGAATAGCATTCGTAAAAACTTTTCTTTTCGACGATTAAAACCAAGTACACAGCGAAAAACTAAAAGACAAACACAAGAAAGACACAAAGCTTTTTTACTTGGTTCATAGCCCACCGACTGCTAATCCAAGGCCCTACGATCCTTGATCGCTTCCGAAGGGCAATCACTAAAAGTCTCTTCCTCGTTGGAGGTAAGAGACAAGACGATTACAATGATTATAAGGCCGGTTACAACCTTACCGGTCCTTAAACAAATTAAGTACAGAAAGATAATAATAATACCGACAATTAATTAGAAGATGACGCACGGTCGGAGTAGCGTTGTAGAGAGCACGAGCACTTGGGAGATTCTTGAATTTGGGTGTGAGTCCTCCCCTCCTTTTATGGATTTGTGCCTTGGAATTTGTCTCGATCCAGATCCAAAACTCGTGGATCTTATCTTGAGGTGGCGGCTTTTCTTATCTTGAGGTGGCGGCTTATCTTATCCTGAGGTGGTGGCATCAATCTCTATCTCTTTGACCTTGTGCACTGGGTTGATTCGTCGACATCAGTCGACTGATCCTCTTAGCAGTCGACTACTGACATCTCCAGTTGACTGCTGCACTTGAGAATTCCTGCAATACAAGATTAGCACAATAGATGCATAATGCCATGCAGTGTGACAGTCCTTTGACTATCCGATCTCGACTTCAGCATTCCTCTGGAAGCCTTAGTCGGATCGACGCCTAGGATTGTCCTCTAACCGAGGACGTGTCTTTACCACCGCTCCACACATGGAGCTTATCTTTGGTCCTCTTGACCTGTCGTTTAGCTTTTGGTCACCATCGAGGTACCTTGACTCCCCGAGGTTCTCCTGGTGTCGCCCGACCACCACGGTTTCTCAACTTGAGATTCTCCGGATGTCGCTCGACCTTTGGCTTAGCTTAAACACTTCCTGCACACTTAGCATATCGCATGAGACAACAAAATAGCTTAACTTTGAATCTTTGTCATCATCAAAACCAAGGTTCGATTATCTAGTGCCCCTGCACCAACACTCTATTCAGATTTTTATTCGATTGGATTTGGTTGTGTATTCTTGTCCAGATGGCAGAAGGGGTAAGTCTAGATGTGATAGACTTTTGTTATTTTCTTTGATTGTTGGCCTGAGGCCTATTTATGATCTGCGTGTGTAGTGTTTGTTCCAATCGTGTTGACCGAGGTATAGTGGCCCGTGTAGGTCTTGTATGTAAGTTTCATATTGTCACCCGTACAGGGGAGATGTTGCCGAATTTTTATCTGGTGGGGACTCCCTCGGGGCGTGACATGCTGAGTATAGTTGTAGTTTTTGATTGGATCATTATGTTATACCACTAGTGTGAGTGATGAATATAATTGTAGGTTTGATTGTTGTATTACTTATGGATTGTCATGTGTGGTGGCGTAGCCATGTGTGGTGGCATAGCCATGTATGGTGGTGTATATGTGTGAGATACAAATTGCTCATGCATTGCCATGTGTGGTGGCATAGTCATGTGTGGTGGAATAGCCATGTGTGGTGGCATATATGTATATGATACATATTGCATATGCATTGCCATGTGAGGTGGCGTAGCCATGTGTGGTGGCATATATATATGCATGTGATACATATTGCATATGTCGTGAGATGTTGCATTTGGATGAGCTATGATTGTTGCATCTGGTTATACATTGTCATACATGTCATTTACATATTGCATATTGTTATATGGTGCTCAAATGATTATGACCTGTATTTATGTGTGATACTGCATTGGATAGATTAGGTTGGTATATAACCGTTGATTAATCTTATGATATCATGTAGGATGGATTAGTTTGGTTACTATATTTGATTATACGTTGTTCATATGATTATGAGTTGATCACAGGTGTGATGTTGTTCATACATGTTATTTGTATGTGTTACGTTGTTATATATTTGTTCAGGTTGTCATGAGTTGTGTCATTGCAGACTTTCAGGTATGTCAGTATATTACATTATATCTAGTGATCAATTTGGTATATGCGTTGATTATATTTATATTGCTGGTTATTCATTATTACCTTTAAGACTGTATACCTGTTGATCTCCACATGTTATATGTAGTTCATGCACTATCTTTTATATATCATTGATTCTTATACTCACCACCACATACCTTGGGTTTTCCTATCGCCCAGGTAGTAGGTAGAAGTTTCCTTGGATGCTCGGAGCTCCACCAGCTGATCCCATCTCACATACCAAGTGTTTGGATTTTATTCCATATTGATGTTGTATTATGATGGATTGTATGTTTTAGAGTTTATTCTATATCGTTTCCGCATTTTGGTATATATGGTTATGTTGTTATGTATTTGACCTTTATTATGATTTGGTTTGGATGTTAGTTTCGATTATATTTTCTTGTTGTGTCAAAGTTGTACTGGTATGCATATTTGAGTCCTAGTATTTCTATTACTTGACAATGTTATTTCACTTTGATTTATAGCTTGTGTGTACCAGTAGCTATTTGGGCCTTGTATCGAATTTGTTTCTTATATTGTCACAAGAGGGTACCGTTCAGATGACGGACAAATATACTCTCGAGGTGTGACAATAGGTCTAGACAACCAAAGAGGATTAGGTGACCTGAAGGGCACATCATCGAGTCGTTGTGAGCAGATATCTCTTGGAGTCTATTACATCAGCGCCCAAGCACCCAAAAGTGCTTTTAGGTGATTAGGGTCAAGATAATGTTATGCAATGGGCTAACAATAACAGCTGAGTTGGGGTTGCCTAAAAGACATCTAGATGACCGAAAGAGCACTTTATATATGGGTCGATGGGGGACCTCTCTAACAAATCAATTTGATCAAAGATCACTTAGTTATAGTTTTTCAAATGCTCTAGTTTGGTCGATCTATCATTAGGTAACTCTATTTTTGTTTTTCGATATATGTTGGTGCAATCGGCCCATGTCATGATTGACCAAACTCGAGTTTGACTCGAGTGATATTTTGATGTTTGACAAAAACATATGACAATGTGATTGTTATAGTAAAGTCCAAGTCATGGGGACTTGACATGGAAAGTCCAAGTGGGACACTTGGCATTGGGAAAGTCCAAGTCTTGAGTACTTGGCACGTAAAATCCAAGCATGGGTCTTGGCAAGGGAAAGTGCAACATGGGTTGGCAAGGAAAGTTCAAGCATGCGTCTTGGCAAAGGAAAGTTCAAACTTGAGTCTTGGCATTTGGAAAGTCCAAGAGGAATATTGGCAGCGTAAAGTCCAAGCGGGAGTCTTGGCAGCATAAGTCCAATAGTTGGCGGTGTAAAGTCCAAGCGGAGTCTTGGCAACGTAAGCCCAATGTACCTTGATGGCGTAGATACCATTAGCATGACAATAGCCGATGGAAGCACCTGAAAGCTAGCGTATGGATGAATAAGTCATGGATGACTTAGAGGGATCCGATAGGTGCGAGGCTGACGGAGGTGGCTAGAAGGCTTAGGTCTAGGCTACGAGTGGTCTAACAAGAATGGAGGTACCATACATGGGTTAAAACCTCATGTTTGAGGTGTATCAGTTGACTGGGACTATGGTCAGTCGACTGATGAGAGTCAACTAGGGTTTGACTACGGGAAGTGCCCTGACAGTCGACTGCCATAGTTGGGCAGTCGACTACTGGCCTAACCAGTCGACTGATGGTCGAGATTTCGGGCACAGAAGGCTCTCTAGTCGAGTGATCGGCCCGAACACTCGACTAATTGAGCCATCAGTCGACTGATGGATATGATCAGTCGACTGATGGTCTGTTCGTTGGAACTTATCCAATGTGGCACATGTCGTTGTCTTACAACGGCTATAGGGGCAATCGACTGATTAGTTGACTTCTAGGCGAAATCCAGCCCAAGGAGCAGCTTTAAAGGGAGCTCGTGGAGAAAGGATTTGGAATGGTTCTTTGAGGAGTTTAGGGGTGAATTGCTGGTGTAATTCAGGGTCTCCAAGTGCGACTCAAGTAACCAAACAAGCAAGCTTCCAAAAGATCGATTGTAAAGTTTTCTTTGCATTTCTTTTATTGTATTTCATTGTAATAGCTTATATTCAATTCTTATTGTTGTAAGAATACTTGTACGAGGTTTCTTTGCCACCGTATTATTCCGAGGAGTTATTTGTTATAGTGGTGTGTGGTTGCATTGCTAGGGCTCTTACGAGCCTAATCCGTGGAGTAGGAACTATTCGGTTCCAAACCACGTTACATCGTCTTGTCGTGTGATTGTGTTTGTTCATTTTGTATTGTATTATTTCTATTTCTGCTGCGTATAACACATTTTGTAGCAAGCACGATCGAGATCCATCGACATACGACGACGTGCTATTCACCCCCCCCCCCCTCTAGCAGTCACGAAGATCTCTACAATTGGTATCAGAGATAGGAGCTCTTCTATGGACTAACACCCGGGAGCAAAGACGCTAGAGGGAAGATGGATTTTAAAGAAAGACTAGGGTGGGACGTCAACACACCTACCCCGTACAATTTCTATGGACAAGAAGGATTCAACCAATGGAAGACAAGAATTGAAGACTTCCTGATGATGAGGGATTTTGAGGAGTGGTCCGCCTTGATGGAAGGATTTGAATATCCAAGAGGACCAAAAGGTGGATACCTCAAGAAGAAGAGATGGACCGAAGAGCAATTCCAAGCCTTCAAGAAAAATGATAAGGTAATGAAATTTTTGATTGATTTAATACCTACAATATTGTGTCTAGTTTAGGGGATTACATGAATGTCAAGGAACTTTGGAGCGAAGTGGCAAAGTTCCATGAAGGCACATCACCGGTCCAAGAAGTCGAAGAGTGCTCATCGGCTCAATCGGAGGAGACCGAGGAAGCAAGCACATCATCCTCACAAGTAAGTGAGGATTCGAAAGTTGAAGAGGAGTCGACATCCGAATCAGTAGAGGAGGTGGAATTGAAAGAAGTCTCCACCTCTAGGATTGAGAGGGAGGAGATTAGATCTCTAGGTCAAGGGCAAGAGCAAGAAGAGTCATCTACTTCGAGGAGAAGTGATGTACAAGCTCAAGAGACCCTCACCACCACCCTAGGTAACTCAAACACTTTAATTCAAAATAAAATCCATATTATATATTTTGAGTGTAGGGAGTATGGGCATTACAAGAGTAAATGCCCTAAGAAAGTTAAGAAGACTCGTCTGACACCAAAAGTCAACGAAAAAGTCAAGGATGCCAATGCCCCCACTAGAAGAAGCAAGAAGCACATCATTTGCTTCAAGTGCCAACAACCGGGGCATTTTAGGAGTCAATGCCCTAGGGTGAGCAAGAAGGTCAAAGAATGAGCTACACGTGTAGGAGGAGCCTCTAAGGCAAACGCTAAGGTATATTTTAATACACCTTCTTTAATTTATAGGCAAAAGCATGCTTTTAATTCACTTGCAATTCATCATGAAAAGCATGCTAGTAGAAATAATAAATTTTATTGTCTAGGTGCTAAGAGTGTCAACCTTAGGAATAAGGAGAAATTTGGGACTAATATCCCTAAAAAAATTTTACCTAAGGCAAGTATTAGGAAAATTGAGGACCACCTATGTTTTAACCCTAAATGGACTAAACATATGCCTAGGAAAAATAATGTCCAAAGAATAGATGAAAGATCAAAAATTAGACAATTAGAGCTAGAAAACCAAGCCTTGAGGTTAAGGCTTGAGAAATTAGAAAAGACCCTTGCAAAAATACAAAATCAAATTCAAGGGTCAAAGGATCAAAAATCTAGGTCTAAGAGTCAAAACCTAGGTTTTAGGAGACAAAAGTCCACCAAGGGAAAGAAAGATTTGGGTTACAAACCTAAGCCCAAGGAGATCTATCACAATGTTCCATTTGATTATGGAACTCAAACTAGGTCTAGAAAAACCAAGATTACTAGAGAAGTCATCCCTAAGGGTAACCAAGGTGTGTGCCTAGTGGCTAGGGTTTCAAAGAAACCTAGGGAGACCACTAAGAAGGTTACAAGGGGAGTGACCCTTAGAGTTAACCTAGGTAAGACCAAGATGACCAAGGCTTCTAAGCCTAGGAGGGTCATTAGGAGGGCATCTAGGGAAGTTGTCCCTAGTGAATACCTAGTAAACCCAAGGAGCTCCAATAAGTATTGGGTTCCTAAGAGCGTGATCGATTCACGCTAGATGGATTTAGGTGTGTCAATCTTGAATGGATAGGTAGTTAATATAACCATAGTAAAGGTGGCATTTTAGGTTATTTTCAAGGTTATGGATACCTTGAAAATAGGTTTGATTTTAAATCCTAAAAGATTTTGGGATGTGCCAATATATATTCTTGGGAGTATGAAAAATCAATCAAATTGGCATAAATTAGGTTTAGAGATTGTAGTGTGTCATTTTGGGTTTTTGGCATACTTGGGAGATAATTGACAATATGGCAAAATGGACTTAATAATAATAAATGACAATTAACTTTAAAATTTAGGTATTATATATCTTTATATTTTATTTGTCATGCTTTGTTTGCCATATAACATGTCATAACATCATATTTATCTTTATCATATAAAATTTCATGAGTATGTTTAGGGTTAGTTTTTAATTTCATATCATATGTCATGATATCATGATCATTAACCATGTGTATTTATGTTATCATTTATTTCATGATCATTCATGCATTAATAAAAATTGAGTTAAGGACAATTGACATGACTTGAAGTCCCATGTATAAGGGAATCAAGTAAGATTGCCTTAGAAAATGCGTAAAATCCTAGATTAAGAGAACAAAACTCACATCTCACAATCACATTGACTTGTGTGTGTTTTATACACCCTAGATACATGTGAGATGCTAGGATATAAGTTAAGTTCAAGGTGCATAATTTTTTCATCTAGATCAACTAAAACTCATCTTATGTTATTGATGGATCGTTGGAAAAGCTTATATTCAAGCCATGTACTTTAAGCCCAAAGAATATGATCCAATATAGGTTTTAAAAATATTTTAAAATCATTTTGAAAAACCTTGGTGAAGTCTATCTTTTGATAGCAATCACCATTGATGAAGTTGATACAAAGTGAGCTAAAACATTGAAGTTTTTTTTCACTTTTGAACTTCATGTCAATTTTGCTATTTTATGGGTAAAATATTTTTCAAATATTCTTCACCCAGTGTATGTGTTATAAGTATTATACGTATGAATTTTTACAATTTTTCGAATTATCTAAAATTACTTATGCTTTTTGCAATTTCGTTTCTAATAACTGAAATTTGGAATTTGATTATCGATCATTTAAACTTGATGGCGATCGATTGATAAATAGTCTGATCGTAGTATCTGAAGAAGTCAAATTCAGATAAACAAGGTTTGTTTAGCCTAATTTTAGCTATGTTAGGGTTTCCTAACTGCTCCTAACCCTAGGATATGCTTTATGAAGCATTATAAAGGGTGAAAATCCATTGGATATGAATTAGGAGAGTTGTTAGGCAGATGTATCAAATTTAAGGTGTGGGAAAGTTCAAATGTTGAACTTTTAACCTTATTTTTGATGGTTTAGAGTTCCTATTGGCTTAGGAATTTCCCAAGGACATTGTTGGTACAATGGTCAAGGGGGAGCAAGTCTTTAGGGGGAGGTATCCATCATGGGATAATGGATGTATTTTTCCTCATGAGGAGGAGAAATGAGAATTTGAGATGCCCAATTTGGAAATTGGGAGAGTTTATAGGAGTGCCTCTCTTAAGTGATATGAGACTTATCACTAGGAAGATTGTAAGCATCCTAGATATTTTTTGACCAAGGGGGAGATTGTAAGATCTCACTGGGATATGAGACATTGACCTCCTTGGGAGAACCTTTTTGATGTTAGTCAAAAAGGGGGAGAATTGATGAGGAGAATTTATGGGATTACCAATTTGGGAAAATTGGTAAAGAGTTTTTGAGTTAGGTGGCCTAACTCAATGGTGTTTGTGATTTTTGTCAAACATTAAAAAGGAGGAGATTATTGGTGCAATCGGTCTAGGTCACGATTGACCAAACTCGAGTTTGACTCGAGCGATATTGTCACGCCCCGGGAGTATGCCGTGCCGAAAAGCAAACGGACGGCATCTCCCCTGTACGTGGCAACATATCGGGTTAATACAAGGTCTGTAGGCCCACAACAACAATATGATATACACAGATATCAACATATCAAACATACTAAACATAGCAGAAACAATACAAACAGATCAACAAGATACAAAGACCAACTGTGCACTCCGGAGTGACTTGACACGATAAGAATCATAACAGAAATCGAATCAAAGACCAAATACACACAATATGTCAGTATATCACAAATACGGAAACAATACAGGGAAAAACCCAAACCAACAATCCGTAAGGATACAACACGGAAAACATATCCATTCGTCCGGTGTGAGATGGGATCACCGGTGAGTCAACGCCTAAGGAATCTTTCTACCGTTATCTCGGCGATGTGAAGCCTGTGGTCCCGGTGGTGAGTATAAACTCGGGGTAATATATAGAAAGTGCATGAACAACATATAAGGATAGATCTACAAGTATACATGTGAAGATCTAAAGGTATACATGAGTCCAATAGACATACAAATCATATCCATATCTAATAACAAGTAACTACAAGAAAGTCATACTCAATGTATATACTAAATCGATCAATCAACAAGAAGTAATGTACCACGCACTTGGCCAGTGCACGCCATATGCTAGATCATCCTGAACAGGTATACTATAACATAACCATATAACGTACCAGGTCAATCTCATACCTGACCAATACTCAGACATATGAACAGTATATGATCACCTGTACTAACAACCAGGTCCGTACCACACAATGACATGATGCTAATCAAATGCATATAACAGTCTGAATCAACGCATGTATCATGCTCAACACATAACAGTAAATAAAATGCAAATGACATGTATCATGATGAACAAGCATGTGCAACAATCATAGCTCAATCAAATGCAGCATCTCACAGGCATATGTAAAACATATATCAAATCTATGCATACATATATATCAGCAATGCATATGCATGGTCATCGTCATGCGGACATTCAACCACGACCCAGAGTGGCTGTGGTGGCACGACAAATGACAACTAGCCCGACTCAATCGCCACCACTCTCGAGTGGCCGAGTTGGGTAGTATGACCGTGTAGCGAGCGTGCGTAAAAAGCTAACTACTCCTAGGGCTCTGCTCATAAGCCACTGCCCCTACCCATGAGTAGACAACGCCGCTGCAGACAAGCACCTCACACAACCACCGTATAGTGGGCGAGTGCAACACCACTCTGCGGTGGCGGTGTGCATCTCCGGCTACCACCATCCATAGTGGCGGCCATCCAATGCTCGCCTCAACCTGCTACCACTACCCCGAGTGGCGGGAGGCAGGATGGTGACGACCCGTCTCATCCACAAGGGAGACCCAGTCGTCAGCATGCATGCAAATGTAATGATGCATAGCTCCATACATGTATCCTCGCCTCACTCCCTATCCCATGGGGAGTCCTGGTCAACCAAAAGTCAACTATGCAAGGACTACAATCACAAGACTCTCTCTATCGCACAAAGAGTCATACTCATCTGACAGTCCACCACGCTAAGACCTCTAGTCAGTAGCGATATACAATCGACCGTCCATATAACCATACACAGGCACACAATCCATAATGGATATACCATCGCGCTAGGACCTCTAGTCCATGGTCACATACTGACAATCATACACTTATCTATGCACAAACAACTAGATCCACCATAAATGCACCACTAATACGGTTATGATATCACGATCGACTCCATAATCCAATCCATCACCTAACTCTAGTTAGGTAACACAGTAACCCTATCTGAGATCACAAAGATAACCCTAACCACATGTACTTACTGAACATCTATCAGCTAATACATAATAGGGTTTATAGTTCCTATCCGTGCTAGATAATCAATGAGTAACAGAGTATATATCTCAAAGGTCAAGGCGATAAGATTAAATAAGAGTGGATTTAAGGTAAACAGGTATAAACATAAATCCAAGATTATGCACTAGAATCGATCAAACTACCGGACCAGGTAGATATTACCCACCTGATATGTAGCTCGTATCATCCATCCCTACTACGAGCAGCATCACTAATCATAGTCCTGCAATCAACATCCTGTAATCAACACGCAAACATTGACAAAGTCTATCATAAGTCCAATGATGATATCAAATCCCAAATCAAACTTACTTAGTCCAATTTCATCAACACAGCTTCCGGATAAGCTTACAAGAGTTTGATATGAATTAACCCAGCCTACCCAACGTAGTTCCTTCAATCCGAGCATAGATATCCCATCTGGAACAATCAAATTTATTCAACTGAAATATTTGCTCAATCCAGTTAAACTGAATACAACCTCCAAGACCAACGAAATGCAGAAATTACTCACAAGATCACCCCACAGCCTTACCTTGCATTGCCAATTCGAATCCAACTTACAACTCACAATCCACAAACATAGCCTATAATAACGCATATCCCATATCAAGAATCACTACAAAACAATCCACGCTAAAGAATGAGAATCTGACAGCACCATAGGGTAACATAGAACTTACCCCAAATTCGATCCACAACATCGATCTTCACCGCCACCGTGAGCTACTGACTGCAACAAATCCCTCAAAAGCCAAAGTTGTAACAGCAATTTATCATTGAAACTGAAAGAGTGTATCAAGGCTCACCGAACCAAATCACTACCGGCAGCCATCCCCTTCCTCGTTTCCCCAGCTGCAAGCTCTGCGGTAACAGAGGATGAAACTACCCAATCTCACGATGAGAAACACATAAGCCCTATTGCTACTTCTGTGAACACAATTCACAATCAATACTCACCTCACAACGCAGCCAACACTATACACCGGCGCAATCCAACCACACCAATCCCTTCTTCCCCGATCTGCTTGCTCTGCTCAACAGCTGCTGCCCCTCTCCACTCAACGATCGGAGCTAAAAGGGATAGAAATTTCAGATGAAAATAGATCTCATCCGAGATCGAGGAAATGGATCACTGACCTACCTAACTCTGGTGACACCTTTGTCGGCAGCTCGTTGTCGCGGCATCAACGTCACTGATCTGCCTACGCGAGGGGATCACTGAGACCTAAGAAGAAAAGGATTAGGCTGATCCCCGACCAGAAAGACCAACCGAAGCGGCGACGTCGCCGAGCTCTCTCACGAGGAGATCGGCGACCTGAGAGAGAACGATGGTCGGAGCAGAGGCGCGGAGACAGTCGAGAGAACAGCGATCGTGATTTGCGATCTGATTTGGGGATTTTAAAAGAGGTTCGCCGACTTGGTTCAACCCGTGAAGTTCCAACCATCCGGTCCAGCCTAATTAAACCCACATCAATTTGGTTCAGCCCTATGGGCTCAGCCCAAGAGATTCAGCCCAATTAGTCCACTTATTGAGCCCAATTTAATCCACTAATCAACCCCAATTAATCTACTAATTAAACCTAATTAATTAAAGGGTTAATCCATATTTACATTCTCCCCCACTTATAAAAATTTGGTCCCCAAATTTCCGACTCATGTACGAGTACAAGATGCCACCACAACCATCTCAAGTATCCGGAGCAAAGTCACACCTCAAGTGACTAAGTGAAGTACTGAGCTCGAATATTATATTCCAGCTCTTATACGCTCTCAGCCAACCTATTAAGAGGTCAATAACTGTACCAGAGTGGAGCTCTATACCCGTAACCAATGGGAAACTTTGCCAGAATCGTAAGGTGAATCATGAATCACTATCAGAAATGATACTCAAGGTTACTCCATGGATATAATTCCATCAAGCGATCCAACGGAGTCCATCTTACAGCTCGGAAGGAAATGAGCGGACCTAGCTAATCGATCATCGATTACCCAAATCACCTCAAGTCCTTTTCGATTTCTAGATAATCTCCCAACACAGTCTAACGCACTAGGCTCCCACTTCATCACGGTACGTAACCCTACCGATCACAATATTCTACCTTTGCTTGTTGGCATACCCAACATCAAACTACGAAATCAACCGTGTTCTACCTGACGTTCCACCATAAAGGACGTCTCAAACTCGCTATTTTCGGATATACTCCGAATAAATTATCACTCTCGAATGAAGAGTCTCCCGAAACAACTCTTCCTAAAGCGAATGCAACTTTGGGAACCATTATCCTTCCCAGAGACAGAGATTTATTCTCGCAAGAGAAATTAATCTAATGTCCAAAATTCATTCTGTCACACAGAACTGAAAGTAACTGGAAGACTACAATGACTAATCTCGCTAGTTTCTCAACTAGCATACACATAATATACGCCTCATTTAACTGCATCGGGATCGCTCCTAATCCCTGCAATATTGCATCTATGTGCAGTACCCTTCCATCCATATCGTACGGATTAACTAACACTGACACAAAAGTCAGCCACCTTCTAGGCCCTGAAACCTAGCTTCACACACTTCCGACCAGGTGATTTCCATCACCTTCTTGGTCTAACAAATCAACGGTATAGTATTGCTAGAACATCTCATCCACATCTACGGTAAATACCAAATCAATCTTGGGAAACCACAACTTCCCTCAAGATTGAGAATATATCCATAAATATATCCTCCACAGATATGATGACAATCGATCTTAAATACTCCAAGAGTACTTGATTCCTCAAGTTCATGAACGACTAAATCGTCGATAAGTCTAACAACATTATCAACATCTCCTAAAATTCATACCAAGTATGAAATGTCATCTTCTACACACCTGCATCCTTTTTTTTTACTCCAAGCTGATGATAGCTCAATCATCACACTGACAATGATAATTGTATGACACTGAGTCACTACCATATCAACCCTCCAATCGTAGATCAACCCTAGGATATACACAGGTGTCCTTTAACTGATCTAAACAGATCATCTATCCACAATGAAGGATATTCATTCACAACAACTACTGCATTCCAATCGTCGATAATTGATGCATAGACTCAAAGTCTGACTCTCTTCTAACAAAGAGTTACAAGTCTTCTCAAGAAGAAACACTGAGGCAGATAAATCTCCCATAGTGTTTAGCAACACTGATACCCATAAAATCATCTCCCGGTATGAGGTCCCTAATATCAGGACTATTCTCGAAATCACCTCAATCGCATATTCCACTTGCCCATGCAGTGACAAGCCCGGGAGTTCATTCGAATATATATTCGAATACTCTCGAATTATACGTACATCCGAGATACAAGTTATACCAACGCTCCAACAATCCAACTATCCGTAAGGATATGTCTATCGTAGAGGTATGTCTAGCAAAGGCTAAGGGTATCCCTTGACTTTGTGATCGTTAGTCAACATTTCACCTGACGGTAGAGATACCACCAATCCGCAAGTCGATAGAAACCCAGCTAATCCCATCTAAGAATGTTTTAGACAAAGATACCTGTAAACTACCAGTATCTCTCGATATATCCGCAAACAGGATAACCTAAAGTAATACCCCGAAGGACCGATCCTTCGGTCTTCCATACTTCTTCTCGAGTAATCTTGTAAACTTGTCCAACATCTGTTCTGGACGGCTGAGCTCATGTAGATGCAAAGACTATCATGGAGAAACTGAAATCAACTGCTGGAACTGAGGTACTAACTGCAACAACTGCAATGGATATGGTAAACACTGTTGTACTGGCAAAGGGTACACATCTGGCTGTAAAATACTGAAGAACTGTCAACATCCTAGCACGCTCCATCTCTGTGAAAGGTATAGCTGCGTCTGAAGAATGCAGAATATACTCAACCATTGTCGTATACTCTCTCTCTCCTCTGAACAAATCATAACCACGCCTGGGAAGGTAACAGTTGTTGTCGTCTGGGAAGGTAACAGTTGTTGTCTGAATGTCTGAATCTTCTGAGATGTCTTCGGCTGATACTGCTGAGTAACTTACTTCTTCCGGATGAAAGTATCAAAGAACTCCAACTATATCTGGGGTAGTAGATCACTGCTGATGTGATAACCTAATCTTCTATAATAATCTCGGCTTTCGAGGTTGTGGATCGTCTGCTCGAAAGCATCATCCATAGTCTTCAACTGAGTCTTCAAAATACATACTCTCCTCGTAGATACCGGCTGCTTATAGTAGAAACAGATACAATGGTCCATCGGATAATCTGACTCTGTGTCTCGTCGTAACCCGCATTGCACACCTATAATCTCCCTTCGGAGTCTTTCCTCTGAGTTCGCTGATAAACCTGAGAAGCTGCTGACAATCTACAATCGCTCTTCTATGATCGGAAAACTCTCCAATAGTCGCTCATGACTTACGACTTTAATCTTGCTCCTTTTATCCAACATTTGGAGATTTCGAATTCCAATAATTTGACTCGCAATATCTGCTTATCAAATCTCCAACTCTTTAAAACACTTACTACGGAGTCATTTCTATACACATGACTCAGTCTATACACTTCCAGTAGGAGATCCAAACATCCTGATAAAGATGTCAACCGATAACCTGTGGGTGGCCAAAACCAACCCAATCACATTCTTGGGCTATTAAATAGTCGTAACCTTCGCAAGTCTAACGACTCTGCATGGTACCTTCGTAACCAAACGATCACCCTACTCGATGCCCAAGAATTCCCTGACAATGAGTCAAAGAAGATGACGTGAGAAAATACTATCTCACAACATCACTAAACTGTGACTAAGTGATACGTTATTTCCCGTAGGTTATTTCCTATATCTTACACCAAGTACCAGCTAAATCCGGATAATGGTATGCAACTAACTTAGCTTCCTCTGTATAACACGAGTTAAGTACTCAAAAGTACCCTCAACGTTATACAACCTAGAACGACCAATTCAGGGATCAAAATCCCTATGAATATCACCAAAATAATCCTTTACTATCTGCATCAGCAATAGTATACTCGCTTGTCCATTACCCCATGGGTAATGATCTGACTAACATAATTAGTGAAAATCTTAAGACTATAATCCTTGATTTCCACAAGAGATGTGACTACCTAATCTCTGCTTTCCGACTCGGTATCAGTCGGCTCTCAAAGGTAATTACCTTTTCGATAGCAGGTACATATCTAATAACCTTAACATATCGTTCCTGTGGTCAAACTCAAACCACGGTTACGAATACTAACCAATATCCCACAAGTCATCCATGTTTTAAGCAACTAAATGCATAACCAACAGAAGAATATGTAATAACAGTTAACATACCTTAATCCTTGTAGCTCGGAGATGTCCGCAACAGCCAGATCCCAGAACTCACAAAACCAAGACCGAGTAAAGCAAAACTCGATGTCCGAACGAAATAAAATCCGAAAATGGACTTTGCAACCTAGGGCTCTGATACCAATAAAATTGTCACGCCCCGGGAGTATGCCGTGCCGAAAAGCAAACGGACGGCATCTCCCCTGTACGTGGCAACATATCGGGTTAATACAAGGCCCGTAGGCCCACAACAACAATATGATATACACAGATATCAACATATCAAACATACTTAACACAGCGGAAACAATACAAACAGATCAACAAGATACAAAGACCAACTGTGCACTCCGGAGTGACTTGATATGACAAGAATCATAACAGAAATCGAATCAAAGACCAAATACACACAATATGTCCGTATATCATAAATACGGAAACAATACAGGGAAAAACTCAAACCAACAATCCGTAAGGATACAACACGGAAAACATATCCATTCGTCCGGTGTGAGATGGGATCACCAAGTGAGTCTCGAACGCCCAAGGAATCTTCTACTCGTTATCTCAGGCGAGAAGCCTGTGGTCCCGTGGTGAGTATAAACTCGAGGTAATATATAGAAAGTGCATGAACAACATATAAGGATAGATCTACAAGTATACATGTGAAGATCTGGTATACAACATGAGTCCAATAGACATACGATCGTATCCATATCTAATAACAAGTAACTACAAAGAAAGTCATACTCAATGTATATACTAAATCGATCAATCAACAGAAGTAATGTACCAACGCACTGACGGCTCAGAACGCCATATGCTAGATCATCCTGAACAGGTATACTATAACATAACCATATAACGTACCAGGTCAATCCATACCTGACCAATACTCGCATATATGAACAAAGATATGATCACATTGTATTTAATAACTGTGTCCGTACCACACAATGACATGATGCTAATCAAATGCATATAACAGTCTGAATCAACGCATGTATCATGCTCAACACATAGCAGTAAATAAAATGCAAATGACATGTATCATGATGAACAAGTATGTGCAACAATCATAGCTCAATCAAATGCAGCATCTCACAGGCATATGTAAAACATATATCAAATCCATGCATACATATATATCAGCAATGCATATGCATGGTCATCGTCATGACCGGACCCAACCACGACCCCAGAGTGGCCAGGGTGGCACGACAAATGACAACTAGCCCGACTCTAGCTGCCACCACTCTCGAGTGGCCGAGTTGGGTAGTATGACTGAGTAGCGTATAAGCGTAAAAAGCTAACTACTCCTAGGGGCTCTTGCTACAAGCCACGTTGTCCCTACCCATGAGTAGACAAACGCCGCACACAGGACAACTGCACCTCACACAACCACCGTCTATAGTGGGCGAGTGCTAACACCACTCTGCACGGCGGTGCGATCTCCAGCCTACCACCATCCATAGTGGCGAAAGCGTACATCCAATGCTCGCCTCAACCTCGCTACCACTACCCCGAGTGGCCGGGGAGGCAGGATGACTGACGACCCGTCTCATCCACAAGGGAGACCCGGTCAGCAAATGTAATGATGTAGCTCCATACATGTATCCTCGCCTACTCCCTATCCCATGGGGAGTCCCGTCAACCAAAAGTCAACTATGCAAGGACTACAATCACAAGACTCTCTATCGCACAAAGAGTCATACTCATCTGACAGTCCACCACGCTAAGACCTCTAGTCAGTAGCGATATACAATCGACCGTCCATATAACCATACACAGGCACACAATCCATAATGGATATACCATCGCGCTAGGACCTCTAGTCCATGGTCACATACTGACAACCATACACTTATCTATGCACAAACAACTAGATCCACCATAAATGCACCACTAATACGGTTATGATATCACGATCGACTCCATAATCCAATCCATCACCTAACTCTAGTTAGGTAACACAGTAACCCTATCTGAGATCACAAAGATAACCCTAACCACATGTACTTACTGAACATCTATCAGCTAATACATAATAGGGTTTATAGTTCCTATCCGTGCTAGATAATCAATGAGTAACAGAGTATATATCTCAAAGGTCAAGGCAGTACAAGCATATGATTAAATAAGAGTGGATTTAAGGTAAACAGGTATAAACATAAATCCAAGATTATGCACTAGAATCGATCAAACTACCGGACCAGGTAGATATTACCCACCTGATATGTAGCTCGTATCAGCCATCCCTACTACGAGCAGCATCACTAATCATAGTCCTGCAATCAACATCCTATAATCAACACGCAAACATTGACAAAGTCTATCATAAGTCCAATGATGATATCAAATCCCAAATCAAACTTACTTAGTCCAATTTCATCAACACAGCTTCCGGATAAGCTTACAAGAGTTTGATATGAATTAACCCAGCCTACCCAACGTAGTTCCTTCAATCCGAGCATAGATATCCCATCTGGAACAATCAAATTTATTCAACCGAAATCTTTGCCCAATCCAGTTAAACTGAATACAACCTCCAAGACCAACGAAATGCAGAAATTACTCACAAGATCACCCCACAGCCTTACCTTGCATTGCCAATTCGAATCCAACTTACAACTCACAATCCACAAACATAGCCTATAATAACGCATATCCCATATCAAGAATCACTACAAAACAATCCACGCTAAAGAATGAGAATCTGACAGCACCATAGGGTAACATAGAACTTACCCCAAATTCGATCCACAACATCGATCTTCACCGCCACCGTGCGCTACTGACTGCAACAAATCCCTCAAAAGCCAAAGTTGTAACAGCAATTTATCATTGAAACTGAAAGAGTGTATCAAGGCTCACCGAACCAAATCACTATCGGCAGCCATCCCCTTCATCGTTTCCCCAGCTGCAAGCTCTGCGGTAACAGAGGATGAAACTACCCAATCTCACGGTGAGAAACACATAAGCCCTATTGCTACTTCTGTGAACACAATTCACAATCAATACTCACCTCACAACGCAGCCAACACTATACACCGGCGCAATCCAACCACACCAATCCCTTCTTCCCCGATCTGCTTGCTCTGCTCAACAGCTGCTGCCCCTCTCCACTCAACGATCGGAGCTAAAAGGGATAGAAATTTCAGATGAAAATAGATCTCATCCGAGATCGAGGAAATGGATCACTGACCTACCTAACTCCGGCAACACCTTTGCTGCAGCCGGCTCGTCGCGCGAACGTCACTGATCTGCCTACGCGAGGGGATCGCTGAGACCTAAGAAGAAAAGGATTAGGCTGATCCCCGATCGGAAAGACCAACCGAAGCGGCGACGTCGCCGAGCTCTCTCACGAGGAGATCGGCGACCTGAGAGAGAACGATGGTCGGAGCAGAGGCGCGGAGACAGTCGAGAGAACAACGATCGCGATTTGCGATCTGATTTGGGGATTTTAAAAGAGGTTCGCCGACTTGGTTCAACCCGTGAAGTTCCAACCATCCGGTCCAGCCTAATTAAACCCACATCAATTTGGTTCAAATTTATGGGCTCAGAAGATTATTAGTCCACTTATTGAGCCCAATTTAATCCACTAATCAACCCCAATTAATCTACTAATTAAACCCAATTAATTAAAGGGTTAATCCATATATATATATATATATATATATATATATATATATATATATATATATATATATATATATATATATATATATATATATATATATATATATATATATATTTCCGTATTTTACAGATATTTTGATGTTTGACAAAAATATATGACAATGTGATTGTCATGGTAAAGTCTAAGTCATGGGGACTTGGCATGGAAAGTCCAAGTGGGACACTTGGCATTGAAAAAGTCCAAGTCTTGAGTACTTGGCATGTAAAGTCCAAGCATGGGTCTTGGCAAGGGAAAGTGCAACATGGGTTGGCAAAGAAAGTCCAAGCATGGGTCTTGACAAAGAAAAGTCCAAGCTTGAGTCTTAGCATTTGGAAAGTCCAAGGGGAATATTGGCGGCGTAAAGTCCAAGCAGGAGTCTTGGCAGCATAAATCCAATGATTGGCGGCGTAAAGTCCAAGCGGAGTCTTGGCAGCATAGGCCCAATGTGGCTTGCCGGTATAGACATCGTTAGCATGACAATAGCTGATGGAAGCACCTGAAAGCTAGCGTATGGATGAACAAGTCATGGATGACTTGGAGGAATCCGATAGGCACGAGGCTGACGGAGGTGGCTAGAAGGCTTAAGTCTAGGCTACGGGTGTTCTAACAAGTATGGGGGTACCATACTTGAGTTAAAACCTCATGTTTGAGGTGTATCAGTCGACTGATGAGAATCAACTAGGGTTTGACTGTTGGAAGTGCCACGGCAATGATCGCTGCGAGTTAGGCGATCATTCTTGGCTGAGCGGTCGATTTGGTGATCAGTCGACTGATGGTCGGGATTTCGAGCATAGAAGGCTCTCCAGTCGAGTGATCGGCCCAAACACTCGACTGATTGAGCCATTAGTCGACTGATAGTCTATCCGTTAGAACTTATCCAACGTGGCACATGACGTTGTCTCACAATGACTACAGGGGCAGTCGACTGATGGTCTCGATCAGTCGACTGCTAGGCGAAATCCAACCCAAGGAGTAGCTTTAAAGGGAGCTCGTGGAAAAAGTATTTAGAATGGTTCTTTGAGGAGTTTTGGGGCGAATTACTGGTGTAATTCAGGGTCTCCAAGTGCAACTCAAGCAACCAAACAAGCAAGCTTCCAAAAGATCGATTGTAAAATTTTCTTTGCATTTCTTTTGTTGTATTTCATTGTAATAGCTTGTATTCAATTCTTATTATTGTAAGAATACTTGTACGAGGTTTCTCTGCATTCGGATTGTTCCGAGAAAGAGTTATCTGTTATAGTGGTATGTGGTTGCATTGTTAGGGCTCTTACGAGTCCAATCCGTGGAGTATGAACCATTCGGTTCCAAACCATGTTACATCGTCTTGTCGTGTGATTGTGTTTGTTCATTTTGTATTGCATTATTTTTATATCCGTTACGTATAACACATTTTGTAGCAAGCACGATTGAGATCTATCGACATACGACGATGCGCTATTCACCCCTCCCCCCTCTAGCGGTCATGAAGGTCCCTACAATATATCCATTTGACTTGTCTTGAATTTTTTTAGTTGTATTTGGTCTGTGCTTTTTATCATATATCTCTAGTATAATTAAATACTTGTGAAAGAGATTTCTCCACCTCTAAAAATATTCTAAAAAGGAGAAAATATTAGAGTTATTTCAAAATCGATCCACCTGACGGATTAATACACCATAGAATAAGAACCTTGAAGGGAAGTCAAACTACAATAAATAACTGAGTCATTATTTGTGCATTTTCATTTTTGCTACGTATAATACTTGTTTTATTTTTCATTGTGGTTATCACTCTGATTGTTTAAGTTATTATTTCTCTCATTTTATTAAATTTAGCAATGCTATTCACCTTCCCTTCTATTGTTATTTCGATCTTATCAATTAGTATCAGAGCATATTGAAATGATAGTATATTAGGGAAGCTATGTTATTGCATGTCTAAATTGAATAAGAAAATTTCTACCTAGTGCCCTTAACTGAGTGGAACTAGCTAAAGCTAGCTAACCCTACTCTAAACTAATTAGACTAAGACTTGGTATTAAGTCTCATGGGCTTATCATTTTGGAAAAGCTCTATCTAAGATATGTAGCTACTTTAAAAAGATTCCCTGAGACTCACCACGACCTAAAAGCTTATTCTAAAAAAACTTACTTAGTGGACCCAAAGTTAAATTTGAATCTAACCTTGATCGAGCTTGCATTCAGATTCGAGTTAAACTCTAATTCTAAAAGAACCCCTAACTTAAGCCTAACCTAAGCCTAAACTAACCCTAACCTTATTTGAAACCTAAGCCTAAACCCTATCCCAAGTCTAACCCTAACCTTATTCAAAACCTAAGCCTAACCCTAAAACTCTAAACCTACACAAACTATTTGTATTATTTTTCTAAATTATTTTGTGCTACTTATCCAAGAATGGTGAAAGGATTCTTTTAAATCTTGGAGAATTCTTCATTGATGGACAATAACTTTGCCAATAGGAAAGGTAGGATAGAATACTACTTGATGAATGAAATTGAGAATTGGATCACGATCAAAATTGGATTTATCTTGCCAAGAGATCCAACTAGTAAACCTTTAGATTTTGATTCATGGACAAGTGATATTAAAAATAAGGCTTGAGCCAATGCTAGAGCCACAGTGACCTTGCAATGTGGACTAACTCAAGAGTAGTTAATCAAAGTTAGTCCATTCTAAAGTGCAAAGGAGCTATGGAAGAAATTAATTGAGCATAATGAAGAAACAGATGAACCAAATTAATCAAGTCAAATTAGATGTATAGAACTCATGGACAAAGAGAAGGTTTACAATTTACATTTCAAGTTCGAGTTAGAATCTACATCAGACTCAAATGAGATAACTAGCAAAATTCAAGATGAGTGGATGCTAGACAAGAGATGTTTTAGACACATGACCGAGGACCAAGGGAAGTTCTCCAAACTAAAGCTCAAAGAAATAGGAACAATAATTGTGCAACCAACTTCTTTTTCAACAAGGTAAGGTTTTCCTATTGGAAATTCAGAATGTAATACTTTTTAAAGACAAAGATTGAGAGTTGGATTGTCATGGGCAACAGATTTGAACTCCTGATCGATGAGCTTGGTGAACCTCTACCATATAAGTTGCTGAGCAGTCAAGTAAAAAAGGAGGCCTAAGAAAATACTAAAGCAATCCTAGTTCTACAATGTAGATCAAAAGAGCAACATTGATGATCCCTTCTCCAATATGAAAAAGCTATTTGATAGGTTCAGGGATTTTTATCTAGAGCATATCAGTAGTTGTTAGAGATAATGTGGTAGAACACCATTTGTTTGTTGAGCTCAGTAGGGCTAGAGTGTCATTGTTCATTCAGAATTCCGAGTAGTCTTGATTTTCCTAAGTGTCGTTTGCTTTTTCATAGTGCAGAAGGGTTGGGTATAGCAGTTAAGTCAGATGCATACATTCTTATCTGTGTCGAGCACCATATGTCTTTCCTGTGCAATGTGTGTTTTCATAATACAAAAGGGTAGAATGTCATAATTGGGTCAGATCCTTGTGTTCATGTGTACGCTGATCATTATATGTCTTTCCTGAGCACAGAAGGTTTGAGCGGTATAGGGAAATCAGAATCTATGTTACGGTCTAAGTTAAGCACAATGTGTATTTCCCAAGCACAGTAGGGCCATATAGTATAGTTGGTCCAGAGCTACGTTTTGTGAAGTGTGTGCGCTGAGCACCTTATATGTTTCCCAACTACCATATGTATTTACCAAGCACCCTGTGTATTCCTCGAGCACAGTAGGAACAGACAGTATAGTTGAGCCATAGCTCAATTTTGTGAGGTGTCTATGTGGATCACCTTATATGTTTCTCGAGCACCATGTGTATTTCCTGATCACCCTATGTGTTTTCTGAGCATAGTAGGCACGAACAGTATAGTTGAGTCAAAGCTCAGTTTTGTGAAGTATCTGTGCAAAGCACCTTATATGTTTCCTGAACATCATGTGTATTTCCTGAGCACCCTGTGTATTTTCCAAGCACAGTAAGCACAAATAGTATAGTTGAGACAGAGCTCAATTTTATGAAGTGTCTATAATGTGCACCTTATCTGTTTCCCAAGAACCATGTGTATTTTTCGAGCACCTTGTGTATTTCCATAGCACAGTAGGGATGGGCAGTATAGTTGATCCAAAGCTCAATTTTGTGAAGTGTCTATGTTGAGCACCTTATATGTTTCCCTAGCACTATGTGTATTTCCCGAGCAACTTGTGTATTTCCCTAGCACATTGTGTATTTCCATAGCACATAGGGACGAGCGGCATAGTTGATCCAAAGCTTAATTTTGTGAAGTCTTTGTGCTGAGCACCTTATATATTTCCCTAGAACCATGTGTATTTCCTGAGCATCTTGTGTATTTCCCTAGCACAGTAGGAACGAGCAGTATAGTTGATCCAAAGCTCAGTTTTGTAAAGTATTTGTGCTAAGCACTCTATATGTTTCTCAAGAATCATATGTACTTTCTGAGCATGATGAGTTTTTTCATAGGGTCGAGTGTTACGATTATTTCCGAGTTGGGCAAGAATGAAGGATACTTGGCTCATTTATAGCCTTAAAACTGATGGTTGTAAATGAGAGCTCAAAAGAAGAAAAAAAACAATGACATTTAGGAAAGTCAAGTATATATATCCTAAACAATACTTAGACTTCAAAATGCAATTGGATCATTGATGAATTCACTATCAAAATACAAAAAAAAAAGCAAGATTATATAAAACTAAGTTAGAGAGCTCGTCGATATGATAAGGCTATAGTAGGTTATGAGAGCAACGACCTTGATACCTCATGAGCTGCAAAACTTGAGGGAGAGGATAACTTATTGAAACAATAAGTAAAACCAAAGAAAAAATCTCCTTCAATAATTCACAATGGAGTCCAAGTTTCACAATATGGTACTTGGGAACCAACATGTTATTTACAATAGAGATATAGGTCTAATAAAAAAGAATTATCATGTGTCTTTAAAAAATCATAATGTTTCCAAAAGTCAAAATGTAACTACGAAAGCTTGGGTTTCAAGTACATGTTAGTTAACCTAGATGACAGGGTGGTTCTAGGCCAAGGCTACCAGCCCAAAAATAGCTTTTGATCATAGACCATAAATTTTTAGAGTCCAATATGACTCCTGTTTAGGGGTCCAAAATTTTTAGAGTCACCCCAGAGCCTTTAAATAACCCGGGTTGGCTCTACTAGTTGGATTCAATCTATTTTGACTTCCCAACACCATGATAATTTGACAAGAAGTCAATTTGAAATGTGCAATAAATTCAAAGATTTATATTACCTAACACATTAGCATTACTATCTTACTTGCTAGCACTTTATATGAACATGTATTTTTCTCTCTTTCTTTTATTAGAAGTCTTATTTTACGTGAATACTCGACTGATCAATCAACTGAATACATGAGCAATCGATCAATAGACAATTGTGTAACTACTTACAAAACAAAATATCAAAAATAGTTTTTAGTTTGATGAGTCATTTATTTCTATTTCGATTCATGCTCATGAACATTATCAATGTGATCGGTAAAACAAGAACATCTTGGGAAATCGTGGGGGAGGACTTTGTGGATGCAATACAAGAATTCTTTGTGACGGGCAAACTTTTGAAGCAATGGAATCATTCCCTCATCTATCTTGTGGCAAAAAGTGACCATGCGGATGGTGTCTTGGACTATAGGTCTATCTCATGTTGTAATGTATTTTATAAAGTCATTGCCAAGATCTTGGCAACAAGGCTATCAAAGGTGATGGATTTCTTAATTGATCCGGCTCAAGCGGCCTTTGTGCAAGGGAGAAGCATAGGGGATAATATTTTTCTTACTCAAGACCTTCTAAGAAGATATGCTCGCAAAAGGATTTCCTCGAGGTGCATGGCTAAAGTGGACTTGAAGAAGGCTTTTGATATGATAAATTGGGATTTCCTAATGGAGGTATTGGTTGGTTTTAGGTTTCCCTAACAATATCGTGATTGGATAAAGCAATGTGTGACTACGACTGTTAGTGAAAGCCCTAGAGCCAATCATGTGATGATTGTTGTATGGACTTTATTGTATCATATTCCTATTTATAAAGGCATGGTTATTATATTTACTTGTATTGGTGTCAAATAACTAAATATAATAATGTCCTTGAGTAGTAGGTTCTTATCTATATCAATCGATTGGTTGAATCGATAATGAGATGATATAGAGAACACTACTCTTAATCATTCCTAGTCAAGTATTAACATTCAGGGACAATGTTAATGCGTAGAGACTAGCATGTAGGTCAACAAGATGACTTGATCTCACAAGTCATAGATATGAGATATCAAATTGACACATGGGTATGCATTGGAGAATGTATACTGAATGACCCGCCATGAGAAAGTATCATGGATCGTTATATGAGTGTCATATACTTTCTCATGTGGCTATTAGTATGACTATTAGTCCTTAGACCTGAAGTCGCCATGGTTCCCTACATAAGGAGTTGCATACTTTGGCTTCGTCAAACGTCACCCGTAAATGGGTGGACTATAAAGGCGATTACTGGATATGTAACGAATTATGCGGAGGGATGTGAGTGATGTAGATGGGATCTATCCCTCCTATATGACGGGGGTGACATCGATATTCTTGATAGAGTGAGACCACGAAGTGCATGGCCATGCCCAAATGAGTCAATATGAGATATTGAGCTCATTTGATTAGAGTGAGTCTACTTGGAGTTCAAGATTTAGATTGTATGAGGATGACACGGTCTATGCCTCGATTGGTCAATCTAGATGTCAAGGATAGAGGGACATTGTCACATATTGTGAGAGTCACAATTAGTAGTCACAAAGGTGATGTTGGAGCTCAACATTCTTGTAACTTGGGTAGCAATGATGTGTTGCTAGATACCGCTCATTGCTTATGTTCCTAAATCGGTTTAGGGACATTGCCAACGTTACAAGAACCTATAGGGTCACACACATAAGAGCAATTAGATGGAGATTAGGTTCATATGATGAACCATGAGGATTAGGTTCATGGGATGAACCAAATTGGATTAAGAGTAATCCAAATTAGACTAATTGAGTTAGACTCAAGTTGATTCAAGTGTTGAATGAGTCTAATTGAGATTTGATTCATCAAATCAATTTAAATTAATGAATAGAGATTCATTAAATTAAATTGACTTGAGTCAAGTGGTTAGATTTGATCAACCATGGGAGATTAGAGGTCAAGTTTGACTTGACTTGAGAGGAAAGATGAAAAGTCAAGTTTGACTTGACCAAATGCCATGTCATGATGATGACTAGGCATGGCCGGCCAATGATTGTGCTCCACATCATCATTGACTTGAGTCAGTGGTGCCACATCATGAGGGAGACCAAGGGTCATGGGAGTTACATGCATGCATGTAACCCCCCCTCTCCATAATGTGGCCGGCCAACACTTTAGGGGTTTCATGGGTGAAATTCATTTTGTGAGTAACTCTCCATTACTTCATCTTCTTCCTTGGAATTTTTCCTCTCAAGCTCTCCCTCTCCAACCTCATCTTGCCGAGACACCATAGAGGAGTGCTAGCACACTCAAGTGTCTTTTTCTCCACCTATTGCTTGTGTGGATACCATAGAGGAGTGTGCGCTTGACACTCTCGAGTTCAGACGAACTTTTGGGAGCGGGATAAGCGAAGGGCGCCCGAGGGTAAAGTCTAACCTCTTAGATCTAAGGTATATCTAGGGTTTTTTTGTAGCACATACATGTTTTTATATTTTATACTTTGCACGGATCCGTGGCCGGGGCTTCCGAGGTTTCCGCAACGCAAAAAGCGGTTTTTGCGGCTCGGAAAAACCCAACAGTGGTATCAGAGCCACGTGCGAAGCATGTATGTGTTTCATTTTTGTAGTTTTTATATTAGATATAAAAATTACAGATTTATATGTTTCTGTAAATTTTCTTATTTTATAGAATTTTTGGGTATTTTTCTCGTAGAGTCGAAGCAACGAGTGTTGGGACACTCGTAGGCTTCAACCGTCGAGAAAAACTCTCCGAATCGGCGAGTTCTCGCTTTAGGTTTTTGGGACAGCGACTTAAGTCGCTGTAAGATCATTGTAGGGACACTCGCGAAGTTTATTTTGCGAGTAGGGGCGCTGCCCCTATCCCCGAAAGGGGCCATGTCCCGCAATCGCGCCCGGAAACCGCTTAGCGGGACCGTTACGGAGAGTTGACTCATAAATTCGAAATAAATTAGGAAAAATTATAGAAATTTCTGTAAAAATACATAATTTAGAATTATGTATAATTCTGTGATTGTCATGGCCCAATAACCCAATTGGATTGGATTAAGTGTGTTGTAATTCATAATACGGCCTGCGTGCCGTTTTGTGGTCAGGCGTGTTGTAAAGTGTTTGCGACTGCGCGTCGCGCCTATTCTTTTTAATATTCTAGTTGTAAATAGTTTTAGACTCGAATGTAACTCGAGTATCGTATTTGTAATGTACAAAAATAGAGCGGTGGAAAGTCCACTTGAAGACGACATTACGAGAAGGGTCACGACGATAAATGGCGTTCAAATGAAGCGCTTGGAGAAGCCGCTAGCCTTAGGTTGACCGTCCGATCTTCTCATTGGCTTGAGAAGATCGTAGTAGCCATGACTATATCACATTTAATGATATATATATATGTTGATATATATATATGTATATTTAATTGATTTTGCTTGTATGTATGTGATGCATGCTAGTAGAAACATGTTTGTATGTATATGATGCATGCTAGGTTAATTTTCTTGTATGTATATGATGCATGCTAGAATAATTAATGTATGTATATGATGCATGCTAATATAGGATAATAAAGGCCTAAATGCGTATAAGATACACATTACGATTAGATTAGATCATAATCGAATCAACTCGAAAATGCCTACCGAGCCTTGATACCCATCACTACCTCGATCATTTGTTGTTGTTGAATCTGCCAAAGCAGAGCAACGCATATTATCTTGGTAGGGTGCGGAGGGACAATCTTGGTCCCGCCTATCACGAATCGGGTTAGAGTAAGCTCAATTAGATTGAGCAAAACTAGTTAACTCAATTGGATCGAGTAGAACTATAGGCATATTCCAATCGTTGGAAAGATAGGTTAAGATCGCATTTACACTAAATCTTGGCGATTTAGCCAAAGCTAACTCAAGGTCTTTTGTAAATGTGGGTCTTAATCCTATAAACAAGAGTTGCATAGAGATGTAATCGGTAATGTGTTACCCACCGATCGTACTAAGTCTTGGGCGATTTAGCCAAAGCTAACTCAAGGCTTAGTATGATGTGGATCTTGTCCCGCAAGAATTATAGCTAGTTTGTATGAATCTAGTAAAAGTGGTTTGACCACATCCATAACTCGATTCTACAAAATTCCTATAATTTAGTGGGAGCATCATTTGATTAAAGGCCTAATTAAATGATAAAAGGAATATGATATTAATCCTCTGCATTGTATGTTGTAGATTACTATGTCAACAAACACGAACACTCTCTCTGCGATCCGTCCTTGAGAAGGATAAGCTCAATGGAGCAAATTTCCTGGACTGGTACAGGAACTTGAGAATTGTTCTCACCCAAGAAAGGAAGTTGTACGTCCCGGAGCAGCCCATTCCAGAGGCACCTCCTGCCAATGCCTCGCGAGCTGACAAAGATGCTTACAAGAAGCATCAAGATGATGCATTAGATGTGTCATGTCTAATGCTCGCGACCATGAACTCTGAGCTTCAGAAGCAACACGAGTTCATGAATGCTTATGATATGGTTGGACATCTTCGTCAACTATATCAAGGACAAGCTAGGCATGAGAGATATGAAGTCTCTAAGGCATTATTTGGGTCCAAAATGCAACCCCGTAGGTACATCTGTACTCAAGATGATTGGGTAGAAAACCTACAAAGGGGGATTCCCACTTGGCCAAGAGCTGGCCACTGACCTAATCTTGCAATCTTTGCCAAGATCCTACGATCAATTTGTCATGAATTATAACATGAATGAAATAGATAAGACATTCCCTGAAATGCTCAGCATGTTGAGAACTGCAGAGCTTAACCTTAAGAAGGGTAAATCTGACACCATTTTGATGGTGCAGAAGAAAGGCAAGGGCAAGCCTAAAGGTAAGGGAAAGTCCCAAGCCAAGGGCAAAGGCAAAGAACTTAAATCCAAAGGAGGGTAGCTAAGGAAGGGCTTGCTTCCTGCGCAGGAAGCGGGACACTGTAAGAGTAACTGCAAGGCATACCTGGAAGATCTTAAGAAGAAGAGAAGTGAGACTTCTACTTCATGTATAAATGTTATAGAAGTCAATCTATCTATTTCTTCATCATGGGTATTAGATACCTGATGTGCATCTCACATTTGTACCAATGTGCAGGCGCTGAGAAATAGTATGGCATTGACAAAGTGCGAGTTTGACCTACGAGTAGGCAATGGAGCAAGGAGTTCTTCTTTGTCATTGTAGGAACTTATGATCTATCTCGCCTCCAGGCTTGTACTAGAATTAGAAGAATGTTGTTATGTACCTTTAACTAAGAACATCTTTTCAGTTTCTTGTTTGGACAAGAAAGGGTTTTCATTTATAATAAAGAACAAATGTTGTTCAGTTTATTTAAATGATATGTTCTATTGTAGTGCACCTCTAATGAACGGACTCTACTTTCTAGACTTAGAGAGCCCTATCTATAACATAAGTACCAAGAGGTTCAAGTCAAATGAGTTGAACCAAACCTATCTCTGCATTGTCGCTTAGGTCACATAAATGAGAGTCGCTTATCTCTCCATAAGGATGGGTCGCTAGACTCATTTGATTTTGAATCATATGAGACATGCGAGTCTTGCCTTTTAGGCAAGATGACCAAGACTCCTTTAGTGGACATAGCGAAAGAGCAACAGATTTGTTAGGACTTATACATAGTGATGTATGTGGTCCTTTCAATTCTTGCTAGAGGTGGTTAGTGTACTTCATTACATTTCGATGACTTCAGAGATATGGTTATGTGTATCTTATGACACATAAATCTAAATCCTTTGAAAAGTTCAAAGAATTCAAGAATGAAGTACAAAACCACTTGGCAAGAGTATTAAGATACTTGATCGGATCGAGGTGGTGAATACCTTAGCCATGAGTTTCGTGACTATCTAGCCGAGTGTGGGATTCTATCCCAACTCACTCCTCCCGAACACCACAAAGGAATGGTGTATCCGAAAGGAGGAATCGTACCCTTATCGATATGGTATGATCTATGATGAGTCACACAGATCTTCCTATATCCTTTTGGGGATATGCTCTGACACAGACCTTTACCCTTAACCGTACCATCCAAGGTGTGGTAAAGACACCATATACGATATGGACAGGAAAAATCCCAAGATGTCTTTTATGAGGATTTGGGGTTGTGAGGCTTACGTTCGACGCCAAGTCTCGCATAAATCGGGACCCAAATCGATAGGTGCTATTTTGTTGGATATCCCAAGGATACAAAGGGATATTATTTACATTCGTCAAGACAAAGTGTTTGTGGCAAAGCTGGGTTTTTCTAGAAAGGGATTTTGTTTCTAGAAAAACTAGTGGGAATACCTTCGATCTTGAAGAAATTCAAGATAAGGACCATAGCTGAGGCCTTGATGGAGGTTGAACAGGAACCACAAAGTGTTGTGGGTGATGAGGTTGTTGCACAAAGAGTTATGGAACAACCACCTGTTCAAGTAGACCTACCTCTTCGCAGGTCTGATAGGGTACGTCGTCAGCCTGAGAGATACTCATTTCTCTTGTCTGACCATGATGACGTTATGCTCATTGAGAATGAGCCTACCTCCTATCAGGAAGCTGTGATGAGCTCAGTTCGAGAAATGGCTAGGCCATGAGATCCGAGATGGAATCCATGTACACTAACCAAGTATGGACTTTGGTTGATCCACCTGAAGGGGTCAAACCCATTGGGTGTAAGTGGGTCTTTAGGAGAAAGACTGACATGGATGGACTTACGCATACCTATAAGGGCCGATTGGTGGCTAAAGGTTTCAAGCAAATTCATGGTATTGACTATGATGAAACCTTTTCTCCAGTGGCGATGTTTAAGTCCATTCGGATCTTGCTTGCTATTGCAGCATACCACGATTATGAGATCTGGCAGATGGATGTCAAAATCGCGTTTCTGAATGGAAACTTACTCGAGGATGTGTACATGACACAACCTGAGGGTTTTGTAGATCCACAAAGATAGGAAGGTATGCAAGCTGCAAAGGTCCATTTATGGGCTAAAGCAAGCTTCTCGGAGTTGGAATCTTCGATTCGATGATGCGATCAAACAGTTTGGTTTCATCAAGAATGAAGATGAACCCTGTGTCTACAAGAGGGTTAATGGGAACACAGTTGTGTTCCTTGTATTGTATGTGGATGACATACTACTCATTGGGAATGACATCCCTTCGCTACAGTCTGTGAAGACTTGGCTGGGGACGTGCTTCTCAATGAAGGACTTAGGTGAAGCAGCCTGTATTCTAGGCATCAAGATCTATAGAGATAGATCTAAGAGATTGCTTGGCCTAAGTCAGAGTACATACATTGACACTGTATTACTTCGGTTTGCCATGCAGAATTCCAAGAAAGGACTTCTGCCGATGTCACATGGTGTGAGTCTTTCGAAGACTCAAAGTCCCTCTTCTAGAGAGGAGAGAGACCGCATGGATAAGATCCCTTACGCATCTGCTATAGGATCTATCATGTACGCCATGCTGTGTACTCGTCCTGATGTCTCGTATGCTTTGAGCATGACGAGTAGATACCAGTCAGATCCAGGTGAGCGTCACTGGATAGCAGTCAAGAATATTCTTAAGTACTTAAGAAGGACTAAAGAATATTTCTTGATATTTGGAGGCGATGAGGAGCTAGCTGTAAAGGGTTACAGCGATGCCAGCTTCCAAACTGACCAGGATGATTATAGATCGCAGTCAGGGTTCGTGTTTTGCTTTAATAGTGGCGCTGTGAGCTGGAATAGTTCCAAGCAGGACACAATTGCTGATTCTATAATAGAGGCCGAATATATCGGTGCTTCCATCTCATTCGAGAGATTATCGATAGAGGAGATGTGAAGATTTGCAGAGTACCCACAGAGGCTAACATCGCAGATCCCTTGACCAAGGCTTTGGCACAGAAAAAGCATGATGGTCACACTAGGTCATTGGGTATTAGATACTACGGTGATTGGCACTAGTGCTAGTGGGAGATTGTTAGTGAAAGCCCTAGAGCCAATCATGTGATGATTGTTGTATGGACTTTATTGTATCATATTCCTATTTATAAAGGCATGGTTATTATATTTACTTGTATTGGTGCCAAATAACTAAATATAATAATGTCCTTGAGTAGTAGGTTCTTATCTATATCAATCGATTGGTTGAATCGATAATGAGATGATATAGAGAACACTACTCTTAATCATTCCTAGTCAAGTATTAACATTCAAGGACAATGTTAATGCGTAGAGACTAGCATGTAGGTCAACAAGATGACTTGATCTCACAAGTCATAGATATGAGATATCAAATTGACACATGGGTATGCATTGGAGAATGTATACTGAATGACCCGCCATGAGAAAGTATCATGGATCGTTATATGAGTGTCATATACTTTCTCATGTGGCTATTAGTATGACTATTAGTCCTTAGACCTGAAGTCGCCATGGTTCCCTACATAAGGAGTTGCATACTTTGGCTTCGTCAAACGTCACCCGTAAATGGGTGGACTATAAAGGCGATTACTGGGTATGTAACGAATTATGCGGAGGGATGTGAGTGATGTAGATGGGATCTATCCCTCCTATATGATGGGGGTGACATCGATATTCTTGATAGAGTGAGACCACGAAGTGCATGACCATACCCAAATGAGTCAATATGAGATATTGAGCTCATTTGATTAGAGTGAGTCTACTTGGAGTTCAAGATTTAGATTGTACCGAGGATGACACGGTCTATGCCTCGATTGGTCAATCTAGATGTCAAGGATAGAGGGACATTGTCACATATTGTGAGTCACAATTAGTAGTCACAAAGGTGATGTTGGAGCTCAACATTCTTGTAACTTGGGTAGCAATGATGTGTTGCTAGATACCGCTCATTGCTTATGTTCCTAAATCGGTTTAGGGACATTGCCAACGTTACAAGAACCTATATGGTCACACACATAAGAGCAATTAGATGGAGATTAGGTTCATATGATGAACCATGAGGATTAGGTTCATGGGATGAACCAAATTGGATTAAGAGTAATCCAAATTAGACTAATTGAGTTAGACTCAAGTTGATTCAAGTGTTGAATGAGTCTAATTGAGATTTGATTCATCAAATCAATTTAAATTAATGAATAGAGATTCATTAAATTAAATTGACTTGAGTCAAGTGGTTAGATTTGATCAACCATGGGAGATTAGAGGTCAAGTTTGACTTGACTTGAGAGGAAAGATGAAAAGTCAAGTTTGACTTGACCAAATGTCATGTCATGATGATGACTAGGCATGGCCGGCCAATGATGGTGCTCCACATCATCATTGACTTGGTCAATTGGTGCCACATCATGAGGGAGACCAAGGGTCATGGGAGTTACATGCATGCATGTAACCCCCCCTCTCCATAATGTGGCCGGCCAACACTTTAGGGGTTTCATGGGTGAAATTCATTTTGTGAGTAACTCTCCATTACTTCATCTTCTTCCTTGGAATTTTTCCTCTCAAGCTCTCCCTCTCCAACCTCATCTTGCCGAGACACCATAGAGGAGTGCTAGCACACTCAAGTGTCTTTTTCTCCACCTATTGCTTGTGTGGATACCATAGAGGAGTGTGCGCTTGACACTCTCGAGTTCCGGTGAACTTTTGGACGAGCGGGATAAGCGAAGGGCATCGCAACGAGGGTAAAGTCTAACCTCTTAGATCTAAGGTAGATCTAGGGTTTTTTTGTAGCACATACATGTTTTTATATTTTATACTTTGCACGGATCCGTGGCCGGGGCTTCCGAGGTTTCCGCAACGCAAAAAGCGGTTTTTGCTGGTCGCCGACGGTCGACCACCGTCGGTCGTCGTACGCAATCGCCGCTGATTAGCGGCGACGACCACAGTCGGTCGATCGGCCGTTGGGGCCGATGGCGACGACGCGATGATCGATCGATGGCGATAAGCGGTAACGATCGACGCATCCAATATTTTTTGATTACACGTAATATAATCTGGATTACATAGGTTTTGCTTTGTAATCCAGATTACAAAACTTTAGTGTCTTTTGTAATCCAGATTATATTACATTACAATGTTAAGACAGTAACAAACAAAAGAATCTAACTTGTAATGTAATCTGGATTACATTACAAGGCAGATTACGGCATACCAAATGCGAGTGTTTAAAAATAACAAAAAAAAACATCTCAAAATTTGTAATTATTATTGCTTTACCATTAATAAAAACACATTATTTTATTTTAATTATTAGTGTTGAAAATTTATCACGTAGCCATGACAATTTGAAAACTTATATTAGACCTTGATAATTTATAAATCCTAAAAAAACGAAAAATGACTTAAATTTGTGATCTAAAATGAAATTAATTTAATAAAAAGAGACAAAATTGATAATTTTGTAAGGAATGGAAAATATTTTAGAAGAAGAAGAAAAAAATCAAAAAGATTTTTTTATTTTTATTTTTTGAATTTTTGTTTTCAAATTACAAATTCAATTTTCAAAATTTTAGTTGAATTTTTCCTCAAATAAAATAGAGAAAGTTGAAGACATAGGTACAATAGCAACCACATTCAAAAACCAACATGCCAATTGCACTCAAAAACTGAGATCACTATAAAACGACGAGGAGTAGATCGAAGAACTATTCATGTGACTCGATTTTTTCTTCTTTGAGAAAATGTCTATGATAAGAGGAACCATAGGCTTCTTCTTTGGCGCCTTCATCTTCCTCCATCGATCAATTCCATCGTCTTCCAATTCCCGTAAGTTAAATGTTTGAGCTAGACTCGGCGAGTACTCTATGTTCTCCAACTTCTCCTCTTGCCATCGTTCACTTCGAACTCCTCTAGGACTCTCCCCTGCTCTAGCTTCCTCAACCACTATCGATTCGGGAACTTTCTTCATGAGTTGTGCTTTGAGAGCGGCGACGATCACCTCGGTCTCGGCCTCCCTCTCCTTTAGCCTTAGTAACTCTCGCTTTGTCTCCTTCAACTCTTTCTCTAGACTCCTGAGGAAGTTGAAGATTGTGAGTTCATCGTCTTTGTTGTGGACAAAATGAGAGGGGGGTGAAGAGGAAGTTGAGCTAATTTGCTTTGAGGGCTGCATAGAATCGCTCATTTGAAGACGAGGATTTCCCGTGAGAATTTGACCTCCCAAGATTGAAACTGCCTCCTTGACAGAGGAAAAGGCAGAACGAGTGTCCACCTCCGATCGCTCCGAAGCCATGGTAGTCAGGATGTGGAAGAAAACAGGGAAGGTTGGGTCATCCAAGCAAGCAACACCTTCATCCCTTTAATGGGGGATGAATGTGTGTCTGGTATCTTTGCTTCTACTTCAATGGCTTCCACTGATTCAAGTAAGTTCAAAGTTAAATGAGAGCTTTCGACAGTAAAGGAGGTGAAAGATCCTTGTGAATGCTTCAACACTTTCCAAACGAACATCTTTTGCTTCTCTTAGAAGTGAACTAAAAGTTCTTTTATCACCAAACATAATAAAATACTTGTTGCTTCATTCTTAAAACATTATTCTATTTAAACTCAAGTGGAATGGAAGATAGTACAAACAAGTATTTCACAAGTAACAATCTTATAGACAAAACTATTGTTCTTGATAGCTGATAAGATATAAAGACATCAATTGTTTTGGTACAATTTTCTCTTGTTTTCGAAGCATTTAGGGCAAATTAGACATGGAACAAATAAGCTATTGTTCTTACTAACAATGCTGTGGATTCAAGGGAGACACAGTTGTGAGAACAAACACTTTATGAGCACCATTACTCGTGCACAACATCAAAAACCACTCTACTCACACTTGGAAGCCATCTCGTTTTACATATTTGAAATCGAGGAATGGCTACACTCGCAACCAGGAACTTTCCCCTCCGTGCACACACTGGATTCCAATTGATAACTAGATGTGTCTTGAACGCCTAGTACAGCGGAAACAGCAATATATTGGCGAAAATTAGAAGCTGTGTGAATGAAACTAGGAAAAGGATGTTACATGTTATCTTTGGAAGAAATTAGCTGAGCAGCTTTCGAGTGGGCGCTATAGGTTTCGCTATCTTTGGTGATGCACAGCATGATTATTCATCATCTGATGAAGCCATTTGTGCACTGGGTAAACATTGCAGATACCTGCTTCACTTCTAGGGAGAAGACTTCCAATCAAATTGTAGATTGTCGAAGTTGTTAACAGCTTCTAACCTGTCCAATAGTTGGTTATTCAAATCTTGCGATTGATGGTTAATTGCTGTCGGATCATGAGGACGTGGAATTGTTCCAAGCCTCCCATTCATAACCATGCCATTATTTGTCATTGCTGCTCGGATCCCACCCACTGGCGCAGATAGACCAGTCCCATACAAACCAGTGAAGCCAGCACCGCTAGTAACCGAGGAGTTTTGTACCCCATTTCCAGCCAAGCAGTTTGCCCCGTTCATGCTCGGTGCCATCGCACTCAAGGTTGGATGCATCCCATTAATTGCCTTCATATCACTTCCCATCGAGTTGGCGTCATTCGACTGTGAAGACATCATCAACTCCTGTAGAATTTGCTGGACAGAGCTATGTGAATCATTTGCATCATTTTCTTGCAAATGTGTGATCGGCTGTTGTACCATAGCCAAACTTGCAGAAGTAGTGCTCAGGTGAGTCGCATTCTGTGAGATCGAAATTGGGTTGTTGCTACATGACGGTTTCAAAGGAGGTACCGAGTTCGATGAGCTGGCAGAAGGAATCTGGACATTATTTCCAGCATACGGGCTGCTCAACGAATTCATCTGCTTTTCTTGCTCAGTATTCATAGAATTTTGGGGGGTACCGATAATGGTGGCAGCTGATGCAGATAAAGATGAAGCAGCATTAAGGGAGTTGTTCGGACCAACATCATTGCTGGCAGCAGAAATTTGCAAACCTGCAGCATGTATAGAGCTCGGATTGTCATGGTTTGAGTTCTGATTGATGATTTGCTGTTGCTCCAATTGTTGGGGCTGCTGAGTTTGTAGCCCTGACGAAGTTCTTCCAGGGAAATTAATCAGGCTTTCTGATGCACGCAAATAACAAAAAGGTAAAGTTTAAGAAGGACTAAGGTTTCAGGAATTATCCAAAACTATCTCTGACAATATAACAAATCATAATTGAAATCAATATCAATAGCATGGGAAGATTGACGACCACAAGACAAACAACGTAACAACTATTTAAAACAGAATTTGCAAAATTCCTAGTCCCTCTCCATACCATTTTTTGAAAACTAGTGTTGACAGTTATGTTCTAGATTTGTTCTCTAGTCCTCTATTTAATTTCCTTCATAGAAAGAATTATAATTGTTTGATTTGGAGAAGCACTCACCAGCATTATTTGGATGCTGAATCAAGATTAGAGGCTCTCACAATGCGGATTCAAGCCAAGGTTGATTAGGGTCGATTGAGCTTGAACCAGAGTATGGCCTTATTTTGGTTAGCAAGGGAAGGTTAGGTTTGTTTAGTGATAATCAGACTGATTCAAGTTGGCGATTTCCGTGATGAAAGACCCAGGGTTGGTGGAACCTATTGGTGATACAATTATGGAAATGCATGTTGACTCAATATTGGATATGAGAGGTCGAGCCAGGATGATTTCCATCCTCGCCGCAGATTGGTTTAATGTTAGATTGCTCCAGGAAAAGCAGTTCCGAGAGTACAAGCATTTAAAAAGCACGGGTACAGACTTTTCTAGAGGGATCTGGGTGTGGTACAAGAAGGAAGTCAGGTTGTAGATAGAGGAATCACACAGTCGATTTCTCCATCACTCTATAATGGATCCCCTCCAGGCTCAGTGGTTCTTAATCGCATAGGGAATGTCTCTAGTCAGAACTCAGGCATCTCTCTCTGAGTGGAACTACCTCTTCGACAGCAGTAGGGGATTTCAATGAAATAACAAACTACGTTGGATTTGATCTCAACTTGAGCTCGTTTAGATGTTATTGAGCTCTTAATTACAGCTTATATGATCGGTTGAAGGTTTTACATTTTTAAGTTTGTTTGGTAGGTTGTTGTCTTGTGACCAAGAGATCACGGGTTCAAATCCTGAAAACAACCTCTTGCAAAAAGTAAGGTAAGACTGCGTACAATGAATCCTTCTCCAGGACCCCACATGGTGGGAGCTTCGTGCACCGGATTACTTTTAAGTTTGTTTGGTAGGATAGTGAGCTTGATGTTATAAGTTTGTTCGGTCATTTTGAGAGCTTGTTTGTTTCCTTGCAATATTATTTATAAGTTTGATAAAAGCTTAGTTAATGAACATGGTTTGTGAGCTTTGTTTGTGGACATTGATCATGAATAATATAAATTTACAATCTTTGTTCGCGAGGATTAGTAGCTGGAATACCTATATGTTCAAGCTTATTCATTTAGTTTAGTGAGTTAATTAAGTTTCAATTAACTTACTGTACTGTTAATCAAATAGAAGGAATTGGTAGCTCTTGTGGTTGCATTCTTCTCTATTGCAATTGGTGGCAAAATGCAACAGGGAGGGTGGAGAAAGAGGAAAGATCTTTGCTTGACTAGAAGAGTTTGTACCCCTTGAAAGGAGATAAGGGGAAGGAGATTAGGGCTAAAATGAGGAAAGCTTTTGTTGTTCATGATTTTTTGATAAGGTAACTAAGCCAAGCCGAGTATAAAATTAACCAAGTTGGGTTAAGCTTGAAGTGTTTTTTTTTCCTTTTTTAGCTGGGAAGCACCTTTGGTGTGGATTTTCAAATAGCCAAGGCAAAGTTGAGGATCAATTTGATCTTCTCCTCAGCTTGGTAAGTTGCCGTAGTGTGTTTTCCACATTTGTTTTCTAGAAAATGAGAGGGCATTTTCTGGAAAAATAGAAAATGCGGAAAAATCATTTTTTAAAAAATGGGAAAACACAAAAAATAAGAAAACGCGGCACAAACCAAACACAGCTTTAGAGTCATGGTTTAAGAAATAGATGACTTTGGAGTTCTGTGCGTTTTGGAAGTCTTTTTTACTAGTGGATTGTGATAACTAGAATCGACATTGGAGGTGGGTGATTTCTAGCTTGAATTTTTTTCCTACCTTGGGCAAAAGGTTGGAATCTGCCAACCTAGCGACCCCTACCAGCTTGCCCTCAGGCCATCGTAAGAGAGGTAAATCACAGGAGTCTTTGGCCCAAAGTTCATTGGTAAATTGTATGGAGAGCCAACGCTCCCGCAGAAGCGGAGAATACTCTTGTTTCCTTGGACAAATTCTACATGCGTTTACCATCCGAGTTAGCCCACGAGGCAATTTTTTTCCTACCTAATAAGATATGTATAATACTTGATGTTCCGACTTGTTTAAATCTGAACCATGTTGCCACTATGCTAATTAATGTTGAAATCATGTTTCCATAATGTATTTGTGCTGGCCTTAAAAGAGAAAACACCTAGAACATACACCAACTCAATCTAAATTTGGCCTTACCTTAAAAGGAGATTTTAGCCTAGAAAAGTGCAACTATTTCATAATGTCTTCTCTCGATCGGATCCTTCCAAATATTATAAAGTTTTGCATGAATTTCTAGATATATTTCAAGATTGAATTTAAACAAAATCAAAAGATGATGGTCTGAGAAGGAAAGTTCAACTCTAGAGACCTTAGGAAAACCAAGGCATCTGTTGCGAAGAAATTTAGAATAATGGATTATATATAGAGAGAGAGGAATGATCCCTTACACAACTCATCCGTGAACACCTGTGAGCACTTCCATTATCTACCATCCGATCGAGTGAGCAGTATAGTCCAATCCTTGAACCCTAGGGGATTAGATGGTGTAGCACAACATTTCTATATATCCACACCCCCAAATCTAAAATATTGATAGAAGACTAAACCACTATATAATGCCTAAAGGGCAACTCGGTGTACGAAGCTTCCATCAATGCGGAATCTCAGAGAAGGATCAAACCCCATTGAATTTATTGTATACAGCCTTGCCCTACATTACAAGAAATTATTTTCACGATTCGAATCCGTGACCACAAGATAAAGTGTAGACTCTAAGTCAATCTTGGTACATAAATTAGAAAAACTCATATAAACAAGACATAGCTTGGACACAACAAAATGAGAACATAATATTCTTTCTCCTCATCGAAGATCTTAACCTCTTACCAACACTCGAAGAGATTACAATTAGAAGCTCAAGAATGAAGAAAAGAAGTGTATAACGAATGCATCATGAATCGATTAATGTACTATAGTTGTTAAGCCATCTAACTGTTACCGCATAACTTTTTTCTTGTCAACGGATCTCTTCAAATTTTCTATTATAGCATGTGTCACAACTGGATTTAGTCATCAGTCGATTAATCTAAAATGACTTACTATCCAATCAACTCAGTAATGGGAAAAATATTTTGCTCACGTTGGCAAATCAACTTAAGTCGACTACATGGTCGACTTAGCTACCATAAGTTGACTGGATGATATCATTAGTCAACTGACACCAAACTCAACACTAAATAAATATTAATTGTTAGTTGGCTAAGTCACTTGAATCAGCTACTTGATCAACTCAACCACTAGTCGTTAAAGATACCCTTGAATGGATTGGATCTTCGACTATCACCATTCTAACGGTCAAGTTCATCTAAGTGAGATCTACGCTCTCCTAGGTACATGTCTCTCAACTCACTAAGGAGCTTTACCTTACCTTAATACCATCTCCGATCAAGCTCTCATCCCTCGAATGTACCCGAATTCTCTCCTTGCTCCACATACCATTTTTTGCACCATCACCTATATATTTTGCCTCCTACGGATCAGATGCTCTTTATCTTGCAGTCACTTGGACATCCCATGTCATCATCCTTCTCCAATCTCCGTAGGCATTGAGCCATCAAATCATCAATAACCTTAGCTACGCCAAGTCTCTCCACGTCTATCTCATTCAAATCTTGCACAAATTCATCCATATATCAAATACAAATCATATGATTCTAGCTTATACTCTTTACTCAAATATCAAACTTATGATTGATTCTGATCACTTAAGGTCCAATAGCACTAACAATGTTTGCATGTAAAAGAAACAAAAGTTAACAAAGCATGTAGTCAATGATCGTTTAACCTCGATGAATTAAGCTTTGGGATAGTTAATATCAATCGCAAGTGATGATCTTTTCATCCTCACCTAGCACACAATAACTTAAACCCAACCATGGTTCAGAACCAATATTCCAACGATTTGAAATCAACGTTCCAACGGTTCGAATCGTGCAAGGTCAACCCTTAACCTTAACCATATAAGGCAGTTACGATTAACGGTTCGGAACCACAGGTTATAGGTCGGTTCATGGTTCGACACGTTTCAAAATTATTAATTTTTATTTAAAAAATTAAAAAATATATTTTTTAAATAAAAAATATATTTAAAAAAGCTTGTACTTATTTAAATTGCCTATGTCCTTTAGGGTACAAGGGAATCAAAGTGTTCACTTACTTTTTTACCCTTGTTACCTTAGAAAGTATTACCTTAGGAAGTGACATTAATAATCACTTCCATTTTTCGTTCCCATAATGATAGTTCATTCGGTATTAAATTTTTCTACCTCGTCATTAGAAAGTTACATTCCTTGTATTCTTTTTTCAACACTTGTTCAATCATCAAGTAATGTTTGTGCTTCTAAAGAATTAGAAGACAAAGTAAATCATCGTTCATCCAATATATTACCTACGGATCTAAACATCTATTTTATGACAACGATTAACACCAAACAAGCTAGAATTTCTTTTGTTATGACAAAGAGGATGAGAAAACTTTAATTCTTCTATATCACCATCGTAAAATATCGAAATCCTTTTCACTAATTGTTTCATTAAAATCAAAAGAAGTTATAAAATAATTCTCAAATTCCTATTTAGAACTTGAGGATCCTCATGGATACTTTGTCTGTTCTTTCATTAAAAATTGTGCTTTTGTAAGTTTTAAACTGCTACTAATAATATTTTGAATTTCGGATACATTACTATCTAATTCATATTTTAAACTATATTCTTTATAAATACCATAAAAATTATTTCTAGTATTTTACACAGTATTAGCGATTAAAAGAATAATCTTTTAACGGAATTGAAGTTTCATAATACATAACTAATATTTCATATAAATCATCTAACTTACATCAAAGGTCTAAAGGAAATGCAATTAAATAAATATCAAAAAATTCTAAAAATATTTTTTCCATTTTGCTTTAATTGTTAACACGAAGGAGATAAAAATTATCCATAACATATTCATTTAAAATTAAAACTATGTTACAAAAGTCCACCATAATTAACTAAGAAGTAAATTAATAAACATCGAAAGTTATTTAGTTGCATCATTAAATATTTTTAAAATTTCGCAAATATTACTATATATATTTCATTAATGTGAAAATAAATAAATGAATCTTGTAGTAATTGATATGTTGAATTTCAACGTGTTGATACATCACGTGAAAATTTTCTAGATCTCATTTCATTAATTTTACAAAATTTATATTATTATTTCATTATATCAGGATGTCAGCATAAATAAAAAATAGTAATTTTAATTGGTTTAATTTGATTTTTTTAAGTTTTAATTCATCTTGAACATATAAATTTAAAATATTACATAGGCAACGAATATAAAAAATACACCACGAATAGCAAACTGACAAATAAATTTAAATTCATGAATACCTACAGCATTAGAACTAACATTATAAAATGATATTAAAAATATTTTATTAGTTAATCCATAGTTTTTTATAATTAAACATAATAATTGAGAGATATAAACAATGTGATTCAACAAAAAATCAATATGTTAATAAACATTTTTAAATTATTTAAAATTTATTGATCTAATGACAGGTTACACCCATATATGAATGAATTTGTCAATAATCACTCAAAATATTAGAATATAAAGACATTTTATTATTTAATTTACTTAATCCTTCAATTAAATTTTTTCCCTATCTTATTATTTTTTTAGTTGTGCAAGAAAATATAGTTTATAAAACACATTTAACAGATGAGTTAAGAGACAAAATCTTCAAAAGTGTATTTAGACCCAAAAGTAAAAGAAAAATATTCTATATAAATAAATTTAGATAAAGATTCTCTTAATTTAATATCAGAACATTTAAATAAACTTATATCAGTACCGTTAATAGATGATGAAAATTTGAAGGGTTGCATTTGCAAATGTTCGATTCCATATTCCGTCGAATGCTTTGTTTCGACGAGTCGCTTCAATAACCCATAACAACCACTCGACTAGAATTTATAGAAGGTTTTTCAATACTTACATTTTGCCTATATTTCTTCGGATGAAAGAATGACTTTCTTAAAATGTTTAGTAAAAATAGGCGATTTTAAAGGTATTGTTTTCTAAACCTTAAAGAATTCTGATACCTCTGTGTCAGTTGTCGAAAGTTGCTTTAGTTCATCATTAATAAATTGAACATCGTCAAAATCCACATTCAAAATAGTTATTTCTTTCCCCTTCCGAGAACGAAAAAACTTCCATTAAAATCATAGAATTGAAGTTGAAAACGATTGAGATTTTAGAATTCAGAGAGAAGAATAGAGAAGATGGTATGAAAATGATGAAATAAGCTGTTCAATATATATATATATATATATATATATATATATATATATTCGCCCATGATGAGTTAACCTTGTCGTGGTCGGTCCCAAGCTCGGATAAAGAAGGGGGTTGCACTAGGTTGCAACGTTAAACTAAGATAAATGTTCAATATATATATATAACTTCGCCCATGACCCATGATGAGTTAACCTTGTCGTGGCCGATCCCAAGCCCGGATAAAGAATGGGGTTGCGCTAGATTTCAGCATTAAACTAAGACAAATGTTCAATATATATATATATATATATATATAAACTAAAAATCAACCTCCAATTCACGATTTTTAGACCTTTGAATCGAAACCGACCCAATGGGTCTATAACTATGTCTTCAACTTTAAATCAGCACATCAACAAAGAACAAAAAGAAAAAGAAGCCTTAAAAGTTAGCTTCCTAAATTACTCAAATTTTTCCTTGAAATAACAATTTTGTTAGCGCGCAATAGATATACAAAAAGGAAAGCCAGATATATGGAGGTAGGTAGAAAGCATAAGTTGATCGTTTGCTAGAATTTAGCAACACGATAGAAAAGAACAACCTAATCTATTCGCTTTTAGACAATGCATCCAGACCACATAAATAGGATAGGATATTAAAATATCCTTGGTGGTAAATCTCAAGTAAATTTCTCTCCACATCACATCATAAGCACACAGTAGGCTGGAGGAAGGATAAGGAAGTCATTCAATGAAGGCCCTAGAGTTGATGCGACACCTTAGCAGAACACAAACATAAGTATGATATAGGAAAGAGTAAGAACAAAAAAAAAAGTTAGCTAAATCTTGAGGAAGGTAGAGGAGAACAATTGCCTATATACTCTCCCTCGTAACAACCAAACGAAGGAGGTTTGTTAGGCATTAAAAAGACAAATGTGCTAGATTTTCCTCATTGGGCGGATTCCGGATTGTTCACCTTATTCTTATGTGAGCCTTATGTGAGCCATATTTCAAGTGGATTGTGGGGCATTAACCCTAATCATGAATATATATGTGCATACACATGATGCATTTTATTACAAGTGGCTTGCAAGTCATTTACTCTTATATACAATGCATCTTTCTCAGATGAGTTGCAGGTCACTCACCCTTATCTCCCTTATCTTAAAATTATATATGATAAGTTTTCATATTAAGTGGATTGTAAATCGTTCACCTTTACTTATACGATGCATCCTTGATGGGTGGATTATGAATTGTTCACCCACTTAATAATTATGTGGAATTTTCGAATAAAGTAAAACTAAAATGTGTGTAATGCTGATGAAGAAGGAAAATTAAGAACTAATGAAATTAATTATGAAGTGAATAAAAGATAAATAACAAGAAAGGAGTAATAATCAAATGATGCTCAAAAACATGAAAACATAAACTATCAATTTTGTTGTTGTTCTCTTTGATTTTGTTTTCATGCACTTCTCTTCTTTCTCCACTTTGCATTATGTGCTCACTCTTCTTTTCCTTTGATTTTCAGGTTTGCAAACTTGAGACAAGCTTTGAGATTTTGTCAATATTACGAATTGCTCAGAGATGCCCAACAATAGTATTGTAAACAATTCAATAGAGTTCATTCAATTTATTTTTTGTATTGTATAGATCGTTATTTTATGCATTTTGATAATTTGGTACTTTGGTATTTTCATTTCATTGTCAGCATCAAGGTTTTAAATGCCGAGCCGTTTCAAACGAAATTACCCAAAAATTTCGTTCCGACAAATCACCGAAATCGAAATGCGTACCGGTACCGGAAGGAGGCGGCGGCGACGACGAAAAGGCGATGGCGGCGGCGGCGACGACGAAAAGGCGATGGCGGCGGCGGCGACGACGCAGAGGCGATCGCGCAGCGCGATCGCGGTGAGAAACCGCGATCGCGATCGCGGTGAGAAATCGCAATTGCGCGAAATTTCTGAATTTCTAATATATATATATATTAAACTGTAAAATTTAATTAAATAAATTATTACTTAATTTATATATTAAATAAAAATTAAAAAATAAAAGATATTTTAATTAAAATTCTAAATTCGAATTTATAATTTAGATAAAATTAAATCTTAAATTTTTTTTTAAAAATTAACTAAAATTTAAAAAAAATCAAATAATTAATATTAATGTTTAAAAAAAATACCGAAATAGTATCGGCACGGACGATACGATACCGAAACCGTATTGTTCCGGTCGCAGAACGAAATTCCGATACGAGACGAGATTTTAAACCTTGGTCAGCATGAGGTGTTAGTTTTGCCAGTTGTATTATGGGTATAGCAAAGTCATTATTTATGTTAAATTATTGCATATTCTTGGCATATTGCATCAGTAGAGGCATTATTTATGATTTTTGATGTTATGAAGAATATTATCCAAGCAATGAGGCTATCCCTCATATAGGGATAGAAGTGTTGGAATCGTGACATCAAACATCAAATTTAGGAGGTATATTTTATCTTAGCAAAACTAGTAACGTTAACCAGCAGAAAGACTGCAGGAATACATATTTGAATAGCACCTTGCAAGCTAGGTTTCAATCAATAATCCAGCAACATAGTTGAGTAATAACCTAAAATTTGGATCAAGGTTTTATTGATAACCAAACTCAGACGGATAGTATCAGGATCAATGCAACTCTGCAAGCTTGTAATAGAAAGTATTACTTACCAATCTACCTAAGCACCTTGTTTATCAGATCAAGAAAAAATCACGGTCATAAACAAAACAAGTATCTGAGTGGTTAAAAACTAGTCGGGCACCAAAAGTGTCTCGCATTAAAAGTAATCGATGAGAGCATAAGACTAATGAATCACTGTCATAGTTATTGAAAATTGTTCCGTAAACTAATACAGGACAAGATAAGAAAACAGAAAAAAAGTTTACTCATAGGTCCAGCTCCAGTTTCTTTGTTATAATCAATCAGATCCTTCATACTGTTGACCACTTCAGATATCTAACAATGCCAGAAGCAAAAGAATTAATAACACTGAAATGTTATTACAACTTGTGCATCTAGATATTTCAGCAATACAATTAAACTAGGAAAAGCTATGAAAATAATAAACAAACAACAAATAATGACCTCACCAGCTCAGAATGGCTTAGAAAGATCCAAAAGGAGTTTCATAAATAGTAGCCATTTAAGATTTTAGAAGTATCAAAATAATATCACAAAAATATGCAGTATTGTTATATCAGAAATGCTGTCAGATTAACATTATCACTGTGGGTATCATGTTTCATTTTCAGAAATACAATTGAAACTAGAAAAGATGAGAACAGTACAAAGACAAACAACAAATCATGTCCGCACTATACTAGATCAACTTAGAAACTAAAAAAGAAAACCTTCTGACTTAATGGCAAGGTATAAAAAAAAATAGGGCCAAAAGATTGAGCATTTACAACTGTGTCAAGCATAAATGTCAGTGCTAAGGCAAAGCCTCCCCTGCCACTGTAGTTGCAAGGAAAACAGTTTCCTCCTCTTCAGTGAGACCAAAACTAGCCAGTCATCATACCACAAAAACTAGGAATCTACATGTTCTTTAACTTAATGGCTAAGGTATGAGAAAAAATAGTGCCAAAAGATTATTTAAAATCGTATCAAACATAAATGTGAATGTTCTGTTAAAGCCTCCCCTCCCAATGTCATTTTGAGGACAACGGCTTCCCCCTCTTCAGTGAGACCAAAACTAAGCCAATATAACACAGAAACAAGGCATCTGCAATGTAAGACACCATCACAACCCTTATCACAAGATGGTAATCTTTCAAACAGACAGAAATTTATATGGTATGCAGAATAAAGATGAATTTAAATCCACCGAGGCACTAAGCACCTTCCTGCAACCAAGTTGAGTTGAAGGACAACATCACAGGTGTCAAATCCAAGGTTTAAAATTTCAGTATTTGGTACCAACTTTGTTCTGGGTGGAACAATATGGTAACGGTGTCAACCCTTATCCTACCATGTCAATCATAAATGTCAGTGCTGAAGCATAGACTACCCTTTCATGATGGAGTAGTTTTAAGGAGACGGCTTTCTCCACTTCGCTAAGACCAGTCAGAAATTGGATCATGAAAATAAGGCAAATCTGCAATGCGAGGCCCCATCTGAATCGTCTATGCTGGATGGTACATTCCAAATTTACGTGCGGTGTGTGGAAGAAAATTCATTTTAAATCTACCATGACAAGGTGTCAATACCACTTCTGCCAATGGACTGGAACAGGGAAGGTGTTGAATGTGTTGAATCCAAGGTTTATAAATTGTATTGGTAGCAATTTCCAAGGGTTAAGACTCTAGCTGTCACTTGGCCTGCCATGATATATAACTATGTGCAATGGGCAGAAATATGAGACTAGGGAGCACAGGTAATTTACACTGCCACTAGTGCAGCTCCCGCAGTCAAGTGTCACTAGTGTCGCAGAGCTATCGTGCATGATACTAACATCATCTTGGCTACCATGGGAGGAGACATAAGGAATCAGTGAGATTCCAACTTGTGACCATCTAATTCTTGCAATCAATCATAGGGAGAAAAAGACAAGGGAAAATGAGTCTATTAAACACGAGAAATTGGAAATGGCAAACCAACAAATAACCAAGAAACTATTGAGAAAACAAACAATAGCAGAAGAAGCACTGTAAGGCAATTGTCTCATTGGCTCTGCAGAAGAACCAGACACTATTTGATGTTGTGTTTGTTCATACATCAATTATACTAAATGCATCTGTTGGGTTAAACATATACTTCGTATATCTTATAGGCTTAAACTGATCAAATACATCCGGTTAGCATATGTTACATCATAGTAGCATGTGTTGTAGCAGCAATACAATTCAAATAAGCTAGACTATTTTTTTATATATAATCAATTATGATTAATAACCATAAATTAAATTTTAAAATTTTTAAGAAGTAGACAGTATGCCTAAAAAAACTATATAAAGTAGCAATTACTATTATGCCATATAGACAGTTTTATAACATATGATTATTTATATTAAAACTTAAAAATGAATACAATGGCCAAGAAGGAGGCCAAAAAAAAATAGTGAGACTAAGAATGAAATTTTTGAATGTTTATATCAACAATTGAATACAAGAGAAGGAGAAAAAGTTATTTATAAAATAGTTAAAGTTAGAGAAAGACTAGAAATGTTGCCCAAATAAGATGAATTCAATAGAGTACTAGTGGACAATGAGTACATAAAAGAGCAATAGAAGAGATATTTTTATCAATTTTTTGATCAAGGTTTAGGTGATCAAATTAATTTAGAAAATTTAAGTAGGTCAAATGAGTATAGAAATTTAAATTTTTATCATAAAATCCAACTTTCAGAAGTAGAGCAGGTTTTAAATGGATGGTAAAATGGAAAAGCAGTTAAACCAGATAATATTCCAATAAAGGTATGAAAGTACCTAGATAAGCAAGATATTGAATGACTTACAAAGTTATTCAACTCGATATTGAAAATGAAAAAAATGTCTGATCTGCGGAAGATAAGTTAACTAATTCCTTTATATAAAAAGAAAGTGGACATGCAAAATTATGCAAATTATAGAGCATTAAACTAACGAGTCATACCATAAAATTATAAGAAAAAAATAATAGAAACAAGATTAAGGAAGAAGACCATGGTGACCGAAAATCAATTTAGATTTATGTTGGAAATATCGACAATAGAAGTTATACAACTTCTCATACAACTAATTAAAAAGTATCGGAAACAAAAATAAAACTTACACATGGTATTTATTAATCTTAAAAAAACTTATGGTAAAATCTCAGGAGAAATTACGTGGAAAATTCTGAAAAAGAAAAGGGTTAGTGTAACATATAAGGGCAATCCGATGCATGAAGCTCCGCCATGCAAGGCTCCGATGAAGGTTTTATTGTACACAGTCTTATTCTGTTTTGCAATAGGTTGTTTCTAGGACTCGCCATGCAGGGTTAGTGTAACATATATTGAAATAATTAAGGATATATATGAAAAGGTAATGACAAGAGTGAAAACGCCACACGGATTAACCGAAGCATTTCCCATAAAAATAGTTACATCAATTAAAAATCAACTTTAAGTCCCTATCTTTTCACACTAATTATGGATGAACTCACTAAATATATCCAAGACATGGTACCATGGTATCTGTTATTTGTAGATGACATTGTTTTGATAGATGAGACACATAAAGGAGTAAATGTTAAACTTGAATCTTAGATGAAAACATTAAAAGTGAAAGGTCTTACACTTAATAGAGTAAAGACAAAATATATGGAATTTAAATTTTACAACGTTAAATATAATGAGACAATTGTTACACTAAGAGAGAATGAGTCATCTATAACTGAAAATTTAAAATATTTAGGATTGATTTTGCAAAAGAATGGAGAGGTTGAGAGAGATATCTTACATAAAATACAAGCAGAATTGTTGAAATAAATGAGAGCATCAGGTATTCTTTGTGATCAGAAGATACCATTAAAAGTTGAAGGGAAATTTTACAAAATGATAGTTAGACCTGCTATGTTATATGGAACTGAATATTAGACTATGATTCGTACACATGAGCAGAAGATAAGAGTTGTAGAGATGAGAATATTAAGATGGATGTGTGGACATATAAAAATGGATAAAATAAGAAATGAGAATATTAGAGTGAAAGTTGAGATTGCATCGAAAAACTTTGGGACACATTTAAAATTGTACGGATATATACATAGACAACTGAGGGATGCTCCAGTTAGGCGATATGAAACTATTACAAATATGCAAATCAAATGAAAAACAGAAAGACCAAAAAAGACTTGGTTAGCAACAATAAAGCAAGATAAAATTTATTTAAATATAGATGATGATATAGTAGGGAATAGAGCCCAATGGCATAGAAGGATCAATATAGCCGACCCCATCTAGTGGGATAAGACTTAGTTGTTGTGTTAACTAGGTTGTTACTTCCTACAACTAGATTTCACGTACAATATCTTTTCTAAAATTCATGTAGATATGCAAGATATTAATGTTGCCTTCTACTCTCCTGTTAGGAAATATAGGAATTTAGGAAACAAAAGTCAAGATGCATATAGAAATCTAATGAGAAAAAAAAAACTCAAGATTCAATTTGATAACATGGTTAAATGTAGCTTCTCCATGCAAATTTACAATTCTGCTCCCTCTAGAATGTGTTTTCTGCATAGTGTTAATGTGCCCTGCCTAGACAGATTACGATAACTTAATAAAGACAGGATATCATTCTAGGACAGGTTGTTTTACAGCATTAATGTCTCTTGCCGAGACAAAAAAAGGTATTACTATACAGATTTCCCATTTTATATTACTCATTGAGCATATCAAAAAAGCTGATAGACACAAAACATTTCCAATGTCTTCTAATTGAAGCACCAAAATAAGGTTGAGAAATTTCTCAAGTTTAACTAAAAGTCAAGGAAGCATTAGACAGAGGTCAAACCCAGCAGACCAACAAAATCTCACCACAAAATAATTGTAAAAAAAAATAGCATCAGAATATAAAAATTATGAACTAAAAAAAATATTTTAAGCAATTAATAACTTCAAAGAAATATAAAATGTAAGGCAGTCTACCTGAAGGCACCTAACATATCTTTTTGTATACCCTAAATCATTTACCAATGGTACTTCCAGAGCTTTGGCCAATTGACGAGCAGATGCTACAAACCTATCACAGGTTTCACATGCATGCTGTAAGAATTACAATTGTGTATGTGCATGTATGTAACAAACCTAAAGTACAGAGGATTTAATCAAAAAAAGATGCTTTAAGACAACCATATATTGTTTAAATAAATATGCTAACATGTGGAAAGTGAAATATTGCCTAGGATTATAGAGATTCTTTCTAAAACTCTAGCAGAATCATTAATAGAATTAACAGGGTACTGCAACTGTTATTTTCCACTACCTAAACCAGAAATTAGGTTAATTGTGCAAGTGGCAAATTAAGAAACACAAAAACAATCCTATATAGAGAAACTCATATATAAAATGATTGCTATTTTTTGCTAGTCCTGTAATTAAAGCACTATCTAACATTCATAAGAAAGTATATATTTGATAGCAATATAAATTGCATTAGCTGAATACATATATGTTGAGACATTAAGCAAATTTAAAATGTCATATGCACATAAGCTCATTGTTTTACTATGGTAAACAGAAGTAACAAAACAGGAAGCATCCAGATAATTTACTAAAGGACAAAAAATGCAAGGACCAACAAACTTCCAAAAGTATCTATTTGACTATAGAGTAATATAAGTAATACACTAAATGATGTTATGAAATTATTACGAAGATGGAAAGATCAATCTCAAAATTAGTCAAAATCTCGAGGAATTCCTATAAAATGTGTCCCATCTGTTAATGTGTAAACATAAAACACAATATAAAGTACTACCCAATATTGGTAAGATCTTGATTGTTGCATTACATACTGATACAAGTTATTCAGAGAAAAATAAACACAGAACATAAGTCAAAGGCATGCACACGAAAGCTCATGTCACAGGTAAAATAAGATAATTTGATAGACTATAACAAAAGTGAGTTTTACGCATGGAGTATGAGATTGGCATACGAGTTACAAGTGTTTTGTAAGTCCTGTATTGGTAGGCCTGATGATGCATTTTGAGTTGCCGCCTGATACCTTTGTACCACGGCACCAAGTTGGCTAACCTGCTCAACAAGATTACCAAATATGTCAGACATAACTTCAACAAGTCAAAAGAACGATGGCATTTCTACCTGAGGAATGATTACTCTCCGAGGAACAAGCTCCTCATGGCGCCTGGCACAAAACTCCCATGAAGATATCTAATAAAAAAACATAAAATAGTCATAGCATCTTGGAGGAAGGTTTTCAGCAGTATCAAGTTGAACAAATAATATTAAAACAGGTAACCAGTTGCAAATACAATTCACCTTTAGATCAGGATTAAAAACAATCCGGAGATGACCATCACGCACTACTCGCAATTGCTCAAAGACACTCTCCTGAATTGCCTTGGAGTAATCCAACACAATTTGACCCAAGGCATTCCGATACTCATGGGGCATGTCAACATACAGAAGTTCCTCTAAGGTGCCACTAGCATATTTTATTTGGAAGAGCCTTGGTAAAACCTCAACAGTAGTTTCTGAATACCAAAATATAAAAAGAAATAAGTGTGAGCCTCGAACTAGAATTTAAGAGTACAACAACCTATTATCACCATTAGAGTTTTGGGTCTACTGCTAACATCCAAATGAAACAATCAAAACAAATAGCTTACCAAAACCACGTCCAGGCTTATGGGTACATATCTCACAGTGCCACACATCCTACAGAATACAGCCAATATGTACATTGGTTAAAGAACATGACCATCATAAATAAACTGAAGATCTTCAAACTAGATAAAGTAATACTCTGAATAATCATACAATCAATTTTACACGGATAGTTACCACCAAAAGAGAAATTTAATAAAAGAACAGGTTATATACTAATGGATGAAAACCTGTGGGAAAACACCAGTAGTTTGACGACCAGTTCCATAAAGAGAGACACACCACCTCTTCTTTGCATCAGGTGCAAAATATTCAGCTATAAATTTCCTCCAGAATTCAATGTTGTTATCCTGCATTACAATTTTAGGGCATAAAACAAAGAAGGATAAGGAAACTTGTATCCTCCTCCAGTTAGGAGGATCAGCAGGAGTTTGTTAGTATAACATTGTATATCCACCTGTGGTCGGTGCTGCTGATGGTACATATACTGGGTTAGCCTCCGAGCACACGTCCCTGGCTCATACATTGTTGATTTCATTGTAGTTCTAATTGGTAGATTTTGCTGGAGAAGCTGTTGATGCAGCTGACTTCGTTGCTGAGGTAGAGTCTTAGCAATCTGCTGTTGTTGTTGTTGCTGCTGCTGCTGCTGCTGCTGCTGCTGCTGCTGCTGCGGCTGCTGCTGCTGCTGCAACTGCAAAATCCTTTGTTGCTGCAAGAAACTCAATTGTGCAGCAGCAGCATGAGAATTTTGCCTTGATAACTGAAAAATATGTTGCTGCTGTTGCTGTTGTTGCTGCTGCAAAAACATTGATGGATCTGAATGTTGGTTTTCCATTTTAATAGGACCCAAGCTTCTTAAGGTTTGTAATTGTTGTGGCTCCAGTTTTACTGTGTTAATGCCACGAAATGTTTGTAATTGCTGTGATGAACCAATATGATTATTAGGGCCCATTTGGTGTTCCAACTTAACGGAACCCATTTGTGGCTCCAACTTAACGGAACCCATTTGTGGCTCCAACTTAACAGGTGCCATGTGATTCACATTACTCAATCCTCCCCGAAGAAGCTGCTGTTGTTGCTGCTGACTTGGTGGAAAAGAGAACTGCCGCTGGAAATTGAGCACTGCATCAATTTGAAACTGTGGTTGGTCTGCAAGAACTTGGCTGCTTGAAGGGTTCTGAAAACATTGTTGTTGGCCCTGGCTTTGGGCTGCTGATGCTGTGAATGACAAAGGATTAGTCTCAGCAGAGATAACTGTATCAACAGCACCAAATCCACCATGATGTTGAAGATTTGCTGGTGGCGAGGAAAGGCCCCCAACAGATCCTCCGTTCCCAAATGAATTGCTGAGAGGTGGGACATTTGATACATTACCAAGCAAGCTATTGCTGTTAAATTGGGTGCGAGGAGACCAGAGAAGAGAAAGGAGGTTGAGATGGAACTGAACCAGGCTGGGATCCTCCAAGCAAGCCTGAATTTGACCGGAGAAGAGAGGGGTTAACTGACTGAGCGCCACCAATGGAATTCGAAGACCCTGATGGAACCATGGTTTAAGATGGCAGCTGATGTGACACTACTAAACTAAAATGATGCTTAGATTAACATAGTTCTACAGATAAAACTTCAGATCAGTTATCAATGCAAGAGAGGGAAAGAACTTTCCCAACCAAACATATGACGAGATGAGGTATTCCATGCAATTGAAAAGAAACAAGGCAAATGGTTCATTTCCCCATACACTGCTAGAGTCCACTCAACTAACTCTGAAGCAAGCGAATCTTAACTAGAAAGAAGAAATCTCTCTGAAACCCACCCAACCTCTCCTTTCGCTTCCCATAGCAAAAATTGCAAACTGAAGACGAGAATCCAGGACCCATCCAAACGTGAAAAATTCAAACCAGCATGGCTTAAAAACTAGATCTTTCTTCGAGGAAGACAGCCAAGGATCTTGAAAGAAGTTAAAAATCCAATCTTTGGCGCGTTGATGCTTCCCTCACACTAATCTCTTCCTCTTGGCCCGTTGGAACCTGAAGTAGAGCCGCCACATCGACTCCGACAACGTAGACATCCCAACACCAGTCCGAACGGTAATAACACCTCTATTGAGCGGCTCGGAGTCCCAAAGCAGTCGACTTTCTCAATGATACCAACGAGAAGAAACAAACAGGACAACGGGTGAGGAACCAAGACGAACTTACCACCACCTTCCCACTTCGTCTTGCTTCCGCTGCGAAACTTAGGGTTTGTGTCAAATACAAGGAAAGGCTCCCTCCTATTTCGATTTCGGTTGAGCCTTCAATTGAGAGGAACAGTGAGAGATCTGCTCGCGCTCCTGCGGGCGTCAAACATCTCTTCCCTTTGGTTAATCCCGGGACACCGCCTCCTTGCTTTCTTCTTCTATATTCGTTTGTTTTCTCTCCATGTGAAGTCAACAGCCGCTGCCACTTCCTGCCATGTACATGCATGCCATGCTTTTCTTACTCATGGCCATCAGCCCATGGACATGGCCATGGCCATGGCCATGGCCTACCACTCCGATGAGGGTAGTCGCATACACGACATATGCGGGACGACAACGGCCGTCTGACGCAGATGAACGGTTTCGATGGGCCCCTTTCCCGGCGCTTGGACATGGGGGTAAGAGGAGGAAAGAAAGTCGTAGTGCTGTTTTTCGTTTTAGTCCCTGGAATTCTTTGGAATTACGAGTAAGCACGTGTTCTTCAAATTATGCATGTAAAATATGCAAAGAATTTATTAATAACTTTGTTTCCAATTTTTGCAAAAAGATAAATTGTTTAAAATGATTTTTAGAAAAGAAAAAAGAAGTCATTAATTCAATTGGATAGTTGTTTTTTTTTTTTTTTGTTTATAAAAGCAATTAAAATCCAATTGGAAATGCTACAAGTACATATATGGAAAGTATTAAAGTGAGAATTTCATAATATTAATTGAGGTCACATGGATGATGAGAATAATTCTCCATTAAATTTCCTATTATCGACTCGACTTTATGGTGGCATATCTAACTCTCAAACAGAGTATATATCTACTCAGAGGTGTTAAAATGGATCGATCGAGTCAAACAATGCACGAGCGTAATCAAACTTATTTATGAGTTAGGTCGAGCATAACACTTTGTTATGAGCATGGACCATGACATTGAAGGGTATAGGTAAGAGTCCACCATAATTAAAAATAGAAAAATATTTTTAAAAAATTTTATTGTTGAATATTTTTTATTTTTTATTTTTATATCAATCTGCGATCAATTTGCTACATTGATGATTAGTCAATTGAACATTGAATAAAGTCTCAGAACTGCCAAGTATGATGTAGTAGTAAAGTGGGACGGTATGTGCATATTATCACTGTTTGATCTTTGCTAGGACAAGTTTAGCTTTAAATTTCAGAAAAAAAAAAAATTGGATAAGTGGTCATGAATCGAATGTGGATTGAAAATTTATCTTCTCGAATGAAAGACATCTTAGATGTTGAACCTGCCTTATAGAGACAACATGACTGTGTCGTCAAACTTAACTGCTGAGCTACGAGTATTTTCCTTATTTACCCTGGAAGTCGATAGACTATATCTCACTTAAGAATTACTTAGCGTAGGGGTATTTAGTTCGTAGAGAATTTTCTGTTTTCTATTTTTATTCTCTTTTTTTCTAGAAAATAGAAAACGATTTTTTTTTGTTTTCTAGTTTTTTAGAAAACGCTCTTTTATTTTTTAGAAAAACGAAAATGGAAAAAGAAAATGATTATTTCTCATTTCTAATTTTCTAAAAAACGCTCCTTTATTTTCTAAAAAATAGAGATGGAAAACGCGAACCAAACATATTTTTTCGTTTTCACCGAAAATAAAAATGAAAAATAAAGAAGAAAATACCTATCAAACACTCTCTTAGCATTTCATCAGAAAATCTATGGAGTCGGATCGATCATCCTCAGAATTAATCAAATCAAAAGACTTGATACACAGTTCCAGTAAAAAAAATGAACATTGAATAAAAAATATTTTATTGGTGAGTCATCAAGTTTGAGCTAACTATTTAGTTGATTGGTAACACCTTTCAATAGCTAGACCGTCAACTAGATTAATTTAATAGTCGCATAATAATCTAAATCAAAAATTACGCTAAGTTAAGTAATTGTATCTCCACATGATGGTGTGATCGTTAAAACACAGCGGTGCTTATAGATATGTATGAATCGATTTCAGAAAAGATCTAAAGATCTTTCATGGATTCAGATGACTCCACATGTCTTGACCATCATATTAAAGTTCATAGGCTCCTCCGTAATTTACCTCCCTCAAAATAGTCATGGGACAGATCGGTGGGAGCTATTAAGTTACCGATTCGAATTTTTTATATATAGATATTGTTTAATTTCATAACTTATTTAAAAGTTTATTTTTTTTGTAGCTTGACCTTCGCTTATGAAGTCATCTCTCGTTGGGTTATAAGTCTTTAGGATTCACTAAGTCCTCGACTGGTCCACCTCCTTTCAGTTGTTGTCAATGCTACCACCTAAATATTCTACGGTCCCTCAAATGTCCCATGATATCTTTCTCCTATCTCTAATAAACCTCGAGTTATTAAGTCAACCATTTTGATTGCACAAAGTCATCATCCACCATTTAGTTGAGTCACTATCTCTATAAACTTTATATGTATCTTACCAACCCTCTTACTATGGTATAGTGGTAAGATATCTATATAGATTTTCAAGAACTCCTAAATCGATCATTGGCTATGGTAAAGTTATGGACTTTTCTCCAAATAGGAGGTCGATCCCTTGGGATGTCACTACAAAAAAGCTAAGCTTTTGCAAAGAATTTTGAGTAAAAATTCGTTGTAAAATATTTTACAACGAATTTTACGATGAAAATTATATCATTGCAAATAAGTCAACATAAAAATTTGTAGCGAAAACATAAAATTCATCATAATTTTTACGATGAATAAATATTTCAACACAAAATTTATTGCAAATTAGTGGCAAAATTTGCAACAAAAAATATTCATTGCAAAATTTTACGATGAAAATATTTTTCGTCATAAATTTTTGTGTCGAAAATTAATTTTCGTCGCCAAATTAGGTAAATACGGTTGTGGCAGATTTATGGAATTTAGCAACAAATTATGTTTTCGTTGTAAAATCTGAACTAGCAATCAACTGCCTGTATTTATCAATCGACTAACAATGCAACAATTGACTAAAAAATACTCTTTGGTCTGTTATAGTATTACTAGTCAACTGGTCTCTTCCCCAATCGATTGATGGTCCATATTTTGCATCGAACAAATTTTTCATCACAAATTTGACAACTAAAAAAACTTTCGTTGCAAAATATGACTAGCGATCGATTGCTTGTTTCCATCACGATCATTGTCGATTACGATGACTAGCTAGTGGACTAAAAATATTCTACGTGACACATAAGATTACCAATGATGTTATGTTTTGACAAATGAACTAATACTCGATAGTTTAATTGGTAGTGAATCGAAAGAATGACTAGTGAATGTTTCAATCAATCGATGGTGCAGATTTTGCAGATGAAAGTATGTTTTTGTGGCAAAATTAGTGATTTAAAAATGTTTGTCACTAAATGCATTTAATCTTATTTTCGTCGCAAATATAGAAAAACATGAAAAAAAAACACCATAATAGAACCTACTATTTTTATAAATTTTACACCAAACACATCTAACAATATATAATAATTCACATATCAAACATTATAAACACATATAATCATTCAAAATGATTTATTAACACAAATAACAAATCATTTATCGTATAAAACTTATAATACAAAGATATTGAATATAACAAGTCAAATAATATTTAGATATAAAAATTCAAACATAACCACCATCATCAAAAAATTCATCTTCATCGTCATTATTACAAGCATCAGTAGGAGGAGATCGAGAAGGAGGAAGTTGACTTGAACCAAAGGATAAATGAAGATGTTGCATGATTAACATCTGTTGTCTGCAAAAGTCGTTCATCTGTTCATTTAAATCCTTGACTTCATGATCCCTTTACTTTCGTAAAGTGCAGACATCTTCAAGTTCAGTATCCTTCTGCACTAGAAACTGCTTCAAATGGCTAACATCTTCGATCAATTGATTTATTTTTGCTCTTACTGTCGATGAAGCTGAAGAAGAAGAAGTACTAGGGACTCTATAAGTTCGGCTCAAAGAACTCAATCCAATTATTCTTCCACCTTTTGATCTGCAAGTCGCTTTGAGCCATAGATTCATATTACCAATAGATGACTCAGATTCGACAACATCATCACTTGCACCCTTATTTATCTGTGTAAGTTCATCATATTTTTCTTGTATTGAAAGGAAAAAAAGTTAAATCACAATAAATGAGTTTAAATTTTTGAAATTACATCTTCATTGTTCTAGCTTTCTCTCCACTCCACGTCTTGTCTTTCTTTTGAAATGTTCAGGTGAAGATATCTATGAATAATGGCTCAACCCCCGTTTCCTGTAGGAACGTTCGTGACCGCTAGAGGGGGTGAATAGCACATCGACATTGCTTGATGGAATTGATCGCGTTCGTCTCTACAACACTTGTTAATGTAGCGAAAATGATAATAACAATAATAAAAGACAACACAAGCACAAGAGACAATCGATATAACATGGTTCGGAACCAAATAGTTCCTACTCCACGGATTGGGCTCGTAAGAGCCCTAGCGATGCCAAACACCACTAAACAATAAACTCTCATTCTCGGAACAATCCGAAGGTGGAGGAAACCTCTTACAATAGTTCTTACAATAATAAGAAATGAATACAAGCTTATTACAATGAAATACAACAAAAGAATGCAAAAAAAACCAGTGTTCTAAAAATCGGCGATTTTGTCCGATTAGGCGGCGCCTAGGCGGTGGACGCTCGTCCACCGCCCCGACATTCACAGAGGCGACGCCGCTTTAATCGGCGCTCAGAGCGATTAATCGACATTAATCGGGGCGATCAACCGATTAATCAGGAGTTCCAGCTCGCCAAGCCAGCCACACCCCATGACACGCGCCCGTGCCATAGGCGTGCCACAGCGCCCATGATGCAGCGCCCGTGCCAAATGAGGGCACAGCGTGTCGCCTGAGCCAGTGCGACACGCCCGTGCGGGCAATGAGGCACAGCGGTGTCGCGGCTGAAAGCGACATTCTTATTATTATTATTGCAATGGATTTTTAATATTATTTACAATTATGTTTTTAATTCTTATATTTTACAATTTTTATTGTTTACAATCTTAAACGTTTTTAATATTCTTGTTATGTTACTTGTTGAGTTGTTAGTTGTTATTTGTTACATTTACATGCATGGAGGCTATAAAGTGAGTTTTGACTTTTGAGTGCTCCTAATATATTAATTTTTTTATATATTATTATATTTAAAATATTTAAAAATCGACCTTTAGAAACCGCCTAGTGGCCTTTACTTAGCGCTAGCGGCGAGTGGACCGCCTACTACTAGCTTTTAGAACTGAAAAAACTTTACAATCGATCTTTTGGAAGCTTGCTTGTTTGGTTGCTTGAGTTGCACTTGGAGACCTCGAATTACACCAGCAATTCACCCTAAAACTCCTCAAAGAACCATGCCAAAAATCCTCCTCACGAGCTACTTTTATAACCTGCATTCGGGCTGAATTTTCACCTAGCAGTTGACTGATCGGGACCATCAGTTGATTGCTCCTGTAGCCATTGTCTCACAACGGCACGATCCACGTTGGATAAGTCCAACGGATACACCATCAGTCGATTGATCATACCCATCAGTCGACTGATAGAGCCTTCACTCGACTGTCAAACCCTAATAGTCGACTCGGGAATATTCTGTGCCCGAATTCCCGACCATCAGTCGACTGATCTCCAAATCAATCTACTGCTCAGGCAATCAGTCGACTATCCAATGCTGGCGGTCATCGCCAGCCATTCTCGACAAATAAACTCGATCGACTCAATCACCGATCGACCATAATATCAGTCGACTGATAACCTCATCCACGAGGTTTTAACCCCAAGTATGGTGTCCCAATACTTGCTAGACCACCATTAGCCTAGACTTAAGCCTTCTAGCCACCTCCATCAGCCTCACGTCTATCGGATCCCTACAAGTCATCCATGATTTGTTCATCCATACGCTAGCCTTCAGGTACTTCCATTAGCTATTGTTATGCTAATGTGGTCTACACCGCTAAGGCACATTGGGCTTACGCTGCTAAGACTCCACTTGGACTTTACGCCGCCAACCATTGGACTTATGCTACCAAGACTCCACCCTTAGACTTTACGCCGCCAATATTCCCCTTGGACTTCTCAATTGTCAAGACTCAAGCTTGGACTTTCCCTTGCTAAACCATGTTGGACTTTCCATGTCAAGACCCATGCTTGGACTTTTCCTTGCCAAGACTCATGCTTGAACTTTCCTTGTCAACCCATATTGGACTTTCCATGTCAAGACTCAAGCTTGAATTTTTCATGCCAAGTACACAAGACTTGGACTTCTCCCATGACAATGGTCAAACCATCGTCAAACATCAAATGTGACCTGGGTCGATTGCACCAACAATTTCTCCAACACATGTCAGACATCAATGTCAAACATCAAAATACTACTCGAGTCAAACTCGAGTCTAGTCAATCGTGACCTGGGCCGATTGCACCAACAATCTCCCCCTTTTTAATGTTTGACAAAAATCAGACACCTTTGAGTTAGACCCCTAACTCAAATTCTCTTACCAAATTTTCCAAATTGGTAATTTTAACATTCTCTCCCTTTTTGACATACATCAAAAAGGTTCTCCCAATGAGGTCAATGTCTCACATCCCAATGAGATCTTACAATCTCATCCTTGGTCCAAAAACACCTGGAATGCCTTCACTCTTCCTAGTGATAAGTTTCATATCACTTAAGAGAGGCAATCCTACAGACTCTCTCAATTTCCAAATTGGGTATCTCAAATTCCCATTTCTCCCCTTTATAAGGAAGAATATACATCCATCTGTTGGTATATGTCGCTTCGGAGGCTCATTGGCTCCCATGTCCCCGAATTAAAATTTTCACTAATGAAAGGATTAATCCGGATGGGATGAGCTTCCTTAGCAACACCATTTCATCGTCGTGCTAACAACTTGAGTGGTCGCTCGAACAGACTAGTTGTTCAAGCAACTCTACTCTTCTAGTTGATTAGCCGCGGAAGAGACGACGGACGGATCGCCGGTTTTTGTATTTGTCTTCGGGGTCCATGATTATACAATATATTTGCACACACACACATGCATAATCAAAACAAATAAGAACATGCTCAGATCTGTACATAAAGTTAAAATAACTTTATACCTCACGATCTTCTACCGTATGTCCTATCCCTCTCGTGGACGACGTGTGGACGAAGATCCTCCACGAGTAGAAGCCTTCTAGATCGAGTTCTCCTCTACCTTGTCCGCTGCGAACAAAGAGAAAAACGAACAAAACCTTTTCCTTTCTAGAACCGGCCACCAAGTAAAGAAGTTTGATGTAACCGCCGGCCAAGGAACGAATGAATGAACTTCGGCCAACTTTGAAACAAAGTTGCCGCCGGCCACCAATGGATGAGCGCCGGCCACCAAGGATTAAAGGAGAAGAATGAGAGCTGGCCAAGGAAGAAAAGAGAGGTCTATAAGATGGACACCGGCCAAGCCTTGATGGAGAAGAATGGGCGCCGGCAACAATCAATGAAGGAGAAAGGTTGCCGCCCAAGCTCTATCTCCAAACCCTAGCCGCCCACCTTGATAAGAGCCAAAACCCTAACTTCAATTCGAACCAACTCCTATTTCTTTTTTACTTTAACCTAAGCCATATATTTATAGAATTTAGAGAAAGTTGGTTAGCCTAAAATATAGGAACTAACTCCTATATTCTTCGACCCTAACTCCTCTAGGGTTTGTTTGCCCAACCCATGGATGAGCCAAACCCTAATTCTAGAATTTAGGCTTAAGCCTCCTCTAATCTCCACGCCGGATCTAGGATTTAATCTCCACCTTCGGATCTAGGATTTAATCTCCACCGTCTGATCTAGGGATTTAATCTCCACCGTCGGAACTAGGATTTCATCCCAACCGTAGGATCTAGGATTTCATCCCAACCGTCGGATCAAGGATTTCATCCCAACCGTCGGATCAATGATTTCATCCTAACCATCGGATCTATGGATTTAATCCAACCGCTGGTTCTAGGGTTTCATCCTAACCATCGGATCTATGGATTTAATCCAACCTTGGTTCTTGGTTTTGTTTTACATTCTTGGATCTAGACTTCATAAGGATTATATTAGGCTACGATAGGGACCATAAGGAGGAGTTGGGTCTTGGCCACCCGATGGATCGGAACCACACAAACTTGATCCATCAATGATGTTCCATTCCACTAGAGGATCATCATTGAACTACCTCACCAACCCCCATAAATCAATATGGGCTCCATATATTATTTGTCCATCAATCTCCCCGTGTTTAAGATATCGAATGTCCGTCAATTAATTGATTTACTGACCATCAATTAATTAACATCTAACTCCTCGAGTAGTACCACTCAACCTTATCATCATGTTGACTAAGTCAACCAATTTGGGTTTACATGATGAACCTTATGAGCTCCTCGAGGGACATCATCAACCTAATATATAGGACACGGTTTCCTCCTATAATCAGCGGCACACCATGTAAATAATATTATTTCCCAACTTACAGGGCTTATTGATTTAATCCATCTAAATCTCACCTTTGGTAAATTAAAGAAATAAATACTAAGTACATGTGCCCGTTATTATATTGGGATTAAGAGCATGTACAACATAATATCCGAGGTCCGATTCAATTATGTAGTCAGCACTAAATTGAATCACCTCTATTTCGGTCCTGCTCAATACACCTAAGTGTACTAGTGTAACTCTATGTTCAAGATAAAACAATACCAAGCTACACTACAACCATGCCAATGGTTTGTCCAAAACCATCTTGGTTGTGAGCCTCTACTTATATTTTATAAGGTACTGATAACATGATCTTCTGTGCCACACCAAGCACCATGTTATCTACAATGTAAAATATTAGACAATATGCACACATATATAATGAATATATAAAATGCAAACAATGATCATGTGATTCTTATTTCAAAATAAAATGTTCATACAAAAAGAGCTAGGCTTTCAGTATACATTCTAACAATCTCCCACTTATACTAAAAGACTATGCCGTCATCTCTCTGCCATACATCTGATCCCCATGTCCTCCACATGCCTATCAAACGCTTTCGCTGGAAGGGCCTTAGTGAATGGATCCGCCAGGTTATCCTCTGATGCAATCTTGGCGACAACAATTTCCCCTCGCTTTACGATCTCTCGTATAAGGTGGTACTTGCGCTCTATGTGTTTACTCGCCTTATGGGCTCGTGGTTCCTTCGAGTTTGCAACTGCACCACTATTATCACAATAAATTGTGATAGTTCTGGGCAAACCAGGAATCACATCCAAGTCCATCAAGAAGTTCCTGAGCCATACAGCTTCCTTGGCTGCCTCAGAGGCTGCCACATACTCAGCTTCCATGGTAGAGTCCGCCACGCATTTCTGCTTGACACTCCTCCATACTATGGCTCCACCTCCAAAAGTAAACACAAACCCCGAGGTTGACTTACTCTTGTCCCTATCTGATTGGAAATCCGAATCCGTGTAACCCACAGGGACTAATTGATCTGCCCGGTAAACCAGCATATAATCCCTAGTTCTTCTCAGGTACTTTAATATATGCTTTACCGCAGTCCAATGTCCCTATCCAGGATTACTCTGATATCTGCTAACCATGCCCACGGCAAAGCAGATATCCGGTCTCGTACATAGCATCGCATACATAAGGCTTCCTACTGCCGAAGCATAAGGAACCGCCTTCATCTCCTCTATCTCCTTTGATGTTTTGGAACACATCTCTTTAGATAAAGGAACTCCATGCCTAAAAGGTAGAAAACCTTTCTTGGAGTTCTGCATGCTAAAACGAGCAAGGATAGTGTCAACATATGAAGCTTGAGATAAGCACAACATCCTTTTCTTGCGATCCCTTATAACTTTGATCCCAAGGATGTGTCCAACTTCTCCCAAGTCCTTCATGTCAAACTGTTTGGACAACCATACCCTTACGTCTGATAACACTTTGATATTGTTGCCAACTAACAAAATGTCATCTACGTATAGTACAAGAAACACCACTACATTTCCGTCACATCTCTTGTATACACAAGGTTCATCCGGACTTTGAATAAATCCATATGACTGGATTACCTCATCAAAGCGGATGTTCCAAGATCTAGAAGCTTGCTTCAATCCATAAATGGACCGATTAAGCTTACATACAAGATGCTCTTTGCCTTTAGCAATGAATCCCCTCAGTTCGCATATAGATGTTCTCCTCAAGACTTGTTAAGGAAAGGCATCTTGACATCCATCCGCCAAATCTCATAATCCATATGAGCTATAGATAAGAGAATCCGGATAGACTTAAGCATAGCTACGTGAAAGGTCTCCTCATAATCGATACCCTCTTTCTGAGTATACCCTTTCGCAACAAGCCTAGCTTTGAAGGTTTCAACCTTCTCGTCTACTCCTCTCTTTCTCTTGTAGATCCACTTGCATCCAATGGTTTTTACACCATCGGGTGGCTCTACTAGCTCCCAGACCTGATTAGAATCCATAGATTCTATCTCTGAATTCATCGCTTTTTGCCAAGATACTGCATCTCTATCTTGGATTGCCTCGTCATATGTCCAGGGATCAGGTTCATGTTCACCAGGGACTAAGTCCGAAGACTCTCCCAAAAATATGAATCTGTCGGGTTGTCTAACAACCCTCCCACTACGACGAGGTGCCTCCTGCGTATGCTCTGTGACACGCGGTGCAGTGACTTGTGGTGTGTCCTCTTGTACCGGTGGTACTGAAGTTGGGACTTCCCCCGTCATCTCCTCAAGAACAATCCTACTCGTGGGCCTGTGGTTCATCACATAGTCCTCCTCTAGAAATCTGGCATTCGTACTCACGATCACCTTCTGATCTCTAGGACTATAGAATAAACCACCCTTCGTTCCCTTGGGGTAGCCAACAAACAAGCGCGCATACATGCGAGATTCCAACTTACGGCATCTCCTTGGCCACGTGTCTTTGGACTACTAATCCGAATATGTCTTAGACTAGGCTTTCGCCCAGTCCACAACTCTGTGGGAGTAGATGGTACTGACTTAGATGGAACCAAGTTTAGAATGTGTGCTGCTGTTTCCAGAGCAAACCCCCAGAACGAATTAGGTAACTCAGAATAACTCATCATCGATCTGACTATCTCCATAAGAGTCCTATTCCTTCGCTCCGCCACACCATTCTGCTGGGGTGTGCCAGGTGCGGACAATTGGGATTGAATCCCAGCCTCTGATAAGTAACTCCTAAACTCTCCCAAGAGGTACTCGCCACCACGATCAGATCGTAATGTCTTGATACTTTTACCTTGACGGTTCTCCACATCAGCCTTGAATTCTTTGAACTTGTCAAAGCATTCAGACTTGCGGTGCATCAAGTAAATGTATCCATACCTTGAATAATCGTCTATAAATGAGACGAAGTATTCAAAGCCACCTCTTGCCTGGATAGACATAGGACCGCACAAATCAGAATGAACCAATTCTAACACATCTTTGGCTCTATACCCCTTAGCCTTGAAAGGCCTCTTGGTCATTTTACCTTCCAAGCAAGATTCGCAGGTTGGGAGATCCTCCACCACTAATGAACCCAAAGGTCCATCAGCTATCAACCTTTGAATTCTGCTTAGGTTAATATGACCAAGCCTTAGATGCCAAAGATACGTTTGGTTCATTTGCGAAGGTTCTTTTCTCTTATTAGATTTAGAAGATGAGCTATTTATTTCTATTTGCATCGTGGGAGTTTTTGGTTCAAGAGTATATAAATTGCCAACCAATGTACCAGAACAGATAATCTCCCTATTCCTTTTTATAACAACTCTGTCATTAAAAGAAACAGAATACCCATCCAAAAACAATTTAGAAACTGAAATTAAATTCTTTCTAAAAGTAGGTACATAAAGACAATTTCTTAAAACCAAAACTTTATTCCTATCAAAAGATAAATAAACGTCTCCCACTGCAATAGCCGCCACCTTTGAAGCATTGCCCATGTAGACTGTGAACCTCTCCCTCACTAGTCGCCGGGTTTCTCGAACCCCTGATAGTATTGCAGACATGATCGCTGGCTCTGTGATCTACACACTGTAATCGTAGATAACACCGCTAAACATATTTCAACAACTAAACAAGAAGATATACCTTTGTTCTTTAGGATCCGCCTTCCAATGTCGATCTGCTTGCAAGTGAAGCACTTGCCTTTCTGGCTTCTTCACTCTGCACTGGGTCCCACTGCCACTTTCTTCACTCTACCTTGCTTCTTCTTCTTCTTACCTTTCGGTTTAGAGGAAGAAACCTTCTGAGCGACCATGGCTTGAGAACTCGACGAAAAGCCCTCTCCGCCACCGAAGTTCTCAAAGCTCCGCCAACGAATACAACCTCTTGTTCATGTTGTAGTTGAGGCGGAACTGCTCAAAACTCCTAGGCAGAGACTGGAGAATGATATCGACCTGGGTTTCCCCATCGATCTCAGCTCCGAGGACTTCCATCTCATTAAGATGAGCCATCATCTTGAGAACATGGTCCCTAACGGGTGTTCCCTCGACCATGGTGGTCGTCATCAAGTTTCTCATTGCCTCCTGCCTAGCCGCCTACTCGATGTCCGAAAAGTTCCTTGAGATTGAACATCATGTCATAAGCTGTGGCTATGGCCTGATGCTGATGTTGCAGCACATTTGACATAGATGCCAAAATGTAACACCGCGCCATCTCATCTGCCTTAACCCATTTCTTATAATGTTCTTTCTCCTTTTCATTAGAGTCATCGGTGGGCTTAGGAGGACAGACCTCGAAGAGTACAAATTTGTACTCCTCCGCAGTTAAGACAATATCCAGGTTTCTTTTCCAATCAATGTAGTTTGGACCAGTAAGTTTGTTTTCTTTTAAAATCACAGCAAGTGGGTTGAAAGCCATTTGAAAATCCTAAAAATCACAATGATCAAAAATATCAGATTTCAAATAATATTGATTCCTCAAAACAATAAAATCCCGAAATCAACCAACACCTCAAAACACCGAGAATATCGCATGCCACGATAGTGTGGACGTATACGAATTCTTCATTTGTAAGAGGAGGTTTTACCCATTAATTTTATTATCTTGTCAACCTTACTTTTTGACAAATAAAATTAATAGTTGGTTCCTCTTTAGCCCTACAAATAAAAGCAGTGACTCCTATTGGGAGGATACTTCTATTTGCATATAAGTGTGCACCATTACACGGTACTAAGGGAATTATTTCGGATTATGTGCCTTACCGATGGGGAAGTACACACGCTCCTAGATAATTTCCTACAACCATTATTTGACCTAGTGATCCGCAAACAAACCCATCCGATGGGGAGGAAGGCACTCAGAGCCAACGCAAGTTTGTTGCATCACACGTCAAATTGTAATGGAGGTCATGGAATTAATTAAAATGTCCTCTCCCACTTAGTAAATTGAAATCGAGGAATTTTAAAACAAACACAACATGCATATAAAACATATAAGCAATAAATATGGAAAAATCAGAATTTTTCCAACTATTATGGCATTGTTCTCCAATACGCATCCCGTCGTGTCGCCACCTCGTCCGCTCCATCTTTTCCCGTGCGCAAGTCACCAAAGAGTTCCGAGCCGAGATCAATCATATTAATTTACATCCATCGATCCTATACTCCACGAAGGAGTGTACAAATAATCTAGATCGAAAGTAAACTAAAATGAGCTAAAACAATGCCGTATTTAATTACAAAATTAAATACTAATCTAGCCTCACAACCCCGAGAGATTCAAATAATAAATTTTACACACATCCATTCACATACACACATGGCCATAATAGTTTGATCTTATGCCGCAACCAAAGAGAGTTAAACTACGCATATCCTACTATTATCCGCACATATAATATATGAAAATGATAAAATTAATCAATCCACAACACACAAAACCGGAAACCGTGGCTCTGATACCAATTGTTGGTATATGTCGCTTCGGAGGCTCATTGGCTCCCATGTCCCCGGATTAAAATTTTCACTAATGAAAGGATTAATCCGGATGAGATGAGCTTCCTTAGCAACACCATTTCGTCGTCATGCTAACAACTTGAGTGGTTGCTCGAATGCGGACTACTAGTTGTTCAAGCAACTCTACTCTTCTAAAGAGACGGCAGGACGGATCGCCGGTTTTTGTGTTTGTCTTCGGGGTCCATGATTATACAATATATTTGCACACACACACATGCATAATCAAAACAAATAAGAACATGCTCAGATCTGTACATAAAGTTAAAATAACTTTATACCTCACGATCTTCTACCGTATGTCCTATCCCTCTCGTGGACGACGTGTGGACGAAGATCCTCCACGAGTAGAAGCCTTCTAGATCGAGTTCTCCTCTACCTTGTCCGCGTAACAAAGAGAAAAACGAACAAAACATTTTCCTTTCTAGAACCGGCCACCAAGTAAAGAAGTTTGATGTAACCGCCGGCCAAGGAACGAATGAATGAACTCCGGCCAACTTTGAAACAAAGTTGCCGCCGGCCACCAATGGATGAGCGCCGGCCACCAAGGATTAAAGGAGAAGAATGAGAGCTGGCCAAGGAAGAAAAGAGAGGTCTATAAGATGGACGCCGGCCAAGCCTTGATGGAGAAGAATGGGCGCCGGCAACAATCAATGAAGGAGAAAGGTTGCCGCCCAAGCTCTATCTCCAAACCCTAGCCGCCCACCTTGATAAGAGCCAAAACCCTAACTTCAATTCGAACCAACTCCTATATCTTTTTTCGCCTAACCCTAAGCCATATATTTATAGAATTTGGGAGAAAGTTGGTTAGCCTAAAATATAGGAACTAACTCCTATATTCTTGCCGCCCAACCCCTAACTCCTCTAGGGTTTGTCACTAACCCATGGATGAGCCAAACCCTAATTCTAGAATTTAGGCTTAAGCCTCCTCTAATCTCCACCGTCGGATCTAGGGATTTAATCTCCACCGTCGGATCTAGGGATTTAATCTCCACCGTCGGATCTAGGGATTTAATCTCCACCGTCGGATCTAGGATTTCATCCCAACCGTAGGATCTAGGATTTCATCCCAACCGTAGGATCTAGGATTTCATCCCAACCGTCGGATCAAGGATTTCATCCCAACCGTCGGATCAAGGATTTCATCCTAACCATCGGATCTATGGATTTAATCCAACCGTTGGTTCTAGGGTTTCATCCTAACCATCGGATCTATGGATTTAATCCAACCGTTGGTTCTAGGTTTTGTTTTACATTCTTGGATCTAGACTTCATAAGGATTATATTAGGCTACGATAGGGACCATAAGGAGGAGTTGGGTCTTGGCCACCCGATGGATCGGAACCACACAAACTTGATCCATCAATGATGTTCCATTCCACTAGAGGATCATCATTGAACTACCTCACCAACCCCCATAAATCAATATGGGCTCCATATATTATTTGTCCATCAATCTCCCCGTGTTTAAGATATCGAATGTCCGTCAATTAATTGATTTATTGACCATCAATTAATTAACATCTAACTCCTCGAGTAGTACCACTCAACCTTATCATCATGTTGACTAAGTCAACCAGCTGGGTTTACATGATGAACCTTATGAGCTCCTCAAGGGGACATCATCAACCTAATATATAGGACACGGCTTCCTCCTATAATCAACGGCACACCATGTAAATAATATTATTTCCCAACTTACCGGGCTTATTGATTTAATCCATCTAAATCTCACCCACTGGTAAATTAAAGAAATAAATACTAAGTACATGTGCCCGTTATTATATCGGGATTATGAGCATGTACAACATAATATCCGAGGTCCGATTCAATTATGTAGTCAGCACTAAATTGAATCACCTCTATTTCGGTCCTGCTCAATACACCTAAGTGTACTAGTGTAACTCTATGTTCAAGATAAAACAATACCAAGCTACACTACAACCATGCCAATGGTTTGTCCAAAACCATCTTGGTTGTGAGCCTCTACTTATATTTTATAGGTCGATAACATGATCTTCTGTGCCACACCAAGCACCATGTTATCTACAATGTAAAATATTAGACAATATGCACACATATATAATGAATATATAAAATGCAAACAATGATCATGTGATTCTTATTTCAAAATAAAATGTTCATACAAAAAGAGCTAGGCTTTCAGTATACATTCTAACACCATCATCCCAAGATGGATACCTCCCCGTAAAGGCTTCCTCCCCCTTGACCATTGCACCAACAATGTCCTTGGGAAGCCCCTAAGCTAATAGGAACACTAAACCATTAAAAATTAAGGTTCAAAGTTCAACATTGAACTTTCCAATACCTTAAAATTGATACACACCCTAACAACTCTCCTAATCCATATCCAATGGATTTTCACTCTTTCTAATGTTTCCCAAAACATATCCTAGGATTAGGAGCAGTTAGAGAACTCTAACATAGCTGAACATGGGCTAAACATATCTTGTTTACCTGAAATCAGCTCTGGCAGTCGACTCTATCAGTCAACAGTCGACTGCCCTATACATCAGTCGACTACCACCTCCGATTTTCAATTATCATAAATGAATTTCAGAAATGCATAAGTAATTATACGTAACTTGAAAAATTGTGAAACTTCATAATTATAATACTTATAACTAATACGATGGGTGAAAAATATTTGAAAAAATAATTTACCCATAAAATAGCAAAATTGACACAAAGTTCAAAAGTGAAGAAAACTTCATTATTTTGAGCTCACTTTGTATCAACTTCATCAATGGTGATTGCTATCAAAAGATAGACTTCACCAAGGTTTTTCAAAATGATTTTAAAATGTTTTTAAAATCTTATATTAGATCATGTTCCTTGAGCTCAATGTACATGGCTTGAACATAAGTTTTCCCAATGATCCATATTTATGATATAGATGAGTTTTATAGTTCATCTAGATGCAAAAACTATGCACCTTGAACTCAACTCATATCCTAGCATCTCATATGTATCTAGAGTGTATCAATACACATACATGTCAATGTAATGTGAGATGTGGATTTTGTTCATCCTAATCTAGGGTTTCATGCATTTTCTAGGGCAACACTACTTGATTACCTTATACATGGGACTTTAAGTTATGTCATAGTCCTTAACTCAATTTTTATTAGTGCATGAATGATTATGACATTAATGATGATATAAATAAATATGTGCTCATAATTATGATGTCATGACATATGATTAAATTTAAATATACATGACATTGAAAGACAAACCCTAAGCATAATCATGATATTTATATGATCAAAAGTAATATGATGTCATGACAAGGTATATGACAAATCAAGCATGGCAAATAAAATATAAAGGTATAATAATACCTAAATTTTAATATTTATTGCTATTTGTTATTATTAAACTCATTTTTTCATATTATCATTTATCTCCCAAGTGTGCCAAAAATCCAAAATGGCACATCTCAACCTCTAAACCTAAATTTTGCCAATTTGATTGATTTTTCATAATCCCAAAAATATATTGGCAGATCCTAAAATCTTTTATGATTTAAAATCAAACCTATTTCCAAGGTATCCATAACCTTGAAAAATGACCTAAAGTACCAACTTTGCTATGGTTGGGTTAGCTACCCTTCCAATCAAGGTTAATACACCTAAACCCATCTAGCGTGAATCGATCACGCTTCTAAGAACCCAATACCTATTCGAGCTCCTTGGGTTAACTAAGTATTCATTAGGGATAACTTCCCTAGATACCCTCCTAGGCTTAGAAGCCTTGATCATTTGAGTCTTGCCTAGGTTAACTCTAGGGGTAGCTCCCCTTGTAACCTTTTTAGTGACTTCCCTAGGTTTCTTCGAAACCCTAGCCACTAGGCACACACCTTAGTTATCCTTAGGGATGACTTTCTTATTGACCTTGGCTTTTCTAGACCTAACTTGAGTTCCATAATCGAATGGAATATTATGATAGGTCTCCTTAGCTTAGGTTTGTGACCCAAACCTCTCTTGCCCTTAGGTGGACCTTACTTCTTAAAACCTAGGTTTTGACTCTTAAACCTAGATTTTTGATCCTTTGACCCTTGAATTTGATTTTGCATTTTTGCAAGGGTATTTTCTAGTTTCTCAAGCCTTGACCTCAAGGCTTGGTTTTCTAGCTCTAATCTTTCCAATTTAGATTTTTCATATATCCTTTGGGAATTGTTCTTCCTAGGCATATGTCTAGTCCATTTAGGATTGATGCCTAGGTGATCCTCTATCTTCCTAATGGTCTCCCTAGGAAGGATTTTTCTAGGGACATTAGTCCCAAATTTCTTCTTAGTTATAATGTTGATATTCTTAGCTCCTAAACAATAAAACCTATTTCTAGCATGCTCTTTATGATAAATAGCAAGATTACTCCTAACATGCTTTTGCCTATTAATTAAGGAATGAACAAAATTAGAAGTTACCTTAGGATTTGCCTTAGCTCCCCCTACATGTGTAGCTCTTCCTTCATGAGTCTTCTTCCCTCCCTTTGGGCATTGACTCCTATAGTGTCCCTTTTGATGGCACTTGAAGCACACCACGTGCTCCTTGCTCTTCTTGGTGGGGACTTCGGCTTCATTAGTCTTTTCGTTGACTTTTGGTGTCGGTGAAGTCTTCTTAACTCTTTTTGGACACTTACTCTTGTAGTGTCCTTGCTCCCTACACTCAAAGCATATAATATGAATTTTATTATTTATTGAAATGCTTGAGTTACCTTCCATGGTAGAGGAGTCCCGAGCTTCCTCTTCCTCTCGACCGGTGGTGGATGGTTCTTCTTGAGGTTGCTCCAGTGTAAATGATCTAATCTCCTCCCCCTCAATCCTAGAGGTGGAGACTTCTTCTACTTCTACCTCTTCCATTGATTCCAATCCGGATGTTGATTCCCCATCAACTTTCGAATCCTCACTTTCTTGTGAGGAAGAGCATTCTTCTTCAGCCTCCTCTTCTTCTTGAGACGAATGTGGGTTCTTATGGAATCTTGCCACTTTGCTCCATAACTCTTTCGCATCCATGTATTCACCTAAGTTACACTAGATGTCATTAGAAATCAAATCAATAATAAATTTTACTACCTTCTTATTTTTCTCGAATCCTTGGAGTTGTTCCTCATTTTATCTCTTCATCTTGAGGAATCCTCCCTTTGGCCCTCTTGGATATTCAAATCCTTCCATTAGGGCGGACCACTCCTCAAGGTCTCTCATCATCAAGAAGTCTTCAATTCTTGCCTTCCATTGGTTGAATCCTTCTTGTCCATATAGCCCATACGATATCGGTGTGTTGATATCTCATCCTAGTTGTTCTTCAAAATCCATCTTGTTCCTCTTCACCCTCTAGCGTCTTTGCTCCTGGTTGTTAATCCATAGAAGAGCCCCGAGCTCTGATACCAATTGTAGGAATGTTCGTGACCGGTAGAGGGGGGGTGAATAGCACATCGGCGTTGCTTGATGGAATTGATCGCATTCGTCTCTACAACACTTGTTAATGCAGCGGAAATAATAATAACAATAATAAAAGACAACACAAGCACAAGAGACAACCGATATAACATGGTTCGAAACCGAATGATTCATACTCCACGGATTGGGCTCGTAAGAGCCCTAGCGATGCCAAACACCACTAAATAATAAACTCTCCTTCTCGGAACAATCCAGAGCTGGAGGAAACCTCTTACAACAGTTCTTACAATAATAAGAAATGAATACAAGCTTATTACAATGAAATACAACAAAAGAATGCAAAGGAAACTTTACAATTGATCTTTTGGAAGCTTGCTTGTTTGGTCGCTTGAGTTACACTTGGAGACCCCGAATTACACCATAAATTCGCCCCAAAACTTCTCAAAAAACTATGTCAAAAATCCTTCCCACGAGCTGCTTTTATAACCTGCATTTGGGCTAGATTTTCGCCTAACAGTCGACTGATCAGGACCATCAGTCGACTACTCTTATAGTCGTTGTCTCACAATGGCACGATCCACGTTGGATAAGTCTAATGGATACACCATCAGTCGACTGATAGAGCCTTCACTCGACTGCCAAACCCTAATTGTAATGACCCGACCCCTATTGGCCGAATTCGACGACCCCTATTGGTCGACGACCGTCGCCCCTGTTGGCCTGTCGTTACTCACCTGGTCTTCCCACCCCTAGAAGTGGGTTTTTGCCTTCCCCAGGATTCGAACTCTAGACCTCCAGGCTAAGTACTAAAGTTTATGAATCAGATTCATAAACTTTAGAGGTCTAGAGTTCAATCTGGGAAGGCAAAACTCATTTCAGTGTGGAAGATGAGTAACGACACAGGGCGACGGCGTCACCAACAGTCGCCAGCTCCGCTAATAGGTCAGTCGCCGCATTAAAAGGCGCCTTTTATTTGTAACGACTGACTATTGGCACCGCCCCTATCGCGTAATTGGCGACCCTATCGTCGATGATCGTCGCCCCTGTTGGCCCGTCGTTACTCACCTGGTCTTCCCACCCCTGGAAGTGGGTTTTCGCTTTCCCTAGGATTCGAACTCTAGACCTCCAGGCTAAGTACTAAAGTTTATGAATCCTGGTAACCTGACTCTGATACCAATAAAGTTGTCACGCCCCGAGAGTATACCGTGTCGAAAATCAAACGGACGACATCTCCCCTGTACGTGGCAACATCTCGGGTTAATACAAGGCCCGTAGGCCCACAACAACAATATAATGAACAGATAAATATATATCAATACACAGCGGAAATAGAAAACACATACCCACAACAAAATATACCAAAACATACGGGTGTACACCCCCTGACAAGACCACAGTATTAAAATCCGTACATAAAACATCGATACAAAATGATGTCCACAACATAAAGACGAAGTCCATACATAGAACAAAATCCATAACACCAATACAAATCACAAATCCTCGGGAGACTCAAAATGTGGAGATGGGATGGATCGTCGACGCAGCTCCAAGTCGTCACGAAGACTTCTACATGTTACCTGGGTGACAGAAAAACCCAGGGTCCGTGGGAGTGAGTAAAACTCAGCAGGTAATAGATAAACATGTATATTAATACCACATGTATTTCGACAGTAAAATCTACAGGTATCACTAGCATGATAATATATCCATGTATATACCATCTAACCAAAAGTCAATATGAACTGCAGACATACCTGAACGTCTGCTACGCTACACCTATCCAACCTGAGCACATATACACAATATATGGTATAAAGAATAGAACTAACTCATACTACATCCTGCTATGGGTCAAGGGTATCACAGTGAATAACTAACCAGTATACAAGTGATGGCCTATTACCATACAGAAGAATGTAATAACATGTATGAATATGTGCAAACAAATGCAACAAACATAGTACATACAAATGCAACATCACAATAAGCATATATATATATATATATATATAGACTGCATCTATATACGTATGCTAATTACAATCATCCATATATATATATATACATGCATATATGTATATATATGGTAATATGCAAAAATGTCATAAGTCGGCAATGCAGTATGCATGGTCATGTCGGCTCACCCTAAAGCTACCACGACCCCAGTGTGGCCTCGGTGGCTCGAGCATGACAACTGTCCCAACTCAACACCAACCACTACTCTCGAGTGGCCGAGTGGGCAGTATAATCGAGTAGCATATAAGCGTAAAGAGCAAGCTACACGATGGGGGTCCCTGCTATTGGCCACTCCGACAGTCACTACCCATGAGTGGTCGAGTGCCACACACGCAGGACTACGGCACGCAAATCCAACTATCATCGTCTGTAGTGATAGAGTGCGGCACTACAATGCTCGCCACACCTGCATTCTCCTATGAGTAACCGTGGAGGCAGGATGACTGGCGACACTCTCGACCACAAGGGAGACATCGTCGCCAGCGTGCATGCAAATGACATGAATGTAAGGTCTCACAAACAGACATCCACCATAGACTCTCTATTCTACAGAGGGTCATGCTAACCAGATCAACGCACTCTCTACCCTGTAGAGAGTCATACTCAACTGATCGTATCAGGCTAGGACCACCGATCCGTAGCGACACCCTAAATACCATTCTCTTGACCTTTACATAATGTATGGTTGGTAGTAAACATGCAATCTATGGGTACTAAAATTAACCCTAGGTTCAAGACATCATCTATCGATGGATGACCTTTTTGCCCAATTTACAATCAGATTGTCATTCGGACTTTACTACATGTATTTAACTTAAGTAAAATCCAAGTTATTTACATCATCTATATGTATAACTCCTAATCATGGTAACATAAACATGATAGCAGCAAAGGAGTTAATAACCAACGGATAAAGTATCAAGCATCAGATAAATAGAACAGGGTCAAGGTAACATGATCATTTAAGATGATCATGCATCTAAATCTGTATGCATTAATTACCTGACCAGGGTAGGAATTACTCACCTGATAAGAAGCTCGTGACAATATAAATCCTCACGGTCGCGGTCCTGCCTCGTATCCACGTCCTGCACAAACCATGTTATGCATTAAGTTCAAGCACATGACAATAGATGTATATAATTTACTATTCTATCGTGTCCATATCCGCGTCCCTTTATCGAATACGAATTAGAAGCTCAAAGAGTTAAGCTTGAATATTTAATTTAACTCACCGTTTCAATTAGCAAAAGTGCTAACCTACTCATCCAACTCCATACCCATTCAACCAAATCAATCCCATGTAGATTTGATCTTTTTTATACTTAATTTGATGCAACAGGATCACCAACAAATTAAGTATAAATCTAACCCATATTCACATCGATACATATCCCTATTCGTAGTCCAAGCAAAGCTACTACCATACTACCACAGCTCCTACCGTTCAATACTCACGACAGGAAACACATTTACATCGTAATATGACTAATCCAACTGGATTGAACAGGGAAGAGTTTCATGCTTACCTATAGTTGTAATTCCACCGGCAGCTCAAACCCCCAAAATCGGCAACCAACCCCTTCCCAAATTCCTCAATTTGCCGAATGAAATCTCTGCCATAAATTGAAATTGTATCAGCCAAGGAAATAACCCATGGGAAACTAGGGGAAATCAGGCTTACCGCTAATAGAAGCTTCACCGGCCACAATCCTTCAAAATCCCCAATCGGCCGGAAACCCACACTGCCCAAATCACAATTTAGGTCACGTATGAAATCCATACCAAACGCAATTCACAAAACCTCCAAAAAAATCCTGTCCACTGTGAGAAAATACCAGCTTTACCTTGCTGTTGTAACTTCCGCCGACAACCCAAACACCAAAATCGACAACAATACTTCCCCAATCAATCGACAACCCTGTTCACCGGAATCCACTGCCCAAATCACCGATTAGGTCATACAAGGAAAAATCACAGCTAGGAGCAGTATCCTCGTCCCAAAAAGGAAAAGAAAGGATCAATTCTTACCTAGTTCCAGCACTAATTGGCAATGAGGAACCCTAACCGACGACTCTGCCCACCGACAAAATCAACGCCCTGTTCACCAATGCACTGCTCTAGCTCTCGTCGGCACCCCTGTTCAAATGACTCAAAATCAACTACCCATCGTATAAGGATCTCTTCTGGCATCGAAAGAGAAACACTGCCTGCCTTACCCGACTTCGACAGTGAGTCGCCACTTCCGATCAGGACACCACATCGTCGCCACTGATCCCACCTCACGACCTCGCGCCTGCTTGTCATTCTGACTCGACCGTGGCCACAGGCGAGGGTACTCGCTGGTCGTCGCTTGCAGCAGGGAAGGAGACCGGCGAGGATGGAGGTGAAAGCACTCAACCCGTCGCGTGCGTCGGAAGGGAGGATGAAGATTGAGTGGCGAGGAAGAGACGCAGAAACGCCGTGAGGGAGAAAGAGGAAATGAGGTCGGCGGAGGCGCTTATGCGACGGCGCAAACGCCTGGACGAGGCGGAAGCTTCGGCGAGAATCGGTGAACGGCGGAGTTAAAGGGGATTAACAGTTCGGGTGGCTTCTTAACGGGTTGGATTTTAAATCCAATAAGCAATTAACCCTAGGTTTAATTAACCCTAGGTTAATTAAACTAATAAAATTCCTTAAGCTAGGTTAGATGTAGTTAACTCCTAACCATACTACATTTTTTTTTCCGTGGTATTTTACATTCTCCCCCACTTATTCAAATTTGGTCCCCAAATTTCGTACTTAAATGCTAAAATTAGATCAAGCATATTCTGAAATAACCACATACCTCAGGTAAACAGATGAGGGTATCGAGCTCGGATAGTATCCTCCAGCTCCCAGGTAGCCTCCTCATCCGTATGATGCTGTCATCCCACCTTTACGAGTCAGATGATTTTGTTTCGCAACTGCCGCTCCTTGCGATCAAGAATCCGCACCGAAGTCTCCTCATAAGTCGCATTCGTCTGGAGTGGTACCGGAACTTCTTTCAGAACATGGTCAGATCGCGGCACGTATTTCCTCAGCATAGATACATGGAATACCTTGTGAACACCCGCAAGTGTCGGAGGTAAAGCCAACCGATAAGCTACACCTCCAATCCGCTCTAATATCTCAAATGGGCCAATGTAACATGGAGCTAATTTCCCTTTTAGCCCAAATCTCTTAACTCCTTTGGTGGGTGACACTCATAGGAATACATGGTCCCCGACTGAAAATTCCAAAGGCCTTTGCCTCCGGTCCGCATAACTTTTCTGTCTATCATGTGCCTCTGATAATCGTCGTCTGATGACTCAGACTCTCGTGATCCCGCCGATACTCGAGGCCCCAATATCTGCTGCCGCTCCCAACCTCCTCCCATAACACAGGAGATCTGCAGGGTCTATCGTATAATGCCTCGAAAGGAGTCATCTGGATAGAAGAGTGGTAGCTGTTGTTGTAGGCAAACTCCACTAAAGGAATATGATCCTCCCAACTGCCACCGAAATCCATGACGCAAGATCTCAATAGATCCTCCGCAGTCCCGAATGGTACGCTCGGATCGTCCGTCTGTCTCGCGGATGAAAGGTTGTACTGAGTCAAGCTCGTGCCCATGGATCGCCGCAGACTCGCTGTAATCGGAAGTAAAGCGCGATCTCTATCGATATGATACTCAATGGTACACCATGCAACTGATGATCTCTCGAAAGATAATTCCGCTAGACGATCCAATGAGTCCGCCTCACGATCGGAAGGAAGTGAGCCGATTTGGTTAATCGATCCACGATCACCCAAATCGCAGATGTCCTTTCCGGGTAATCCCGTAATAACGAACGGTCCATCGTGATATTTTCCCACTTCCATTCCGGATCGGATTTCAAGTAACCCGCAGTGTTTCGATGTTCGCCTTCACTTGTCCGGGCATACTACATCGTGCAACAAAGTCCGCAATATCTCATTTCATACCGCTCCACCAAGATATAAGCGCTTCAAATCTCTGCATATCCGAGTACCACCGTGGATGTATAGCAATACGCAACTGAGTGCTTCCCGTGAGCGCTTCCTTGGGCTACATAATCGTAGCCGATCGGCGTCGATACGGAGGCGCAAGCCGACTAATGGATCCATCAGTCGACTGCCAAGGGATCCGTTGGACTACAACGGTCGGGATTCGACGTGTTCGAAGGCCGTGGAAGTGGCGGCAATGATCGCTAAGGGCAATGACCGTGGCGACCTAACGGGAAGAAATCAACCCTCTCTATAAAAAGAGAGGGTGTGGGCTTTTGGATGGCTAATGCTCATATTCCAAATCATCATCCAAGTGCTCCACAAGATTCAAACTCCTTCTCTTAGTTTTCTTTCACATCTATTGTAAAAGAAGGAGTGTTCTTGAGTTGTAAGGGTTACCTCTACCTAGCTTAGTGCAAAGGAGAGACCAATAGTGAATTGGTTGCGGAGTGATTCACCGGGGACGAATCAGACCGTGGATTAGCGACATAGCCGTGAACCACATTATATTTCGGTGTTAGCATTGGTTTTATTCTTTATTGTTTATTTGCTTGTCTTTATTAGTATTCAGCTTGCGCTAACGATTGTGTAGACGAGCAAATTCCACCACCAAACGAAAGAGGGCTATTAACCCCCTCTAGCCGGCCGATCGATCCCCTACAAGTGGTATCAGAGCCATGGAAAGCTTGTCGAGGACTAACCGCCACAACAAGCACATTCAAGAATGGCCGACTCTAATATTCATCCGCCAAAGTTCGGGGAATTCTCTTGGTGGAAAAAGAGAATGGAGGTATTTTTGGAGACCGATTTTGAAATTCTTTTGATTATGGGTGAGTGTCCGGAACACATAGTCGTCCTCGGAAATGAAGTACACCATTCTCGTCACTCGAGAAATCCGTCTGACGTTCTGAGTCTATCGTGCTGCTCAAGAACTGCAGATGCTGATCACTGACTTGTGCTTCCTTGATCCTCTCGGCAATGGCGGACTGGGCAACCATAGAAACTAATATCCCCCGGGGTGTTTGACCGTGTTCATATAATCCCAACTCTGAGAACTGTCGAACTAGGTCAGTAACTGCTGTCAGATGACTGGCCAGAACTCCACGAGACTTCCTGCTCAGTGCATCTGCTACCACATTAGCTTTTCCTGGATGATACTGGATAGTGCAGTCATAATCCTTCAGATACTCCATCCATCGTCTCTGTCTCAGATTCAGCTCTTTCTGTGTGAATAGATACTTCAGACTTTTATGGTCTGTGTAGATCTCAAAGGTAATCCCATACAAGTAGTGCCTCCATATCTTCAATGTGAAAATAATGGCGGCTAACTCTAGATCGTGCACTGGGTAATTTCTCTCGTGATCTTTTAGTTGACGGGAGGCATAAGATACCACACGGTTGGACTGCATCAGGACTGCACCCAACCCTTGTATAGAAGCATCCGTATAGAGAACCATCCCATCAACACCAGAAGGAATCACTTAAGCTAAGCTCCGGAAGTTAGTTTCACAAGCCTCGACTGTGAATTGAATTTCGAGTCAGACGAGTGAGTGGCATGGCGATACTCGAGAATCCCTCCACGAATCTTCGATAATACCCGGCCAGACCAAGGAAACTATGGACCTCCTGAACTGATTTTGGCTGCTCCCAACTGGTGATTGCCTCAATCTTCTGGGGATCTACAGAAATACCTCTGTTGGACACCACATGTCCAAGAAAACCCACTGAGGATAACCAGAACGCACATTTGCTAAACTTGACATACAACTGCTCCCGTCGCAATATCTCCAATACTATCCGCAGATGTTGTTCATGCTCTTCCTCGGATCGAGAATAAATCAATATATCGTCGATGAACACTATTACGAACTGATCTATATACCTCAGGAATACCCGGTTCATTAAGTCCATAAATGCAGCTGGGGCATTCATGAGACCGAACGACATCACTAGAAACTCGTAATGTCTATAACGGGTGCGGAAAGCTATTTTCTGAACATCCTCATCTCTTATCCGAAGCTGGTGATATCCTGAGCGCAGATCAATTTTAGAATACACACATGTATCCTTAAGTTGATCGAACAAATCTTCTATCCTTGGCAGCGGATATTTGTTCTTAACTGTGACTGCATTCAGTTGCCGATAGTCAATACATAACCGCAACGATCCATCCTTCTTCTTGACAAAGAGTACCGGTGCTCCCCATGGTGAAACACTAGGTCGGATGAATCCATTATCCAGCAACTCCTGCAGTTGAACTTTAAGTTCATTCAGCTCCTTTGGCGCCATCCGATAAGGAGGTTCGAATCCTGGGGAAGGCAAAAACCCACTTCCAGGGGTGGGAAGTCCAGTGGTCGACGACCGTCGCCCAATGCTGGTTCGTCGTTTCACTCGATTTTCACTCCTGAAGTTTTACCTAGATTCGAACCTAGACTCCAGTTAAGTACTAAAGTTTATGAATTCTGGTAACCAAGTGATCCTTGGTTACCAGGATTCATAAACTTTAGTACTTAGTCTGGAGGTCTAGAGTTCGAATCCTGGGGAAGGCAAAAACCCACTTCCAGGGGTGGGAAGACCAGGTGAGTAACGACGAGGCTAACAGGGGCGATGGTCGTCGACCAATAGGGGTCGCCGAATTCCACCAATAGGGGCCGGGTCGTTACACTAATAGTCGACTAAAATATTCTCGCGTCGACTTTCGACCATCACGATCGATCTCGATCGCTTGATCGCCCAATGCCGATAACATGCCATTTTTCCGACAATGAACCCGATCGACTCACATCAGTCGACTGACCATAATATCAGTCGACTAATAACCTCATCCATGAGGTTTTAACCCCAAGTATGGTATCCCCATACTTGCTAGACTATCCTTAGCCTAGACCTAAGCCTTCTAGCCACCTCCATTAGCCTCACGCCTATCGGAACCCTCCAAGTCATCCATGACTTGTTCATCCATACGCTAGCCTTCAGGTGCTTCCATCAGCTATTGTCATGCTAATGTGGTATACACCGCCAAAGCACATTGGGCTTACGCTGTCAAGACTCTGCTTGGACTTTACGTCGTCAACCATTGGACTTATGCTGCCAAGACTCCACCCTTGGACTTTACGCTGCCAATATTCCCCTTGGACATCTCAATTGCCAAGACTTAAGCTTGGACTTTCCCTTGCCACCCCATGTTGGACTTTCCATGTCAAGATCCATGCTTGGACTTTTCCTTGCCAAGACTCATGCTTGGACTTTCCTTGCCAACCCATGTTGGACTTTCCATGCCAAGACTCAAGCTTGAACTTTTCATGTCAAGTACACAAGACTTAGACTTCTCTCATGACAATAGTCAAACCATCGTCAAACATCAAATGTGACCTGAGTCGATTGCACTAACAATCTCCCCAACACATGTCAGACATCAATGTCAGATATCAATGTCAAACATCAAAACACTACTCGAGTCAAACTCGAGTCTGGTCAATCATAACCTGAGCCGATTGCACCAACATTTCCTTGGCCTATAAACAAACATCATTATAAATAATAAAATATATTGTTTATTAGATTCAAAATTTAGTATTTGAAAAAACTCACCAATCGATGTCTATGTTCATCGATATTGATTGAGCCTCCCATATACATCGCAGACATAGTGCCAGAATTATAAGTTTAATTTTTCTTATTTTGTTCACTTCTTTGTTTGCTATCCTCAGATCCCTAATATTGAACAATCTTATTCCAATTTTTCTTAGTTATGCAGTGTGGCTTTTTCCCTTGGTCTTTGCATTGTTTAGTACATTTTTGATGTGATCGCCACACTTTTTTTTTAAAAGAATCCTCCTTATCTCTAGTGTTTCACTCTCCTCCCAAGTAAATACCTACTGTAATAGAGAAAAAAATTAAATGATTATATTAACTACAAATGAATATATAAATTGATTGGAAGAACTTACCTTGAACTCATTCCACTACAAATTTTTTGTTTCTTCATGCGTGCTCATATAAGTCAACGAAGCTCCACCCCAATGGTTATTCACTATTTTATTTACCTCGTAAATATCATGTATAGAATTTGTAAATCTATTATAAAATAAAAACAAATCATGTCAAATATTTATGAAAAGTAATACGTAATTAAAACAATAGATAATTTAAAAATTGAATACTTATGAATCTCCGCGAGGGGATATCAACTCTCGTGTATTTTCCCTCTCAACAATTGATCCTGTAACTGGGGAAGATACATCGACAAACACATGCTGAGAACCAGAAGATACTGCAACTGTAAAAGGAGATCCTGCAACTAGAGAAGGGGTCGAAGGCTCATGTGTTGTAAGTGAATCAGACTATACAGGAGCTGAAACAGAGAAAGAGTGTATTCTTCCATCACTATTTCGTCTATGACCACCATGTCAAAATTATCAATCATAATTATTAGAATAATAAAGTAAAAAAGAATTACATCTTCATCGGATGTATAATGAACAATATAAAAAAACTTACCATATTTAAGATGAAGTACTAGATGTCGAAATAATCTACTAATATGTCGAAAAAGTTCTCTAACAACCTATAGAAACAAGACAGTTCATTAATATATCAAATATACAAAATTTAGAATGAGACAGTAAATAGAAACATATTTGACACTGAATAAAAGTTACCCATAATCATAAATCAAAGTCCTCATTGTCATTTCCATCCTCATCGTCATCCTCATCCTCATCATCTATCTCAAAATTAAAATCCCCATATTTATTTTCATTTATTTCACTTGCATGAACGTCAATCACTACGCCACTGGGATCTCGTAACATTGAAATATTATATTCTTCGATCTGAAATGTATTGACAACTTTATCTTGTTGATATGCTATGTCTTGCCAACATTCCGTAATTTTTTTCCCATGCTTTCGTTTTACAAATAGCCCACCAATCAATTTTATCATGTTTCAAACTAAGATATGAAGCATGAAATACTTGAATCACTTGTTGTGTCAATACAAAATGTGCATACCTCTTGTATAATTTTTTATGATTTATTTCAACCAAATTAAATTGTGGATGCACCTCCACGCCTTTGATAGGGTCAAACCAAAGACACATAAATAAAACAACTCACAAATCTGAGCCAGGGTACTCTACTTCTAAAATTTCATCCAGTAAATCATAAAAATCATTCCTTTCACCTCCATCATTAGATGACTAAACACAAACTCTACTATTCATTGTAGTTTTGCATATTTCATATTCTTGAGTATGAGAATTATATCCATTTATAAAATATATTGGTCAAGTTTTCACCTTTGATTTTGGACCCCATGACAAATGCATTAGCAATTCTTGCTTAATGTGAGCTTGATTATCATGAACCTAAAGTCAAATAAATATGTGTTAAAGTCAAAATTTAACTAATTGATTATTATAGACTACTTATTTTTTGAACCATGATGCAAACTATTTATCGTAGAAACGATTAAACTCATGCGCTTAAAGCTCAAAATATAAATTTTGAAAAATCCTATCATAAAAATAATTATAACATGAATAGTAATTGAGGATATAAAAAATACATAATATAACATATATATACTAACTCAAAATATGACATTACTTCTTGTCAGTTCATAAAATATATGTGTGGGTTGCTTGTCATTCTTGATCAGTTAAGTATCTACGTGTACAAGATCCACTCGGTCGACCAAGGTAGTTAAAAATTGAGAATGACTCTAAATTTGGATCAACAAGACCTTCGTTGTTTCTTTTCGCTCTCCGCCTTTTGCATTAAATGTGAGGTTCAAAATAATATGATACAAAAGTTGTAGCTTCCTCCACAATATATGCATTAACAATAGAAGACTCAACATGTGCCTTATTTTTCACTTTTTTCTTCAAGTGATAGAGGAATCTAATAGTAATAAAATAAAATATATTAGAAAATAACATACACTAAAATTAGTCAATTTATAATGCACTAATAACAATATAAAAAAAAAATGAAAAGTTCACCTTTCAAATGGATACATCCATCGAAATTGAACAGGACCTCCAACTTTTGCCTCATATGGTAACTGAACCCAAAGATGTTCTATAGAATCAAAAATTGATGGTGAAAATATTCTTTCTAAATTACACAAAATGATTAGAATATTCCTTTCTAATGTCTTCATGTGTGAATAACTCAATACCGTTGAGTAAATGTCATTAAGGAAACTGCTTAACTCCGTAATGACATCCCATACAAAATTTGATAATACTTCCTTAAAAGCAATAGGAATTAGTCTTTCCATGAATATATAATAGTCATGACTTTTCAAACCAATCAATTTGCATTCCTTCAAATCGATGCATCTTCCAATATTAGAGATATGACCATAAGGAAATCTCAATAATTTCAACCATTCACGAATAATCCGTCTCTAATCCTTATTCAATGTATAAATTGCTTTCGGCTTTGATCCTCTACTATTTTCATCAACATCAAGAGTGGGTCATTTATGGATGAGACGCATATCTTTTCTTGAATTCAGATTGTCTTTTATTTTTTCAATAATATCCATCACTGTATTTATCAAATTATCAAAAAATAAATCAAATGACTATGTCAATATGATAAATCCCAAAATATATTCCGTTTAGTCCATTTATACGTACTTCCATAGTCATACGTTGTAACATTTGGTTCTTCAATAACAGATGAAAAGTTAAGCACTATGTCATAAGCATTCACCGGTTAATCTCAATGGTGGAGGTGTTCTTTCAATTATATTCTTAGTGAATTTTTCTTTATTTTTTATGAATTTATGATTTGGTGATAAAAATTATCTATGATAATCAAAATAACTCACTTTCTTTTCAAATTTTAATATGAATGATTTTGATCTCTCCATACATATTGGACATTCTAAAATCCTAGCGGTACTCTATCCCGATAACATACCATAAGCCAAAAAATCATTTATGGTCCAAAGAAGCACAACTTTCATCATAAACATCTGATTGGTATGAACATTATATGTAGAAATACTCTCATCCTAAGTTGTTTCAACTCCACAATCAGTGGTTGCATGTAAACCTCTATTAACTTCTTTGGATTTTCTGGGCTAGGAACCATCAATGTTAAAAACATATATGATGTTTTCATACACATACTGGGTGGAAGATTATATGGAGTTAAGATAACTGACCAACAAGGATAAGTTCTTCCTAATTTGCCAAATGGAGCAAATCCATCAGCATAAAGATCTAATCTAATGTTCCAAGTCTCATTCACAAACTTAGGATATGTTCTATCAAAATTTTTCCACAACTTTGTATATGATGGATGACACATTAGTCCTCCCTCTGTTTCATGATTTGCATGTCAAGTCATGTGTTCAGCAGTAACCTTTGATGCATAAAGTCTTTGCAATCTAGGAGTTAAAGATAAATAGAACATTTGTCTGTATGATTTACGTCACTTATTACAATTCAATCTCATAGTACTCTTGTACCTACATCGATTATAGAATTTATAAATCTCTGCATATGCATTATCTCCCCAATATAGTATACAACTATTTCTACAAACATCAATTCTTTCCATAGAAAGACCTAATTCTTTTACAAGTTTTTTCATACTATAAAGTTATTGGGCATTATGTGATCACATGACAATATTTCTCCAATAAATTGAATAAAATCATTAAAATAATCTTCAAACACATTGTGTTCAGCTTTAACATTCAACAATCATTCGGTTAGAAATAATTTAGTGTGACTATCACAACCAAACCATATGAGTTCATCTACAGCTCTTAACACTTCTTGAAATTAGAGATATGACTTGTTTATATTTTCATCAACACCTGTTACTTCTACATCCTCCAACGGTGATGAATAACTAGTATACATGTGTTCCAATGTTTGAGGAAACTAGAACTTATAGCGCTCGGTTCGGTAATCAAATTATGACATACTGCATCAAATATCATCCTCTGATATGGATTGAATTGATCATAATATATTTGATCTCCACTAATTGTCCTTTGTATGTTTCATCCAATCTCTTCATCGGATATGAATGGTTTACCATGACATTTCCAATTATAATAATTTGAGGTAAAACTAAATTTACAAAGATGTTCTCGAACTTTATCACACTGAAAATTTTTACCATTATGCCACTTTTCGCATTGGACACCTTAACTTATTCTCATCCATAAACTCAACATTACTACCAACAAAATTCAAAAATTATTCCAGTCCAATAATAAATTCATCGGTTAAACTCTGACATTCAGGTAAGTTCTTTTTATACATCAAACTCCTTTCTTTCTCTATTTTTTTTATTTTCAAATTTATATCAAGGATTAATTATATTCTCATCATTTTACATGTAATTAATTGAACAATCAATTTATACTCAAAATAAATTCTTCTAGAACATATTTATTTTTGGCATGATATTAAATTATAAACTATAACATGTCAAACTAATAATGAAATACATAAAAACAAACTTTATATATATTAAAGAATGATAATGGTAAAAATTTCAGAATATAAAATATACCTTCCCTGGTGGAAGCAAAGAATGAGCTGATAGCAGAAGATTTTACGAACATGCCGATCACCTGAAGGACGAACAACTATATGACAAACCTAAGAGAAATAAAACATTAAATTTATACACTTTATATTACACATTAAAAATTTAAAAAGATTTGAATAACTTGTTAGTTTGACAAATCACATGAATTAGGCACTGTAGCTCTACGCAAGGTCAACATGCATCAGAGGGGTCACGACTGCTCAAGCAACGATCGTGACCGCAGCGAAGTAATCAAGGTCATGATGTGTCGGCATTGAAGGGGGTCTTGATCGTGCTGGCGAAGTTGGAGGGGCAACGACTTTGTTGTGGGCTGAGGACGTGTTGCAAAAGGTCGGGGCGATGCGACAGCTGTGGGTGAGCCAAGGGGTGATGGCCCACCTACGAATGGAGGCTAGAACGACGACCTAGGACAGGGGCAACACGCCACTTGCAAGGGGCGTCAACTGCCTCTTGCCAAGGGTCGGTAGCCGCCCCTCGTGAGGGATGACTGCCGCCCCTCGTGAGGGATGACTACCGCCCCTCGCAAGGGATAACTGTCGCCCCTCAGCAAGAGACAACGACATGGCAGGGGTGTCACCCCTATAGCATGACCGACGAGGCAAGGGCATCACCCCTGTCGCGTGCATGACGCGGCAGTTGTCGCACACACACAGATCCAGCGTCCACCGCTGGATCCAGTGGTGGATTGCTAGAATACGAGAGAGAAGGGGATGGGAGAGTCATACCGACGGAGTGAATTGTGAGCGTGAGAAGGAGAAGAAGAAATTGAGCAGGATACCTAGGGAAAGTTCTGCGATGATTTATAGTTTATTGCAAAATTCATTGCAAATATGCGACAAATAAGAAATTCATCGCAAATCTACGACGAATAAGAAATTCATCGCATATCTGCCATGAATAAGATATTCGTCACAAAATCTGCGACGAATTTCTTATTCGTCGCTATATTTTTGCGACGAAAATCTAAATTTGTCGCTAAATCTACAACGAATAAGATATTTGTCGTAGATTTCGCAACGAATTTATATTTTTGTCACAAAATATAGCGACCAACTTTACCTTCGTCGTAAAATTTCGCGAACATAGTGTTTCTTTTCAAAATAATTAAAATGAGTGACCAAAATATTTCGTCGTAAAAATTGCGACGAAGTTTAATTTTGCCGCAAAATTTGCGACGAATTCTAATTTGTTGCAAAATTTCTAATGAATTTGATTTTTCATCGCAAATTTTGCGACAAAAATAGTAATTGTTGCAAAATTTGCAATGATTTGTGACAAAATTTGTATTGTTGTAAATTCTTCAACAGATAAATAGTTTGTTACTAATTTGACGACAAAATATATTTTGTTGCAAATTTCGTTGTTGATTTGTAACGATTTAATATTTTATCACAAAATTTATTCCAAATTAGCAATAAAAAATTTCGGTCGCAAAAGTTCATCGCCGAATCATCTATTTTTTGTAGTGTGTCAGATTTACTGAGACAGTCTACGCTATCACCTGTCCGATTTATCTTCCTCCTTATCTCTCAATTTTTAATATTTGACTATTTATTTCAATTTAAAAAAATCAATAAATATTGGGGAACCTAAAACTAAGCTATTGTTACACTTGCTCTCTTCCTTAAGACAAGAATTTCTAACGAGGAGATGCGGTTTACTAATATAACCTCCTCTCTTTCCCCTCCTTTAGTTCTTTGACACGTATCGAAAGAGACGCAGAAAATATTATAAAAATCATATGAAATTAATCGTACAAATTGTTTCTATCCTCCACAAGGAGAGAAGGGGCGCGAGAGTGCGTGGAAGCGTCTGGAGGAGGTAAAGGTAAGTGAATAGATTTCACATCGTTGTGCAATAATCTCCTCTCGAAGAACCTGCACAGAAGTTGCAGGGGGATAAGTTTGTCGCCGACGTAGAGATCGTGGGGCAGGGAGCCAGTGATCTTGTTTGACTAAAGGTCGAGGAGTTGCAAGTGTCCGTTGGCGCCGAGCCATTAGGGGATGCTCCCCGTGAAATTGTTTTCCCATATCTGAAGCGCCTCGAGCTAGGCAAGGTCGTCGGCGAACTCCGGGATGGTGCCGAAGAACTTGTTGTGGAAGAGGCTGAGCAGGGTGAGGTTGTTGAGTTTGGCAAAGCTCGATGAAATCTCGCTTGCAACTTGGAATCCTATGAGAACCTGCGTGCTGCGTCGAGAGCTTGGAATCCTACAAGAACTTGCGTGTTGCATCGGAAAAGAAGGTCGAAGAGTGAGGGGGCAACTGCTAGCTGTGCAATGTACTTTTATATTTTGATGTATTTATTTGATGCCTATATATATATATATATATATATATATATATATATATATATATATATATATATATATATAGCACCCGTTTAAATTTCACTCTGGATTCGTCACTGATCCTCCATATAGATCTTGAATGAATATAATATCGTCCATGCAGGAGGACTTTGTAGCTAGACAATAAAATTGCATCAATGAGAAAGAGTAGTTAATCTTCGAGAACTGCAAGCCTTTCGAGATGTCTATCCTCCAGTCGCGCAAGCTCTGGGTTGAACAATATACTTTTCGTGATTTACCTTCTTCGTATTGATTATGGGACCAACTGATGGGAGGCGTTAAAGGCGAGCGAATCATATTTTTGCATCAATTGAATGAATATCATATTGTCCTTTTGGGACGGTTCATTGGCTAGAACAACACAAATATTATAGATGGACAAGGGTCAATTCTCAACGTATGATTTAAAAACCTCACCTGGGCTCAGAAAGTCATCTGCTGTTCTAGCCAACGGATTAAGAAGCATAACCCCTGTGGTTTACCTCCCTTTACTATAATCGAGGGACCGACGGTAAGGGGCACTGAGGCGAGCGTAATCGCCTTTTTTTACTATAGTTGAATGAATATCATATTGTCCCCTCGGGATTATCCGTTGGCTAGAGCAGCGCAGATGCTGCTACATATTGACATGGGTCATTTCTCTGTCTAAGATCTAAAAGGTATCGTTTGGTTTGAGCACGGGAATAGGAATGGAAATGAATTTGATAGTAAATTGAAATGAAAATGAGTTTAGTCATTCCAATACTATTGTTTGATTTATAAGTCAGGATTAGGTATGATTGTCGATAGCGATGGCAACCGACAACCGATGGCACCACGACCCATCGGCGGGCGAGCGACAGCGGCGACCATCAACAGCAGCGATCAGCGGGCGACGACGGGTGGCGATCGATGGTGGCGGGCAAAGCTGGCGGTAGATGGGCGACAGTGAGCGGTCGACGGCAGCAACAGCGACGACAGTAACGACGACAAGCGGTGTCGGTGATCGACGGATGGTAACGGGCAGTAGGCGGCGACTGGCGACGACGATGGACGATGGGAATGAATCCTAAATTCACCATCCCTTTGTATTTTGTTCATTCCTAAATAATTAGGAATTATTCTATTCCTTCAATTTCTAAAACTATTAATCAAGCACTATAATTAAGAATCATTCCATTTTCTCATTCCCAAATATTTAAATTAAATGCCCCCTAAAATCTTTATCCGGACTCAAAAGTGTTCCGTTGTTCTATCCAAGTTGGGAATCTGCCCAACTAGCAGCCCCTACCACCCGTTCCAGGGCTGCGGCGAGAGGGAGGTAAATCGCGGGGGGGGGGGGGGGACTATGTCCCTTGACACGGTGGCAAGACAGTGGGGGGGCCATCTGAGCCCAGGGGAGATTTTAGACCCCCTCCGGAATCAACCCCACTCCGTATCCAAAGCAACCACACTACCTTACCACCGCGCCATCCCCGTGGGGACAAACTGTGATGGGTAAACTTTTTAGAGTTGCCGCCACCGCCCCCGAAGGAGCCCCCTCATCAGAAACCCAGAAGGATTTTTGGGTGAAACGGTTCAACTTTCCCTATTGGAGCGTACCCGGTCAAGACCCGCCGGACACTGCTCGTTAAATCCCACATATTCGTGGGATTGTAATTCCTGCAGCCCTTGAGGTTTGAACCCGGGACCTCTAATTGGATACCTCCATGCACTAGCCACAAGTGTTCCGTTGTTCTAGACAATAGGTCAAGGGGCATAGCCTTCTAGTGATTTATCTTTTTTTATCATCATCAAAGAATCAATGGTGAAGAGCAATGGGATGAGTGTGTAGCTGAATGAATATCATATCGCAAAGTGATAAAAAAACATGTTAACCATTTAATTTGGTTTCTTTTTCATCTCGCCTCTCTACTTTTCAACGACAATCCGATGTCCAGACTTATCGATAGGAGACTTGAATCCTCTTTTGACAAGCATTTAATTCTCTGGTGCAAAAAAGGTTGGAATCCGTCAATCTAGCAACCCCTACCAGTTCGATTCTAGACCATCGTAAGGGATATAAATCACGATAGGTCTTTGACTATTGAAACTAGTAACTAGCGCATAGAGAAACGGTGCCCTCGTATTTAAGAGGGATTGACTCGTTGTCCTCTGATATAATATTTACATGCACTAGTCATTAGACCCTTCCCGTGAAGGCCAAACATTTGATTCTCAAACTTTATCGTGAGAAAATATTTTATCCTAGATTTCCAATGAGAAATGTTTCTCATCAAAATAAGTTGGGCACGTGGTACTAAATACCTCTTGCAACGTCACGTGTATATCACAGAGTGGCTCTGCTAGTAGTTAGTCCCGTGAAAGAGGCTAATTTTGTCACCAAACTTAGGAATTGTTCAAATCGTTGTCAATTTACGTCGAGTTGATTATCCCGCTAAATAATTTAAATCAATTGGATTAAAATTTTATCGATATATCATTTTTATGGATCTAACCAAATCAATTTAGATAGATTGTGGATCTATACAGACTGACTCAAGGCGAACTCGAGTTGATTCGCCAATTGAAAAAAATCCTTCTCTCATGTAGTTCAATCAATGCCGTTCATTTTTATCAAATAGTCGTGCTTTTTGAAATCTTCTTATAAAAGTCCTTCATTTAGTAAGTTTGATTTTACTAGATCATTAATTTTTATATTTAAATAAGTAGGTATTCTTGGTTGATTCTATACAAAACTTCAATATATAATTTAAGTAATTTTTATTGTTTCATTCATTATAATTCAGAAATCGCTTCAAATACTTATTTTTTATTTTAATTACTTCAAATATTTATTTATTTTTATCATGATATTCTATCCGTCTTATCAATCGTTGCCTCAAATCCTCAATGTCTCACTAATTTTAAAGATTTTTTTTATTTTTTATTTTCCTATGAACCGCTGATTAATTCGTAATCCATTTTGAATTGAATTGAATTAGAATTTTTTTAGTTCGTCTCTTTCTATTAAATATTAGATTTATGATAAATGCATCCGACGACTCTATCTAAAGGTGGAGTGAATAAATACATGTAAATTCAAACTTTTTTTTCGCAAATGTAAGGCTTTAATAATAGTATTTTTGTTGTTCAAATATCAAAAATATTGTAGTAAAAAAATAAATAGAAAATAAAATATTAACACAAATATTTTTATATGGTTTAAAATTTAGACTTGCTCTGCAAGAAGATTGTTGGATATTGGATTTTAAATGATCAATACAATTTTGAAAAAAAATCGAGGTGCCATCATTCGATGAAAGTTTGAATTGACTTCAAAATTAAAATCTATGTTTTGCGTAGATGAATCCAGACTATTAATTTGTTCAAAATCGATTATGGATGAATGAGAAATTAATTGTTTAAAGTCAGTCTAAAATAGCATTAATTGTAGATTAATGTGATAAAAGGAAGTGGATGGGGAATAATCCCACATCGAAAATTTCAAAGGAGATTTGCTTCCTTATATGTGTTGTTGTGTTAATGAAGTTAACACAAAAAACACAGATGCTCTCTTCTAACAGGCGAGCAGGTGCTCGCACCTGCGAGTCCACCACGCGCACACACGTGCAAGGGGCGCTTTGTTGGCGCACGCTGCACGTATGCATCGTCGTGAGGAGCACCGAGGAGCTTAAATTTATGCTCCAGGTGATGTGGTAGTGTTTATGTGGCACTCGGGTGATGAATCATGCCTATGTAACACTCGGTTGTGCAGAGAGAGATGATTGAAATGCTGACTGTGCTGGCAGCAGATGGTAACCGTTGGATCGAAGAAGGATGATGGATCGTAGATGACGCGATCTGGAGTGTTGATCGCGAATAGTTGCGATCTGATCGTTAGTGATGAAAGTTGATCTGGAGCGTTGATAAAGTGGATCGGTGCATCCAGATCTGCATTTGAGATCGAGGGTCTATCTGAAGGATTACAACCCTCCAGATCGAACGGCTCAGGTGCATCCTGACCAAACAATGCAACCAATCACCAAAGGATACCTCACCTCTTCACATTCTATAAATAGAACCATCTAGATGATGGAAATCACTCAACAAGAACTCAAGTTCTCTCATCTATTCATTCAATCCCTCCCATCTTCTGCATCTAGAGTCCAAAAAGCCTACGAGAAGGTTCGTAGTGTTGGGATGTATACTGAAAAGTCTATCTTTTGTATGAACATCTTTATTTTGAAATAAGAATCACATGATCATCGTTTGCATATTTATGGTTATGCATATTGTCTAATAAATTACATTGTAGATAACATGATGTGTAGTGTCACACGGTAGATCATGTTATCAACTCCTTGTAGAGTATAAGTAAAGACTCACAACCGAGATGACTTTGGACAAACCATTGGGATGGTTGTAGTGTGATTTGGTATTGGTTTGTCTTGACCATAGAATCACACTAGTACACTTTGTGTGTATGCAGGACCGACATAGAGGTGATCCGATTTATTGCTGACTACATAATCGAATCGGACCTCAGATATTATGTTGTACATGCTCTTAATCCCGATATAATAACGGGCACATATACTTAGTATTCATTTCTTTGATTTATCAATGAGCGAGATTTATAGAGTAAATTAATAGGCTCGGTAAGTTGGGAAATGATATTACTTATATGGTGTGTCGTTGATTATAGGAGGAAACTGTGTCCTATATATTAGGATGACGATGTCCCCTTGAGGAGCTCATAAGGTTCATCATGTAAACCCTGCAGGTGGACTTGGTCCGGCATGATGATAAGGTTGAGTCGTACTACTCATGGAGTTAGATGTTGATTAATTAATTGTCAGTAAATTAATTAATCGACGGACATTCGAAATCTTAAATACGGGGAGAAAAATGTACAAATGATATATGAAGCTCATATTAACTTATGGGGGTTGGTGAGGTAGATCAATAATAATCTTCTAGTGGAATGAATTATCATTAATGGATCGGACTTTATGTGAGCTTGATCCATTGGGTGACCAAGATCCAACTCCTCCTCATGATCGCTATTGTATCCTATTAAAACCTCATGGAGCCTAGATCCAATGATGGAAAATAAAACTCTAGATCCGACGATGGAGATTAAACCTCTAGATCCGACGGTTGAGATTAAATCTCTAGATCCGACGGTTGAGATTAAATCCCTAGAACCGACGGTGGAGATTAAAAGGAGGCTTAAGCCTAACTCTATAAATAAGGGCTTAAGGCTTGGGCGTGTAGATCAATTAGAGAGATTAGGGTTTTTGTTTCTTTTGGCTTGGGCGGCAAGAAACAAAAGGGAGGCTAGGGTTTTTGGAGAAGGGCTTGGGCAGCCACTCTTTTGGAAAATTTTTCCTTCTTCCTAGGGTTGTGGTCGGCGCCCATCCTCTCTTCTTCTCTCCTTGGCCGGCGTCCAATCTCTTTTATCTCATCCTTGGCCGGTGGCAAAGACAAAGGTCTCTTCCCTTGGAGCTCTTGGCCGGCGTCCATAACCTTCATCTCCTTTCCTTGGCCGGCGGCTACAACTAGGTCTCTTGACTTGGTGGCCGGTCCTAGATAGGGAAGAGTTTTGTTTTATTCTTCCTTTTGTTCGGAGCAAGCAAAGAAAGGAAGATTGGTGATCTAGGAGTCTTCGACTTTTGAAAGATCGTCGTCCACACGACGTCCAAAAGGAGGAAGGACATACAATAGAAGATCGAGAGGTATAATGCTCGTTTATATTCTTTTGTATTATGTCTATAATTGTTTTTCAATTATATGCATGTTGTATGTTTTATTATGTGGCTAATTTACTTGGACCCCGAATACAAATGCAAAAGCCGGTGATCCGTACATCGTCTATTCCGCGGCTAATCGTAGAATAGAGATTGGTTGCTTGAACAACAAGTTTGTTCAAGTGACTACTCTAATCGAATAGCACGACGATGAAACAGTAGCTTGGGTAATCCCTCCTTGTCAAGGATAATTTTTTTTTATTCGGGGACGTAGAAGGGATCGCCATGAACAAGCGACCGAGTCGAGGTGGGAAGCGAAGTTTCCCCCCTTCAAGTGGTATCAGAGTCACGGTTTCCGATTTTGTGTGTTTAGGATTCGATTACTTTTATGCACTTTTCATATATTATATGTGCCGGATAATAGTAGGATGTGCGTAGATTAACTTTTTGGTTGCAAGCATAAGATCCAACTATTATGGCCATATGTGTGTATGTGATTGTATGTGTGTAATTGTATATTTTGTTGAATCCTCGGGGTTGACGAGGCTAGTATTTAATTTTTGTAATTAGATACGACATTGTTTAACTACTTTTTTTTTTTTAGTTTACTTTCGATCTAGATTTCATGTACACTCCTTCGTGGAGTATAGGATCGATGGATGTAAATTAAAATAGTTTTTCTGAGCTCGGATCTCCGGATGGCTTGTACATGGCGTAGGGAGGAGCGGACGAGATAGCGATACGACATGAGGCATATTGGAGACAAAAGCCATAATAGTTGGAAAATATTTCTTTTTCATATTTATTGCTTATTGTTTGATATGCATGTCGAATGCTAGAAAATTCCTCAATTTTAAATTACTAAGTGGGAGAGGGATATTTTTATAAATTCCCACGACCTCTATTACGATTTGGCATGTGATGCAAACAAACTTGCGCGTCGGCTCTGAGTGCCTTCCTCCCCATCGGATGAGTTTGTTTGCGGATCACAGGGTCGAATATGGTTATAGGAAATTATTAAGGAGCATGTGTACTTCCCCATCGGAAGGCACATAACCCGAGATAATTACCTTGGTACCGAGTAATGGTGAACACTTAGATGCAAATAGGAGTATCCTCCCCATCGGAGTTACTGCTTTTATTTGTAGGGTCGAAGAGGAACCAACTATTAATTTTATTTGTCAAAAAGTTAGGTTGACAAGATAGTAAAATTAATGGGTAAAACCTCCTCTTACAAATGTAGAATTCGTATACGTCCACACTATCGTGGCATACGATATTCTCGGTGTTTTGAGGTGTTGGTTGATTTTAAAATTTTATTGTTTGAGGAATCAATAATTTTTTGAAATCTAATGTTTTGATCTATGTGATTCTTAGGTTTTTTCAAAATGACTTCCAACCCGCTTGCTGTGATACTGAAAGAAAATAAACTTACTGGACCCAATTATGTTGATTGGAAGAGGAATCTTAACATTGTCTTGACTGCTGAGGAATACAAATATGTACTCCTCAAAGAGTGCCCTCCTAAGCCTGCGGATGATTCTGGGGAAAAGGAGAAGGAGAGTTATAAGGAGTGGATTAAGGCCGATGAGATGACGCGGTGTTACATTTTGGCATCTATGTCAAATGTACTGCAACATCAGCATCAAGCCATGCCCACTGCTTATGACATGATGCTCAATCTCAAAGAGCTTTTCGGACACCAGAATCAGGCTGCTAGGCAAGAAGCCATGAGGAACTTGATGATGACTACCATGATCGAGGGAACACTCATGAGGGATCATGTTCTCAAGATGATGGCTCATTTGAATGAGCTGGAAGTCTTCAGAGCTGAGATCGATGGGGAAACCCAGGTCGATATCATTCTCCAGTCTCTACCTAGGAGTTTTGAGCAGTTTCCCCTGAACTATAACATGAACAAGAGGTTGTATTCGTTGGCGGAGCTTCTAATAGAACTCCAGGCGACAAAGGGGCTATTTCGTCAGAGTGCTCAGGCTCAGGCCATGGTTGCCCAAAAGGTTTCTACTTCTAAGCTGAAAGGCAAGAAGAAGAAGAAACAAGCTGGGACAAAGGCGGCAGGAGGAACTCAGGGAGGAGTGAAGAAGACGAAAGGCTAGTGCTTCACTTGCAAGCAGACTGGACACTGGAAGAAGAACTACCCCAATCGGAAGCAGAACAAAGGTATATCTTTTGGTCTAGTCATTGAAACATGTTTAGCGGTGTTATCTACCGGCACCTGGTGTGTAGATACGGGAGCCACTGATCATGTCTACAATACTTTGTAGGGGTTCCAAGAAACCAGACAACTGGCTGAGGGGGAGATTACCGTTTACTTGGGCGATGCCACGAAGGTGGCGGCTGTTGCAGTGAGAGATGTTTATTTGTCTTTTGAGAAGAATAAAGTTTTGGTTCTTAAAAATTGCCTTTATGTACCTTTATTTAGAAAGAATTTGATTTCGGTTTCTAAATTGTTTATGGATGGATATTCTATTTCTTTTAATGACAGAGTTGTTATAAAAAGGAATAGGGAGATTATCTGTTCTGGTGCATTGATAGGAAATTTATATACACTTGAACCAAAATCTCCCACGATGAAAATAGAAGTTAATAACTCATCTTCTAAATCCAATAAGAGAAAAGAACCTTCGAAGATGAACCAAACATATCTTTGGCATCTAAGACTTGGTCATATTAACCTAAGCAGAATTCAAAGGTTGATAGCTGATGGACCTCTAGGTTCATTAGTGGTGGAAGATTTCCCAACCTGCGAATCTTGCTTGGAGGGTAAAATGACCAAGAGGCCTTTTAAGGCCAAGGGGTATAGAGCCAAAGATGTGTTGGAATTGGTTCATTCTGATTTGTGTGGTCCTATGTCTATCCAGGCTAGAGGTGGTTTTGAGTATTTCGTCTCTTTCATAGACGATTATTCAAGATATGGATACATTTACTTGATGCGCCGCAAGACTGAATGCTTTGACAAGTTCAAAGAATTCAAGGCTGATGTGGAGAAATATCAAGGTAAAAGTATCAAGACACTACGATCTGATCGTGGTGGTGAGTACCTCTTGGAAGAGTTTAGGAATTACTTATCAAAGGCTAGGATTCAATCCCAATTGTCTGCACCTGGCACACCCCAGCAGAATGGTGTAGCAGAGCGAAGAAATAAGACTCTTATGGAGATGGTTAGATCGATGATGAGTTATTCTGAGTTGCCAAATTCGTTCTGGGGATATTCTCTAGATACGATAATATATATTCTGAACTTGGTACCATCTAAATCAGTGTCTTTTACTCCCACAGAATTGTGGACTGGGCGAAAGCCTAGTCTAAGACATATTCGGATTTGGGGGAGTCCAGTACATGTGCTGAAGGCAAATGATGGTAAGTTAGAACCTCGCACAGAAGTACGCATGTTCGTTGGCTATCCTAGAGGAGCGAAAGGAGGTTTGTTTTATAGTCCTAGAGATCAGAGGGTGATCGTTAGCACGAACACTAGATTTCTAGAGGAAGACTATGTGATGAACCACAAGCCCATGAGTAAGATTGTTCTGGAGGAATTGAAAAGGGATGTCACTACTTCAGTACCACCAGTACAAGAGGATATACCATAAGTCACTGCACCACGTGTCACAGAGGATACACAGGTGATACCTCATCGTAGTGGGAGGGTTGTGAGACAGCTTGATAGATTCATGTTCTTGGGAGAATCTTCTGATTTGGTCCCTGGTGAACATGAACTTGATCCCTGGACATATGACGAGGCAATCCAAGATAAAGATGTGGTATCTTAGCAAAGTGCGATGAATGTTGAGATTGAATCTATGGATTCAAATCAGGTCTGAGAGCTAGTAGAACCACCCAATGGTGTAAAAACCATTGGATGCAAGTGGATTTACAAAAGAAAGAGAGGAATATATGGGAATGTTGAGACCTTCAAAGCAAGGCTTGTTGCGAAGGAGTATACTCAGAAAGAGGGTATCGATTATGAGGAGACCTTTTCGTCGGTAGCCATGCTTAAGTCTATCCGGATTCTCTTATGCATTGTTGCTCATATGGATTATGAGGTATGACAGATGGATGTCAAGACAACTTTCCTTGATGGAAGTCTTGAGGAAAATATCTATATGAAGCAACCAGAGGGATTCATTGCAAAGGGCAAAGAGCATCTTGTGTGTAAGCTTAATCGATCCATTTATGGATTGAAGCAAGCTTCGAGGTCTTAGAACATCCGCTTTGATGAGGTAATCCAGTCTTATGGATTTATTCAAAGCCTGGATGAGTCTTGTGTATACAAGAGATGTGATGGAAACGTAGTGGTATTTCTTGTACTATATGTAGATGACATTTTGTTAATTGGCAACAATGTCAAGGTGTTATCGGACGTAAGGGTATGGTTGTCCAAACAATTTGATATGAAGGACTTGGGAGAAGTGGGACACATCCTTGGGATCAAGGTTATAAGGGATCGCAAGAAAAGGATGTTGTACTTATCTCAAGCTTCATACATAGACACAATTATGGATCGTTTTAGCATGCAAAACTCCAAGAAAGGTTTTCTACCTTTCAGGCATGGAGTTCCTTTATCTAAGGAGATGTGTCCTAGAACATTTGAGGAGATAGAGGAGATGAAGGCGGTTCCTTATGCTTCGGCAGTTGGAAGTCTCATGTATGCGATGCTATGTACGAGATCAGATATCTGCTTTGCCGTGGGCATGGTCAGCAGATATCAGAGTAATCCAGGACAGGGACATTGGACTGCGGTAAAGCATATATTGAAGTACCTGAGAAGGACTAGGGATTATATGCTAGTTTACCAGGCAGAACAATTACTCCCTGTGGGTTACACAGATTTCGACTTCCAATCAGACAGGGATAACAGTAAGTCTACCTCAGGTTTTGTGTTTACTTTGGGAGGTGGAGTCATTGTATGGAGGAGTGTCAAGTAGAAATGCATGGCGGACTCCACCATGGAAGCTGAGTATGTGGCAGCCTCTGAGGCGACCAAAGAAGTTGTGTGGCTCAGGAACTTCTTGATGGACTTGGATGTGATTCTTGGTTTGCCCAAAACTATCATAATTTATTGTGATAATAGTGGTGCAGTTGCAAACTCGAAGGAACCACGAGCCTATAAGGCAAGTAAACACATTGAGCGCAAGTACCACCTGATACGAGAAATCATAAATTGAGGAGAAGTTGTTGTGGCCAAGATTGCATCGAAGGATAACCTGGCAGATCCTTTCACTAAGGCCCTTCCGGCGAGAGCTTTTGATAGGCATGTGGAGGGAATGAGAATCAGATGTATGACAGTTTGAGGACAACATAGTCTTTTAGTATAAGTGGGAGATTGTTGGGATGTATACTAAAAAGTTTATCTTTTGTATGAACATCTTTATTTTAAAATAAGAATCACATGATTATCGTTTGCATATTTATGTATGCATATTGTCTAATACATTACATTGTAGATAACATGGTGTGTAGTGTCATACAGTAGATCATGTTATCAACTCCTTGTAGAGTATAAGTAAAGGATCACAACCGAGATGACTTTGGACAAACCATTGGTATGGTTGTAGTGTGATTTGGTATTGGTTTGTCTTAACCATAGAATCACACTAGTACACTTTGTGTATATTGAGCAGGACCGACTTAGAGGTGATTCGATTCATTGTTGACTACATAATCGAATCGGACCTCAGATATTATGTTGTACATGCTCTTAATCCCGATATAATAACGGACATATATACTTAGTATTCATTTCTTTGATTTATCAATGGGCGAGATTTATAGAGTAAATCGATAGACTCAGTAAGTTGGGAAATGATATTACTTATATGGTGTGTCGTTGATTATAGGAGGAAACTGTGTCCTATATATTAGAATGATGATATCCCCTTGAGGAGCTCATAAGGTTCATCATGTAAACCCTGCAAGTGGACTTGGTCCGACATGATGATAAGGTTGAGTGGTACTACTCATGTAGTTAGATGTTGATTAATTAATTGTCAATAAATTAATTAATCAACGGACATTCGAGATCTTAAACATGGGGAGAAAAATGTACAAATGATATATGGAGCACATATTAACTTATAGGGGTTGGTGAGGTAGATCAATGATAATCCTCTAGTGGAATGAATTATCATTAATGGATCGGACTTTATGTGGGCTTGATTCATTGGGTGGCCAAGATCCAACTCCTCCTCATGGTCCCTATTGTAGCCTATTAAAACCTCATGGAGCCTAGATCCAATGATGGAAAATAAAACTCTAGATCCGACGGTGGAGATTAAATCTCTAGATCCGACAGTTGAGATTAAATCTCTAGATCCGACGGTTGAGATTAAATCCCTAGAACCGACAGTGGAGATTAAAAGGAGGCTCAAGCCTAACTCTATAAATAAGGGCTTAAGGCTTGGGCGTGTAGATCAATTAGAGAGATTAGGGTTTTTGTTTCTTTTGGCTTGGGCGGCAAGAAACAAAAGGGAGGCTAGGGTTTTTGGAGAAGGGCTTGGGCGGCCACTCTTTTGGAATTTTTTTCCTTCTTCCTAGGGTTGTGGCCGGCGCCCATCCTCTCTTCTTCTCTCCTTGGCCGGCGTCCAATCTCTTTTATCTCATCCTTGGCCGGCGACAAAGACAAAGGTCTCTTCCCTTGGAGCTCTTGGCCGACATCCATAACCTTCATCTCCTTTCCTTGGCCGGCGACTACAACTAGGTCTCTTGACTTGGTGGTCGGTCCTAGATAGGGAAGAGTTTTGTTTTATTCTTCCTTTTGTTCGGAGCAAGCAAAGAAAGGAAGATTGGTGATTTAGGAGGCTTCGACTTTTGGAAGATCGTCGTCCACACGACGTCCAAAAGGAGGAAGGACATACAATAGAAGATCGAGAGGTATAATGCTCGTTTATATTCTTTTGTATTATGTCTATAATTGTTTTTCAATTATATGCATGTCGTATGTTTTATTATGTGGCTAATTTACTTAGACCCCGAATACAAACGCAAAAGTTGGCGATCCGTACATTGTCTATTTTGCGGCTAATCGTAGAATAGAGGTTGGTTGCTTGAACAACAAGTTTGTTCAAGTGACTACTCTAATCGAATAACACGACGATGAAACGGTAGCTTGGGTAATCCCTCCTTGTCAAGGATAATTTTTTTTTATCTGGGGATGTAGAAGGGATCGCCATGAACAAGCGATCGAGTCGAGGTGGGAAGCGAAGTTTCCCCCCTTCACGTAGGTCTCGAAATTTATAGTGATGCTATTCCGAGACCTCGTCGTTGTATCTTGGGAAATGAATTGCTGCTATCCGTAAGAACCTATAGCGGAACAATATTGTTTTACGGAAATAGTGTTGAACACTAGTCTTGATGATCTTATATCAGTTTGCATCCTTCCAGTGGCAAACACTGTATCGATATTCCGAACAATAAAGATTGGAACCGTCAACCTAATGACTCCCACCAATCTGTCCCACGACCATTGTGAGGGAGGTAAATCATGGAGGGCCCTATGGACCTTAACGTGGCGGCTAATATACGTGAGGGTCATCTGAATTCAAAAAAAAAGCTTTAGACCTCCTTCGGAATCGACCCACGCCAAATCTACAAGTACAGTTGTGTCTTAGCTGTTGGTGTAGTAGGCACAAGATAATCGAACCTAGGTCTTGATTATGGCAAAGACCCAAAGCTAAGGTCATATTGTTGTCTAACAAGTTGAACTAAATGTGTAGGAATGGTTAAGCTAAGCTGTAGGTCGGTGACACCCGGAGAATCCCGAGTTGAGAAATCGTGGTGGTCGGGCGATACCGAAAGAACTTCAGAGGGAGTCGAAGAACCCAGGTGGAGACCTGAAGCAAAGATGCAAGTCACAAAAGGACCTAAGTTAAGCTCGTGTGAGTGAATGTAAGGTCGAGTCCTCTGTATGGGGACATTCTTAGGCGGCGATCCGACTAAGACTTCCCGTGGAAGATCTAGGTCGAGATCGGATGGTAAGTGACCATCGAATTAACCCGTATTGTTTTCATTTTGAGCTAACTTGTTGTTGCAGTGGAGTAAATAAGCTGGCAGTTGACTGTTGGCTATTGACAATCGAATGCTAGTGGCATCAGTCGATTGGTAGAGTTCATCAGTCGACTGCCAATCAAACTACCCACCTCGAGGAGAGTCAAGATAAACTCCACTTATCTTGGGGAGATGATGTTCTTTGACCATGAGCTAGAACTGAATGTTGGGGAGCTTCCAAGGCTATAAAAGAAGGGGGATTTCACCCTTTTAGGTCATCTAAAGTGCTTACAAAGTGATCCCACAACGCCGCTTCTCTACAACACCGGAGCGCTGCCAGAACACCGACGACACGACCTCAAGCTCAAGATTTATTCGTAGTCGGTATAAGTGATTAACATTTTCATTTCTATTCAATATAGTACATTTGTTTTTATCGAGATTTTTATCGTAACGAGGAGAGGAGAAATTGTCCCTCTATCTTGATCTTTTCATTTTGTAATCGTCGTCTCCTACCTCCAATGAGGAGGAGACTAGTTTAGTGAATTGTCCTTCATACGTGATCGAGGATCACAAGAGCCTTGGATTAGTAACCGTTAGGTTGTGAATCAAATAAAATCAACTTGTCTCATTTACTTTTCCACTGTGCATCTCTTTATTTTTATCGAACAAATCGAAAAAGAAACGAAGTTTTACGTGTGCTATTCACCCCTCCTAGCACTTTTATGATTCAATATTATCCACCACATCATCTCTGTGGAGACTTAAAATTTTGACTTGCGATCCATAGATGATGAGTCCCTCCTTCAAATCATTACTTAAATTAATCTTTTCTTTTTAGAGGTGAAATATAATTCTTTTTTTTTTTATGAAATATAGGATCAAATAGATCTCTCCTTTCCATTTTCTTTACCCTTCTTCTTGGTCTTCATTATACATGCATATTAAGAGAGGTTTTTTCCACTTGATTTCTCTACAAACGAACAAGATAGTAAGCTTTCCAATGAGTCATAAGGCATAAAGTAAAAATGAGGATTTTAAATCATCCTTTGCAATGATGATATCGTTCATCTCAAATACCCTCTCAAAATCGACCCATTATATGAAGAAAAGTAAATCATGGTCGATCTATAGTCATATTGACACCTAATACAATGGAGGACAGACATTCCATCTTCGATCGAGATTAACACATATTCATCCTTTATATATTTGTATGGTATTGGTTATCTAACTTTGCCGATGGAGACTTAAATTATTCGCTTAGTTGAGGATTTTAAACCATCGATCGTGGCATCCATTGCTAACGAATGTTATAGTGCAATTTATATTTGTTTTTGTTATATAGCACTAATTCTTATCTCGTAGCAAAAAGGATGATTAGTCCGTAGAATAAAAAAATTCTAAAAGATTAGATGTATTATTCAGAATCATCTTCTAAAGAGTTGTTGGAAAATGTAAATAGAAAGATTGGGGAAATGGACGAACAAAATTTTATTGGGTTTGAGATTTTAATTCTATATTGACAATTTCAAAATATCATAGTTGATTTATATTATTTCACAAACATATATATTATGAATAAATACATAGGGAGATATTCTTTGGTATGTGCATGCCTACGGAGAGTGCAAATCTAGGGGTTTGAATTGTACTAAATTTATATGACTTATATGCGAGCACGATCTGTGCGTGTCGAATGTTAGACTGATTAGGATAAAATTTATCCAAATGAATGGTCCATCATTTAAAGTATTTTTTGTTGAATCATAACGGATGCATTAATGTGATTAATGTATCTAAAAAGTTTGACATTTATTATCATCTGAAATGTTTGATGTTTATTGCCATCCTAAACAACTGACATTTTACTGTCGACGAATAAAAAATAATTAATAACTTTATTCGGCTAGTGATGGAGTGACTCTGTATAAGGAGTCTAGGTATTAAACAGAAAGAATGATTGAATCCACTTGTATTCCTTTTCTCTTTATCTGTCGAGTGCCTCTTTCCACTCGTCAAGATCCCTATGATTGCCTCGGGTACCTCTCAGTTCACCGTGACTATTGGTGTTTGATGGGAATCACGATTTATCGTTGTATCTTAGGAAACAGACGTTCTTTGAAAACCTCAAAAATACTAAAGAGATGAGACGAATATATTTTAAGAAATTTATGTTAAATATAGACCTTGGTTCCTCATTTTTAAATTCTACCTAGAATAGTAATATTAAAATTTCATTTTAAACTAATTATTTATTATGTTATCAAAAGTGATGAAAGATGTATAGTATATATATATGCCATAAAAATAAGCAAAATTAAATATAAAAGGGTACCGATGAGGATATGAGATCACTAGATGAGTTGTGCTTTTTAGAATTTTGAATGGGGTTCGATAAGCAGATTTCAAAATGAACTTTTGTTCTTACTTTTGTTAATAGGTCAACCTTCTTTAATAGATCAGTGCACTGAGACTTTCCTTAATGGGTCAATGTACCAGGTCAATGATATAGTCATTATCGAGTCGACGATGATATAGGTCGACAAATGATTCGATTGTGTTTTCACGGGGACGACGCGATGATAAAGTAGGGTATTGTTTATAGAATGGACAGAGTTCGATGCCGGATGAGGAGTCTAAAATTTCTCTTGGTTTTAGATGGATCCCTTTCTATTTTGTCACCGTATCAAGAGACTTTGTACTCCTATGATTTATCTCTTTTGTCAATATCTTAGGACGGATGACAGAAAACTACTAATTGAATAGATTCTCAACTTTTTATAGATGGATGATTCGATTGCATTGTATTGCAGGTTAATGGATCGACTATTCTTTCGGACTAGGATTCTTTTTTCCAAGCCAAATCCCAACAACTAGCTCCTACCTCTGCAGGTAAAAGAGAATTAGGAAAAGCCAAGAAGTGATCCTTAGCGACAGTTCTCTGATAAAATGTATAAAAAATAGAAAAAGAGTTGATGACATAGAAAATAAGATTGTGATAGAAAAAGTTATCTCTTTATTCTTCTGAACATTACTTTTATACAGATCCGAGGAGAAATGAAATAGCCATCGCGCCCCTTAACCTTGTGCGACCGTTTCAACTATTAATCATCTTTAATCATACATGTGTTATAACCGTTCGGACAATTATTCAGATGATACACTCACCTTTAATATCTATAACTATTAATTCAAAGGACGGAAAGGTTACAATAAAAAATAATCTATCTTATCTAACTGAGCATTATAGGTCAAGATTACCGAGTGCAAGTCAACATAACCTTAGACCGAGTCTAAATTGATTTTTGACCTCATAATATGAATTCTATATGATGTTGAATAAGTCTTTTTAAAATTATATGGATCGCTACTCTCCTATCAAGTACAAATAAGATTCCAGTCCCTACAAGAATGGTGCATTGATGAGTGTGATACATAATTTGTGTATAAGAAATAAGGTTCGATCTTTCGTGTTAATGTATTGTTTAATATCCATGTCAGATCATATCCTTCACCATACTTTCCAACACACCAAGGTCAATGAGACAATGACCATCCGTGATTAACTCCATCTCATATTTATAGAATCGAAGAGAAGGGATTGCTAGATTAACAATTTCAACTTTTTGCAAAAGTACAAATAAGATTTCAATATTAGAAAAATCAAAACCTTTAAAATTAATTAATTATTATTTGAATAAGTCAATTATTGTGTATCCCAAGCATGTCTATATATAACTTATTACTTCAAGTTTCTCTATACCATGAGACTGAAATAAATTGGAGATAAGTTTTTATAAAATATTCAAATTAGTTTGAGATAGCCAATAAAAAATTAGTGATTCAAACTTTAAAAAAAAATTGTGATAGATTGTGTCAAGAATGTGGATCTTGTTAAGCACACCGATGATGCTAGACACATATTTGTGTCATACTTGATTGATCAAATTTTAGATTCGTCGAGTGTTGGGGCAATCAGTCTTTAGGATTTCGATATTTGACAATATATAGTTGTTTGATTTGATATGATGTATTAAGTTTGCAGGACTTAACAGGTAAGAAATCCTAGTAGGACTAGACAAAGAAATTTTAGCACGATCGAAGACACCAGGCGAAGGATTCATGGTGGGTCAGCGGAGTCTGGACATAAGAAAGAAGCTGTGGTAGTTGAAAACATCAGGTGAAAGATTCGTGATGGGTCAGCGGGCTTGGACATTAGAAAGAAGCTGGGATGGTCAAAGATACCAAATGAGAGATTCGTGATGGGTCATTAGAGTCTGATTGAACATCAGAAAGAAGCCGTGGTGGTTTAAAGATCAGAAGCTAAACATGAAAGTCCAAACAGATCAGAGGACCATGGGTTTGGCAAAGGTAAGTGTTGCTGCAATCGGCCCAGGTCACGATTGACCAGGACTCGAGTTTGACTCGAGTGATATTTTGATGTTTGACAAAGTAAGTTGACATTGATGTTTGACATTAATGTATGTTGATATTTTAGGGAGATTGTTTATACAATCAACCCGGGTTAGGTTTAACCGGACTCGAGTTTGACTCGAGAGAGATTTTGATGGTTGACTGGAGTTGACCTTGTCATAGAAAGTCCAACATGAGTTGGCATAGAAAAGTCCAACATGGGTTGGCAAGGGAAAGTCCAAGCTTGAATCTTGGTATTTGGAAAGTCCAAGGGGTTTGATATTGGCGGCGTAAAGTCCAAGGGTGAAGTCTTGGCAGTATAAATCCGATGGTTGGCGACGTAAAGTCCAAGCGGAGTCTTGGTGGTGTAAGTCTAATGTGCCTTGGCGGTGTAGACACCGTTAGCATGACATAGTCGATGGAAGCACCTGAAGGCTAGCACAATGGATGAACAAGTCATGGATGACTTGGAGGGATCCGAGAGACGCGAGGCTGATGGAGGTGGTTAGAAGGCTTAGGTCTAGGCTAAGGGTGGTCTGGCAAGTATGGGGGCATCATACTTAGGTTAAAACCTCATGTTTGAGGTTGGCAGTCAACTGACATTATGGCCGGTTCGACTGCCGTGAGTCAACTAGCGTTCGACTATTGTTTAAAAGCTGAAATTGCTCTGACAGTCGACTGCTCATTGGAGCAGTCGACTGATGTCGATGACAGTCGACTGCTGGTTTAGTCGCGAGCATAGAATGCTCCGTAGCCGTGAAGCGGTCGACTACACGACGATGCGACTACACGGCGACGCTAATATTGCCAATAGCGATTGATCGTGAGAGTCCCGTTGGAACTTTTCTAACGTGGATTGAGCCGTTGTCTCACAGCAACAGTGGCATCAGTCGACTGGTGACTTATGACAGTCGACTGATCGGCGGAAATCTAGCCCGATGCAGATTAAAAGGGAGTTGTTCATGGAGATTCCGGTATTGGTTCTTTGGGAGCTTTGGTAAGGCGATTTGAAGGCGATTTGCAGGTGCATTTCAAGGTCCTTTAAGCTCATCCAAGCAACCGACAAGCAAGCGCTCAAAACTCTAGTTTGTAAAGTGTTCTTTACATTTTCACTTGTATTTGCTTGTTTACTTTGTATTACTTGTTGTAATTCATTGTACGAGATTTCTCCACCTCCGACTTGTTGTCGAGAAGGAGTTTATTTCTTAGTGGTGTTTGTGGCATCGCTAGAGCTCTTTAGAGCTCGATCCGTGGAGTAGGAACCATTCAGTTTCGAACCACGTTATATGATTGTGTAGTGCTTGTGTTTGTGTTGTATTTGTTTTATTATTTCTATTTCCGCTGCGCTAACATGAATTGTAGACAAGCATGCAATTGAAATTCATCACGCAACCAATTGACAATATTCATCCCCCTCTAGCGTTCCAAGGATCCTCAACAAGTGGTATCAGAGCGAGGCCGCTCTTGAAGTTTAACAACTAAGGGAGCACGCTAAAGGGTGAAGATGGAGTTGGAAGAACGACTAGGTTGGGACATCAACACACCGGTGCCCTACATCCTATACAGACGAGAATGCTTCAATTCTTGGAAGAGAAGAATTGAAGATTTTATTATGATGAAAGATTTTGAGGAGTGGTCAATTTTAATGGATGGATTTGTATATCCAAAAGGACCAAAGGGTGGTTTCCTCAAGAAGAAGAAATGGAGTGAAGATCAAATCCAAGCCTTCGAGAAAAATATGAAGGTAGTAAAATTTATTTTTGATTTGATCCCTAACGATATTGTGTGTATGTTAGGGGATTATATGGATGCTAAGGAGTTATGGAGCCAAGTGACAAAGCTCCATGAAAACTCATCATCAGTCCAAGAAGAAGAAGAAGAAGAAGAAGAGTGCTCACCCTCTCAAGCTCAAAAGGAAGCAAGTACATCGTCATCCAAAGAGCTTGAGGATTCGGAAGTTGATAGGGAATCAACCTCTGAATTGGTGGAAGAAGAGGAGACCTCCACCTCTAGGATTGAGGGGGAGGAAATTAGGGCATCCTCAATACCGGAGCAACAAGAAGAACCATCTACATCCGGTAGAGAGGAAAAGCAAGCTCAAGAATCCACTCCGACCACCACAACCACCCTAGGTAACTCAAACACGGTAATTCAAAATAAAAATAATATTATGTGTTTTGAGTGTAGGGAATTTGGGCATTATAAGAGTAAGTGCTCAAAGAAAGTCAAGAAGACTCCTCCGGCACCAAAATCTCAAGAAAGATCAAAAGATGCCGGTGTCCCCACTAGAAGAAGCAAAGAGCACGTCATTTGCTTCAAGTGCCAACAACCGGGACATTTTAGAAATTCATGTCCTAGGGGGAGCAAGAAAGTCAAAGAGGGAGCTACACATGTGGGGGGAGCCTCCAAGGCAAACCCTAAGATAAAATTTATTAATGCACTTTCAATTTCTAGGGATAAGAAGCATGCTAGGAATTATTTTAATAATCTTGCTATTTATCAAAAAGAGCATGCTAGAAATAGAGAATTTTATTTAGGAGCCAAAAATATCTACCTTTCAAAGAAGGAGAAATTTGGGACTAATGTCCCTAGAAACGTCCTTCCTAGGGAGTCTATTAGAAAAATAGGAGAACACTTATACCTTAATCCTAAATGGACTAGACACATGCCTAGGAAGTCCCATGCCCAAAGACCAAATCAAAATTCTAAAATTGGGCAATTAGAATTAGAGAACCAAGACTTGAGATCAAGGCTTGAGAAATTAGAAAAGACCCTCAAGATTATGCAAAATCAAATGCAAGGGTCTAATGGTCAAAGTCAAGGATCAATATCTCAAAGTCAACATCTAGGACCCAAGAAACAAAAGTCAACTAAGGGCAAAAATGGTTTGGGGCACAAACCTAAGCCTAAGGTGGATTATAATAGGATTCTATTTGATTATGGAACACAAATTAGGTCTAGGAAGACCAAGGTTACTAGGGAAGTTATCCCTAAGAGTAACCATGGTAAGTGCCTAGTGGCTAGGGTTTCGAAGAAACCTAGGGTGGCCACTAAGAAGGTTACTAGGGAGGCAATCCCTAAGGCTAATCATGGCAAGACCAAAATGACCAAGGCTAACAAGCCTAGAAGGGTCATTAGGAGGGTATCTAGGGAGGTTATCCCTAAGGAATACCTAATTAATCCTAGGAGCTCAAATAGGTTTTGGATTCCTAAGAGCGTGATTGATTCACGCTAGATGGGTTTACGATGTGCCAACTTTGATTGGATGGGTAGTTAACTCAACCATAGCAAAGTTGACATTTTTCAAGGTTATGGATACCTTGAAAATATGTGTGATTTTAAATCCTAAAGGATTTTAGAATGTGCCAATATTATTTGAGAAGTTTGATAAATTGATCAAATTGGCACAACTTAGGGTTTAGAGTCATAGTGTGCCATTTTGGGTTTTTGGCACACTTGGGAGATAATTAGGTTTTATGGCAAAATGAACTTATTCCCAACGAATGGTAATTAATATTAAAATTTAGGTATTATATACCTTTATATCTTATTTGTCATGCTTTGATTTGCCATATGCCATGACATGACATCATGTTTATTTTCATCATTTATATGTCATGATCATGTTTAGGATTAAGGATAAATGTCATGTATTTTTAGATTATATCTTATGCCATGACATCATGATTATGAGCATGTGCTTACTTATATCATCTCTAATGCCATAATCATTCATGCATTTAAAATAATTTGATTGAAATCGATTTAAGGACTATGACATGACTTGAAGTCCCATTCATAAGGGAATCAAGTAGGGTTGCCTTAAAAAAATGCATGAAACCCTAGATTAAGATGAACAAAACCCACATCTCACATCACATTGACTTATATGTGTTTTTCATATGCCCTTAGATACATGTGAGATGCTAGGATATGAGTTAAGTTCAAGGTGCATAGTTTTTGCATCTAGATGAACTAAAACTCATCTAAAATCATATATGGATCATTGGAAAAGCTTGTGTATAAGTCATGTACATTGAGCCCAAGGAATATAATCCAAAACAAGGTTTTGAAAATATTTTAAAATCCTTTTGAAAAACCTTGGTGAAATATATCTTTTGATAGCAATCACCATTGATGAGATTCATACAAAGTGAGCTAAAACTTTGAAGTTTTTTTTTCACTTTTGGATTTTATATCAATTTCGATATTTTATGGGTAAAATAATTTTCAAATATTTTTTACCCATTGTATTGACTATAAGTATTATACGTATGAAGTTTCATGATTTTTCAAAATACGTATAATTATTTATGTATTATCAAAGTTCATTTTCTGAATCTGAAAACTGCATTTTACAGTTATCAGTCGACTGTCGACTTATGGAAGTAGACTGATGATGGGCAGTTCGACTAATAACTGTAAGTAGTCGACTGCCAAGGTTGATTTCGGAAAAACAAGGTTTGTTTAGCCCATGTTTAGCTGCGGTTAAGGTCCCTAATCAATCCTAACCCTAGGATATGCTTTGGGAAGCATTATAAAGGGTGAAAATCTATTGGATATGAATTAGGAGAATAATTTAGGGTTTGTATCAATTTAAGGTGTGGAGAGTTCAATGTTGGACTTTTAACCTTATTTTTGATGGTTTAGAGTTCCTATTGGCTTAGGGACTTTCCAAGGACATTGTTGGTGCAATGGTCAAGGGGGAGAAAGCCTTTAGGGGGAGGTATCCATCTTGGAATGATGGATGTGTTTTTCTTCTTGAAGGGGAGAAGTGATGGGGAGAATGTCATCAATTGGGAAAATTGATGGGATTTTGAGATACCCAATTTGGAAATTGGGAGAGTGCATAGGATTGTCTCTCTTGAGTGATATGAGACTCATCACTAGGAAGATGGTAGGCATCCTAGGTATATTTGATCCAAGGGGGAGATTGTAAGATCTCATTGGGAGATGAGACATTGACCTCTTTAGAGAGAACCTTTTTGATGTTAGTCAAAAAGGGGGAGAATGTTTTGGGGGAGAATGGTATGGAAAGTGTTATCAATTGATGGTATCAATTGTCATCAATTGTCAATTCGGAGAATTAGGGAGAATGTTTGGGATTACCAATTTGGGATAATTGGTAAGAGATTTGAGTTAGTTTTCTAACTCAATGTTTTGTTTGGTTTTTGTCAAACATAAAAAAGGAGAAGATTGTTGGTGCAACCGGCCCAGGTCACGATTGATCAGGACTCGAGTTTGACTCGAGTGATGTTTTGATGTTTGACAAAGTAAGTTGACATTGATGTTTCACATTAATGCCTGTTGATGTTTTGGGGAGATTGTTTATACAATCAACCCGGGTTAGGTTTAACCGGATTCGAGTTTGACTCGAGGGAGACTTTGATGGTTGACTGGAGTTGACCATGTCATAGAAAGTCCAACATGAGTTGGCATGGAAAAGTCCAATATGGGTTGGCAAGGGAAAGTCCAAGCTTGAGTCTTGACATTTGGAAAGTCCAAGGGGTTTGATATTGGCGGCGTAAAGTCCAAGGGTGAAGTCTTGGCAGCATAAGTCCAATGGTTGACGGCGTAAAGTCCAAGCGGAGTCTTGGCGGCGTAAGTCCAATGTGCTTTGGCAGTGTAGACATCGTTAGCATGACATATCCGATGGAAGCACCTAAAGGCTAGCGCAATGGATGAACAAGTCATGGATGACTTGGAGGGATCCAAGAGGCGCGAGGCTGATGGAGGTGGCTAGAAGGCTTAGGTCTAGGCTAAGGGTGGTCTGGCAAGTATGGTGGCACCATACTTGAGTTAAAACCTCATGTTTGAGGTTGACAGTCGACTGACATTATGATCGATTAGACTGCCGTGAGTCGACTAGAGTTCGACTGTTGTTTAAGAGCTAAAATTGCTCTGGCAGTCGAATGCTCATTGGAGCAGTCGACTGATGTCGTTGATGATAGTCGACTGCCAAGGGACGGCAGTCGACTGCTGGTTTAGTCGCGAGCACAAAATGCTCTGTAGCTGACTACGGGCAGGCAGTCGACTGCCAATATTGGCAGTCCACTGGTGAGAGTCCTGTTGGAACTTTTCCAACGTGGATTGAGTCGTTGTCTCACAGCAATAGTAGCATTAGTCGACTGGTGACTTATGGCAGTCGACTGATCGACGGAAATCTTGCCCGATGCAGGTTAAAAGGGAGTTGTTCATGGAGATTTCGATATTGGTTCTTTGAGAGCTTTGGTGAGGCGATTTGAAGGCGATTTGTAGGTGCATTTCAGGGTCCTTCAAGCTCATTCAAGCAACTGACAAGCAAGCGCTCAAAACCCTAGTTTGTAAAGTGTTCTTTACATTTTCACTTGTATTTGCTTGTTTACTTTGTATTACTTGTTGTAATTCATTGTATGAGGTTTCTCCACCTCCGACTTGTTGTCGAGAAGGAGTTTATTGCTTAGTGGTGTTTGTGGCATCGCTAGACTCTTTAGAGCTCGATCCGTAGAGTAGGAACCATTCGGTTCCGAACCACGTTATATGGTTGTGTAGTGCTTGTGTTTGTGTTGTATTTGTTTTATTATTTCTATTTCCACTGCGCTAACACGAATTGTAGACAAGCACGCAATTGAAATCCATCACGCAACCAATCGACGCTATTCACCCCCCTTCTAGTATTCCAGGGATCCCCAATAGTAAGAACCTTGTGCGGAGTAGTATGATTGTGTCCTCGTTACGGGGATAACCTTTGGCGTTGATTCAACTAAGAGTTCCGAAGAAATACTGAAGTTGAGATTGGTCAGTTAGAAGACTATCATTACTGTTCCTTAAACACTATGCCTTATGTGCTAACTGTAGGATTGAGATTTTCGAGAGAGAGGAGTGAATCTCGGAGATTATAAAATTTTCTTTTCTTACTTTTAAAACTATTATTTTCTTTCTTTTTGAAATATAAGAGTTATGCAACAAAAATATAAATAAAGTAAATAAATTTCTTTTACTTGGTTCACAACCCTTGATGGATTGCTACTCTAAGACCCACGACTCTCCGAGAGTCATCTCGATGGATAATTTATTAAAAGACCCTCCGACTTGAGAACTCTAGACTTCGGAGGGGTTTACTTTTTATAAAAGATACGAGTAGGTAACAAGCTACCTTCCCTCTAGAAATTAAATACAAAAGCAAAATGAAAGTAAAGCAAATATACCAACACTTATACAAATGTAAGTTGAACCCATAGTGTCAGTAGAGTGTCAAGCTTTGGCGTGATGGAGCTCTTGCGAATGAGGGATGAAGACGACAACACTTCAATGTTGTAGAATTAATGATGATCTCGGAGTTGATCCTCCATTTATTTTATAAGCCTATTCCAGTCGACTGGAACACCCTCTAGTCGACTCCAAATAAACCTGTCAACTGTTGGTGCAATCAGCTCAGGCACGATTGACCGGACTCGAGTAGTATTTTGATGTTAGACAAAACATATGATATGTGATTGTCATGGTAAGTCCAAGTGTGTAGCTTTAGAGGTGAAAGTCCAAGCATGAGGCTTGGCATTGGAAGTCCAACATGGAGTTGGCAAGGGAAGACCAAGTGTGTAGCCTTGGCCACGTAAGTCTAAGTGTGTAGCCTTGGAAGTGAAAGTCTAAGCATGAGGCTTGGCATTGGAAGTCCAACATGGAGTTGACAAGGGAAGACCAAGTGTGTAGCCTTGGCCACATAAGTCCAAGTGTGTATCCTTGGCGGTGAAAGTCCAAGTTATGGGTACTTGGCATTTGGGAAGTCCATGTTGGATTGATATGAGCGTTAGAGGGGGGTGAATAACATTCATAAAATTTTTTCTTTTTCGATGATTAAAACCAAGTATACAATGGAAAACTAAAAGACAAACACAAGAAAGACACAAATCTTTTTTACTTGGTTCACAGCCCACCGGCTGCTAATCCAAGGCCCTACGATCCTTGATCGCTTCCGAAGGGCAATCACTAAAAGTCTCTTCCTCGTTGGAGGTAAGAGACAAGACGATTACAATGATTATAAGGCTGGTAACAACCTTACCGGTCCTTATACAAATTAATCTGAAAGATAATAATACTGAGCAATTAATTAGAAGATGGCCTTGCGGTGAGTAGCATTGTAGAGAGCATGAGCACTTGGGAGATTCTTGAATTTGGGTGTGAACTTGAGAGATTCTTGAATTTGGGTGTGAGTCCTCCGTTCCTTTTATAGATTTGCGCCTTGGAATTTGTCCCGATCCAGATCCAAAACTCATGGATATTATCTTGAGGTGGCAGCTTATCTTATCCTGAGGTGGCGGCTTATCTTATCCTAAGGTGGTGGCATCAATCTCTATCTCTTTGACCTTGTGGACTGGGTTGATTCGTCGACATCGATGATCCTCTTAGCGATCGGCGCCTTGATGACTACGACATCTCTAGTTGATCCTTGCGCAGAGAATTCTGCAATACAAGATTAGCACAATAGATGCATAATGCCATGCGGTGTGGATTTTTATTTGTCCGATCTCGACTTCAGCATTCCTCCGGAAGCCTTAGTCGGATCGACGCCTAGGATTGTCCTCTAACCGAGGACGCGTCCTTACCACCGCTCCACACACGAAGCTTACCTTTGGTCCTCTTAACATGTCGCTTAGCTTTTGGTCACCACCGAGGTTCCTCGACTCCCCGAGGTTCTCCTGGTGTCGTCCGACCACCACAGTTTCTCAACTTGAGATTCTCCGGATGTCGCTCGACCTTTGGCTTAGCTTAAACACTTCTTGCACACTTAGCATATCACATGAGACAACAAAATAGCTTAACTTTGAATCTTTGCCATCATCAAAACTAAGGTTCGATTATCTAGTGCCCCTGCACCAACAATCTCCCCCTTTTTGATCTATGGCAAACCAATTCAAAGTTAAGAGAAAATAAGCAGTAAGCATTGAACAATCATTTTTCAAAACCTCCCCCTTAAGGGTACCTCCCCCGTAACCCTAGGTGAGTTTTGAAAAACAATTACTTTTTGGGAAAGAAAAAGTAAGTAACCTCTTAACTTTATTCTCTCTCCCCCTTTGACATATATCAAAAATAACTTTATATTGGGTACATTGCCAAGAAATAGAATTTTTAAACATGCTAATCAAGTTGATTTAATATGTTCAACTACCTTTAATACTTAAGAGTTTAGGAGTTTAGGTTTCTAGATCTGCAACAATGTATATCCTAGGTTAGAATGTGACCCCCTAACCTTTAACATTGTTATAAAATTTTGAGAAAGAATTAAAAAAAACATTTTAAAGGCTCATGTCTATTGGTTTTTATGCCAAACTGGAGGTAGCTAGATACTAAGTTTGTCCAACTTAAGTCTTCTCTCCCCCTTGGCATATTATCAAAAGAAGGATTTAAATTTAGAAAGTATTGGTGATTTTTTTTTTAAAAAAATATTTTTTAACAACTTCTATGATGATTATCCAATTAGAACCTCCCCCTTAACCTAACATCCTTGTTAGCCACAAGGAAGGCATATCTAGAGGGTCTCCCCTTTTATCTGACAAACTCTTAGGACATCCTTGTTGGCCATAAGGAAGGCTCACCTAAGTGTCCAGAGGGTCTAGGTATCTAAAGTTGACCTAAGGATTTAGACATTCAGTATTGGTCAACTAACCATCATTTTAAGAAGTATAGTTGTTTTGAAAACTACGTATAACTACACACAATAATCATGACAACCAATAAAAATAGTTTTAAGAACCTATTTATGTGTATATAAATTTTGAAATTGTTTTCAAAATCATTTTTAATTTGTTGTCCTTACCATCTCACCCATTCTACATTATCAACCAAGTTATTCTTATAGGTATTGTGAGATGAATTTAATTTGATGCCTTAGAAATTAATTAATCTTGGGTTAGATTTGGATTTCACCTTTAGTTAGTTAAGTGAACATTTCAAAAGAGGGCTTCCAGGTCGTGGCGAGGTACAAGGGCCTTCTTTGATCGGAACAACGACCACTTCCTTAGACAAAGCCAACTTAAGAAAATTACACACTTAATTCACTTAGGATTACGTCCTGGTCTAACTAGTTTAGGATGTGGTGAGGTAGCTTCAGTTAGTTCCACTTAGTTAAATGCACCAAGCTAGATACTCCTTATCCAACTCGGATACACTTGACTTCGTTTCCTTAACGTACTATCATCTCACCGCGTCTTGATACTATGTTGTCAAGATTAATTAATTATTTCCTATCTAACCATTCTATGAGAGTGAATTTAAAACTAGTATGTATGACATGACAAAATAAGCATGATAATGATATATATGCATGAGCAAGCTACATTCAATCAATTTAAAGAAATTGTTGTTTTCTTGGGTAGACTTTTATTTGTTCTATAGTTATAAGATACTTTATTATAATTAGGTTTACAAATTTTAGTGTCTTGATTTTTGGTTAGCTTAGATTTGTAACCCAAGTCTACATATTTATTAGTTGAATTTTTAAAAGTTGAAGGTTTAATTACTAGATTATTAATTTGTGTATAATCAAATGGTACTCTATTATAATTAATTTTATTGGTTTGATTATCTAATTTTGAATTTTTAATTAAGTTAGATTGTGAATTATTTAAAATAGGATTATTAGAATTTTTCAAAATAATATTATTAGACTTTTTAAAGATAAGATTATTAGACTTTTTAAAAGTAGAATTATTAGAATTTTTTAAGATAAGATTATTAGACTTTTTAAAAATAGAATTATTAAAATTATTAGAATTTTTTAAGGTAGAATTATTAGAATTATTCAAGATAAGATTATTAGAATTTTTAAAGGTAGAATTATTATTAGAATTATTTAAGATAAGATTGTTAGAGTTTTTAAAGGTAGAATTATTATTAGAATTATTTAAGATAAGATTATTAGAGTTTTTAAAGGTAGAATTATTATTAGAATTATTTAAGATAAAATTGTTAGAGTTTTTAAAGATAGAATTATTATTAGAATTATTTAGATTATCTTTGGAATTTTTTAAAGTTAATTTCGATTTTTTTATGGTTGATTTTTTCAAAACAGAATTTTTTAATTCGGAATTATCTAGATTAATCAGATCTAGGATTTGATGATTCTGTCCTATGGTTTGATTATTCTGATCAAGGGTTTAATTATTTTGATCAAGTGTTTGATTATTCTGATTAAGTCCTAGGTTGGTTTTATCTTTGACTTGATCTAGATCTGTGTTGATTAAACTAAATATTTGATTAATCTCTTTGTTAATTTTATCAAATGTTAGATTAATTTGATCATTTTCTTCCATGATATTATTTTTATTATTATTTAAACTAATTAAATCTAAATTAATAAATTTTTTATTAGTTGAATTATTAATTGTATTAATAAATTGACAACAATTACACAATTTATCTAAATTATCAACTATTCTAAAACTCAACTTTTCAAAATTATTAACTTTACTAACCTTTTTTTCCGGACACTGATTCTTGTAATGACCGAATCTTTCGCACCCGAAGCACTTGATGTGCTCCTTGTTCTTCCGGATTCCTAGCAATGATGTCTCCTTTGCCGCTTGGCGCTGCTCAATCTTATGAGTAGGACACTTATTTTTATAGTGTCCTCTCTCCCTGCACTTAAAGCAAATAATATGAAATTTAAAATTTAAATTGACATTGTTACCTTTATGCCTTGTGGGAGACTCTTCCATGGTTGGCTCGGTCAACGATTTTCTAAAACTCACAAAAAAAACACAAACCAAAAAGTCCCAAGACTTGGTCTTGGATTAGTAGTGCGGGAGATATTTAAAAATAAAAATAAAAATAAAGAAAAGAAAATGCTCGACCGGTGGTTGCACCGAATCTGAGCGCCCCCGCTCTGATACTAATTGTTGGATCGATATGAGCGCTAGAGGGGGGTGAATAACATTCATAAAAACTTTTCTTTTTCGACGATTAAAACCAAGTACACAGCGGAAAACTAAAAGACAAACACAAGAAAGACACAAATCTTTTTTACTTGGTTCACAGCCCACCGACTGCTAATCCAAGGCCCTACGATCCTTGATCGCTTTCGAAGGGCAATCACTAAAAGTCTCTTCCTCGTTGGAGGTAAGAGACAAGACGATTACAATGATTATAAGGCTGGTAACAACCTTACCGGTCCTTATACAAATTAAGTATAGAAAGATAATAATAATACCGACAATTAATTAGAAGATGACGCACGATTGGAGTAGCGTTGTAGAGAGCATGAGCACTTGGGAGATTCTTGAATTTGGGTGTGAGTCCTCCGCTCCTTTTATAGATTTGCGCCTTGGAATTTGTCCCGATCCAGATCCAAAACTCATGGATCTTATCTTGAGGTGACAGCTTATCTTATCCTGAGGTGGCGACTTATCTTATCCTAAGGTGGTGGCATCAATCTCTATCTCTTTGACCTTGTGCACTGGGTTGATTCGTCGACATCAGTCGACTGATCCTCTTAGCAGTCGACTGCCTTCAGTCGACTACTGACATCTCTAGTTGACTGCTGCACTTGAGAATTCCTGCAATACAAGATTAGCACAATAGATGCATAATGCCATGCAGTGTGACAGTTTTTTGACTGTTCGATCTCGACTTCAGCATTCCTCCGGAAGCCTTAGTCGGATCGACGCCTAGGATTGTCCTCTAACCGAGGACGCATCCTTACCACCGCTCCACACGCGAAGCTTACCTTTGGTCCTCTTAACATGTCGCTTAGCTTTTGGTCACCACCGAGGTTCCTCGACTCCCCGAGGTTCTCCTGGTGTCGTCCGACCACCACGGTTTCTCAACTTGAGATTCTCCGGATGTCGCTCGACCTTTGGCTTAGCTTAAACACTTCCTGCACACTTAGCATATCACATGAGACAACAAAATAGCTTAACTTTGAATCTTTGCCATCATCAAAACCAAGGTTCGATTATCTAGTGCCCCTGCACCAACAGTCCAAGGGATGGTTTGGCGGTGTAAGGCCAAGCGGTAGTCTTGGGAGCGTAAGTCCATATGTACCTTGACAATGTAGACACCGAGAGCATGACAATAGCCGAAGAAAGGCTAGCATATAGATGAACAAGTCATGGATGACTTGGAGGGATCCACGCATGGATGAACAAGTCATTGATGACTTGGAGGGATCCGCGCACAGATGAACAAGTCATGGATGACTTGGAGGGATTCGATAGGCACGAGGCTAGTAGAGGTGGCTAGAAGGCTTAGGTCTAGGCTAAGAGTGTCTGGCAAGTATGAGGGCATCATACTTGGGTTAAATCTCATGTTTGAGATTTACCAATTGATTGGTGGCAGCCGATTGGTATTCGACTGTGTCATGATGCTTGGCAGTCGACTGCCATGGAGGGGCAGTCGATTGCTATTGTTGGTCACGAGCATAGAATGCTCGATAGCCGACTGATCAGTCGGCTACGGGGTTGGCAGTCGACTGCTAGTGTATCCGTTGATTGGATGCCAATGTGGATTAGGTCGTTGTCTCACAACGACTACAGGAGCAGTCGACTGGGATCTTATAGCAGTCGATTGCTAGGTGCAGAATCATCCCGAGACAAGTATAAAAGGAGGAGCTTGGGGAGAATTTCCACAATGATTTTTGGTGAGATTTTGGAGGGGAATTGTTGCTGCATTCTAGACCTTCATGTTAGTTATAGCCCTAGAACCAATCATGTGATGGTTGAATAGGGAACATTTTGTATCATATTCTATAAAGGAAAAGGATTGGTTATTATATATTTACGTCTTGCTTGTGCCAGCTAAATTAAATATATAATAATGCCCTAGAAAAGTAGGTTCTTATCTACAGCACATCAATTGGCAGAATTGATTATGAGAGGCTGTAGAGAATACTTTCCTAAATGTTCCTAGTCAAGTATTAATATGCAAGGGCAATATTAATACATAAAGACTAACATGTAGGTCAATTGATGACTTGATCTCACAAGTCATGGATATATGATATCAAGTTGACACATGGGTATATATTAGAGAATATATACTGAACTGACCCGCCATGAGAAAGTTTCATGGATCGTCATATGAGTGTCATAAACTTTCTCATGTGACTATTGGTATGAATAGTCCTTAAACACAAGTCACTACGGTTCCCTACATAGGAGTTATGTACTTTGGTATCGTCAGCGTCACGTAACAGGGTGGACCATAAAGGCGATTACTGGGTATATAACAAATTATGCGGAGGGATGTGAGTGATGTAGATGGGATCTATCCCTCCCATATGACGGGAGTGATATCTGTGGGCCCCTTGATTGAGTAGAACTACTAAAATGCATGACCATGCTCGAATGAGTCAATATGAGATATTGAGCTCATTTGTTTGAGTTAGTTTACTCAGGGATCAAGAAACACATAGATTGATCAAGGATGACACGGTCTATGTCTCATTGGTCAATCTGATATCAAGGATAGAAGGACACGGTCATACATTATAGTAGTCACGGAAAGGTTAGTCGGATCTTGACTTATCTCGTAACTTGGGTAGCAATGATGTATTGCTAGATGCCGCTCATTGCTTGTGTATCTAAAAGAGTTTAGATCCACTGCCAACGTTATGAGAGCCTATAGGGTCACACACAAAGAGCACGATGATTAGAAAAATTAGTGCATTCTAGTTTGACTAGAATAATTTGGGAATAAGCTTAAGTACAAAATGGTTTTTGGACTTTAAGCTTAATGAGAATTTTAGCTTATTGATTTAATGAGATTAATTCAATATGCTAAGCTTAATTGATTTAATAAGATTAATTCAATATGTTACCTTATTGATTTAATGAGATTAATTCAATATGATAACATAAACTTATTGAATTAATAAGATTAATTCAACATCCATGAATGCCACATAAGCATGCCACCTAAGCATGCCACCTAAGCTTGATGAGTTGGAAGGAGACAAAGGGTTTTGACCCTTGGATTTCCTCCACATGTGGCCTGCCAAAACAAGGAGGATAACTCCTTGTTTAATTATCTTTCAATGCCATTGATTGCATTGAATGTGATAGGAGATGAAAGGTTTTTCAAATCCTATAAAATACCCCATGGGGTGGCCGGCCAAAGGGGTTGAGTTGGAGCTTAAGGCTTGGTGAGAGCTTGGTGGGAGAGGCTTTTGTTGTGTGGTTTTGTGAGTGTAAGCTAGCAAAAAGAGTAGTCTTCTTCTTCCTTTCTCTTCTTCCCTACCTTCCTCTCCTTTAGGGACTTCTCTAGCAAGAAGTAAAGGAGAGATCTTCTAGTTTTCTTTTGTGAGACAAGAGCTTGCTCGTGTGGATACATATAGAGGCACGGACATTTGAACGTGCTAAAAGATCCAACACATCCAAGGAAAAGCGGGATTGTAAAGGGCACGCAACAAAGGTAGAATTCTCCTATAAGATAGGCTTTTCTTTTGAGAAATTTATTTTTGTACGAGTCTTTCTTTCGCAAGGATCACTTGGAAGGGATCCTAATTTTCCCGTTGCGCATATGCTATTTTGCATAAAGAGATCCCAACAGTGGTATCAGAGCCACTTGCGAAAGATCGTATAAAAAATAGTTTTTCTCTATTTTATATATGATATAGAAGTAGGATAAATTTTATTATGAGTTGATAATTGCATTAGCAATTTTTCAAACATAATAAAATATCCGATGTCTTTTAAAAGTTAAAAATGACATGGTGCATGGTTATGGCCTAGTCCCAAAAAGTTTGTGAATGTGTGTTGTAATTCTTAATACGGCCTACGAGTCGTGTCTTTCTCCTAAAAAAAAATCTTGTTGTAAAATTAGTTTTAGACTCGAATGTAACTCGAGTATTTCTCCTTTTTGTAATATACAAAATAAAGATGGAGGGTCCATTGGAAGATGATGTTACAAGGAGGAAGTCAACAACACACGACAACCAAAAGGAAGCACTTGGGAGAAGATGTTATCCCTAGGTTGACCAATCAATCTTCTCATTGGCTTGAGAAGATTGTAGAATAAGGGCCATAACCATGACACGCTTAGTATGCTAATATGTATGTGATGCATGTTAATTTAGCTTATATGTGATGTATGCTAATATGTATGTGATGCATGTTTAAGTTTATTTCTTAATAAGTCTAAACGATATGCCTACCAAAGTTTGGTACTCACTACTTCCTCGATCATTTGTTATTGGGTTTGCCAAAGCAAAGCAATGCATTTTATCTTGGAAGAGTGCGAGTGGACAATCGTGATGTCCCGCTATCAAACTTGGTTAAGACTTAATTAAGAAAGTAGAGGCATATATTAGCTTTGAACATAAGTTTTAAAAATTAGTTTTGTGTGATTTCTGAACATCAGCTTTGTCTTAGAAGTGGTCGTTGCTCCGATATCAAAGAAGGCCTCTGTGCCTCATCACAGCCTGGAAGCTGGTTTAGGAATAAGCACTAAACTAATCTAAACTTAACCAAAGCTATTAAAGAGTTACATCAGATGTAATTGGCAAAAGATTGCCTACCTAATCATACTACGTCTTGGGCGATTAGCCAAAGCTAACTCAAGCAATTATGATGTGGATCTTTATCCCATATAAATTTATAGCTAAATAGAAGCTAATGATGTAAGCAAAATGTGTTTGCCTACATCAATGATTAGCTCATATCAAAGCTATGAGAATTTAGTGGGAGCCTCATTTAATTAAAGGCCTAATTAAATGACTTAGGTATGATACTTAATTTTGCATTTTAATGTTGTAGATCACCATGTCATCTAACACGACACACCCTCAACTTGCGATCTGTCCCTTGAGAAAGACAAGCTCAATGGAGCTAACTTTCTAGATCGGTATAGGAACTTGAGGATTATCCTCAAGCAAGAACGTAAATCTGTATGTCCTAGAGCAAATCTATCCTCAAACACACCGCCTACCACTCGTCTTGAAAAGGATGCTTATAAGAAGCATCAAGATGACGCATTAGATGTGTCATGTCTTATGCTTGCCACCATGAACTCTGAGCTTCAGAAGCAACATGAGAACATGGATGCCTATGATATGGTTGAGCATTTAAAACAACTATATCAAGGACAAGCTAGGCACGAGCGTTTTGAAGTGTCTAAGGCTCTTTTTGCATGCAAGATGCAAGAAGGAACACCTGTAGGAACTCACGTACTTAAAATGATTGGGTACGGTTTTCCATTGAGCCAAGAATTGGCAACCAATGTTATCCTGCAATCGTTGCCGGAAGCATATAATCAATTCGTCATGAATTATAACATGAATGAAATTGATAAACCTTTGCCTGAGATTCTCAGCATGTTAAGAACTGCTGAACCGAATCTCAAAAAGAAAGTTAGTAATGTACTAATGGTCAAGAAGGGCAAAGGTAAGCGTAAAGGCAAGGGTAAGACCCAAGCCAAAGGCAAGACCAATTCATCCACTTCAAAGGGTAAAGGTAAAGTACCTAAGGAAGGGGACTGTTTCCATTAGTGAGATCGACACCGAAAGCGAATCGCAAAGTCTACCTTGAGGAAGTAAAGAATAAAAGAAGTGGGACTTCTGCCTCAGGTATACACGTTATAGAAGTTAATCTATCTATTTCTTCTACATGGGTATTAGATACCGGATGTGCATCTTACATTTGTACTAATGTGCAGGGACTGAGAAATAGTAGACTAATGGCAAAAGGCGAAGTGGACCTACGAGTAGGCAATGGCGCAAAGTTATCGTAGAGTCAGTAGGAACATATTCTTTGTCTTTGCCCACTGGGCTTATCTTAGAACTAGAGGAGTGCTTTTATGTACCTGCATTAACAAAGAACATAATCTCTGTATCTTGTTTAGACAAGAAAAACTTCTCTTTTATAATAAAGGACAAATGTTGTTCCATTTATTTGAATGAAATGTTCTATTGTAATGCACCACTTATGAATGGTCTCTATGTTCTAGATTTAGAAAACCCAATTTATAACGTAAATACCAAACGGTTCAAATCGAATAATTTGAACCAAACATATCTCTGGCACTGTCGCCTAGGTCACATAAATGAAAAACGCATATCTCAACTCCATAAAAATGGATTATTGGACTCATTTGATTTTGAATCATATGAGATATGCAAATCTTGTCTTTTAGGAAAGATGACTAAAACTCCATTTAGTGGACATGGCGAGAGAGCGACGGACTTGTTAGGACTCATACATACTGATGTATGTGGCCCTTTCAATGTCGAAGCCAGAGGAGGCTATAAGTACTTTATTACTTTCACTGATGATATGAGTAGATTTGGCTACTTATATTTGATGAGACATAAGTCAGAATCCTTTGAAAAGTTCAAAGAATTCAAGAATGAAGTACAAAACCAACTTGGTAAGCGTATTAAGCTACTTCGATCAGATCGAGATGGTGAATACCTTAGTCAAGAATTTCGTGATCACCTGGCTGAGTGTGGGATAATATCCTAACTCACTCCACCTGGAACACCACAATGGAATGGTGTATCTGAAAGGAGAAATCGTACTCTATTAGATATGGTACGATCAATGATGAGCCAGACTGATCTACCTACTTCCTTTTGGGGTTTAGCTCCGCTTTCACACTTAATCGCGTCCCATCAAAAGCCGTAGAAAAGACACCATACACGTTATGGACTGGGAAGAGTCCCAAAATATCTTTTATAAAGATTTGGGGTTGTGAAGCTTATGTTAGACGTCAAGTCTCAGATAAACTAGGACCCAAATCAGATAAGTGTTATTTTATAGGATATCCCAAGGAAACTAAGGGATATTACTTTTACAATCCCACACATGGCAAGGTATTTGTTGCCAGAAATGCTGTCTTTCTAGAAAGAGAATTTATTTCTAGAAAAACTAGTGGGAGTAAAATTCATCTTGAAGAAATTCAGGATGAAGATAACACTAAGGCTTCGATGGAAAATGAACAGGCACCACAAAGTGTTGTGGATGAGGAAATTGTTGCCCAAAGAGTTGTGGAGCAAACACCTGTTCAAGTAGACCAACCTCTTCGTAGATCTGATAGGATCCGTCGTCAACCCGAGAGATATTCTTTTCTCTTGACTGAAAACGGTGAAGTATTGCTTGTCGATCTTGACGAGCCTACATCCTATCAAGAAGCTATGATGAGCCCAGATTCCGAGAAATGGCTAGAGGCCATGAGATCCGAAATGGAATCCATGTACACTAACCAAGTATGGACTTTGGTTGATCCACCTGAAGGGGTAAAACCTATTGGGTGTAAGTGGGTCTTTAAAGTAAAGACTGACATGGATGGTAATAAGCATACCTATAAAGGTAGATTGGTGGCTAAAGGATTCAAACAAATTCATGGTATTGACTATGATGAAACCTTTTCACCAGTTGCGATGCTTAAATCCATTCGGATCATACTTGCTATTGCAGCCTACCACGATTATGAGATCTGGCAGATGGATGTCAAAACCGCTTTTCTGAATGGAAAGCTACTCGAGGATGTGTACATGACACAGCCTGAGGGTTTTGAAGATCCAAAGCATCCTGGAAAGGTATGCAAACTGCAAAGGTCCATTTATGGACTAAAGCAAGCCTCTCGAAGCTGGAATCTTCGATTCGATGATGCAATCAAGGAGTTTGGTTTTATCAAGAATGAAGATGAACCTTGTGTCTACAAGAGAAATAGTGGGAGCATAGTTGTATTTCTTATCTTGTATGTAGATGACATACTTCTCATCGGAAATGATATTCCCTCACTCCAGTTTGTGAAGATGTGGTTAGGGAATTATTTCTGGATAAAAGACTTAGGTGAAGCTGCCTATATTTTAGGCATCAAGATCTATAGAGATAGATCTAAAAGATTACTTGGCCTAAGTCAGAGTACATACATTGATAAAGTGCTAGATCGTTTTGCTATGCAAAATTCCAAGAAAGGATTTCTGCCTTTATCACATGGTGTGAGTCTTTCGAAGACTCAATGTCCCTCTTCTAAGGAGAGAGATCGCATGGATAAGATCCCTTATGCATCTGCCATAGGGTCTATCATGTACGCCATGCTTTGTACTCGTCCTGACGTCTCATATGCTTTGAGCATGACGAGTAGATACGGATCGGTGAAAGTCAATGGATAGCGATAAAAATATTCTTAAATACTTACGAAGAACGAAAGAATATTTCACGATATTTGGAGGCATGAGGAGCTAATCAGTAAAGGGTTACAGTGATGCAAGCTTCCAAATGCATAAGGATGACTATAGATCGCAATCGAGTACGTATTTTGCACGAATGGTGGAGCGTGGGGAAAAGTTCAAGCGAGGACGATTCTTGATTCTACAGCCAGAGTATATTGTGCGTCGATGCGTGAAGAAAGGTGTTTGGCTCATGAAGTTCATCGATGAACTTGAGTAGTTCCTAGCATTGCAGATCCAATAGACCTCTATTGTGACAACAATGGGGCTATTGCGCTAAGGAACCTCGATCACATCAGTGGACCAAACACATACTTCGGCGCTTCCATCTCATTCGAGAGATCATCGATAGAGGAGATGTGAGGATATGCAGAGTACCGACAGAAGCTAACATCGCAGATCCATTGACCAAGGCTTTGGCACAGAGGAAGCATGATGGTCACACTAGGTCACTAGGTATTAGATATCATAGTGATTGGTACTAGTGCTAGTGGGAGATTGTTAGTTATAGCCCTAGAACCAATCATGTGATGGTTGAATAGGGAACATTTTGTATCATATTCTATAAAGGCAAAGGATTGGTTATTATATTTACATCTTGCTTGTGCCAGCTAAATTAAATATATAATAATGCCCTAGAAAAGTAGGTTCTTATCTACAACACATCAATTGGCAGAATTGATTATGAGAGGCTGTAGAGAACACTTTCCTAAATGTTCCTAGTCAAGTATTAATATGCAAGGGCAATATTAATACATAAAGACTAGCATGTAGGTCAATTGATGACTTGATCTCACAAGTCATGGATATATGATATCAAGTTGACACATGAGTATATATTAGAGAATATATACTGAACTGACCCGCCATGAGAAAGTTTCATGGATCGTCATATGAGTGTCATAAACTTTCTCATGTGACTATTGGTATGAATAGTCCTCAAACTCGAAGTCACTACGGTTCCCTACATAAGGAGTTTTGTACTTTGGTATCGTCAAACGTCACCCGTAACAGTGTGGACCATAAATGCGATTATTGGGTATATAACAAATTATGCGGAGGGATGTGAGTGATGTAGATGGGATCTATCCCTCCCATATGACGGAGTGATATCTGGGCCCCTTGATTGAGTAGAACTACTAAAACGCATGGCCATGCTCGAATGAGTCAATATGAGATATTGAGCTCATTTGTTTGAGTTAGTTTACTCAGGGATCAAGAAACACATAGATTGATCGAGGATGACACGGTATATGCCTCATTGGTCAATCTGATATCAAGGATAGAAGGACACGGTCATACATTATAGTAGTCACGGAAAGGTTAGTCGGATCTTGACTTATCTCGTAACTTGGGTAGCAATGATGTATTGCTAGATGCCGCTCATTGCTTGTGTATCTAAAAGAGTTTAGATCCACTGCCAACGTTATGAGAGCCTATAGGGTCACACACAAAGAGCATGATGATTAGAAGAATTAGTGCATTCTAGTTTGACTAGAATAATTTGGGAATAAGCTTAAGTACAAAATGGTTTTTGGACTTTAAGCTTAATGAGAATTTTAGCTTATTGATTTAATGAGATTAATTCAATATGCTAAGCTTAATTGATTTAATAAGATTAATTCAATATGTTACCTTATTGATTTAATGAGATTAATTCAATATGATAACATAAGCTTATTGAATTAATAAGATTAATTCAACATCCATGAATGCCACATAAGCATGCCACCTAAGCATGCCACATAAGCATGACACCTAAGCTTGATGAGTTGGAAGGAGACAAAGGGTTTTGACCCTTGGATTTCCTCCACATGTGGCCGGCCAAAACAAGGAGGATAACTCCTTGTTTAATTATCTTTCAATGCCATTGATTGCATTGAATGTGATAGGAGATGAAAGGTTTTTCAAATCCTATAAAATACCCCATGGGGTTGAGTTGGAGCTTAAGGCTTGGTGAGAGCTTGGTGGGAGAGGCTTTTATTGTGTGGTTTTGTGAGTGTAAGCTAGCAAGAAGAGTAGTCTTCTTCTTCCTTTCTCTTCTTCCCTACCTTCCTCTCCTTTAGGGACTTCTCTAGCAAGAAGTAAAGGAGAGATCTTCTAGTTTTCTTTTGTGAGACAAGAGCTTGCTCGTGTGGATACATATAGAGGCACGGACATTTGAACGTGCTAAAAGATCCAACACATCCAAGGAAAAGCGGGATTGCAAAGGGCATGCAACAAAGGTAGAATTCTCCTATAAGATAGGCTTTTCTTTTGAGAAATTTATTTTTGTACGAGTTTTTCTTTCGCAAGGATCACTTGGAAGGGATCCTAATTTTTCCGTTGCGCATATGCTATTTTGCATAAAGAGATCCCAACACTTCAAGAGCAAACCAAAGCAAGCAACAAGAAAGCGTTCAAAGCAAAGTGTTTCTTTACTTGTATTTCTTATTATCTTTGTTCTTTCTTGTATCTTGTATATTACTGTTGTAATTATTTGTACGAGGTTTCTCCACCTCCGATGTGTTATCGAGAAGGAGTTTTATTAGTGGTGTGTTCATCACTAGAGCTCGTTGAGCTCGCCCCGTGGAGTAGGAACCCTAAGGTTTCGAACCACATATATCGTGTGTCATGTGCTTGTATTCTTGTTGTGTATTTTCATTATTGTATATTCCACTGCGCTAACAAAAATTGTAGAGACGAACGAATGATTTCCATCAAGCATGACGATTAGGCTATTCAACCCCCTTCTAGCTGGGCCTCGATCCTCCAACAAGTTGTATCAGAGCGAGGAGGTTGTCATTGGACTGACCGCCACGACAACAACGGAATGACCGACATCAACATCCATCCACCGAAGTTCGAGGGAGAATTCTCATGGTCGAAAGAAGGATGAAGGTATACTTCGAAATTGATTTCGATACTATGCTAATCATTGAAAATGGTTTTGAAGTGCCTAGGGGTGAAGATAACAAGGCGTTAGTAAAATCAAGATGGACCGAGGAGCAACGACAACAATTCAAAATAAACGTTAATGTAACAAAATCATTAATAAAATTGATACCTTACGATATTTTGTGCAAGTTAGGTGAATATGGGGATGCTAAGGAGTTGTGGGACAAGTTAGTCAAATTCCACGAACATCCCGAACTGGCTCAATTGGAGAAGGAGGACGAGGAAGAAAGCTCATCCTCACAAGTCCATGAGGATTCGAAAGTTGAGAAGGAATCAACATCCGAGGATGTGGAAGAATTAGAGGAAACCTCCACCTCTAGCATTGAGGGGGAGAAGAGATGTTCCATCCTGGAGCAAGAACAAGAAGAAGCCTCTACATCCAAGAGAAGTGAAGAACAAGCCAAAACACCCTAGGTAACTCAAGCATTGTAATTAAGAATAAAAATCACATTATATGTTTTGAGTGTAAGAAAGCTGGACATTACAAGAGTAAATGCTCAAAATTGACTAAGGAGAAAGTACCGGTGCTAAAAGTTCAACAAAAATCTAAGGATGTCGGAGTCCTCACTAAGAAAAGCAAAGAGCACATTGTGTGCTTCAAATGCAATCAAAGGGGACACTACCGAAGCCAATACCCTAGGGGGAAGAAGAAAACCCAAGAAGGAGCTACACAAGTAGGGGGAGCTTCCAAAGCAAATCCTAAGGTATATTTTAATGCACCTTCTAGTTCTAGGGTTTAAAAGCATGTTTTTAGTACTCTTGCAATTGTTAATAATCATGAAAAACATGCTAGTAAAAACAAATACTATTGTTTAGGTACTAAGCATGTAGATTTGTCTAAGAACAAACCTACAACCAATAACACTAGACCTATTTTACCTAGGGAGAGTATTAGGAGGATAGAAGAAAATTTAGGCATTAACCCTAAGAAGGGTAGGCACATGCCTAAGAGGAAGTGTCATTCCCAAAAGATTAATGAAAAATCAAAATTGAAAAAATTAGAATTGAAAAATCAAGCCTTGAGGTCAAGACTTGAAAAACTAGAGAAGACCCTAGCAAAAATGATAAATTCATTTAAGGGGTCAAATGGTCAAAATTTAGGTTCTAGGGGGCAAGAACCAAAAAGGAGAAAGAAAGGTTTGGGTCACAAACCTAACTCCAAGAAGACCTACCACGATGTTCCATTCGATTATGGAACAATATCTAGGTCTAGGAAAACCAAGGTTAATAGAGAAGCCATCCCTAAGACTAACCATGATGTGTGTCTAGTGGCCAAGGGTTCCATAAAACCTAGGAAGACCACTAAAAAGGTTATTAGGGAGGCAATCCCTAAGGTTAACCTTGATAAGACCCAAATGACTAAGACTTCAAAGCCAAAAAGGGTAATTAGAAAAGTATCTAGGGAAGTTATCCCTAGTGAATACCTTGTTAACCCAAGGAGCTTCAATAGATATTGACTTCCTAGGAGCGTGATCGATTCACGCTAGATGGGTTAGGGTGTATCAACCCTAAGTGGATGGGTAGTTAATCTAACCATGGTAGAGTTGACACTTTAGGATGTGCCAATATGTTTTGAGAAGTTTGAATATTAATCAAATTGGCATAATTAGGGTTAGAGGTCTTGGTGTGCCATGTTGGGTTTTGACACACTTGGTAGAATTGGTTAATATGGCAAAAGAAACTTAATTACATCAAATGATAACTAATATTAAAATCTAGGTATTCAAATACCTTTACCTTTTATTTGCCATGTTTTGATTGTCATTTATCATGTCATGACATCATATTTATTTTTATCATATAAAATATCTTAATTTATGCTTAGGAATGTCATTTATGCTTAAGTTTATATTATATGCCATGACATCATGATTATTGGCACATGCTTTGAGTTATGTGATCTTTTATGACATAATCATCATTCATGCATTAATTAAAATGGATTTAAGGACTATGACATGATTTGAAGTCTCATATATAAGGGAGTCAAATAGAGTTGCCTAGCATATGCATAAGACCCTAAATGAACAAAACCCACATCTTACTAGAACACTTGACTTGTATGTGTTTCATACACTTAGATACAAGTGAGAAGTTAGGAAAAGGAATTAAGGTTTTTAAATTCATTTCAAAACCATTTTGACAAACCTTGGTGAATTATATCTTTTGATAGCAATCACCATTGAATGAGGTGATATAAAGTAGGGCCAAACATTGAAAATTTCAATGGATTTGAACTTTGTATAAATCTAACTAGTTTATGGGTATTTTATTTTTCAAATATTTTTCACCCATAATGTTTGTTATAAGTAATGTACTTATGAATTTTCAAGATTTTTTAAAATACGTATTTTTACTTATGATTTTTGGAATTTTATTTCTGAACCTTGATTTCTGCACAATGCAAAAATCAGTCGACTGCCATTGATGGCAGTCGACTGGCGTCAAGGGCAGTCGACTGGTGACCGTAAGAGTCGACTGCCAGTGCTAATTTCAGGTAAACAAGATTTGTTAGGTCCATATTCAACTATTTCTTGGTTCCCTAACTGCTTCTAACCCTAGGATATGCTATGGAGACCATTGGAAGGGTGAAAATCCATTGGAAATGGAATAGGAGAATTGCTTAGGGTTTGTATCGAATTTTAAGGGAGGTGAAAGTTCAATGTTGAATCTTTGTCCTTAATTTCGATTGTTTAGTGTTCCTATAGGCTTAGGGACTCTCCAAGGACATTGTTGGTGCAATGGTCAAAGGGGAGCAAGCCTTTATGGGGAAGTTATCTATCTTGGGATGATGGATGTATTTCTCCTCATGGGAGGAGAATTGAGGGATTGCCTCTCTTAAGTGATATGAGACTTATTACTAGGAAGAGTGAAGGCATCCTAGATGTGTTTTTGGATCAAGGGGGATATTGTAAAATCTCATTGGGATATGAGACATTGACACCCTTGGGGAGGACCTTTTTGATGTATGTCAAAAAAGGGGAGAAAGTACCAATTGGGGTTAGTTGGAATTCTCATAAGGTGTGAGAATTGCTAATTGGAGATAATTGATAGACTTGAGTTATATCACCTAACTCAAAGGTGTTTGTGGTTTTGTCAAACATCAAAAAGGGGGAGATTGTTGGTGCAATCGACCTAGGTCACGATTGACCAGACTCGAGTTTGACTTGAGCAGTATTTTGATGTTAGACAAAACATATGACATGTGATTGTCATGGTAAGTCCAAGTATGTAGCCTTGGCGGTGAAAGTCCAAGCATGGGGCTTGACATTGGAAGTCCAACATGGAGTTGGCAAGGGAATACCAAGTGTATAGTCTTGGTCACGTAAGTCCAAGTGTGTAGCCTTGGCAGTGAAAGTCCAAGCATGGGGTTTGGCATTGGAAGTCCAACATGGAGTTGGCAAGGGAAGACCAAGTGTGTAGCCTTGGCCACATAAGTCCAAGTGTGTAGCCTTGGCGGTGAAAGTCTAAGTTATGGGTACTTGGCATTTGGGAAGTCCAAGGGGTAGTTTGGCGGCGTAAGGCCAAGCGGTAGTCTTGGGAGCGTAAGTCCATATGTACCTTGGCAATGTAGACACCGAGAGCATGTCAATAGCCGAAGGAAGCACCTGGAGGCATGCTTCCACTCACTTTTAGCCGGGCCTCAATCCTCCAACAAGTGGTATCTGAGAGAGGAGGTTGTCATCGGACTCACCACCGTGACAACAATGAAATGGCCGACATCAACATCCATCCACCAAAGTTCAAGGGAGAATTTTCATGGTGGAAAAGAAGGATGGAGGTATACTTCGAAACTGATTTTGATACTATGCTAATCATTGAAAATGATTTTGAAGTGCCTAAGGGTGAAGACAACAGGCCGTTAGTAAAATCAAGATGGACCGAGGAGCAATGACAACAATTCAAAACAAATGTTAAGGTAACAAAATCGTTAATAAAATTTATACCATACGATATTTTGTGCAAGTTAGGTGAATATGAGGATGCTAAAGAGTTGTGAGACAAGTTGGTTAAATTCCACGAACATCCCGAACTGGCTCAATCGGAGAAGGAGGCTGTGGAAGAAAGCTCATCCTCACAAGTCCATGAGGATTCGAAAGTTGAGAAGGAATCAACATCCGAGAATGTGGAAGAATTGGAGGAAACCTCTACCTCTAGCATTGAGGGGGAGAAGAGATGTTCCATCCCGGAGCAAGAACAAGAAGAAGCCTTTGCATCTGGGAGAAGTGAAGAACAAGACCAAAACACCCTAGGTAACTCAAGCATTGTAATTAAGAATAAAAATCACATTATATGCTTTGAGTGTAGGGAAGCCAAGCATTACAAGAGTAAGTGCCCAAAATTGGCTAAGGAGAAAGTACCAGCGCCAAAAGTTCAACAAAAATCTAAGGATGCCGGAGTCCTCGCTAGGAAAAGCAAAGAACATATTGTGTGCTTCAAATGCAATCAAAGAGGATACTACCGAAGCCAATGCCCTAGGGGGAAGAAAAAATCCCAAGAAGGAGTTACACAAGTAAGGAGAGCTTCCAAAGCAAACCCTAAGATATATTTTAATGCACCTTCTAGTTTTAGGGTTAAAAAGCATATTTTTAGTACTCTTGCAATTGTTAACAATCATGAAAAACATGCTAGTAAAAATAAATACTATTGTTTACGTTCCAAGCTTGTAGATTTGTCTAAGAACAAACCTAGAACCAACAACACTAAACCTATTTTACCTAGGGAGAGTATTAGGAGGATAGAAGAAAATTTAGGCATTAACTCTAAGAAGGGTAGGCACATGCCTAAGAGGAAGTGTCATTCCCAAAAGATTAATGAAAAATCAAAATTGGAAAAATTAGAATTGGAAAACCAGGCCTTGAGGTCAAGGCTTGAAAAACTAGAGAAGACCCTAGCAAAAATGACAAATTCATTTAAGGGATCAAATGGTTAAGATTTAGGTTCTAGGGGGCAAGAACCAAAAAGGGAAAAGAAAGGTTTGGGTTAGAAACCTAACCCCAAGAAGACCTACCACGATGTTCCATTTGATTATGGAATAGTATCTAGGTCTAGGAAAACCAAGGTTAATAGGGAAGTCATCCCTAAGACTAACCATGGTGCGTGTCTAGTGGCCTAGGGTTCCATAAAACCTAGGAAGACCACTAAGAAGGTTACAGGGAGGCAATCCCTAAGATTAACCTTGACAAGACCCAAATGACTAAGACTTTAAAGCTAAAAAGGGTCATTAGGAAAGTATCTAGGGAAGTTATCTCTAGTGAATACCTTTTTAACTCAAGGAGCTCCAAAAGGTATTGGGTTCCTAGGAGCGTGATCGATTTACGCTAGATGGGTTAGGGTGTGTCAACTCTAAGTGGATGGATAGTTTGTTGGATCGATTTGAAACGCTAGAGGGGGGGGGGGAGGGTGAATAGCGTTAAAACTTTTTTTTTTTCGTTCGTTCATTTAAAAATCGAGTAGATAATTAATTTGCAGCGGAAAAGATAAGAAATAAGTAAAAGAGACAATTCTTTTTACTTGGTTCGTAGCCTTCGGCTACTACTTCAAGGCCCTAGTGGTCCTTGAGCACGCACGGAGGGAAAAAGCACTAAAGGAACTCCTCTTCGTTGGAGGTAGGAGTTAATCGATACAAGAAGGAAAAAACTTGAGGTAGAGGGACACTCCCCCTCTCCTCGTATACGATAAAAGCTCCGAAAGATTAAAGAAATGAACTTAAAATAAAAGCTAAAACTGACGTTACAATAAGAGAGAAATTAAGACCTAGACGTCGGAGAGAAAGCACTTCGTTGTCGGAAAAGTTGTAGCTTGGCGGAGGCTTTTGGAAGCTTTAGAATTGATGAAGAAACCCTAGGATTGACCCTCCTTTTATAGCCTTTGAGCCCCTTTTCGAGAGGAACCCTAGCCAATCAAAATTGAGCACCAATCTCCTTGAAATGGGGTGATAAGCCTTGACTCCTCGAAGCTGATCATTGACCATCAGTCGACTGATGGCCATCATCAGTCGACTGATGGCAGCATCAGTCGAATCGACCTCGAGCGATCATTGGAGTCCTCTTAGCTCAAAGAAAATATTATTTCGACGACCTTCGACCATCCAATCTCGACCTAGACCATCGATGGGATGTCTTTGGTCGGATCTACGCTTAAGACCATCCCCGTAAGGAGGATACGACCTCACTTATGCTCGCACACATGAGCTTACCTTGATACTTACCATGTCACTTTTGCTTCCGGCCTTCCACTCGATTCCTTCGGCTCTCTCCGAAGTCACTCGAGTGTCGCCCGACCACTCGGCTTCCTCCGGGTGTCGCTAGCCTTCAGCTCCAGCTTTAGCAATCTTTTGCACACTCGATTCAGCTTGTGAGATAACGACATGAGCTTAACTTTGTATCGTTTGCTATAATCAAAACTCAGGTTCGACCTAGGTGCCTACTGCACCAACAATCTTCCCCTTTTTGATTTATGGCAAACCCACATACAAAGCTAAGTAAATAGCAAGCATGAAGAATAATGTGCATTAGAAACAAACAAAAAATAAAGAAGATTAAGTTGGAGTAGTAAGGATTTTCTTCAAGTACTCCCCCTTGAGGAAACCTCCCCCTTGACCGAGGGTGAGTCTTGAAGAAAGACCTTAATCCTCCCCTTGAGGGTTGCTTTAAGTAATTACTTAAAGTTGGCCTTAGTAAAACATTTAAGTTAAGAGTTCTTCTTAACTTGGCCCTTTCTCCCCCTTAAGTAAAACAAAAAATAAGTAAAATGTTGATGGCACAAATAAGTTTAAGTTAAGAATTCTCTTAACTTGGCCTTTAATAAGTTTTCAAAACTTAAAGTTAACTTTTGGTTTAAATATAAAGTAAGAGTTAAACCAAAAAATTTTAAAAAAAATTTGACCCCTTAACTTTGGCCTTTTTCTCCCCCTTTTGCCATATATCGAAAAGAGTGAGGGTGTGTGTGGAAAACAAAAATAAGTGTTAAATTTAAAGTCCAAGCATGTTCCACATTATTTTGAAAATAATATATTGAAAATAAGTTCATCTATAAAATGTTCGACTCATATCTGGCTTGATTGATATAAAAGATCAACCAGTCCTGGTCAGAGTCGATTAGTATGTATGATTATACTCCGTGGTTCATGGCGATGCACTAGCTCTACATCTGGAACCAGGAGTAAGGTCCTAACATCTCACGCCCATCTATGTGGCTAAGTACACAAACACATTAGTCCTATGTATTGTGAGATGTATTGGCTCCTTAAATCTATAGGTGCATGATATCTAAGGTATGTCTTATGCTAGTTCCATAAAAATGAAATTTAAGAAATAGTAGTAAGAAAATATAATTTGCAAGTTCCTATTCTATTACGCACATGCCCAATTTTCGTCTTAATAGACTAAATTCAGCTTCGGGTAGGGGTTTAGTAAATAGGTCGGCTAAGTTAGACTTCGATTCGATGTATTCGAGTTGTATGGCTCCGTTGGCCACATGTTCTCGAATGAAATGGTGTTTGACTTTTATATGTTTGGTCCTAGAGTGACATATCAGATTCTTAGTAAGATTAATTGAACTAATGTTATCTACGTGAAGTTTAGTATTCGTAAAGTCTAACTTAAAGTCGCGGAGAGTGTGTTTCATCCAAAGAAGTTGAGTGACACACTCACCCATCGCGATGTATTCGACTTCGGTGGTAGATAAGGCAACACAGTGTTGCTTCCTACTGCACCAACTCACTAGACTCGAGTCGAGAAGTTGACAATAACCACTCGTGCTCTTTCTATCGAGCTTACTACCGGCATAGTCCGAATCGGAGTAGCCGGTTAGTTCGAACTCGGTAGATCTAGGATACCAAATACCGACATTAAGTGTACCCTTTAGATATCTAAGGATACACTTGACTAGAGTTAGGTGAGACTCCTTGGCACAGGTTTGAAACCTTGCGCACATACTCACTGCAAATAAGATATCAGGTCGGCTTGCAGTTAAGTAAAGGAGACTCCCTATTATGCTCCTATAGTATTTTAAATCAATTTGGTTTCCAATTACTTCTTCTATATTAACATTAGTTTCCATTGGGGTATTAATAATTTTAGCATCTTGCATTCCAAAGCGTTTAATTAATTCCCTAGTATATTTGCGTTGATGTAGGTATATTCCATCTTTAGTTTGTTTAATTTGTAATCCTAAGAAGAAACTTAATTCGCCTACTAAATTCATTTCAAATTCACTTTCCATAAGTGAAATAAACTCATTTAGTAGGATTGAGTTGGTGGTTCCGAAAATAATATCATCTACGTAGATTTGGGCTATGAATATGTCTTTACCTAAGGTTTTTACGAAAATGGTTGGGTCAACTACACCTTGGTTAAAGCCTTTGGACTTAAGATAAATCGAAAGTCTCTCGTACCAAGCTCGCGGAGCTTATTTAAGTCCATAAAGCGCTTTCTTTAATCTAAGGACATGATCGGGTTTGTCTAAACTTTCAAAACCGGGGGGTTGACTAACGTAAACTTCTTCTTTAATGTATCCATTTAAGAATGCAGATTTCACATCCATTTGAAACAATTTAAATCCTCGATGTGCTGCATATGCTAATAGCATTCGAATGGACTCTAATCTAGCTACTGGGGCATAGGTCTCGTCGTAATCTAAACCTTCGACTTGACTAAACCCTTTAGCAACTAGTCTAGCTTTATTTCTAACTACTTCACCTTTATCATCAATTTTATTTCTAAACACCCACCTTGTTCCAATGATTGTTTTATCTTTAGGTGGTGGTACTAATTCCCATACTTCGTTCCTAGTGAATTGAGCCAACTCTTCTTGCATTGCAATAATCCAATCGGGATCAAGAAGAGCTTGGTCAATAGTTTTGGGTTCAATTTTAGAAATCAAAGATATTTGACTAAGGTTTCTGTATGAGGCTCTAGTTCGAACTCCTAGACTTGGATCACCTATCACTTGGTCGATAGGATGATTTGTTTGAGTCCTAGTTGGATTTGGGTTTGAGTCTACAACTTGATCCATAGGATGGCTTGTTTGAGTTCTAGTTTGGCTGGAGTCATCTATCACTTGATCAATAGAGTGACTTGGTTGACTTAGGTCACTAGACCTGACCTCCGGATCAGAGTTAGGTCTAGTATAAATCGGCTCGCTAATTGGGGTTGCTGGGGGTTTTGTAGGTTCGTGTCCTTCATCGAATACTACATTGATAGTTTCCTTGACTCTAAGGGTGTCATGGTTATATACTCTATAAGCTCTACTTGTAGTCGAGTATCCTAGAAAGATTCCGATCGTAGTTTTGGATGTAAATTTCCCTAGGTAATCTTTAGTGTTTAGGATATGTACCTTACACCCAAATACCCTAAAGTACTTGATGTTAGGTATTTTATCGTGATAAATCTCGTATGAGGTCTTAAGGTGCCTCTTTACCATAAGGATCCTATTCTGGACATAGCATGCCGTACTCACGGCTTCGGCCCAAAACCTATCGGGTAGGTTATACTCATTAAGCATTATCCTAGCGGCTTCTTGTAGGGTTCTATTTTTGCGTTCTACTAGGCCATTTTGTTATGGAGTTCTAGGGTAAGAGAACTCATGGTGGTATCCATTTAGGTTACAGAATTCTATAAACCTATGGTTTTCGAATTCACCACCATGATCAGTCCTAAGTCTTTTGATTTTAATGCTTTGTTGATTTTCTATTAACTTAAATAGGTTGATTAATTGATCTAGGGTATCACTTTTGTGTTTGATGAACCTAACCCAAGTAAATCTAGAGTAGTCATCAATAATGACTAAACAAAATTTACTTTCGTTAAGTGACTTAGCTCCGTGTGAATCAAATAGATCCATGTGTAGGAGCTCAAGCACACTTTTGGTTCGTTCTTGACTAGTTAGTTGATGTTGTGTCCTAGATTGTTTACCTTGTTGACAAGCATTACATATTTTATTATCCAAGTTATTGAGGTTAGGCAAACCTCTGACTAAATCACTCTGACTCATCTTGTGGATGAGTCTTGGGTGCGAGTGACCGAGTCATCGGTGCCACAACCATGATTCCTCTTGCCGTGTTATAAGACACTTAGTTGAGGAGTTAATTAAGTTGATAGTGTAAATGTTGTTATTTCTAGTCCCTTTAAGAATTGTTTTAGAGGTTTCGTTTGTATTAATTACGCATTCATTTTCTAGAAATATGACCTTATAGTTATTATCACACAATTGGCTTACACTGAGAAGATTATATTGAAAATTTTCTACTAATAAAACATTTTGAATGACAAAATTTGAGTTAAGCTCAATATCACCTGATCCGATGATTTTGAGCTTGCCATTATTTCCGAAGGCTACCGATCCTTGTCGTTTGAATTGAAGCTTCGAAAACTTGAGTTGATCCCCGGTCATGTGTCGGGAGCAACCACTGTCCAACATCCATTGATTCTACACGCAAGGTAGTTGGATCGGATATTGGATTAAAAAATTGGTTGAAAATTATTAACCTAAATCATCTCACCCATGTCTACATGATCAAACATGTTAATCCTATATGTTCTTGTGAGATGACTTCCAATTTTAGTTGAATTAAATTTAATGACTTAAACACTTGTCAACCTTGTGTTAGATTCGGATTTGACCTTAGGCTCATCAAGTCACCTTTTCAAGATCATGGCTTCTAGGTCGTGGCGAGGGACAGAGGCCTTCTTTGATCGGAAAAATGACCACTTCCTTAGACAAAGCCATTTTCAAGAAAATAGAGACTTGACTCACCTAAGACCACTTCCTGGTCTAACTAGTCTAGGATACGGCGAGGTAGCTTCAGCTAGTTCCGCTCGGTCAAGTGCACCGAACTAGATACGCCTTATCTAGCCCGAATACACAAAACTCCACTTTCCTAGCGTACTATCATCTCGCCGCGTCCTGGTACTATGTTATCAAGTATTGATGAGTTATAGTCCTATCTAACCATTCTAAAGAAAAATCAAACTAAATAAAAACCTAAGCATTCAATTTCTAAGTTAAAACGCAAACAAATTTCGTACTAGCTCCCCCTGAACCGTTGAATCGATTTGGTCTCTCCACATAGTGGATTTGGTCCTTGGGAACCCAGTACTGGTTTGATCCTAAGTTTAAAATCAAGGTGGTCTTAGGGACCCATGCTTGTACACGTTTTTTATGTCGACTTACAATCGACATATACGACTTATTGGTCGTGTTTGAGCTAAAACCTAGTCCGGCCTTGTTGTACACGGCCCTTTGCGATCCAAGTAGGAGGTCAAGTCCTTTGGATCCCAAAGTAAACCTTCCCAACGTATTCCTAAGATCTTCGACTTGACTTTTCAAGAGTAAGTTCTCAACTTCGAGTTTTTCAACCCGAGTTGAGTCCTTCTCTTGAACTCGACTAGTCGAAGAGGTTAGAGAGACCTCGTGTTTGAGGAGTTTAACTTCCTCAACCAGGGTCTCGACCTTGGACTCGGACTTAGCTAACTTTTTATTTAAAATATTAATTGCACTATAAAGAGTAGTAATAAGAGACCGACTTACCTTGAGTGTATCTTTTGAACCGGATGCGTATCCGTGGCTTGTCTTGAATAGTGTTTCGCAGTCCGACTCGTCTTCGATTTCCGATTCAGGTTCCGGTTCCGACTCCATCTCCGATTCCACCGATTTAGCCATAAGGACTCGATCGTTGTCTTCTTCCTCGGAAGCTTCTTCCCAAGTAGCGTTGAGTGCCTTTTTATGTTTTGGTGCCTTGCTCTTGAGTCTTGGGCATTCGGACTTAATGTGTCCAAACCTGTTGCATTCATAACATCTTATGTTTGAACTTTTAGGCTTACCTTCGTTGGGTCGAGTGACGGCTCTTTTTCGGCCCTTGACTATCCTCCGAACTACGTTGACTAGTTCGACTTCCATTTCCGAGTCGACCTCCAAATCCGACTCATCCTCTTCTTCCTTCGGGGGTGGCTTGCTTGCGGTTTTCTTCCTCGAACTTGCAAAAAGTGCTATACCCTTCTCGGGTTCCGAGTTAGACTGCTCATGAAGTTCGAAATCAGAAAAGAGTTCATCTAACCTAAGTTTAGAAAGATCCTTGGAGACCTTGTAGGCATCGACCATGGATGCCCACAAGGTAGTCCTCGGAAAAGAGTTTAGGACATACCTTATAAGGTCGCGGTTTTCGACCTTTTGCCCGATTGCGTGTAGGTTGTTGACTATGTCTTGGACACGGGCGTGGAGTTGCGTTACGGACTCGTGTTCCTACATTTTTAGGTTATATAGTTTATTGAATAGAAGATCACACTTACATACCTTGGCTTCATCGGTCCCTTCGTGTAGCTCCACTAGTTTTGTCCAAAGGTCCTTTGCGCTTATGAAGGGGCCGACGCGATTTAGCTCTTCCTTGGATAAGCCGCATTGAAGGATTTGAGTTGCCTTAGCGTAGGCTTCAACTTGTCTTTTTGTCGCAATGGTCCATTGGTCATAATCCAAGGATTCACCCACTTCGTTAGTCAGAAGTGTGAATCCCGTTTGGATTATGATCCACATCTCGATTTGAGTTTTGAGAAAGCATTCCATCCGACCCTTCCAATAACGGAAGTCATCTCCGTTGTAAAATGGAGGTCGGACGATGCTAAAACCCTCGAGATGGGCCATTAGAACAAAAGACACAAGGAGACGAAGACGAAGAAACTAGCAATGACAAAAACACGTAAAAAAGTACCAAGACTCACGTCTTGGATTAGTAGTGCGGGAGAAAAAGTAACAAAGCGAAATAAATCTGAAATAAACAGAATTAAAAAGAAAAAAATCTGTAAAATGGCTAGATTGGTGGTTTCACCAAATCTTAGCAACCCCCGACTCTGATACCAATTGTTGGATCGATTTGAAATGCTAAAGGTGGGGGGGGGGTGAATAGCGTTAAAACTTTTTTTTTCGTTCGTTCGTTTAAAAACCGAGTAGATAATTAATTTGCAGCGGAAAAGATAAGCAATAAGTAAAAGAGACAATTCTTTTTACTTGGTTCGTAGCCTTCGGCTACTACTCCAAGGCCCTAGTGGTCCTTGACCACGTATGAAGGGCAAAAGCACTAAAGGAACTCCTCCTCGTTGGAGGTAGGAGTTAATTGATACAAGAAGAGAAGATCTTGAGGTAGAGGGACACTCCCCCTCTCCTCGTATACGATAAAAGCTCCGAAAGATTAAAGAATTCACTACAAAGGGTATAGCAGTATTAACATAGCTCGACATCTAGCCATGGCAACAATGATTCATCATATTTGGCGAACACGAAACACTATGAGATTTGAAAGGACAAGTTTTGAAGGGGAAGAGATCCTCCGAAAGATTCAAATACATGTGTACAGAGCATTGGAGAATTGCAATCTCCAGCTCTCCACAGACAATGGATGAGGGTGATAAAGGCAGGCCAGTTCCCCTCCACTTTCTTTTCTTTTCTTTTCCTTTTAAGCATGACAATTTCTAATGGTTTGCCAACCTCGCACTCCTACGTCTCCCGCCTTCTTTTCGCGTCAAGTACTTTACTCAATTTCTACCTTCTTTCCAGGACAATCCCCCACCTTCGTCCCAATGTCCAGGGCAACCCCCCCCCCCCCCCCCCCACCCTCATGAGTCTCTCTATTTTCGCCCTCATTCCAGAGCAATTCCCCCTTTTTTTCTTGGGCCGGGCCCCTGTTCCCCTGGTCATCCACTAACCAGGGCATCACTGGTCAGGCCAATGTTCCCCTTGTCAGGGCAATATTCCTCTTCCTCTCCCCCGTTAGCCAAGGGAATGTTCCATGCCTCCATCAGCCAGGGCAATGTTCCCTTTGCCAGAGCAATCTTCCCCTTGTCAGGGCAATATTTCCCTCCTCCTTTAGCCTGGGCAATGTTCCCTTCACCAGGGCAATGCTCCACGCCTCCTTTAGCCAGGGCAATGTTCCACGCCTCCTTTAGCCAGGGCAATGTCCCCTTTGCCAGGGCAATGCCCAACGCCATCTTTAGCCAGGGCAATGTTTCCTCCACCAGGGCAATTCTCCCTCCTAGTCTGCCAGGGCAATATCTCACTTCACCAGGGCAATTATCGCCCTCCTCCCTTGGTTTACAAAGTACATAATAGTCTTTATCCAGGGCAATGTTCCTTTCACCGGGAATTAGTGGAAAAAAAATGATTTTCCAGGGCAGTATGAGAGGCCAGGGCGATTTTCCAGGGCGGTATGAGAGGCCAGGGCGGTTTTGAGAGGCCAGGGCGATTTTGAGAGGCCAGGGCGATTTTCCAAGGAGCACGACTCTCTCAAGCAAGGGTGGATTTTCAGGTTCCAGGGAGGTATTCCAGGGTGGTTTGAGGGGCCAGGGAGGTATTCCAGGGTGGTTTGAGGGGCCAGGGTAGTTTTCCAAGGTGGTTTGAGGGGCAAGGGCGGTTTTCCAGGGCGGGTTTCCAAGGAGCATGACTCTCTCAAGCAAGGGTGGATTTCCAGGGCAGTTTGATTACAAAGCAGGGCGGTTTTGCACAAAGAGAGTAACCTCTTACGCCAGGGTGGTTTTCCAGGGCGGTTTTGACTCCAAATCCAGGATGGTTTTGCGCAAGGGACAATGGATCTCTCAAGACAGGGCGGTTTGGCTCCAAGTATAAGGTGGTTTTGTGCAGAAAGCTCAGGGCGATCAGGGCCCAGGGCGATCAGGGCCCAGGGCGATCAGAGCCCAGGGAGATCAGGGCCCAGGGAGGTTTTGGAGAGTGCCCCCTCTCAAATCCAGGGCGAACAGGGCGGTTTGCTCCCTCCCAAATCCAGGGCAATATAGCAAAAGGAACAGGCTGCCAGGGCAGTGAAGAATCAGGGCGGCTCAAGCTTGCATAAGGGCGTATATCAAGCAACACTGTTTCAACAGGGTTCACAGAGCTCCAGAACAGGCCACTCGCAGGCCAAGAGGTATCCAGAGAGGTTCTCATCTCCAAGGCTCCAAGGCGACAGGGAAGTTTTGACAAGACAAGGACGAAGTGGTATCCAATGTCAGGGTGGATTGCATTACAATAAGGTGTTCACAGCTTCAAGCTAGGACGGTTTACGACCCCAGGGCAATGTGGAAAAAAAAAGGTGAATAGGCTAACCTATAATAGCCTATCTAGTCCGTAGCAAACGGCTACGGTAAAGACACTCTAAATCCGTTTTATGGCTAAGGCTTGGCCAATAAGCCTAGTAGAGGTGAATAGGCCCACCTGAATGGCCTATCTAGTCCGTAGCAAACGGCTACGGTAAAGACAAGCCAAATCCGTTGATGGTTGGTCACTTACCGAAAGTGGCAAATATTGCATGATAGGTACACAAGATGGATGGAGTAAAAGGACATGGATGGACAATGCGAGAAGGTACACATGGAGTGATGGACGCAAAGAGATAGTATGGATGAGCAAAGGAAACACGGAGGACACACCCGCACTGTGCAAGTGCAAGTGTGGAATATGTATGTATGTATGAGTTAATGTACCCATGAGAGATTTAGTATACATGAGAGTTGAGGTACCCATGAGAGCACATGTACACCCCCTGGATGCATCTCAGATCTGACACATCGTCAAACAGGACATGAGTGCGCATTCCAGGATTTTGTATGATTGTGCCTTTCTTGATGATATATATTTACCTTTCATCAAAAAAAAAAAAAGAAATGAACTTAAAATAAAAGCTAAAACCGACGTTACAATAAGAGAGAAATTAAGACCTAGACGTCGGAGAGAAAGCACTTCGTTGTCGGAAAAGTTGTAGCTTGGCGGAGGCTTTTGGAAGCTTTAGAATTGATGAAGAAACCCTAGGATTGACCCTCCTTTTATAGCCTTTGAGCCCCTTTTCGAGAGGAACCCTAGCCAATCAAAATTGAGCACCGATCTCCTTGAAATGGGGTGATAAGCCTTGACTCCTTGAAGCTGATCATTGACCATCAGTCGACTGATGGCCATCATCACGATCGTGATGGCGATCGATCGAATCTTCGACCTCGAGCAATGATCAGTTTGACTCGTCGAGTCCTCCAAGTAGCAATCGGTGATGCTAGCTGCAAGGCAAAGTTAGCTCAAAGAAAATATTATTTCGACGGCCTTCGACCATCCGATCTCGACCTAGACCATCGATGGGATGTCTTTGGTCGGATCTACGCTTAAGTCCATCCCTGTAAGGAGGATACGACCTCACTTACGCTTGCACACACGAGCTTACCTCGATACTTACCATGTCACTTTTGCTTCCGGCCTTCCACTCGATTCCTTCGGCTCCCTCCGAAGTCACTCGAGTGTCGCCCGACCACCCAGCTTCCTCCGGGTGTCGCTAGCCTTCAGCTCCAACTTTAGCAATCTTCTGCACACTCGATTCAGCTCGTGAGATAACGACATGAGCTTAACTTTGTATCATTTGCTATAATCAAAACTCAGGTTCGACCTAGGTGCCTACTGCACCAACATAGTTAACCTAACCATGGTAGAGTTGACACTTTAGGATGTGTCAATGTATTTTGAGAAGTTTGAATATTAATCAAATTGACACAATTAGGGTTATTGGTCTTGGTGTGCCATATTGGGTTTTGGCACACTTGGTAGAATTGGTTAATATGGCAAAAGAAACTTAATTCCATCAAATGACAACTAATATTAAAATCTAGGTATTCCTATACCTTTACCTTTTATTTGCCATGCTTTGATTGTCATTTACCTTGTCATGATATCATATTTATTTTTATCATATAAAATATCATGATTTATGCTTAGGAATGTCATGTTATGTTTAAGTTTATATCATATGTCATGACATTATGATTATTGGCACATGCTTTGAGTTATGTGATCATTTATGTCATAATCATAATTCATGCATTAATTAAAATAGATTTAAGGACTATGACATGATTTTAAGTCTCATGTATAAGAGAATCAAATAGAGTTGCCTAGCATATGCTTGAGACCCTAAATGAACAAAACCCACATCTCACTAGAACACTTGACTTGTATGTGTTTCATACACTTAGATACAAGTGAGATGTTAGGAAAAGGAATTAAGGTTTTTAAAATCATTTCAAAATCATTTTTACAAACCTTGGTGAACTCTATCTTTTGATAGCAATCACCATTGAATGAGGTGATACAAAGTAGGGCCAAACATTGAAAATTTCAATCGATTTGAACTTTGTATAAATCTAACTAGTTTATGGGTATTTTATTTTTCAAATATTTTTGACCCATAATATTTGTTATAAGTAATGTACTTATGAATTTTCAAGATTTTTTAAAATACGTATTTTAACTTATGATTTTCGAAATTTTGTTTCTGAACCTTGATTTACATAATGTAATCATCGATCGCCATGGATGGCAATGATCAGCGGGCAACGACTTGTTACTGTAAGAGTCGACTGCTAGTGCTGATTTCAGATAAACAAGATTTGTTAGGTCCATGTTCAACTATTTCTTAGTTCCCTAACCGCTCCTAACTCTAGAATATACTATGGAGAGCATTGGAAGAGTGAAAATTCATTGGAAATGGATTAGGAGAATTGTTTAGGGTTTGTATCGAATTTTAAGGGAGGTGAAAGTTCAATGTTGAATCTTTATTTTTAATTTTGATTGTTTAGTGTTCCTATAGGCTTAGGGACTCTCCAAGGACATTGTTGGTGCAATGGTCAAAGGGGAGCAAGCTTTTAGAGGGAGGTTATCCATCTTGGGATGATGGATGTATTTCTCCTCATGGGAGGAGAATTGCTGGATTGCCTCTCTTAAGTGATATTAGACTTATCACTAGGAAGAGTGAAGACATCCTAGATGTGTTTTTGGACCAAGGGGAAGATTGTAAGATCTCATTGGGATATGAGGCATTGACACCCTTGGGGAGGACCTTTTTGATGTATGTCAAAAAGGGAGAGAAAGTACCAATTGAGGTTAGTTGGAATTCTCACAAGGTGTGAGAATTGCCAATTGGGGATAATTGGTAGACTTGAGTTAGGTTACCTAACTCAAAGGTGTTTGTGGTTTTGTCAAACATCAAAAAGGGAGAGATTGTTGGTGCAATCGGCCCAGGTCACGATTGACTGGACTCTAGTTTGACTCGAGCAGTATTTTGATGTTAGACAAAACATATGATATGTGATTCTCATGGTAAATCTAAATGTGTAGCCTTGGCGGTGAAAGTCCAAGCATGGGGCTTGACATTGGAAGTCCAACATGGAGTTGGCAAAGGAAGACCAAGTGTGCAGCCTTGACCACGTAAGTCTAAGTGTGTAGCCTTGGCAGTGAAAGTCCAAGCATGGGGCTTGGCATTGGAAGTCCAACATGGAGTTAGCAAGGGAAGACCAAGTGTGTGGCCTTGGCCATGTAAGTCCAAGTGTGTATCCTTGGTGGTGAAAGTCCAAGTTATGGGTACTTGGCATTTGGGAAGTCCAAGGGGTGGGTTGGCGACGTAAGGCCAAGCGGTGGTCTTGGGAGTGTAAGTCCATATGTACCTTGGCAATGTAGACACCGAGAGCATGACAATAGCCGAAGGAAGCACCTGGAGTCTAGCGTATAGATGAATAAGTCATTGATGACTTGGAGGGATCCGCGCATGGATGAACAAGTCATGGATGACTTAGAGGGATCCGATAGGCGTGAGGCTAGTAGAGGTGGCTAGAAGACTTAGGTCTGGGCTAAGGGTGTCTAGCAAGTATGAGGGCATCATACTTGGGTTAATCCTCATGTTTGATGTTTACCAGTCAACTGGGGTGATGTACCAGTCGACTGGTGGCAGCCGACTGGCATTCGACTGCGTCGCGATGCTTGGTATTCCACTGCCAGCCTTAGGCAGTCGACTGCTAGTGTTGGTCGCGAGCACAGAACACTCGGTAGTCGACTGATAAGAATAAAAGGAGGAGCATGGGGAGGATTTCCACAATGATTTTTGGTGATATTTTATAGGAGAATTGTTGTTGCATTCTAGACCTTCAAGAGCAAACCAAAGCAAGCAACAAGAAAGCGTTCAAAGCAAAGTGTTTCTTTACTTGTATTTCTTATTGTCTTTGTTCTTGCTTGTATCTTGTATATTATTATTGTAATTGCTTATACGAGGTTTCTCCACCATCGACGTGTTATCGAGAAGGAGTTTTATTTGGGGTGTGTTCATCACTAGAGCTCATTGAGCTCGTCCCATGAAGTAGGAACCCTAATATCACGCCCCGAGAGTATGCCGAGCCGAAAATAATCGGATAGCATCTTTTCTGTACGTGATACAATTCCCTGATGTACATAAAGCCTTTCGGCCACAATCACATAACAAATATATAGACATAATCCATACAAACACAGCGGAAGATACTGACAAATAATAAATACACAACGACTCAACTATGCACTCCGGAGTGACTTAACACAACAAGAACCATAATAGAAACCACATCAGAAGTCAAATACATACAACACATCTGTAACCACAAATACGGAAACAATACAGATAAAATCCCAAAACGACAATCCAATAGAATACCATAAATCGTAATAAACCTCCATTCGTTCGGTGTGAGATGGGATCAGCTAGTGGAGCTCCAAACATCCAAGGAATCTTCTACCTGTTACCTGGGCGATAAGAAACCCAGAGTCCATGGTGGTGAGTATAAACTCAGGGGTAATTATAGAAAGTGCATGAACAATATACAGGGATATAAAGATCTACAAGTATACATGTAAAGATCTACAAGTATACAGAATGGGTCCAATAAACATACAGTTCTAAATGTAATAATGAGTAACCACAGTATAGTCATACTCAATGCATATACTAAATTGATCAACTGAACATGAAGTAATGTACCAACGTACCTGACGGTTTGCAACACCATAAGCTATATCATTCTAAACAAGTATACAATAATATAACCCATATAACATACAAGGTTAATCTCATATCTGACTAATACTCAGACATATAAATAGTATATAATCACATGTAATAACAACCCGATTCATACTACACTATGACATGACACTAATCAAATGCATACAATAGTCTGGACCAACACATATATCATGCTCAACACACAGCAGTATATAATATGCAAATGACATGTATCATGATGAACAAGCATATGCAACAAACATAGCTCAATCAAATGCATCATCTCATAGGCATATGTAAAACATATATCAAATACACGCATACATATATATCAGCAATGCATATGCATGGCCATGTCTGCGGACCCATCCAACCACGACCCCAGTATGGCATGGGTGGCACGGCATGACGACTAGCTCGACTCCAGCTACCACTACTCTCGAGTGGCCGAGTTGGGTAGTATGAATGAGTAGCATATAAGCGAAAAGAGCTAACTACTCCACGGGGGTCCCTGCTACTGGCCGCTCCGTCACTACCCATGAGTAGACGAGCTCTGCACACAGGACAACTGTACGTCACACAACCACCGCCTATAGTGGGTGAGTGCTAACACCACTCTGCACAGTGGCCAAGTGCGTATCTCCAGCTACCACCGTCTATAGTGGCCGAGCGTGGCACATCCAATGCTCTGCCCTCAACCTCACATTACTACCGAGTGGCGGGAGGCGGGATGGTGACTGACCCGTCTCAACCACAAGGAGACCCTCAATGACAAAGATATAATGATGCATAGCTCCACATACGTATCCTCGCAACACTCCCTATCCCACAGGGAGTCCTGGTCAACCAAAAGTCAACTATGCAAGGACTACTAATCCACAAGGCACTCTCTACCACACAGAGAGTCATACACAACTAACAGTCAATCACGCTAAGACCTCTAGTTTGTAGCGATATACTATCGACAATCTATATAACCATACACAGATACACGATCCATAATGGATATACAATCACGCTAGGACCTCTAGTCCTTAGCGATATACTATCGACAATCCATATAACCATACACAAATACACGATCTATAATGGATATACAATCACGCTAGGACCTCTAGTCCTTAGCCAAATACTGACCACCACACACTTATCTATGACCAGACAACTAGATCCACCATAGATGCACAACTAGTATGTGTACAATATAACAATCGCCTTCATAATCTGATCCATCACCTAACCCTAGTGATGTGACCCGACAACCCAATCTGAGTTCACAATGGTAACCCCAATCACAAGTACTTAACTGAACATCTATCAGCTAACACATAATAGAGTTTGTAATTCATATCCATGATAGATAATCAATGAAGTAACAATAATATATCTCAAAGGTCAAAGGCAGTACAAGCATATGATTAAATAAGAGTGGATTTAAGATCAAATATATCATCATAAATCCAAATTCATGCACTGGAATAAGTCAAACTACATGACCAGGGTAGATATTACCCACCTGATACGAAACTCGCAATAGAAATCCTCACGACCATGGACCTACCTCGTATCCCAGATCTGCACATAATAACAACTACGATTAAGTTCAAACACCCGACAAATATACAAGTTAACTATTGCATTGTTTCTATATCCACGTCCTTTCCTCGCATATGAGTTAGAAACCCCCGATAATGTAGATCACCTTCATCCCATTCACAACCAACCCATGTACATATCCACCAATCCCATTAATTCATCACATCAAATCTGCATCACAAAACAAAATAACACCCAAGTAGCTATCTAACCACTTCACCTAATCTCAACACTTCATCATTCACAGCTCCTTAACAGAACACAAACAACACTTACCCCAATTAACCTGCCACAACAATTCTGCACCGAAGAAAATAGGGATCTAATCAAACCCTGAACAAACACACACACAACTCACCTACAAATTTTCTACCAATCCAGATCCATCACATGATAAACTCCACCACAAATAGAGCTCATCATATCCACAGATAAACAATGTACCACCAGGTTTCAAAGATCGTACAAAATAGAAACAACAAAGCTACCCAATCACTATAACCGAAAATCATACACCGACATACCTTCTATACCAATCGTAGCTGCCGACCCGATCAACCGAACACTGCATCGATGCAGGGAAAAATGAATCAAGTTCAAGACACAAACTATTCCATAGCTTGATTCGATAAAAAAATACCAACGATTGAAACTCAACACACAGTCACACTCACAAGACTTGTGGCAGCAAGTCCCTACCGCGACGATGATGTCGTCGATCTGCACACACATCGGGTCGACGAGAGCTAAGGAGGAAGGAATCGGACTAACCTATGGTAGAGCACTTAGCTGGACCGGCAACGCCGTCGCCTACCCCCCCCCCCCCCTCGCACAGAGAAGCCGTCGTGATTTGAAACAGAAAGCTCAGAATCTGCCCGATGAGGAGAGAAGAGTCGCGAGGAGGAAGAGAAGAGAAGACGCGGTGAGGAATGGAAATCGCGACGAGAAAAGAAATAGAGAAATCACAAGATCGGGTTCGACAAGGGTTTATAAAAGTCGTTCCATTTGGGTTGAGCCAGCCTTGGTCATGTCTAACCCAAGTTAAGTCCAAACTCCCAATTAAGCTTTAATCTTCCTCGTATGGACTCCTTTTGAATTCGAAAAAATTTCTGTGAACTCCTGAGAAATTATATAAGACAAATTTCCATCAATAAGGGGTATTTTATTTTATTATTATTATTTTTTTGTTTGTTTTTTTTTGTATTCTACACCTAAGGTTCAGAACCACATATATCGCGTGTCGTGTGCTTGTATTCTTGTTGTGTATTTCCATTATTGTATATTCTGCTGCGCTAACAAGAATTGTAGAGACGAACGAACGATTTTCATCAAGCACGACGATTAGGCTATTCAACCTCCCTTCTTGTCGGGCCTCGATCCTCCAACATCAATTTGGTATTTCAGGCTTTCTAGTCGATTGGACTTGGTCCAGTCAACTCCAAGCTAGCTGGCTCTGCTCCTCCACAGTTCGAAAAATTTCCTATCATAGTCGATTGGATCTCCCCAGTGTTGGGTTACGGCCGACGCGTAGATGTGTTTTTATCGTTTCACAAACGAATGCAATGGAAGAAAAATGTAATAATTTCCTAAATTATTAGAACACTCACACCCACACATGCAGAATTACAACACGTGTGGACATATCCGCTAAATAAAATTTTACATACAACAAGAATAAAATAAATTTTACTCTAGGTTATACCTTTCGGATGATGGGAGCCGGAAGGGCATTAACCGTACGACACTCGCGGAGCTTCGTCTCTACTCATATCCATGCCGAATCTTCGAAGAGACGACTTCTCAAAGCACGAGTTTGACCTTCTCTTCGCTACTAGACGAAGCAAGAAGGTCGGGTGATCAGAGAGCAATCACCGACTCATTTTGCGACACAAACGAGTCCTCAAACAACTTTCGTAAGGTTGTTGATTAGTGTTGAAATTAGTCGTTGTTTTTGAAGCTTCAATAAAGTGACAATAACAATCTGAAAACCTAGAGTGGCCGAGGTGGAAACAACCCTTGTTTCCTTGATGGCTGACGGAACACCAAACCCTAATTCTCCTAGGTTCGTCTAGGTTGAGGAAGAGGGCCTTAAGGACTTCATTTCATTAGGTTTAGCCTTTATAACCCTTTATATAGGCACTAATCCTAATGGGTTATAGGTTAGTGGATCAAATTCCTAAGCCCATAACCATTAAGGCTTAATGTCATCCATTAAAACCTAATTGGACCCTTAACTAAAAGAGGGCCCTTTTAATTAAAACCAAATGGGTTTGATTTATAATTAAACCTTTTAAGGCCCAACCTGTCTTCTTAAGACTTTCTCCTTTCGCGTTTCCAACTTGACAAATATTTCCATATTTGTCATGTATTTGGTCCAATCAAATTCTATCTCTCTCAATCTTGAGAATCCAATTCTCAAACTCATTTTAAGTCTCTTCGAAGGATTCATAGTGTGTGTGACCTAATAGGTTCTCAGTTTATGTTGGCCATCCATAATTAACCATTAATTATGAAACAATCATGAGTGACACCTAGTAGTACATCATGATCCCCAATTAATCGAAAAATCAACGGTTGATCTTGGAACCATTTTCGAACCCTTCAGCAACTACAGTGAATCGTACCTTGCTCCTTTCACTCATTTTATACCCACTTAGTTCAGGACATGGTCTATGTGTCAGTCCCCATTAGGCTGACTACAACACACCTAGCCCAAGTCTTACTTCCTCATCCAGTGGATTCTAATTACTTTGACATGTATCCAAGAGTATCATAATCTTGACATGCAATGCTTTAGCCAAAGACTTTGAGTAACAATCTTGACGAGTGACCATAGAGTATACATCTCCTCGCAAGGAGTGGTGAATCTTTTGTTGGCTATTCAATCACCTTCAGACACTTCGACTTATACCCAATCATCCCGTACCCACACCTCCGTAGAGATTTATCAACTAAGATATCAAAGTATAAGTCTCCATGACCAAGATGACTTGAATACCTCAAGTTGAAGGAAACTCACACTCAAGTTGTAGTAAGAGCTTCACTAACATATCTTATATGTAGAGAACCATGTGAAGTCTTGCAGTAGGTCACTCCAATAAACTAGTTACCATAACTAGCATCCATGTTTAACTCTCAATATCTTAATGTCTCTAGCCAGTGAGGAGTAGCTGCTTGGATAAACCAAGGAGTATAATCCGTGCTAGTCTCCCAGAATTGATGATGTCCGAACTCATCAATTCATTGACTAGGGATTATTTCAATACATTCATAATTACACATGTAGAGATACTCACTAGTTATGATTCAATCACAAGTTCTCTCATGCTATGAATCGTATCGCGGATATTCAGTAAATGAGTTTAAGATTCAATCAAATACATGTACACTCAAATAGAGAATCTTTATTTATCAAATAAATAGTACAACCATAAGGCGATTGCCTTAGGACACCTCTCAAACATAACAGACTCCCACTTGGCCTAAAGCCAATCGCCATGGTATTCAATACCATAGTCCTTGATGTGACTCTCAAACTTACTTTGTGAAAGAGCCTTTGTCAAAGGATCCGCTAGGTTCCTTTTTGTGAGAATCTTCTCGATTTGTATTTATTTCCTACTAATGATTTCTCTGATCAGATGATATCTCCGAAGTATATGTTTGGATCGTTGATGAGACCTGGGTTCCTTTGCCTGTGTGATAGCTCCAGTGTTGTTGTAGTAAATTGGTAATGCTTCAACAATGGACGAAATCACCCCAAGTTCAGAGATGAACTTCTTAATTCAAACTGCCTCCTTTGTTGCTTTAGAAGCTGCAATGTATTCTGCCTCCGTGGTAGAATCGGCAACTGTATCTTGTTTGCAACTTTTTCAACTCACTGCGTCACTATTCAATGTGAATATGTACCCAGACTATGACTTGGAGTCATCCTTGTCGGTCTGAAAGCTGGTATCCGTATACCTACGTGTAACCATATCACCTTCTCCATATACCAAGAATATATCCTTAGTTCTTTTCAAGTATTTAAGGATTGCCTTGACAACCACCCAATGATCTATTCCTAGATCAGACTGGTATCTGCTTGTGACACTCAGAGCATATGATACGTTGGGCCTTGTATATAACATAGCATACATAATAGATCCTATTGCAGAAGCATAAGGAATCTTATTTATGTAAATCATCTCATATTTTGTATGGGGACACATAGACTTTAAAAGGTGAATCCCATGTCGTATGGGTATATAACCTTTCTTGGATTCAAACATGCTAAACCGCTTTAGCACTCTGTCTATATATGTAGACTGCAAAAGACCAAGCAACCTTTTCGATCTATCTCTATAGATCTTAATCCCAAGGATGTAAGTCTCTTCTCCCATATCTTTCATGGAGAATATTTTGGATAACCAACCTTTGACTGACTGTAAGACTGGTATATTGCTTCTTATGAGTAACATGTCATCGACATATAGTACTAGGAATACAATCGCACTCCCACTAACTCTCTTGTACATACAAGGTTCGTCAGGATTTTTGTGAGAAATCAAACTCTTTGATTGCCTCATCAAAATGGATATTCCAGCTCCTGGATACTTGCTTCAGTCCATAAATGGACCGTTGAAGTTTGCATACTTTGGTTTTATCAACTGATGTGAAACCTTGTCTATTTAAATAAGAAATAGAAACAATGTTCTTTATTAATGAAGGAAAAAAAATAACAATTATCCAATTCTAAGACAAGTCCACTAGGAAGCTTCGGCAAATATGTTCTGACGGTGACAGCTGCAACCTTTGCTCTATTGTTGACTCGCATATTTGCTTCTCCCTTGACAAGTCTTCTGCTATCCCTTAGCCCATATATGTCATTACATATATGTGAGACACACCCGATATCCAATATCCAAGCGTTAAAGGAAATAGCATGATAGTCAATTACTAAGATACCTGAAGAGGATGGGGCACCAGATGTCGACTTCTTCTTCATGGACTCAAGATAGATCTTGCAGTTCTTTCACCAATGACCCATCTTGCCACAGTGATGGCATGTGCCCTTTGGAGCTAACTCTCCAATCTTAGCCTTCTTCTTCTTCCCCTTTGGCTGTTGCTTTGACTTCCTCTTAGAATCTTTTTTTGAAGAGTCAACCAACATCACCGTCTTCTGTACTTTAGTCACAGAAGGTTCTATAGTCTTGAGCATATTGATCAGCTTGGGAATAGTGGATTCAAGATTGTTCATTAGATAATTCATCACAAATTATGAGTAACTCTTGGACAAACTATACAGGATTAAGTCAATACTTAATTCGTGATCCATCGCAAACCCTAGTGATCCTAGCCGCTCGATGTACCCATTCATCTTCAGTACAAATTGTACTACTAATGAACCTCCTCCATCTTCAAGCTAAAGAGAAGCTTCGAGACCTCGAACCTTTCGGATCTCGACTGCTCATCGAAGAGTTCACGAAGATGGTAAATGATTGTGTAAGCATCCATATGCTCATGTTGCTTTTGCAGCTCATGAGTCATCGTCGCTAGCATGATGCAACTGGCAAGCTCAGAACTAGTCGTATGCTTCTGATGGGCCAATATTTTAGTCCGGAGTTGCATCATGGTCAAGAATGGTGGGAAGAGGCTCTTCAACGACATAAGCAAGCTTTTGAGCCTTGAGAACGATTCTCAAGTTTCGAAGTCAGTCTAAGAAGTTAGACCTAGTCAGTTTGTTCGATTCCAAAATCGAACGCAGATTAACAGACGACATTGTCAAATGAATAACCTAGAAATACAAAATTGAGAATGTGAGAGAGTTGATTTGATATGTAAACAATTTACATCTTAGGCTCCCACTCACTTTTCGAATTCAAGAGCCCTTACTTTGAATTCAAGAGATTTTAGGTTTTTCTCCGAGTGGGTTGATATCCACTATATATAAGAACAACCTTGACGTTAGGCCAACAAGTCATTCTTAGCTATAGTGGTAGGTATCAAGTATACTGATTACATATCGCGTATCTGTAACTATTACATTATGCTATCAACTATTAGAATGTTTGCATAAATATCAGGTTGTTAACACATTAACAAGTATACATCAAATGGATATCACCTGATTTCACCTCTAATCCTCTATCCACATTGACCTTGGCGTTAGGTCAACAAGCCAATGTTTCAAGTTAAAGCCAACCCATTAATCATGAGATCGTATCTCTATGGTTCGAATATATCTAATTTCAGGTTGAGCTTGACTTGGGCCAACAACTCAAACAAGGAATTAGACTCTGGTTCTTACCATATTAACGGTAAGTGTAAGCTTTAAAATTTGTATAAGAGTTTTAGGTCTCATCCTCATGCATATAATTTACCTATATGACATCGCACGTATGACAAAATGCATCTAATCATGGCATATGATATGACATGATTATGTCATAGTTGTCATTATATTATTTTGGAATTAAAATATATTTAGGAATTTGATTTCCATAAGTTAACATTCCTTTGATTAAATTAGGAAATAATTTCCAAATTTAATCTCATATTTTGTTTGGGAAATATATTAAAGATAAAATATATTTTAGAATCTAGATTCATAAATCATGATTCTTTAATTAAATAAGAATTTAAATCCAAATTTAATATTATATTTTATCTAGGAAATATATTAGAAATAAAATATGATTTAGAATCTTGATTTCCATAAAATTCTGAATTTAATTTCATATTTTATTTGGTAAATATTTTTCAGAAATAAAATATGTTATAGAATATTGATTTCCATAAATAAAAATTCCATAATTAAATTAGGAAATAATTTTTAATTTAATCACATACTTTATTTAAGGAAATAAATACCTATCAAGAAAATCTAATTAATTAGGAAACATTTTTCATATTAATATTTCTTGATCAAATATTTTTAGAAATATAATTTCCTAAATTATTTTTGAATTTTCCAAATCTGAATTTTTTCTAACAAATTAGAAAACTTTCCAAAAATATTTTTTTTTCCAAAATAGGAAAATTTCTAAAATAATTCTACGACCAACTACGACTTGGTAAAACCTATTTTAAGAATATGTCGAAGCACAGTTAGTCTCTGATACCATTATTGGGTTACGGCCGATGTGTAGATGTGTTTTTGTTGTTTCACAAACGAACACAACGGAAGAAAAATGTAATAATTTCCTAAATTATTACAACAGTACTCACACCTACGCATGCAAGATTATAACACATGTGGACATATACGCCACATAAAATTTTACATACAACAAGAATAAAATAAATTTTACTCTAGGTATACCTTTCGGATGATGGCGAGCCGAATGAGCATCAACCGTAAGATGCTCGTAGAGCTTCGTCTCTACTCATATCCATGCCGAATCTTCGGAGGGACGACTTATCAAAGCCACGAGTTTGACCTTCTCTTCTCTACTAGACGAAGTGGTCGGGTGATCGGAGAACAATCACCGACTCATTTTGCGACACAAATGAGTCCTCGAACAACCTTCGTAAGGTTGTCGATTTGTGTCGGAATTAGTAGCTGTTTTTGAAGCTTCAATAAGCAACAACAACAACCCTAAAACCTAGAGTGGCTGACCTCTAACGAGGTGGAAACAACCCTTGTTTCCTTGATGGCCGGCGGAACACCAAACCCTAATTAATTCTCCTAGGTTCGGCTAGGTTGAGGACGAGTGCCTTAAGGACTTCTTTTCATTAGGTTTAGCCTTTATAATCCTTTATATAGGCACTAATCTTAATGGGTTATAGGTTAGTGGATCAAATTCCTAAGCCCATAACCATTAAGGCTTAATCTCATCCATTAAATCCTAATTGGACCCATAACCAAAAGAGGACCCTTTTAATTAAAACCAAACCCATTTGGTTTTAATTAAACCTTTTAAGGCCCAACCCGTCTTCTTAAGACGTGCTCCTATCGCGTTTCTGACTTGACAAATATTTCTATATTTGTCATGTGTTTGGTCCAACCAAACTTGATCTCTCTCGATCTTGAGAATCCAATTCTCAAACTTGTTTTAAGTCTCTATCAAGGGATTCGTAGTGCGTGTGACCTAATAAGTTCTCAGTTTATATTGGTCGTCCATAATTAATCATTAATTATGGAATGATCATGAGCAACACCTAGTAGTATATCATGATCCTCAATTAATCAAAAAATCAACGGTTGATCTCAGAACCATTTTTGAATCCTTCAGCAGCTACGGTGAATCGTGTCTCGTTCCTTTCACTCATCTTATACCCACTTGGTTCAAGACATGATCTATGTGTCAATCCCCACTAGGCTGACTACGTCACACCTAGCCCAAGTCTTACTTCCTCGTCCAGTGGATTCTAATTACTTCGACATGTATCCAAGAGTATCATACTCTTGACATGTAATGCTTTGGCCAAAGACTTTGAGTAACAATCCTGACGAGTGGCCATAGAATATACATCTTCTTACAAGGAGTAGTGAATCCTTTGTTGGCTATTCAATCACCTTCGGACACTTCGACTTATACCCAATCATCCCGTACCCACACCTCCATAAAGATGTATCGACTATGATGTCAAAGTATAAATCTTCATGACCAAGATGACTTGAATACCTCTAGTCGAAGGAAACTCGCACTTGAGCTACAGTAAGAGCTTCATTGACATATCTTATATGCAGAGAACCATGTGAAGTCTTACAGTAGGTCACTCCAATGAACTAGTTACCATAATTAGCATCCATGTTTAACTTTTGACATCTCAATGTCTCCAGTCAGTGAGGAGTAGCTGCTTGGATAAACCAAGGAGTATAACCCGTGTTAGTCTCCCAGAATCAATGATGTCCGAACTCATCAATTCATTGACTAGGGATTATTTTAATACATTCATAATTACACCTGTAGAGATACTCACTAGTTGTGATCCAATCATAAGTTCTCCCATGCTATGATTCATATCGTGGATATTCAGTAAATGAGTTTAAGATTCAATCAAACACATATGACATGTGCACTCAAATAGTGAATCTTTATTTATCAAATAAATAGTACAACCATAAGGTGATTACCTTAGGACACCTCTCAAACATAACACCTAGTCGACTGAAATACTTGTCATCTCGATCACACGATCTCCAATCGATCACCAACCTGCCTTTCCAACTCGGCATCCCAATCGACTGGACCATACCTAGTAGACTGGGTTTGAGTTGACTGAAAAAATTCCAGCCACCTATAGACCTGCAAAATCATATTAGCACAATACATAGTATAATATGAAATGACAGTAGTAATACCGCTCGATCTTGACTTCTGAGTTCAACACGAATCCTTCGTCGGATCGATGCCTAGCTTTGTCCCCACCTGAGGACTCGGCCTCACCTCTTCACTCGAGGCTTACCTGCCGACTGTTCTGTTGGACTTACCATGCTTGACATTTGATTTGACCCCACCAGGGCTTTATGCCAGTTGTCCAGTCTCCCTGACCCAATTGGGCTTCCTGTCGATTATCCGGTCTTTTGACCCAACTGGTCTTCTGCTAGATATCCAGTCCACTCAATCCATTTGGACTTCCTTCTTGGTGCTTGGTCCTTCTGATCTATCAAGTCTTCTACCTAGTATTCGGTCAACACAACCTACTTGAACTTTCTGTTAAGTCTGCACACTTAATTGCATGTTGGATCACAAGTTGATCCTAACTTTATATATGATTCATATATCAAAACTAAGGAGTGATACTCTTCTGCACCAACAATTTTTCCATTTTTGATGTATGACAATACATCAGTTAAAGTTAGGAGAAATATTGCAAGATGTATCAACAAGTTTAAAATGTACTATCATGCAATGCATCAAGATTTGAGTTTGAGTTCACATGTAATGCATGAAGTCATTCAAACTGTACTAACTTTAAACTACTCTATATCTTTTAACCATTCTCTCTCACCCTTTGACATACATCAAAATACTATAAATTATATATCAATGCCAAAATTCAAGATTCAAGAATTACTTATCTTTTTCACAAAAGTCAATGCCCTAATTGGAATAAGAGTTAAACTATTAAGTGAGTTCAAGTGATTAGTTTTCAAAATAAAAAAAATTAATTTAAGATAAAAGCTAAGTTTGTGAAAATTACTTAATTATGCTACTTATGACAAAGCACATTAGTGGTTCAACGTATATAGACTTTTCAAAGTACTTAAGCTTTTTAAAAAATATAAGTTTTTAAAAATAAGCTTTTCAGAATACTCTAAGCTTTCAAAATATTTCAAAGTATTTGAACATATTTAAACTTCTAAAGTGTTGGGGATATTTGAAAGGCTAGAGGGGGTGAATAGTCTTTTTTCATTTCTACAATAAAGGTTAGCAGAAGCAAAGCAAATACTAAATGAAAATTAAGAAACTAAAACACAATCGCTAACAAGAGAGATTTTACGTGGTTCGGAGATTAAACTCCTACTCCACGGTGATCCTTAAGGTGGATCAATCCAAATGAGTCTCCACTAAGAAAGCTTTCTTTACACAAGGCACTCCTCTTCTTACAAATGATGAAGATGAAAATTGGAGAAGAGGAGGATTAAAAACACTTGGAAAACTTAAGAAAACGTGGGGAGTTTGAGAGTAAGTTTGAAATATAAGCACTAGCCTCCTCAAGCACCTCATGACCTCTTTTTATAGAGAAGAGGCTGATTTTCCCGTTGAGCCTCGATCAGTCGATTGATGGTCTCCATCAGTCGACTGATGCTGTAGCCAGTGCAATCCAACGACTTCTGACGAGTCGGATTCGCAATCGTCATTTCCCAATGGAACTCTGATCAGTCGACTGATCATAACATCAGTTGACTGATTGAGTAACCAGTCGAGTGCTCCAAGTGATCACTCAACTAGAGAACCTTCTATGCAGACCTCCACTTATAGCAGTCGACTGATGGGTATAACAGTTGACTGATGAGTGGACCAGTCGACTGTCAAACCTTAACAATCGATTGTTGGCCACAAAACTCAATCAACTTCAGTCGAGTGACTGAGCAGTCGACTGCGACGAAGCACCAGTCGACTGATACACCTCAAGTATGAATAAATCATACTTGAATTAACCCCCTAGATCTAGACTTAACCTTCTAGCTCTTCCTTCAACCTTGCGCCTCCAGGATCCCTCCGAGTCCGCGACTCCTTCATCCTTGCGCTTGCTTCCAAGAGCTTCCCTCGGTTTCGTCATGTCTTGGATTTCTCTTTTGCCAAAGGACCGCTTGGACTTTATGTCGTCAAGACTATATGCTTGGACTTACGCTGCCAAGACCTTGCCTTTAGTCTTCCTTTGCCAAGGTCCGCTTGGACTTTATGCCGCCAAGACTAAATGCTTGGACTTACGCCATCAAGACTTTTCCTTGGACTTCTCTTGCCAAGATCATACTTGGACTTTCCTTCACCAAGTCTTCATACTTGGATTTCCTGTCACTTAACACGTTTACGGTTAGATCACAAAATATTGTCTAACTATAGATGATTGTCCAAACATAAAAACATATAAATGCTTGGGGCATTGTTGCACTAACAATCTCTCCCTTTTTGATGTTTGACAATCATTTAAGTTAGGTCTTAACATATGCACATAATGAAAACATCATATTTCCATATGAATTCTAACTTAAAGTTTCCTTCTCCTCCTTTGACATACATCAAAAAGAGAAGGATTCATAATGATAAGTTCATGAAAGAATTGAATTAGTTATGTCTTGAACTAAGGTATAAGATAGATATGGGGCTCCCCCTTAATCTAAGACATGGTTCATGTGAATAGCAAGAGATATGAAGCTATGTCCTAACTTTTGCACCAACAATATAAATTTAGGGGATGAAAAGATTTCACTATGAAGCTCTCCCTAAAATAATGCATTAATTAGTCCTATACCCTTTTAATTACTTGAATTATCATACCATAGGATTAGGACACTTAAGAGTTCACTTAAGACCAAGAAATAGGGCTGATTTGTAGAAAAATCAGAGTGGCAGTCGACTGATATCTAAAGCAGTCGACTGCCACACCTGAAACGCCATTTTCAGGTTTTTTCAACCCAACTTCAAAAATGTGCCAAAAATTCAAGAAACATAGAAAAATCACGAAATTTTGTGTGTACATTTCTGAAATCATTGTCTACTAAGGAAAAATAATTTAAAAAATATATGTTTTCCAAATTTTGAAAATGATACAAATTTGAAAACTAGCAAAAGCTTTAAAAATTTTGCAAACTTTGTATCACTTTTGCTTAGCACTTGAAAACTGTTTTTTAAAATACGATGAACATAGTTTAAAATATATTTTATTTGACATTTCCAATCATGTTCTTAGAGCTATGTGCACATCAATTGTACACAAGCCTTCCCAATGATTGGTCCAACGAAGGATTAATGTCTCTAGATGACATTTTGGTTCATAGTAATGCATCATAACAAGCATGATGAACCAAATGCATTTTCCTAACATATCACATATTGTCTAAGTGGCTCAATACAAAAATCATGGTTTCTTAGGTCTTTTGTGAGATGCTTAGAGGTATAAATCCTAGGGTTTCTATAGGATCATACAAACCTAGACATCTATTCTACTAAAGCACATTCTAAGTTTTTTCCTAAGTGATGAATAATCCGCTTCAGGGAGAGCCTTGGTGAATATGTCAGCTAGGTTGGACTTAGATTCTATGTAATTGAGTTCAATGCCCCCCCTTAGCCACATGATCTCTAATGAAGTGATGCTTCACTTCAATGTGCTTAGTCCTAGAGTGATGTACCGGATTTTTGGTCAAATTTATGGTACTCACATTATCACAATAAACCTTGACATTGGAGTAGTGTAGCTCATAGTCCTCTAGAGTGTGTCTCATCCAAAGTAATTGAGCCACACAACCACCCATAGCCACATATTCGGCTTCGGTGGTGGACAAAGCGACACAAGATTGCTTTCTACTACTCCAACTAACTAGGGAGGATCCAAGAAATTGGCATCCACCACTAGTACTCTTCCGATCCAACTTGCAAACCGCATAGTCAGAATCGGTCTACCCAACCAAATCAAAAGACTTAGTCCTAGGGTATCAAAGTCCTACATTTAATGTGCTTTTGATATATCTTAAAATTCTCTTAACGACCACTAAGTGGGACTCTTTGGCACATGATTGGTACCTAGTATACATACCTATCGCAAATAATATATCGGGTCTACTAGCGGTTAGATATAATAAGCTACCAATCATACTCCTATAAAGTTTAAGGTCAATTGATTTTCTTTTATGATCATTATCTATTTTTGTATTGGTTGCCATAGGAGTTGAAACTACCTTAGCATTTTCCAAACCAAAATTTTTGATCATTTCTTTAGCATATTTGGTTTGGTATACATAAGTTCCTTCATTAGTTTGTTTGACTTGTAATCCTAAGAAGAATTTTAATTCTCCAATTAGACTCATTTCAAATTCATTCTCCATATTTTTGATGAAGTCTTGAAGGAGTTCATCATTTGTTGACCCAAAAATAATGTCATCTACATATACTTGAGCTACAAAGATATCCTTTGATTTTGACTTTATGAAGAGAGTTTGATCTACTTAACTTCTTCTAAACCCCTTAGACACTAAGAAAGATGACAATATTTCATACTAAGCCCGGGGAGCTTGTTTTAACTCGTATAAAGCTTTTCTAAGCTTATATACATGGTTTGGATAATCTATATTTTCAAACCTGGGAGGTTGCTCTACATATACTTCTTCCTTAATGAACCCATTTAGGAATGCCGATTTTACATCCATTTGATGGAGTTTAAAGCTCATGTAAGAGGCATATCCTAATAGAATTTTAATGGACTCTAACCTAGCAACCGAGGCATATGTTTCATTATAATCAAGTCCTTCAACTTGATTGAAGCCCCTTGTAACTAATCTTGCTTTATTCCTAGTTATATTACCTTAATCATCTAATTTGTTCCTAAAGACCCATCTAGTAGTAATAATGGTGCTATCATTGGGTCTAGGAACTAGCTCCCATACTTGACTTCTTTCAAATTGAGCTAATTCATCTTACATTGCTAAGATCCAATCCGGATCAAACAATGCATCATTGATTGATTTGGGCTCAATTTGAGAGATAAGAGCTATTTGACTGGAGGGAGCTCTATGGAAGGACCTAGTTCTAACATCTTGGGATAATTCTCCTACAACTTGGTCAAGAGGATGATTTTGATTAATTCTTAATGTTCTAGGAGGTGTATAAACTTGATTTTGATCTTGGTTATCCTCAATTATGTTCTTTCATTATCCGAATCTCCTCTTGCTCCCCTTTGATTATTACCCCCTAAAGTCATGTTTTACAATTTTTGGGTAATATCTTGATTTTTGTCATTGATATCATTATCAATGGGGGATTTTCTAGGGTAAGTGGTAGAGGTCTCATCAAATTGAACATTTGAAGACTCCTAAACTATTTGAGTCCTTTTGTTGTAGACTCTGTACCCTCTACTAGTGGATGAGTATCCAACAAGGATTCCCTCATCCGCTTTAGACTCAAATTTTCCTAAATTGTCCCTGGTATTTAGGATATAAGCTTTGCATCCAAAGACTTTAAAGTAATGAATTGTTGGAATTGTGTCATTCCATAATTCAAATGGAGTTTTCCCTAAAAAACCTATGGATTTGGACTCTATTTTGGATATAACAAGCAGTATTAACCGCTTCTACCTACAAGTAGCTAGGTAATGAATATGCATTAAGCATAGTCCTAGCGGCTTCTTGTAGAGCACGATTTCTCCTTTCCACCACCCCATTTTGTTGAGGTGTTCTAGGACAATAAAACTCATGTTTGTATCCTTGTTCTAAGCAAAATTTGGAGAAACTAGAATTCTCAAATTCTCCACCATGATCACTACGGATCCGGTTGATTTTGAGATTTCTTTCATTCTCTACTCTTTTGCTAAAGCCTATGATTATTTCTAGGGTATTGTCCTTGTGTTTCATAAAATACACCCAAGTATATCTAGAAAAATCATCTACTATAACTAAGCAATATTTGCTACCATTCAAAGGAGTACTATGATAATCAAATAAATCTAAATGAATAAGCTCTAATGGTAAGTAAGTACTAATTAAATTTTTACCCTTGTGTGATGACTTTGATTGTTTCCCTTTTTGGCATGCATCACACATCTTGTCCTTGAGATACTTGACTTTTGGCAAACCCTTGACTAGCTCCATCTTGGCAATATTTTTCATGTTGATGTGCCCAAGCCTCCTATGTCATAACCAACTTTGTTCTTCTTTTGTCATAAGACACTTAGGGGAAATGTTAGAGGCATATGATAAATCAACATAATAAATATTGGATTTCCTATATCCAACTAACATGCAATCATTTAATTTCTTATGTCTTATAAGGTATTTAGAAGAGTCAAATTGAACATCAAAGTTGGCATCACATAATTGACTTACACTAAGCAAGTTGAATTTCATATTTTTAACTAACAATACTTTATGAATAGCAAGATTTTGGGATACCTCAATTATGCCTTTTCCTAGAATTTTAAGTTTTTCACTATTTCCAAAAGACACGGTCCCCTTGCTAATGTGGTTGATTGTGGAAAATTTGCTCTCATCACCGGTCATATGTTTTGAGAAACCACTATCAACAATCCACAAGCTTGGTCCTTCTACCTATACAACATGAAAAATATAAGTCTTAGGCACCAAAATCTCAGGATCGGTAGCATTAACTACATAGCTCTTAGGAACCCATGTCTTTCTAACCTTTCTCCTAATGGTTGATTTCCTACTAACAAGGGAGGTAAAAGCTACTTCCTTCTCCTTAGGCCTATATCCTATTCCGGCCTTGTTGTAAATAGCCCTTTGTTTCCTTTGATCCCTAAGTATCATGTTTAGGTATTTGGAGCCATTTGTGAATTTTTCTAAGCATGCTCTTAGTTCACCTATTTCTTTTCTTAGTTCATCATTTTCATTCCTAAGTGAACATGCATCATCACAAGAAATTTCTACATCCTTAATTGATTTAATTTCTACTTTTAAATCCTTAATCCTAGATTTTGATTTATTTAGAGTGTTTTGAATATATGCAATGGTTTCATAATGTAAGTCTATCCTAGGAGAGTCTTTTACCTCATCGTCACTAGAGGACGATTCGTCGCTTGAGGATGATGATGACTCTTCACTTGAGCTTCCGGCTTCATCCTCCATGGCCATGAGTGCAAAGTTGCGGGTGACGTGGCAAATCTCATCCTCATCCGATGTATCTTCCAAGCTTTGTGTATCTCATGTTTGGGCTACCATGACCTTCTTTTTCTTCTTCTCCCTCTTCTTCTTTTCCTTTTCCTCCTTCTTCTTTAGCTCCGGACAATTTGGCTTGATGTGCCCCTTTTTGTTGCAACCATAGCAAGTAACATTAGGAGTAGAAATTGAACTAATAGAAGTTTTACCTTTTGAGTATTGGAACATTCTCCTCACATCCTTCTTGGTGAGCTTCCTTGACCTCCCACCTAACTTCTTCACATAGTGAGCCACTTCACTTGCCGATAGCTCTTCATCACTACTAGATGACTCCTCCTCGGATTCGGATGAAGAAGAGACGTCTTTCTTCTCCTTCTTCTTCTTGTCCTTCTTCCGTACAACAAGAGCTATACCTTTTTCTTTTGAAGAAGTATTAGCTTGCTCATGCAACTCAAATTCACAAAAAAGTTCATCTAGTTTAAGTAATGAAAGGTCCCTAGACACCTTATAAGCATCTACCATTAATGCCCATAAAGTTGTTCTAGGGAAAACTTGAAGTACATACCTCACAAGGTCTCGGTTGTCGACCTTCTCACCTATTACATGTAGTCCATTGACTACCTCCTTGAATCGACCGTGCATTTGGCTCACGGTCTCATTGGTCTTCATGGTGAAGCTTTGGAGTTGGCCTATCAATAGGTCTCTTTTGGCTCTTCTAGTCTCCTTTGATTCTTCATTTAATTCGATGAGCTTCTCCCAAAGCTCTTTAGCGGAGTTGAAAGGCCCGACCTTGGATAATTGCTCCTTTGATATACCATATTGAAGTGTGGTCGTTGCTTTCGCATTTGCTTGCGCCTTCTTTGATATTTCCCTTGTCCAATCCTTGGTTGGTAGTGGTGCTCCAAACTCATCGACCGACTTCTCAAACCCAACTACAATACTAAACCAATTGTCAATATCGTTCATAAGGTAGTATTCCATCCTACCTTTCCAATAGCCAAAATCGTTGCCGTCGAAGAATGGAGGCCTCGCTGTGCTATACCCCTCTTGAAATGACATCGTGCTCCGGTTGATTGTTAGATCTTCCAACGCAATCCGGGCTCTGATACCACTTGTTAGGGATCTTTGAAAGGCTAGAGGGGGTGAATAGCCTTTTTTCGTTTCTACAATAAAGTTTAGCGGAAGAAAAACAAATACTAAACGAAAATTAAGAAACTAAAACACAATCGCTAACAAGAGAGATTTTACGTGGTTCGGAGATTAAGCTCCTACTCCACGGTGATCCTTAAGGTGGATCAATCCAAATGAGTCTCCACTAAGAAAGCTTTCTTTACACAAGGCACTCCTCTTCTTACAAATGATGAAGATGAGAATTGGAGAAGAGGAGGATTAAAAACACTTGGAAAGCTTAAGAAAACGTGGGGAGCTTGAGAGTAAGTTTGGAATATAAGCACTAGCCTCCTCAAGGACCCCATGACCTCTTTTTATAGAGAAGAGGTAGATTTTTTCGTTGAGCCTCGATCAGTTGACTGATGGTCTCCATCAGTCGACTGATGCTATAGCCGATGCAATCCAACGACTTCTGACGAGCCGGATTTGCAATCGTCACTGCCCAACGGAACTCTGATCAGTCGACTGATTATAACATCAGTCGACTGATTGAGTAACCAGTCGAGTGCTCCAAGCGATTACTCGAATGGAGAACCTTCTGTGCCGACGTCCACTTATAGTAATTGATTGCTGGGTATAGTAGTCGATTGATGAGTGGACTAGTGGACTGCCAAACCCTAGCAGTCAACTATTGGCCACAGAACTCAGTCAACTTCAGTCGAGTGACTGAGCAGTCGACTGGGACGAAGCACCAATCGACTGATACACCTCAAGTATGAATAAATCATACTTGAATTAACCCCCTAGACCTAAACTTAACCTTCTAGCTCTTCTTCAGCCTTTCACCTCCAGGATCCCTCTGAGTCTGTGACTCCTTCATCCTTGCGCTTGCTTCCAAGATCTTCCCTCGGTTTCGTCATGTATTGGGTTTCTCTTTTGCCAAAGGACCGCTTGGACTTTATGCCGCCAAGACTAGATGCTTGGACTTACACTGTCAAGACCTTGCCTTTGGTCTTCTTTTGCCAAGGTCCACTTGAACTTTACGCCGCCAAGACTATATGCTTGGACTTACACCGCCAAGACTTTTCCTTGGACTTCTCTTGCCAAGATCATACTTGGACTTTCCTTCACCAAGTCTTCATACTTGGATTTCCTGTCACTTAACATGTTCATGGTTAGATCACAAAACATTGTCTAACTATAAATGATTGTCTAAACATCAAAACATATAAATGCTTGGGACATTGTTACACCAACATAAAGTTCATGAAAAATTTGAAATTTGATTTCAAGGATTGGTAGACTTTTAATAACTTAAAGTTAACCTTTTTTAAAAACCCTTAAAATTTGAAATTCCCATTAACTTAGAAAAATATTTTCCCCCATAATAAAACTCCCCCTTGAAATTGTTTTCTCCCCCTTAATTCAAAACATATTTTACATTTTTCAAGTTTATTGAACTTATATTATCAACCAATATTTGTGCCACACATTCTTCTAATGCAATATATTTTGCCTTGGTTGTGGATAGAGCAACACAATGTTGCTTTCTACTAAACCAATTAACTAGGCGTGTTCTTAAGAATTGACAATCTCTACTTGTACTCTTTCTATCTAGCTTACATCCAGCATAATTTGAGTCAGAGTATCCTACTAACTCAAAGTTATTAGTCCTTGGGTACCACATTCTTACATTAATTGTTCCTTTAATGTATCTTAAGATTCTTTTAACATGTGTTAGATGTGATTCTTTGGCATAAGTTTGATACATTGTGTACATACTAACTGCAAACAATATGTCAAGTCGACTTGCAATCAAGTATAAAAGACTTCCTATGATACTTCTATAATACTTTAGATCTACATACTTTCCTTCTTTATCATTATCTAATATTATGTTTGTTGCCATGGGTGTTTTTATTTCTTTTGCATTTTCCATTTCAAATTTTTTAATTAATTCTTTTGCATATTTATTTAGATATATGTATTTTCCATCTCTTATTTGTTTTATTTGTAAACCTAAAAAGAAGTTTACTTCTTCTACCAGGCTCATTTTGAATTCTTGTTCCATTAAGATTATGAATTCTTATAAAAATTTTGAATTTGTTGATCCAAACACTATATCATCAACGTACACTTAGGCTATAAAGATGTCTAGTTCCAAAGTTTTTACAAATAGAGTTGAGTCAATTTGACCTTATCTAAAACCTTTTGAAATTAAGTGTGATGATAATCTTTCATACCAAGCTCTAGGAGCTTGTTTTAGGCCATACAAGGTCTTTTTCAATTTGTATACATGATTAGGATATTCTATATTTTCAAAACCTGGGATTGATTTACATATACTTCTTCTTTGATTACTCTATTTAAGAATGCCGACTTAACGTCCATTTGGTATAACGTGAATCCTTTGTGTGTCGCGGCTATCAACATTCTAATAGATTATGTCTAGCTACTAGAGCATAAATCTCGTCATAATCTAACCCTTCTACTTGACTAAATCCTTTCGCCACTAACCTAGTTTTATTCCTTATAATTTCTCCTTGGTCATCTAATTTATATCTAAATACCCATTTAGTATCTATGATTGATTTATTTAATGGCGAGGGTACTAAATCTCATACTTCATTTCTTTCGAATTGTGTTAGTTCTTCTTGCATGGCTATTACCCAATCAGGATCTAGTAAAGCATCATCTATTGATTTTGGTTCTAATTTTGATATTAATTCTATTTGACTTATGTTTCTCATAGCTGATCTAGTTTGAATCCCTAGGATTGGATTTTCTAACACTTGTTCAATTGAATGATTTGGATTTATTCTAGGTTTCCTTATGTTTTCTTGATGTTGTATTTGTTCTTCTTCTTCTTGTATGGTTTCATTCATCCCTTCTTGGTTATTATTTATTCTATCAGCATTTGTTTGATAATTATTGAGTTTTTCTTCATCAAATGTTACATTAATCATTTCTTCAATTTTTAAGATTTTCATATTGTATATTCTATGAGCCCTACTCGTTGTTGAATATCCAAGGAAGATTTCGTCATCGATTTTTGAAGTGAATTTTCTTAGATGATCTTTGGTATTTAGAATGTATCCTGACACCCAAATACTCTTAAATATTTTATCGTAGGTATTTTATTATTAAAAATTTCATAGGATTTTTATTATGTATTTTATTAATTGTTATTCTATTTTGTACATAACAAGCGGTATTTATAGCCTCGACCCAAAAATGGTTAGATAGGTTGTATTCATTTGACATTGATCTAGCGGTTTCTTGTAGAGTTCTATTTTTTCTTTTGTTGAGGTGTTCTAGGATATGAATATTCATGATGGTACTCATTTTCTAGACACATTGTTGTAAATTTTTTATTTTAAAATTCACCTCCATTATCACTTCTTGTTCTTTTTATTTTCTATTTGTTTGCTAAAATTATTAAACATTTCAAATATTTCATCTTTATGTTTTCATCTATTATTACTAAACAATACATACTTTCATTTAGTGATTTTACTCCATGTGAATCGAACAAATCTAAGTGAAGTAGTTCAAGTATTGAGCTTGTTTGACCTTGATTAGCTAGTTTATGTTGGGACTTGATTTGTTTTCCTTGTTGGCAAGCATTACAAATTTTTCTTTCTAAATTCTTTAGTTTAGGTAAGGCTCTAACTAAATTTGTTTCACTTAGTTTAGCTATATGCCTAAAGTGGATGCGACCAAGTCTCCTATGCCACAACTAACTTTCCTCTTATTGTGTCAAATGACCCTTGAGTGAGGATCTTGCTAAGTTTATTGAATAAATATTTTTATCCCTAATACCTTTAAGTAATATGTTTGAGTTTTCAATATTATTAATCAAGCATTCATTCGATAGAAATTTTACTTCATATCCAACATCACATAGCTGACTTATACTAAGTAAATTAAATTTGAAATTTTCTACGAGCAAAATTTTCTATATGATAAAATTTGATTTTTAATTCAATGTTACATGATCCAATTACCTTAGTCTTCCATTGTTTCCGAAAGCGACGAATCCTAAGTTTTTGAATTTTAGTTTCGAGAACTTGTGCTGATCTTCAGTCATGTGTTTGGAGCAACCACTATCCAGTATCCATTGATTAATTTTAGAGTCCTACATAGATTAGGAAATTCTTTAAGGTTGTGATTGAGGTTGACTAGTTAATTTTAATCTAATTCATCTCACCCAATCTAGGTTTTTCAATACACGTTAGTCCTATGGGTTTTGTGAGATGAGGGTTCATTCTTATTTTGATTAAATTTAATGAAGATTAAAAGTGTTTAAACTTGTGTTAGATTCAAGTTTGGCTTAGGCTAATCAAGTAAGTTTTTTCAAAATCGACTTCCAAGTACTGGAAAGACATATGACCTTCTTGAATATCAGATGGACCACTTCCTAAGACAAAGTCGATCAAGGAATCAAGTACTTGACTCACTTTGAACTAAGCTTTGGTCGAATTAGTTAAAGACTTAGTGAGTTAGCTTCGGTTAGTTCCACTTAACTTAGTGCACCAGGTAGTGGCAAGGCATATGACCTTGGATATTAGGTGGACCACTTCCTAGACATGCACTTTGAAGAGTTTCCCTAACTTACTATCAATTCACTTTATCTTAGAACTAGGTTGTTCAAGTTTAAACTACTTTGTTTCCTATCTAGTCCGTTCTAAATTAAGCAAGTAAAACTAAGCATGTAAGAATTTAACTAAGTGTAGAAACAAGTAAAGATTTAGCTCCCCTTGAGTAATATCTCAAATGAGTTTTATTCACTAAGTGAATTTCACTCTTGGAGACCCAAAATTAGTTTGATCCAACTTGGTTGATTAAGCTAGATTTAGGGACCCATGCTTGGACTTGACTCTTAGCGTTTCAGCTAAGTAAAGATATGTATGATTTGTATGATGACTTAACTTTGTATTTGAGTTCGGACTTATTGTACACGACTCATTGAGATCCAAGCATCAGGTTGAGATACTTGGAGGCCGAGGTGAACCTTTCCAACGTTCCGGTGAGATCTTCTACTTGCCTTTTTAAGACGGAGTTCTCTTCCTCAAGCTTTGCAACTTGAGTTGAGTCTCTATCCTCAACTTAGCAAGTCGAAGTCTTCGAGTTAACTTGCTCCTTAAGTACTTGGACTTCCTTAAGAAGTGAGTCGACTCAATTCTCGGGCTCAGCTAATTTTATACCTAGGCATGCTATGATGTTGTACAATTTATCTTCTAAGGGAGAGTTTACCTCGTCTAGTCTTCGGAAATGGATGCGGATCCGTGGCTTCTCTCATACTCAGACTCGAACTCAGAGCTTGATTCGGTCTCGAACTCGTTTGCGGCCATGAATGCTATGAAGCTTCTTTTGAGTTCTTCCGCATCTAACTCCTCTAATGATGACTCATCCCAAGTTGCCTTGAGTGTCTTTTTCTTCTTTTCCTTTTTAGGCTTTTCTTCCTTTTTTAGGTTCACGCATTTTGACTTGCAGTGACCCTTCCTATTGCACTCGTAGCACGTGACTTCCGATCTAGGTCTTGGTTTGTTTTCTACCACCTTTTTAGCATCCTTTTTAGTGAATCTTTTCTTCCGGTTGAACATTTTTTGAACCATGTTCACGATTTCTTTCTCTTCGTTTAGTTCCGGCTCCGATTCATCTTCGAACTCACTCTTGGTTTTCTTTCCTTTTTCACTCCTAGTCGAACCTGCCATTAGAGCTATACCATTCTCGGCTTGACCCAAGTTAGATTGTTCGTGTAGTTCAAGTTCGCAAAATAATTTGTCTAATCTAATTAAGGAAAGATCCCGGGAGACCTTATAGGCATCGACGATGAATGCCCATAAGGTATTCCGAGGAAATGCCTTAAGGGTATACCTAATTATGTCATGATTTTTAATTTGATGACCTATTAAGTGTAGTCCATTTAATATATCTTTAATCTTCTTTTTTGGTTAGTCCGCATCGCAAGGTGTCAAGGGCCTTGTAATCAACTTGAGCTCTTTTTCTAATGCACGTGGTCCATTCCTCTTGATCTAACAACTCTCCCGAATTATCTATCAGAGAAACAAAATCTTTCCTAATTGAAAATCAAACCTCGAGATTGGTTTTCAAGAAGCACTCCATTCGCCTATTCCAATAACTAAAGTCCTCTCCGTTAAAGAGAGGAGGACGAATGGTGATATTACCCTGTACATGCGATATTTATGAATTAAAAAAAATTGTAGAATATTAAAATAATTCCTAGAATTACAAAATTAGAGAAAAATTATACTAATGCAACAATGTAACTTAAGTTATGCTAAAGCAAGATGGACAAGAAAAAATTATTCTAATGAAAGAATTAAAATTGGAGCAAGATGAAATATAAAGAAAATTGTTAAGGCTCACTTTGGTGGTTTTACCAAAATCGGAGCACCCTCTGCTATGATATCAATTGTAGGATCAAGATTTTAGAGAGAGGGGGAGGGGAGGTGAATCTTGGAGATTATAAAATTTTCTTTTCTTACTTTTAAAACTATTTTTTTCTTTATTTTCGAAATATAAGAGTTATGCAGTGGAAATGTAAATAAAATAAATAAATTTCTTTTACTTGGTTCACAACCCTTGCTAGATTGCTAATCCAAGGCCCACGACTTTCTGAGAGTCATCTCGATGGGTAATTCACTAAAAGATTTTTCGACTCGAGAACTCTCAACTTCAGAGGGGTTCACTTTTTATAAAAGATAAGGGTAGATAACAAGCTACCTTCTCTATAGAAATTAAATACAAAAGTGAAATGAAAGTAAAGCAAATATACCGACACTTATACAAATGTAAGTTGAACTCGTAGTGTCAGTGGAGTGTCGAAGCTTTGGCATGACAGGATTCTTGCGAATGAGGGATGAAGATGACAACACTTCGATGTTGTAGAATTAATGATGCTCTCGGAGGTGGTCCTCTATTTCTTTTATAAGCCTATTCGAGTCGACTCCAAATTATCCTATCGATTTGGTATTTCAAACTTTCCAGTCGACTAGCTAGACCTGATTCAGTTGACTCTAAGCTAGCTGGCTCGGCTCCTCAGTAGTTCAAAAAATTTCCTATCCCAGCCGACTGGACCTCCCCAGTCGACTGAAATACTTGTCTTCTCGATCGCACGATCTTCAATCTATCACTAGCCTGCCTTTCTAACTCGACATCCCAATCGACTAGAAAATTTTAGTCGCCTATTGACCTACAAAACTATATTAGCACAATACATAGTATAATATAAAATGACAGTAGTAATACTGCTCGATCTCGACTTCTAAGTTCAACACGAATCCTCCGTCGGATCGATGCCTAGCTTTGTTCCCACCTGAGGACTCAACCTCACCTCCCCAGTCGACTGAAATACTTGTCTTCTCGGTCGCAAGATCTCCAGTCGATCACCAACCTGCCTTTCCAACTCGGCATCTCAGTCGACTGTAAACATGCAAAACTATATTAGCCCAATACATAGTATAATATAAAATGATAGTAGTAATACTACCAGTCTCGACTTTTGAGTTCAACATGAACCCTCCGTCAGATCGACGCCTAGCTTTGTCCCCACCTAAGGACTCAGCCTCACCTCTTCACTCGAGACTTACCTTTCGATTATCCTACCGGACTTACCATGCTTGACATTCAATCTAACCCACCAGGGCTTCATGCTAGTTGTCCGGTCTTCTTGACTCAGTTGGACTTCTTGCCAATTGTCCAATCTCCTGACCCAATCGATCTTTTGCTAGATGTTCGATCCACTCGACCCATCTGGACTTTTTATTTGGTGTCCAGTCATTCCCATTTGTCAAATCTTCTGTCTAGTATCCGATCAACACGACCTACTAGAATTTTCTGTTAAGTTTGCACACTTAACTACATGTTAAATCACAAGTTGATTCTAACTTTAACTATGATTCATACATCAATACTAAGGAGTGATGCTATTCTATACAAACAGTAACTTTGTGATGCAAGAAAATAGTACCAAGAACAGTTTAGGTTGACTCTAGTTGACTGGTCCCTTCCAGTCGACTAGAATATGTTGAGATAAAATCCGACTGGATCGGATTTGGATCTGGAGGAATCTGGAGTCGCCTGGACCGGGTCTAGGCGCATGGAATAACTTTATAAAAGAATTCTCGAATAGAGACCCTAATTTCATATTCCAAGTTGTTGTGCTCTCATCTCGTGCAACCAAAGCTATTCCGACCACGCATGTGCTCTAACTTTTGTATCTTAAGTCGGTATAACATTTTATTGTCATTTCTTTTTATGCTTAATTATAAAGGATCGATAAGGTTGTTACCGATTCCTATCTTTTGTAAAAGAAACATATCTCTTACCTCCAACGAGGAAGAGACTTTTAGTGGATTGTCTATTGATAGCAATCAAAGATCGCAAATCTTATATTAGCAACCTCGCAATTGTGAATCAAGTAAAAAATACGTGTGTTCTTATTTACTATTTCTTTGTTTATTTTCCGTTGTGATCGTACTCTGATTAAGTGGTTTATCGAAAAAGAAAATAATTTTAAAAATATTATTCATCCCCTCTAGTATTATTTCTGATCCAACATCGAGCACGACTTGGAAGCCAAGCAATCATGGCATGTCTAATTCAAACTCATATAGGGTTATCTACATTCAATATGACATAGTGTTGCAATATAGTTTTTGAAACCAAGTTAGAGATAAATTTTTATAAAATATTCAAAAATAAGCTATGTAAATCAATGAAAATGGCGATTCAAATTAAAAAAAAAAAATGGTGAGTTAGGTCAAATTTGTGGTTGATCTGATCGAAATCTAGGTGCATCGAGCATAATTTATAACCCAAATAGTTATTGCATGCCTAGCCGAAATCCATAGGATTAATCGAATTCAACATGACATGGCTTTAGAGATTGTAACATACAAGATCATGATGGTATAATGGGCTTGTCAACCTGTTTGTTACTCCATCCATATAATATCAAGTGGCATTTTATCCACAAAAATAATTATTGATTTAAGAATTAAAAAAATAGACATGTGTTTTTTTTCCCCAACCAATTAATTATCATTTATATTATTTATGCATACTTTTATTAATTAACTTAAAAAAGGAGATGAAGAATCCAATTAAATAAAGAACACATCTTCGAACACTAAAAAGGTGGTACCCACCTTGTCGTCCTCACCCACTCACCCATTAGCAACGCGACAACGAAACCAAGGACCCCATCGGCCGGTCCCCAGGTAACTCGTCGGGTAGACGGAATATTATACAAATAGATATTCCCTTGACAGATAACTCCAAAGCCACTGACGGCGCTTCGTGCCATTTCCAGAATTTTATCGAATATTTCGTTTCCGAAAGTACCCCTGGCCCTGCGCGGGACGTGGCGTCTCCCCATTCGTCAGATGGACAGCCGCGTCGATTCAGTCGAATTGACAAAATTGCCCACGAAGCCAGCGACGGCATCGACCGCATCCATGGCATGGACATGATGAGCATCATGGGCGGGTATGACCGTGGCATGTATGTTGGATGATGTCGATGGCGGGGGCGAAATCCTAGCCATATGCAAAGCGTAGGTCGCATGCCACTCGGTGGGTGTCATTTTTATGCGGATATTTATTTATTTTTAACGTTCGTTATTTTTATTGGCGCGTGAGCTGTTCGTTGAGCTTTAACATTCCTTGTGGGAATTATACTTTTTGAAAAAATAAATAAAATAAATAATTGAGGTTTTAGTAATGATTGAATTTTTCCTTCTTTTATCTCATTTTTTAAGTATATTTTCCCAACTATCTTTTGCATAAAAAAATTACATCTTATTTTATTTTTTTTATTCTATATTTTTTTTTATTTTATAATACTTCTAACAAAGACTATTACAATATATTTATAACGTTAAAATCTTAAAATTACTCTCACATTAGCTAAAATTATTTTAATATTAATTAAAATTATTCAGAACTTATAATAAGTTTTAGTCAAAGTTGCTATTCGTGTAATAGTGTTGATTTAAAACTGTTATAATAATGTTTGCTCAATTTTAATCTAGTTAAAGTAATTTTGGATGGGTTAGAATAATTTTGATAAATTAACTAATTTTGAAGGAAATTTTACATTAGAGCATTTTTAAGTTTATCATTTGTGTTGTAGACAAATTATTGTAGTTTTGGCTAAACCTGTTAAAATTATGCTAAAATAAAGGCATTTTAGGGATGAAAATAGGATGAGATGCTCTTTTTTTTTAATGTTTTTTTTAAAAAAATTCTTTCAACCATAATAAAAGGGTGTCCTTTTAATTTTCTTAAAGAATATAATATAAAATTATTAATTTAAGAGGGGAAAAAGAAATATTACCAATGGAACTTAGAGTGTGAACTACTAATGCCTTGAGATCAAGTCAAGTTCTTAGAAATAATTAATGCATTAGAAAGCAATTGCACAACTAAAGAAGACTTCAATATGGATGAATATTCATATTTAATAAAAAAATTATGGAATTAAATCAATCATTTTCAAAATTAATTAGATCGTAAGATATGAATATATGAATTATAAGAAAAATAAATATTCAAATGAATAATAATAGGTCTATTAAACTATGGTCCAACTTTTTTAATTTGATATGTAAATGTGTATATATCCAATCAAAAATGATTTACAATCCAGCATGGACATGTCCCTGTCAAGTCCCTAATCTTAAATATCTATTCAATTTTCACCTGGTTTCAAAAGTGACTGAATGTTCAGGGATCTATGCACATATATTGATATTTTAATAGAAATACCTTGTACGAAGCTTATATAGAAGTGTTCTTGTTTCATGGACATAACCGAGTTGGTACTCAAATGTATGATTATTAATAAGAGTTGATCCTCGGGAGTATGACTCACTCACATATGGGGTCTTTCAGTCATCGTGATTTACTTCTTTTATGATGAATGTGGAGTTGACTTATAAGAGCATTTAAGGTGAGTGAATCACTTTTTGTCACATTATATAGAAGTGCTTTCTAAGTTCCTTGAGTGTTGGCCTTGTCGTCTGAATGCTCTGTATTTTACAGTCTCTCAATTTGTCTCATGTCATCTTCTTTGATCACTTAGAGACCTTAAGTCATCAAGCTAGCAACTTGACCGCACCAAATCATCACTCCAAAGCTTCTTCAACACCACCTTAGTGCTCCTGTTCTATAATCACTCCAATGTCTCATACCATTCCTCATCAATTTCTTTAGATTTTCAAGTCACTTGGCATGTCTGTTGGAAAAATCCAATGTTTGGACTTACATATGTTAAAATTAAATATGCGTAGCTGTCTTTTGGTAGTCCAATTAAAGTGATCTACTAAGATTTAAAGTTTGGACTAAAATAGGATATTAAATTATCATGGAATTGATGTATAGATACCATAAAGTAATTTTCAATTTGTTGAGGGACCAAATTGAAAATAAAGCATTTATTTTATTAAATAGGGTTATGGTCCCCAAACGACGGTTCTATTCGAGACTTTTTGTATTCTCTTTACAGAACGAAGAAAGAAAAAAAGAGGAGAGAACCGAACGTTTGGAAAATTATATACCAGGTGATTCAGATTCAATTTATGGATTCAGGTACGCTTCCGTGTTTTAGTTTTCTTTTCGATTCTCGATTTATCATGCTAGAGATATAATTGGATTCAAATTATGAAGTTCTTGAGGATTAAAAGTATGTGTTTTTTGTGATTTTGAATCCCGACAATAGGTATCAGAGCCTCTCTACGCATGATACTTTGAGAATTTGGAAGAAATTTCTTTTTCTTCATCCATGTGAAACCAGGGTTTTAATTTTTCTTAAATTTTGATGAAATTACGTTATATGAATTTCATGGGTATTATATATTTTAATTTAATTTCATTGAATTTACGGTTTGTAAATCATCATGATTTGAGTTTTGTTTGTATTCGGTTAATTAAAATCACACCCATTTACAAGTGTGATTTCAACGTTGTATGTTTTAATTGTTTGGTGAAATTGATTAATGACATAATCAATCTTGGATGTATGTACAAGTAAGATTTGATAAAAAAAAATGCTTTGCATACACATACAGTAACTTTCGAAAACCATTTTTGTGTGTTGCGATTTACAAAATTAAATGTGTGAGTTGCGATGCTCACTCTTTAAGGCTACGATATTTCTATAGTATTTAAATAAATAAATAAATTCATGCTTTTAGTTTCAGTTTTATATGATTTGGATATTTATATATATCATATATGTACAAAAGCATGTTTCAATCATTCTATTTCAATTTGTTTGGCACGTCTCATGTTCGTATATAATTTGTCTGATATTTAGAATGAATTTAATTAAACAAGAAGTCGCCAAAGTGACCTCTCTTGCATAGATTTATTCATTAAGAATATTAAGATGGTTGTGTATGTGTAAGTTCATGCGGGCATTAGCCGACCCAAAGGAAGGTTAATGTTTGGCCCGAAATACATATACACCTGTGGTGGTAAATACGTGACAATTATCATGTTATCCATGTGAACAATATGTCGGCTCAAAGGAAGGCTATTGTTTGACAGGACTTATTGTAAGTATTTGATTACTGCATAGAGGTGACCACTTACAAGTTAATATTACTGTCCAAAGACTTGATATTAATGTTGTGCTAGGTGTCTCGAGATGTTGCTAACTTATTTGAATTTAATGATTGTTTATTTGGTTATTATGTGAGCATGACAATTATTTGATTTTGTTCTTGTACAGTTATGATGTCTGCTACTTCTATTTCTGCCAACACCAACAATATACCCATGCTTAATGGGTCTAACTTTAAGGATTGGAAAGAAAACATTCTGATCATTTTGGGCTGCATGGATCTGGACTATGCACTAAGGGTTGAGCAACCCCCTTCTCTTACGGAGGAAAGTTCTCTTGATGAAAGGAGGAACTTTGAGAAGTGGGATCGCTCAAATCGCGTAAGTCTGATGATCATTAAGCGCGACATTTCGGAAGCCTTTCGAGGCACAGCTTCTGATGAAATCACTAAGGCCAGTGAGTACCTTGCTGAGATTGAAAAGCATTTTGTCAAAAACGATAAGGCAGAGACAAGTACGCTTCTAGCGAGCTTGATCTCCATGAAGTATAAGGGCAAAGGAAACATAAGGGAGTACATCATGCAGATGTCTCATGTTGCTTCAAAATTAAGGGCACTAAAGCTTGAGGTGTCTGAGGACTTACTCGTGCATTTAGTGCTGATATCGCTTCCCACACAGTTCAGTCAATTTAAGGTCGGGCTTATAATCGCTAAAAGGATAAGTGGACTCTTAATGAGCTCATTTCATACTGTGTGCAAGAGGAAGAAAGGTTGAAGCAAGAAAGGACTGAGGTTGCTCAACTGGCTAGTGTTACTAAGGATAAGGGCAAGGACAGGAAAAGAAAAGCTGTTGAGAAAGCTGCTAAGGATAAAAGTCCAACACAAAAGAAACAGGAAGGTAATGATAATAAGGGTTGTTTCTTTTGTGACAAACCTGGACATATGAAGAAGGATTGTACTAAGTATCATGCTTGGCGTGCAAAGAAAGGTACATTTCTTACTTTGGTATGTTCTGAAGTTAATTTAGCTTCAGTACCTAGAAACACGTGGTGGTTAGATTCTGGTGCAACTACTCACATAAGTGTTTCGATGCAGGGTTGCCTGAGCTGCCGAAAGCCAAATGATGGTGAAAGATACATCTTTGTGGGCGATGGAAAGTCGGTAGAAGTTGAGGCGATAGGGCATTTTAGATTGTTATTAAGGACTGGTTTGTTTCTTGATTTGAAAGACACTTTTGTTGTACCGTCTTTTAGGCGAAATTTGGTTTCTATTTCTACTTTGGACAAATATGATTTTTCTTGTTCATTTAGAAATTGTCAATTTAGTCTTTCAATTAATTCCAGTATTGTGGGCACTGGTTCATTAAGTGCATTTGACAATCTATATTTACTTGACACTATTGCTTCATATAATGAATCCTTGCATGTTGACTCAAGAGGTACTAAGCGTAAATTACATAAAGAAAATTCAGCTAAATTATGGCACAAGCGTTTAGGTCATATTTCAAAAACCAGAATTGAGAGACTTGTGTCAGACGGTATTTTAGATACACTTGATTTTTCTGAACTTGATGTTTGTGTTGAGTGTATAAAAGGAAAACAGACCAAAATAAAGAGATTAGGTGCCAATAGAACTACAAACGTCTTACAATTGATACATACAGACATTTGTGAGTCATTCCCTATGGCTTCATGAAATGGTCAACAATACTTTGTATCATTCATAGACGATTACTCACGATATGGGTACCTATATCTAATTCATGAAAAATCAGAGGCACTGGACATGTTCAAGATATTTAAGGCTGAGGTTGAAAATCAACTCAGCAACAGAATTAAAAGTGTCAGATCTGATCGTGGTGGTGAGTACTACGACAGATATGACGGTTCAGGAGAACAACGTCCAGGTCCTTTTGCTATCTTCCTAAAGGAATGTGGAATCGTCCCACAGTACACTATGCCGGGAACGCCTAGCATGAACGGTGTAGCTGAAAGACGAAACAGAACTCTAAAGGATATGGTGAGGAGTATGATTAGTCATTCCTCCTTACCAGAATCACTATGGGGAGAAGTATTAAAGACAACAGCTTATATTCTCAACAGGGTACCAACTAAAGCAGCTGCCAAAACACCTTTTGAGCTTTGGACTGGGCGAAAGCCAAGTTTAAAGCACTTTCACATTTGGGGGTGTCTAGCTGAGGCTAGGTGTCACGCCTCGAGAGTATGCCATGTCGAAAAGTAAACGGACGACATCTCCCCTGTACGTGGCAACATATCGGGTTAATACAAGGCCCGTAGGCCCACAACAACAATATGATATAAAGATATCAACATACCAATTATACTAAACACAGCGGAAACAATACAAACAGATAAACAAGATACAAAGACCAACTGTGCACTCCGGAGTGACTTGACACGACAAGAATTGTAACGACTCGGCCCCTATTGGCGGAATTCGGTGACCCCTATTGGTCGACGACCATCGCCCCTGTTGGCCTGTCGTTACTCACCTGGTCTTCCCACCCCTGGAAGTGGGTTTTTGCCTTCCCCAGGATTCGAACTCTAGATCTCCAGGCTAAGTACTAAAGTTTATGAATCCTGGTATGATCAAGTGATCACTTGGTTACCAGGATTCATAAACTTTAGTACTTAGCCTGGAGGTCTAGAGTTCAACTCGGGAAGGCAAAACCCACTTCGAGTGGGAAGGTGAGTAACGACAGCCAGCGGCGACAGTAATCGACCAATAAGGGTCAATTCGCCAATAGGGCCGGTCGATATTAAAGGTGTCTTTTATTGTAGCGACACAGCCTATTGGCGGCGACTGTTGGTCGACGCAGTCGCGCCTGTTGGCTCGTCGTTACTCACAGTCTTCCACGGAAGTAGGTTTTGCCTTCCCGAGATTGAACTCTAGACCTCGGGCTAAGTACTAAAGTTTATGAATCACGGTAACAAGTGATCACTTGATCACGGTTGCCAGATTCATAAACTTTAGTACTTAGCCCGAGGTCTAGAGTTCAATCCTAGAGAAGGCAAAACCCACTTCGTGGTGGAAGACCGAGTGAGTAACGACAGGCCAACAGGCGACTACGTCGACCAATAGGGTCATCGAATCGCCAATAGGGCCGGTCGTTACATTAAAAGGCGCTTTTTATTATAACGATCTGGCCCCTATTGGCGGAATTGGCGGCCCTATTGTCGTCCAGTCGCCTGATGGCTCGTCGTTACTCACTGGACTTCCCACCGAAGTGGGTTTTTGCCTTCCCCAGGATTCGAACTCTAGACCTCCAGGCTAAGTACTAAAGTTTATGAATCCTGGTAACCAAGTGATCCTAGGGGTGGAAAGTCCAGGTGAGTAACGACGAGCCAACAGGGGCGATGGTCGTCGACCAATAGGGGTCACCGAATTCCGCCAATAGGGGCCAGGTCGTTACAATAATGATAACAGAAATCAAATCGAAGACCAAATATATACAACACATCCGTATGTTGCAAATACGGAAACAATACAAACTAAAACCCAAAACAACAATATGGAATACATCAATCCACAAGAATACAACAAAGCGTAAATACACCTTCATCCGTTCGTCCGGTGTGAGATGGGATCAACTGGCAGAGCTCCGAATGTCCAAGGAATCTTCTACCTGTTATCTTGGCGATAGGAAGCCTAGGGTCCCGGGGTGGTGAGTATAAACTCAGGGGTAATATATAGAAAGTGCATGAACATATAGGGTAAAGAAATCTACAAGTATACATATGAAGATCTACAGGTATACAGCATGAGTCCAATAGACATACAGTCCTATCCAACTCTAATAACAAGTAACTACAGTATAGTCATACTCAATGTATATACTAAACTGATCAACTGAACATGAAGTAATGTACCAACGTACCTGACGGTCCGCAACACCATAAGCTATATCATCCTGAACAAATTTACAATAACATAACCCATATAACATACTAAGTCAATCCCATACCTGACCAATACGCCAACATATGAACAGTATATGATCACCTGTAATAACAACTCGGTCCGTACCACACAATGACATGATGCTAATCAAATGCATATAACAGTCTGAATCAACGCATGTATCATGCTCAACACATAGCAGTATATAAAATGCAGATGACATGTATCATGATGAACAACCATATGCAGCAATCATAGTTCAATCAAATGCAGCATCTCACAGGCATATGTAAAACATATATCAAATACATGCATACATATATATCAGCAATGCATATGCATGGTCATGTCTGCGCACCCAACTCACTACCACGACCCCAGTGTAGCCTAGGTGGCACGACATGACAACTATCCCGACTCCAGCCGCCACCACTCTCGAGTGACCGAGTTGGGTAGTATGAAATAGTAGCTACCCGCCATAGAGCTATATGCTACTCACATGGGGGTCCCTGCTGCTAGTTGCTCCGTCCCTACCCATGAGTAGACGAGCACCGCACCCAGGACAACTGCACATCACACGACCACCGTCTATAGTGGGTGAGTGCGCTAACTACCACTCCGCACAGTGGCCAAGTGCGCATCTCCAGCTACCACCATCCATAGTGGCCGAGAACGACACGCACAACAATGCTCTGCCCTCAACTGTCACGCCCCGAGGTAGACTCTGTCTGGCCAACGGATGGCACCCCCTTATGACAATTCCAATACGGTACAAAGTCGCATCCAGTATAACACATATCGAAAATGTATAACAACACAGTAAAACGTACATCATCAATAGCGGAAGCCAACACATGGAAATACAAACTCGTTAACATAAGTACATCGGTATATCCATCCATACTAGAATAAAATCCATACTGAATATCAAAAGAGAACATACAGCATGATCTCCAAAACAATAAAAGTCCATATAAGGTACATGCGATGGGAAACAAAAACCCTCGGAAAAACGGCGAGATGGGATCAGGTGGCAATGCTCCGAGTCCATGCCGAAGTCTTCTATCTACTACCTGGGTGACAGGAAACCCAGGGTCCAGGGTGGTGAGTATAAAACTCAGGGGTAATATATAGAAGTGCATGAATAACATACAGGGTAAAGAGATCTACAGGTATACATGTGAAGATCTACAGGTATGCAACATGAGTCCGACAGACATACAGTACTAAGCATAGAAATCAGTAATCACATATATGTCCTACTCATAGCATAAACTGAACTGATCAACTGACATAAAGTAATGCACATACCTGACGGTCTGTCCTCCATATGATCTATAACATCCTGAACAGGTATATCATGACATAATCCAAATAGTACACACTCATACTCAACACATGCACCGCAGTATATAAAATATGCAAAAAGGCATGTAGCACGATGTACAATCATATGCAGCAATCAAATGCAACATCTCACAGGCATATGTAAAACATATATCAAATACATGCATACATATATATCAGCAATGCATATGCATGGTCACTGCTCATGGACCATCCCAACCACGACCCCAGAGTGGCCAGGGTGGCACGACAAATGACAACTAGCCCGACTCTAGCTACCACTACTCTCGAGTGGCCGAGTTGGGTAGTATGAATGAGTAGTATATAAGCGTAAAGAGCTAACTACTCCTAGGGGTCCCTGCTGCAAGCCACGCTGTCCCTACCCATGAGTAGACAATCGCCGCACACAGGACAAACTGCACGTCACACAACCACCGTCTATAGTGGGCGAGTGCTAGCACCACTTTGCTCAGTGGCGGTCGATCTCCGGCTACCAGTATACAATAGTGGTTGAGCGCGGCAGACATCTAATGCTCGCCCTCAACCTCAAGTACTACTACCCCGAGTGGCGGGGAGGCGGGATGATGACCGTCTCATCCATAAGGGAGACTCCACAAGATGCATGCAATGTAATGATGCATAGTTCACGCACAAATCCTTGCAACACTCCCTAACTCACGGGGGACCTAGTCAACTAAAAGTCAACCATGCAAGGATGACTAATCCGTAATCACTACCTATTTACCTATGTACAGATAAATAGATCCGTCAAAATAACCTACTAATATGTGTACGGTACAACGACCAACCTCGTAACTTGGACTCATCACCTAACCTAGTGATGCAACCCAGTAATCCAGATCTGAGGTCATAAAGATAACCCTAACCACAGGTATTTACTGAACCTCTATTAGCTAACACATAATAGGGTTTTACAGTTTCTATCCATGCTAGATAATCAATGACATAATAGAGTATATATCTCAAGGTCAAAGACAGGACAAGCATATGATTTAATAAGAGTGGATTTAAGGTAAACAGGTATAAACATACATACAATATCATGCACTAGAATTGATCAAACTACTGACTGTAGATATTACCCACCGATACGGCTCAGATAATCCTCACGACGGGCCTCGCCCGTATCCCAAACCTGCACATAATAACAAATTAGAATTAAGCATAAAGCTTCAATAATAATACGAATAAAATACTAACTCATTTATATTCGTATTCTTTTCCCAAAGACATTATAACCACCTCCTAAGCTTATACATCATAACCCATACGATCCAAACACTAAAATCTCCAAATCCCTTACCGTAATCACAGATTAATCCCAATCATTTCATACCTCAACAACACTATAAGCACATTGTGATCACAAACACACCCGTATCAACCAATTCCCGGGATCACAACAGCACACAGATCATCATATACATACCGAAATCACCACAACTCATCCATCTCTGATTTCCTCCGGTAGTTCACTCCAGCTCAACTTCTGCCCACCGAAAGAGCTCCAAATCAACCGCATCGACAACCAATTTCATAATAACAGAACACCCAAATCCACTCCGAATCAGATCCTACCACTCCAATCACAGCCTTATCAACCATCAGTAAACATCCAACCCCACAGTTCCGATTCCCTAATCCATAGCATAATCAACATCCATAAACCAGCCAATCAAGATCGAACAATACACGGTAATAAAACTTACTGTTCTAGACTGCCGGATTTCTACGCTTCCTACTGGAAATCCAGCCCAATCCCAAGCTCGCAATCCACCCAAAATCCCCTTACTCGCCCTCGACACGGCGAAGATCGGAGCTCGATCTCTAGCTTCATGCAGACGCGACACCAATTTTTCCTCTTGGCTGCTCACCGAAGCAAACCCAACTCCGATCACTGTCCAAACACTGAGCTGGGCTAAAATCGAAAGTCGTAGCTAGCAGCAAACCTTAACTCGACAGGGAAAAACAACAATCGATACCTACCTTCAATGGCAGCTCGCTGCCGCGACGACGACGCTACCGCTCACCGGCGTCGCCGCGTTTTTCCTGGGCCGAGAACCCTTCGATCCCTGTCGGAGATCAACCTAGTGGTGGCGCCGTCGAGCTGCTCGCGTCGGACGCCGATGAACGGAGATCGACGATGCGATCGCGTGGAGCAGAGCAATGACGAAGAAGAAATTGGGGGTCGCGGTGAAAATAAGACGATCCTTCGTTCGCACTTTTTAATACCGTTCCATTGATCCGTTAACCCACCAACCCAAACCCAACTGATTAGGTTCAAATAAGCCCCATTTCCACAATTTCGACCCACCATTACATTTACCCATTTCCAAATTCAAATTATTACCAGCCCGGGCCAGTTCAAATTTATCTCAAATTTCACTATTTAAGCCTAATTAATCCCCTAATTAATCCTAATTAATTAACGAGTTAATTAATATTTTTTTTCCGTATTCTACATTCTCCCCCACTTAATAAAATTTGGTCCCCAAATTTCCGTACTTATATACAGTAATCAACATAAGAAATTTCTTGAATTACTACATACCTCACGTGAACAGGTGAGGGTATCGAGCTCGGATGATATCCTCCAGCTCCCATGTAGCCTCCTCATCGCAGGATGATCTTTGCCATCCAACCTTTACCAGGCGGATGTTTTTGTTCCGTAACTGACGCTCTTTGCGATCAAGAATCCGCACAGGAACCTCCTCATATGTCGCGTTAGGCTGGAGTGGAACCGACACTTCTGTCAGAACATGATCCGGATGCGGTACGTATTTCCTCAGCATAGACACATGGAATACGTTATGGACGCTCGAAAGCGTCGGAGGTAGAGCCAGCCGGTATGCTACACCTCCAATCCGCTCCAATATCTCGAATGGTCCAATGTAGCGTGGTGCTAATTTTCCTTTAATTCCGAATCTCTTGACTCCTTTCGTAGGCGATACACGTAGGAACACATGATCCCCTATAGAAAACTCCAGAGGTCTTCGCCTCCGATCCGCATAACTTTTCTGTCTGTCCTGAGCCTCTGACAATCGTCGTCTGATAACACGAACTAACTCTGCATCGTGCTGAATACTCTGAGGGCCCAATAACTGTCGCTCCCCAACATCCTCCCACAATACTGGAGATCTGCAGGGTCGATGCAAAGCCTCAAAGGGAGCCATCCGAATGGAAGAGTGATAGCTATTATTATACGCGAACTCCACCAAGTGAACGTGATCCTCCCAGCTGCCTCCGAAATCCATGACGCAAGATCTCAATAAGTCCTCCAAAGTTCAATAGTACGCCCGATCGCCCATCCGCTCATGGTGAAATGCGATCGAGACGGCTCGCTGCCCATAGCATGTCAAGACTCGCCAGATCGAAGTAAAACGCGGATCTCGCCGATATGATACTCAAGGGTACTCCGTCGACAATCTCTACAAGATAGCTCAAATTAGTCGATCCAATGCATGTGTCTCACGAATCGGAAGGAAATGAGCGGATTTGGTTAACCTATCCACAATCACCCAAATCGCATCATGTCCTTTACGGGTTCTGGGCAACCCCGTAACAAAATCCATCGTAATATGTTCCCACTTCCATTCCAAATTGGGATTCTTCAGAGCAATCCGGCGGGTTTCGATGTTCACCCTTTACTGGCCGCATCAAACATCGAGCGACGAAATCCGCAATATCCTCTTCATACCGCCCCACCAATAGAACGCCTCAAATCTCGATACATCCGTACCGCCAGATGTATAGCAAATCTCGAGTGATGTGCCTCCGTAATAACTCTTCCTTAATGTGTGTCCGAACACATAATCTCCTCGAATCGGAGGACTCTCACACGAAAATCCTGCTGCCCCGAATCCAGAGTGCCGTGCATAAGAATCGCAGATGCCGATCACTAGCTTCAGGCCTCCTTGATCCTCTCAATAATATCGATCGGGCAACCATAGATACCAATATCCTCGGATGTTTGACCGCTCGCATAACCCCAACTCGAGAACTGCCGAACAAGATCACCATCGCGATCAAATGACTAGCCGTAATCCCACGGGACTTCTCGCCGGTGCATCCGCTATAACGTTAGCTTTACCCGGATGATAATCTTGAATGGTGTAATCATAATCCTTTAGGTATTCCATCCATCGTCTCTGTCTAAGATTCAATTCTTTCTGAGCGAAAAGGTATTTCAAACTCTTATGGTCCGTATAGATCTCAAAAGTAAGCCCATACAGATAATGTCTCCATATCTTTAGCACAAAAATGATGGCTGCTAACTCCAGATCGTGTACCGGATAATTCCTCTCATGATCCTTAAGCCGACGGAGGCATAGGATACACGGCGAATCGCATCAAACCGCCCTAATCTCGAAAGAAGCATCGATACGCATCATCCCATCGCAAGAAGACGGAATCACCAATACCGGTGCAGAAACTAGACGCTGCTTAAGCTCCTGAAAGCTGGACTCACACGCTCGATTAGCAAACTTGACCCTTTCCGGTCAAGCGAGTAAGTGGGTGGCTATACGGAAAATCCTCCACAAATATACGGTAATATCCGCCAATCCAAGAAAACTACGGACTTCCCGAATCGACTTTCGTAAGCTCCTAATCGTAATCGCCCGATTTTCGGGGATCAATCAAATACCTGCTAGATACCACATGTCCAAGAAATCCCACAAGATAACCGAAAGCGACTTACTAAATTTGGCATATAAATGCTCGCCGCAATGTCTCCAATACAATCCGAAGATGGTGCTCATGCTCCTCCTCAGAACGAGAATATATCAAGATATCATCTATGAATACAATGACAAACTGATCTAAGTACCTCAAGAATACCCAGTTCATCAAATCCATAAATGCAGCTGGAGCATTAGTAAGACCAAATGGCATCACTAGAAACTCGTAATGTCCATAACGCCGCGCGAACGCCTCCGAACATCCTCGCCTCTTACCTCACCGATGATAACCTGATCGCAGATCAATCTTGGAATACACGCAAGTATCCTTGAGCTGATCAAACAAATCCTCTATCCTCGGCAGTGGATATTTGTTCTTAACGGTTACTACATTAAGTTGTCGGTAATCAATACATAACCGCAGAGATCCATCTTTCTTTTTAACAAACAGCACCGGAGCTCCCCAAGGTGACACACTAGGACGAACAAAACCCCTATCCAATAACTCTTGCAGCTGTATCTTTAACTCACTTAACTCTTTCTGGTGCCATCCCAGATGGAGCCTTGACACCGGCAGTGATTCCCGGAATCACCTCTATCGCAATTCCACGTGCCTCTGGTGGCAAGCCCTAAGTTCCTCCGAAATACATCCGACACTCACGAACTACTCGACGGGGAAGAGGTGGTATCTCCTCACTCTCCACTTTAACCAAAGAGAATAAGTAACCCCGACAACCATGCGATAATAATCTCCGAGCCCAAGTGCGTATATAACGGACACTCCATCATCCCGTACCCACGAATTCCCATGCAGCCGATCCGGTGGTCAAGGTCACTACTCTCGCTCTACTATCCACTTTAGCACAATATTTAGCCAACAAATCCATTCCGAGTATGATATCGAATTCCACCATCTCTAGCACCTGAAGGTCCACCGTAAGTATATGTCCCTCGAAATCCAACGAACAACCCTTGATTACTTGATGACTGGTCAAAACCTCGCCTGATGGTAATGATACCGCTAATCCACAAGAACGAATCATAGGGATTCTCCCAATTTTTCTCAGAAATATACTAGAAATAAAGGAATGCGAGCTACCAGTATCAATCAATGTATCGCCAGTATAGAATAAACCAAAATCATACCCCGAATGATCGATCCTACTACTGAAAGGCCCTCTCGTAATGGCATAAACTCGCCCGGCCTTCCACATGCGACGGCCAGCGCCCGTATATAATAGTAGAATGCCTCCACCGATGGATCTGGTCCGCGATGATGTCGCCGAGGTCGACTCGCAGTATAATATATCCCCGAGAGCCACGAGATATCGCAGTAGGTGGTCCTAATAATAACTCTCCGAGCCGGGTATAATGAAATCGCACGCATCCCTAAGAATCACTCCCATGTATATGATATATCCGAGCCAGTAGGAGGGGTGGTCGCCTCGACCATGCATCCGCGGCCCCAGGTGCCGACTACCGATGATGCCGACGATCTCTTTCCCTTGCCGGAATTTTCAACCTTCCACCGAGGCCTTCTCAGAGTACACTCGACTAGTATGCCCCGGATGCTCATAGAATAACAAACATCTCGATCCTATGATTTTGACCCACATCTACGATCTAGTCATGTATCCACTTACGGCTTCTTCCGAGAACCGCCAGATCGCCCGTGCGGTCGCTTCCCTTTCTGCCTCTAGATGATCCCTCTCAAGTACCACGAGAAGCCCCACTCGATTCTCGCTTCTTCTCGAGTCTCGTGGTCGATCCTCGCCTGCTTTCCGCCTCGACATCCGCTTCTCCACCTCCTTCTCCTTTGCAATTTGTCGAGAAGTCATCTCACAGACAGAGCCCTATCCAGGCCTCTCCTGCACGAGTTAATGGAGGATCCGCATTCTACTCAATATAGGCCGCCAAACCTCGTGAATTGTAAGAACATCCCCTCATCCGTGCTACCAGACGCGACAGACTCGCTAATCGAGTAAACTCGCATTGTATTCCATAACCGATCGATCCTCGCTTAAGGCTTAAGAACTCCGACGGCGGTCAGAGAGAACGCAGAAGGAAAATACGCTTCCGTAATATATCTCGAAAACCGCCTGTGATGTTCTCGCTTCTCCCATCAAGGTCTTCAGATTTTCCACCATGTAACCGCCGCTTCCCAAGATGATAAGCCGCTAGACCCACCTTCTCCTCATCGGTGCAACTCATGAACTCAAATGTATCCTCCAAATTGTCTAACCAAGTCCGTAATCCAGTGGATCGACTCGCTAATAGCGTGAATCGGCCTCGGTCGACCGCTTAACACCAGATACGTGCCTTGACTCACCCAACCGAACTGTGAGCGCGTAGTCAAGGGTACATCGTGCTCTTGAGGTTCAACCTCGTAGGAGACGCCGTGGCTCCTCCCGATCAACCTGCCCTCCTGAGTAGGTCGCTTAGAGGGTCGACCTCTCTTACGAGTCCGAACAGTGCCATAATATCGCTCTTTCACACTGCTGAACGACTTCCATATAAATATTTAACCGTAAAATATTAAGTGTTAAGATTTCTTACTGACAACTTGAGCTCATGCCTCGCTAATCCCATCTTACCAAAATCGAAATCAAAAATCAAATCAAAAGCGATTTCCGAGGTCCCAAATCCAAGCAAAACATTATTGCATAGCATACATGACCTAGAGCTCGATGCAATTAAAATTGTCACGCCCGAGGTAGACTCGTCGCCAGCAGACGACATCCCTTATGACAATTCCAATACTGACAAAGTCGCAACAAGATTATAACACATATCGAAAATGTATAACAACACAGTAAAACGTACATCATCAATAGCGGAAGCCAACACATGGAAATACAAACTCGTTAACATAAGTACATTGGTATATCCATCCATACTAGAATAAAATCCATACTGAATATCAAAAGAGAACATACAGCATGATCTCCAAAACAATAAAAGTCCATATAAGGTACATGCGATGGGAAACAAAAACCCTCGGAAAAACGGCGAGATGGGATCAGGTGGCAATGCTCCGAGTCCATGCCGAAGTCTTCTATCTACTACCTGGGTGACAGGAAACCCAGGGTCCAGGGTGGTGAGTATAAAACTCAGGGGTAATATATAGAAGTGCATGAATAACATACAGGGTAAAGAGATCTACAGGTATACATGTGAAGATCTACAGGTATGCAACATGAGTCCGACAGACATACAGTACTAAGCATAGAAATCAGTAATCACATATATGTCCTACTTATAGCATAAACTGAACTGATCAACTGACATAAAGTAATGCACATACCTGACGGTCTGTCCTCCATATGATCTATAACATCCTGAACAGGTATATCATGACATAATCCAAATAGTACACACTCATACTCAACACATGCACCGCAGTATATAAAATATGCAAAAAGGCATGTAGCATGATGTACAATCATATGCAGCAATCAAATGCAGCATCTCACAGGCATATGTAAAACATATATCAAATACATGCATACATATATATCAGCAATGCATATGCATGGTCATCGTCATGACTGACCCAACCACGACCCCAGAGTGGCCAGGGTGGCACGACAAATGACAACTAACCCGACTCTAGCTACCACTACTCTCGAGTGGCCGAGTTGGGTAGTATGACTGAGTAGCGTATAAGCGTAAAGAGCTAACTACTCCTAGGGGTCCCTGCTGCAAGCCACGCTGTCCCTACCCATGAGTAGACAATCGCCGCACACAGGACAAACTGCACGTCACACAACCACCGTCTATAGTGGGCGAGTGCTAGCACCACTTTGCTCAGTGGCCAGGTGCGCATCTCCAGCTACCACCGTATACAATAGTGGTCGAGCGTGGCACATCTAATGCTCTGCCCTCAACCCTGCTACCACTACCCCGAGTGGCCGGGGAGGCAGGATGACTGATGACCCGTCTCATCCATAAGGGAGACCCAGTCGTCAGCATGCATGCAATGTAATGATGCATAGTTCACGCACAAATCCTTGCAACACTCCCTAACTCACGGGGGACCTAGTCAACTAAAAGTCAACCATGCAAGGACAACTAATCCGTAATCACTACCTATTTACCTATGTACAGATAAATAGATCCGTCAAAATAACCTACTAATATGTGTATGGTACAACGACCAACCTCGTAACTTGGACTCATCACCTAACCTAGTGATGCAACCCAGTAATCCAGATCTGAGGTCATAAAGATAACCCTAACCACAGGTATTTACTGAACCTCTATTAGCTAACACATAATAGGGTTTTACAGTTTCTATCCATGCTAGATAATCAATGACATAATAGAGTATATATCTCAAGGTCAAAGATAGGACAAGCATATGATTTAATAAGAGTGGATTTAAGGTAAACAAGTATAAACATACATACAATATCATGCACTAGAATTGATCAAACTGGACTGTAGATATTACTCACGACACGGCTCAGATAATCCTCACGCGGCCCGCCGTATCCCAAACCTGCACATAATAACAAATTAGAATTAAGCATAAAGCTCCAATAATAATACGAATAAAATACTAACTCATTTATATTCGTATTCTTTTCCCAAAGACATTATAACCACCTCCTAAGCTTATACATCATAACCCATACGATCCAAACACTAAAATCTCCAAATCCATTACCGTAATCACAGATTAATCCCAATCATTTCATACCTCAACAACACTATAAGCACACTGTGATCACAAACACACCCGTATCAACCAATTCCCGGGATCACAACAGCACACAGATCATCATATACATACCGAAATCACCACAACTCATCCATCTCCGATTTCCTCCGGCAGTTCACTCCGGCTCAACTTCTGCCCACCGAAAGAGCTCCAAATCAACCGCATCGACAACCAATTTCATAATAACAGAACACCCAAATCCACTCCGAATCAGATCCTACCACTCCAATCACAGCCTTATCAACCAATTACCGTAAACATCCAACCCCACAGTTCCGATTCCCTAATCCATAGCATAATCAACATCCATAAACCAGCCAATCAAGATCGAACAATACACGGTAATAAAACTTACCAGTTCTAGACTTCTGTCGGATTTCGGCTGCTCCCGCTGGAAATCCCAGTTCCAATCCCGAGCTCTGCAATCCACCCAAAATCCCCCTTACTCGTCCCCTCGACACGCGAAGATCGAGCTCGATCTCTAGCCCGGCTACAGACGCGACGACTTTTCCTCTTGGTCGCCACCAAGCAAACCCAACTCCGATCACTGCCCAAACACTGAGCTGGGCTAAAATCGAAAGTCGTAGCTAGCAGCAAACCTTAACTCGACAGGGAAAAACAACAATCGATACCTACCGGAAGTGTCGCCGCGGTTTTTCCCAGCCGAGAACCCTTCGATCCCTGTCGGAGATCAGCCTAGTGGTGGCGCCGTCGAGCTGCTCGCGCCGGACGCCGATGAACGGAGATCGACGATGCGATCGCGCGGAGCAGAGCGATGACGAAGAAGAAATTGGGGATCGCGGTGAAAATAAGACGATCCTTCGTTCGGCACCCTTTTTAATAGTCGTTCCATTGATCCGGTTAACCCAGCTCAACCCAAACCCAATCTGATTAGGTTCATCCCAAGCCCCATTTCCAACCCAAATTTATCTCAAATTACACTATTTGCTTCCTAATTAATCCCCTAATTAATCCTAATTAATTAACGAGTTAATTAATATATTTTTTTTCCGTATTCTACATCAACCCTACAACCACTACCCTGAGTGACCGGGGAGGCAGGATGACTGACGACTCGTCTCAACCACAAGGGAGACCCAGTCAACAGCATGCATGCAAATGTAATGATACATAGATCCACACAAGTATCCTCGCAACCCTCCCTATCTCACGGGGAGTCCTGGTCAACAAAAAGTCAACTTTGCAAGGACTACAATCTACAAGACTCTCTCTATCGTACAAAGAGTCATACTCATCTGACAGTCAACCACGCTAAGACCTCTAGTCAGTAGCGAGATACTATCGACCCTCCCTATAACCATACACAGATATACGATCCATAATGGATATACAATCATGCTAGGACCTCTAGTCCGTAACCACATACTGACAACCACACACCTTTACCTATGCACGGACAACTAGATCCACCATAGATGCACAACTAACATATGTACGATACAACAATCAACTTCATAACCCAAACCATCACCTAACCCTAGTGATGTAATACAGTAATCAAATCTGAGGTCACAAGGATAATCCTAACCACCTGTATTTACTGAACATCCATCGGCTAACACATAATAGGGTTTATAGTTCCTATCCGTGCTAGATAATCAATGAAGTAACAGAGTATACATCTCAAAGGTCAAGGCAGTACAAGCATATGATTAAATAAGAGTGGATTTAAGGTAAACATGTATAAACATAAATCCAAGATCATGCACTAGAATTTGATCAAAACTACCGGACCAGGTAGATATTACCCACCTGATATGTGAAACACCAACTATCTTCGCGTCCGAGAATCTATCTCAAATCAAGATCCTGAAATCAATAGGATACAATTAAGTACCATCATCAATATGTAGGAATAGGAATTTTAACTAAATCCCCAAATCCCAAATCTTACCAATTGAACAACCCAACTAGAAGTTTACACTAGTTCATAACCACAATAAATTATAGCTCTAACAAGATCCTTACCCGAACTACTACTCCTTGAACTTACCATCTAAGAAACAACAAAAATGAAGGAGGAACTACTCACAAGACAATCCACAGAACACGTTCATCCAACTTCTACCATCCCGTTCACAGCTTCATAATAGCCTCAACAGAGCACATTCCAGATCAACCCTGCCACAACCAATTCACCGTATTAATCATAAATATACTAATCAAAACTTACCTTACCTTGCCAATTCAAATCCAGCTTCCCAGCTCAACTCCGATCACCATAGTTGCTCTACAGCCACCATCTATTTCCTCCCTCAAACCTCTTCTATACCAATCGTAGCCGTCGGCCCGATCAACCGAACACTATGGCAGAGGGCTTAGCTGGACCGACAACGTTATCAATATGCTCGCACGAAGAACCGCTGAGACCTCGGAAACAAAGGATCATCTGGGGGCAACGACGTCGCCGATCAGCAATGCCGACCGCTGGCACAACGACATCCATCGGTTGCTCTGGCGACGATCAGGCAGAGAAGATCACCATCCGGCAGAACAGAGTGGAGCTGGCTCGATGGCTACGGTGATCGTCCTATGCGCCGAAACAACTCGATGGCTGGCACAGCTCACTGCCGTCGAGGTCAGGAGGGAGAGGCGTCGACGATGGAGCACCGAGGAGAAGAAATCGTCGGCAGCAACTGCGGGTCGGAAGAGACGAGAAGCGAGGAAGAAGCAGGAATCACGATTGAAACCTAACCCTAACCGCAATACCTGAAACGACAGCCTATTGCCACGACGACAACATCATCGGTCCACCGACGGAATCGCCGAGATCCCCAAGCAAGAAACCCCTTGTTCCTCGACCGAAGCTCAGCCCAGTGGCGGCGCCATCGAGCTATTTCTCACCGAGACGCCGACGAGCTGGGATTCCGACGACGGGAGAAGCGCTGGCACGAAGAAATCGCGAGCGAGGAGAAAGAGGAAATAGATCGCGATGGAAGAAGCCGGAAATCGTGATCTGGAAGATTTAAAGGTGGTTCGGCGGTTTAGTCCACATCAACCGGTTCAAGCCCAACCGAACCCAAGTTAAGCCCAATTAATTCAGCCCAATGGGTTCAGCCCAATGGGCTCAGCTCAATTTCAAGCCCATTTCCAGCCCAATTGATTCAGCCCATTAGATTCAGCTCATTAGCTTCAGCCCAATGGATTCAGCCTAATTTCAAACCCATTTCCAACCCAATTAACCCACTAATTAAATCTAAATTAATTAAAGGGGTTAATCTTTTTTTTTTCGTATTTTACACTAGGCCTTATAGGCCAAATGAAAAGAAACTTGACTCCAAAATAGAGTAGCTACTTTATTGGTTATTCTGAAAAATCCAGGGGTTTCAAGTTTTATGATCCCACTAAAAGGTCTATTTTTGAGACGAGAAATGCGGTATTCTTTGAGGATGTTGAGTTTGGGGGGAGAAATAAGATTAGAGACATTATCTTTGAGGAGGAGTCGGTTTCAACGCCGACCACTGCCCTTGATAATGTGTAGGTTTTCATTCCTGTCATTAATCAAGAAACAGATCCGGTACCTCAACAGGATAATATACATGAAAATATTGAACAACTCCCACTTCAGGATGAACAAACTCGACAACCTCAAGAACTAATGCTATTAAGGAAATCCACGAGACTGAGGAGAAATGCTATTCCGGATGATTATGTAGTGTTTCTTCAAGAAAATGTGGAAAACAATGGTTTGATAGAAGATGATCCTATTGACTTCTATCAAGCCATGCAGGGAACAAACTCTCAAAAGTGGATTGAAACTATGAACGAAGAGTATAAATCAATGCAAGACAATCAAGTTTGGGATCTTGTCTCATTACCTGCAGGTGCGAAGCCCATTGGTTGTAAATGTATATTTAAAACCAAGAGGGACTCGAAAGGTAATGTGGAAAGATATAAGGCCCGTCTTGTAGCTAAAGGTTTTACTCAACGTGAAGGCATTGATTTTAAAGAGACTTTCTCTCCGGTTTCTACGAAAGACTCTTTTAGGATAATAATGGCTTTAGTTGCACATTTTGACCTTGAGTTACATCAGATGGATGTAAAGACAGCGTTTCTCAATGGAGACATTGATGAGACAATTTATATGGTGCAACCAAACAACTTTGTATTTGGAGACCCAAAGACTATGGTTTGCAAATTAAAGAAATCCATCTATGGGCTCAAGCAGACTTCCCGTCAGTGGTACTACAAAATTCACCAAGAAGTTGTCTCGTTCGGTTTTGAGATAAATTTTGTTGATGATTGTGTGTATCACAAGTTCAGTGGGAGTAAATGTATATTTTTAGTGTTGTATGTCGATGACATACTGCTTGCCACCAATGATTCAGGATTGTTGCACGACACCAAGAGCTTTCTTTCAAAGAGATTTGAAATGAAAGATCTTGGGGAAGCCTCTTTTGTTCTGGGAATCAAGATACACCGAGATCGTTCTCAGGGCATTCTTGGGTTATCACAAAAGGGCTATATAGAAAAAGTGTTGCAAAGGTTTGGCATGCATAATTGCAAACCAGGAGATTCCCCTGTGGCTAAGGGAGACAGGTTCAGTCTCAGTCAGTGCCCTAAAAATTATCTTGAGGTTAAGGAAATGCAAAAGATTCCATATGCTTCGGCTATTGGAAGTCTGATGTATGCTCAAGTTTGCACAAGACCTGACATAGCGTTTATTGTTGGTATGTTGGGCAGATATTTAAGTAACCCTGGTATGGATCACTGGAAAGCAGTCAAACGGGTTATGAGGTACCTACAGAGGACTAAGGATTACATGCTCACATATAGGAAATCAGATCAGTTGGAGATCATAGGGTATTCTGATTCTGATTTCGCTGGATGCCAAGATAGTAGGAGATCCACTTCAGGCTACATTTTTCTGTTGGTTGGGGGAGATGTTTCATGGAGAAGTGCTAAGCAGACACTAGTAGCACCTTCTACCACGGCAGCAGAATTTGTAGCATGTTATGAGGCATCCAATCAAGGAATATGGCTACGAAACTTTGTCACTGGGCTGCACATAATTGGAGGTATTAAAAGACCACTAAAGTTATATTGTGACAATAACTCAGCGGTGTTATATTCCAATAACAACAGGAGTTCTACTAAGTCAAAGCACATTGACATAAAGTTCCTGGTTGTGAAGGAAAGAGTACAGAGTGGACAGATTGCGATAGAGCATATAGGGACAGACTTAATGATAGCGGATCCGCTGACTAAAGGATTACCACCCAAGGTCTTTCATGAGCATACTGCACATATGGGTGTTGTATTGTTTCAGGATTCTTTGGTTTAGTGGGAGTCTGTATATGTTTTTTTTTCTATTGCTCTATATTATGTTATGGACACATTCATTGTGTAATTTGGATATTTCTGTACAGATATAAAGTATTCAATTTTATTCCACCCTGTTATATATGATTGTGGTTGATCTCACTAAGGAATAAGGTTGGACCAGTTGGAAATAGACATGTACAGATCACATTGCATGCAATTTCCATGCTATACACCCATGATTGATCTATGTCGTTTGATTGTATTGGTATATGTGATTATTGATGGGTTTAGTCACACTTAAAGCGATGAAAATCTCTTTAGTCCTATATCAGTACAATTAATGGACGAGATTGTTTAAGGGATATCCTTATTTGTGACAGCAAAATTTGAGCTCATAAGGTAATGCACATTTATCCGATGATATTTGTAGTCCAAGTGGGAGATTGTTGGAAAAATCCAACGTTTGGACTTACATATGTTAAAATTAAATGTGCGTAGCTATCTTTTGGTAGTCCAATTAAAGTGATCTGCTAAGATTTAAAGTTTGGACTAAAATAGGATATTAAATTATCATGGAATTGATGTATAGATACCATAAAGTAATTTTCAATTTGTTGAGGGACCAAATTGAAAATAAAGCATTTATTTTATTAAATGGGGTTATGGTCCCCAAACGACGGTTATATTCGAGGCTTTCTGTATTCTCTCTACAGAACGAAGAAAGAAAAAAAGAGGAGAGAACCGAATGTTTGGAAAATCATATACCAGGTGATTCAGATTCAATTTATGGATTCAGGTACGCTTCCGTGTTTTAGTTTTCTTTTCGATTCTCGATTTATCATGCTAGAGATATAATTGGATTCAAATTATGAAGTTCTTGAGGATTAAAAGCATGTGTTTTTTGTGATTTTGAATCCCGACAATGCCACCTTATATTATCCACGCCAAGCCAACATCTATACACTCAATCTCATCAAGCCATGAGTACTTTAAGCTCCACGTGTGTTTTTACATGTCCATGCATACTCAAACTCATACATCAAATAAAATAGGCAAAGTATAACTTAAATTCTTTATTTAAATATTAAAACTCAAGGTCACACCAGACCACTTGTGCACGATTGCACTAACAACATTAACTAGGAGTCGAGGGTATCAAACTACATGATTGCTTTCTAATTGTCTTTATTTTCACTGCATATTGATTGAATTAATTGAGCTAAACTTAATTATAACATGTATTTGTAAAGCTTAAATCTAAGAATATTTGTTATTCACCCTCTCTAATCAGTACTGACGGTCTCAATAATTAGTATCAGAGCGAGAAAGTTTTTCATCGAAGTAAGCACCAAAAAAGCACAACAAAATGATGGTTGGTTTGAACATTCATCCCCTAATATGTTTTGGTGCAATCGGTCCAGGTCATGATTGACCGGACTCGAGTTTGACTTGAGCGATATTTTGATGTTTGACAGTGAGTTGACTACATGGTTGACTTAGGGTTGACCATGTGTGGGGAGCCTATGTGTGTAGTCTTGGCATGGAAAATCCAAGCATAGGACTTGGTATTGATAAAATTCAAGCATGGAGCTTGGTGTTGGGAAAAGAAGTATGGGGCTTGGTGTTGGTAAGTCAAAGTGTGTAGCCTTGGCAATGGAAAGTCTTGAAGACTTGACAAGATCACTAGTCTCGTAAGCTCGGGGTCCTTGAGTCGGTAAAGGATGACATTGCGAAGTCGTGCGCTTGGTGTTACGAAGTCGTGAGCTTGGTGCATCCGAGGGACAGCCGGACGAGGAGCAAATGGAGTGAGGCCCAAGGGAAGAAGACTTCGAGGGCAAGAGACGCGAAGAATGACATTGCGAAGTTGTGCGCTTGGTGTATCCGAGGGACGTAGGCCGAGGGAAGAGAGCTTCAGTGGAGAAATCCATGAGAGGATGAAGTGGACTTGGCCAAGTGGCTAAGACGATTTGTCGGATGCTCAAACATGGTGTTTGAGATTTTATCCGACGGTCGGATGCTCAAACAAGTGTTTGTTTGAGGTTTTACCCGACAGCAGTCGACTGACATAGGTGTCGATTCGATTGATCCAAGTTGACTGATGATTGACTGGTGTTCGATCAGATTTTGTGGCCCGATAATGATCGATAAATGTCGGCCAATGACACGCTAAGGGACGATAGTCGACTAATGGAATTGTCGCAGGCACAAAATGCTCCGTAGCCGACTGGGCAGTCGAGTACGAGGAGATCAGTCGAATTGGTGAAGTCACCAGTCGACTGATGGGAGATCCATTGAGTTTTTCTAGTGTGGATCGAGTCGTTGTCTCACAATGACACTATTGGTAGTTGATTGGGGATTTTGGTAGTTGACTGTTGGGCGTGAAATCAGCTCGATGCAGGTTATAAATGAAGCTCGAGATGGAGGATTTCGCCAAGGTATTGTTGGTGCCTATAAGAATCACATATCTCCACAATAACATGATATTGTCCACTTTGAGCCTAAGCTCTCATAGTTTTGTTTTTAGATTCTACCCAAAAGGCCTCATACCAATGAAGATATCTTTTCATCTTATAAGCACATGATCTTTTCCATGTCTTACCAATGTGAGACTTTGATTGTATTCCCAATACTCCAACAATCCTCCTTCAAACGAAGGACCATATTGACCCCCCTCAAGCCTATCTATCCTCGAAGGACATCCTTTGCTTGATGTCCAATCCTCAACCCATCAGGACTTCCTACCAACTGTCTGGTCCTCCTGACCCAGCTAGCTTCCTGCCAGTTGTTCGGTCCTTCCGACCCAACTGGACTTCCTGCTTGGTGTCTGGTTCTCTTGATCCGGACATGGGAGCTCCACTTCCTTCGTTCAAGGTTCATGGTTTGACATGGACCATGACTATGATACCAATTGTTAGTGTCCATAAGATTCATATATCTCCATAATGGTATGATATTGTCCACTTTGGGCCTAAGCTCTCATGGTTTTATTTTTGAGCTTTACCCAAAAGGTCTCATACCAATGGAGATATCTTTTCATCTTATAAGCACATGATTTTTTCCATGTCTTACCAATATGAGACTTTGATTGTATTCCCAATACTCCAACAAGTTTTTGGGGAGATTTTAGAGAGTAATTGCTGCTGCATTCTAGTCCTTCAAGAACAATCCAAAGCAAGCAACAAGTAAGAGTTCAAAGCCATTTGTTGTAAAGTGTTATTTACGTATTTCATTTATAGTCTTTGTATTTGCTTGTACGTTTTGTATTACTTTGTAATTACTTGTGCGAAGTTTCTCCACCTCCGACTTGTAGTCGAGAAGGATCTTTGTTAGTGTCGTGCGCATAACTCGAGCTCGTTGAGCTCACCCCATGGAGTAGGAACCCTAAGGTTCTGAACCACGTATATCGTGTTGTATTTGTGCTTGTGTATCTTGTATTCGTATTTAATTACTATTATTTTCGTTGTGTATTAATGAATATTGTAGACAAGCACACGACGAACGAACAATTTCCATCATCTACACATCGAGGGCTATTCACCCCCTCTAGCCGACCACCAATCCTCCAATAAGTGGTATCAGAGCGAGGAGGTTGTCATCGGGCTCACTGCCGTGACAATCAATAAGATGGTCAGCATCAACCTTCAACCACCAAAATTCGAAGGGGATTTTCAATGGTGGAAAAGAAAAATGGAGGTATATCTCGAAACTGATTTTGATATAATGTTAATTTTAGAAAATGATTTCGAAATGCCTAGGGATAAAGAAAATAAGCCGATAGAGAAGTAAAGATGGACCAATGATCAAATTAAGGACTTCAAGATAAATATCAAGGTAATCAAGATGCTTAGTGATTTGATTCTAAAGAATATTTGGTCTAGACTAGAAAATTATAGGGATGCAAAGGAATTGTGGAATAAGGTGATAAAATTCCGTGAAAATTCTGAACCAACACAAGTAGAGGAGGAGGCCGAGGAAGAACATTCATCAACATTGAAGAATGTAGATGAATTGGAGGAAACCTCCACCTCTAGTATTGAGGGGGAGGAGAGGTCTTCCATTCCAGAGCAAGAACAAGAAGAAGCATCTACATCTGGGAGAAGTAAAGATCAAGAGGCTTCCACAACCTTAGGTAACTCAAGCATTGTAATTAAGAATAAAAATCACATTATATGCTTTGAGTGTAGGGTAGTCGGGCATTACAAGAGCAAATGACTAAAATTGGCTAAGGAGAAAGCACTGTTGGGTTTCCGGCACCGTGGCATGTGTGTGTTCGATCACGTTTCGCAAACATGAGCACAGCGAAAGCAATAAAAATAATAAATCTACATTTATTACAACACACACAACACACGCATGCATATTACAACAAGTGTAGACATAACCGTAAATTTAAATTTGCAATAAAAGGAAATTTATCTACGTTATACCTTTCGTATGACGTGTAGCGGGAACGGCATCAACCGGAACGATCCTCGCTAGAATCGTCTCTATCCGTATCCACGCCGAGTTCCTCGGGATGACTTCGCTAAGCCACGAGTTCGTCTTCATACGGGTTACTAGCCTCGTGTTGAAGACGACGTGATCGAGAGATGATCATGATTCGAATCCAAATTCGGATCCTAATACGAGTTCTCAAAACTCGCTTCTCCGGAGAGGTATTCGTCAACCAATTGACGAATCCTTCGTCCTCCACCTCAGAGGATTACCGGAGATCAAATCCCCGGTAAGTTAGCCACTTTCGGAGCTCTAACCGTCGTCCAAACGATGCTCCGACAAGAGGAGAACAAGCTGTCCAGAAAACTGGACAGCTTTGGTGGAGGTGATAGGCGCCGGCCAACCAAGGGAGATAGAGCTCACCTTGATGCCAAACTTGAAGGTGATCACCGGAGCACTAACCGGCAGCAGCTCGACACCGGCGAGGGGGAAGGAAGCAGCCTTCTGGACGCCGGTTGGAGGAGCAATGGGTGGTTGTTTAGGGTTGGCGCCGAGAGCTCCCTCAATGGGGTGGGCGGCAACCTTAGGGCAAGGGGTTTTTGGATTAGGGCTTAATTATCCCTTAAGCCCTCTTTTATAGAGAACTAATTCTCTTAATGGTTATTGGATCATAACCATTAGACCCGTTAACCCGATCCATTAAGATAAGTTAAAATAAACCAAACCATGATGGTTTATTTTAAGTTAAAATGAACCGAACCAACTTTTGGTTCATTCGTTTAAAATAAACCAAACCCTTTGGTTTATTCTCCTCCATTGGATTAGAACCAAACTATTTTGGTTCATCCATTACGATCCATTATGTCTTCATAAGACTCGGCCCATCCACGCTTCCATTGCGACTGAAACAATTTCATGCTCGCTTTATGTTTAGTCTAACCAAACCTTGTTTCTCTCGGTCTGAGAATCCCATTCTCAAGCTCATTTTAAATCCTTCGGATTACGCTCGTTGTGCGTGTGACCAAATAGGTTCTCGGTTTATGTTGGCCGTCTATAATTAACCATTAATTATAGAACGATCATGAGTGGCACCTAGTAGTACATCATGATCTCCAATTAACCGAAAAAATCAACGATTGATCCAGAACTATTTCTGAAACCCTTCAGCAGCTCGAATGATTCGTGCCCCATTCCCTTCACTCATCTTATACCCACTTGGTTCAGGACATGGTCTATAGTGTCAGTCCCCACTAGGCTGACTACGTCACACCTAGCCCAAGTATCATTTCCTCGTCCTACGGATTCTAGTTACTCCACATGTATCGAAGAGTACCTTACTCTAAACATGTAATGTTTTGGCCAAAGACTTTAGTAACAATCCGACGAGAGGCCTTGGGTATACATCTCCTCGCAAGGAGTGGTGAATCCTTTATAGGCTATTCAAACACCTTCGATCACTTCGACTTATACCCAATCATCCCGGGTCCACATCTCCTTAGAGATGCTTGCTTAAGATGTCAAAGCATAAGTGTCTATGATCAAGATGACTTGAATACCACAAGTCAAAGGAACATCGCACTTAAGCCACAGTAAGAACTTCATTGACATATCTATATATGCAGAGAACCATATGAAGTCTTACGACTAGTCACTCCAATGAACTAGTTACCATAACTAGCATCCACGATTAACTCCGGACATCACTATGTCTCCAGCCAGTGAGAATCAGCTGCTTGGATACACCAAGGAGTATACCTCGTGCTAGTCTCGACAGAATTGATGGTGTCCAAATCCATCAATTCATCGACTAGGGATAATTCCGATACATCACAATTACACATGTAGAGATACTCACTAGTTGTGATCCAATCACAAATTCTCTCATGCTGTGATTCGTATCGTGGACATTCAGTAAATGAGTTTAAGATCCAATCAAATACATAAAACATGTATACTCAAATAGTGAATCTTCATTTATCATATAAATGGTTCATACATAAGGCGATTGCCTTAGGACATCTCTCATATATTACTAACAGACTCCCACTGCCTAATGCCAATCGCTACAGATATCCAATACCATAAGCTCAACATGACCCTCAAACTTATTTTGAGGTAATGCCTTAGTCAAGGGATCCGCTAAGTTCCTTTCAAAGGGAATTTTCTCGATTTGTATTTCGTTCCTCCCGATGATCTCTCCGATAAGATGATAGCGCTGGCTACATGTTTGGATCATTGATGAGACCACATCAAGTTCAGAGATGAACTTCTTGATCCAAACCGCTTCCTTTGCTGCTTCCAAAGCTGCAATGTATTCTGCCTTAGTGGCAGAATCCGCTATAGCGTCAAGCTTGGAACCTTTCCAACTTATTGCGCCTCCATTCTAGGTGAATACATACCCGTGCATCGAGACATGGAATCATCCTTGTCGTCTCGAGTCGCATCCGTATACCCACGTATCACCATGTACCCTTCTCCATATATTAGGAACACATCCTTAGTTCTTCTCAAGTACTTAAGGATCGTCTTAACAGCCGCCCAATGATCCATTCCTGGATCGGACTGGTATCTGCTCGTGACACTCAGAGCATATGATACATCGGGCCTCGTACATAACATAACATACATAATAGATCCTATTGCGGATGCATAGGGAATCTTACTCATGCAAATCCTCTCGTCTTCTGTGCGCGGACACATAGACTTCGAAAGGTGTACCCCAGGCCTGATGGGTAGGAAACCTTTCTTGGATTCCGACATGCTAAACCTCTTTAGCACTCGGTCTATATATGTAGACTGCGAAAGACCAAGCAACCGTTTCGATCTATCTCTATAGATCTTAATCCCGAGGATGTAGGTTGCTTCTCCTGTGTCTTTCATGGAGAATGTCTTGGATAACCAAACCTTAATCGATCAGTAAGATCAAACATCGTTTCCTATAAGTAATATGTCATCGACATATAATACTAGGAACACGATTGCACTCCCACTAACCTTCTTGTACACACAAGGTTCGTCTGGATTTTGTGAGAAATCAAACTTTTTGATTGTCTCATCAAAACGGATATTCCAGCTCCTGGATGCTTGCTTCAATCCATAAATGGATCATCGCAATTTGCATACCTTGGTTTTATCAACCGATGTGAAACCCTCAGTCCGTATCATATACACGCCCTCGGCGTGTTTCCATTAAGGAAAGCTATTTTCACATCCATCCGCCATATCTCATAATCATAATGAGCCGCTATGGTCGAGCATCCGAATGGATTTAAGATAGCTACAAAGTAATAGGTTTCGTCATAATCAACCCCTTGCTTTTGACGATATCCTTTCGCCACCAATCTAGCCTTATAGGTAATCACATTACCATCCATGTCGGTTTTCTTCTTGAAAACCCACTTGCACCCTATAGGCTTTATGCCTTCAGGTGGGTCAACCAAGTTCCAAACATGGTTTTCATACATGGAATCCATTTCCGACTTCATGGCACCAAGCCACTTATCCCTTTCTGAACTTGTCAGCACTTCTTCATAACTGGTAGGCTCCTCATCATCAATGAGTAACACGTCATTCGATTCACTTACGAGAAATCCATATCTCTCAGGAATATTGCGTGTTCTACCAGATCTACGAAGATATGGTGTTACAATAGGTCCAGTCGATTGCTCATCACTATGAGTTGTCGACTGTTGTGCTTCACCAGGTATCTCATCAATGTCTATTTGAGTCTCTCGAGCCTCCTCAAGCTCGACGACACTCCCACTGTTTTCTTGCAAGAGAAACTCTTTCTCTAGAAACACAACATGCCTTGAAACAAACACCTTTTGTTCCACAGGATGATAGAATTGGTAACCCCTTGTTTCCTTAGGGTATCCAATAAATAGACATTTATCAGACTTAGCATCCAATTTGTCTAATACAGTCCGCTTCACATAAGCCGGACAACCCCATATCTTCAGGTAAGATACATGAGGTTTCTTACTATTCCATATCTCATATGGAGTAGTAGAGACTACCTTGGTTGGCATTCTGTTTAACAAGTAAACAACTGTCTGAAGTGCATAGCCCCAAAAGGACTTGGGAAGATTCACATGATTCATCATTGACCTAAGCATGTCCAACAAGGTCCGGTTACGCCTCTCAGATACACCATTATGTTGTGGTGTATATGGCGGAGTCCATTGAGACAATATGTCATTGTCTCTTAGATAATCAAGAAACTCTTGACTTAAGTATTCCCCACCTCGATCCGATCAAAGTATTTTAATACTCTTGTCATGTTGTTTCTCTACTTCATTTCTGAATTCTTTGAACCTTTCAAAGGCTTCAGATTTGTGTTTCATCAAGAACACATACCCAAACCGTGAGTGATCATCGGTGAAGGTAATGAAGTAGCTATAGCCTCCTAAAGCTTGAGTTGACATAGGTCCACATACATCAGTATGTATTAGACCTAGTAACTCTCCCACTCGTTCACCTTTTCCAGTAAAAGGTAACTTAGTCATCTTTCCTTTTAAGCATGATTCGCATGTATCGTATGAATCCTATTCAAACGATTCCAGAATTTCACATCGGTGTAATTCGGACATGCGTTTCTTGCTTACATGGCCAAGACGACAATACCACATATAGGAGTCTAATTGATTATCTTTTCGAGCACGCTTGTTGCTCGCTTCGATATTGAAAATATCACTGGATACGTTCAACGTATAAACACCATTGCTTAAAGTTCCAGTCCCTTAAAGAACTCCATTCAAAGTTATGTAACAACAATTGTTACTAAAAGTCAAATGGTACCCATTTCTATTTAAACAAGAAATAGAAATGATGTTCTTTATCAATGAAGGAACATAAAAACAATTGTCCAATTCTAAGACAAGTCCTACAGGGAGTTCCAACAAATACGTTCCGATGGCGAGTGCAACAACCGTTGCTCCATTCCCAACACATAAATTTGACTCTCCCTTGACGAGTCTTCTTCTATTCCTTAGCCCATGTATGTCATTACATATATGTGAGCCACACCCAGTATCAAATACCCAAGTGTCTAAGGAAATAGAATGACAATCAATAAAGAGAATTTCTGAAGAAGATGGGGCATCCGATGCCTTATCCTTCTTCACGGACTCAAGATAAATCTTGCACTTTCTTCGCAAATGGCCCTACTTGCCATAATGATGGCAAGTGCCCTTTTGAGCTGGTTCGCCTTTTAGCCTTTTCTTCTTCCCTTCGTTGTTCCTTTGACTCCTCTTAGAACCTTTCTTCGAGGAATCAACTAACAACACCGGCCTCGCTTCATGCTTCTCGTAAGGCTCCAGCCTTCAAAGATGTCGAGCAAAGACTACAGATGAACCTTCTAGCATCTCAGAGGTGAAGAGGAGCTTTGAGACTTCGAACCTTTCGAATCTCACTTGCTCATCAACCAACTCACAAAGATGAAGGACTACGATATGAGCATCCATATGCTCATGCTGCTTTCGTAGCTTGGGTTCCATCGCGGCTAGCATGATGCAACTTGTCGGGCCTGTAATCACCACATGTTTCGATAGACCAACAATTGGTCCGAGTTGCATCGCTACTAGGACGGGCGGGAAGAGGCGCTTTGAGGACATACGCAAGCTTTTCACCTTGAGAACAATTCTCAAGTTTCTAAGCCAGTCCAAGAAGTTCGGCCCAGTCAATTTATTCGAATCCAAAATGGAACGCAAATTAAAAGACAACATGATCAATTTTAGCAATACAAAACGAGCATATATGAGAAAGATGATTTTTAAAATGCATCAATATACATTTATAAATCCCATTCATTTTTCGAATTCAAAAACCCTTGAAATCAATTCGGGAGATCGTAGGTCAATCTCCGAATGGGCTGATATCCAATATAGATAAGAACAACCTTGGACTGAGTCCAACAAGCCATTCTTAGCTATGATGGTGGGTATCAAGTATACCGATTACATATCATGTATATGTAACTATCACAATGTGCTATCAACTAATTGAATGTTTACACATACATTGGGTTGTTAACACATTAACAAGTATGCATCATATGCATAGCACCCAACTTCACCTCTCTTCACATCGACCTTGGAGTGAGTCCAACAAATCGATGCTCCAAGTTAGAGCCGACCCATTAATCGCGAAATAGTTTTAATATGGTTAGAGCGCATTCAACCAATTAGCCCAGCTTGGAGAGAGTCCAACAACCAAAGCTAACGATTGACCTCTGACTCTTACCATATTAGTATTAAACTATTCCATGGTTTGAACATGTTCGGGTTCGAGCCGGGCTTGGAGAGAGTCCAACAACCCAAACAAGAAACGGAACTCTGATTCTAACCATATTAATGGAAGGTGTAGGCTTTAATATTGTTTAAGGGTTTTTATGTCTCATCCTCTTTGCATGCAAATAACTATTATCTACATGACATGACATATATGACATACATCTATATGTCACGACACGCATGGCATAATGTTATGCATCTAATGCAATTACATAGCATACAATTATGTCATGCATATAATTTCCTTATATGTCATAACTATTTATGGAAATAAAATATGTTTAAGATTTGATTCTCCAAATCAAATCATAATTAAATTAGGAAACAAATTTCCGAATCTAATCACATATTTTATTCATGGAATTATTTGATTAAGAAAAATCTATTTAGGAAACCAATTTCCTAAATCATTAAAACTACTTATGGAAATAAAATATTTTAAGATTTGATTTCCCAAATCAAATCATGATTAAATTAGGAAATAAATTTCTAAAATCTAATCAAATATTTTATTTATGGAAAATATCAATTTCCAAAAATACTTCCAACTTTCCAAAAGTGGAAGATTTCCATAAATACTTCTAGACTTTCCAAAATTGAAAAATTTCCATAAATACTTCTAAATTTCCAAAATTAGAAAATTTCCAGAAATAACATTATGACTATCGCAAAACCATTTTATGATTATGTTGAAACACAACCTGGGCTCTGATACCACTGTTGGGTTTCCGGCACCGCGGCGTGTGTGTGTTCGATCACGTTTCGCAAACATGAGCACAGCGGAAGCAATAAAAATAATAAATCTACATTTATTACAACACACACAATACACGCATGCATATTACAACAAGTGTAGACATAACCGTAAATTTAAATTTGCAATAAAAGGAAATTTATCTACGTTATACCTTTCGTATGACGTGTAGCGGGAACGACATCAACCGGAACGATCCTCGCTAGAATCGTCTCTATCCGTATCCACGCCGAGTTCCTCGGGATGACTTCGCTAAGCCACGAGCTTCGTCTTCGTATGGGTTACTAGCCTCGTGTTGAAGACGACGTGATCGAGAGATGATCACGATCTGAATCCAAATTCGGATCCTAATACGAGTTCTCAAAACTCGCTTCTCCGGAGAGGTATTCGTCAACCAATTGATGAATCCTTCGTCCTCCACCTCAGAGGATTACCGGAGATCGAATCCCCGGTAAGTTAGCCACTTTCGGAGCTCTAACCGTCGTCCAAACGACGCTCCGACGAGAGGAGAACAAGCTGTCCAGAAAACTGGACAGCTTTGGTGGAGGTGATAGGCGCCGGCCAACCAAGGGAGATAGAGCTCACCTTGATGCCAAACTTGAAGGAGATCACCGGAGCACTAACCGGCAGCAGCTCGACGCCGGCGAGGGGGAAGGAAGCAGCCTTCTGGACGCCAGTTGGAGGAGCAATGGGCGGTGGTTTAGGGTTGGCGCTGAGAGCTCCCTCAATGGGGTGGGCAGCAACCTTAGGGCAAGGGGTTTTTGGATTAGGACTTAATTATCCCTTAAGCCCTCTTTTATAGAGAACTAATTCTCTTAATGGTTATTGGATCATAACCATTAGGCCCGTTAACCCGATCCATTAAGATAAGTTAAAATAAACCAAACCATGATGGTTTATTTTAAGTTAAAACGAACCGAACCAACTTTTGGTTCATTCGTTTAAAATAAACCAAACCCTTTGGTTTATTCTCCTCCATTGGATTAGAACCAAACCATTTTGGTTCATCCATTACGATCCATTACGTCTTCATAAGACTCGGCCCATCCACGCTTCCATTGCGACTGAAACAATTTCATGCTCGCTTTATGTTTGGTCCAACCAAACCTTGTTTCTCTCGGTCTGAGAATCCCATTCTCAAGCTCGTTTTAAATCCTTCGGATTACGCTCGTTGTGCGTGTGACCAAATAGGTTCTCGGTTTATGTTGGCCGTCTATAATTAACCATTAATTATAGAATGATCATGAGTGGCACCTAGTAGTACATCATGATCCCCAATTAACCAAAAAATCAACGGTTGATCCGTAACTATTTCAAACCCTTCAAACTCGAATGATTCGTGCCCCATTCCCTTCACTCATCTTATACCCACTTGGTTCAGGACATGGTCTATAGTGTCACCCCCACTAGGTCGACTCGTCACACCTAGCCCAAGTATCATTTCCTCGTCCTACAGATTCTAGTTACTCCACATGTATCGAAGAGTACCTTACTCTAAACATGTAATGCTTTGGCCAAAGACTTTAGTAACAATCCGATGAGAGGCCTTGAGTATACATCTCCTCGCAAGGAGTGGTGAATCCTTTATAGGCTATTCAAACACCTTCGATCACTTCGACTTATACCCAATCATCCCGGGTCCACATCTCCTTAGAGATGCTTGCTTAAGATGTCAAAGCATAAGTCTCTATGATCAAGATGACTTGAATACCGCAAGTCAAAGGAACATCGCACTTAAGCCACAGTAAGAACTTCATTGACATATCTATATATGCAGAGAACCATATGAAGTCTTACGACTGGTCACTCCAATGAACTAGTTACCATAACTAGCATCCACGATTAACTCTGGACATCACTATGTCTCCAGCCAGTGAGAATCAGCTGCTTGGATACACCAAGGAGTATACCTCGTGCTAGTCTCGACAGAATTGATGGTGTCCAAATCCATCAATTCATCGACTAGGGATAATTCCGATACATCACAATTACACATGTAGAGATACTCACTAGTTGTGATCCAATCACAAATTCTCTCATGCTGTGATTCGTATCGTGGACATTCAGTAAATGAGTTTAAGATCCAATCAAATACATAAAACATGTATACTCAAATAGTGAATCTTCATTTATCATATAAATGGTTCATACATAAGGCGATTGCCTTAGGACATCTCTCATATATTACTAACAAGCACCGACACCAAAAGTCAACCAAAAGTCAAAGAATGCCGAAGTCCTCGCTAAGAAGAGCAAAGAGCACATGGTGTGCTTCAAATGCAACCAAAGAGGACACTACCGAAGCCAATGCGTTTGGGGGAAGAAGAAGGGGCAAGAAGGAGCTACACAAGTAGGGGGAGTTTCCAAAGTAAACCCTAAGGTATACTTTAATGCACCTTCTAGTTCTAGGATTAAAAAGCATGTTAGGAATCATTTTAATTCAATTGCTATTGCCCATGAACATAAGCATGCTAGTAGGAATAGATATGTTTTCTTAGGGGATAAATCCTATGAACTTACATCTAAGAACAAACCTAGGAATAACAACTCTAGATCTATTTTACTTAGGAAAAGTATTAGGAGGATAGAAGAAAATTTAGGTATGAACCCTAAGAAGGGTAGACACATGTCTAAGAAGAAGAGTTCTTCCTAAAAGATAAATGAAAAATCAAAATTGGGAAAATTAGAATTAGAGAACCAAGTCTTGAGGTCAAGGCTTGAGAAACTTGAGAAGACCCTAGCAAGAATTACAAACTCAATTAAGGGGTCTAATGGTCAAAATTTAGGACCTAGAAGACAAGAACCGGTTAAGGACAAAAAAGGTTTGGGTCACAAACCTAAGTCCTATCACAATGTTCCATTTGATTATGAAACTAAATCTAGGTCTAGAAAAACCAAGGTGAATAGGGAAGTAATCCCTAAGATTAACCATGGTGTGTCTCTAGTGGCTAAAAATTCAAGAAAATCTAAGGTAGGCACTTAGAAGGTCAAAGGGGGAGTTACCTCTAGAGTTGACCTAGGAAAGACCCAATTGCCTAAGGCTTCAAAGTCAAAAAGGGTCATTAGGAAGGTATCTAGGGAAGTTATCCCTAGCGAATACTTTGTTAACCCAAGGAGCTCCAATAGATATTGGGTCCCTAGGAGCGTGATTGATTCACACTAGATGGTTAGGGTGTGTCAACCCTAAGTGGATGGGCAGTTAATCTAGCCATGGTAGAGTTGACACTTTAGGATGTGCCAATGTGTTTTGAGAAGTTGATAATTGATCAAAATTGACACTTTAGGTCTAAAGGTCATAGTGTGCCATTTTGGGTTTTTTACACACTAGGGAAATGGGTAGCATTATGACAAAATAAATTTAATTCTAAGAAATGACAATTGAGCTTAACGATTAAGTATTATATACCTTTACATTTTATTTGCTATGATTTATTTGTCATATGTCATGTCATGATATCATGCTCATTTTTATCATATAAAATGTCATGACATTTTAGGTTAATTTTATGTCATGCTTATGTCTTAGATTGCACTTCTATATGCCATAACATCATGATTATTGACACATGCTATTTATGTTGTCATTTATGCCATAATCATCAATCATGCATTAATTAAAATTGAGTTAAGAATCATGACATGATTTGAAGTTCTATGCATAAGAGAATCAAATAGTGTTGCCTAGATAAATGCATGTGACCATAGATTAAGAAGAACAAAAATCCACATCTCACATCAAATTGACTTGTATGAGTTTTTTATACACCTTAGATATGTGAGATACTAGGAAATGAGTTAAGTTCATGTGCTTATCTAGTACATCATAATGAACTTAGAACTCATTAGATTTTAATAATGGATCATTAGGAAAGCTTGTGTTCAAGTCATGTAATTGATCCCAAAGAACATGATCCAATATAACATTTTAAAAACTATTTAAAAATCATTTTGAAAAATCTTGGTGTTATCTATCTTTTGATAGAAGTCACCATTGATGATGTTGATACAAAGAGGGCTTAAAACATTAAAGCTTTTCTCATTTTTGAACTTTGTATCAATTTCACTATTTTGTGGGTAAAATATTTTTCAAATATTTTTCACCCATATTAATTGTTATAAGTATTATGCATATGAATTTTCATGATTTTACAACGTATGTATAATTACTTATGCTTTTTGGATTTTCATTTCTGAATGCTTATTTCTGCACATTGCAAAAATCAATCAACTGTCGCGTATGACAGTCGACTGGCACAAGTGGCAATCGACTAATAATTGTCAGAAGTCAACTGTCAATGCTGATTTTAGGTAAACAAGGTTTGTTAGACTCATGTTCAGCTATGTTTAGGTTCCCTAACCACTCCTAATCTTAGGACATGCTTTGGAGAGAATTAGAAAGGGTGAAAATCCATTGGATATGGATTAGAAGAGTTGTTTGGGTGATGTGTCAATTTTAAGGAGTGTGGAAGTTCATGTTTGGACTTTTAACCTTAATTTTGATGGTTTAGTGTTCTTATTGACTTAGGGACTCTCCAAAGACATTGTTGGTGCAATGGTCAAGGGGGAGCAAGCCTTTAGGGGAGGTTACCCATCATGGATTGATGGAGACATTTTTGGACAAAGGGGGAGATTGTGAGTTCTCATTGGATATGAGATATTGGGACCCTTGGAGAGACCTTTTTGATGTATGTCAAAAAGGAGGAGAATTGAGACCAATTGGGGTTAGTTGGTACGCGGTACCAATTTGGGTTAGTTCGTCGGGAGATTTGAGTTAGGTGACCTAACTCAATGTGATTTTTGTCAAACATAAAAAATGGAAAGATTGTTAGTGCAATTGACTCAGGTCATGATTGATCGGACTCGAGTTTGACTCGAGCGATGTTTTGATATTTGACGGTGAGTTGACTACATGGTTGACTTGGGGTTGACCATGTGTGGGAAGTCCAAGTGTGTAGCCTTGACATGGAAAATCCAAGCATAGGGCTTGGTGTTAGTAAAATCCAAGGATGGAGCTTGGTGTTGGGAAAAGTCCAAGCATGGGGCTTGGTGTTGGTAAGTCCAAGTGTGTAGCCTTGGCAATGGGAAGTATTGAGGACTTGGCAAGATCACTAGTCTCGTAGGCTCGGGGTCCTTGAGTCGGTGAAGGATGACATTGCAAAGCAGTGCGCTTGGTGCATCCGAGGGATCATCGGACGAGAAGCGAATGAAGTGAGGCCCAAGGGAAGCAAACTTCAAGGGCAAGAGATGCGAAGGATGACATTGTGAAGTCGTGCGTTTGGTGCATCCGAGGGACGTAAGCCGTGGGAAGAGAGATTCGGTGGGGAACTCCATGAGAGGATGAAGTGGATTTGGTCAAGTGGCTAAGATGATGTGTCGGATGCTCAAATATGGTGTTTGAGGTTTTACTCGATGGGCGGATGCTCAAACAAGTGTTTATTTGAGGTTTTATCTGACAACAGTTGACTGACATAAGTGCCAATTTGACTGATCCAAGTCGACTGATTATCGACTGGTGTTCGATTGCATTTTGTGGCTTGATAGTCGATTGCCAAGTATTGGCGATCGATCGATGATGTTGCGATTAGCCAAGGGACAACAGATTGGTGATGGAATTATCGTGGGTCTGCAGAACACTCCATAGTCAAGCGCGATTATTTAGAGATCATCGATCGGCCGGTGAAGTCACCGATCGGTGATGGGAGATTCGTTGGGCTTTTTCAGTGTGGATCGAGTCGTTGTCTCATAACGACATTGTTGGCAGTCGACTGCTGGCCGCGAAATCATCTCGATGCAGGTTATCAATGGAGCTCGAGATGGAGGATTTCACCAAGGTTTTTGGAGAGATTTTGGAGGAGAATTATTGTTGCATATCCAGTCCTTCAAGAGCAATCTAAAGCAAGTAATAAACAAGAGTTCAAAGTTATTTGTTGTAAAGTATTCTTTACATATTTCATTTATAGTCTTTGTATTTGCTTGTACATTTTGTATTACTTTGTAATTGCTTGTACGAGGTTTCTCCACCTCCGACTTATAGTCGAGAAGGAGCTTTGTTAGTGTCGTGCGAATAACTCGAGCTCGTTGAGCTCGCCCCATGGAGTAGGAACCCTAAGGTTCCGAACCACATATATCGTGTTGTATTTGTACTTGTGTCTCTTGTATTCGTATTTCAATACTATTATTTTCGCTACGTATTAACGAATATTGTAGACAAGCACGTGACGAACTAACGATTTCCATCGTCTATACATCGAGGGATATTCACCCCCTTCTACCTAGCCATCGATCCTCCAACAAGTGGTATCAGAGCGAGGAGGTTATCATCGGACTCACTGCCGTGACAATCAACAAGATGACCGACATCAACCTTCAACCACTAAAATTCGAAGGGGATTTTCAATGGTGGAAAAGAAAAATGGAGGTATATCTCGAAACCGATTTTGATATAATGTTAATTTTAGAAAATGATTTCGAAATGCCTAGGGATAAAGAAAATAAGCCGATAGAGAAGTCAAGATGGACCAATGATCAAATCAAGGACTTCAAGACCAATATCAAGGTAATCAAGATGCTTAGTGATTTGATTCCTAACAATATTTGGTCTAGACTAGGAAATTATAGGGACGCAAAGGAATTGTGGAATAAGGTGATAAAATTCCATGAAAATTCTGAACTGGCTCAAGTAGAGGAGGAGGCCAATGAAGAACGTCCATCAACATCAGAGAATGTAGATGAATTGGAGGAAACCTCCACCTCTAGTATTGAGGAGAATGAGAGGTCTTCCATCCCGGAGCAAGAATAAGAAGAAACATCTACATCTGGGAAAAGTAAAGATCAAGAGGCTTCCACCACCTTAGGTAACTCATGTATTGTAATTAAGAATAAAAATCACATTATATATTTTGAGTGTAGGGTAGCCGGGCATTACAAGAGCAAATGCCTAAAATTGGCTAAGGAGAAAGCACCGACACTAAAAGTCAATCAAAAGTCAAAGGATGTCATAGTCCTCACTAAGAAGAGCAAAGAGCACATTGTGTGCTTCAAATGCAACCAAAGAGGACACTACCAAAGCCAATGCCCTTGGGGGAAAAAGAAGGGGCAAGAAGGAGCTACACAAGTAGGGGGAGCTTCCAAAGCAAACCCTAAGGTATACTTTAATGCACCTTTTAGTTCTAGGATTAAAAATCATGCTAGGAATCATTTTAATTCAATTGCTATTGTCCATGAACATAAGCATACTAGTAGGAATAGATATGTTTGCTTAGGGGCTAAATCCTATGAACTAACATCTAAGAACAAACCTAGGAACAACAACTCTAGACCTATTTTACCTAGGGATTGTATTAGGAGGATAGAAGAAAATTTAGGCATGAACCCTATGAAGGGTAGACACATGCCTAAGAAGAAGAGTCCTTACCAAAAGATAAATGAAAAATTAAAATTGGGAAAATTAGAATTAGAGAACAAAGCCTTGAGGTCAAGGCTTGAGAAACTTGAGAAGACCCTAGCAAGAATTACAAACTCAATTAAGGGGTCTAATGGTCAAAATTTAGGACCTAAAAGACAAGAACCGATTAAGGGCAAGAAAGGTTTGGGTCACAAACCTAAGTCCTATCACAATGTTTCATTTGATTATGGAACTAAATCTAGGTCTAGAAAAACCAAGGTTAATAGGGAAGTAATCCCTAAGATTAACCATGGTGTCTCTAGTGGCTAAAAATTCAAGAAAATCTAAGGTAGGTACTAAGAAGGTCAAAGGGGGAGTTACCTCTAGAGTTAACCTAGGAAAGACCCAATTGCCTAAGGCTTCGATCAAAGCCAAAAGGGTCATTAGGAAGGTATCTGAGGAAGTTATTCCTAGCGAATACCTTGTTAACCCAAGGAGCTCCAATAGGTATTGGGTTCCTAGGAGCGTGATTGATTCACGCTAGATGAGTTAGGGTGTGTCAACCCTAAGTGGATGGGTAGTTAACTTATCCATGATAGAGTTGACACTTTTGGATGTGCCAATGTGTTTTGAGAAGTTGAAAATTGATCAAAATTGGTACTTTAGGTTTAGAGGTAATAATATGTCATTTTGGGTTTTTGACACACTAGGAAAATGGGTAGCATTATAGCAAAATGGATTTAATTCTAAGAAATGACAATTGGGCTTAACAATTAGGTATTATATACCTTTACATTTTATTTGCCATGATTTATTTGTCATATGTCATGTTATGACATCATGCTCATTTTTATCATATAAAATGTAATGACATTTTAGGTTAATTTTGTGTCATGCTTATGTCTTAGATTACACTTTTATATGCCATGACATCATAATTATTGGCACATACTATTTATGTTATCATTTATGTCATAATTGTTATTAATATATGAGAGATGTCCTAAGGAAATCACCTTATGTTTGAACCATTTATATGATAAATGAAGATTTACTATTTGAGTATAGATATTTTCATGTATTTGATTGGATCTTAAACTCATTTACTGAATGTCCGCGATACGATTCATAGCATGAGAGAATTTATGATTGGATCACAACTAGTGAGTATCTCTACATGTGTAATTGTGATGTATCGAAATTATCCCTAGTCGATGAATTGATGGATTTGGACACCATCAATTCTGTCGAGACTAGCACGAGGTATACTCCTTGGTGTATCCAAGCAGCTGATTCTCACTGGCTGGAGACATTGTGATGTCCGGAGTTGATCGTGGATGCTAGTTATGGTAACTAGTTCATTGGAGTGACCAGCCGTAAGACTTAATATGGTTCTCTGCATATATAGATATGTAAATGGAGTTCTTACTGTAGCTTAAGTGTGATGTTCCTTTGACTTGCGGTATTCAAGTCATCTTGATCATGGAGACTTATGCTTTGACATCTTAAGCAAGCATCTCTAAGGAGATGTGGACCCAGGATGATTGGGTATAAGTCGAAGTGATCGAAGGTGTTTGAATAGCCTATAAAGGATTCACCACTCCTTGCGAGGAGATGTATACCCATGGCCTCTCGTCGGATTGTTACTAAAGTCTTTGGCCAAAATATTACATGTTTAGAGTAAGGTACTCTTCGACACATGTGCAGTAACTAGAATCCGTAGGACGAGGAAATGATACTTGGGCTAGGTGTGACGTAGTCAGCCTAGTGGGGACTGACACTATAGACCATGTCCTGAACCAAGTGGGTATAAGATGAGTGAAGGGAATGAGGCACGATTCATTCGAGCTACTGAAGGGTTTCAGAAATAGTTCTGGATCAACCGTTGATCTTTTCAGTTAATTGGGGATCATGATGTACTACTAGGTGCCACTCATGATCGTTCTATAATTAATGGTTAATTATAGACGGCCAACATAAACCGAGAACCTATTTGGTCACACGCACAACGAGCATAATCCGAAGGATTTAAAACGAGCTTGAGAATGGGATTCTCAGACCGAAAGAAACTAGGTTTGGTTGGACCAAACATGGAGCGAGCATGAAATCGTTTCAGTCGCAATGGAAGCGTGGATGGGCCGTGTATTATGAAGACATAATGGATGAATCAAAATGGTTTGGTTCTAATCCAATGGAGGAGAATAAACCAAAGGGTTTGATTTATTTTAAACGAATGAACCAAAGTTGGTTCGGTTCGTTTTAACTTAAAATAAACCATCATGGTTTGGTTTATTTTAACTTATATTAATGGAGCGGGTTAACGGGCCTTATGGTTATGATCCAATAACCATTAAGAGAATTAGTTCTCTATAAAAGAGGGCTTAAGGTGTTGTTAAGCCCTAATCCAAAAGCCCTAACCTAGTTTTGGCCGCCCACCTCTCCCTCCTCTCCTTGGTGATTTTGGTGCCAACACCTCCCCTTGCCGCCGCCCACAACCAAGCTCCCTTTGCCGGCGTCCAGAAGGTGCTGACCTTCCCTCTTGCCGGTGTCGAGCTGTTGCCGGAGGAGCTCCGGTGATCTCCCTTGGGTTCGGTAATAAGGTGAGCTTCCACCTTTCTTTTGGCCGGCCCCTACTCCTCCACCAAAGCTGTCCAGTTTTCTGGACAACTTGTTTCCTCTCGTCGAAGCGTCATTTGGATGACGTTTGGCGAGTTTTGAGGACTCGTCTTTGGATCCGAATTTGGATTCGGATAGTGATCTTCTCTCGATCACATCGTCTTCAACATGAGGCTAGTAACCCGTACGAAGACGAGGCTCGTGACTTAGTGAAGTCATCCCGAAGATACTCGGTGTGGACACGGATAGAGACGATTCTAGCGAGGATCGTTCCGGTTGATGTCGTTCCCGCTACACGTGATACGAAAGGTATACGTAGTTAAATTTCCTTTTATTGCAAAATTTAAATTTACGGTTATGTCTACACATGTTGTACTATGCATGCGTGTGATGTGTGTGTTGTAATAAATGTAGATTTATTATTTTTATTTCTTCCACTGTGCACATGTTTACGAAACATGTTCGAACACACACTCGCCACGGTGCCGGAAACCCAACAGTGGTATCAGAGCCCAGGTTGTGTTTCGACATAATCGTAAAATTATTTTGCGATAGTCATAATAATATTTCTGGAAATTTTCTACTTTTGGAAAGTTAGAAGTATTTATGGAAATTTTTCAATTTTGGAAAGTCTAGAAGTATTTATGGAAATCTTCCACTTTTGGAAAGTTTGAAGTATTTATGGAAATTGATATTTTTCATAAATAAAATATTTGATTAGATTTTGGAAATTTGTTTCCTAATTTAATCATGATTTTATTTGGAAAATTAAATCTTAAAATTATTTTATTTCTATAAGTAGTTTTGATGATTTAGGAAATTGGTTTCCTAAATTGATTTTCCTTAATCAACTATTTCCACAAATAAAATATGTGATTAGATTTGGAAATTTATTTCCTAATTTAATCATGATTTGATTTGGAGAATCAAATCTTAAACATATTTTATTTCCATAAATAGTTATGACATGTAAGGAAATTATGTACATGACATAATTATATGTCATGTAATTGCATTAGATGTATATCATTATATCATGCGTGTCGTGACATGTAGATGTATGTCATGTATGTTATGCCATATAGATAATAATTATTTGCATGCAAAGAGGATGAGACATAAAGACCCTTACTCAATATTAAAGCCTACACCTTCCATTAATATGGTTAGAACCAGAGTTCCGTTTCTTGTTTGGGTTGTTGGACTCTCTCCAAGCCCGGCTTGAACCCGAACATGTTCAAACCATGGAATAGTTTAGTACTAATATGGTAAGAGTCAGAGGTCAATCGTTAGCTTTGGTTGTTGGACTCTCTCCATGCCGGGCTAATTGGTTGAATGCGCTCTAACCATATTAAAACTATTTCTCGATTAATGGGTTGGCTTTAACCTGGAGCATCGGCTTGTTGGACTCTCTCCAAGGTCGATGTAAAGGGAGGTAAAGTTGGGTGCTATGCATATGATGCATACTTGTTAATGTGTTAACAACCCGATGTATGTGTGAACATTCAATTAGTTGATAGCACATTGTGATAGTTGCATATACGTGATATGCAATCGGTATAGTCGATTACCGTCGTAGTTATGAATGACTTGTTGGACTCTCTCCAAGGTTGTTCATATCTATGATGGATATCAGCCCATTCGGAGATGGGCCTACGATCTCTCGAAGTGATTTTGGGGTTTTTGAAATTCAAAAAATGAATGGGATTTATAAATGTATATTGATGCATTTTAAAAATCATTTTCTCATATATGCTCGTTTTGTATTTCTAGGTTAATCGATTGATCATGATGTCTTTGAATTTGCGCACTATTTTGGATTCAAACAAATTGACTGGGCCTAACTTCCTGGACTGGCTTAGAAACCTGAGAATTGTTCTCAAGGCGGAAAAGCTAACATATGTCCTTGAAGAGCCTCTTCCTAACCGTCCTAAGGACGATGCAACTCCAGACCAAATGTTGGTCTATCAGAAGCATGTGGCAGATTCTGAGCTGACGAGTTGCATCATGCTAGCTGCGATGGTACCTGAGCTGCAAAAGCAGCATGAGCATATGGATGCTAATACTATGGTCTTCCATCTTCATGAGTTGTTTGATGAGCAAGCGAGATCCGAAAGGTTCGAAGTCTCCAGGCTCCTCTTCACCACGAAGATGCAAGAAGGTTCGTCTGTAGTGCAGTTTGTGCTAAAGATGAACGGGTACATCGAGCGGCTAGCTACCCTCGGGTTTGTGATGGATCATGAATTAAGTATTGACTTAATTTTGCATTGTTTGCCCAAGAGTTTCTCACAATTCGTGATGAACTATCGGATGAACAAATTAGAATCCACTATTCCTGAGCTCCTCAATATGCTGAAGACTGTGGAGCCTTCTGTGAAGCATGAGGAGAAGGCGGTTCTGTTAGTTGATTCCTCAAAGAAAGGTTCTAAGAGGAAGGCAAAAGAACAGAAGAAAGGGAAGAACAAGAAGGCAAAGAAGGCAGAACCAGTACAAAAGGGCACTTGCCATCATTGTGGCAAGGAAGGACACTAGCGAAGAAACTGCAAGATTTATCTTGAGTCCATGAAGAAGAAGAAGGCATCCGATGCCCCATCCTCTTCAGGTATCTTCGTTATTGATTGTAATTCTATTTCCTTAGACACTTGGGTATTAGATACTGGGTGTGGCTCACATATATGCAATGACATACAGGGGCTAAGGAATAGAAGAAGACTCATTAGAGGGGAGTCAAATTTGCGAGTTGGCAATGGAGCAAAGGTTGCTGCGGTCGCCATCGAAACTTATTTGCTGAAGCTCCCTAGTGGACTAGTCTTGGAACTGGACAATTGCTATTATGTTCCTTCTCTAATAAAGAACATTGTTTCTATTTCCTGTTTAAATAGAAATGGTTACCATTTGACGTTTAGTAACAATTGTTGTTATATAACTTTAAATGGCATACTTTATGGAACTGGAACTTTGAGTAATGGCATTTATACGTTGGACGTATCCAGTGACATTTTCAATATCGAAGTGAGCAACAAGCGTGCTCGAAAGGATAATCAATTAGACTCCTATATGTGGCATTGTCGTCTTGACCATGTAAGCAAGAAACGCATGTCCGAATTACACCGATGTGGAATTCTGGAATCGTTTGAATTAGATTCATACGATACATGCGAATCATGCTTAAAAGGCAAGATGACTAAGTTACCTTTTACTGGAAAAGGTGAACGAGTGGGAGAGTTACTAGGTCTAATACATACTGATGTATGTGGACCTATGTCAACTCAAGCTTTAGGAGGTTATAGCTACTTCATTACCTTCACCGATGATCACTCACGGTTTGGGTATGTGTTCTTGATGAAACACAAATCTGAAGCCTTTGAAAGGTTCAAAGAATTCAGAAATGAAGTAGAGAAACAACATGACAAGAGTATTAAAATACTTCGATCGGATCGAGGTGGGGAATACTTAAGTCAAGAGTTTCTTGATTATCTAAGAGACAATGACATATTGTCTCAATGGACTCCGCCATATACACCACAGCATAATGGTGTATCTGAGAGGCGTAACCGGACCTTGTTGGACATGCTCAGGTCAATGATGAATCATGTGAATCTTCCCAAGTCCTTTTGAGGCTATGCACTTCAGACAGTTGTTTACTTGTTAAACAGAATGCCAACCAAGGTAGTCTCTACTACTCCATATGAGATATGGAATAGTAAGAAACCTCATGTATCTTACCTGAAGATATGGGGTTGTCCGGCTTATGTGAAGCGGACTGTATTAGACAAATTGGATGCTAAGTCTGATAAATGTCTATTTATTGGATACCCTAAGGAAACAAGGGGTTACCAATTCTATCATCCTGTGGAACAAAAGGTGTTTGTTTCAAGGCATGCTGTGTTTCTAGAGAAAGAGTTTCTCTTGCAAGAAAACAGTGGGAGTGTTGTCGAGCTTGAGGAGGCTCGAGAGACTCAAATAGAAATTGATGAGATACCTGGTGAAGCACAACAGCCGACAACTCATAGTGATGAGCAATCGGCTGGACCTATTGAAACACCACATCTTTGTAGATCTGGTAGAACACGTAATATTCCTGAGAGATATGGATTTCTCATAAGTGAATCGAATGACGTGTTACTCATTGATGATGAGGAGCCTACCAGTTATGATGAAGTGCTGACAAGTTCAGAAAGGGATAAGTGGCTTGAAGCCATGAAGTCGGAAATGGATTCCATGTATGAAAACCAAGTTTGGAACTTGGTTGACCCACCTGAAGGCATTAAGCCTATAGGGTGCAAGTGATTTTTCAAGAAGAAAACCGACATGGATGGTAATGTGATTACCTATAAGGCTATATTGGTGGCGAAAGGATATCGTCAAAAGCAAGGTGTTGATTATGACGAAACCTATTCGCCTGTAGCTATGCTTAAATCCATTCGGATGCTCCTGGCCATAGCGGCTCATTATGATTATGAGATATGGTAGATGGATGTGAAAACAACTTTCCTTAATGGAAACCTGCTTGAGGACGTGTATATGATACAACCTGAGGGTTTCACATCGGTTGATAAAATCAAGGTATGCAAATTGCGACGATCCATTTATGGATTGAAGCAAGCATCCAGGAGCTGGAATATTTGTTTTGATGAGACAATAAAAAAGTTTGATTTCTCACAAAATCCAGACGAACCTTGTGTGTACAAGAAGGTTAGTGGGAGTGCAGTCGTGTTCCTAGTATTGTATGTCGATGACATATTACTTATAAGAAACGATGTTTCAATCTTACAGTCAGTTAAGGTTTGGTTATCCAAGACATTCTCCATGAAAGACCTGGGAGAAGCAACCTACATCCTTGGGATTAAGATCTATAGATATAGATCGAAACGGTTGCTTGGTCTTTCGCAGTCTACATATATAGACCGAGTGCTAAATAGGTTTAGCATGTCAGAATTCAAGAAAGGTTTCCTACCCATCAGGCATGGGGTACACCTTTCGAAGTCTATGTGTCCGCGCACAGAAGACGAGAGGATTTGCATGAGTAAGATTCCCTATGCATCCGCAATATGATCTATCATGTATGCTATGTTATGTACGAGGCCCGATGTATCGTATGCTCTGAGTGTCACGAGCAGATACCAGTCTGATCCAGGAATGGATCATTGGGCGACTGTTAAGATGATCCTTAAGTACTTAAGAAGAACTAAGGATGCATTCCTAATATATGGAGAAGGGTACATGGTGATATGTGGGTATATGGATGCCAGCTTCCAGATAGACAAGGATGATTCTATGTCTAAGTCTGGGTATGTATTCACTTGGAATGGAGGCGCAATAAGTTGGAAAGGTTCCAAGCTTGACACTATAGCGGATTCTGCCACTAAAGCAGAATACATTGCAGCTTTGGAAGCAGCAAAAGAAGCGGTTTGGATCAAGATGTTCATCTATGAACTTGATGTGTCTCATCAATGATCCAAACATGTGCTTCGCCGCTATCATCTTATCAGAGAGATCATAAGTAGGAAGGAAATACAAATCGAGAAAATCCCCACTGAAAGGAACTTAGCGGATCCTTTGACTAAGGCATTACCTCAAAGTAAGTTTGAGGGTCATGTTAGAGCTTATGGTATTGGAAACCGTAGCGATTGGCATTAGGCCAAGTGGGAATCTGTTAGTAATATATGAGAGATGTCTTAAGGCAATCGCCTTATGTTTGAACCATTTATATGATAAATGAAGATTCACTTTTTGAGTATACATGTTTTCATGTATTTGATTGGATCTTAAACTCATTTACTGAATGTCCGCGATACGATTCACAACATGAGAGAATTTTTGATTGGATCACAACTAGTGAGTATCTCTACATGTGTAATTGTGATGTATCAGAATTATCCCTAGTCGATGAATTGATGGATTTAGACACCATCAATTCTTTCAAGACTAGCACGAGGTATACTCCTTGGTGTATCCAAGCAGCTGATTCTCACTGGCTGGAGACATTGTGATATCCGGAGTTGATCGTGGATGCTAGTTATGGTAACTAGTTCATTGGAGTGACCAGCCGTAAGACTTCATATGGTTTTCTGCATATATAGATATGTCAATGAAGTTCTTACTGTAGCTTAAGTGCGATGTTCCTTTGACTTGCGGTATTCAAGTCATCTTGATCATGGAGACTTATGCTTTGACATCTTAAGCAAGCATCTCTAAGGAGATGTGGACCCGGGATGATTGGGTATAAGTCGAAGTGATCGAAGGTGTTTGAATAGCCTATAAAGGATTCATCACTCCTTGCGAGGAGATGTATACCCATGGCCTCTCGTCGGATTGTTACTAAAGTCTTTGGCCAAAGCATTACATGTTTAGAGTAAGGTACTCTTCGACACATGTGCAGTAACTAGAATCCGTAGGATGAGAAAATGATACTTGGGCTAGGTGTGATGTAGTCAGCCTAGTGGGGACTGACACTATAGACCATGTCCTGAACTAAGTGGGTATAAGATGAGTGAAGGGAATGGGGCACGATTCATTCGAGCTGCTGAAGGGTTTCAGAAATAGTTCTGGATCAACCGTTGATCTTTTCGGTTAATTGAGGATCATGATGTACTACTAGGTGCCACTCATGATCGTTCTATAATTAATGGTTAATTATAGACGGCCAACATAAACCGAGAACCTATTTGGTCACACGCACAACGAGCGTAATCCGAAGGATTTAAAACGAGCTTGAGAATGGGATTCTCAGACCGAGAGAAACTAGGTTTGGTTGGACCAAACATGGAGCGAGCATGAAATCGTTTCAGTCGCAATGGAAGCGTGGATGGGCCGTGTCTTATGAAGACATAATGGATGAACCAAAATGGTTTGGTTCTAATCCAATGGAGGAGAATAAACCAAAGGGTTTGGTTTATTTTAAACGAATGAACCAAAGTTGGTTCGGTTCGTTTTAACTTAAAATAAACCATCATGGTTTGGTTTATTTTAACTTATATTAATGGAGCGGGTTAACAGGCCTTATGGTTATGATCCAATAACCATTAAGAGAATTAGTTCTCTATAAAAGATGGCTTAAGGTGTTGTTAAGGCCTAATCCAAAAGCCCTAACCTAGTTTTGGCCGCCCACCTCTCCCTCCTCTCCTTGGTGATTTCAGCGCCAACACCTCCTCTTGCCGCCGCCCACCACCAAGCTCCCTTTGCCGGTGTCCAGAAGGTGCTGACCTTCCCTCTTGCCGACGTCGAGATGTTGCCGGAGGAGCTCCGGTGATCTCCCTTGGGTTCGGTAATAAGGTGAGCTTCCACCTTTCTTTTGGCCGGCCCCTACTCCTCCACCAAAGCTATCCAGTTTTCTGGACAGCTTGTTTCCCCTCGTCGGAGTGTCGTTTGGACGACGTTTGGAGCTCCGACAGCGGTAGCCTTGCCGGGGATTCAATCTCCGGTAATCCTCATAGGTGGAGGACGAAGGATTCGTCAAACGGTTGACGAATTCCTCTCCGGAGAGGCGAGTTTTGAGGACTCGTCTTTGGATCCGAATTTGGATTCGGATCGTGATCTTCTCTCGATCACATCGTCTTCAACACGAGGCTAGTAACCCGTACGAAGACGAGGCTCGTGACTTAGTGAAGTCATCCCGAAGATACTCGGCGTGGACACGGATAGAGACGATTCTAGCGAGGATCGTTCCGGTTGATGTCGTTCCCGCTACACGTGATACGAAAGGTATACGTAGTTAAATTTTCTTTTATTGCAAAATTTAAATTTACAGTTATGTCTACACATGTTGTACTATGCATGCGTGTGATGTGTGTGTTGTAATAAATATAGATTTATTATTTTTATTTCTTCCGTTGTGCACATGTTTACGAAACATGTTCGAACACACACTCGCCGCGGTGCCGGAAACCCAACAATAATCATCAATCATGCATTAATTAAAATTGAATTAAGGACCATGACATGATTTGAAGTCTCATGCATAAGAGAATCAAATAGTGTTGCATAGATAAATGCATGTGACCATAAATTAGGAAGAACCTGGCAGTCGACTATCATAAGGCCCTAGTCGACTGCCAACACTATTTTTGTGAGATAACGGCTCGATCCACGCTCGAAAAGTTCCAACGTATCACTTGGCAGTCGACTGCCAACGCTCGTAGCCGATTGCCTAGTTAGCTATCGAGCGTTCTGTGCTCGCAACCAAAAAACCATTAGTCGACTGTCAAGGCTTTTTTGGCACTAAACTACAGTTGAGCACTAGTCGACTCACAACAGTTGAACTGGTCATAATCCCAGTCGACTGCTGAGGGTCGACTCGGTTGCCAAGTGTCAAACACTTGACCATCTGACCGGTATAAAGCCCCGGTCAACTGATAACCTCAAACATGAGGTTTAACCCCAAGTATGATGCCCCCATACTTGCTAGATCACCCTTAGCCTAGACCTAAGCCTTCTAGCCATCTCCGTCAGCCTCGTGCCTATTGGATCCCTCCAAGTCATCCATGACTTGTTCATCCATACGCTAGCTTTCAGGTGCCTCCATCGGCTATTGTCATGTTAATGGTGTCTACACCGCCAAGCAACATTGGACTTACCCTGCCAAGACCACGCTTGGACTTTACGCCGCCAACCATTGGACTTATGCTACCAAGACTCCACCCTTGGACTTTACGCTGCCAATATCAACCCTTGGCTTCCCAAATGCCAAGTACCCATGACTTGGACTTTCACCGCCAAGACTACACCCTTAGACTTATGTGGCCAAGACTACACCCTTGGACTTTTTATGCCAACTCCATGTTGGACTTTCCAATTGCCAAGACTCATGCTTGGACTTTCCCTTGCCAAGACCCATGCTTGGACTTTCTATGCCAAGTACTCAAGACTTGGACTTTCCCTTGTCAAGATTCATGCTTGGACTTTTCCATCATATGGTCAACCCCAAGTCATCCATATAGTCAAATAATGGTCAAACCATCGTCAAACAGTCAATCATGACCTGGGTCGATTGCATCAACAATCTCCCCAACACATGTCAAACATCAAAGTCAAACATCAAAACACTACTTGAGTCAAACTCGAGTCTGGTCAATCATGACCTAGGCCAATTACACCAACAATCTCTCCCTTTTTGATGTTTGACAAAAACCAAAAACCTTTGATTTAGGCCTAAATCCTAACTCAAATCTCCTTACCAATTCTTTCAAATTGGTAGTTTTACTTTCTCCTCCTTTTTGACATACATCAAAAAGGTTCTCCTCAAGGAGGTTAATGTCTCATATCCCAATGAGATCTTACAATCTCTCCCTTTGTCAAAAACACCTAGGATGCCTTCACTCTTCCTAATGATAAGTCCCATATCACTTAAGAGAAGCTTCCTATAAACTCTCCCAATTTCCAAATTGGGCATCTCACATTCCCATTTCTCCTCCTCATAAGGAAGAATACATCCATTATATCCCATGATGGATACCTCCCCCTAAAGGCTTGCTCCCCCTTGACCATTGCACCAACAATGTCCTTGGAGAGTTCCTAAGTCAATAGGAACACTAAACCATCAAAATTAAGGGCAAAAGTTCAAACTTGAACTTTAACTCACCTTAAATTGATACACACCCTAAACAACTCTCCTAATCCATATCTAATGAATTTTCACCCTTTCTAATGTTTACCAAAGCATATCCTAGGGTTATGAGTGGTTAGGAAACCTTACCATAATTGAAATTGGGCTAAACAAACCTTGTTTACCCGAAATCAGACCTGACAATCGACTCTTGATAGTTACCAATCGACTACCGTTGATGCCAGTCGACTGTCAACAATGGCAGTCGACTTATAATTGCAAAATGCAGTTTTCAACTTTCAGAAATCAATTTTCAAAAATCATAAGTAATTATACGTAATTTGAAAAATAGTGAAACTTCATACATATAATACTTATACCAAGTACAATGGGTGAAAAATATTTGAAAAATAATTTACTTATAAAATAGTGAGTTTGATACAAAGTTTAAAAGTGAGAAAAACTTCATTGTTTTGGGCTCACTTTGTATCAACTCTATCAATGGTGACTTCTATCAAAAGATAGGTTGCACTAGGGTTTTTCAAAATGATTTTAAAATCTTATATTGAACCATGATATATGGGCTTAATGCACATGACTTGTACACAAGCTTTCCTCATGATTCATCCATGGTATAAGTTGAGTTTAAGTTCATCTAGATGCAAAAACTATGCACCTTGAACTTAACTCATTTCCTAGCTTCTCATATGTGTCTAGGGTATATCAATATATACACATGTCAATGTGATGTGAGATGTGAGTTTTGTTCATCCTAAATTAGGATTTCATGCATTTTCTAGGGCAACACTACTTGTTTCCCTTATACATGGGACTTCAAGTCATGTCATAGTTCTTAAATCAATTTTAATTACTTTAAATGCATGAATGATCATGGAATAAATGATGACATAAATAAGCATGACCAATAATCATGATGTCATGACATATGATTTAATCTAAATATACATGACATTAAAAGATAAACCCTAAGCATAATCATGAGATTTATATGATTTAAATGAATATGATGTCATGACATGATATTTGACAATCAAGACATGACAAATAAAATATAAATGTATATAATACCTAAATTTTAATATTAGTTGTCATTTATTATTATTAAACTCATTTTTCCATATTATCACTAATCCCCCAAGTGTGCCAAAAACCCAAAATGACACACTATGACTTTAAGACCTAAATTGTGCCAATTTGATCAATTTATCAAACTTCTTAAATAATATTGACACATCCTAAAATCTTTTAAGATTATGATCAAACTTATTTCCAAGATACCCATAACCTTGGAAATGACCTAAAGTGTCACCTTTACCATGGTTAGGTTAACTACCCATCCATTTAAAGTTGGCACACCCTAACCCTTTTAGCGTGAATCGATCACGCTCCTAGGAACCCAATATCTATTGGAGCTCCTTGGGTTTACTAGGTATTCACTAGGGATAACTTTCCTAAATACCCTCCTAATGACCCTCCTAGGCTTAGAAGCCTTGGTCATTTGGGTCTTGCCTAGGTTAGCTCTAGGGGTAACTCCCCTAGTAATCTTCTTAATGGCTTCTCGAGGTTTCCTTGAAACCTTAGCCACTAAGCACCTACCTTGGTCAACCTTAGAGATGACTTCCCTATTGACCTTGGTTTTCCTAGACCTAGGTTGTGTTCCATAATCGAATGGAACACTATGATAAGTCCTTTTGGGCTTAGGTTTGTGACCCAAACATTTATTGCCCTTGGTTGGACCTTTCTTTCTAAACCCTAGGTTTTGACTCCTTGACCTAGATTTTTGATCATTTGACTCTTGCATTTGATTTTGCATAATCCTAAGGGTCTTCTCCAAATTCTCAAGCCTTGACCTCAAGGCTTGGTTCTCTAACTCTAATTTCTCTAATTTAGTGGGCCTATGGTTTTTTTGATCATTTTTGTCCTTCCTAGACATATGTCTAGATTTCTTTTGATTATGACCTAGATGGTCTTCAATTTTCCTAATACTTGCCTTAGGTAGAATATTTTTAGGGACATTAGTACCAAATTTCTCCTTCTTCCTAAGGTGGACATGCTTAGCTCCTAGACAATAAAATCTATTATTTTTATTAGCATTCTTTTCATGATGAATTACAAGTGAATTAAAAACATGCTTTTGCCTATAACTTAAAGAAGATGCATTAATAAATTTTACCTTAGAGTTTGCCTTAGAGGCTCCCCCTACATTTGATACCCCTTCTTGGACCTTCTTCTTCCTCCTAGGGCATTGACTCCTATTATGCACCGGTTGTTGGCACTTGAAGCACACCACGTGCTTCTTGCTCTTAATGGTTGAGGCACCGGGTTCCTTAGTCTTTTCTTGAGGTTTCGGTGCCGGTTGACTTTTCTTGACTTTCTTAGGGCACTTGATCTTATAGTGCCCATATTCCCTACACTCAAAATATATAATATGATTTTTATTTTGAATTGATGTGCTTGAGTTATCTAGGTCAATGGTAGTCAGAATTGGTTCTTCATCTTCTCGATCGGAGGTAGATGGTTCCTCTTGAGTCGGCTCCGGTATTGAAGATGACTTAGTCTCCTCCCCCTCAATCCTAGAGGTGGAGGCTTCTTTTACTTCTTCCTCCTCTCCCGATCCGGATGTTGATTCTCTATCACCCTCCGAATCATCAAGCTCTTGTGATGAAGATGTGCTTGCTTCTTCTTGAGCTTGAGAGGATGAGCACTCCTCTTCTTCTTAGACCGGTGATGGGCTTTCATGGAACTTTGACAATTTGCTCTAAAGCTTCTTGGCATCTTGATATTCACCTAGTCTAGACAAAATATCATTAGATATCACTTTAAGCAAAATACCCATTACCTTATTGTTGATGTTGTAGTATCGGAGTTATTCGTGACTCCAATTCTTCTTCTTGATTCTTCTTCCTTCTTCATCTTTTGGAGTATCAAACCCTACCATCACACTTATCCAATTATCATAATCACACATTAAAAAATACATCATTCTACCTTTCCAATATGCGAAGTCTTCGCGGTCGAAGGAAGGTGGAATGATGATGTCATCACCCAATCTCTCATTGAGCTTCATTTTGCCCTCTAGCACTTTTGCTTCCGGTTGTTAGTCCGTAGAAGAGCTCCAAGCTCTGATACCATTTGTTAGGATCTGTGCGCCAGCTAGAGGGGGGGGGAGGGGGTGAATAGTGTTTCATCGTCAGATGATAGAATTTGATTGCGCTTGTTACACAATGTTAGTACGCAGCGGAATATGAAATATACAATCAAAATAAACACAAGCACAATCACAACATGATAATATAACATGGTTCGAAATTGTATGGTTCATAATCCATGGATTGGACTAGAAAGAGCCTTAATGATGCAAACACACACCACTAATCAAATATACTCCTTCTCGACAATAAGTCGGAGGCGAAGAAATCTCGTACAAGTATTCTTACAACAATAAGAAATAAATACAAGCAAATACAAGATGTATATACAAAACAACGTAAAGAAAACTTTACAACTATTACTTTGGAATGCTTGCTTGTTGATTTCTTGAACCGTGCTTGAAGACCCTGATTTGCAGCAGCAAATCGCCTCAAAGATGCTCAAGAAATCGCTGCCAAAACCTCCCCTTTGAGCTGCCTTTATAATCTACACTCGGGCTATTTTCGTTCCTGGAAGTCGACTGTCATAAAGCTCCAGTCGACTGCCAACACTATTGTTGTGAGACAACGACTCGATCCACGCTGGAAAACTTCCAACGGATCACTTGATAGTCGATTTCCAACATCGTTAGTCGACTGCCAACGCCCGTAGCCGATTGCTCAGTCGGCTACCAAGCGTTCTGTGCTCGTGACCAAAAAACCATCAATCGACTGCTACATATAACAGTCGACTGCCAAGGTTTTTTCGACCCTAAATCGCAGTCGACTCACAACGGTCAAACTGGTCATAATCTCATTCGACTGCTGAGGGTCAACTCAGTTGCCAAGTGTCAAACACTTGACCATCCGACCGATATAAAGCCTCAGTCAATCAATAACCTCAAACATGAGATTTAACCCCAAGTATGGTGCCCCCATACTTGCTAGACCACTCTTAGCCTAGACCTAAGCTTTCTAGCCACCTCCGTCAGCCTCGCGCCTATCAGATGCCTCCAAGTCATCCATGACTTGTTCATCCATATGCTAGCCTTCAGGTGCTTCCATCGGCTATTGTCATGCTAATGGTGTCTACACTGCCAAAGTACATTGGACTTATGCTGCCAAGACTACGCTTGGACTTTATGCCGCCAACCATTAGACTTATGCTGCCAAGACTCCACCTTTGGACTTTACGCCGCCAATATCAATCCTTGGACTTCCCAAATGCCAAGTAACCATGACTTAGACTTTCACCGCCAAGACTACACCCTTAGACTTTCCATTCCAACTCCATGTTGGACTTTCCAATTTCCAAGACTCAAGATTGGACTTTCCCTTGCCAAGACCCATTCTTGGACTTTATTTGCCAAGTACTCAAGACTTGAGCTTTCCCTTGGCAAGACACATGCTTGGACTTTTCCATTATATAGTCAACCCCAAGTTAACCATATAGTCAAACAATGGTCAAACCATCGTTAAACAGTCAATTATAACCTGGGTCGATTGCACCAACAATCTCTCCAACACATGTCAAACATCAAAACACTACTCGAGTCAAACTCGAATCTGGTCAATCGCAACTTGGGTCGATTGCACCAAAAAAATTGACTTGTATGTGTTTTTCATAAACCTTAGATATGTGCGATACTAGGAAATGAGTTAAGTTCATGTGCTTACCTAGTACATCATAATGAACTTATAACTCATTAGATTTTAGTGATAGATCATTGGGAAAGCTTGTGTTCAAGTCATGTACATTGAGCCCAAAGAATATGATCCAATATAACATTTTAAAAACCATTTAAAAATTATTTTGAAAAATCTTGGTGTTATCTATCTTTTGATAGAAGTCACCATTGATGATGTTGATACAAAGAGGGCTTAAAACATTAAAGCTTTTCTCATTTTCAAACTTTGTATCAATTTCACTATTTTGTGGGTAAAATATTTTTCACCCATATTGATTGTTATAAGTATTATGCATATGAATTTTCATGATTTTTTAACATATGTATAATTACTTATGTTTTGGTAGAAATCACCGACCGCCATGTATGGTAGTCGATCAGCACCGCATGTGATCGTAACTATCAGAAGTCGACTGCCAATGCTGATTTCAGGTAAACAAGGTTTGTTAGGCCCATGTTCAACTATGTTTGTTAGTGCAACAATGCCCCAAGCATTTATATGTTTTGATGTTTGGATAATCATCTAAGTTAGGCAATGTTTTGTGATCTAATTGTGAACATGTTTAAGTGATAGAAAAAATCCAAATATGAAGACTTGGTAAAAGAAAAGTCCAAGTGTGATCTTGGCAAAAGAAGTCCAAGGAAAGGGCTTGGCGGCGTAAGACCAAGCATGTAGTCTTGGCGGCGTAAAGTCCAAGCGGACCTTGGCAAAGGAAGTCCAAAGGCAAGTCTTGGCAGCGTAAGTCCAAGCATGTAGTCTTGGCGGCGTAAAGTCCAAGCGTACTTTGGCAAAGAGAAACCCAAGACATGACGAAACCAAAGTAAGCTCTTGAAAGCAAGCGCAAAGGATGAACAAGTCGCGGACTCGGAGGGATCCTGGAGGCACAAGGCTAAAGGAAGAGCTAGAAGGTTAAGTCTAAGTCTAGGGGTCAATTCAAGTGTGAATTATTCATACTTGACGAGTATCAGTCGACTGATACGATGTAGCACTCGACTAATAAGGTGCTCGACTGAGTTAGGTTGAAAACCTGATGATTAGTCGACTACCAAGAGCTGGCAGTCGACTGATGCGACAATCATTCGACTGCCAATAACTAGCAATCGACTGATCAAGTCGAAAATGGGCACAGAATGGAGTCTCACATGACTCCTCCCGGGGATCACTCGACTGGTAGGCTTCTCATTGGTGATGATGACTGCGAATCCCGCGAATCCGGCTCGCCAGAAGCCATTAGTTGCGGCTGCAGTTGACTGATGAAGTACTTCAGTCGACTGATGATCCTCAAATGGGAAAATCAACTATTTTCCTATAAAAGGAGGCCATGGGGTGTTTGATGAGGCTAGTGCTTACATTCATACATATACTCTCAAGCTCCCCAAGTGTTCTAAAGCTTTCTAAGTGATTTCTAACCTCTTCTTCTCTAATTTCACTTCTATCATTTGTAAGAAGAGAGGTTCATTTGTAAAGAAGGCTTCTCCACCTCAAAGGAGATCTTAGTGAAGATTGGCTTGGGTTGATCCACCTTATGGATCGCCATGGAGTAGGAGCTTAATCTCCGAACCACGTAAATTGTCTTTGTTAGCGCTTGTCTTTGTTTCTTTAGTATTTTTATTTTTGCTTCCGCTAATCATTTGTGTAGAAACAAAAAGAGGCTATTCATCCCCCTCTAGCCTTCCAAAGATCCCTAACAAGTGGTATCAGAACTCGGATCGCATCGGAAGATCTAACAATCAACGATGGCTTTCCAAGAGGGGTATAGCACGGCGAGGCCTCCATACTTCGATGGCAATAACTTCGGCTATTGGAAAGGTAGGATGAAATACTACCTTATGAACGACATTGATAATTGGTTTAGTGTTGTAGATGAGTTCGAGAAGCCGATTGACGAGTTTGGAGCACCACTACCACCCAAGGATTGGACAAGGGAGATGGCAAAGAAAGCGCAAGCTAACGCAAAAGCAACAACCACACTTCAATGTGGTCTATCCAAGGAGCAACTCTCTAAAGTCGGGCCCTTCAACTCCACTTTGGGAGAAGCTCATCAAATTGAATGAAGGATCAAAGGAGACTAGAAGAGCCAAAAGAGACCTATTGATAGGTCAACTCCAAAGCTTCACCATGAAGACCAACGAGATCGTGAGCCAAATGCACGATCGCTTCAAAGAGATAGTCAATGGACTACATGTGATAGGTGAGAAGGTCGACAACCGAGACCTTGTGAGGTATATTCTTCAAGCTTTCCCTAGAACAACCTTATGGGCATCAATGGTAGATGCTTATAAGGTGTCTAGGGATCTCTCTTTGGTTCAACTAGATGAAATTTTTTGTGAATTTGAGTTGCACGAGCAAGCTAACACTTCGTCCAAGGAGAAAGGTGTAGCTCTTTTTGTAGGAAAGAAGGACAAGAAGAAGAAGGAAAAGAGACAAGTCTCTTCTTCATCCGAATTCGAGGAGGAGTCATCAAGTAGCGATGACGAGCTATCGGCTAGTGAGGTAGCTCACTATGTAAAGAAATTTGGTGGGAGATCAAGGAAGCTCATCAAAAAGGATGTGAGGAGGATGTTCCAATCCTCCAAAGGTAAAACCTCAACTAGTTCAATTTCAACTCCTAATGTTATTTGTTATGGTTGCAACAAGAAAGGGCATATCAAGCCAAATTGCCCGGACCTAAAGAAGAAGGAGAAGGAAAAGAAGAAGAAGGAAAAGAAGGAGACCATGGTATCCCAAACATGGGATACGCAAAGCATAGAAGACTCATCGGATGATGATGAACTTTGTCACGTCACTCGCAACCTTGCACTCATGGCCATAGAGGATGAAGCCGAAAGCTCAAGTGAAGAGTCATCCTCCTCCTCAAGTGATGAATCGTCCTCTAGTGTCGATGAGGTAAAAGACTCCCCTAGGGTAGAATTGCTTTATAAAATTATTGCATGTCTTCAAAACGCTTTAAATAGATCAAAATCTAGGGTTAAGGACTTAAAAGTAGAAATTAGGAAAATTAGAGATGTAGAACCTTCTTGTGATGATGCATGTTCACTTAGAAATGAAAATGATGAATTAAGAAAAGAAATAGGTGAACTAAGAGCATGCTTATAAAAATTTACAAATGACTCTAAATACCTAGATATTGTAATTAAGGATCAAAGGGCTATTTACAACAAGGCCGGAATAGGATATAGGCCTAAGGAGAAGGAGGTAGCCTTTACATCCCTTGTTAGTAGAAAATCAATCGTTAGGAGCAAGGTTAGAAAGGCTTGGGTCCCTAAGAAATTTTTAATTGATGCTACCGGACCTAAAATTTGGGTGCCTAAGACTTGTGTCTTTCATATTGTATAGGTAGGAAGACCAAGCTTGTGGATTGTTGATAGTGGTTGCTCAAAACACATGACCGGTGATGAGAGCAAATTCTCAACAATCAACCACATTAGCAAGGGGAAAGTATCCTTTGGAAATAGTGGAAAGTTTAAGATTCTAAGAAAAGACACAATTGAGGTATCTCCAAATCTTGTCATTCATAAAGTACTATTAGTTGAAAACATAAAGTTTAACTTGCTCAGTGTAAGTCAATTTGTGATGTAAATTTTGATGTTCAATTTGATTCTTCTAAATGCCTTATAAGACATAAGAAATTAAATGATTGCATGTTAGTTGGATATAGAAAATCAAATATTTATTATGTTGATTTATCGTATGTCACTAACATTTCCCCTAAGTGTCTCATGGCAAAAGAAGAAGAGAGTTGGCTATGACATAGGAGATTAGGGTACATCAACATGAAAAACATTGCCAAAATAGTCAAGATGAAGCTAGTCAAGGGGTTGCCAAAAGTCAAGTATCTTAAGGACAAAATGTGTGATGCATGTCAAGAATGAAAGCAATCAAGATCATCACACAAAGGTAAAACTTCACTTAGTACCGCTTTACCTTTAGAACTCTTGCATGTTGATTTATTTGATTGTCATAGTACCCCTTCTTTAATTGGTAGTAAATATTGCTTGGTTATAGTAGATGATTTTTCTAGATTTACTTGGGTATTCTTCATGAAACAATGGCGTGATCTGTAATGATCATGGCGGAAAAGAGTAGAGAATGAAAGGAATCTCAAAATCAATCGGATCTGTAATGATCATGGTGGAGAATTTGAGAATTCTAATTTCTCCAAATTTTATTTAGAACAATGGTACAAGCATGAATTTTCTTATCCTAGAACACCTCAATAAAATGGGGTGGTGAAAAAAAAAACCGTACCTTACAAGAAGCGGCTAGGACTATGCTTAATACATATTTTAATCTCTATCTTTTTTCAACAAATCTTGTCCTTTTGCAATAGCATCTAACTTTTCTCAATAAATTTTATCCTTTTACAATAAACTTTTCTTAATTAGGGTTTTATTTGTATTTTTTTCTGATTGTTTCGAATTTTTTTATTGGTTTCAAAATTTTCTCCCTTCCTAGACTATTTAAAACATGGGCTAAGGATTTTGTAAATAACTTATTTGATTTTAATAAAGTGTCCTTTCGCTTAAATCTATAGGTGTCTGCTCTTTGTTTGTAACTCTCTTCTCCTTCGATTTCTCTATCATCCTCTATTCTAACATTGCACATGGAAGGATTCCTACCATGCTATAGTAATTCAAGAGGTTGAGTTGAATAGGATGGTTAGGATGTCAAGTAGTGGGGGTGACTTAAGGTGTTGAGTCGTACGGAGATTTAGGGAGCAAAGTCATATAGGGGACTCAAGGTATCAAGTTGCATAGGAGACTTAGGGCGTCAAAATGTATAGAGGACTTAGGATGTTGAGTCGCATAGGGGATAGGAAATTAAGGGGGTGTTTGGTAAGCATTTTCATCTCTGTTTTTTATTTTCAATTTCTGCGAAAACGAGAAAACACATTTGGTTCGCGTTTTTCATCTCCATTTTCTAGAAAATAAAGGAGCGTTTTCTGAAAAATTGGAAAACGAGAAATAATCATTTTCTGTTTTCATTTTCATTTTCCAAAAAATAAAAGAACGTTTTCTGGAAAACTGAAAAACAAAAAAAAACTCATTTTCTATTTTCTAAAAAAAAAGAATGAAAACAAAAAACAAAAAATTTTCTACGAACCAAACGCCCCCTAAAAATCTCAAGTCATTCTCAAGGTGCACAGTGGCAAAGGGGCTCAGGATATTGAGTTATATAAGAGATTCAAGATGTCAAGTCATATAGGAGACTCAGAGTGTAAAGTTGTGTAGGAGACTCGAGGTGTTGAGTCGCATAGAGCATTTAAAAATCTGAGCCAAGCAAGGAATTGAATTTGAACTGTATTGATTGGAGTTGTTAACACTAAATAGAGTCACATAAGTTGGAGTAACATGGATAGTAAAATATTTTATTTAATTAATATAATTTATTATGCTAATAATTCATTAATTATTTTTATATTATTCTAATTTATTATATTTTACAAACATATTTACTTGTTGATTAATCATTTTCTATTATCAACATTATTTTACTATAAAAAAGTATTTGAAATCAAATGTATATATCTATATATACAAAGTGAAAATTTACTTTTCCAAATAAAATTGTACAATTCGAACTTCACTTTTTTTATACGAGACAATTTATCGTATCCTACGTTCAACTTCAAAAAAGATTACTCAAAACACGTTAACTTCAACATTTACCAAAGGGGCATTTATTTCCCATAATACTCTTCCAAATATTGGTGAATTTTTTTATTCAAATCAATTTAATCTTCATTCCCTCTGTGGTAAAAGCAAAAAAATTTTGGAAAGCTCGCACATGACGATTGTGATTTTATTGACAAACTATGAGTATTTGCGGTGGTGAACTTATGGTCGATTGACTCAATTTTATAGTCACCTAACCATGAGGTCTGTGATGAGCTTATAGTCGTTCTCATGGGGATGACGTGATGATTAAGATATGACGGTATTTATAAAAATAATATGAGTCGATTTCGGAGAAAATCTTGGCTACCACGTTAAAGTTTATAGGGTCCTCTGTAATTTACCTCCCTTACAATGATGGTAGGACAGATCAATAGAAGCAACTAAATTGATGATTCTAAATCTTTTGCAGACGTGATGAGCTCAGTCACTTGAACGTGATTTCATAGCCACTTTGCCACAATTTCATCTCGTCTCTTCTCCTCCTGTCTTTTTTTTAAGCAAAAAAACCTCCTCTCTTGTACTCTCCATAGCAAAAATGACTAAATAAATACAATAATTCTAACAAATGAAAACTCTGAAGAATCAGACCGCAAGCATATATACACTGTTTATAGTGTCTATCAATTGCTTGTAGTCTTGGACGATCATTAGCTCCTAAGAAATTTCCCCCCCCCTTTTTTTCTATGGAAAGAAGAGAAGAGAAAATTCAATTTGATTAGAAAAATCCGACCAAATAGGTGGGAAAACATTTTATAAATATCAAAGTTAGGGACATCTCTCAAGTATTTTCTAGAGTTAAATATGTGATATGATAAGTTGCCCTCTTTTTTTCGCTTGGTCATCAATGTTATATTAGAAACTAACCAACGATACAAAAATTTCAAAGAAAGATTTATTATATACAATCTTATCCTTCTTTGAAAGAGACTATTTCTATGATTCAATCCGTAACTTCTAAATTATATGACAACTTTACTGTTGTGTCAAACTCTCCTTCAAAAATCAACAAACAATATAAGAAAAAAATCAACAAATAATATAAGAAAAAAATATACAGACAACACTAGTAAAATTCTACTATTGCCTACCTTAAAAAACAAAGAGCTCAAGTCCAACATAATAATGTGAAAGTTTGAGAATTCATGGCTTCATGTTGTTTTACATGAATCATATTTGACAATTCCCCTATAACTTCAAAGTCATCAACTATAGATCTGCTTCATAACTGATTCTCAACAGAAGATAATATTTATTGAAAGCAAAGTAAATACTTTCCTATCCCACAGACAGTAGAATCTAGAGTTACATCTTCAATGAGATTATTGTCTATGAACTTTATTAACTCAGAGCTTCTATGAATCAAACTATAAGAATGGATAGTCTGTATATCCAACAACTGGATCAGAAATGGAGAAGGTTTCCCTGTTATACTTGTTGAGTGGAGCATTCAACTCGTAGCGTCGAGGAAGGTCTGGGTTGGACAAAAAATTGCGTCCATAAGCTACCAGATCTGTATAACCGCTTGAGATGACATTGTTGCCTTCTTCTCTATCATAACCCCCAACGACGATAAAAGTTCCTTTGAATGCCTTCCTCATTGGAAGAAGACTCCTAGGAACTTCCATTTTTTCCCCTACTTTTATCATCCTTGGCTCCACCATGTGACAGTATGCAATCCCATATTTGTTGAGAGCATTGACCATGTAGAGTCCAAGAGCCTCAGGATTGGAATCTCCAGCTTCTGAATAGTTGGCAAAAGGAGAAAGTCTTATTCCGACTCTGTCGGCCCCAATTTCAGCAACAATAGCTTCGACTACTTCTAAAGTAAAGCGACAACGATTCTCTAGGCTTCCAACTTATTCAGACGATCGTTCACTTGGTCCTTCATGAATTGATCAATTAAGTAACCATGGGCTCCATGAATCTCAACTCCATCAAAACCTGTGCAGTAAAGTAACAAGTCCCAGTAAACAAAGCTTATTTTGGAAAAAAAGAAAGAAGGAAAGTCCCATAAATTGTGCTTGATTCTGATTCAAACTAGAAAATCAATTTTCAGGAATTAAGATGTAAAATTGCTAAGAACAGAATTCCAAACAAACTAAGCCCTATGCTAAACTTATGTAAAATTATAAATTTCGTTTTAGAGGTCTGCAGTTCAGTTAACATGATATACTTTCCTTTTGAACAAAAGGGATAGATATGCAAGATTATTTCATCATTATTGAAATGAATTGGACATCATCAACATCAAGTCCCAATTATTTAGGTAGATTGCATGAATTTTATCCTTCTATTAGACTCTAGTCAAGGCTATACACTAACAATATTTAATCTTTTAAATCATTTTACATTGCACTAGCTAAATTTTTTTTAGGCTCCCATTTTCTATTGCCTCCCTCTACCGGGTTTTCTTGGATTTAAATTGCATCATGGCTAAAAAAATTTCTTTTGAACACTAAACCCTAAACCTTGAAACACTCAGATGACTATAAAAGCCAAATACTGAAATGAAGACCATATGATCCACTGAAGAAAGGAATTGATGCATCAAGAATAAGTTGGTATTTGATATAACAGTAAAGGAATATTTGTGGGATTGGACTTTGCAAGTATATAAGCCATAAGCTTCATTTTTTCATCATCATGAACAAACAAATTATTCTGTCCAAATAGTGAAGAACTTTGCTCTAGTTTGAGGCTCATTAAGCTTGATCAATGAACCATGAACCAATAAGATGAACCATATTATCCTTATGTTTTACATATTGGAAGATCAAACTTAGCAGAAGAGAAGATATGTGAAACTCTCAGAGCATGTGACTGAGACATTTGATAACTGTGATAGTATGGGTGGCAAGTTGCAAATCTGCAATAGTTTTAGTTTCTTATTTGGAATAAGAAAATGAATAAAGAAGGTAGGTAGTCTTACCGGCTTTAATGACATTTCTAGCAGCGAGTCTAAAATCATTGACAACCAAAGGAATTTCTTCTGTCTCCAATCTCCGGGGGACAGAAAAATGCATTTCATCAAAGCTGTTGGTTTGTAGTTTAGGACTCAATGGCTTGTCAGTACATGAAATTGGAGCTTGGCCATTGGGCTGAAAATCTGCAAGAGGAGCATAATGATATATGAATCAATGCTGGACATCCTTATATGGGCAACACCAGCAGTAATCCAGTCTCAACAGATAATACCGAGCAGAATGGGCAGAGATAGTTACCTCAGCATGTTTAAGATGTAAACCAATTTAGTCGATTAACCATGACGATGCAATACAGTATAGATAGAAGGAAAAAAAGAAGCAATAATATCTTGGGTAAGCAAACTATATTGGCTCACATTCTTTCACATCCAGTGGGTGTTTGCTTAAGAACCAACACAAAAGAAGAGTGGTTTCAAACTTGCAATCAGGACTTGCACCTAAAAAATACATAATTTGGCCAAGAGAATTGAGCAAGGCAAGATTTGAGAGAAATACCAGTGTTGGAAACCCTTCCAGTGTGCCAAATCTGGCAAAAGAAGATGCCACCCTTTTCGTGAACTGCATCCACAATGGGCGTCCAAGCTTCCACCTGTTCTTTGGTCCAAATGCCGGGAGTGTCTTTATATCTTACACAACCAGATTCGATGAGCAAACACAACAAGACAAAACCCTTAAACAACGATTACACCAACATCTGAAAAAAGTTGGGGCAATAGCTCATCCTACCCTTGCGCAGTGTCGGAAACTCCAGTTGCCTCGGCAATCAAAAGGCCGCCTTTGGAGGCCCGCTGAGAGTAATACAAGATGGCGTGCTGCTGCGGCACGTTCCCGTACGACCTCTGTCTTGTCAACGGCGCCAACACAATTCTGCAAGCAGAGCAAGCGCAATTCGTTTCAGCTTCAGAAATTGGAACAAAAATCAGATTTTTTGATATCTTGTTTGCCACAAAGAACTAACTATATCGAACCACTCATCGCATGCGATTCGATTCGATGTTAGGGAAGCGGCCAAAAAGAAAAGAAAAAGAAGAAGCTCTGACCTGTGAGAGAGCTCAAACTTGCCCATCTTGTAAGGGGTGAGAAGGGGAACCGAATTTGGGGCTGCCATGTTGAGAAGACGAACAAGGACCTCGAACCTTTCCCTCCGTTGGGGTCGGAGTGATCGGCGGAGGTCAATTTATAGGGAGCAGCCGAGAGGAAAAAAAAAAGTCGACCACTATCGAATTCACACTCTTATATATTTTTGTATTAAAAATATTTTTATTTTAATATTATTATAGCATGCATTCGGTAAAAGATTGAGACTTAGCAATTTTGATTGATTTATTTCACGATCATAAAAAAAATATAAATTATGAAAATTTTTATAAATTTTAATATGTTAATCAAGAAATATGGAATCAACGAAATCTAAAAAAAATAATGTTACTTTTGTAAGTATCATCGTAGTTTAATCATCACGTCAACCCATGAAACTTACTGTAGCATACATTTTAAAATAATTTTTTTTAAAAAAATAATTTAATAAAAATATATAGAATATTTTTACATAAACATATTTTTAAAATTAATAAAAAATTTTAAATTTTATCAAAATCACAATATTAAAAGTATCTTATAATTATTATAGTGGGCAATTAATTGCTTTTACAATTATAACAGTGGCCGATATAATTGTAACACTGACTGTTACAATTATAATGTTGTAATTTAAGTGATTTTGATCAAGTATTAATAATTTTAATTAAGTCGGTAAAGAATTTTATAATATAAAAATATTATCTGTAGTAATTAACTAAATTAAACCGATTTATTTTAGTACATTGTAGCATTTGTTCCTCGCTGTACAACAACGTTGAAATAACAATTTTTTTAATACAAGAAATGTGTTTTTTTTTTAAAAAAAAAAGGCATCCGTTTGAATTCTGATAATTAGGAATGTGCCTTTTATCCATTTATAACTTTTTGTAAGATTATACTAATCGTGCAATTTTTCAAAATACTCTTTTTCACTAACTATATCTTTGGGCGAAAAAAAATTAAAAAGAGTATCTTTTTTTTATTGGTATCATTAAAAGGATGTTCTTTTTTTAATAAATTAATTAAAATAGCATTAGGACCTCTCTTTTATCTTAAGAATACTCTTATTTAAATATTATTGTAGTAGTTATGGAACATAACTATTACAACATAGAAAAAATTACTTATCAAAATTAATACACATATATCACTAAATCTCTTTATCAACTTGGTTAAAATTATTCAAGATTAATTAAAAAAACACTTAAATACTATTATAGTAGCTTAAGATCCATAGTTTTCTCTTGGATAATTTAGGTGTCTAAATTTTATCCAATTAATTTTAGAGGTAAACAATCATATGGTCTCTCTTAATTTACTTGGCTGAGTGAATTTGAAATATAATTTATTTACTCTTAAAAGTCGACCTCCAAAATATTCATTTTTATTTGTTCTCTAAAGTAAAGAACACTCAAAATCTTCTTGTTTGATGTTTATCTCCAAAATTTATCTCACTTGGTGTTTAGACATACTCCAGAAACTTCTTCTACCTGATTCTTCTTGACTCGTTGTGACTTCTTCCATTTAGTGTTTGGTCTCCCAATCTACTTTTCAAATGTTTAATTTGTTAATCCATCTAGACTTTCTCAATCTGATGTCTAGTCCTAATTTATCAAAGCTTCTCTTATTTTATGTTTGGTCACTTAATCCGTCAAGACTTTTTCTATTAAATTTTCTACATCTAGACACCTGACACACAACAACAACAACAACAACAACAACAAAGCCTTATCCCACTAGGTGGGGTCGGCTATATGAATCATTCTACGCCATTGACCTCTATCCCCTACTATATCATCATCTATATTTAAATAAATTTTATCTTGTTTTATTGTTGCTAATCAAGTCTTTTTTGGTCTTCCTCTTCCTCGTTTGATGTGTATATTTAGTATAGTTTCACATCGCCTAACTGGAGCATTTATTGACCGTCTAAGTACATGTCCGTACCACCTTAAACGTGTCTCTCGGAGCTTTCCTTCAATAGATGCAACACCAACTTTTTCTCTAATGCTCTCATTTCTTATTCTGTCCATCCTCGTATGTCCACATATCCACCTTAACATCCTCATCTCTGCAACTCTCATCTTTTGCTCATATGCTCGAGTCGTAGCCCAACATTCAGCTCCATATAACATAGCAGGTCTAATTGCCGTTTTGTAGAACTTTCCTTTAAGTTTTAGAGGCACTTTACGATTACATAAAATACCCGATGCTTTCCTTCATTTCAACCATCCTGCTTGTATTCTATGTAAGACATCTCTCTCAATCCCTCCATCATCTTGCAAAAATGATCCTAAATATTTAAAGCTCTCAATTCTAGACAACTCGTCATCTCCTATCTTAACACTTGTCTCATTACGTCTAATATTGCTAAATTTAAATTCCATATATTCTGTCTTTACTCTACTAAGCTTAAAACCTTTCACTTCTAGTGTTTTCCGCCAAGATTCTAGTTTAGCATTTACTCCTTCACGTGTCTCATCTACTAAAACAATATCATCTGCAAACAACATGCACCACGGTAATGTGTCTTGAATGTGTCCAGTGAGTTCGTCCATGATTAGTGTAAAAAGATAGGGACTTAAAGCTGATCCTTGATGTAACCCTATCTTTATTGGAAATGCTTCAGTTAATCCACCTGAAGTCTTCACTCTGATCGTTACTTCCTCATACATATCCTTAATTAGTTCAATATATGTTACACTAACACCTCTTTTTTCTAAAATTCTCCATATTATTTCTCTTGAAACTCTATCATAAGCTTTTTCTAAATCAATGAATACCATGTGTAGATCCTGCTTTTGCTCTCTATACTTTTCAATTAGTTGTCTGAGAAGATGTATAGCTTCTATTGTCGACCTTCCTGGCATGAATCCAAATTGATTTTCGAGAACCATGGTCTCCTTCCTTAATCTTTTTTCTATTACTTTTTCCCAAAGTTTCATGGTATGACTCATTAGTTTAATACCCCTATAGTTTTCACAAGTTTGTATGTCTCCCTTATTCTTATATAAGGGAATTAGGATACTTACTCTCCATTGATCAGACATCCTTTTTGTTTTCAATATCATGTTAAATAATTTTGTAAGTCATTCAATACCTTGTTTCCCTAGACACTTCCATACCTCTATCGGAATATCATCTGGTCCAACGGCTTTTCCATTTTGCATTCCATTTAAAGCTTGTTCTACTTCTGAAATTTGAATTCTACGATAAAAATTTAAATTTCTATACTCATTTGACCTACTTAAATTACCTAAATTAAGTTGGTCTCCTAAACCTTCATTAAAAAGTTGATAAAAATATCTCTTCCACCGCTCTTTTATTTCTTCATCATTTACTAGTACCCTATTGCATTCATCTTTAATACATCTTATTTGATTAAGATCTTTTGTCTTCCTCTCTCTCACTTTAGCTATTCTATAAATGTCTCTTTCCCCTTCTTTTGTATCTAATTTTCGATATAACCGTTCAAAAGTTTCAGTCTTAGCTTCATTCACTGCTTTCTTAGCTTCTTTCTTGGCTATTGTATATTTTTTCAAATTTTCCTCATTTTTACAAATATTTAATTTCTTATATGCTATTCGTTTTTCCTTGACTTTCTCTTGCACTTTTTCATTCCACCACCAAGATTCTTTACTTGGTGGTGCATGTCCCTTTGACTCACCGAGTACACTCTTAGCTATTATTTTCAATTTTGATACCATCTTATCCCACGTCGTATTAGGGTCACTGTATATGTCATCTAATACTTGTACTCCTACCTTCTCTTTGAATATATTTAGTTTCTCATCCTTTAACTTCCACCACTTAATTCTAGGGGTCGTGTATATTTTCCTTCTATTAATACTATGTTTGAGGCGTATATCCAATACTACTAACCTATGTTGAGTAGTTAAACTTTCTCCAGGAATAACCTTACAATCTTTACAAATCTTTCTATCTCTCTTCCTAACCATAAGAAAGTCAATTTGTGATTTATTATTTCCACTTTTGAACGTGACTAAGTGTTCTTCTCTTTTCTTAAAAAATGTATTAGCTAGTATAAGATCATATGCTATTGCAAAATTCAATATAGTTTTACCTTCTTCATTTCTTGTTCCAAACCCATAACCCCATGCACCCTCTCATATTCGTCATTTTTCACTCCGACATGCCCATTTAAATCACCTCCTATTAAAATCATCTCATTTGACGGAATATTTTGTAATACTTCATCCAAGTCCTCCCAAAACTTTAATTTGGTATTTTCATCTAATCCTATTTGAGGTGCATATACACTAATTACGTTTATAGTTTCTTTCTCCACTACTATTTTGAGAGCTATAATTCTATCCCCCTTTCTAATTACTCCTACAACTTCATCCTTTAACGAACTATCAACAATAATACCCACTCCATTTCTTGTTTTACTCTTGCCTGTATACCATAACTTAAAACCCGAGTTCTCTATCATCTTTGCCTTCTCACCAACCCATTTTGTCTCTTGTACACATACAATATTAATTTTTCTTCTAATCATCGTATCTAAAATAGTTTGATTGATCCATTCATTGAACATTTGCCTTAGTTTAACGCTGGCTGGCAACCTAACACAACCCTCCTCCTTTATCCGGGTTTGGGACCGGCCACGATAAGATTAACTTATCCGGGCTAGACACCTGACACACATTAGAAAATATACAATCTGATTTTAAATTCTTCTATCATGCATCAAAATATAGATTCGACCATATAGTCTGTTTGCACCAACATTCTTTACAACTTTAAGTCTTGAATTCCTAGGGTTATTCAGATTAGGGCTCTATTTTCTCTACCCAAGTCTCGAAAGGGAGAGGAGTATGTCATCACAGAACCTTCTTAACATTTACAATAATAAGTTGCATGAGTTACACCAAGGTGATAAGTCCAATTGCTATGTCAACGGCACTAACCATAGGTTGACACTATTAATAAATTGATTCAAGCTCTTCCACATTGTTACTTTTGTGCTCGCCATCCTCAATGTATTAGTTTAGGTTTCTTGTCTTCGGAATTATGGTGGAGTGATGGAGTGTTTAATTTGACTCTTAGATATTTACGATTTGATCTCCATCTACGATATGAATTTGTAAAATTTTCTTTCAAATGAGATGATAAATCAAGAAAGTTGAGGTTGTCTGCGCAAGCATTTCTCGATTTATCTCTTTCTTTCAGATTTAGCAGTCATAGAGGAGTTGCTAATATGACGATTTTATTTATTTATTTTTTTTGTTTAAGTTTCCATGACACTAAAAGTAATGCATAAAAAATCTACCACCTAGTGAGTGCTGAAGTAAGAGCTTGCCTCAAGGATGAAGATGAAGATGAATATGCTAGAATAATGCATGTTAGAGGGCAACACAATCGTCTAACAAAACCTTTCGATGCTTAAGTTACTTTTCATGGTGGGGGTTAATTGTAATAATGAAAGCAAACATGTTAGGTTCAAATCCTCGTGCTATCATCGATTTTAATTTTTGATATATGCTCAATGTGAGGAACCCTAGAGTTATTGGGCCACAAAGGCCATGGGTTGTGGTAGTATGGATATAATTATAAAGGGTCATGATTGTTGGATCGAAAAAATGAGAGAGGAAGAAGAGGGGGTGAATTTCGTTAAAAAAAATTATTTTCCTTTTCTAAATCAAGTTTAACCCTGTGGAATAAAATAAATAAAGAAGATGTGATTATTTTTTTTACTTGGTTCATAATCCTTTTTGGATTGCTATTCTAAGATCCATAATTCGATCTTGGATTATCTCGGTGGATAATTCACTAAAACTTTCTTTTTTGTAAAACTTTTTGTAGATGAAGAGAACTTTTTACAAAAGTATAGGAATTTGATAACACTCTATTGTCTCCTGAATGAAATGAAAATACAAGTAAAAGAAAATTATATTGACAATGTTTAGATATGCAGAGTAGCTCAGAGGTTGTCGAAGAATAAGGAATGATCAAACAAGATTCTTTATCGCACAAAGAGTTGTGTAGAATTGAATGAATTGAGGGATGAGTGATGCTCAAACTCTTCATTTACAAACTTTTTCATCACCCAGATCACCTTCTGGACACATCCAACTCGGTTGGTCTATTTGGAAACTTGGCCCTTCCGGGGGTATGAATTCCTCTTTGAGTGCCCCTAGTGTGGTCTTATCTGATCCAACTCGTTTTGGTATTTTCCTACCCTAGTCACTTGTATTCTTTCGATCACCCGGATTCAATTTTCATATGTCTACATTTGTCCTAGATTTTTTATAGTCTCCCCGAATTTGACCTGCCCAAATATGCACTCCAGTCACCTAGATCTGATCCGATTGCCCATACCTCCAATCAACTAGAACCAATAAGGGCGCTTGAATTCCTACATCAAAGAGTCAGCATAAAAATATGATAATATAGATTGGATAGACACTTAACTATTCGATCTCGACTTTGAAATCCAAGTGGAACCTTAGTTGGATCATCGCCTAAGATTGTCTCCATATGAAGACTCATCCTCACCTATTCTTCTTTTCATAAGAACCTCTTTACACTAAGAGCTCGCCTTATTTATCATTTACCAAACATCCTGTCTACATGATCTTTTGGACTTTTTCTACTTAACGTCCAATCACTCAACCTACTAAGGCTTCTCTTGACTCAATGTTTGATCCTCATCGAACCATTGAGTTGTACCACTAGATGTCATGTCCTGCTAACCCATTTAGGTTTTTTGTCTAGTGTTTAGTCCTCTTGATCCACCAAATCTTTCATTGCCTAGTAACCAGTCCAACTAACCTACTAGCACTTTCAATACCTAGTATTTGATCCACTTACCCACTAGGTCTTTTTCTATTAAGTTCTACACACTTAACAAAAAGCATCAACTCACAAGCACTTAACTTTGAAACTATTGCTAACATCAAAATATAAATTTGATCATATACTTTCTGCACCAACAATCTTGTCTTTTTTAATATTTGATAATCCAATTTAAAGTTAAAAAATATTTAATCATTATTTTTTCAAAACTCCCCTGAGTTAAAATCTCTCTTAAGTTTAAAACTCAATTTGAAATTTTTAATTTGTGAAAATTCTCTCCCTTATTTGAAAAATAACTCTTTTTCAAGAATACCTTTTCTCTCCCTTAAAAAAAAATATTCTCCCCTTTTCAAAAATTAATCCTTTTTCAAAAATAACTCTTTTTTTTCAATAAAACTTTTCTTCTTTTTTTTAATAATTCTTTTCAAAAAGAAAACCTTTCAAGCCTCTAAAAAAATTCTAAGGAAAAATTCCCTTGAGGTTTTGAAAAATTTCTTTTCAAACTCAAACATATATTTTCAAACTTATAAAATTACTTTTGAAAACTCAAGTTTATATTTTCAAATTCAAACTCATAAAATTCCTTTAGAAAACTCATATTTTTAAAATACTTTAAACCTATAATCTCCCCCCATACATCAAAAATTCAAAGTGAATAGATAACAATCATATAGATAAGAAATATGAAATATATCTGAATTAAATATAAGCAATGTGAAATGTACCTGAATTAAAGATAAGCAATGTGATTATCATGATTAATAAACATTTGATAAATTCTAAGACTCCAACCATGGATCCTAGCATTAACATGTTAGGTTTAGATTAACACAATTGTAGTGCTAATCCCAAAAATCAAGATTACTTTGATGTTGAGTCGGCTTTGACCACATCAAATGATTTTTAACATACATGTTATCTATTACAAAATACTTATCTAAAAATTATCCTTAAAATAAATGTCTAATTCTTTTCTTTGACTCAAATAATATTAATGAATCATCAAGTCTAGTCAGAGTTAGTCACGTAGTGATCAATTTTGATTTATATCCATTTGTTTCATATCGATGCACTAATTTACATCAGGACTTGAGATCAAGTCCTAACATTTCATGCTCATCTTCGTGGCTCAATACACAAATAGTTTAACCTAAGTTTTTGTGATATATAAAAAATTCCTATATCTATACGTTCATGAATTCTATGGTATAGCCTAGGCTAGTTCCATTTTGAAAAAATATTACATATAATAGCGATAATACAATGATAGAATTTTACATATGATAGAAAAAATAGAATGTTACATATGATAAAAAAAAATTGAGTTCTATTCTACTAAATCAATTCCTAATTGATGTTTAAGTATACTAAATTTTGCTTTGGATAATGATTTAGTGAATATGTCAAGAAAATTTGATTTGGAATTAACCTAGTTAACTACAATATGTTGGTGCAATCGGCCTAGGTCACGATTGATCATATTTGAGTTTAATTCGAGCAGTATTTTGATGTTCGACAAAATGTATGACAATGTGATTGTCATTGATGTTCGACAAAACGTATGACAATGTGATTGTCATGGAAAGTCTAAGTCTTGTATACTTGGCATGAAAAATCCAAGCATGGGTCTTGACAATGGTAAAGTCCAAGTCATGGGTATTTGACATGGAAAGTCCAAGCATGAGTCTTAGCAATGGTAAAGTCTAAGTCATGGGTACATGACAATTAGAAAGTCCAAGCATGAGTCTTAGCAATTGGAAGGTCCAACATGAAGTTGGCAAGGGAAGTCCAAGGGTGTGATATTGGCGATGTAAAGTCCAAGCTATAGTCTTGACGACATAAGTCCAATGTTTGGCGGCTTAAAGTCCAAGCGTGTGTCTTGGCAGTGTAAGCCTAAATGTACCTTGGATGTGTAGACCCGTTTAGCGTGACAATAGCTGATGGAAGCACCTAAAAGCTAGCGTAAGGATGAACAAGTCATGGATGACTTAGAGAGATCCGATAGGCACGCATGAGGCTATGGAGTTGGCTAGAAGACTGAAGTTTAGGTTAAGGGTGGTCTAGCAAGTATAAGTGGATCATGTTAGGGCAATCTCTTGTCATGATAAGATTTTGATGTGTGTGGCAAAGGGTTTAAGTTAGGGTGTTAGTGTGTTTTGATATGTGCATTGGAGTCTTGCAGGGCTTAGTAATTCACACATGGAGCCGTGGCGAGTTTCACATCTCATGACTCGGTCCTTGAGTCGGTGAAGGATAGCTTTGCAGAAGCCATGCGCTTGGAGCATCCAAGGGACCGCCGGACGAGGAGCTTGGAGTGAAGCCGAAGGAAGTAGACTTCGAGGCAAGAGACGCGAAGGAGCATTGCAGAGCCGTGCGCCTGATGCTGCCGAGGGGTGTGGCCGCGAACGAAGAGAACTTCGAAGGCGAGGGACTCCGAGGGATGAGAGTGAGCGAATGTAACCCGGGAAGGGGTAGCTCTTAGGTGAAACTTGGTCATTTGGCCAAGTGTCGGATGAGTTTTCTCGACACCAGTCGACTGCCATGTCATGGCAATGATCGCTTCCGAGTCAATGGTTCGATCGATCGTTTAAGGGCCGAATCAAGTTGATCACCGATCGCAGACATTGTCACGATCGATGAGTTGATCACCGACCGCTTCATGGGGCGCAATGATCGGTGGCACTGTGCATGGGCACAAAATGGAGTCGAGCTCGCGGAGCACTCGACTGATCGAGCATCAATCGACTGATGGTAGGATCAGTCGACTGATGCCAATACCGTTGGATGGAATCCAACGTGGAAAGTTACCATTATTGGGCAACGACCACAGGATCAGTCGACTGATCAAGGGCATCAGTTGACTGCTCCTGTGTCAACAGGAAGAAACCCTCTTCCTCTATAAAAAGGAAGGGGATGGAGCTTTGGGAGGTTAATGCTTGAACTCCAATCTTCTCCCAAAGTGCCATAAACGTTTCCCTACTCTTCTTACTTGTTTTTACTTCATTCTATTTGTAAGAAGAGTGATCTTGGTTGTAAAGGTTACCTCCACCTATCTTGGTGCAAAGGAGAGACCAATATTGGATTGACTTTGGAGGAGTGATTCACCTTGGACGAATCGTACCGTGGATTAACGGCGTAGCTGTGAACCACGTTACATCTTCTTGTTAGCGTTTGTTTTCTTGTCATTTCTATTTGCTTGTCTTGTATTGTTGTTTCTGCTTGCGCTAATCTTTTGTAGATGAGCAAATTCCATTACCCAACGACAAAGGGCTATTCACCCCCCCTCTAGCCGGCCGTTCGATCCCCAACAAGTGGTATCAGAGCCAAGGAAAGCTTGTCGAGGACTAACCGCCACAACAAGCAACATTCAAAATGGCCGGCTCCAACATTCACCCACCAAAGTTCGAAGGAGAATTCGCTTGGTGGAAGAAGCGAATGGAGGTATTTTTCGAAACGGATTTTGATATTATGATTACAATGGAATCCGATTTCGTTTTGCCTAGGGATGAAGAGGGGAAGCCAATAGAGAAGTCAAGGTGGACCAAGAGGCAAAGAGAGGAGCACCTTGCAAACTCAAAAGTTAAGCACCATCTCTACAATGTGCTTCCTCAACAAGAAATAAATAGAATTGTGGAATGCCTAAGTGCCAAGGAGATGTGGGAGAAGCTAGTTGAGCTTCATGAAGGTACCTCGGAGGCTAAACTTGCAAGAAGAGACCTCCTCCGCTCCCAACTATCCAACATTAAATTAGAAAAGGGAGAAAAGGTAACTTCATTGCATTCTAGGTTTAAAGAGATTTTAATTGGGCTAACAAGTGTAGGTGAAAAGCTCTCCAACCGAGACATGGTAATGAAGGCCATAGAGGCTTTTCCCCGATCATCCAAGTGGAGTTCAATGGTGGACTCATTCGATATTTCAAAGAATCTAGAGGTAAGTACTCTAGATGAATTTTTCTCCACTATGGAATTGCATGAGTCTAGGCTTGAAGAAATACAAGAAGAGCCAAGAATTCAACCTTCAAGAGGAGTAGCATTTTTGGCAAACAAGGGGAAGAAGAAGATAAAGATCCCCTCCTCCTCCGATGATGAAGCTTCCTCCTCCTCTTCCATGGATAGAACGGAAGAAGCGTATATGGTAAGGAGGGTAAGGCGTGCTTTAAAAGGTTTTCAATTTAATAAATCTAATGATAGGAGGAGAAGATCAAGGGGAAGATGATTTGTTACAATTGCCAAGGGGAAGGACATATAAGGGATAATTGTCCTCTCCTAAACAAAAGCAAAGAAGAAAAGAGAAAGAAGGAAGAAAAGAAGAAGAAAAAGGGGAGCAAGAAGAAAAAGGAAGAGGAGAAGAAAGCAAAGGAAAAGGGAAAGGCCAAAGCTCTCAAGGCAAGGACTTGGGATGATCCCTCCTCATCCTCTTCATCATCATCGGAAGAAGAGAATGCATTTGTCACCAACCTTGCATTGATGGCTTTTGACGACTCGGATTGCTCCTCCTCCGAAAATGAAGAATCAAGCTCAAGTGGAGAGAGCTCAAGTGAAGGGGGAGCCTCCTCTACATCCTCGTCCGAAGAAGAAGAAGACATGAAAGCTATGGTAACAAATCTAACTCCCAAGAAAATAGTTTCCATGGTTTCTAGCTTAACTAGGGATTTATTTAGAGCAAAGAAAAAGAATAAGAGCATGCTAGATCAAATTAAGGGCTTAGAAAATAAACTAGAAAAAGCATGCTTAAATGAAAATGAAAATATTTCTTCTTGTAATGATGATGCATGCTCACATGAATATATGTCATTTAATGTTAGTGATGCATGTATGGATGAAAATAGGGCTTTAAGGGAAAAGGTAGACTATTTGACAAAAACCCTAGAAAAATTCACTATTGGCTCAAATACATTGAATATGATTATAGGGAGCCAAAGAGCTAGCTTTAACAAAAGGGCCTAGGATACAAAGAAAAGAAAAATGAAAAGACCTATAAATGCCTAATTGCTAGGGGACAAGATAAGAAGAAAGTAATTGCTAGGAAATGGATTCCTAAGGAGTATCTAGTGAACCCCATAGGCAAGAACTTATTTTGGGTTCCAAAATCCATCCTTAAGGGTTAGAAAAACCCTAGGGTAGTCAACCATATGTAATTGACCTATACCATATTTTGGTTGACTTAGGATGGCGGGACAACATTTTTGAAATAGTGTTAGGTGATGATAACGTGCCTATAAATAGTTAATAATGCTTAAATCATGATATTTAATGAAATTGCTATGTATGTTTGCAATCATGATTTATGATTTTGAGATTTGACACATAATCATGAGAAATAGGATTTAAATCATGCCTTAGGTAATATTTGATTTATTATCATATTTAATACCTAGTGCATGATTATTATTTGATGAATACATGTGTTTCATGATTATAATGTGAAATTAGTTCATTTATGCCTTTATGATCATGAGGATTGTTAGGATGATACTTAACCTTGATAGAATTGCATGAATATAATGGTTAAGTATATACAAATACCCTCTAGGATACATCTCACACTCACCATAGGCTACCTTGATTGAAAACTTAGCATGAGTGAGATGTTAGGATGATACAAATGTCCACTAATGCCTATGGTATTTAGATGGTCATTTAAGGTATCAAAATATCAATAATAGACCAATCATGGGGAAGACTTATGTTTAATTCATAGACATATTGCCCAAAGATTATGGTTGGATATTTCATATGTTTTCAAAATAATTTCTTAATCTAAAATCTATGTATTCATGTTTTGAAACAATTGGAACCAAAACTAGGTGTTAAACTTGATACTCACATGATCAAAAGCCTAGTGGTTTTTAAAGCTTTTGGATTTTTGGCAAATACGTGAAAATATAATGATTTTTCATGAAAAACTATTTTTCACTGATAAAGAACCTTACAAGAAATATGTTCCCCAAATTTCATGATTTTTTGAATTTTATGAAATTTTTAATGCATTTCTGAATTCACGAAAATAGTGTGCGGTCGGTAGTGATGAACGAACGATGGTGGTCGATATTCATAACAGTAAAGGCTGATTTCAGTTGTTAAACCAATTTTTGGTATTTTCCTTCTATTAGACTTGATGCCATGAACTTATAACTTAGTATTAATCTTTTTGATGGTGTCAAAGGGGGAGAATTGATTATGTTTAAGTAAATTATGATAGGGGGAGAAAATTTGTATGGGGAGTTTCATGGATTAAGGGGGAGTTGCATGTTGCTATATCATGTTTATGTTTACATGCTTTCTTACCTTAGAATTTCTATCAAATATTTTTACCTAACTTAAACGGATTGCCACACATCAAAAAGGGGGAGATTGTTAGGACAATCTCTTGTCATGATAAGGTTTTGATGTGTGGGCAAAGGGTTTAAGTTAGGGTGTTAGTGTGTTTTGATATGTGCGTTGGAGTCTTGCAGGGCTTAGTAATTCGCACATGGAGCCGTGGAGAGTTTCACATCTCATGACTCGGTCCTTGAGTCGGTGAAGGATAGCTTTGCGGAAGCCGTGCGCTTGGAGCATCCGAGGGACCGTCGGACGAGGAGCTTGGAGTGAAGCCGAAGGAAGTAGACTTCGAGGCAAGAGACGCGAAGGAGCATTGCAGAGTTGTACGCCTGATGCTGCCAAGGGGCGTGGCTGCGAACGAAGAGAACTTCGAAGGCGAGGGACTCCGAGGGATGAGAGTGAGCGAATGTAACCCGGGAAGGGGTAGCTCTTAGGTGAAACTTGGCCATTTGGCCAAGTGTCGGATGAGTTTTCTCGACACCAGTCGACTGCCATGTCATGGCAATCGACTGCTCTAAGTCGATGGTTCGATCGACTGGTTTAAGGGGCTGAATCAAGTTGATCACCGACTACGCATATTGTCACCGACCGATGAGTTGATCACCGATCGCTTCATGGCGGAATGATCGTGGCACCGCGTGCATGGGCACGTAATGGAGTCGAGCTCACGGAGCATTCGATCGATCGAGCATCACCGATCGATGGTAGGATCGCCGATCGATGTCAATACCGTTGGATGGAATCCAACGTGGAAAGTGGCCGTTATTGGGCAACGGCTACAGGATCAGTCGACTGATCGAGGGCATCAGTCGACTGCTCCTGTGTCAACGGGAAGAAACCCTCTTCCTCTATAAAAAGGAAGGGGATGGAGCTTTGGGAGGTTAATGCTTGAACTCCAATCTTCTCCCAAAGTGCCATAAACGTTTCCCTACTCTTCTTACTTGTTTTTACTTCATTCTATTTGTAAGAAGAGTGATCTTGGTTGTAAAGGTTACCTCCACCTAGCTTGGTGCAAAGGAGAGACCAATATTGGATTGGCTTTGGAGGAGTGATTCACCTTGGACGAATCGGACCGTGGATTAGCGGCGTAGCCGTGAACCACGTTACATCTTCTTGTTAGCGTTTGTTTTCTTGTCATTTCTATTTGCTTGTCTTGTATTGTTGTTTCTGCTTGCGCTAATCTTTTGTAGATGAGCAAATTCCATTACCCAACGACAAAGGGCTATTCACCCCCCCTCTAGACGGCCGTTCGATCCCCAACATATCATACTTGGGTTAAATCTCTTGTTTGAGGTTTACTTGATATTACTTAGTCGACTCAACAGCTTGATCGACAAGAGTCGACTACCGCCGATCGGTGATTGTATGCCACTAACAGTCAACTGACCTTGATCATTCGACTGCCATGGAGGGGCAGTCAATTGCTGTAAGTGGATACGAGCATAAAAGCCTCGGTAGTTGATTGAGCAGTCGACTGCCATGTATGGACAGTCGACTGCTGGGTATCAGTTGGAGTTTTTTCAGCATGGATTAAGCCGTTGTGAGACAATGGCTACAGGAGCAGTCGACTGCTAGGTATGGACAATCGATTGCTAGGCAAAAATTAACCCAAATTGTAGCTTTATAAGGAGCATTGAACAAAGGATTTTGGCAGTGGTTCTAGGAGAGATTTGAGGCGAAGTGCTGGTTCAATTCAAGGTCCTTCAAGCTCATCCAAGCAACCAACAAGTAAAGCATTCAAAGCGATCTCTTGTAAAGTTTTTATTACGTCGTTTGTTGTATTTCATTTGTATTTGCTTGTATTATCTTGTTTATTGTTGTAAACATTGTCCAAGGTTTCTCCACCTCCGGATTGTTTGAAGAAGGAGTTTATTAGTGGTCGTGTGCATCACTAGAGCTCGCCCCATGGAGTAGGAACCCTAGTTCTGAACCACATTATATCATTTGTGCTTGTTGTGTTTTGTTTTTACTATTATATATATTCCACTACACATAATAAGTTTTGTAGATGAACACAATCAAATTCCAAGCGATGAAGCAAAATCGCTATTCACCCCTCTTTAGCGCGTCATCAATGTTCCTACAAGTAGTATTAGAGCCCGGTATGTTAGTGCAATCGACCCGTGATATGGTTTTGATGTGTGTGGCAAAGGGTTTAAGTTAGGCTGTTATTATGATTTGATATGTGCATTGAAGTCTTGCAGGACTTAGTAATTCGCACATGAAGCTTTGGCGAGTTCACTACTCACAACCTCGTGCTTGAGTCGGAGAAGGAGCATTGCAGAGCCGTGCGCTTGATGCTGCCGAGGGACCGCCAGACGAGATGACTTGAAGCGAAGCCAAGGAAGCAGACTTCGAAGGCAAGAGACGCGAAGGAGCATTGCAGAGTCGTGCGCTTGATGCTACCGAGGGACGTGGCTGCAAACGAAGAGAGTTTCGGTGAGGGACTTCGAGTGAGATGAGAGAATGAGTGAATTGTAAGTAGCTCATTAGGTGAACTTGGCCGAATGACTAAGTGTCGGATGAGATTTCCCGACATCAGTCGACTGCCATGAAATGACAGTCGACTGCTCTGAGTCGAACGGGGTTCGACTGATGGGTTTTTGGCCCAGCAGTCGACTGCCAGACCATCAGTCGACTGCCAAAGGTGGAAATCGACTGATGAAGGCAGTCGCGGGCATAGAACCGCTCATAGCTGACTAGCCAGTCGACTACGGAGGCATCAGTCGACTGATGGATACATCAGTCGACTGCCAAGGGTTCCATTGGACTACAACGGTCGGGATCTGATGTGTTCAGAGGCCGTTGTAGCGGGGCCAATCGACTGCCAAAGGCAGCAATCGACTGATAGCGGCCAACGGGAAGAAATCAACCCTCTCTATAAAAAGAGAGGGTGTGGGCTTTTGGATGGATAATGCTTATGTTCCAAACTATTATCCAAGTGCTCCACAAGTGTTAAACTCCTTCTTCTAATTTCTTTCACATCTATTGTAAAAGAAGGAGTATTCTTGAGTTGTAAGGGTTTACCTCTACCTTGCATTGGCTAAAGGGAGAGACCAATAGTGGATTGGTTGCAGAGTGATTCACCGGGGACGAATCAGCCCATGGATTAGCGGCGTAGCCGTGAACCACGTTATATTGTGTTTGTTAGCATTGTTTATCTTTGTGTTTGTTCTTAATTGTCTTTGCTTTGTATTTTCCGCTTGCGCTAACGTTTATTGTAGACGATTAAGAACGACTTCCACCGTACAATGAAAGAGGGCTATTCACCCCCCTCTAGCTGGGCAACCGTGATCCCTACACGGTAGACTCTTCATTTAGACTAACCGCCAAGGAGAAAACATGCTGGAGGAGAAGGAGAAAATGGAGCTCAATGAGAGATTGGGCGATGACATAAGAATTCCACCCAACTTCCGCCGCGAAGATTTCACATATTGTAAAGGTAGGATGGAATATTTCCTAATGCCCAATATAGAAAATTAGTTTGCTATGATTATAGGATTCGATGCTCTGAGGGACAAGAAAGGAGAAATCCTCAAGATGAAGAGGTGGACTGAGGAGCAACGGTAAAAATTCGAGATAACCATCAAGGTAACTCAAATTTTAGTAAATTTGATACCTAACGATATTTTATCTAGATTAGGAGGTTATAGGGATACTAAGGAGTTGTGGAACAAGTTAATCAAGTTCCACGAAAATCCTGAACTGACATAAGAAAAAGAAGAAGAGGAGTACTCATCCTCTCAAGCTCAAGAAGAATGTGCATCATCATCCCAAGAGCTTGAGGATGCGGAAGTTGAGAGATGCTCAACATCCGGATCGGAAGAGGAAGTTGAAGAAGACTCCACCTCTAGAATTGAGGGGGAGGAGAGACAATCTTCTATCCCGGAGCAAGAACAAGAAGAAACATCTACATTCGGAAGAAATGAAGAAGAAATAAAAAATTCCCTTACCATGGAAGGTAACTCAAGCATAGTCATTAAGAATAAAAATCACATTATATGCTTTGAGTGTAGAGAAATAGAACACTACAAGAGCAAGTGTCCAAAAAGAGACAAGAAGGTTCAATCGACACCGAAGGTGAAGGAAAAGTCAAAGGAGGTCAGTGCCCCAACACATAAGAGCAAGGAGCACGTGGTGTGCTTCAAATGGGCCACTATAGGACTCAATGCCCTAGGAGGAGGAAGCAAACCAAGGGCAAAGGAGGAGCTTCAAATGTAGAGGGAACTAAGGCAAACCCTAAGGTAAATTTAAATTATGCTCCTTCTATAATTAATAGTCAAAAACATGCTAGGAGTAATTTTTATACTCTTGCTATTGTTCATAATCATGAAAAGCATGCTAAAAATAGATCTTATTGCTCAGGTGCTAAATCTTGCAATATTAGGATTAAGGACAAATCTGGAAACAATACCCCAAAAATAATTCTACCTAGGGAAACTATTAGGAAGGTAGAAGATCATTTAGGCATTAACCCTAAAAAGGGTAGGCATATGCCTAGGAAGAATTTTTCCCAAAGAAAGGATGAAAATTCCAAATTGGAAAAATTAGAGTTAGAGAATCAAGCGTTGAGGTCGAGGCTTGAGAAGTTAGAGAAGAACCTTAAAATTATGACAAATTCAATTAAGGGGTCTAGAAGTCAAAGCTTAGGTGTTAGGAGGCAAGAGCCTTCCAAGGATAGAAAAGGTTTGGGTCACAAACCTAAGTCCAAGGAAGTCATGCCAATCTACCACAATGTTCCATTTAACTATGGAACAAGTTCTAGGTCTAGGAAAACCAAGGTTACTAGGGAAGTTATCCCTAAGGCTAACCATGGTAGGTGCCTAGTAGCCAAGGTTTTCATAAAACCTAAGAAAGCCACTAAGAAGGTCACAAGGGAAGTTATCCCTAGAGCTGACCTAGGCAAGACCAAATTGACCAAGGCTTCCAAGCTTAAAAGGGTCATTAGGAAGTTACTAAGAGAAGATATCCCTAGTGACTACCTAGTTAACCCAAGAAGCTCTAATAGGTATTGGATTCCTAGGAGCGTGATCCCTTCATGCTAGATGAGTTAGGTTGTGTCAACCTTGAATGGTAAGATAGTTAATCTAACCATAGCAAAGTTGGCACTTTAGAGCATTTTTGAAGTTATATGATACTTTGGAAATGCAATTGAGACATAATCCTAAAGGATTTTAGGATGTGCTAATATCATTTAAGAAGTTTGGAAAATTGATCAAATTGGTACAATTAGGTTTAGAGGTCATAATGTGCCATTTTGGATTTTGGCACACTTGAGAATTGATCTATTATGGAAAATTAGTATAAATTTAGAAATGACAATTTGGGCTTAACACTTAGGTATTATATACCTTTGTATTTGATACTTGTCATGCTTTGCTTATCATATACCATGTCATGGCATCATATTTTTTTTAATCATATAAAATGTCATGATAATCTTTAAGTTTAATTTTTATGTCATGTTAGTGTTTAGATTTTATTTATATGTCATGACATCATGATTATTGGCACATGCTTAATTATGCTATCATTATCATTATATGTTATAATCATCATTCATGCATTTAGGTTAATTGAAATTGATTTAAGGACAATGACATGATTTGAAGTCATATATATAAGAGAATCAAATAATGCCTAGAAAAATATATGAACCTTAAATTAGGGGAACAAAAACTCACATCTCACATTAAAATTGACTTGTATGTGTTCTCATACACCCTAGAAACATGTGAGATGCTAGGAAATGAGTTAAGTTCATGTGCTTATTTAGTACATCATAATGAACTTAAAACTCATTAAATAATAATGATGGATCATGGGGAAAGTTAATATGCAAGTCATGTGCATTGAACCCATAGATCATGATCCAATATATGATTTTAAAATCATTTCAAAATTTCTTTAAAAAACTTTGGTGAAGCCTATCTTTTGATAGCAATCACTATTGATGAAGTTGATACAAAGTAGGCTCAAAACATTGAAGTTATCTTTGTTTTTGAACTTTGTATTAATCTCACTATTTAATGGATATTTTATTTTCCAAATATTTTTCACCCATAATGATTGACATAAGTATTATAAGTATGAAGTTTCATTATTTTTCAAATTAAGTATAATTACTTATGATTTTCCAAATTTAATTTTTGATTTTTAGATTTCTACATCTGCAGAAATCAGTCGACTGCCGCTTATGGCAGTCGACTGGCATTGAGTGTAGTCGACTGGTTGCTGACCGAGTCGACTGTCAAGTCTAATTTCGAGTAAACAATGTCTGTTTAGCCCAATTTCAGCTAATTAAGTCTACCCTAACATTTTCTAATCCTAGGATATGCTTTGGAAAGCATTGGAAGGGTAAAAATCCATTGGAAATGGATTAGAAGGTTGTTTAGGGTGAGAATCAAATTTTAAGGTGTGTGAAAGTTCATGTTTAAACTTTTGCCCTTAATTTTGATGGTTTAATGTTCCTATATATAGGCTTAGAGACTCTCCAAGGACATTGTTGGTGCAATGGTTAAGGGGAGCAAGCCTTTAGGGGGAGGTTATCCATCATGGGATGATGGATGAGTCTTTCCTCATAGGGGGGAAGTTGAAAATTTAGAGAAGTATTGCCTCTCATTTAGTGGTATGACACTTATCACTAGGAAGAGTGAAGACATCCTAAATATTTTTGGACTAAGGGGGAGATTGTAAGATTTCATTGGGATATGAGACATTGATACCCTTGGGGAGAGCCTTTTTGATGTATGTCAAAAAGGGGGAGAATTGATGGCTTGAGTCAGGTGCTCTAACTCAAAGGTTTTGTCAAACATCAAAAAGGGAGAGATTGTTGGTGCAGTCGACCCAGGTCACGATTGACCAGATTGAGTTTGACTCGAGCAGTATTTTGATGTTCGACAAAACGTATAACAATGTGATTGTCATTTATGTTCGATAAAACGTATGCCAATGTGATTGTCATGGAAAGTCCAAGTCTTGTGTACTTGACATGAAAAGTCTAAGCATGGGTCTTGGCAATGGTAAAGTTCAAGTCATGGATACTTGGCATGGAAAGTCCAAGCATGGGTCTTGGCAATGGTAAAGTCCAAGTCATGGATACTTGGCAATTGGAAAGTCCAAGCATGGGTCTTGACAATTGGAAAGTCCAAGCATGACTCTTGGCAATTAGAAAGTCTAACATGGAGTTGACAAGGGAAGTTCAAGAGTGTGATATTGGCGGCATAAAGTCCAAGCTGTAGTCTTGGCGGCATTAGTCCAATGTTTGGCGGCATAAAGTCCAAGCGTATATCTTGACAGTGTAAGCCCAAATGTACCTTGATTGTGTATACCCGTTTAGCGTGACAATAGCCGATGGAAGCACTTGAAAGCTAGCATAGGGATGAATAAGTCATGGATGACTTAAAGGGATTCGATAGGCATGAGGCTGATGGAGGTAGCTAGAAGGTTGAGGTATAGGCTAAGGGTTGTCTAGCAAGTATGAAGGGATCATACTTAGGTTAAACCTCATGTTTGAGGTATATCAGTTGACTGGGATTATGGACCAGTAGACTGACCAAGTGATTGACACTTGACAACTTAGTCGACTAGGATTATGAGCAGTCGATTGGTCAGTAGTCGACTGGCTCTCGACTACGACTGTGTGCCACGGGCAGTTGACTTCCAGCCTTGGGCAGTCGATTGTCCTTGATCAGTCGACTGCCATGGAGTGGCAGTCGACTGCTATAAGTGGACATGAGCACAGAAGCCTCGGTAGTCGACTAAGCAGTCTCCTACCTATTAGTGCAATCGGCCCAGGTCACGATCGACCAGACTCGAGTTTGACTCGAGTGATATTTTGATGTTTGACATAGTGAGTTGACATTGATGTTTGACATTAATGTCTGTTAATGTTTTGGGGAGATTGCTTGTGCAATCAACCCGGGTTATAATTGACCAGACTCGAGTTTGACTCGAGGGAGACTTTGATGGTTGACTAGGGTTGACCATGTGGTTATGGGAAAGTCCAAGCATGGGTCTTGGCAAAGTAAAGTCCAAGTCATGGGTACTTGGCATGGAAAGTCCAAGTGGGACACTTGGCAAGGAAAAGTCCAAGCATGGGTCTTGGCATGGAAAGTCCAACATGGGTTGGCAAGGGAAGTGCAAGCTTGAGTCTTGGCATTTGAGAAGTCCAAGGGGTTTGATATTAGCGGTGTAAAGTCCAAGCGGGAGTCTTGGCAGCATAAGTCAAATGGTTGGCGATGTAAAATCCAAGCGGAGTCTTGGCGGCGTAAGTCCAATGTGCCTTGGCGGTGTAGACACCGTTAGCATGACATAGCCGATGGAAGCACCTGAAGGTTAGTGCGATAGATAAACAAGTCATGAATGACTTGGAGGGATCCGAGAGGCGTGAGGCTGATGGAGGTGGCTAGAAGGCTTAGATCTAGGCTAAGGGTTGTCTAACAAGTATGGGGGAACCATACTTGGGATAAAACCTCATGTTCTAGCAATCGATCGCCAAAGGTTGATCGATTGAGCAAATGATCGATCGATCTTGTGATCGTCCGACCGGGTGCTCGAAATCGAGCACGAGTGGAGTCGACTCGATCGCGGGGTCCGAATGAGTGAAGGCTCCATCAGTCGACTGATGGTCATGATCAGTCGATTGATGATGGATCTGTTGGATTTTTCCAATGTGGATCTAGCCGTTGTCTCACGACAACAGTGACATCAGTCAACTGATGGTCCCGATCAGTCGACTGATAGGCGTTTTTCAGCATAGGTAGAAGCTTTAAATGGAGCTCATGAAGGAGGAAAAAGCCACGGTTCTTGAGCATCCTTGGGGCGATTTGTTGCTGCAAATCAGGGTCTCCAAGGTCATTCTTCAAGCAACTAAAAGCAAGCAATCCAAAGGCATTTGTAAAGTATTTTCTTTACTTGTATTGCATTGTATTTCATTATAATTGCTTGTTGTATTTAGTTTATTGTTGTAAACTATTATAAGAGGTTTCTCCACCTCCAATGTGTTGTCGAGAAGGAGTTTATTGTTTAGTGGTGTTTGTGGCATCGCTAGAGCTCTTTAGAGCTCGATCCGTGGAGTAGGAACCATTCGGTTCCGAACCACATTATATTCTTGTGTTCGTGTGATTGTCTATTTCGTTATTGTTATTATTATCTATATTCCGCTGCTCTAACGAAGTTTGTAGACGAACACGCGAACGATTTCCATCGACGTACGAGCACGACGCTATTCACCCCCCTCTAGCATTCCAAGAATCTCCAACAAGTGGTATCAGAGTGAGGCCGCTCTTTGAAGTTTAACAACTAAGGGAGCATGCTAGAGGGAAGAAGATGGACTTCCAAGAAAGATTGGGTGACGACGTCAACATTCCACCTTCCTTCGACCGCGATGATTTCACATATTGGAAAGGTAGAATGATGCATTTTCTAATGTGTGAGTTTGATAATTGGATTAGTGTCTTAGTAGGCTTTGACACTCCAAAAGACGAAGAAGGAAGAAAAATCAAAAAGAAGAATTGGAGCCAAGACCAACTCCGATATTACAACATCAACAATAAGGTAATGGGTATTTTGCTTAATGTAATCCCTAATGACTTTTTATCAAGATAGGGGATTGTAAAGACGCCAAGGAGCTATGAAGCAAATTGGCGAAACATTATGAACCCATCACCGGTCCAAGAAGACTTGGAAGAGGAGGAGACCGAAGAGGAAGCTTCATCATCCTCACAAGAAAGTGAGGAGTCAACTTCCGGATCGGAGGTGGAAGAGGTGGAAGAAATGGAAGAAGCATCCACTTCTAGGATTGAGGAGGAGAGACCATCTACACTGGAGCAACCTCAAGAAGAGCCTTCAACATCCGGTCAAGATGAGGAAGCTCAAAACTCCACCACCACCCTAGGTAACTCAAGCAATTTGGTTTTAAATAAAAAATATATAATATGCTTTGAGTGTAGGGAATCCGGGCACTATAAGAGTAAGTGCCCTAAGAAGGTCAAGAAGACTTCTACGGCACCAAAAGTCAAGAATGTCGGTGCCCAAAGTCAAAGGAGAAAGAAGCACATCATTTGCTTCAAGTACCATCAAAAGGGGCACTATAGGAGTCAATGGCCAAAGGGGGAGAAGAAAATCCAAAAGGGAGCTACACATGTAGGGGGGGGCCTCTAAGACAAACCCTAAGGTAAAAGTTATTAATGTACCTTCAATTTCTAGGGATAAAAAGCATGCTAGGAATAATGTCAACAATCTTGCTATTGTACATGAAAAGCATGCTAGAAATAATAGATATATTTGTTTAGGTGCTAAAAATATCCACCTTAGGAATAAGGAGAAATTTGAGACTAATGTCCCTAGAAACGTCCTTCCTAGGGAAACAATTAGGAGAATCGAAAACCATTTAGGCATTAACCCTAAAAAGGGTAGGCATATGCCTAAAGAAAATGGTAATGCCCAAAAACTTAATCAAAAATCAATTGGGAAATTAGAGGTTGAAAATCAAGCCTTGAGGTCAAGGCTTGAAAAACTTGAAAAGACCCTTAAGATTATGCAAAATCAAATGCAAGGGTCAATTGGTCAAACTCCTAGGTCTAGAAGTCAAAGTCAACACTTAGGACCTAAGAGACAAAAGTCATCCAAGGGCAAGCAAGGTTTGGGTCACAAACCTAAGCCTAAGGTGACTTATCATAGTGTTCCATTAGATTATGGAACACAAACTAGGTCTAGGAAGACCAAGGTCAATAGGGAAGTCATCCCTAAGGTTGACCAAGGTAGGTGTTTAGTGGCCAAGGTTTCCATGAAACTAAGGAAGACCACTAAGAAGGTTACTAGGGAGGCAATCCCTAAGGTTAACCAAGTTAAGACCAAAATGACCAAGGCTAACAAGCCTAGAAGGGTCATTAAGAGGGTATCTAGGGAGGTTATCCCTAAGAAATATCTAGTAAACCCTAGGAGCTCAAATCGGTTTTGGGTTCCTAAGAGCGTGATCGATTCACGCTAGATGGGGTTAGGGTGTGTCAACCTTGATTGGAAGGGTAGTTAACCTAACCATGGTAAAGGTGGCACTTTAGGTCATTTTCAAGGTTATGGTTACCTTGCGAATGTGGTTTGATATTATATCCTAAAAGATTTTAGGATATGCCAATATACTTTGAAGATTATGAAAAATTAATTGAATTGACACAATTTAGGGTTTAGAGGTTTGTGTGCCATTTTGGGTTTGTGGCACACATGGGAGGTTAGTGATAATACGGAAAAAGAACATAATCCCAACAAATGGGAATTTAATAATAAATTTTAGGTATTATTATACCTATATATTTTATATGTCATGCTCTGATTGCCATATAACATGCCATGATATCATGCTTAGTTTTAATCATTTAATATGTCATGATCATATTTAGGACTAAGAATTAATGTCATATGTTTTAGATTATATCATATGTCATGACATCATGATCATTGGTCATGCTTTATTATGCTATCATTATGCCATGATACTTCATGCATTTAAATTGATTGAAATTGATTTAAGGACAATGACATGACTTGAAGTCTCATTTATAAGGGAATCAAGTAGGGTTGCCTTAGAAAATATATGAAATCCTAGATTAAGAGAACAAAACCCACATCTCACATTAAATTGACATGTATGTGTATTTTATACACCCTAGATACATGTGAGATGCTAGGATATGAGTTAAGTTCAAGGTGCATAGTTTTTGCATCTAGTTGAACTAAAACTCATCTAAAATCATAGGTGGATCATTGGGAAAGCTTGTGTACAAGTCATGTACATTGAGCCCAAGGAATATGATCCAAAATAAGGTTTTAAAAACATTTTAGAAAACCTTGGTGAAGTCTATTTTTTTGATAGCAATCACCATTGATGAAGTTGATACAAAGTGAGCTAAAACTTTGAAGTTTTTCTTCACTTTTGGATTTTGTATCAATTTCGATATTTTATGGGTAAAATAATTTTATAACATTTTTCACCCATTGTATTGCCTATAAGTAATATATGTATGAATTTTCATGATTTTTTGATATACGTATAATTATTTATGAATTTTTGAATTTCATTTCTGATAACTAAAATTGATTAAGTGTGATCATTGGTAGCTGAGAGAGTCGACTGTCAATACTGATTTCGGGAAAAACAAGGTTGTTTAGCCCGGTTTCAGCTACGATAAAGGGTCCTAACCACTCCTAATCCTAGGATATGCTTTGGGAAGCATTATAAAGGGTGAAAATCCATTGGATATAGATTAGGAGAGGTGTTAGGGTAACGTATCAAATTTAAGGGTAGAAGAGTTCATGTTTGGACTTTTAACCTTATTTTTGATGGTTTAGAGTTCCTATTGGCTTAGGGACTTCCCAAGGACATTGTTGGTGCAATGGTCAAGGGGGAGCAAACCTTTAGGGGGAGGTATCCATCATGGGATGATAGATGACATTTTTCCTCATAAGAAGGAAAATGAGATTTTGAGATACCCAATTTGGAAATTGGGAGAGAGTATAGGATTGCCTCTCTTGAGTGATATGAGACTTATCATTAGGGAGATGGTAGGTATCCTAGGTATTTTCGGACCAAGGGAGAAATTGTAAGAACTCATTGGGACATGAGACATTGACCTCCTTGGAGAGAGGACATTTTTTATGTTAGTCAAAAAGGGGGAGAAGTATTGGGAGAATGTTTGGGATTACCAATTTGGGATAATTAGTAAGGAGATTTGAGTTAGTATTCTAACTCTAGGTTGGTTTTGTCAAACATCAAAAAGGGGGATATTATTGGTGCAATCGTCCCAGGTCACGATCGACCAGACTCGAGTTCGACTCGAGTGATGTTTTGATGTTTGACATAGTGAGTTGACATTGATGTTTGACATTAATGTCTGTTAATATTTTGGGGAGATTGCTTGTGCAATTGACCTGGGTTATAATTGACCGGACTCGAGTTTGACTCGAGGGAGACTTTGATGGTTGACTAGGGTTGACCATGTGGTTATGGGAAAGTCCAAGCATGGGTCTTGGCAAGATAAAGTCCAAGTCATGTGTACTTGACATGGAAAGTCTAAGTGGGACACTTGACAAGGAAAAGTCCAAGCATGGGTCTTGGCATGGAAAGTCCAACATGGGTTGGCAAGGGAAAGTCCAAGCTTGAGTCTTGGCATTTGAGAAGTCCAAGGGGTTTGATATTGGCGACGTAAAGTCCAAGCAGAAGTCTTGGCAACATAAGTCCAATGGTTGGCGACGTAAAGTCCAAGCGGAGTCTTGGCGACGTAAGTCCAATGTGCCTTGACGGTGTAGACATCGTTAGCATGACATAGCCGATGGAAGCACCTGAAGGCTAGCGCGATGGATGAACAAGTTATGGATGACTTGGAGGGATCCGAGAGGCATGAGGCTGATGGAGGTGGCTAGAAAGCTTAGGTCTAGGCTAAGGGTGGTCTAGCAAGTATGGGGGAACCATACTTGGTCTAAAACCTCATGTTTGAGGTGTGCCAATCGACTGGTGTCATATGGCAGTCGACTGGTGTTAGTCAACTAGGATTTGACTGTGGTAAATGCCCTAGCAGTCGACTGCCAGAGGTTGGTAGTCGACTGATTGGCCTAACAGTCGACTGATCTTGTGATCAGTCGACTGGTGCTCAAGAAATCGAGCACAGAGTGGAGTCGAGACTCGACTGTGGGGTCAGCAGTCGAGTGAAGGCTCCATCAGTCGACTGATGATGGATTCGTTGGATTTTTCCAGCGTGGATCTAGCCGTTGTCTCACGACAACAGTGACATCAGTCGACTGATGGTCCCAATCAGTCGACTGATCGGCATTTTCTAGTACAGGTAGAAGCTTTAAATGGAGCTCATGAAGGAGGAAAAAGCCACGGTTCTTGAGCATCCTTGGGGCGATTTGTTGCTACAAATTGGGGTCTCCAAGGCCATTCTTCAAGCAGCCAAAAGCAAGCAATCCAAAGGCATTCGTAAAGTGTTTTCTTTATTATATTGCATTGTATTTCATTATAATTGCTTGTTGTATTTAGTTTATTGTTGTAAACTATTGTAAGAGGTTTCTCCACCTCCGACGTGTTATCGAGAAGGAGTTTATTGCTTAGTGGTGTTTGTGGCATCGCTAGAGCTCTTTAGAGCTCGATCCGTGGAGTAGGAACCATTCGTTTCCGAACCACGTTATATTCTTGTGTTCGTCTGATTGTCTATTTTGTTATTGTTATTATTATCTATATTCTGCTGCGCTAACGAAGTTTGTAGACGAACATGCGAACGATTTTCATCGACGTACGAGCACGACGCTATTCACCCCCCTCTAGCGTTCCAAGGATTCCCAACACTACCTAGGCAATAGTCGATTGTCATGTATGGGCAGTCGACTGCTGGGGTATTCGTTGGAGTTTTTTCAGTGTGGATTAAGCCGTTGTGAGACAACGGCTATAGGAGCAGCCGACTGCTAGGTATGGGCAGTCGACTACTAGGTAAATATCAGCCTGAGTTGCAGCTTTATAAGGAGCATTGAAGGGAGGATTTTGGCAGCGGTTCTAGGGGAGATATGAGGCGAAGTGCTAGTGCATTCAAGGTGTTTCAAGCTCATCCAAACAAACCAACAAGCAACACATTTAAAACAATCTCTTGTAAAGTTTTCTTTACGTCGTTTGTTGTATTTTATTTGTATTTGCTTGTATTATCTTGTTTATTTTTGTAAACATTGTACGAGATTTCTCTACCTCCGGATTGTTCCGAGAAGGAGTTTATTAGTGGTGGTGTGCATCACTAGAGCTTACTTGAGCTCACCCCATGGAGTAGGAACCCTAGTTTCGAACTAAAGGAGGCTTAAGCCCAATTCTATAAATAGAAGGCTTAAGCTTGGGCAGCAATAATAATTGAATTGGAGTTAGGGTTTGGCTCTTCTAAAAGTGGGCGGCTAGGGTTTGGAGCAAAAGCTTGGGCGACAACCATCTTCCTTCTCCTTGTTGCCGGCGCCCATCTTCCTCCATCAAGACTTGGCCGGCACCCATCCTCTAGGCCTCTCTCTTATTCCTTGGCCGGCGGTTCTCCTTCCATTGGTGGTCGGCGTTCACTCCTCCATACTCTCCAAAGTGGCCGGCGGTTCTCCTTCCATTGGTGGCCGACGCCTCATCCACTTGTTCCTTGGCCAGCGGTTGCATCAAATTCCCTAATTTTGTGGCCGGTTCTAGAAAGGATAGGTATTTGTTGGTTCTTCTCTTTGTTCGCAGCGGACAAGGAAGGGAAGAACGCGATCTAGAAGGCTTCTACTCGTGGAGGATCTTCGTCCACACGTCATCCACGAGAAGGATAGGACATACGGTAGAAGATCGTAAGGTATAAAGTTTTATAACTTTATTTTCAGATCTGAGCATGTTCCTTTTAGTGTTGATTATACATGTGTGCGTATGTAAATATATTGTATAATCATGGACCCCGAAGACAAACACAAAAACCGGCGATTCGTCCGTCGTCTCTTCCGCGGCTAATCAACTAGAAGAGTTGTGTTGCTTGAACAACTAGTTTGTTCAAGCGACCACTCAAGTTGTTAGCACGACGACGAATAGGTTGTGCTAAGGAAACTCATCCCATCCGGATTAATTCTTTCATTAGTGAAAATTTTAATCCGGGGACATGGGAGCCAATGAGCCTCTGAAGCAATGCCCTACAAGTGGTATCAAAGCCACGGTTTCTGGTTTTGTGTGTTTGGAATTCGGTTAAATTTTATGCACTTTTTCATATATTATATGTGTCGGATAATAGTAGGATATGCGTAGTTTAACTCTTTGGTTGCAGGCATAAGATCCGACTATTATGGCCATATGTGTGTATGTGATTAGATGTGTATAAATATTTATTATTTGAATCCTCGGGGTTGACGAGGCTAGATTAGTATTTAATTTTTGTAATTAAATACGACATTGTTTAGCCGCTCATTTTAGTTTACTTTCGATCTAGATTATTTGTACACTCCTTTGTGGAGTATAGGATCGATGGATGTAAATTAAAATAGCTTAATCTCAGCTCGGATCTCTTTGGTGACTTGCGCACGGGAAAAGATGGAGCGGACGAGGTGGCGACACGACGGGATGCATATTGGAGGACAATGTCATAATAGTTGGAAAAATTCTGTTTTTTACATATTTATTGCTTATTTGTTTTATATGCATGTTGTGTATGTTTTAAAATTCCTCATTTTCAATTTACTAAGTGGGAGAGGGACATTTTAATTAATTCCCGCGGCCTCCATTACAATTTGACGTGTGATGCAACAAACTTGCGCGTTGGCTCTGAGTGCCTTCCTCCCCATCGGATGGGTTTGTTTGCGGATCACTAGGTCAAATAATGGTTATAGGAAATTATTAAGGAGCGTGTGTACTTCCCCATCGGTAAGGCACATAATCCGAAATAATTCCCTTAGTATTGTGTAATGGTGCACACTTAGATGCAAATAAAAAGTATCCTCCCCATCGGAGTCACTGCTTTTATTTGTAGGGCCAAAGAGGAACCAACTACTAATTTTATTTGTCAAAAAGTAAGGTTGACAAGATAATAAAATTAATGGTTAAAACCTCCTCTTACAAATGTAGAATTCGTATACGTCCACACTATCGTGGCATGCGATATTCTCGGTGTTTTGAGGTGTTGGTTGATTTCGGAATTTTATTGTTTTGAGGAATCAATAATATTTGAAATCTAATATTTTGATCATTGTGATTTTTAGGATTTTCAAATGGCTTTCAACCCACTTGCTGTGATTTTAAAAGAAAACAAACTTACTGGACCAAACTACATTGATTGGAAAAGAAACTTGGATATTGTCTTAACTGTGGAGGAGTACAAATTTATACTCTTCGAGGTCTGTCCTCCTAAGCCCTCCGATGACTCTGATGAAAAGGAGAAAGAACGTTATAAGAAATGGGTCAAGGCAGATGAGATGGCGCGGTGTTACATTTTGGCATCTATGTCAAATGTGCTGCAACATCAGCATCAGGCCATAGCCACAATTTATGACATGATGTTCAATCTCAAGGAACTTTTCGGACATCAGAGTAGGGCGGCTAGGCAGGAGGCAATGAGAAACTTGATGACGACCACCATAATCGAGGGAACACCCGTTAGGGATCATGTTCTCAAGATGATGGCTCATCTTAATGAGATGGAAGTCCTCGGAGCTGAGATCGATGGGAAAACCCAGGTCGATATCATTCTCCAGTCTCTGCCTATGAGTTTTGAGCAGTTCCGCCTCAACTACAACATGAACAAGAGGTTGTATTCGTTGGCGGAGCTTCTGACAAAACTCCAGGCAGCAGAGGGGTTTTTTCGTCAAAGTACTCAAGCCATGGTCGCTCAGAAGGTTTCTTCCTCTAAACCGAAAGGTAAGAAGAAGAAGAAGCAAGGTGGAGCGAAGAAAGTGGAAGTGGGACCTCAGGCAGGAGTGAAGAAGCCAAAAGGCAAGTGCTTCACTTGCAAGCAGACTGGACATTAGAAGGCGGACTGTCCTCGTCGAAAGAACAAAGGTATATCTTCTTGTTTAGTTGTTGAAACATGTTTAGCGGTGTTATCTACCAGTGTCTGGTGTGTAGATACAGGAGCCACTGATCATGTCTGCAATACTTAGCAGGGGTTCCAGGAAACCCGACGACTAGCTGAGGGAGAGATTACCGTCTTCATGGACAATGCTTCAAAGGTGGCGACTATTGCAGTGGGAGACGTTTATTTATCTTTTGATAGGAATAAAGTTTTGGTTTTGAGAAATTGTCTTTATGTACCTACTTTTAGAAAGAATTTAATTTCAGTTTCTAAATTGTTTATGGATGGATATTCTGTTTCTTTTAATGACAAAGTGGTTATAAAAAGGAATAGTGAGATTATCTGTTCTGGTACATTGGTTGGCAATTTATATACTCTTGAACCGAAAACTCCCACGATGCATATAGAAGTAAATAACTCATCTTCTAAATCTAATAAGAGAAAAGAACCTTCGCAGATGAACCAAACATATCTTTGGCATCTAAGGCTTGGTCATATTAACCTAAGTAGAATTCAAAGGTTGATAGCTGATGGACCTTTGGGTTCATTAGTGGTGGAGGATCTCCCAACCTGCGAATCTTGCTTGGAAGGTAAAATGACCAAGAGGCCTTTCAAGGCCAAGGGGTATAGAGCCAAAGATGTGTTATAATTGGTTCATTCTGATTTATGCGGTCCTATGTCTATCCAGGCAAGAGGTGGTTTTGAATATTTCGTCTCTTTTATAGACGATTATTCAAGATATGGATACATTTAATTGATGCTCCGCAAGTCTGAATGCTTTGACAGGTTCAAAGAATTCAAGGCTGATGTGGAGAACCGTCAAGGTAAAAGTATCAAGACATTATGATCTGATCGTGGTGGCGAGTACCTCTTGGGAGAGTTTAGGAGTTACTTATCAGAGGCTGGGATTCAATCCCAATTGTCCGCACCTGGCACACCCCAGCAGAATGGTGTGGCGGATCGAAGGAATATGACTCTTATGGAGATGGTCAGATCGATGATGAGTTATTCTGAGTTACCTGATTCGTTCTGGGGGTTTGCTCTGGAAACAGCAGCACATATTCTGAACTTGGTTCCATCTAAGTCAGTACCCTCTACTCCCACAGAGTTGTGGACTGGGCGAAAGCCTAGTCTAAGACATATTCGGATTTGGGGTAGTCCAGCACATGTGCTGAAGGGAGATGCTGGTAAGTTGGAATCTCGTACAAAAGTACGCTTGTTTGTTGGCTACCCTAAGGGAACGAAGGGTGGTTTATTCTATATTCCTAGAGATCAGAAGGTGATTGTGAGTATGAATGCCAGATTTCTAGAGGAGGACTATGTGATGAACCACAAGCCCACGAGTAGGATTGTTCTTGAGGAGTTAACAGGGGAAGTCCCGACTTCAGTACCACCGGTACAAGAGGAGACACCACAAGTCACTGCACCGCGTGTCACAGAGTATACACAAGAGGCACCTCGTCGTAGTGGGAGGGTTGTTAGACAACCCGAGAGATTCATGTTTTTGGGAGAGTCTTCGGACTTAGTCCCTGGTGAACATGAACCGGATCCCTGGACATATGACGAGGCACTCCAAGATAGAGATGCAGTATCTTGGCAAAGTGCGATGAATTCAGAGATAGAATCTATGGATTCTAATCAGGTCTGGGAGCTAGTAGAACCACCCGATGGTGTAAAAGTCATTGGATGCAAGTGGATCTACAAGAGAAAGAGAGGAGTAGACGGGAAGGTTGAGACCTTCAAAGCTAGGCTTGTTGCGAAAGGGTATACTCAGAAAGAGGGTATCGATTATGAGGAGACCTTTTCGCCGGTAGCTATGCTTAAGTCTATCCGGATTCTCTTATCTATAGCTGCTCATATGGATTATGAGATTTGGCAGATGGATGTCAAGACAGCTTTCCTTAACGGAAGTCTTGAGGAGAACATCTATATGCGGCAACCAGAGGGATTCATTGCTAAAGGCAAAGAGCATCTTGTATGTAAGCTTAATCGGTCCATTTATGGATTGAAGAAAGCTTCTAGATCTTGGAACATCCGCTTTGATGAGGTAATTCAGTCATATGGATTTATTCAAAGTCCGGATGAGCCTTGTGTATACAAGAGATGTGACGGAAACGTAGTGGTGTTTCTTGTACTATATGTAGATGACATTTTGTTAGTTGGCAACAATATCAAAGTGTTATCAGACGTAAGGGTATGGTTGTCCAAACAGTTTGACATGAAGGACTTGGGAGAAGTGGGACACATCCTTGGGATCAAAGTTATAAGGGATTGCAAGAAAAGAATGTTGTGCTTGTCTCAAGCTTCATACATTGACACTATCCTTGCTCGTTTTAGCATGCAGAACTCCAAGAAAGGTTTTCTACCTTTTAGGCATGGAGTTCCTTTATCTAAAGAGATGTGTCCCAAAACATCAAAGGAGATAGAGGACATGAAGGCGGTTCCTTATGCTTCGGCAGTAGGAAGCCTCATGTATGCTATGCTGTGTACGAGACCGGATATCTACTTTGTCGTGGACATGGTTAGCAGATATCAGAGTAATCCTAGACAGGGACATTGGACTGCGATAAAGCATATATTGAAGTACCTGAGAAGGACTAGGGATTATATGCTGGTTTACCGGGCAGATCAATTAGTCCCTGTGGGTTACACGGATTCAGATTTCCAATCAGATAGGGACAAGAGTAAGTCTACCTCGGGGTTTGTGTTTACTTTTGGAGGTGGAGCCATAGTATGGAGGAGTGTCAAGCAGAAATGTGTGGCGGACTCTACCATGGAAGCTGAGTATGTGGCAGCCTCTGAGGCAGCCAAGGAAGCTGTATGGCTCAGGAACTTCTTGATGGACTTGGATGTGATTCCTGGTTTGCCCAGAACTATCACAATTTATTGTGATAACAGTGGTGCAGTTGCAAACTCGAAGGAACCACGAGCCCATAAGGCGAGTAGACACATAGAGCGCAAGTACCACCTTATACGAGAGATCGTAAAGCGAGGAGAAGTTGCTGTCGCCAAGATTGCATCAGAGGATAACCTGACGGATCCATTCACTAAGGCCCTTCCAGCGAAAGCGTTTGATAGGCATGTGGAGGACATGGGGATCAGATGTATGGCAGAGTGATGACGGCATAGTCTTTTAGTATAAGTGGGAGATTGTTGGAATGTATACTGAAAGCCTAGCTCTTTTTGTATGAATATTTTATTTTGGAATAAGAATCACATGATCATTGTTTGCACTTTATATATTTATTATATATGTGTGCATATTGTCTAATATTTTACATTGTAGATAACATGGTGCTTGGTGTGGCACAGAAGATCATGTTATCAGTCCCTTGTAAAATATAAGTAGAGGCTCACGACCAAGATGGTTTTGGACAAACCATTGGCATGGTTGTAGTGTAGCTTGGTATTATTTTGTCTTGAACATAAAGTTACACTAGTACACTTAGGTGTATTGAGCAGGACCGACATAGAGGTGATTCAATTTAGTACTGACTACATAATTGAATCGGACCTCGGATATTATGTTGTGCATGCTCTTAATCCCGATATAATAACGGGCACATGTACTTAGTATTTATTTCTTTGATTTACCAGAGGGTGAGATTTAGATGGATTAAATCAATATGCCCGGTAAGTTGGGAAATGATATTATTTACATGGTGTGCCGTTGATTATAGGAGGAAACCGTGCCCTATATATTAGGTTGATGATGTCCCCTTGAGGAGCTCATAAGGTTCATCATGTAAACCCAGCTGGTTGACTTAGTCAACATGATGATAAGGTTGAGTGGTACTACTCGAGGAATTAGATGTTAATTAATTGATGGTCAGTAAATCAATTAATTGACGGACATTTGATATCTTAAACACGGGGAGATTAATGTACGAATAATATATGGAGCCCATATTAATTTATGGGGGTTGGTGAGGTAGTTCAATGATGATCCTCTAGTGGAATGGAACATCATTGATGGATCAAGTTTGTGTGGTTCCGATCCATCGGGTGGCCAAGATCCAACTCCTCCTTATGGTCCCTATCGTAGCCTAATATAATCCTTGTGAAGTCTAGATCCAAGAATGTAAAACAAAACCTAGAACCAACGGTTGGGATTAAATCCCTAGATCCGATGGTTAGGATGAAACCCTAGAACTAACGGTTGGGATTAAATCCCTAGATCCGATGGTTAGGATGAAACCCTAGAATCGACGGTTGGGATTAAATCCCTAGATACGACGGTTGGGATAAAACCCTAGATCCGACGGATGGGATGAAACCCTAGATCCGACGGTTGGGATGAAATCCTAGATCCGACGGTTGGGATGAAACCCTAGATCCGACGGTTGGGATAAAACCCTAGATCCGACGGTGGAGATTAAAGGAGGCTTAAGCCCAATTCTATAAATAGAAGGCTTAAGCTTGGGCGGCAATAATAATTGAATTGGAGTTAGGGTTTGGCTCTTCTAAAAGTGGGCGGCTAGGGTTTGGAGCAAAAGCTTGGGCGGCAACCATCTTCCTTCTCCTTGTTGCCGGCGCCCATCTTCCTCCATCAAGACTTGGTCGGCGCCCATCCTCTAGGCCTCTCTCTTATTCCTTGGCCGGCGGTTCTCCTTCCATTGGTGGCCGGCGTTCACTCCTCCATACTCTCCAAAGTGGCCGGAGGTTCTCCTTCCATTGGTGGCCGGCGCCTCATCCACTTGTTCCTTGGCCGACGGTTGCATCAAATTCCCTAATTTGGTGGCCGGTTCTAGAAAGGATAGGTATTTGTTGGTTCTTCTCTTTGTTCGCAGCGGACAAGGAAGGGAAGAACACGATCTAGAAGGCTTCTACTCGTGGAGGATCTTCGTCCACACGTCGTCCACGAGAAGGATAGGACATACGGTAGAAGATCGTAAGGTATAAAGTTTTATAACTTTATTTTCAGATCTGAGCATGTTCCTTTTAGTGTTGATTATACATGTGTGCGTATGTAAATATATTGTATAATCATGGACCCCGAAGACAAACACAAAAACCGGCGATCCGTCCGTCATCTCTTCCGCGGCTAATCAACTAGAAGAGTTGTGTTGCTTGAACAACTAGTTTGTTCAAGCGACCACTCAAGTTGTTAGCACGACGACGAATAGGTTGTGCTAAGGAAACTCATCCCATCCGGATTAATTCTTTCATTAGTGAAAATTTTAATCCGGGAACATGGGAGCCAATGAGCCTCTGAAGCAACGCCCTACACGAACCACGTTATATAATTTGTGTTTGTGTGATTATTGTATTTTGTTTTTACTCTTATATATATTCCTCTACGCATAACAAGTCTTGTAGACGAACACGATTGAATTCCAAGCGACGAAGCAAAACCGCTATTCACCCCCCTCTAATGCGTCATCAACGTTCCTACACAATATTTCCTCTTAAGTAAGATAACAACATCATGCCAATTTTTTTTAGCAAACATGTTAAGTTTTAACTCTATAGGTCAATGTTTCAAGTGAAGTTAACTATGTCAAAATGATATATTTCAATTATTAATTAGAGATGTCAACTCTTATCTCTCTCCTTTAAGTTACTAAGTTTATATTCAACAAAAAATACTGTCAAAATTGGTTAACCAAATCATCTTAAACAAGTGTTAAGCATGTTAAGTGTCAAACCTTAAGTAAACATGTTAACTAAGTTACTTCAAATTATTAAGTCAAGATCAATTGACCAAAGCATCTTAAACAAGTGTTACGCATGTTAAGTGTCAAACATTAAGTATACTTTTCAAGTTTCAAGTTATTCTTTGTAAATTTCAAGGATAATTATTAAATATGAAATCAACATTCATGTCAAATTATAATTCAAGTTTCAACTTAAGCTTAATTCAATTTTATTTTCAAAAATATTTGAATATTTTGAAAAGTAAATAATTTTGAACTTAACACTTTTAAAATATTTTAAACTTAGAACATAAATTTTTTAAAAATAATTCCGGAAAAGGAATTTCAAACTTAATTTATCTTGAAATGTAATTCTAATATAAGCTCCCCTAAATTATTTCTAGTAAAAGATTTTAAGTCCATCGAACACTGATTTAATTGACCTTATTCATCTCGCCTATTCAAAGTTTTCAATATGCATTAGTCTTTTGGGTTGTGTGAGATGATTGATTAATTTAATGTTGATTTTGAAAGATGTTTGATATAGAGTTAGATTTAATTTCATTTTTGGATTAGTTAAGTATTCATTTCTCAAACCAATTTTTAGGTTATGGTGAGGCACAGAGGTCTTTTTTTATCAAAAAAATGATCACTTTCTTAGACAAAGTTGATATGAGAAATTTCACACTTGACCAACTTAATATAAAAGTTTGGTCTAATTAGTTTAAAATTAGGTGAAATAGCTTCATCTAGTTCCAATTAACTTGGTATATCAAATAGGATACTCATCTAGCCTAGACATATGTAGAGGAATTGATGACCGCGCTTCGGGAGTGGGGGGTGAATAGTGATTTCGTGATTTCTTCATTCGATCACATTCATGCTTGTCTACAATTCATTAGTGCACAATGGAATATAGAAATAAAGAATAAATGAAAGAAACAAACACACAAACACGCAAACACAAGGAATTTAATATGTTCGGAACCCTAGTTCCTACTCCACGGGGTGAGCTCTAATTGAGCTCTAGTGATGTACACCATCACTAATAAGATTCTCCTTCTCGAAAAACTATCCAAAGGTGCAGAAACCTCATACAAAAGTCTTACAATAATAAGAACACAAGATACAACAAAAAAAAAGAAACAAATACAACAATAAGTAAAGAACACTTTACAAGAGAACTTTTGATTGCTTGCTTGTTGGTTGCTTTGGATTACCCTTGAAGGTTTGGAATGCAATAGCACTTCCCCTTCAAAATTGCCTCAAAAATGTTGTGGAAAACCTCCCCATTGAGCTCCTTTTAAGTCCTTTGTCGAGCTAATTTTTTGCCTAGCAGTCGACTGTCAAAAGACCCCAGTCGACTACCCATAGTGCCTTTGTCTTACAATGGACTTAATCCATGTTGGATTACTCCAATGGATACCCTAACAATTGATTTTTCTTACCAGCAGTCGACTGCCATCCCAGTAGTCGACTGGTTAGTCAACTAGGGGATATTCTATCCCCATGTCTACCACCACCAGTCGGCTGCCATCGATGGCAATTGACTGCTCAAGATTAGTTGACTGCTCATACATGATAGTCGACTGCTCATACATGATAGTCGACTGCTAATGGCACACAACAGCAGTCGAGCCTCCAGTTGACTAGTCATAATCCCAGTCGATTGCTCCGCATTAACTAGGCTTCCAAGTGTCAATCACTTAACCAGTCGATTGGTCCAATATCCTAGTCGATTGGTAAACCTTAAACATGAGTTTTAACCCAAGTATGATCCCCTCATAGTTAATACTCACTCATACCCTAGACCTAAGCCTTCTAGCACCTCCATTAGCCTCACACCTCTCGGATCCTTAGAGTCTGCGATTCTTCATCCTTCGTGTTAGCCTTCAGGTGTTTCCATCGGCTATGTCATACTAATCGGGTTCTTTGCCAAGGTTCATTTGGACTTATGCCGCCAAGACTCATGCTTGGACTTTATGCCGCCAAACCTACACCCTTGGACTTTCATATTGCCAAGATCCATTTGGACTTACGTCGCCAAGACCCATGCTTGGACTTTACGCCGCTACACCTACCCTTGGACTTTCCCTTTGCCAAGTACCTATGACTTGGACTTTCCAATTGCCAAAGTTCACTTGGACTTTATGCCGCCAAGACTACACACTTAGACTTATACTGCCAAGACTATACCTTTTGACTTTACCATTGTCAAGTACCCATGACTTGGACTTTTCAATTGCCAAGTACTCATGACTTGGACTTTGCATGGATTGATTGCTCCAACAATCTCCCCAAATAATCTCCCCAATATGATATTGGATATCCCAATTATCAACTAATCATATGGTCAACATATGATCACACCCATATACTCAACCAATAGTCAAACCATTGTTAAACATCAAAACACTACTCGAGTCCCACTTGAGTTTGGTCAACATTGACCAGGGGCTTGTTGCACCAACAATCTCCCCCTTTTATATGTTTGAAAATACTTTTAAATTAGGCTAATAATAACCCAACTTAACTCTTTCAATGCCAAAGCATAGTGATGGTTTACCTAACTTAAATCTCGCTTCTCCTCCTTTGGCATACATCAAAAAGCCTACCAAGGTTTTCAATGCACATTTCTCAAAGAGATCCTACATTCTCCCCCTTGGTCCAAAAACATCTTGGATGCCTTCACTCTTCCTAGTGATAAGTCTCATATCACTAAATGAGAGACAATCCTCACTTCTCCAATTTCCCCCCTTTGATAAGCACAATGAGGGTTTCAAACCCTTCATTTCTCCCCCTTTGAGGAATTCTCATCCATCATCCCTTGATGGATAACCTTTCACTAAAGGCTTGCTCCCCCTTGACCATTGCACCAACAACATATACTTCATTGAGCTTCCCTAACACATTATCAACTCACCTAGTTTTAATACTATGTTGTCAAGATCAAACTATTTTTTTTGTCATATGTATCTATTCTAATCCTATCTAGAAATTAAGAAAAATAAGCATACAAATCAATGAGTTAAAGAAACAATCAATGTATTAGCTCTGCTTGAATCATAACTTTGATAGGTCTTATCTAAATAGTAAACTTGATCTTGGGGATCTAATACTAGTTAGGTCCTATCTTGTTAATTAGACATGCTTTTGAGACCCATGCTTAGACTCGTTTTCTAACATATTGATTAACCAAAGATATATATATATATATATATATATATATATATATATATATATATATATATATATATATATATATATATATATATATATATATATGATCTATTTGTTGTTTTAGCTAGAAATCCAAGTCTGAATTTATTGTACAAGGTTCATTGAGATCTAAAATCATATCTAAATACTTGGAGTCTAAGGTGAACCTTTCCAACGTTCCCTTGAGTCCCTCCACTTAATCTTTCAATAGGGAATTCTCTTCCTCAAGTTTTACAACTTGAGTTGAGTTTCCTTTTTGAACTTGGTTAGTCAAGAGATTCGAGTTGATTTGCTATGGGGGATATCCTCCCCCTGAACCCCCCGACTACCACTCTAAGGTCAGTCCTCAAGCTTCGTACTCCCCAGGAAGTGAAGATGTTCAACCAATCGAGAGAACAAGGCCCCTTCGAATGCCTTCGTACAAAACTAGCAGAGGTATCATTCTTTATCTTTCCTTTCTCCTAATATTTATCTCTAAGATGTGCTTTCTTCTTACACAGGCAGCAACCATCTATAATGAGACAGCCCAACATTTGGCCAACTACCAATCGACGATGGCAGCTCGCCATACTGCCTCTGAAGTTAAACTAAAACAAATGTCCTAGCAGATAGCTGAGGGCAAGTAGTGGGAAGTTGCTTTGGCCTCCTCCAAGAAGATCTTGAAAGCTTATTGTGAGGAGCTAAAAGCCAAGTTGATGGCTACAGGGCGCGACAAAGAAAAGGCTCTAGGAGAAGTCGACACCTTGCATGCTCAACTACTCCTCCAAACCACCCAAATTCAAAATGTCAACGCCTTACCCCAAGAACTTGCAGCATGCCAAGTCCAACTGCAGGAGACCCATGCCAGGAGATCAGAATCATTTGCTGAGCTGATACAGGCACAATCCACTATCAAGATCCTATAATCTTCTCATGCCTCAACCTTAGCTCAGTTGGATCGTCTCTCCTGGGAGATATCAGCCCTTCTTGTAGAACTCTTAGCAATACCCCTCTAAATGCAGGAACTGCAGTTAGAGTAGACTCAGGCCATCAACTCCTTGGGTCAACAAGCTTTATTCATTGCCAAAGAAAGAGATGAACTGAAGGCTTCTCTTGCCACCCAAATAGCTATAGAGAAATCTTTGTGGAAAGAGAGGGAGCAAGAGTTGATGATAAAATTTGGCGACAAAGGGGATGAATTATTTATGCTGGGCTTTAAAGGATCGAATAAGCAGTTTTCCAACCAAGGGTATCCTCCCCCAGGGGCAAACACCAATTTCTTAAATGTGGAGGCAGCTATAGATGAGTATCCTGATTCTGTTTCTGAACTATAAATGACTTTACTTCATGTAAAGGGAATATGTCCATAAATTTGGTACTTGTACAATCTAACGCATTTGCTAAGATGACAATGTCTTTTTAGTTATATCTTAACTATACTATAATTTACCTCTCTGTAACTGAACAAACCCTACTCAATACTTCCTTAACGCCAGTCGACTAACACTCTCTTGTAAGGTGCATTCCCCTTGAAAAGATTTTTTACCACACTTCACTGTACCAAAATTAAATTATACTTGATAAATATTTACTTCTTCTGTAGGATATGACCTGTCATCTCTCCATTAATGCATTGACCATTCCCAACACTACCCCTTCGTCCTCCCATATTATCAACCCCTACTTTCCTTCGAGGACGAATTAATGCTCCCTTCTCTTCTATAAAAAAACTTCCTGTAATGTCTTTTGCTCTTATACTCCTTCATTCTTCTACCTTCTAAATGGATGACCCTTCGGAGCAAGAAGACAGACCCCTTTCCCTTGAACCTCTTACGGTAGACCAACAGTGAATTCTGGAATTGGAAAACTTAGTGAGAGATCTGAGGGGTCGTCTGCAGTTATCTTCCATCGGTACTTACTCCCTATACCAAGAACTGGCAATGACTCAACAAGCCCTCTCAAGACTTAAGTTTATCAACCGGTCTCACATTAGATAGCTTATTGTAATGTCGGCTCGTCGCACGACTCCGCCTCTACCCCTAGAGAGGGTTATTCATGAAGCCCCCTAATTTTTATTCTACTAGAGTGTGTATATATATATTTTAGGAAGTGATAAGTGTAAATTTATGCTGCATTAATGTAATCTGTTTTTGAGGAATGAGAAAGTGTACCTCTCCTGGGGTCTTGATCCCTTCTTCATGTTCTTAAGCAATCTTCATGACTCATTGAGAATCAGTTCGTAGTCAAGAAGTACAGAATAGAAACATGACTTAAGGATTACGAACCACCTCAGTTAGTCATAGAAACACTCCTCTGTCTCTTCCTTAAATGAATTTTAACCTGACTCCTCCCATCCACCACCACAGAGGAATAACACTATTGCCAAAAGCCAAGCCATAAAAAAAGTGGAGATATGATCCAGGACTTCACCTGGTCAAATTGGACTGAATTTTTTACTTCCCTTATCTTCCAGAATGAGATTACCTTAAACCCAGCTCCTCCGATCCACAACCGTACGAGGATAATAGCTTCAGCTAAGGTCGAGTTGTAAAAATAGTGACGATCTGACCAAGGGCTTCTCCTTGTTAGATCGGAATGAATTTTTTACTTCCATCATCTTCAACAGTGAATATACCTTAAACCCAAGTCCTCCGATCAGCCACCGCATGGGGATAATTGTTGGATCGAGATAAGCGCTAGAGGGGGGGGGGGGGAGAGAATAATGCAAAACAAATTCTTCTTTTTCGTTCGATAAAGACACGAGTTTAGTGTAGCGGAAAGTAAAGTAAGACATAAGGAATTTACTTGGTTCATAGCCTATGGCTGCTAATCTAAGGCCCTAATGGTCCTAGACTGTGTACGGAGGGCAATCAACTATAATACTCCTCCTCGTTAGAGGTAGGAGTGAACGAGTACAAGAAGATATAAAAACCTTGAGGTAGAGGGACACTCCCCCTCTCCTCTTTACGATTAAAGCTATGAAAATATAAACTTTAAAAATAATATACTGAGTAGACGACTTTAAGTATTATCGACGACTTGAGGAGGTGAAGCTTGAGCTTGGGTCGTCGGTGTTTCGGCAGTGCTTCGTCATCGTAGAGTTGTTGGAGAGTCGCGGTGTTACTGGAGCAATTGGAGCACTTGGAATGATGGAAAAGGGGTGGAGAACCCCCTACTTTTATAGCCTTGTGAAACCCTAATTGTTGAGATGAGATTTCATGAGGTGATGCCACCTAGCCCTTAAGAAATGGTGATAACCTTTGACTCTCCTCGAGGCTGATCCTTGACCAGCAGTCGACTAATCAACCCTATCAGTTGACTGTTGGAGGCATCAGTCGACTGATGGCAGGGTTTCCAACTGCAATGAAGAGTTAGCTCGAAAATACAGTTAGTATAAGTAAGCTCGATGGCCATTTACCATCCGATCTCGACTTAGACCTTCCATGGGAAGTCTTGGTCGGATCGACGCCTAAGGATGTCCCCATACGGAGGACACAATCTTACTTACACTCACTCACATGAGCTTACCTCAACCTTTACCTTTGAAGCTTTGCTTCCGGTCTTCACCTGAGTTCTTCGGCTTCCTCCGAAGTCCTCCCATTGTCGTCCGACCACTACGGTTCCCTCCGGGTGTCACTGACCTTCGTCTTAGCTTTGAAATTTTGCACACTTATTTTAGCTCATGAGATAACAAAATAACCTTGACTTTGTGTCTTTTCCATAATTAAAACATAGGTTCAATTATCTGGTGCCCCTGCACCAACAATCTCCCCCTTTTTGATCCTATGGCAAACTGATGCAAGGTTAAGGAAAATTTAAAGCAAGACAATAAGTAAATGAACTCCCCCTTAACCCTAGGTGAGTTTTAGAAGAAATTTAATTTTTCAAATTTAAATTTTGTTACTTCCCCTTAACTTACACTCTTCTCCCCCTTTTACCATGAATCAAAAACAAGGTTGGAGGTTTTATAAAAAGTAGGGGTTTTAAAAACGTAATATTATAACAGGCATTAAAAAAAATGAGTATGAGTCCAAGCATGCATCTCGAATTGGTTAAGTTCATCGGTTCGAGGTATATCCCTCTGCACCAACAATAAAAGTATTTGAAAGGATAGTTTTGAATTTCAAAATACTTATAAGTTTAGTTTCAAGATAAACTTTAAAGATTTATAACCCTTAGGGTTAGTTTGCTCTCCCCCTTAGTCAAGTATATAAGGTATAAGAGAGTTTGGAGGCACTAAACTTTGGCCTAGAGAGTTTTATAGTTAACATTGGCTGATTATAATTATTCGTCTAAGTGTAATAGTTGAAAAATAGATAGCATTTTGAAAAGGTTATGTATATTAAAATTGTTCCTTAATCATCTCACCCATTCTATATGTCTCAGGATTTGTTTGCCTTATATGTTTTGTGAGATGATTTGATCTTAATTAAAGTTAGTCAACCTTGGATTAGATTTGGATTTAACTTTGCTCTGTCAAGTTACCTTCAGAAATCGCTTCCAGGTCGCAAGCAGGCACAGGCCTTCTTCGACGGAACAACGACCACTTTCTGCATGTGCCAAGAGTTCAGGAAAATGATAACTTGAGTCACTTAAGACTACTTCCTGGTCTAACTAGTTTAGGATACGACGAGATAGCTTCAGCTAGTTCCACTCGATCAAGTACACCAACCTAGATACGCCTTATCTAGCTCGAATACACGAGACTTTGTTTCCCAAACGTACTATCATCTCGCCGCGTCTTGATACTATATTTTCAAGAGTTGAATAACTACTTGTCCTATCTAGCGTTCTAAAAAATAAAATAAAAGTTTGATCATGCTAAGTTATCGGGTATACTATTTTGGTATTATCTCCCCCTGAACCATTGAACCAATATGGTCTATTCAAATAATGAACTTGATCCTGGGGAATCCAATACTTATTGGTCCTTATATGTGAGTTTAATAGAGTTTTAGGGACCCAAGCTTGGACTTGTTGATAACTACGATTTACGATAGACATATATGATCTATTCGTAGTCATTGGACTAAACTCGAGTCTGGCTCTATTGTACATAGCTCTCTGAGTTCCAAGAAGTCGGTTAAGATCCTTGGACCCCATTGAGAACTTGTCCAACCGAGCCTCGAGCTCTTGGACTTGTCCTTTCAAGAGGGAGTTCTCTTCTTTGAGTTTCTGAACTCGAGTTGAGTCCTCCTCTTGAATTCGACTAGTCGAAGAGGTCAGAGTGCCCTCTTGCTTGAGGGTTTCAACCTCTTCAAGCAAGGACTTGACCCTAGACTCGGACTTAGCTAATTTCCTAGTTAGCATTTTAATTGTATGATAAAGTGTACTAATTAAAGAATAGCTAACATTGACTTTCTCTTTCGGCCCGACTTTGAGTTTTTTCTCGAAGTCAGCTTCGGGGTCGGAGTCGGAGTCGGAGTTGGACTCGTACTCGGACTCTTCTGGTCTTGCCATGTATGCTATGTCGATGCCTTCTTCTTCTTCATTCTCCCAAATTGCATGAAGAGCCTGTAGGGATCCCGAGCGATAAACAAAATTCGCAGCGGAAAACTTAGGATCCCTCCAGAGATCCAAGCAAAAAAAAATATACTCGTTTCAATTATCGATCCTATCCTATAGGAATCGAGATTACCTTCGAAGCGTGCCCTTCGAATTCTAGTCAGCAACACTTGCAGATCTCAGCGTGGTCAGAATGTCCATGCCTCTACGGTGCACACACACACGATCTTGGAGAGAAGAGGTAAGCCCTTTCGGTTGTGCTAGCAACCACTCCAAGGTCTCACTTTTCCACTCTATACTTGGCCCTCTTGTGTTGTGAACGAAAAATAAAAATCTGATTTATTTTTCATTGTCCACGTTGAAGAAGAAGAAGCAACAATAATACACCTTAATGAGACATTAAATGCACTTCCTTATTCTCCATGGTAAAAGAAAGGAAGTCAATTAATGCTCATTAAATGCACATTAATGAGTTTTAAATCCCATTTAAAACCCCATTTATTAATTCGCGTATTATATTATTAATTCGTGTATTATATTATTAATTCATGTATTATTCATTTTAGCCTTCTTCTCTTGGTTTGACTTGAGTCTAACTCAACATAAACCAATTTGAGTCCAACTCAAATTTAGCCAAGTAATGAGTCTTACTCATTCTAGTTAATCCAATTAACTAATAATTCATTTTAGTCAAACCAAAATGATTTCCTCTCCAAAATAATATATTCTTTGTGTGTGACCCTATAGGCTCTCATAACGTTGGCAATGTATCCAAAACCATTTTAGATACATAAGCAATGAGCGGCATCTAGCAATACATCATTGCTACCCAAGTGATGAGAATGTCGAGATCCGACAACCTCTTCCGTGACTATTATCATATGACAATGTCCTTCTATCCTTGATATCTCAGATCGATCAATGAGGCATAGACCGTGTCACCCTCTTATCAATCTTTATGTTTCTTGATCCCCAAGTAGACTCACTCAAACAAATGAGCTCAATATCTCATATTGACTCATTTGAGCATGGTCATGCATTTCATGGTCCTACTCTATCAAGAGGTCAAAGATATCACTCCCGTCATATGGGAGGGATAGATCCCATCTACATCACTCACATCCCTCCGCATAATTCGTTACATACTCAGTGATCGCCGTTATAGTCACCCAATTACGGTGTGACGTTATACGATACCAAAGTACATAACTCCTTATGTAGGGAACCGTAGTGACTTCAGGTCTAAGGACTATTCATACTAATAGTCACATGAGAAAGTATATGACACTCATATAACGATCCATGATACTTTCTCATGGTGGGTCAATTCAGTATATATAGTCTCTAATATATATACCCATGTATCAATGTGATATCATATATCCATGACTTGTGAGATCAAGTCATCCATTGACCTACATGCTAGTCTCAATGTATCAATATAGCCCTTGTCTATTAATACAATACTCGACTAGGAATATTTAAGAATAGTGTTCTCTACAGCTTCTCATAATCAATTTTACCAATTGATATACTGTAGATAACAAACTACTATTCATGGGCATTATTATATTTATTTAGCTGACACACGCATAAAGAAATATAATAATCAATCTTTGCCTTTATTAATGCAAGAATATAATACAAAAGTCTCCCTCACCAATCATCTCATAATTGGCACTAAGGGCTCATACTAACAATCTCCCACTAGCACTAGTGTCAATCACTGTAATCTCTAAGACCCAATGACCTAGTATGACCATCATGCTTCCTCTGTGCCAAAGCCTTGGTCAAGGGATCCGCAATGTTAGCATCAGTGTCTACTCTGCATATCTGAACATCTCCTCTATTGATGATCTCTCGAATGAGGTGATACTGCCGCAGTATGTGTTTGGTCCTCTGATGAGAGTGAGGTTCCTTAGCCTGAGCAATAGCCCCATTGTTGTCACAATAGAGGTCTATTGGGTCTGCTATGCTAGGAACCACCTCAAGTTCAGTGATGAACTTTCGGATCCAAACAGCCTCCTTTGCTGCAGAAGACGTAGCAATATACTCGGCTTCTGTTGTAGAATCTGCAACTGTGTCCTGCTTCGAACTCTTCCAGCTCACAGTGCCACCATTCAAGCAAAATACATACCCTGACTGTGATCTGGAGTCATCCTTGTCAGTTTGGAAGCTCGCATCACTGTAACCCTTTACAGCTAGCTCCTCATTGCCTCCAAATATCAAGAAATATTCTTTTGTCCTTCGCAAGTACTTAAGAATATTCTTGACAGCTGTCCAGTGACATTCACCGGGATCTGACTGATACCTGCTCGTCATGCTTAAAGCATACGAGACATCGGGGCGAGTACAAATCATGGCGTACATGATAGATCATATAGCTGATGCATAAGGGATCTGATCCATGCGATCTCTCTCCTCCTTAGAAGAGGGAGATTGAGTCTTTGAAAGACTCATACCATGTGACATTGGCAAAAATCCCTTCTTGGAATTCTGCATGGCAAAACGCTTAAGCACCTTGTCCACATATGTACTCTGACTCAAGCTAAGCAATCTCTTAGATCTATCTCTATAGATCTTGATGCTTAGAATATAGGCTGCTTCACCTAAGTCTTTCATTAAAAAACAATTCCCAAGCCAAGTCTTCACAGACTGCAGCATAGGGATATCATTTCCAATGAGCAGTATGTCATCTACATACAATATGAGGAAAACAATTGAGCTCCCACTAACCTTCTTGTAGACACAAGGTTCATCTTCGTTCTTAATGAAACCAAATGTTTTAATCGCATTATCGAAATGAAGATTCCAGCTTCTAGAAGCTTACTTTAAACCATAAATGAACCTATGCAACTTACAAACCTTTCCAGCATCCTTTGGATCGACAAAACCCTCAGGTTGTGTCATATACACATCCTCGAGTAGATTTCCGTTAAGAAATGTTGTTTTGACATCCATCTACCAGATCTCATAGTCATAGTAAGCTGCAATAGCAAGCATGATCCGAATGGATTTGAGCATCGCAACTGGAGAAAAGGTTTCATCATAGTCAATACCATGAATCTGCTTGAATCCTTTTGCTACCAATCACCCTTTATAGGTATGCACATTACCTTCCATGTCAGTCTTTCTCCTAAAGACCCACTTACACCCAATGAGTTTGACCCCTTCAGGTGGATCAACCAAAGTCCAGACTTGGTTAGTGTACATGGATTCTATTTCGGATCTCATGGCCTCGAGCCATTTCTCAGAATCTGGGCTCATTACAGCTTCCTGATAGGATGTCGGCTCATCAAGCATGATACCATCGTTATCATCCAAGAGAAAAGAATATCTCTCAGGTTGATGACGTATCCTATCAGACCTGTGCAGAGCTTGGTCTACCTGAACAGGTTGTATCACAACTCCTTGTGATGACTGTTCTTGTTCCATTAAGGTATCAGTGCTATTTTGTGTATCTTGAACTTCTTCAAGATCAATTTTACTCCCGCTTATTTTTCTAGAAATAAATTCCCTTTCTAGAAAAACACCATTTCTGGCAACAAACACTTTGCCTTGTGTGGGGTTGTAAAAGTAATATCCCTTAGTTTCCTTGGGATATCCAACGAAATAGCATCTATCTGATTTGGGGCCTAGTTTATCTGATACTTGACGTCGTACGTAAGCCTCACAACCCCAAATCTTCATAAAAGACATCTTGGGACTCTTCCCAGTCCATATCTCATATGGTGTCTTTACGACTGCCTTAGAAGGAACACGGTTAAGTGTGAAAGCGGCGGTCTCTAGAGCATATCCCCAGAAGGAAGGAGGAAGTTCTGTATGACTTATTATTGATCGTACCATATCTAATAGAGTACGATTTCTCCTCTCAGATACACCATTCAACTGTGGTGTTCCAGGTGGAGTGAGCTGAGATCTTATCCACACTCAACTAGATAGTCACTAAACTCTTGGCTTAGGTATTCCCCACCTCGATCGATCGAAGCATCTTAATACTCTTACCAAGTTGGTTCTCATTCTTGAATTCTTTGAACTTTTCAAAGGATTACGATTTGTGTCTCATAAGATACACATATCCATATCTACAAATCATCGGAAATGTGATGAAGTCGATAACCTCCTCCTCAGCGACTTTGAAAGGACGCATACATCACTATGTATGAGGCCTAATAAATCATCGCTGTTTCCTTGTCCACTAAATGGAGTCTTGGTCATCTTGCCTAAAAGAAAAGATTCACATACCTCATATGATTCAAAATCAAATGAGTCCAGTAATCCATCCTTATGGAGCTGGGCTATACGACTTTCATTTATGTGACCCAAGCGACAATACCAAAGATATGTTTGATTCAAATGATTAGATTTGAATCGTTTGGTATTTATGTTATAGACTGGGTTTTCAAGGTCTAGAACATAGAGTCCATTCATCAAGTGTGCACTGCAATAGACCATTTCATTTAAATATACAGAACAACACTTGTCCTTAATTATAAATGAAAAACCTTCTTGTCCAAACAAGATATAGACATAATGTTCTTAGTTATTGCAGGTGCGAAATAACACTCTTCAAGTTCTAGAATTAAACCACTAGGTAATGATAAGGAATATGTTCCTACAGCTATAGCAGCAACTCTTGCGCCATTGCCAACACGTAGGTCCACTTCTCCTTTTGTCAAAGATCTACTTCTTCTCAAGCCCTGCACATTGGTACAAATGTGAGAAGCACAAACGATATCCAATACCCATGAGGAAGAAATAGATAGATTGACTTCTATAACATGTATACCTGAAGTGGAAGTCTCACTTCCTTTCTTCTTCTGAACTTCCTTGAGGTACTTTTTGCAGTTACTCTTCTAATGTCCAGCTTCCTTGCAGTGGAAGCAAGTCCCTTCCTTGGCCACCCCATCTTTAGGCTTCAATGCTGTGTCCTTATCTTTATTCTGGGTCTTACCCTTGCCTTTAGACTTTTTCTTACCCTTGCCCTTTTTAACCATAAGTACATCATTAGTACCAGGTTGCATCTTCTTAAGATTGCTCTCAGCAGTTCCCAACATGCTTAAGAGCTCAGGCAATGGTTTGTCAATTTCGCTCATGTAATAATTCATGACAAATTGACTAAAGCCTCTAGGCAGTGAATATAGAATAAGGTCAGTGGCCAACTCTTGGCCTAAAGGAAACCCCAATCTTTCAAGGTTCTCAACATACCCAATCATCTTGAGTACATAAGTTCCTACGGATGTTCCTTCTTGCATTTTGCATGAAAATAATGCCTTAGATACCTCAGATCTCTCGTGCCTCGCCTGCCCTTGATATAGTTGCTTCAAGTGTGCAACCATATCGAAGGCATCCATGTTCTCATGTTGCTTACGAGCTCGAGTTCATGGTTGTAAGCATAAGGCATGATGCATCCTTATCTGCACGAGTAGCATTATTGGCGGGTGGTTCAGAAATGGGTTGCTCATGGACATAGAGTTTCCGCTCCTGTTTGAGAACTATTCTCAAATTTCTGAACCAGTCAATGAAGTTTGCTCCATTGAGCTTGTCCTTCTCAAGGACCGATCGCAGAGAGAGGGTATTTGACGTATTTGAAGACATAGTAATCTACAACAGGAATGATATGCAGAAATGAGTATTATATCTGAAATCATTTAATTAGGCCTTTAATTAAATGAGACTCCCACTGATTCCCTTAGCTTCAATAGGAGCTAGTCATACCAGTTCTATTGATCTTCAAGTTCATGTGGGACAAGATCCACATCATACCTCACCTTGAGTTAGCTTTGGCTAATCACCCAAGATTTAGTATCACTAGGTAGGTAACATTTTACCAATTGCATCGTATGCAACTCTTGGAATAAAGGATCAAGATTCACATTATACATCATCTTGAGTTAGCTTTGGCTAATCGCCCAAGACTTAGTATAAATGTTCTCTTATCCATGTCTCCTAACTATTAGGAAATGCCTCTAAGTATTTCTCAATCTAATTGAGACACTTAGTGAAGTCTCATCCAAAGTTTGATAGCGGGACATCACAATTGTCCTCTCGCACTCTACCAAGATAAAATGCACTGCTTTGCTTTGGCAAACCCAACACAAATGATCGAGGTAGTTTATGAGTACCAAACTTTGGTAGGCATATTCATTTGACTTGATTTTAAGATAACAGATTATCTAGCATGCATCACATACACACAAAATATATCACATATACGCTAAACGTGACATGGTTATGACCCTTATTCTACGATTTCTCAAGCCAATGAGAAAATCGATTGGTTACCCTAGGGATAGCATCTTCTCCAAGCGCTTCCTTTGGTCAGCATGTGTTGTCAGCATCGTCCTTGTAACATCCACCTTCAATGGACTTTCATTGCTTATTTATTTTTTACATTACAAAATGAGAATACTCGAGTTACATTCGAGTCTAAATCTATTTTACAACTAGAAAATAGAAGTAAAGGCACGACACGCAGGCCGTGAAAAAAAAATACAACACCCACATACATATGACGGCACGCAGGCCGTATTATGAATTACAACACATAACCACAATCATATTGGGTCCTAGGCCATAACCATGCACCATATACAAATCATTCACAATGATTTAATAAATTATTTTATTTATCAGTTTTATTATGTGCAATTTTTAAGTCGCTATGCCGATTAGCCGCAACACCACGGCGGTCCCGCTAGCCGGTTAGCAGGCGGGGTCAAGGGGCAGCGCCCCTTGCGGGTGAGGGCGGTAGCGCCCCTTGCGGGGGGTGAGGGCGGCAGCCCCCCCCCCCCTGAATTTTTTTTTTCTAATTCATCTTGTGAGTCGCTGCCCATTTTGTCCATCTCTATGAACCCGAGACCTCCAGATGGCCAGGTGTGTTCGGCCGTCGACGAACCACCCACTTGGCGGACCATATCGCTGAATCAATCAACTCTGACACGAGTCGGCACCATCCGACTTGATTCAGCCCACTCGGCAGATTATCTGCTTGGCTAAATCAACTCGGACATAGACCGAGTTGGCACCATCCGACTTGATTCAGCCCACTCGGCAGACTATCTGCTTGGCTAAATCAACTCGGACATATACCGAGTCGGCAAAAAAAAACATAATAAAACTAATCTCATGTTTATATCACATAAAACACCAAAAAAAAAATGTGTACATTTTTTTTTTACAAGTGGCTCTGATACCACTGTAGGGATCCCGAGCGATAAACAAAATTCGCAGCGGAAAACTTAGGATCCCTCCAGAGATCCAAGCAAAAAAAAATATACTCGTTTCAATTATCGATCCTATCCTATAGGAATCGAGATTACCTTCGAAGCGTGCCCTTCGAATTCCAACAAGAACACTTGCGGATCTCAGCGTGGTCAGAATGTCCACGCCTCTACGGTGCACACACACACGATCTTGGAGAGAAGAGGTAAGCCCCTTCGGTTGTGCTAGCAACCGCTCCAAGGTCTCACTTTTCCACTCTATACTTGGCCCTCTTGTGTTGTGAATGAAAAATAAAAATCTGATTTATTTTTCATTGTCCACGTTGAAGAAGAAGAAGCAACAATAATACACCTTAATGAGACATTAAATGCACTTCCTTATTCTCCATGGTAAAAGAAAGGAAGTCAATTAATGCTCATTAAATGCACATTAATGAGTTTTAAATCCCATTTAAAACCCCATTTATTAATTCGTGTATTATATTATTAATTCGTGTATTATTCATTTTAGCCTTCTTCTCTTGGTTTGACTTGAGTCTAACTCAACATAAACCAATTTGAGTCCAACTCAAATTTAGCCAAGTAATGAGTCTTAATCATTCTAGTTAATCCAATTAACTAATAATTCATTTTAGTCAAACCAAAATGATTTCCTCTCCAAAATAATATATTCTTTGTGTGTGACCCTATAGGCTCTCATAATGTTGGCAATGTATCCAAAACCATTTTAGATACATAAGCAATGAGCGACATCTAGCAATACATCATTGCTACCCAAGTGATGAGAATGTCGAGATCCGACAACCTCTTCCGTGACTATTATCATATGACAGTGTCCTTCTATCCTTGATATCTCAGATCGATCAATGAGGCATAGACCGTGTCACCCTCTTATCAATCTTTATGTTTCTTGATCCCCAAGTAGACTCACTCAAACAAATGAGCTCAATATCTCATATTGACTCATTTGAGCATGGCCATATATTTCGTGGTCCTACTCTATCAAGAGGCCAAAGATATCACTCCCGTCATATGGGAGGGATAGATCTCATCTACATCACTCACATCCCTCCGCATAATTCGTTACATACTCAGTGATCGCCGTTATAGTCACCCAATTACGGTGTGACGTTAGACGATACCAAAGTACATAACTCCTTATGTAGGGAACCGTAGTGACTTCAGGTCTAAGGACTATTCATACTAATAGTCACATGAGAAAGTATATGACACTCATATAACGATCCATGATACTTTCTCATAGTGGGTCAATTCTGTATATATAGTCTCCAATATATATACCCATGTATCAATGTGATATCATATATCCATGACTTGTGAGATCAAGTCATCCATTGACCTACATGCTAGTCTCAATGTATCAATATAGCCCTTGTCTATTAATACAATACTCGACTAGGAATATTTAAGAATAGTGTTCTCTACAGCTTCTCATAATCAATTTTACTAATTGATATACTGTAGATAACAACCTACTATTTATGGGCATTATTATATTTATTTAGCTGACACACGCATAAAGAAATATAATAATTAATCTTTGCCTTTATTAATGCACGAATATAATACAAAAGTCTCCCTCACCAATCATCTCATAATTGGCACTAAGGGCTCATACTAACAGAGCCTTCTTTGCTCCCTTTTATTTTGGCCTCCTTTTTGATTCGAATCGCCCCTTCTCTCATTCCTCAATTTCTCTCTTTCTTTTCGAATTATTCTTCGCACTATGTTGACTATTGCGGCCTCCTCTTCAGATTCGGATTCGTCCTCGGGTTCGGATCCATCTTTTTACTCAGGAGGGGGCTTGTTCTTCTCCTTTCTTCTTCGTCCTGCAAGTAAAGCAACACCTCTCTCGGCCCGGACCATGTTAGTTTGTTCGTGAAGTTTGAATTCCAAAAACATTTCATCTAGTCTAAGTTTTGAAAGGTCCTTAGAAACCTTGTAGGCATCGACCATGGATGCTCACAAGGTAGTCCTAGGGAAAGCATTTAAAGCATACCTTATAAGGTCCCAGTTCTCTAGGGCTTGCCCGATCGAGTGAAGACCGTTGATGATATCTTGGATCCACGCATGTAGTTGGGTGGCGGTCTTACGATCCTGCATCTTTAGATTGTATAGTTTATTTAAAAATAAATCCCTTTTACATACCTTAGCATCGGACGTTCCTTCGTGTAGCTTGATTAATTTGTTCCATAGGTCCTTTGCACTGATGAACGGTCCTATGTGGTTGAGCTCCTCTTTAGACAGACCGCACTGCAACATTTGGGTCGCCTTTGCATCAGCTTTGATTTTCTTCTTGGTTGCATTGGTCCACTTGTCGAAGTCCAAGGGCTCGCCTTGATCATTAGTGGGTAGAGCAAAGCCGATTTGGATGATTATCCAAGTCTCGACTTGTGTTTTTAGAAAACACTCCATCTGACCTTTCTAATAATGGAATTCATCTCCGTTAAAAAATGGAGGTCGGGTGATGATGTACCCCTCAATGTAGGTCATTTGGAAGGAAAACCTTGCACACAGAATAATAAAAAAACACGAAAAAGGTTCCAAGACTTCGTCTTGGATTAGTAATGTAGGAAATGAAAAGAAATAAATGAAATAAACGAGAAATAACCAACTAAAAAAAATGAACACTTGCAACCTTCGATGTCCCTGAAAGGGTACTAAATGTTGGTTTTTAGGGATGAAGACATCTTGTTACTGTAGGATCGTTGGCGTCGCTAGAAAGGGGTGGGGGAATGAATAGCTACGCTCGTCTTTTCGATTCGTTGTACCTTTCTACAATGATTAGTACGCAGCAGAAACAAGACAACGAATACAGAAAGAATAACAAACACAAACACCCCAATTTTACGTGGTTCGAAACACAAGTCTCTGCTCCACGGTTGAGCCCTCGTCGGCTCTAGTGATGCACACCACCACTATAAACTTCTCCTTCTCGGTGATACACCGAAGGTGGAGAAACCCTTTTGCACAGTCTATCAGAAACTTTACAAGAAAGCTTACAGTAGTCACTGAAGAAGCAGTAAAATCAATACAGATTTCAGAGAGAATGGGACTGCTCCTTGCTTGCTGAATCGTTGAAGCTCCTGTGGGATGATGAAGGATTTTTGAATCAAGAAGCTCTTTCACTCGTGTCTTTTCTTCAGAAAATTGTCGTAAGTTATTCTTCTTAACTTTGAAATATATAAGCCCAGAATACTTGATAGCTCGAGCCTGATTAGGGCTTTTCTGCCCGCCCAGTCGAGTCGCCTCAGCTGGTGCCTCGACTGGAGAATTAATTAGCATTTATTAATGGCTTCAACGGTAAGATTTAGACCATAATTAGTTTTATTTCCGTTGAAAACATAGGTCTAGTCGAGGCGATGATCCGACGACTCGACTGGCAAGCTTTGGTTTCAATCGAAGCAGCAACAAATGAGTCGCTCGATGATCCCTTGCATCTGCTCGCTTGAATCAAAGTTTAGTCGAAGTCGCCGCCGATCGGTAGGCCTTGGTTCCAATCGAACGAGCCGAGCTCATGGCGGTCCCTTGCGTCTGTTCGGTTGGATCAAAGATCTAGTCGAGTCGCCGCCTTGACTGGTAGGCCTTGGTTCCAACTGAACAGAGCAACAGTCGAGCTCCCAGTCGACAATCTCTTGCGTCTGTTCAATTGGATCAAAGCTCTAGTCGAGTCGCCGCCTCGACTGATACAGTCAGAACCTGCTGTTTGTCCAGAGCAGTCGAGCTCTCAGTCGACACCTCCTTGCTTCTACTTAGTTGAACCAAGCATCAGTCGAGGCGTCGCCTCGACTGGTATGAGTCAACCTGCTGCTCGACAAGAGCAGTAGGTTCCAATCGAGGCGTCACCTCGACTACACCTTTACCTGATGCCTATGAATTACTGTGCATAGGTCTTCCATGCCAGGAATAATCTCCGGGACTTCGTGCCAAGACTCCCTGTCCGGGTCTTCACTGCCAAGAGGCCGCGCCTCCGGGACTTCACTGCCCAGACTCTCTGTCCAGGTCTTCACTGCCAAGAGGCCGCGCCTCCGGGACTTCACTGCCAAGACTCCTCGTCCGGGTCTTCACTTGCCAGGACTCCACGTCCGGGTCATCATCAATCTTGCATCCAGTCCTCAACCTACAAGAGATTTCCTGAAAATACCTCTCAAACAACCGTATGAGATAACACATAATTATCACCTTGACTTAAACCCTTGTCAATCACCAAAAACATCCTTTGGGTCTGATTGCACCAACAATCTCCCCCTTTTTTGATGTTTGACAATACAATTTAAGTTTAGGTGATGAAATTATAGCACAATATAACGTATTCGAAATTTAATATGTAAAAAGAAGAGATATAGATGTGTAGTTTCAAAAGCTTTAATTTCAGACTTAAAGCCCATCTTCTCCCCCTTTGGCAAACACCCAAAAAGAAAAGTTGCTTATAGAAGCACTCCCCCTGAATTCATTACCCTTAGGTTATCAAATGCACTAACAATATATTTTAGCAAGATAAATGTCAGTCGTGCATTTCTAAAGAAAGATATAAACCACTGGAAGAAAACTTTGACATACACAGAGATATTAGAAATACATATACAAGCATACACCCAAAAAGTCACCCAAAACATCCTGATATATATATATATTTTCTTGAATTCAAACTGTTCATACAGATAAAAAAACAAAAACTAAACTCATCAAGATGATGGTTACGATGAATCACATCATGGCATGAAGGAGAGATAGAATTTCCTCTGTGGCGAGATCTCGAAACCGAGCATCTAGCTTGAGTGAAGCTCTTCAAATTAGTGTTGATTGACATACTAAGGTCCTTGAATTTAGTATCAACGAGTTTATGAACTCACTTGATCTTTCAGATTCTCCAATTGCTCGACATGGTGGAAGATGGTTCAACAGCTGGACGTTCTTGTTCACCTTCTTCCTCCATATCCCACCTTTCACCCGCTTGATGTCCATCCGCCCACTCAACGGTGCTACCAACTTTTGACATGCCAGCCAAAGAAAAGTTTCTCCACTTTATGAAATCAAAGTCTGTCATCTGCCTAATTTTCCCCCTGCTTGTGTTGATGCCTATGGATTCTAGCCAAAATGTGATGATGTGACCAAAAGGCATGTAAATTTTCTTTTGGACAAGAGTTGAGAAGTGGACTATGCAGAGAAAGATGTTTAAAGCAACATTAAAGTTTAAACGTTGCTTTAAGAGATGTAGAGCTAGTAAATGATGTGGTCTTATCTTAGCTTGCCCCCTAGTAACAATTGGAAGGATGCAACCTACAATGACCTTATATAGGACATTATCGGGGGCAGCTAATGCCATGGCCGGAAATAGAGTAAGACCAGGTTGTCTGGGTTTTTTAAAGAAGTACTCATGAATTACATTTATAGAGTATCCCTCAACAGGTTCTTGAATGCTTGGATAGCATTCAAGGGTTGAGTTTGACTCTCGACGCTCTAGAAATGCTCTGAGGATATCAGGAGTGAAAGATATGTCCTTTCTGGATACCCTACTCTTAAAGATGAGCCTATCACTTGTAGGTTGTAGATTGTTGTAGAATTCACTAAGTCTATATTGATGTCATGATCACAATAGACTAGTTTATTGAGCCCATGGTAGTTGATCATTTGTATAACATGTTGAGCATGTTTTTCAAAAAATTCTTTATCTAATGATCTAGTATGCATCAACTTAAATTTGTGGGCAGTAAAGGTATGTTGATGATGTGCGGAGGGAAACCGGGGATCCGTAGATGGATTTTTCTGAGGTGTTTCACTTGACTCGCCTATCCTACGTTTTTGTCTAATGAATGCCAAAATGATGTTCCAAAAAAAATCAATATGATGGTATGATGAATGCCAATAACCAACACCCAATTAGTTTACCCAATATTACTAAGTCTTGTAATCAAAGAGATGAGTTTAGAAATTTACTTAGGTGCCATTTTTCCTATTGTTGACTGGTCTTGAGGAATCAGGAAGATGACTTTTGTGAAATCACCTTCTCCAGCTAGAGAAAACAGAACTGGCGAACCCTAGAAAATCTAGCAAAATCTAGGGTTTTAGAAAATCGTCGACTAGGGTTAGGGATTGACCAAAAGAAGGAATGAGGGGCTAGAGAACTTACTCGAAGTTAGTTTAGGAGTGAGTGAGGTAATCTAGGGTTTTGTCGGTGTTAAACTTGGTCGGAGACTTGAACGGCGACAAATGAAGGCAGAGGAGAAAGAACCGGGGCGAGAGGAGTCGAGGCGAGTCGCGAGTTTGGGAGAGTCGGTAAGTGAAATTCCTTATATATTTCTTAGTTACGCAGTCGAGGCGGTAAGTTGAACGCCTCGATCGTTATATCAGTCGAGGCGCCGGTCGAGTGCACCTCGCTTCTGTTTGCTCACACCCTCTGTCAGTCGAGGCGATTATTGAAATGTCTTGACTGTTATTCTAAAGGTTCGTTTTTTTCTTAGATATTTTAAGTTCCAAATTCGTTGTATTCAGGTATTTAAAACATTTTAAAAGTGACAATATCCTCTATCGACCATATCAAACATATATTGGATGTTTCACTTGAGTTTTAAGATGTCCAACCAATTTTACTTGGTTGGAATGTCCAATTATGATTTTTTAAACCAAATACACATGAATTATGTATCAGTCTTCCCCATAATTGGTCAACTTAATGATTCATGCAGTTTTCAACCGTATTACTCAAGTTATGCATCATAACAAGCAATTTGAGTAAATTGGTTGCTCCTAACATCTCACCCCTATCTAGCAATACACAAGCATAGTTAATCCTATGATTTGTGTGAGATGTTTCCCAAAGGTATCCCAAACATTATTTTCCCATTTCTTTTGAACTTATGAATTAGTCCTTATGATCATGGAGAGTTTTCACTCAGCTGTACACATTCCCAACTCTCTTCTTAAATGACTAAATTCATTTTCTGGAAGAGGTTTTGTGAAAATATCAGCAAGATTCGCCTTAGACTCAACATAATTGAGTATAATATCTCCTCTTGCTACATGATCCCTAATGAAGTGATGTCTCACTTCAATGTGTTTTGTTCGGAATGATGGTAGGTTTTTGTTAAGTTGATCGTGCTAATATTATCACAAATCACTTGCACGTTCTTATATGAAAAACCATAATCCTCCAATGTGTGAGTCATCCATAACAATTGTGACACACTCTCTCCCATGACTATGTACTCAGCCTCAGTGGTGGAGAGAGCAACACAATGTTGCTTTCGACTTGACCAACCAACTAAAGCTGAACCTAGGAATTGACAAATTTCGCTAGTACTTTTTCTATCTAGTTTGCATCTGCATAATCGAATCAGATAGCCTACTAAATCAAAGACTCGGTTCGGGATACCACATCAACTGATATTGTTGCTTTAAGATATCTCATAATTCTTTTAACAGCAACCCAATGAGACTCTTTAGCACACGATTGATATCGTGCACACATGCCCACCGCAAATACTATATCAGGTCTACTTGCTGTAAGATATAAAAGACTACCTATGGCACTCCTATAACATTTTAGATCAACAGGTTTACCATCTACATCACTATCTAGATGAGTATTTTGTGCCATTGGAGTGGCAACCTCCTTCACATTTTCCATGTTGAATCTTTTTAGCAACTCCATGGCATATTTTGATTGACAAACATGAATTCCTTCTTTGGTTTGTTTGATTTGAAGTCCAAGGAAAAATATCAACTCCCCTACTAGACTCATCTCAAACTCACTCTCCATGTGTTCTATGAATTCATTGAGATAATCCCTATTGTTTGAACTACAGATTATGTCATCGACATAAATCTAAGCTACAAATATGTCTTCACCGTTTCTTTTCAGAAAAAGTGTGGGATCAATTTGACCTCTTCTAAAACCCCTCTCAACTAGAAAAATTGACAACCTTTCGTACCAAGCACGAGGTGCTTGTTTCAGCCCATAAAGAGTCTTCTTTAGTTTATACACGTGATTTGGAAATTCAAAATTTTCAAATCCCGGTGGTTGTTCAACATAAACCTCTTCCTTTATAAACCCGTTCAAAAATGTTGACTTCACATCCATTTGATATAATTTGAATCCTCTATGTGCTGCAAATGCTAGCATTAATCGAATGGATTCTAACCTAGCCACGGGTGCATAAGTTTCACCATAATAAAGTCCCTCAATTTGATTGTATCCTTTGGCTACTAACCTAGCTTTATTTCTCATTATTTCTCCTTTATCATTCAATTTATTCTTGAATACCCATTTGGTTCCTATTATGGTATCTTGATCAGGTCTTGGAACTAAATCCCAAACTTGACTTCTCTCAAATTGTCCCAATTCATCCTGCATTGCTATAATCCAGTCCGGATCAAGCAAAGCTTCATCAATTACTTTTGGTTCAATTTCAAAGATTAATGCTACTTGATTCACTTCATTTCTAAAGTATGATCTTGTCCTCACCCCTTGATGGATGTCTCCAACAACTTGGTCTAGGGAATGACTAGTGCCCATTCTAGTGGATCTTGGTACTTGAGATGTTTCTTGAACCTCATTGTTAGATACAATCTCAAGCAACGACCCTTCTGATCTAGATTTTTCATTTTCGGAGTCAGATTTGACTCCCCCTACACTTGTGTCCTCCTTCAAACTTAATCTTTTGAGTTCGACCTTTACTGCATCACTATTTTCCTTAGAATCAATTTGGTCTTTACATTCCTCAAAAACCACATTTGACGATTCCTCAACCAAATTTGTTCGTTTGTTGTAAACTCGATAAGCCTTACTAGTGAGGGAATATCCTAACAGGACACCTTCATCCGCTGCGTTGAATTTTCCTAGATGATCCTTAGTGTTTAATATGAAAACCTTGCAACCAAAAACCCTAAGATGTTTGACTGTTGGTGGTTTTCCAAACCATAGTTCATGAGGTGTTTTTCCTAAGAATCTATGTATCAAAACTCTGTTTTGAACATAGGATGCAGTGTTAATTGCCTCAGCCCACAAGTAACTAGGAAGAGTATACTCATTTAGCATACTCCTCGCAGCTTCTTGTAAAGCTCTATTCTTCCTTTCTACCACACCATTTTGTTGTGGTGTCCTAGGAGTGGAAAACTCATGTTTATAGCCTTTTTCTGAACAGAATTCCTTAAACCTCATATTTTCAAATTCTCCTCCATGATCACTCTAATTGTTTTAATTGTTGAGTTTTTCTCATTTTCAATTCTTCTACAAAAAGGAATAAAAATTTCTAATGTTTGATCCTTATGTTTGAGAAAGAAAGTCCATGTATATCTAGTATAATCATCTACAACTACCAAGCAATATCTACTTCCATTCAAGGTTTTTGTGGAGCTACTATCAAACAAATCTAAATGCAATAAATCTAAAGCATTTAAAGTACTTACAGTGTTCTTGCTTTTATGTGATGCTCTTATTTGTTTACCTTTTTGACGTGCATCACATAGCTTGTCCTTTTCATACTTGAGCAATGGTAGACCCCGCACAAGCTCTTCCTTGGCCAACCTCTTGATATTTTTCATGTTGACGTGTGCTAGTCTCCGATGCCATAGCCATGATTCATTTTCTTTGGACAAAAAACACTTCACATGCAGGTTAGTAGCACTACTAAATTGAACTTGATAGATATTTTCCTTCCTCGTCCCTACTAGCATGATAGTGTCGGTTTCATTATGTTTAATTAAGCATTTAGTTGAATAAAATTCTACTCTATATCCTTCATCACATAATTGAGACGACACTTAATAAATTAAAAACCATTCCTCTAACTAGCGTAACATTCTTAATCCTAAATTGTTCAGATATTACTATGTCTCCTACTCCTATGACTTTTAGTTTGCCACTATTACCAAAAGAAACAAAGACTTTACTCCTGCTTTTAAATGTAGCAAACTTTGTGGAGTCCCCTGGTCATGTGCTCGAGCATCCGCTATCTACGACCTACATCATTGGATACTCCTAATCGCACCTAATCAAACACGAAAAACAAGATCTTTGGAACCCAGATTTTGGGTCCATTAGTACTTACAACATACGCTTAGGAATCCAAGCCTTAGTTGTGTTTGCTTTACCAACATGAGTTCTATTGACTAATGACATGAAACCAATTCCCTTTTGTTGGTTTGTAGCCTATTCTCGCTTCATTGTAAACCGCCTTTGGGCATCTAAAATCATGTTAAGAGTTTGAGAGCTTGTTGTGAATCTCTCATGTGCACTTGAGATCATCAACTTGTGCTCTCAAGAGATTGTTTTCTTCCCTAAGTTTTTCGATTTCATTAGTCTCAATCCTAATTTCTGCAGGAACATACTCCTGAGTTTTAAGCTCCTCTAATTCTGATTTTAACATCTTAGCTTTAAATTTTGATCTACTCAAGGCATTAGTTAAGCATGCTACTGTTTCATACAATTTATCTAGTTCAGGAGATGTTACCTCATCATCATCATCAGATGATGATGTGTCCTTCCGTGAAGACTCATCTGAATCTGTGTGATCAAACGCCATTAGTGTCGTATGCTTGGCTCCTTTTGCCTCGTCTTCATCTTCGAGGAACCGAAGAAGAGTCATCCCATGTTGCCTCAACGCCTTCTTCTTCCTGGACTTGTCCTCTTTCTTGTTGAGATCAGGACATTCACTCTTGATGTGCCCTTTCCTGTTACACTCAAAACACACCACATCAGATTTACCTCTAAATTTATGTGATGACTTACCTTTCCTCTTGTTTGCGAAGATTTTCTTTACATCCTTCTTATTGTACTTTCTGCTTCTCCTCATCATTCTCCTCACGAAATTGGCTACCTCGCTGGATGAGGACTCGTCGTCACTATCACCACTAGTCTCAGATGAGGATGAAGATGACTCCTTCTTCTTCTCCTTTTTCTTGTTCTCCTTGTATTGCTCACCTGCAACAAAAGCAATACCTTTCTCTTTTGGACCCTTGTTAGCTTGCTCATGTAATTCCATTTCACAAAATAATTCATCCAACTTTATAGTAGATGATCCTTGATACTTCAGAGGCATCTACCATAGATGACCATAAAGCATTTCGGGGAAAAGACTTTAGGACGTACCTGATAATGTCTCTGTTCTCCAAGTTTTCACCGATCGAATGCAACCCATTCAATACTTCCTTGAACCTTCCATGCAACTCACCAATAGTCTCGTCATCTTTCATAGCAAGATTTTGCAGCTGGTTCATGTAGAGATCTCGCTTTGCTATCCTCGAGTCTCGTGTCCCTTCTGCTCGCTTCTATCACTTTATTCCAGAGATCTTGCGCCGCTGAATGGACCCACTTTGTTGAGTTGATCCTTCGCTAGACCACATTGCGAGTCACTGGCCTTAGCATTTGCTCGCCTTGCTTTTTGTTCAACACCACCTTCCGCACTCAAGTACTTTGCCTCAAGGCCCATCGGTGTCGTGAAACCTTCTGCCATCCGAAAACCACATATCTATCTCACCATGAGATAGTACTCCATCCGCTTCTCCAATACTAGAAGTTCGCTCCACAAAGAATGGAGGCCTGCTTTGTCTTGTAACCTTCTTGCATCGCCATTTGAACTTGCTCTTGCTTGAATCAAGAAGAGCACTGTGCTCGATACCAATTATAGGATCATCAAGGCCGCTAGAAAGGGGGAATGAATAGCTACGCTGCCTTTTGATTCGCTGTACCTTTCTAAAATGATTAGTACGCAGCGGAAACAAGACAACGAATACGTAAAGAATAACAAAAGCAAACACCCTAATTTTACGTGGTTCTAACACAAGTCCCTACTCCACGGTTGAGCCCCTCGACTCTAGTGATGCACACCACCACTATAAACTTCTCCTGATACAATCACAATCAAGGTGGAGAAACCCTTTGCACAGCCTATCGAAACTTTACAAGAAAGCTTATAGTAGTCACTGAAGAAGCAGTAAAACAAATACAGATTTCAGAGAGAATGGTACTGCTCCTTGCTTGCTGAATCATTGAAGCTCCTGTGGGATGATGAAGGCTTTTTGAATCAAGAAGCTCTTTCACTCGTGTCTTTTCTTCAGAAAATTATCGTAAGTTATTCTTCTTAACTTTGAAATATATAAGCCCAGAATACTTGATAGCTCGAGGCACGATTAGGGCTTTTACGCATGAGAGTCGCCTCGGTGGTGCCTCATTGGAGCATTAATTAGCATTTATTAATGGATTCAATGGTAAGATTTAGACCATAATTAGTTTTATTTCCGTTGAAAACATAGGTCCAGTCGAGGCAATGATCCGACGACTCGACTGGCAGGCTTTGGTTCCAACTGAACAGAGCAACAGTCGAGCTCCCAGTCGATAGTCCCTTGCGTCTGTTCGGTTGGATCAAAGCTCTAGTCGAGTCGCCGCCTCGACTGGTAGGCCTTGGTTCCAACTGAACAAAGGTTGGATCAAAGCTCTCCACCTCGACTGGTAGGCCTTGGTTCCAACTCAACAGAGCAAGAGCTCGGTCGGCGATCCCTTGCGCTCGTTCGGTTGGATCAAAGCTCTAGTCGAGTCGCCGCCGACCGATCTGATCGAGAACTCGCTGCTTGTCCAGAGCGCCGAGCTCTCACGACACCTCCTTGCTTCGCTTAGTTGAACTAAGCATCGCCGAGGCGCCGCCGACCGGTAGTATGAGTCAACTTGCTGCTCGACAAGAGCAGTAGGTTCCAGTCGAGGCGTCACCTCGACTACACCTTTACCTGATGCCTATGAATTACTGTTCATAGGTCTTCCATGCCAGGAATCATCTCCGGGACTTCGTGCCAAGACTCCCTGTCCGGGTCTTCACTGCCAAGAGGCCGCACCTCCGGGACTTCACATCCCAGACTCTCTGTCCGGGTCTTCACTGCCAAGAGCCTGCGCCTCCGGGACTTCACTGCCAAGACTCCTCGTCCGGGTCTTCACTTGCCAGGACTCCACATTCGGGTCTTCATCAATCTTGCATCCAGTCCTCGACCTACAAGAGATTTCCTGAAAATACCTCTCAAACAACCATATGAGATAACACATAATTATCACCTTGACTTAAACCCTTGTCAATCACCAAAAACATCCTTTGGGTCTGATTGCACCAACAGTTATGAGGGTAAACCCTGGTAATAACTGTAGATCTCTCAGAGAGCTTCGATTTGGTGGGTAGCACGTTTTGTGGGTTCACTTGTATGAAAAGTTATGCCCATTTTACCGTGAACTACTCCCAAAGCGAAGAGATACTTGTAAACACAACCAAAAAGGGTACCAAGACTTCGTCTTGGATTAGTAGTGCGGGAGAAAAATTTAAAACAATACATATGAAAAGAAATACAAAAAAACAAATGCTAGATTGGTGGTTTCACCAAATTATATCACCCCCGACTCTGATACCAATTGTTGGATCGAGATAAGTGCTAGAGGGGGGGGGGGGGGGGAGGGAAATAGCGCAAAACAAATTCTTCTTTTTCGTTCGATAAAGACACGAGTTTAGTGCAACAGAAAGTAAAGTAAGACACAATGAATTTACTTGGTTCACAGCCTATGGCTGCTAATCCAAGGCCCTAATGGTCCTAGACCGTATACGGAGGACAATCAACTATAATACTCCTCCTCGTTAGAGGTAGAAGTGAACGAGTACAAGAAGATACAAAATCCTTGAGGTAGAGGGACACTCCCCCTCTCTTCTTTATGATTAAAGCTATGGAAATATAAACTTTAAAAAGAATAAACTGAGTAGACGACTTTAAGTATTACCGACGACTTGAGGAGTTGAAGCTTGAGCTTAGGTCGTCGGTGTTTCGGCAGTGCTTCGTTGTCGTAGAGTTGTTGGAGAGTCGCGGCGTTACTGGAGCAATTTGGAGCACTTGGAATGATGGAAAAGGGGTGGAGAACCCCTACTTTTATAGTCTTATGAAACTCTAATCGTTGAGATGAGGTTTCATGAAGTGATGACACTTAGGCCTTGAGAAATGGTGATAAGCTTTGACTCTCCTCGAGGTTGATCCTTGACTAGCAGTTGACTGATCAACCCTATCAGTCGACTGTTGAAGGCATCATTCGACTGATACAAGCTATCAGTCGACTGATAGCAGGGTTTCCAACTACAATGAAGAGTTAGTTCGAAAATGTAGTTAGTATAAGTAAGCTCGATGGCCATTTACCATCCGATTTCGACTTAGACCTTCCATGGGAAGTTTTGGTCGAATCGACGCCTAAGAATGTCCCCGTACGGAGGACATGATCTTACTTACACTCACTCACACGAGCTTACCTCAACCTTTACCTTTGAAGCTTTGCTTTCGATCTTCACTTGAGTTCTTCGGCTTCCTCCGAAGTCCTCCCGGTGTCGCCCGACCACCATGGTTCCCTCCAGGTGTCGCTGACCTTCGGCTTAGCTTAGTAATTTTACACACTTGTTTTAGCTCGTGAGATAACAAAATAACCTTGACTTTGTGTCTTAGCCATAATCAAAACATAGGTTCGATTATCTGGTGCCCCTACACCAACAATAATAACTTCGGCTGAAGTGAAGCTGTAAAAATAGTGATGATATGACCAAGGGCTTCGCCTTGTCAGATCTGAAGGAATTTTTTACTTCCATCATCTTCAACAGTATATCTACCTTAAATCCAACTCCTCCAATCCGCTACCAAACGGGGATAATAACTTCGGTTGAAGTGAAGCTGTAAAAATAGTGACGATCCATCAAGGGCTTCGCCTTGTCAGATCGGAATGATTTTTTTTTTACTTCTGTCATCTTCAACAGTGCATCTACCTTAAACTCAACTCCTCCGATCCGCCACCGCATGGGAATAATAACTTCAACTAAAGCGAAGCTGTAAAAATAGTGACAATCTGACCAAGTGTTTCACCTTATCAGATCGGAATGAATTTTTTACTTCCATCATCTTCCATAGTGAATCTACCTTAAACCCAACTCCTCTGATCCACCACCGCACAAAGATAATAACTTCGGCTAAAGTGAAGCTATAAAAATAGTTATGATCTGATCCATTACTTTGCCTAATTAGATCAAAATGAATTTTTGCTTTCGTCATTTTTCACAGTGTCCTTGAACCCAACTCCTCTGATCCACCACCGCACAGGGATAATAGCTTCGGCTGAAGCCAAGCTGTAAAAATAGTGACAATCTGATCCATGGTTTTCCCTGGTCAAATTGGAATGAATTTTTTTTACTTTTGTCATCTTCCACAATGAATCTACCTTGAACCCAACTCCTCTGATCCGCCACCGATCAAGGATAATAGCTTTGGCTGAAGCCAAGCTGTAAAAATAGTGACGATTTGATCCATGGCTTCGCCTGGTTAGATCGGAATGAATTTTTTGCTTTCGTCATCTTCCACAGTATATCTACCTTCAACCCAACTTCTCTGATCTGCCACCGTACGGGGATAATAGCTTCGGCCAAAGCCAAGCTGTAAAAATAGTGATGATCTGACTCAGGGATTCGACTGGTCAGATCAGAATGAATTTTTTGCTTTTGTCATCTTCAACAGTGTATCTATCTTGAACTCAACTCCTCCAATCCTCCACCGTAGGGGGCTAATAGGTTCGGCTGAGGTGAAGCTATAAAAATAGTGGCGATCTAACCAAGGGCTTCGCCTAGTCAGATCGGAATGAATTTTTTACTTCCGTCATCTTTCACAGTGCATCTACCTTAAACCCAACTCCTCCGATCCGCCACTACATGGGGATAATGGCTTCGGTTGAGGCGAAGCTGTAAAAATAGTGATGACCTGATCTATGGCTTCACCTTGTCAGGTCGGAATGAATTTTTTTACTTTCTTCATCTCCAACAGTGAATCTACCTTAAACCCAACTCATTTGATCCACCATCGCACGGAGATAATAACTTTGGCTGAAGCGAAGCTGTAAAAATAGTGATGATCTAATCAAGAGCTTCACCTTGTAAGATCGAAATAAATTTTTTTACTTCCGTCATCTTCAATAGTATATCTACCTTGAACCCAACTCCTTCGATCCGCCATTGCACGGGGATAATAAATTCGGCTGAAACGAAGCTGTAAAAATAGTGACGATATGATCAAGGGCTTCGCCTTGTCAGATCGGAATGAATTTTTTTACTTCCATCATCTTCCATAGTGAATCTACCTTGAACCCAACTCCTCCGATCCACCACTACACAGGAAATATAACTTCGGCTGAAGAGAAGTTGTAAAAATAGTAACAATCTGATCAAGGGCTTCACCTTGTTAGATCGGAATTAATTTTTTTACTTCCGTCATCTTCAATAATGTATCTACCTTGAACTTAATTCCTTCGATCCACTAACACATGGGGATAATAACTTTCACTAAAGAGAAGATATAATAATAGTGACGATCTGATCAAGGGCTTCGCCTTGTCAGATTAGAATGAATTTTTTACTTCCATAATCTCCCATAGTGAATCTACCTTGAACCCAACTCCTCTGATCAACCACCACACGGGGATAATAACTTCAGCTAAGGCCAAGCTATAAAAATAGCGATGATATGACCAAGGGCTTTGCCTTATCATATCAGAATGAATTTTTTACTTCCTTCATCTTCAACAGTGAATCTACCTTAAACCCACTCCTTCAATATGCGATTGCATGGGGAAAATAACTTCGATTGAAGCGAAGCTGTAAAAATACTGATGATATAATCCAGGGCTTCACCTGGTTTGATCAGAATGATTTTTTTTTTTACTTTCGTCATCTTCAACAATGTATCTACCTTTAACCCAACTCCTCTGATCCGCCACCGTACGGGGATAATAATCAGCTAAAACGAACTTGTAAAAATAGTGACGATCTGACCAAGGGCTTCGCCTTGTCAGATCGGAATGAATTTTTTACTTCCATCATCTTCCATAATGAATCTATCTTGAATACAACTCCTCCGATCCGCCACCGCATAAGGATATTAACTTCGGCTGAAGCGAAGCTGTAAAAATAGTGACGATCTAATCCATGGCTTTGCCTGGTCAGATCGGAATAAACTTTTTTATTTTTTCATCTTCAACAGTGTATCTACCTTGAACCCAACTCCTCTGATCTGCCACCGCACAGGGATCATAGCTTCAGCTAAAGCCAAGCTATAAAAATAGTAATGATCTTATCTATGGCTTTGCCTAGTCAGATCGGAATGAATTTTTTACTTCCGTCATCTTCCACAGTGAATCTACCTTGACCCATCTCCTCTGATCCGCCACCGCATGGGGATAATAGCTTCGGCTGAAGGTAAGATGTAAAAATAGTAGCGATCTGACCAAGGGTTTTGCCTTGTCAGATTGGAATGAATTTTTTTACTTCCGTTATCTTTAATAGTGAATCTACCTTAAATCCAACTCGTTTGATCCACCACCGCATGGGGAAAATAACTTCGACTGAAGCTAAGCTGTAAAAATAGTGAAAATCTAATCCAAGCTTTTGCTTGGTCAAATTGGAATGAATTTTTTACTTCCTTCATCTTCAATAGTGAATCTTCCTTGACCCCAACTCCTCCGATCCGCCACAGCACGAGGATAATAGCTTCGACAGGGGCCGAGCTATAAAAATAGTGACGATCTGATCAAGGGTTGTGCCTTGTCAGATCGGAATGAATTTTTTACTTTCGTCATCTTCAACAGTGCATCTACCTTGAAACCAACTCCTCCGATCTGCCTTGGCTTTCTCTTATAGCATAGATAGAATGACTGACCCTTTCCTTTTCTTGGGTCAAGCCCTAAGCCTCATTCATGGTTCATCACAGTAACTGGAAAACCCTTTGGTTCCTTCGATGAAACATGTGTTTCTACTTCACATAGGGTTTATTAGCTTTCTCTCTTCGACCTTTCGCCTTCCTCAGTTTCAAAGCTTTTTCGGTCACCGCTTGCCACTGCAAGGATTTCTCCTCCTCTTTCATTACCACACTTCCCTATCCTCCTATTTTGAGAATGAAGGCTCTCCTAAAAAATGTCACCCATCGATGGCTCCAAGAGCAACAGGTTGAAGCCATTGGAGGGTTTGTTACTTCATCATCCTCCCTCTTGATGCCAGCCATCACCCATTCCGCTTCTGTCGCTTCCTCCTCTATCCCCATCCCTTTTTCATTATCATCTACCTTGGCTCCATCCACCAAACATCCTTCTGACCTCACTCTCTCTGATGTATCACTACCCCCCTCTTCTTCCATACGCCTCCTGCTCTTCTCCTCTCACCCTCTTCACATCTGAATCTAAAAGTGATGGTGAGAGGATCTGCCCTCCGCAAATTACAAGAAGAAGGTATTGTCGCCATTGCTCATCCCTCTCTATCCATCGGAGGGATCCCTGTCGAACCTTCTTTCCCCTTTCTTCCTCCTGCCTCCCTCTCTCCACTCAACTGGTGCCGTCACCTACTTCTTTATATAATACATCTTTTGTTGTTCACCTAGCAACTTTTGACTCTCCTCCTCCTCCATTGGGCCTCCCCTTCCCATCTTCAACCCCTGTTTGCTCCGAAGGACATTCTTTGGCTGCGACCTTCTTCCCCATCACCTTCACATCCTCCCTTATAGTCGACATTCCTATTTTCCTACCACCTATGACCTCCCCCCTTTCCCTTTCTTCTTCCCCTTCATCTTTAGAACCCATGAGTTCCCTTTCTTCAGGCCCAAATCCCCCCTACTTCTTACTAACATTTCTCCTTTTTCTTCCAAAACTCCCCCCCCCCCCCTTCTTTATCCTGAGGTAATAAAGAGCTCCTACACGGTACCTCATCCTTCACCAATCATGAGCAAAATAGCTCTCCTCGTTGCTTCTTCTCCTTCTTCACCATTCGCAAGAGACTACCGCATCCTTAATCTAGATGAACTAATACCACAGATGGAGAGTTTGCAGCATGCTATGGAGCTGGTAAGCCTTTCTAAGTCATTCTCGTATACACTTTTAATAGTACCCCTTTCCTCTAACTTGCTGTGCTCAGGCTATGACAAATTATCAAGAGTTGAAGCGTTCCTTCTCACACTACCAAGTACAACTTCAACAACAAACTTTGCAGCACTCCATCACAAATTCAACAACCCAGGAAAAATTTAAGCAGAGAGAAGATTCTTTGCTCCAAGAATTGACCGTGTCATGCTCATCTATCAGAGGCTCAATTGCAATAGCAGAGAGATACTGAGACCATAGCCACCCTATGAGCCCAAGTAAGTAGGGAGATTTGTCACAGTTCAACTTTACTATTAGAGAGGAATCGGGCCCTTTCTCAAGTGCATCAGCATGAAGTTTCCTTGCAGCAAGTGAGGCATGAAGTTTCCCAAACCAAGGCCCATATTACAGCTGTTGGAGAAATTTTGGCCTCAATGCGGTGAGATTTAGTGGACATGTCAAGAGTCATTCAGCAAGACTATGCTTCTCAATCTCAGGGCATGCATATCCTGACTGATACCATTGCTCAGACATCACGCTAGTATCACTGAACCCGACAAGATTTTTTGGAGCACTGAGAATGTTGTATAAAATTCCATCAAGATGTATATGTTGTTGATAGACGCCGACAGGAACTCTTGAAACCCTTGATGCATGCCACGTTCAAGGATGGTTGTAACAAGGCAGTCAGACAATATGTCGCTCAAAGATTCCCTCTGGCTTAATAACAAGCTCCTTTCTTAAACTGGGAAATCAATTTAAACTGTTATCCTTCGGACCATTTTAGGCTGTAATTTTTCAATTTTTTTCTTCTTCCTTTGGTTGTAAACAATTGCTTGTTACAATGATATGAATCTATATTCTAGTTACACCCCTCTTTTTTATAGCTAATATAAAAGATACCTTCCTTTATTGAAGTTCCTTGTTTACATTGTATGAAAGAACTTTAAATGCACTGCATTCTAAGGCCTAGGAAACACCTTGCCTTGGGCGTCTCGAAGGTAATACGCTGACCCAGCCACCAAACGAACTACTGTGCATGGTCCTTCCCAATTATGGGGCTAACTTCTCAGGATCCCCAGTGGGATTGACTTTTCGTAAAACCAAGTCGCCCTCCTAAAACCTTCGTGGTATCACTTTTTTATTAAAGACTTGCTGTATTCTTTCCTTGTATGCTTCAGCTCGGATATGAGCTTGCTCTCGTCTTTCCTCTAGCAAGTCTAACTCAGTGCCCCTCAGCATTTGGTTCTGCTCCAGCTCGTAAGCTTCAACTCAAGCTCCATTCAGAATAGCCTCAGGAGGGATGATTGCCTTCGTCCCATATACCAAACTCAAAGGAGTCTCTCCAGTTGTTGTCTTAGGGGTAGTGCGATAAGTCCAAAATATCCCTGACAACTCATTCACCCAATTTCTCCACTTAGCTGCTAATTTAGTTTTCAACCCTTGGATAAGAATCTTGTTGACCACCTCTACTTGTCCATTCACTTACGGATGAGCTACTGAGGTAAAAACCTACTAAATGTTAAGGCTCTAGAACCACTCTTGAATTTTCCAATGCTGGAATTGACACCCATTATCACTGACCAACTTCTTTGGGATTCCATATCTGTACATGATATTCTTCCATAGAAATTGTATTACCGCTCCTTCTGTGATCTTAGCTAGAGGTTCATCCTCCACCCATTTAGAGAAATAATCCACCACCACTAATATGAACTTCTTCTGTGAGGAGGCTACAAGCATCAAACCCACTATATCCATTCTCCATTGATCAAAGGGGCAAAAAGTGATCACAACTTTAATCAACTCGACCAATCGGTCTGACCTATTGCTATGCTTCTGCTAGGTTTGGCAAGTCTTGACTAGTTGCACAACATCTTGATGAAGGGTCGGCCAAAAATAATCGGCTAATAACACTTTCCGAGTTAGAGCTCATCCTCATAGATGAATGCTACAACATCCTTCATGTATTTTCCTAAGTACCCATTCAGAATCTTCTTTTTCGAGACACTTCAGTAGAGGTCGTCCAAAAGATATCTTGTATAAAACCCCATCAATAATTATGAACCTCTTCACTTGCCTCAATAAAGATGATGCCTCTTGTGGGTTGGAAGGAATACTCCCTTGCTGCAAGTAGACCATAATATCTGTCCTCTAGTCGAGTACCTTATTGCCTTCCATTATCGCCTCCTATACATTGCATACCTCTAGAGAATGAGAAATTTCCAAAGATAAAGGATCCCGAGATCCAGAGCCAGTTAGGCTACTTGTAAACCTGCTAGTTCATCTGCCTCGGTATTTTGCTCTCTTGGAATCTGCACCAATTGTACCTCTTGGAAATGAGCCTTCAACCTCTTAAAAACCCTCAACATACTTCAATAGTCTCTCTTCTCGAACCGAAAAGACATCCTGCAATTGTGACACTACCAACTGGGAATCTGAATACACCACAATTGAGACAGCACCTACTGCCTGAGCAGCTTGTAATCCCACTAAAATGGCTTCATATTCTGCTTCATTGTTGGATGTCTTGTACCCCAATCGAATGGCTAAACGGGTCTTTTCTTCAAAGGGAGATATAAGGACTACTCCCATTCCACTCCCACTAACCCCTGAAGATCCATCCACAAAGATTCTTCACATACTTCCTCCTTCTCTTGTGCCGAACTGCTTTTCAGATCCATTGACACCTCGACTAAAAAATTAGCCAACGACTGAGCCTTGATTGTAGTTCGGGGATAATAATGCACATCATATTCACTCAACTCCACAACCCATTTGGCTAGCCTTCCTGAGAAATTAGGTTTAGTGACCACCCAACCTAACTCACTGTTTGTCAACACATTTACCGAGTGAGCTAAGAAATAAGGCCTCAACTTATGAGCAGTTAGGACTAGAATATGTGTTAGATTTTCCAATTTAGTATATCACAACTTGGCCCCTCCAATATATGGTTGGTGTATTAAATGGGTTACTACTGAGAACCCTCCTGTTTCAATAATACAAAACATATTGCTCCCTCTGATACAACCAGATATACCCACATCGGTTCCCCGGAAATAGGCTTGGCTAACAGAAGGAGTTTAGCCAAATACTTCTTCAATTCCTGAAAAACTTGTTCACACTGTTCATCCCACTGAAACCAAGTAGCCTTCTATAAAATTCGAAAGAAGGGTAGCCCCCTATCTGCCGACCTAGCTATAAACCAAGACAGAGAGACTATCCTCCCTACTAATTTTTGGGTTTCCCGCATATTAGTAGGTGACTTTATATTATATAGTGCCTGCACCTTCTCAGGATTAGCCTGTAGTCCTTTCTCCGTTATAATATATCCCAAGAACTTCCCACTTTTTACCCCAAACAAGCATTTCTTTGGATTAAACTTCATATTGTACCGTCTAAGAGTAGCAAACATCTCCTCCAGATCTTGTACCAGATCCTGAGAAAATCTTGACTTTACTAGGATATTATCAACATACACTTCCACATTCTTGCCCTTTTGTTCAGCGAATATCTTATTCATGAGCCTCTGGTAAGTAACTTGTAGGGGATCGTTGGAACGCTAGAGGGGGGGGTGAATAGCGTCGATTGGTTGCGTGATGGATTTCAATTGCGTGCTTGCCTACAATTCGTGTTAGCATAGCGAAAATAGAAATAATAAAACAAATACAACACAAACACAAGCACTACACAATCATATAACGTAGTTCGGAACCGAATGGTTCATACTCCATGGATCGAGCTCTAAAGAGCTCTAGCGATGCCACAAACACCACTAAGCAATAAACTCCTTCTCGACAACAAGTCGGAGGTGGAGAAACCTCGTACAATGAATTACAACAAGTAATACAAAGTAAACAAGCAAATACAAGTGAAAATGTAAAGAACACTTTACAAACTAGGGTTTTGATCGCTTGCTTGTCGGTTGCTTGGATGAGCTTGAAGGACCCTGAAATACACCTGCAAATCGCTTTCAAATCGTCTCACCAAAGCTCCCAAAGAACCAATACCAGAATCTTCATGAACAACTCCCTTTTAACCTGCATCTGGCTGGATTTATGCCGATCAGTCAATTTCTATAAGTCACCAGTCAACTGATGCCACTGTTGCTATGAGACAACGGCTCAATCCACGCTGGAAAAGTTTCAACGGGACTCTCACCGGGCCGATCGCAACATTGGCGCCGATCGCCAGAGCCGATTGCCCGGCTACGGAGCATTCTCGGCTCGCGACTAAACCAAAGAATGATCGCCATCGATGATCGCTCCAATGAGCGATCCATCGCCGAGCATTTTCAACCCTTAATTGGAAGTTGAGCTCTAGTCGACTCATAACAGTTGAACCGACCATAATGCCAGTCGACTGCCAACCTCAAACATGAGGTTTTAACCCAAGTATGGTGTCCCCATACTTGCTAGACCACCCTTAGCCTAGACCTAAGCCTTCTAGCCACCTCCATCAGCCTCATGCCTCTCGGATCCCTCCAAGTCATCCATGACTTGTTCATCCATCATGCTAGCCTTCAGGTACTTCCATCGGCTATGTCATGCTAACGGTGTCTACACCGCCAAGGCACATTGGACTTACACCGCTAAGACTCCGCTTGGTCTTTACGCCGCCAATCCATTGGACTTATGCTGCCAAGACTCTCGCTTAGACTTTACGCTGCCAATATCAATCCCTTGGACTTCTCAAATGCCAAGACTCAATCTTGGACTTTCCCTTGCCAACTCATGTTGGACTTTCCATGCCAAGACCCATGCTTGGACTTTTCCTTGCCAAGACCCATGCTTGGACTTTACATGTCAAGTACTCAAGACTTTGACTTTCCCAAATGCCAAGTATCTCACTTGGACTTTCCATGCCAAGTACCCATGACTTGGACTTTCCCATGACATCATATTGTCATATGTTTTTGTTGAACATCAAAACATCACTCGAGTCAAACTCGAGTCCTGGTCAATCGTGACCTAGGTCGATTGCACCAACATAACTCCCATATTTTTTAGCCCGAAGGGCATTACCACATAAACGTACAACCCTCCTGCGGTTACAAAACTAACCCTCTTTTGATCATCTTGTGCTAAGGGGATTTGGTGGTACCCCTAAGTGATATCACTTCATACCCCATAGTAGAATCCACTAACTGGTCAATATGAGGTAAGGGGTAGTAGTCTTTAGGACAGATTTTATTTAAATCACGAAAATCAATACACATCCTCCACTGCCCCGAAGGTCTGGGGACCAAAACTACATTTGAGACCCACTCAAGGAATTGAATTTCTTTAATGTGACCAACTTGCAGCAACTTATCCACTTCTTCGGTAATAACCTTGTCCTTTTTCGGTTTGAAGTGTCGCCTCTTCTATTGAACTGGTCGAACTCCTCGGACAATATTTAGATGGTGCTCGACAATTCGAGGATCGATCCCAGTCAAGTCATGTAGGCCTTTGGCAAAAATATCTTCATTCCTTTGCAAGCAAGCGACGAGCTATTCCTTCACCTCCAGCTGTTGTGCTATCTTAGTTACTTTCCCAAGAGCTATCTCTACAGATTCACCTTCTTCTATCTTCTTTTTTTGGGTAGGGCTTCATCCAACACGTATACTCCCAAGGTAGCGACGACCTTCCCTTTGGGATTATCCACTAGGCTTTTTTCTTATCATCTCGCACCATCTAGATATAACAGCTCTGAGCTACCTTCTGCTCTACTCAGACTTCTCCAATGAATTAGCCTATTGGAAACTTGATCTTCTGATGATAGGGAGAAGTCACTGCCTGAAAGATTGATAAAAAAGGGTGACCCAAATAGCATTATAAGTGGAAGGAGTATCCACCACCAAGAAAGGAATCATATTAGTTTTTGGCTTGGTTTTGTTCCCAGGGTAAGAGGCAGAGAGATTTTCCCTACAGGATACACCATGTGTTCGGCAAACCCAAATAAAGGAGTTGCTACATCTTCTAACTGCACATTCCTGAGCTGCATTTGCTCAAAAGCTTCCTGGAAAAGAATGTTAACAGAACTTCCCGAGTCCACCAGGACTCGAGCCACCTTATAATTTGTAAGCGAGACCCTAATTACCAAGGCATCATTATGAGACAGAAGGATACCTTGAATGTCTTTGGGTCCAAAGTATATTTGGGGTGTGCTCTGGATAGTCCGGTCTTCTCAGATAGGCAAACTTTTCATCAGGCGAGCATAAGACTTCCGGGCTCTGTTGGAGTCTCCATCAGTGTGTCCTCCTGTGATCACATTAATAATCCCTTGGTGGGGGTGTCACCCAGAGTAGCTAAATGCCCCCTCACCAGTCGATCCTTCTTAAGAAAAGCCTTCGGGATTGGGTTGCATTGGCCCCGCTGGGGGAAGAGCTTGGGGTCTTCTATTATAAGGCTCAGGATGAACAAAATTAGGTCGGTGCCCTCTCCCAGCCCATTCTCCAAATTGCGGTTGTAGGTGAGAGTAACTGGCTTTAATATTCTCTAACTCGTTTTGCAACTTGAAGCATTGGTTGATGGTATGCCCATACTTTGTATGGTATTGACAGAAGAATAGAATTGGGGGATTACGAGGAATCCCTTTATATTTGATCGGGTGAAGGATGCTCTGTTGATCATATACTTCTATTTCCCGCTCTTTCCATGTTCGCGGGAGGGGTAGTGCCTCAGTGGACATAACTCAGAGGGGAGGATGAGGGTGAACTCCCAACATCGGAGGTCACGGATGAGGCACTTCAGGAAGAAAGGGTCTAGCATATTCTCTTATGGGAGGCCCCTGTTGAATAGGAGGAGGGTGGGAGTGGAAGCAGTCTTCTTTTCTGCCCTTCTCACCCTTAATCCCTCCTCCTCATTAATGTATTCTTCAGCGCAGCCAAGTAACTCTTCATAACTGGTGGCTAGCTTCCACAGCAAGGAGCTAAAGAATGGTCCCTCCTTTAACTAATGAGGGATAGCAACTTTTAAGAAATCAGGAATTGCGGAGGGTATCTCCCGAGCAGTGGCAGTGGAGCGGTGTATGTAACTCCTTAAGGATTCTGATGACTCTTGTTTCAAATGAAGTAAAATGAAGGCATCATGCTTATAAGTTTTATAGTTAGCAAACTATTGAAGAAAAACCCCCTTTAGACTAGAAAACATGTAATAGAACTAGGAGGTAAAGATTTAAATCATCTCTTAGCAGAAGATGCCAGGGTGGTACGAAACGCCCGACACTTAAGGGTGTCAGTATAATAATGGAGGGCATCTACACCTTCAAACTGAGACAGGTGCTCTTCTAGATCAGAAGTGTCATCATACATCCCCATTTGAGGGGCATGAAAGTGTGTTGGTGGTCGCTCTAGCACTATGTCTTCTATGAAAGGACAAGGCTTATAGGGTTCTGGTGCCCTGGTAGAATGACTCTCCCCTTGATCCTCTCACCTAGCTGGCACCACTGTGAAAGAATATTGATATGCCCCCCCTCCACCCCCCCACCCCCCGCGTTGGTACTTCCCCTAGTAATATCTCAGTTTTTTAGGGGCAAGGTGGAGGAATATGGGAAGGTCCTTCGAGCAGGGGCTCCCTCTAAGAAGGTTCACTAGAGTAAGGGTGAAGATATCCCGTCCTCTTCCTTTCTCTTACCAAATCTTCAGATACTGCCGTAACTACCATGGATTTTAACTGGGACGGCAGCAAAGTGATGGGGGTTTCTTCCGTGGAAGAAACAGTAGGAGAGATTTCTTGTAGATGCATCTCAACGTCTTGTTCAGCCAAAAATTTTCCCATCGACGACACCAACTGATGCTACACGGATTTTCTGCCTCTTCAAAACGAAAGTGTCAAAGAGGCTTGGGGTCCTCTCTGGCCACAACAGTAGATAATAAGATGATGACAAGAGATTAAACGTGATTCAAAATTAAGATTCATACCCCACGAGTGAGCTCTAGAGTGAGCTCCAACGCTATACACCTTTACTATAATCCTTCTTTATCGGAAATACTTCATGAGGTGGAGAAACCCCTTACAAATAAGAGCTTATACAAAGTAAAGAAAAATACCACATGGATTGTTCTCCTTCCTTCTCGCTCCGCCGAGGATGTTCCTTCTCCTTCCTAGTTCACCTCTTGAACCTCCCTCTCTAGCAGTGAGGCTTTGTTGAGAAAAATAATTAAACAACCCCTTTCTTCTTCCATCCTCCCTTCCTTTTATCCTTGTCACCCTTGAAGCCAGCTGTCGCGTAACAAACCGCCTAGATCACTGTCCATGTGGAGGGTTGTGCAGGTTCAAGGAATCATATTGTTATGCTGTTGGCGAGAATGTGCCACCGAGAGCCTCTTATCGGGCCTCATGAGGTGCCCTAGGTGGTTATCAGTCCTCCCTTTCCTTCATTTTACTTATATGTCATTTCTTCAATCAATCTTTCACACTATTTTCCCACCTCCAACCTTCTCCTCGAGTCACACTTTTTCTGGTTCAACTCATTTTCCCGACTTGCTATACCATTCAAGCCATCAAGCTGAGGTGCTTATAACTCAACTCGGCTCCCCGAGTTTCTATTCGACATTGTTCTGGCCACCAACCCAACTCGGCTCCCCGAGTTGCAATTCCCTCCACCTGACTTAACTTTCCAAACTAGGCCCTACTTGATTTGGGTATATACCCTGAGTTGTAGTCACATTCATTTGATCTCACCCTCTCCACTTTTAGCCCTTCATTATTTCTTCCTTTATTCCCCAGGTTAGGCTATATCGGTATCACTTTCCATACTTTATTGATCGACCTTTTTTGGGAAGATTCTTGGATGGTCTATTTATGATATTTGAGCAACACTTGAAGATGACATGGTAGATTTTACATACATTTATAGGGTTAGGCATATGCCACTTATCTTTCTATGATTTTGTGAATACCGTCATCTACTTAATAATTCTAATGTTGTCTTACACATGCTAACCACTGAACGCCTAATACCAGCTGAAGGCCTCGAAATAAGTTGGAATGAACTCCATGTTTTTTTTGCACGATTTATGATTTTTTGCAAAAAAAGGTCGATATCTTGCATTTGTATATTCGTAAATATTCAGCTACTATTCCAAAGTTTATTTGCTATTTGTGTTTGGAAATTAACCATAGAGCGATACCATTTTGACTGCCAACCATACCAGTTGAGGTGAGCAATAAGTTGATAGCATTGATTCTACAAGAAGAAGATGATGATAAGGAAATTACATTTGGAGTTTATGAATAAAGGCGCACGAAAGCAGCAACTGCAATATTAAAGTTCCTCAGCAAAATGTCGGTAAGATTCATACATTTGCGTATATTAGTTGTAGAAAGTAGTATAATTCAGAGGCTACCCAGTGAAGTTAGCAAGTTGGTTAACTTGAGATACCTCCACCTTTCGAAGATTAAGATGGAATTACTTCCGAATTCACTTTTTGAACTACCCAATTTGTGAATTTTAAGTTTGTTTCACTGTCAAAAACTTCAAAAGATACCTGAAGGAATCCGTAAACTTGAGAAATTACAGATTTTGAAAGTAGCTTATTGCACAAAGCTTCAGCGGTTACCCAAATCTATAACAACACTCAAAAATTTAGAAATGCTTAATGTGGAAGGTTGTTGTTGGCTCAGCAAGCTACCAGAGGATTTTGTTGATGCATGCAAGCACGACCTCAAATCTCCGACGAGGATCACCAAGGATTCGACGCACACGCGCTCAACGCCCACAAGTGCATGAATATCGTCGAGTAATAAAAGATGTATCGATCCCTCAGAGACTGAGATTCAAATATCATTTATCATGTGGATGTCGTTGTTCAGAGTGAATCTCCTAAGAGTAAGATGTTCAAGGTCGACGATAGTCCTGACTCAATTACGGTGTCACTCGGAGAAAGCGAAGGTGGTCTCAGGTTCCTAAAAGGATTCTAGGAGTTCGGTTTTACTTGTGCATTATTGAATATGCTATCAATTTAATGCTTTAAGGATCTCTAATTATGATCTTACGGGAGGACCATCATGTAATTGCCCGATGAACTTTTGCTTCTATCGGGAACTACCTATTCGTAACTAAGTTTCCCTTTCAGATCATCAGAGCTCAAGGGGTTCATACCGTTGGGAGCCCTCTGTCACTAAGGTCCCTCAACCCTTCTAGAGTTAATGTCACCTACTTTGGGCCTTCTACTAAGATAGGTTATTAAGGGATGAGGATGTCCAAGTAATCCCTATGAGGAGACAGAACATATTTCATTTCCTACTCTATCATATTCTACTTTCTACGGTTATCAGAGGGAGGATGTCTGCATGGTTCTTCCTTGGTTCTTCTAGATTTTAATATAAAGGTTTTCTATATTTGTACAGACATAAGCACAATAAAAATATAATCAAAACATAATTCTCATCGATTTAAACAACATAAACTGCAAATATAAATTTAAGAGCAGAGAATATATGTATTCAAACTAGCATATCCAACGTACACAAGCTACTCCCTAATCCTAGAATCAATGTATCTACTCCATAGACAAAAGAGAATGGACACAAGGCATTATAAAGTGAATCATTACAATGCAAAGATATTTAAGAATAAAATGCAGTACTCTTAGTCATTCTATTTGGCGTTGGAGCACAAATTCCGATCCTTGAACCGCTTCCTCTCTCCCCGTTGCAAGCCTACGGTGCTTCTTAGGGCAGCTTCTTCACATCCTAGCCGTCGGGCCTCCTCCTAGGGTTTGGGTGTGTCTTCCTATTTAAAGAAGAGGAGTCAACTTTCTTTAAATCCCCCTGAAATCCTATTTGGTGTCAAACTAGGGTAACGCCACATGACCGTGTGGAATCCACACGATCTGTGTGTGGCACACTGTAACTCCTGCCCTAAATCTGCTTCGGGGTTAAGTATGATTGTGTGAGATTCACAAGGCCCGGCCGTGTCTTCCTCTGAATTGTCATGTGAACGTTGTCTTTTGGGTCCGGAGCATGCCCGTGTTTTGAGGGAACACGACCAGAGCATGCTTTCCTTCTTTGGGCTTCCATTATGTTTCATTTTATCTCCAAAAATGTCATCCTACACATAAAAAAACAAGAGCAAATATTCGAACTAAAAAATAGGAAATGAATGCAAAACATGGAAAAAGGTGCATGAAACAAGTATGAAATGCAATGAAATGTATGTTAAAACTACTCCTAAAATCTTATATGTTTTGCACACATCATTAGTCGGTTTTAAATCACCGAGAATCCTGGATATTACAAGATGTGAATCCTTGTCTCAAATTCCCAATGGGATCGAGCAATTAATTGGCCTTCATAAGTTGTCAAGAATATTTGTCAGTGTTGATGGAGGTTTTGGGCTAACACAGTTGCAAGATTTAACAAATCTTTAGGAAATAAGATTACGAAACCTAGAAGCAGTAAAGGAGACTCAAACTGAAGTGCTGATGGGCTAACAAAGTCTGTTGAAATTGTCATTGCATTGGGGTGGTGAAGACGCAAACGAGAGTAGTTCTGAATCAGCTACACCACTGCAGGTACTCGAAGCTCTCTGACTCAATGTGCATTTGAGAAAGTTAGAGATCATTTCTTATAAGGGAATGAAATTCCCTACTTGGACGAATAAACAACAACTTGCTCATTTTGATTCTCTAGTCGAGCTCAGACTCGTCGATCTCTGGTGATGTGCTACATTACCATCACTTGGTCAACTTCCTTTTCTCAATAAGTTGGAGATAAGTGGTATGGATTTAATAACACACATAGACAATAGCGATGGTGATATATTTCCTGTGCTGAGTGAGCTCACTTTTTTGGAAATGCTTGCACTAGAGAAGTGGTCTGAGCCAAAAAAGAAAAAGTGTGGACTCATCTTGAAGGATTCAAACATTGACACTAATTCAGTGCCCAAAATTTAAGGAAATAGATCTACTATTTGATCCTTATATTTGCAATTTGAGAGTGTTGTTGAACAATAAGACAATATGGTATGCTGAATTTTGCAGTTGGGACAACCCCTGATACCTTGAAAAAATAGAGATAGTGGGGTGCCAAGAGCTAAGGTGTCTACCATAGAGTATGCGAAGTTTGGAGGATCTACACGAGATGACAATTAACAGCTGCAACAATTTAGTTACTTTGGTAACATTGGATTTACTTTGGGAATTGTACCTAACTTCCGTGATGGGGAAAAAAGAGACGGTCAATCGATACCTTCTTCTGTGGAGATCACACCCTTTATATAGAGCTAACCCTAATCCATTAATAACTCATCAATATTGACAATATAGGCTAAAAGATTCTACACATATGGATTTAAATCTATTAACTCATATCCAATAATACACACCTACTAATCAAAACTATATATAATTTAACTTCCTTGATGGGGAAAAAAGAGACGTCAATCGATACCCTTTCATGCAAAGATCACACCCTTTATATAGAGCTAACTCTAATCCGTTAATAACTCATCAATGCTAACAATATAGGCTAAAAGATTCTACACATATGGATCTAAATCCATTAACTCATATCCGATAACACAAACTTGCTAATAATCAAAACTATATATAATTAGATCACTTAATTGGATTGGAACCAATATGACACAATTAGATGTGTTACGATAATAACATATAAGTCCACCACCAACATATATCACCCTAACTGTGGAAAAAACCAATATAAGAAAACAATTTCTCCATGTGAGCATTGTATTTCATAATTAGTGTATATGTTGTATTTTGTGTTGTATCCTCTAAAATAAACAACACCATTTTATTTTATTTTCCTGAGATGCTAGGGATTCACCAATCCGTAGCATAAAAAATTTAACCAATAAATTGGTATTTGTATTGAACCAATAATTAAATTTCAAAAGATAACTCAATGGGTTCCATCAATAAATTTGAAAATTGATCAAAAAATTAAAACCCAAATTTTGAGTAGATAATTTAAAATATTTAATTTTTAAAAATTAATTTCGAATGAATTTTGTGTTATTAAGATTTAGTTGGTTCAATCCAACTTGTACTACGGTATCTCTTGAAGCATTGTGTTGTAAATTGATTCATTCAATTCAAAATATAAGTATAAGCATTTCATATTTGCATTGAGAGTTCAACAAGCATCTTCATTTAAAAAAAAAAAAATAGAATTCAATTCTAACCTCGACTTAATCTAAATAGTATTATATCATCATTTTACTCATGCTCATTGCACCACCTTAACCGCAGTTTATCATAATTGCTTCATAGATCTCTTAATTGAAGAAATCCATTCTCTTCATTTGCATTTCTTCTTTGTTCCTTAGAAAATACCAAGGTTGTTGTGATTGCTCTCTAAATTCTGAATGGAAATGACATTAGTTTTACTCTTAAGTTTTGTTATTTGGGAATTATTTTCGGCAATATTTCTTCTTGGGAGGTGATAATTATTTTATTTTTACGATACGGTTAAGCAGTGTGGAAGCTCAAGTTAGATCGATTTCTTTTCTAATTGCAATTTGATTATTTTTTATAGTTTGTTTAGGTTGAGTGTATAAAAGACTAATAATTCTTAATGTTTAATCATTTTTCAAGTCCCATTCGACATGGGATTGTATTAATTTGCTATCAAAATTAATGATCTTATTAGTGCAAAGGGTGATTCGTTCATCCTCAGCATCCTCGTCAATTGATTTCACAGTCACGAAGGAGGTAAATTATGGGAAGCATATTATTCAACCCAAAGTTAATGCGGCAGGAGGGCAGACACTCCGAAAGACTTACAGTCCTCAGAGATTGACTCTTGTTTATTGGGGCAACTCTGCTATCATACTAGCCACAAGACCTTTCCGTGGAGATAAAATTTGAGATTTTTTTTTATGAATTTATGTGACTAATGAAATTGTTTTATTAATATTTATCAACAATATAAAATTCTATTTTTTTTTAATTGGTACCAAATATTTAGTTCTTTGATCTGATTAATTTTGAGGGTGGACGATTTGGTCCTATGGAAGTTTCTCACTGGGCATCTGGGTAAATCGAAAAATACTAGCGATGGAAAAACCAACAATCTAGTATTTACAGTTTGTCATTTCATTTGAAAGAAAATTCCTATAAATTTGTTGAAATTGGGATCGAATCTTGATGCCTAATTCTACACTGCCAGTGTTATGTTGTTGCATCGTATCTCCGAAGGAAGCTCTTATTGAAGAATTTGTTATTGATATTATCTTAAATTAATTTATTATTTATTTAATTCATAACTAATAGATTAAAGTTAGACCAAGCCTACTAGATGAACTATTACAATAACAATAAGTGCATCTTTTCCCTTCTTTTTTTTTCCTTTATAAACTAGCATATTTAAGCCGAGTTACCGAAAGATTAAAAGTTATTTAAAACTTCTATATTTTATCTTTATTTAGTTGAGTTGGAGTACAATCAAAATTTTATAGTTTTAAAAATATATAAAACAAAAAAATATCTTTATTGATATGAGATATTTTGAATAAAATTCAAAAATAAATTTATAAAGATTTAGATTCAAAATAGACAATATAATATATAAATTTTATCAACCCTAATAATTGGTATGAGAGTTATGGTCCAAATCAAGCCATATGGACTTAGACTCGAACTAAGGAAGTTATCAAGAGAATTAGACATCAGATGAAAATCTAATTGGATTAGGAGAATCGAACGACTGACAGAATGACTTAATAGGTTAGACACCAAACAAGAAGTTTAGTTGGCTAACAAGTGTTGGGCAACTGACAGGAAGACATAATGAGTTGAGGATCGAATATCAAGTAAAGAAAATTCTTCTATGACAGATGGATTTGAGAGGGGGTCCGATGTGGTCATTCGTTTGAGGGGATATTATTGGAAGTACAATCAAAGTCTCATATTGGAAAGATAAGAAAAATATCAATTAAATTTTAAAATGAAAAAAATATCTTTATTGATATGATATTTTTTTAGTAAAGTCCAAAAATAATTCTATGAGAATTTAGATTGAAAGTGGACAATATTTGAGATTGTGGATGATATCTATGTTAGTGCAATCGACCTGTGATGTAGTTTTGATGTGTGTGGCAAAGGGTTTAAGTTAGGATGTTTGGATTTGATATGTGCGTTGGAGTCTTGCAGGACTTAGTAATTCACACATGGAGCCTTGGCGAGTTTCACATCTCATGACTCGGTCCTTGAGTCGGTGAAGGATGACTTTGCGAAAGCCGTGCGCTTGGAGCATCCGAGGGACCGCCGGACGAGGAGCTTGGAGTAAAGCCGGAGGAAGTAGACTTCAGGACGAGACGCGAAGGATGGCGCTGCAGAGTCGTACGCTTGCCGCATTCGAGGGACGTGGCCGGACGAAGATAACTTCAAAGGCAAGGGACTCCAAGGAATGAGAGTGAGCGAATGTAACCCGAAAAGGGGTAGTGCTCTTAGGTGAAACTTGGCCATTTGGCTAAGTGTCGGATGGGGTTTCCCGATATTAGTCGACTGTCATGTTATGACAATCGACTACTCTAAGTCGACTGTGACTCGACTAGTGTTCGAGTCCGATTCAAGTGCCGACAGTCGACTGTCATAGATTGACAATCGACTGCGAGACCACCAGTCGACCGATGAAGGTATCAGTCGACTGGTCACAAGGGTTTCGGGCACAGAAGCGAGTCGAGCTCGCGAGCACTCGACTGGAAGTCGATACCAGTCGACTGATGAAAGCATCAGTCGACTGATGATGGAGCCGTTGGTTGGAATCCAATGTGGAAGAAGCCGTTATTGGGCAACGGCTACAGGACCAGTCGACTGATAGAGACATCAGTCGACTGATCCTGTGTCAACGGGAAGAAACCCTCTTCTTCTATAAAAAGAAGATGTGTGGGGCTTTGGGGGCCTAATGCATCAACTCATAATATCCCCCAAAGTGCTCTAAGGATTTTCTACTCTTCTACTTGTGCTAATTCTCATTTCATTGTAAAAAGAGTGGATTCTTGTAAAGAGGTTACCTCCACCTAGTTTGGTGTAAAGGAGAGATCTAGTGGATAGATTGAGGAGTGATTCACCTTGGACGAATCGGACCGTGGATTAACGAACCACGTTATATTCTCTTATTAGCATTGTTTATCTTTTGTTTGTTTCTTAATTGTCTTTATTGGTATATTCCGCTTGCGCTAACGTTACTTGTAGACGAGCAAAGAACGAATGAATTTCACCGTCTACGATAAAGACTATTCACCCCCCTCTAACCGGCCAAGATCGATCACCTACAATCTAAAGTTTTTCTAAACATGTAACGTAATTGTTATATTTGTTTAATTTGATTTTTAATTTAAATATATAAAAATAATATATTTTCTTAAATTATTCATCATAATAAGTTAAAAATTGAGCGATCATATAAGTTTATTTAATTGAATCAAGGGTTCAATTTAATAGGATTATCATATCGTATCAGGTTGTTGAGCTCGATAAAAAAAAAAGAAGTGAAACTCAATTAGCTTTTCAATTAATATACTTAAAAATTATATAAGATAAATGATTGTATGTGAGTTCATTAATGCTAAAAAATAATTTATTGATAAATTATTTATTAATTTATCTATCTATAATTTAATTATAACTTTATTTTTATTTGAATTTGTGATTTAATGAAATAATTTACGTTAAATTTAAATTTTATTTTACAAAGAACGAAAAAAAAAACAAAGTTAGTAAAAAAAATGGACAATTTCCCTTTTTTTATTTATTAAATTATCTTAAGGCATGATATTATTCCATCAAATAACACGAGTGAAATAGAAAAGATAAAATTAATTTATCAATCCTCAATGTTAAATTAAATTGATATGTATTTGCTTTATTTGCTATCTGTTTTATTAAAATAAAAAAAATTATAAAATAATTTTAAGCTCCTGTCTAAAACTTAAGATCCTCATGTACACTTCATCCATTCTTTCAATAAAATTGTGTTTTTTTTAAGTTTTAAATTAGTATCTACTCCATAAATATCATATAAATTATTTTAAATATTTTGTACAATATTAAGATAAGGAGAATATCATAATAAATAATTAATATTTCCTGTAAAATATCCAACATCATAATCCATTAATAGGGGTTAATTGAAGGGACACTTTATCCCTTCATTATAACGAGATCAAAGTTGTTCGAAAGAACACTTATATCCTTTTATTTAGACGAATCTGATTTATCCATTTTAATCCAATGAACCAAATCAATTCATGTCATTAATCTACATACATTGAACTCATCTCGTTCCTAAATCACGCCATGTTATCAATCCACACTAAGCTAACCCAAAAATCAATTTATGCAATAAGAAAAGCTCCCTTATAGATCCAAGCTCAACAATGAGAAACATAATAAAGAAGGTTTATAATGACATTTCCTTTCCAACGTGGAACAATTTTTATACTCTTTCCATCGTGGAGGTTATTGGAGCTTACTTTAATAATTAATTTATCGTTCATCCAAAATTGAATCAAACTAATTTCCCAACGCACCTAAACAAATAAAGCTCAAGTCAACCTTGAACTCCAGCTTTTAATTAAAAAAACTAAGCCCTCCGGACTAGCCTAATTGATAAATACAAAGGAATAATTTTTAAGTGGGCATGGATCAATTCCCGAGGAGGTCACGACTCTGAGCTATCAATGAACCCCCTCCTTTGCACTTGCTATTTGGGTCCTGATTTACCTCCTCCACCGGTAGGGGCAGCCGGAGGGGGCCGCTAATATGACAGTTCCATATTTTTTTTAATTAAAAAATAAGTTAAATTTGAATAATTATCTTAACAACTTGATTCATTTTAGACTCAATTAACTTTGCTTAGTAATGCGACACAGATTTTTTTCCTCTTCGAGATGGAACTGTCGAGGAGGAACGAGGTTCTCTCCGACCGCAGTAGTGAAAGTCTCCTTTGCTCCTTTCTTGAAAAAGTTCACACTTCATTAAATCACCGTCGGCTTATCCGGCGGAGATCCTCTAATGCTTAAGTCAAAACTTGTCTATCAGAAAGAAGGAAGAAGGATTTGCTATAAGAAAAACAGTGAATGTAAAACAGAATGAGAAATGTGATCCCCCCCTATTTCCTCCTCCTTCTCCCCTTATAACTCCTCCCCTCCGTTAGGGCTAGCTGTCCCGTAACAAACCACTCACCTCCTCCCTCCACTTAGATGGCCACGTGGGCAGAAGTTATCATGTTGTTCTTCATGCAGTTATTCCGCTAGAGAACGCTTGCTATCAAGAATCTTTTGTGGGGCCTTTGAGACATCTTTAATTTGTTATACTGAATGATGACGTGTGTAACAAATATTCTCCTACACATTTCATAAGGTCCCCCCCCTAACAGAATTAATATTCCTCGTACCTTCCCTCTAACTCCCCGAGCTACTGCCCATCTGACTCAGCTTTGCTCCTTTCACCCAAACTACCATCTTCTCAACTCGGCTCATCTTTCCGAGTTGCTATATTCTTGACTTGGCTCATCCTTCTGAGTTGCTACCTTCTTGACTCAACTCATCTTTCTGAGTTACTACCTTCTCAACTCGGCTCATCCTTCCGAGTTGCTACCTTCTTGACTCGGCTCCTCCTTCCAAGTTGTTTCCTTTGGACTCAGTCGGATACTTCTTTATATTCATTCTTATTATGATAATATCATTATAGCAGTATCATTAATCACCCTCTCAAAATAGTCAGACTAATTATTTCGTCTGACTTTAATATCATGAGCAAATTTCACTACATCTTCCTTCTACCTTATCTATAACTTAACTGATTCTTGCTCCTTTTTAGGCTTTCCTTATTCTTGGGTCGGGACCACCATTTTCTTTATTTATTTTAAGCGCACCGATCATACTACTGGGCTAATGGGCCTCGCTCTAGTACTATTAAAGAATATTAAAGGCTTAACCCCCCCCGGAGCCCTACATCCCTATCACGACTTCGTCTTCTCGATTTCAACTCTTCCTCTCCCACTCGGTAACCTCCATTGGCAGACATCTTGCTTCCAAGTCTTCAACATCCAGAAGTCTCTTCCCTTTCGATAATCATCACCTCTCAACCACAAGTAAGTGATACTTTACCTTCCTTGCTATGACCCCTCCCTCTCGAAACCCTAGTGAACCCCCTTGGTACAAGAACACTCTTTCCCTAATAGATAGTCATCGCTACTTCTGTGATGTTAAAGGGTTGTTTATAGACCCAACTATGAAATGTGTCTTCGTAGCTCCTCCCTACTGGCCACATCTCCCCCCCCCCCCCCCCAACCATCACTGCTTCTTTCTAGGTCAGTTAGAAAACAATCTTCGTCTTCCTGTACCCCCTATTTATTTCAAACTTTTAGATAGCTATCGATCAATTAGCCTCCAATGTCTTTCGACTATTGGCGAACACTGTTATAGTCTTCAAACACCTAGGGTTGGAGGGAATTATACTTCTTTGCTCAACTTTCCACTCCTCTTCCCCCACTTTGAAACATGGAGGACAACCCTTCCCGACTTGCCCCCACACACACACACATCCAAGATTGTTGGCTCCAATGCCCCTTTGTTGAAGTCCACCGGGTGCTACGAGATCATAATTACAACTACGACCTCCTATTGGATTCCCACCTCCTAAGTCACCATGGATTATCCCTCTTCCACTTGGATGACCCCGTGGTGATAGGTGGGATGTTGCCCCCACAACCTTTCCATGTTGCAAACTCTTACTATTACCACGTATTTACTAACCTTTTGTATTATTGTTTGTTACTCTGTATATACTATGCTACAGACGATCTAATGCAAAGGGTCAGGGTAAGCACGGAGAAGGCTATAGCCGAGAAAGCCAAGGGAAAGCTCAAACCAGAAAAATCTCTTGCGACCTCTTCTTCTCCTCCTCTCGACTTGACCCTTGATAGAGCCCCTATTCCTCCTGAAAAACCCTCCCTTGCTTCGTCAGCTTCGAAGGATCTCCCTCCTTCCCCTCCTAGAAAACTCCTCCGTCGTAGAGGAGATCCGACCACCTCCATAATTCTTCCCATAGTTTCTCCCTCTCAATCTCCCAACCCTCCTCCTCTCAGTCATCACCTGCGCCGATACCTTCCTACTCTTGATCCATCTAAGGAAGTTCTTGATGTTTTCGGAGACTCTTCCCTTAGACGTGAAGAGAGTTGTCCAATTTTACCTTCTTCCCCCAATCCCCGCTCCCTCAGGTGTGGAGATTGACCCTCTCCTATCCACTTCACCACCAGCTCCACCCTCAGAAGCACCACCAACAATTTCATCCCCTTGTCGCCCTACCCTTTCCGAGCCCTCCCCTTCTAGGATGAGCCCCCTCTTCCGATGGGAGATATTCTCCCCCTTAACCCCTCAACCACCACTCTTCGGTCAACTCTTAGGCTCCGCACTCCTCAAAAAGTAAAATTGTTCAACCAATCAGGAGCGCAAGACCCTTTTGAATGCTTGAGGGCAAGCTTATCAGAGGTACTTGTTGGAGCTAAAAGCTCCAAGTTATGTTTTGATGTTTGACAACGCGTTTAAGTTTAGGTCACTCTACCCAAGTTTAGGTCACATGTCAGAGAAGTGATAGTATAAATCAGATAGACCTAATCAAGTCAGACTATAAGTCAGATCAACACAGGTCCACCCTATGTTAATCAACCTAAACTATAAACACTCTCTCCTCCCCCTTTGGCAAACACCGAAAAGGATTGTAATCAAGAATACTACATCAGACCACCATATATCAAACGTATTTGGTCAGATTATAGTAAATCAGATATCAATCAAGGTTACAGATAGACACTTAAAATCCTCCCCCTTAATACTATATGTATTTTTAGTTTTAAGTTTTGACACCGCCTCCCTTTTCGACTCATTTTACTGTAAGTTCACTGATGTTCAAGCTTTCTAAAGCCTTCTCTAGTGTTAGAGTGATAAGCAATCCAAAGATAGTCCAGTCAAGCCTCTAGTCGAGGCCTTTAGGCTTCTGGAGGTGTGTAGTCGAGTGCCCAGTCGAGGTCTATTGGTGCAATCGACCCAGGGGCAATCGGCCCATGTCACGATTAACCAGACTCAAGTTTGACTCGAGTGATATTTTGATGTTTGACATGGAAGTTGACATTGATGTTTGACATTAATGTCGGTTAATATTTTAGGGAGATTGTTTATACAATAGACCCGGGTTATGATTAACCGAACTCGAGTTTGACTCGAGGGGGACCTTAATGGTTGACTAGGGTTGACCATGTGATCAAGGGAAAGTCCAAGCATGGGTCTTGGCAAGGTAAAGTCCAAGCATGGGACTTAGCATGGAAAGTCCAAGTGGGACACTTGGCAAGGAAAAGTCCAAGCATGAGTCTTGGCATGGAAAGTCCAACATGGGTTGGCAAGGGAAAGTCCAAGCTTGAGTCTTGGCATATGAGAAGTCCAAGGGATTTGATATTGGCGACGTAAAGTTCAAGCGGGAGTCTTGGCAGCTTAAGTCCAATGGTTAGCGGCGTAAAGTCCAAGTGGAGTCTTGGCGGTGTAAGTCCAATGTGCCTTGGCGGTGTAGACACCGTTAGCATGACATAGCCGATAGAAGCACCTAAAGGCTAGCGCGATGGATGAACAAGTCATGGATGACTTGGAGGGATCCGAGAGCCGTGAGGCTGATGGAGGTGGCTAGAAGGCTTAGGTTTAGGCTAAGGGTGATCTAGCAAGTATGGGGGCACCATACTTGGGCTAAAACCTCATGTTTGAGGTGTGTCAATCGACTAGTGTCATATGGCAGTTGACTGGTGAGAGTCAACTAGGGTTTGACTACGGGAAGTGGCCCAGCAGTCGACTGCCAGAGATGGGCAGTCGACTGATCATGTGATCAGTCGACTGATTCTTGGTGTTTCGGCCACAGAATGGAGTCTCACTCGACTGCTGCGGCCAGCAGTCGAGTGATGGCTTGATTAGTCGACTGATGGTTATGATCAGTCGACTGATGATGGATCCATTGGATTTTTCCAGCATGGATCTAGCCGTTGTCTCACGACAATAGTGGCATCAGTCGACTGATGGTCCCGATCAGTCGACTGATCGACATTTTCCAACACAGGTAGAAGCTTTAAAGGGAGCTCGTGGAGGAGGAAAATGCCAACGGTTCTTGAGCATCCTTGAGGCGATTTGTTGCTGCAAATCAGGGTCTCTAAGGTCATTCTTCAAGCAACCAAAAAGCAAGCAATCCAAAGGTATTCGTAAAGTATTTTCTTTACTTGTATTGCGTTGTATTTCATTATATTTGCTTGTTGTCTTTAGTTTATTATTGTAAACTATTGTAAGAGGTTTTTTCACCTCCGATGTGTTGTCGAGAAGGAGTTTATTGCTTAGTGGTGTTTGTGTCATCGCTAGAGCTCTTTAGAGCTCGATTTATGGAGTAGGAACCATTCGGTTCCGAACTACGTTATATGCTTGGGTTGTGATTTGTGTTTTGTCTATTTCATTATCGCATTATTATTATTCCACTGCGCGCTAACGAAATTTGTAGACGAACACGCGAACGAATTCCATCACGCACTAGCTCGACGCTATTCACCCCCCCTCTAGCGTTCCAAGGATCCCCAACAAGTGGTATCAGAGCGAGGCCGCTCTTCAAAGTTTAACAACTAAGGGAGCACGCTAGAGGGTGAAGATGGAAGTCCAAGAACAATTAGGTTGAGACATCAACACACCGGTGCCCTACAACCTATACAGACGAGAAGGCTTCAATTCTTAGAAGAGAAGAATTGAAGATTTTATTATGATGAGAGATTTTGAGGAATGGTCCATTTTGATGGATGGATTCGAATATCCAAAAGGACCAAAGGGTGGCTTCCTCAAGAAGAAGAAATGGAGTGAAGATCGACTCCAAAGATTTGAGAAAAATAAGAAGGTAATCAAATTCATTTTTGATTTAATTCCTAATGACTTTTTGTGTAGCCTAAGTGAGTGCATGGATGCCAAAGAGCTTTGGAGCGATTTGGCCAAGCTTCATGAAAGTCCATCACCGGTCCAAGAGGAAGGGATCAAAGAGGCAAGCACATCATCCTCACAAGGAAGTGAGGACTTGGAGGTTGAGAGACCATCAACATCCAAGGAGGGAGAGAAATTAGAATTGGAGGAGACCTCCACCTCTAGGATTGAGGGGGAGGAGATTAGATCACTGGAGCAACACCAAGAAGAAGCTTCAACATCTGGTCAAGATGAAGAAGCTCAAAATCCGATTCCAACCTCCATGGACTTAGGTAACTCAAGCAATTCAATTTTAAATAAAAATTATATAATTTTCTTTGAGTGTAGGAAATCCAGAAACTACAAGAGTAAGTGTCCAAAAAGAGTAAGGAAAGCTCCTCCAGCACCTAAAAGTCAAGAAAAGTCAAAAGATGTCGATGCCCAAAGTCAAAAGAGCAAAGAGCATGTCATATGCTTCAAGTGCAATTCAAAAGGGCATTACCAGAGTCAATTCCTAAGGGGGAAGAAGAAGGGACAAGAAGGAGCGACACATGTAGGGGGAGCCTCTAAGGCAAACCCTAAGGTAAAATTTATTAATGCACCTTCCTTAATTAATAGACAAAAAGCATGCTAGGAATTTCAATTCACTTGCTATTTATCATGAAAAGTATGTTAGAAATAACAAATATTTTTGTTTAGGTGCTAAAAATATCCACTTAGGAAATAAGGAGAAATTTGGGAGTAATGTCCCTAAAAATAATTTATCTAAGGACAAACCTAGATTAAATAACTCTAGACATATTTCAAAGAAGGAGAAATTTGGGACTAATGTCCCTAAAAATGTCCTTCCTAGGGAGTCTATTAGGAAAATAGGAGAACACCTAGGTTTTAATCCCAAATGGACTAGGCATATGCCTAGGAAGAATCATGCCCAAGGATTAAATCAAAACTCTAAAATTGGGCAATTAGAATTGGAAAACCAAGCCTTGAGATCAAGGCTTGAGAAATTAGAAAAGACCCTTAGGAATATACAAAATCAATTTCAAGGGTCTAATGGTCAAAGTCAAGGGTCCAAATCTTAAATTCAACACTTATGACCTAAAAGACAAAAGTCAACCAAGGGCAAGAAAGGTTTGGGTCACAAACCTAAGCCTAAGGTGGCTTATTATAGTGTTCCATTTGATTATGGAACACAAACTAGGTCTAGGAAGACCAAGGTTACCAGGGAAGTTATCTCTAAGAGTAACTATGGTAAGTGCCTAGTGGCTAGGGTTTCTAGGAAACCTAGGGTGACCACTAAGAAGGTTACTAGGGAGGCAATCCCTAGAGTTAACCATGACAAGACCCAAATGACCAAGGCTAACAAGCCTAGGAGGGTCATTAGGAAGGTATCTAGGGAGGTCATCCCTAAGGAATACCTAATTAATCCAATGAGCTCAAATAGATTTTGGGTTCCTAAGAGTGTGATTGACTCACGCTAGATGGGTTACGTTATGTCAACCTTAATTGGATGGGTAGTTAACTCAACCATAGCAAAGTTGACATTTTAGGTCATTTCCAAGGTTATGGATATCTTGGAAATAGATTTGAATTATGATCCTAAAAGATTTTAGGATGTGCCAATATATCTTGAGAAGCTTAAAAAATCAATTGAATTGGCATAATTCAGGTTTAGAGGTTTGTGTGTCATTTTAAGTTTTTGGCACACTTGGGAGATTAATAGGAATATGGGAAAATATACTTAATCCCAACAAATGGCAATTAACACTAAAATTTAGGTATTATTATTATACCTATATATTTTATATGACATGCTTTGATTGTCATATAACATGTCATGACATCATTCTTATTTCTATCATTTATATGTCATGATCATGTTTAGGATTAAGGATTAATGTCATGTGTTTTTAGATTACATCTTATGCCATGACATCATGATTATGAGCATGTGTTTATTTATATCATCTCTAATGCCATAATCATTTCATGCATTTAATTTGATCAAAATTAAATTAAGGACTATGACATGACTTGAAGTCTCATTTATAAGGGAATCAAGTAGGGCTGCCTTAGAAAATGCATGAAACCCTAGATTAAATGAACCAAAACCTGTTGGATCGAGAAGCATCGCTAGAGGGGGGGGGTGAATAGAGAGCGTAAATCTTTTCTTTTTCGTTCGTTTGATAGACGAAGTAAGAGCAGCAGAAAACAAAGAGACACATTTATTTTTACTTGGTTCACAACCCAACGGTTGCTACTCCAAGGCCCTAACGGTCCTAGACCGCGTACGGAGGGCAAAACACTATAACGTCTCCTCCTCGTTGGAGGTAGGAGACAACGATCATAAAACCGGAAGTACGAGGATGAGACAACAAGTCTACCTCACCTTATTACGATTAAAACAAAGAATACAATAAAAACAATTACTTGCTACTGCTGCCGACGAAGGAGATTTGAACTTGTCGTCGCGTCGGTGTTATGACGGCGTTGGAGCGTTGGCATTGTAGGAGCACTTGAGAATAAACTTGATGTTCTTTGGAGTTGGAATCATCCCCTCCTTTTATAGATTTTGGCCTTTGAATATGTCTCATCTTTTTATGAAACAGATCACGAAGTTGTATAAATTTTATCGCGAAGTGGCCGCGTCAAACCTTATCGATTTTGACCTAGCGCAAAGGCTGATTCGGCGTCATCAGTCGACTGATGCCTCCCATCAATCGACTGATGAGCATCTGTCGACTACCCAGTGTCCAGCAGTCGACTGCCAGCCTGGTCACTTCCCTGCAGTAAGAGATTAGCTTGAAAAATGATAAATGCGACAGTTTCTAACCGTCCGATCTCGACCTAGACCTTCCACAGGAAGTCTTAGTCGGATCGCCGCCTACGGTCGTCCCCGTAAAGAGGACACGACCTTACAATCTCTCACTCACACGAGCTTTCCTTTATACTTACCTTGTAGCTCTCGCTTCTGGCCTTCCACTCGATTCCTTCGGCTCCCTCCGAAGTCACTCGAGTTTCGCCCGACCACCGCGGCTTCCTCCGGGTGTCGCTAGCCTTCATCTCCAGCTTTAGTACTTTTCTGCACACTCGATGTAAGATACGAAAAAAAAAAATTAACCCTTTAATTAATTGGGTTTAATTAGTGGATTAATTGGGTTTAATTAGTGGATTAATTGGGCTTAATTAGTGGGCTAATGAGGTTGATTAGCTAGTTGGATTGAGTCCATTGGGCTGGTTTCGGATTGGGCTGGAATTGAGCTTAAACTGGATTGGGTTAAAATCGGTTGGGCTTGAACCGGTTGGATTTAATTCGGTTTGGCTTGAACCGAACCAACGAACGACGTTTATAGAGGCCGAACCATCGATCAACCACCGCATTTCTTCTTTTCCACATCGCGACTTTCTTCTCCTCGCTCGCGATTTCCGCTCCACGTCTACCTCTCATCTCCTTCGAACCTTAGCTGTTGCCGGCGATTTCTTCCGGTGGGAGATCCGACTGAGGGAAACAGGTCGACCAAGCTTCGCCGGGCTTGAATCGAGTGAGGGATCTGTTAGTAATATATGAGAGATATCCTAAGGCAATCGCCTTATGTATGAACCATTTATATGATAAATGAAGATTCACTATTTGAGCATACATGTTTCATGTATTTGATTGGATCTTAAACTCATTTACTGAATGTCCACGATGCGATTCACAGCATAAGAGAATTTGTGATTGGATCACAACTAGTGAGTATCTCTACATGTGTAATTGTGATGTATCGGAATTATCCCTAGTCGATGAATTGATGGATTTGGAAACCATCAATTTTGTCGAGACTAGCATGAGGTATACTCCTTGGTGTATCCAAGCAGCTGATTCTATGTATCCCTAGTCTATGTGTCCGCGCACAGAAGACGAGAGGATTTGCATGAGTAAGATTCCCTATGCATCTGCAATAGGATCTATCATGTATGCTATGTTATGTACGAGGCCCGATGTATCGTATGCTCTGAGTGTCACGAGCAGATACCAGTCCGATCCAGGAATGGATCATTGGGCGGCTGTTAAGACGATCCTTAAGTACTTGAGAAGAACTAAGGATGTGTTCCTAATATATGGAGAAGGGGACATGGTGATACGCGGGTATACGAATGCCAGCTTCCAGACAGACAAGAATGATTCCAAGTCTCAGTCTGGATACGTGTTCACCTTGAATGGGGGCGCAGTGAGTTGGAAAAGTTCCAAACAAGAGACTGTAGCGGATTCTACCACTGAGGCAGAATACATTGCAGCTTCGGAAGCAGCAAAGGAAGCGGTTTGGATCAAAAAGTTCGTTCATGAACTTGGTGTGATTCCGGCCATTGTTGAAGCAATACCGGTCTACTGCGACAACAATGGAGCAATTGCACAGGCGAAAGAGCCAAGGTCTCATCAATGATCCAAACATGTGCTTCGCCACTATCATCTTATCAGAGAGATCATCAGTAGGAACGAAATACAAATCGAGAAAATTCCCACTGAAAGGAACTTAGCGGATCCCTTGACTAAGGCATTACCTCAAAATAAGTTTGAGGGTCATGTTCGAGCTTATGGTATTGGATACCGTAGCGATTGGCATTAGGCCAAGTGGGAGTCTATTAGTAATATATGAGAGATGTCCTAAGGCAATCGCCTTATGTATGAACCATTTATATGATAAATGAAGATTCACTATTTGAGTATACATGTTTCATGTATTTGATTGGATCTTAAACTCATTTACTGAATGTCCACGATGCGATTCACAGCATAAGAGAATTTGTGATTGGATCACAACTAGTGAGTATCTCTACATGTGTAATTGTGATGTATCGGAATTATCCCTAGTCGATGAATTGATGGATTTGGACACCATCAATTCTGTCGAGACTAGCACGTGGTATACTCCTTGGTGTATCCAAGCAGCTGATTCTCACTGGCTGGAGACATTGTGATGTCCAGAGTTGATCGTGGATGCTAGTTATGGTAACTAGTTCATTGGAATGACCAGCCGTAAGACTTCATATGGTTCTCTGCATATATAGATATGTCAATGAAGTTCTTACTGTAGCTTAAGTGCGATGTTCCTTTGACTTGCGGTATTCAAGTCATCTTGATCATGGAGACTTATGCTTTGACATCTTAAGCAAACATCTCTAAGGAGATGTGGACCCGGGATGATTGGGTATAAGTCGAAGTGATCGAAGGTGTTTGAATAGCCTATAAAGGATTCACCACTCCTTGCGAGGAGATGTATACCCATGGCCTCTCATCGGATTGTTACTAAAGTCTTTGGCCAAAGCATTACATGTTTAGAGTAAGGTACTCTTCGATACATGTGGAGTAACTAGAATTCGTAGGACGAGGAAATGATACTTGGGCTAGGTGTGACGTAGTTAGCCTAGTGGGGACTGACACTATAGACCATGTCCTGAACCAAGTGGGTATAAGATGAGTGAAGGGAATGGGGCACGAATCATTCGAGCTGCTGAAGGGTTTCAGAAATAGTTCTGGATCAACCGTTGATCTTTTTGATTAATTGGGGATCATGATGTACTACTAGGTGCCACTCATGATCGTTCTATAATTAATGGTTAATTATAGACGACCAACATAAACCGAGAACCTATTTGGTCACACGCACAACGAGCGTAATCCAAAGGATTTAAAACGAGCTTGAGAATGAGATTCTCAGACCGAGAGAAACTAGGTTTGGTTGGACCAAACATAAAGCGAGCATGAAATCATTTCAGTCGCAATGGAAGCGTGGATGGGCCGTGTCTTATGAAGACATAATGGACGAACCAAAATGGTTTGGTTCTAATCCAATGGAGGAGAATAAACCAAAGGGTTTGGTTTATTTTAAACGAATGAACCAAAAGTTGGTTCGGTTCGTTTTAACTTAAAATAAACCATCATGGTTTGGTTTATTTTAACTTATCTTAATGGAGCGGGTTAACGGGCCTAATGGTTATGATCCAATAACCATTAAGAGAATTAGTTCTCTATAAAAGAGGGCTTAATGGATAATTAAGCCCTAATCCAATCCCTAGCAAGGAGTTGCCGCCCAACCCTCATTGCCGCCCAACTCCATTGCCGCCCAGCTTCTTGTGCCGCTGTCCAAGTCCTTGCCGGCGTCCAAGCTTCAGCCGGTGATCCTCCGGCGACCCTCCGGTGATCTTCCTAGGCCTCGGTGAAAAGGTGAGCACTTGGCTTCCTTGTTTTGGCCGGCGCCTACTCCTCCACCAAGCTGTCCAGTTTTCTGGACAGCTTCTTCTCCTCTCGTCGGAGCGTCGTTTGGATGAAGGTTTGAGCTCCGACAGCGGCTAAACTACCGGGGATTTGATCTCCGGTAATCCTCTGAGGTGGAGGACGAAGGATTCGTCAATTGGTTGACGAATACCTCTCCGGAGAAGCGAGTTTTGAGAACTCATATTAGGATCCGAATTTGGATTCGGATCGTGATCATCTCTTGATCACGTCGTCTTCAACACGAGGCTAGTAACCCATACGAAGACGAAACTCGTGGCTTAGCGAAGTCATCCCGAGGAACTCGGCGTGGATACGGATAGAGACGATTCTAGCGAGGATCGTTCCGGTTGATGTCGTTCCCGCTACACGTCATACGAAAGGTATAACGTAGATAAATTTCCTTTTATTGCAAATTTAAATTTACAGTTATGTCTACACTTGTTGTAATATGCATGTGTGCGTTGTGTGTGTTGTAATAAATGTAGATTTATTATTTTTATTGCTTCCGCCGTGTTCATGTTTACGAAACGTGATCGAACACACACACGCCGCGGTGCCGGAAACCCAACAGGATCGCGCTGGGAGCTAGGAGTCGGCGGTGATGCGATCAGGTCGCCGACTGTGAGTTGGGGCTTCGCGAGTTCTGTCGAAATCTGGTAAGTAGCTGATCCTCTCTCTTGAGTCGAACGAGATCTTTCCCTTGTGTTTCTCACTGCCGCCGCACTATCGCCGCTGTCGGAGTTAGGTAGGTCAGTGATCCATTTTCTCGATCTCGGATGAGATCCATTTTCATCTAAAATCTCTATCCCTCTTAGCTCTAATTTTTGGTGGTATGGGCAGTAGTGACTGGTAGCTATTGTGGGAGAAATTTCCGGTGAACGGAGTGGATTGGGGATGAATACCGCTGGTGTAGCTTCGTTGCTGGTATATCTTGATCCTTCACTTCATCTTCTATTGGTTCGATTTTGGTTGATTATTGATGTCAATCTAGATGTTGGTTGGATTGTAGTAGGTTTCAATCGCTGATTTATGTAGATTTTGCTGTGGTTTCACCGATTTAGCATCAATTTGTGTACGGGCAGGGATCGAAACTCAGAATCATGCCGGTGAACAAGGGAGGGGATGCCGGTGAAGATTTAGCCGATAAGTTTTGTTTATTCCTGTTGTTTCCTCTGTAATTGTTGGAAGTTGCAATTGGTGTTTTGTGGACTATTGGGTTGCTGTGCCGGCAGTGTGTGGGGAAGGAGAAGATAGCTAGATTTTAAGCTGAGAAATCCAAGTGATGATGGGTTGATCCGTGAGTGTAATAGATAGTGATTTGTGGTGGGTAAGATGTGTGTATGGTGTTTGTGTAGTGACCTATGATTGTTGTCGTATTGCTATGTTTCAGCATAGACTAACTGTGGTGATTTTAATGTGGGATGTGTGTTGTAGGTGATACTCTATTTATGCCGTGCTGTGAGAGCTATGATTGGTTGGGTGTATCGGTTGAGGATGAATGTAGATTTGGGGTTACGAGAGGTGTGTGCTCGTAGTGTTAACTGACGTTCGATAAAAGGACGAGAGTATAGAAACGACGTAGTAGTTAAGTTGTGTGTTTAACGGATGCTTGTACTTAACTATAGTTTGTTATTATTGTGCAGGTTTGGGATACGAAGTAGGTCTACGATCGTGAGGATTATTCGAGCTTTGTATCAGGTGGGTAATATCTACCTGGTTCGGTAGTTTTGATCAAATTCTAGTGCATGAATTTGGATATATGTCTATACCTGTTTACCTTAAATCCACTCATGTTTAATCATATGCTTGTACTGCCTTGACCTTTGAGATATATACTTTGTTACTCATTGATTATCTAGCATGGATAGGAACTATAAACCCTATTATGTATTAGCTTATGGATGTTCAGTAAGTACAGGTGGTTAGGGTTATCTTTGTGACCTCAGATTGGGTTACTGTGTTACATCACTAGAGTTAGGTGATGGATTGGATTATGGAGTCGATTATTATATCATATCCGTATTAGTGGTGCATCTATGGTGGATCTAGTTGTCTGTGCATAGATAAGTGTGTGGTTGTCAATATGTGACCATGGACTAGAGGTCCTAGCGTGATGGTATATCCATTATGGATTGTGTGCCTGTGTATGGTTGTATGGACGGTCGATTGTATATCGCTACTGACTAGAGGTCTTAGTGTGGTGGACTGTCTGATGAGTATGACTCTTTGTGCGATAGAGAGAGTCTTATGGATTGTAGTCCTTGCATAGTTGACTTTTGGTTGATCAGGACTCCCCGTGAGATAGGGAGTGTCGCGAGGATACTTGTGTGGAACTGTGCATCATTACATTGCATGCATGTTGTAGACTGGGTCTCCCTTGTGGTTGAGACGGGTCGTCAGTCATCCTGCCTCCCCAGCCACTCAGGGTAGTGGTAGCAGGGTTGAGGGCAAAGCATTTTTGTGCGTGCCGTTCTCGGCCACTATGGATGGTGGTAGCTGGAGATGCGCACTTGGCCACTGTACGGAGTGGTAGTTAGCGCACTCACCCACTATAGATGGTGGTCGTGTGATGTGAAGTTGTCCTGGGTGCGGTGCTCATCTACTCATGGGTAGGGACAGAGTGGCTAGCAGCAGGGACCCCCATGTGGGTAGCATATAGCTCTATGGCGGGCTAGCTACTGTTTCATACTACCCAACTCGGTTACTCGAGAGTGGTGGCGGCTGGAGTCGGGATAGTTGTCATGTCGTGCCACCTAGGCCACACTGGGGTTGTGGTAGCGAGTTGGGTGCACAGGCATGACCATGCATATGCATTGCTGATATATATGTATGCATGTATTCGATATATATTTTACATATGCCTGTGAGATGCTGCATTTGTTTGATGCATATGTTTGTTCATCATGATACATGCCATTTGCATTTTATATATTGTTGTGTGTTGAGCATGATATATGTGTTGGTTCAGACTATTGTACGCATTTGATTAGCGTCATGTCATAGTGTGGTATGGACTGGGATGTTATTACATGTGATTATATACTGTTCATATGTCTGAGTATTGGTCAGGTATGAGATTGACCTTTGTGCATCATATGGGTTATATTATTGTATATCTATTCAGGATGATATAGCTTATGATGTTGTAGACCGTCAGGTATGTCGGTACATTACTTCATGTTCAGTTGATCAGTTTAGTATATACATTGAGTATGACTATACTGTGGTTACTTGTTAGTAGATTTGGATAGGATTGTATGTCTATTGGACTCATGTTGTATACCTGTAGATTTTCACATGTATACTTGTAGATCTCTATATCCTATATGTTGTTCATGCACTTTCTATATATTACCCCTGAGTTTATACTCATCACCCCTGGACCCTGGGTTTCCTGTCGCCCAGATAACAGGTAGAAGATTCCTTGGACGTTCGGAGCTCCGCCAGCTGATCCCATCTCACACCGGACAAATGGATATGTTTTTCCGTATTGTTGTATTACTATGGCTGTTGGTTTGGGTTTTTACCCTGTATTGTTTCCGTATTTGTGATATACGGATGTGATGTACGTATTTGGTCTTTGATTTGATTTCTGTTATGATTCTTATCGTGTCAAGTCACTCCGGAGTGCATAGTTGGTCTTTGTATCTTGTTTATCTGTTTGTATTATTTCCGCTGTGTTTAGTATAATTGGTATGTTGATATCTTTATATCATATTGTTGTTGTGGGCCTACGGGCCTTGTATTAACCCGATATGTTGCCACGTACAGGGGAGATGTCGTCCGTTTGCTTTTCGGCACGGTATACTCTCGGGGCGTGACACTCGATTTAGCTCGTGAGATAACGATGTAAACTTAACTTTGTGTCTTTGCCATAATCAAAACACAGGTTCGATTATCTAGTGCCCCTGCACCAACAATCTCCCCCTTTTTGATCTATGGCAAACCAACATAAAGTTAAGGGAAAATAAAGCATAAAACAAGTATAGTAGATGATGAATGCTACTTTCAAACACTCCCCCTTAACCAAAAACTCCCCCTTAACCCTAGGTGAGTTTTGAAAGAGAAAATTTAAAATTAAATTTTGTGTTACTCCCCCTTAACTTAAAATTAAATTTTGTGTTACTCCCCCTTAACTTTCGCTCTTCTCCCCCTTTTGCCATAAATAAAAAAAAATTGGGGTTTTTGTATAAAATAGGGGTTTAAAAACAATATCGTATATGCATGCATCTAGATAAATCAACTATGAGTCCAAACATACATCTAGCAGCAGTTAGATAGATTGGTTCGAGGTGTGTCCCTCTACACCAATAATCTAAAGGTTTATAATATAACCCTTAGAGTTAGTTTGCTCTCCCCCTTAGTCAAATATATGAAGTATAAGAGATGTAGGGGGCGCTAAACTTGGGCCTAAGAGTTGTTAAGTACAATAGTTGAGAAAATAAGTAGTATTTTGAAGAGGTTGTTTTAAGTATATTTCAATTATCCTTAACATCTCACTCATTCTATGTGTCTCAGAATTTGTTCACCTTATATGTTTTGTGAGATGATTTTAAATTGATTAAAGATAGTCAACCTTGGGTTAGATTCAGATTTAACCTTTAGATCGTTAAGTAACTTTTCGAGAAACTGGCTTCCAGGTCGTGGCGAGGCACAGGGGCCTTCTTTGATCGAAACAACGACCACTTCCTTAGACAAAGTCAAATTCAAGAAAATATCACTTAAGTCACTTAGGGTTACTTCCTGGTCTAACTAGTTTAGGATACGGTGAGGTAGCTTCAGCTAGTTCCACTCAGTCAAGTGCACCAAGCTAGATACGCCTTATCTAGTTCGAATACACAAGACTTTATTTTCCTAACGTACTATCATCTCGCCGCGTCCTGATACTATGTTGTCAAGAGTTGACTAACTATCTTTCCTATCTAGCCGTTCTAAAAATTGAAGTAAAATATTCAATGGTTTTGCTAAGTAAGCAGGTATACTATTTTAGTGTTAGCTCCCCTTGGACCATTGAATCAATATGGTCTATTCAAATAATGAACTTGATCCTGAGGAATCTAATACTTATTAGTCCTTATATGTGAGTTCAATAAAACCTTTGGGACCCATGCTTGGACTCTTTGATGACTACGATTTACGATAGACATATAAGATCTATTCGTAGTCTTTGACTTAAATCCGAGTCCGACTTTGTTGTACACAGCTCTTTGGGTTCCAAGTAGTCGATTAAGATTCTTAGATCCCAACGTGAACCTTTCCAACCTAGCCTCAACCTCTTGAACTCGGTCTTTCAAAAGAGAATTCTCCTCCTCAAGTTTTTCAATTTGAGTTGAGTTTCCCTCTTGAACTTGACTAGTTGAAGAGGTTAGAGTAGTCTCTTGCTTGAGGGTTTCAACCTTCTCAAGTAATGACTCAACCCTAGACTCGGACTTAGTCAATTTCCTAGTAAGAATTTTAATTGTACTGTAAAGTGTACTAATTAAAGAGCAATTAATCTTGACTTTCCCTTTTGGTTCGGCTTTGAGTTTCCTCTCGAAGTAGTCCTCGAGTTCGGAGTCGGTGTTGTAATTGGACTCAGCTTCGGATTCTGACTCGGACTCCTCCGGTCTTGCCATGTAAGCTATGTCTTCTCTATTGTCCCAAGTTGCATGGAAGGCCTTCTTTTGCTTTGATTTAAATTGTGCCTTCTTTTGGTTCTTTAGTAGCCTCCTCTCCCTCCGAACGATCTTCCGCACTACGTTCACTATCGCTTCCACCTCTTCGGATTCAGACTCTGACTCGTCTTCAGGTTCGAGTCCATCTTCTTTCTTGGTAGGTGGCTTGCTTCTTTGGCCTACAAGTAGAGCAATACCTCTCTCGGCCCGGACCACATTAGTTTGCTCGTGAAGTTCAAACTTGGAAAATAATTCGTCTAACCTAAGCTTCGAAAGGTCCTTAGAGAACTTGTAGGCATCGACCATGGATGCCCAGAAGGTAGTCCTAGGAAATGAATTAAGAACGTACCTTAGTAGGTCGCGGTTTTCGACCTTGTGTCCGATGGTGTGCAGGCCGTTGACAATGTCCTGGACGCGAGCATGTAGTTGCGTCGCCGTCTCGTGTTCATGCATCTTAAGGTTATACAACTTATTGAAAAGAAGGTCACATTTACATACCTTAGCATCGGACGTTCCTTCGTGTAGATCGATTAATTTGTTCCATAGGTCCTTGGCGCTAATGAATGGTCCGATGCGGTTGAGTTCCTCCTTGGACAAGCCGCATTGCAATATTTGGGTTGCTCTTGCATCGGCTTCGATTTGCCTCTTGGTTGTATTTGTCCACTTGTTGAAATCCAAGGGCTCTCCTTGATCATTGGTGGGTAGAGCAAAGCCGGTTTGGATTATTATCCAAGTCTCGATTTGTGTTTTCAAGAAACACTCCATCCGACCTTTCCAATAACGGAAATCATCTCCATTAAAGAACGGAGGTCGGGTGGTGCTATACCCCTCAATGTGAGCCATTAAGTATCTTGCAAAACATGAATAAAAACCAAAGGGAATTCCAAGACTTGGTCTTGGATTAGTAATGCAGTAAATAAATAGGAAATAAACAGAATTAAATGAGAAAAATAAAAAACTAACAAAAACTAACAACTTATGACCTTCGATGTCCCCGAAAGGGTAATAGATGTTGGATTTTGGGGCTGGAAATAGCTTGTTACGAGGGTAAACCCATATAAGAAATGTAGATCTCTCAGAGAGCTTCGATTTGGTAGGTAGATCGTTATATGAGTCCACTTGTACGAAAAGTTATGGCCGTTTTACCGTCGGCTACTCCAAGAGAGAATACTTGCAAGCATACAACCAAAAGAAACATACCAAGACTTCATCTTGGATTAGTAGTGCGGGAGGAAAAAGACCTAAAAAAAATACGAATCGAAAAATACGAACAGAAAACCAAAACATGCTAGATCGGTGGTTTCACCAAATCTTACCGCCCCTGCTCTGATACCAATTGTTGGATCGAGAAGCGTCGCTAGAGGGGGGTGAATAGCGAGCGTAAATCTTTTCTTTTTCGTTCGTTCGATAGATGAAGTAAGAGCAGCGGAAAATAAAGAGACACGTTTATTTTTACTCGGTTCATAACCCAGCGGTTGCTACTCCAAGGCCCTAACGGTCCTAGACCGCATACGGAGGGCAAAACACTATAACGTCTCCTCCTCGTTGGAGGTAGGAGACAACGATCACAAAACCGGAAGTACGAGGATGAGGCAACAAGCCTACCTCACCTTGTTACGATTAAAGCAAAGAATACAATAAAAACAATTACTTGCTACTGCTGCCGACAAAGGAGATTTAAACTTGTTGTCGCGTCGGCGTTATGACGACGTTGGAGCATTGGCGTTGTAGGAGCACTTGAGAATAAACTTGATGTTCTTTGGAGTTGGAATCATCCCCTCCTTTTATAGATTTTGGCCTCTGAATATGTCTCATCTTTTTACGAAACAGATCACGAAGTTGTATAAATTTTATCGCAAAGTGGCCGCGTCAAACCTTATCCATTTTGACCTAGCGCAAAGGCTGATTCGACGCTATCATCACCAATCGATGCCTCCCATCACGATCGATAGCATCACGATCGCTTAGTGTCCAGAATGATCGCCCGCCACACTTCCTGCAATAAGAGATTAGCTCGAAAAATGATAAATGCGACAGTTTCTAACCGTCCGATCTCGACCTAGACCTTCCACAAAAAGTCTTAGTCGGATCGTCGCCTACAGTTGTCCCCGTAAAAAGGACACGACCTTACAATCTCTCACTCACACGAGCTTTCCTTGATACTTACCTTGTAGCTCTCGCTTCCGGCCTTCCACTCGATTCCTTCGGCTCCCTCCGAAGTCACTCGAGTTTCGCCTGACCACTGCGGCTTCCTCCGGGTGTCGCTAGCCTTCAACTCCAGCTTTAGTACTTTTCTGCACACTCGATTTAGCTCGTGAGATAATGATGTAAACTTAACTTTGTGTCTTTGCCATAATCAAAACACAAGTTCGATTATCTAGTGCCTCTGCACCAACAAAACCCACATCTCACATCTAACTTGACATGTATGTGTATTTATACACCCTAGATATAAGTGAGATGCTAGGATATGAGTTAAGTTCAAGGTGCATAGTTTTTGCATCTAGATGAACTAAAACTCATCTTAATTCAAATGGTGGATCATTAGGAAAGCTTGTGTACAAATCATGTACATAGAGCCCAAGGAATATGATCCAAAATAAGGGTTTAAAAGCATTTTAAAATCAATTTGAAAAACCTTGGTGAAGTCTATCTTTTGATAGTAATCACCATTGATGAAGTTGATACAAAGTGAGCTAAAACTTTGAAGTGTTTCTTCACTTTTGAATTTTGTATCAATTTTGATATTTTATGGGTAAAATATTTTTCTATCATTTTTCATCCATTGTATGTGTCATAGGTATTATACGTATGAAATTTCATGATTTTTTGATATACGTATAATTATTTATGATTTTTTGAATTTCATTTCTGATAATTGAAAATTTGAAATTTCAGTTATCAGTCGACTGCCCTGGGTGGCAGTCGATTGATGAGGGTGGAAGTCGACTGGTAGCTGAGAGAGTCGACTGCCAATGCTGATTTCGGGAAAAACAAGATTGTTTAGCTCGATTTCAGCTACGGTAAAGGTTCCTAACCACTTCTAACCCTAGGATATGCTTTGGGAAGCATTACAAAGGGTGAAAATCTATTGGATATGGATTATGAGAGGTTTTAGGATGATGTATCAAATTTAAGGGTAGGAAAGTTCATGTTTGAACTTTGAACCTTATTTTTGATGGTTTAGAGTTCCTATTGGCTTAGGGACTTCCCAAAGACATTGTTGGTGCAATGGTCAAGGGGGAGCAAGCCTTTAGGGGGAGGTATCAATCATGGGATGATGGATGATATTTTTCCTCATAAGGAGGAAAATGGATTTTTGAGATACCCAATTTGGAAATTGAGAGAGCGTATAGGATTACCTCTCTTGAGTGATATGGGACTTATCACTAGAAAGATAATAGGCATCCTAGGTATTGTTGGACCAAGGGGGAGATTGTAAGATCTCATTGGGACATGAGATATTGACCTCCTTGAAGAAAACCTTTTTGATGTTAGTCAAAAAGGGGGAGAAGGCAAAATTACAAATTTGGGAAATTGGTAAGGGAATTTGAGTTAGGGGCCTAACTCAAGGTTGGTTTTTGTCAAACATCAAAAAGGGGAAGATTGTTGGTGTAATCGGCCCAGGTCACGATTAACCAGACTCGAGTTTGACTCGAGTGATGTTTTGATATTTGACATAGTAAGTTTGACATGGAAGTTGACATTGATGTTTGACATTAATGTCGGTTAATATTTTGGGGAGATTGTTTATACAATCAACCCAGGTTATGATTAACCGAACTCGAGTTTGACTCGAGGGGGACCTTAATGGTTGACTAGGGTTGACCATGTGATCAAGGGAAAGTCCAAGCATGGGTCTTGGCAAGGTAAAGTCCAAGCATGGGACTTGACATGGAAAGTCCAAGTGGGACACTTGGCAAGGAAAAGTCCTAGCATGAGTCTTGGCATGGAAAGTCTAACATGGGTTGGCAAGGGAAAGTCCAAGCTTGAGTCTTGGCATATGAGAAGTCCAAGGGGTTTGATATTGGCGACGTAAAGTCCAAGCGGGAGTCTTGGCAGCTTAAGTCCAATGGTTGGCGGCGTAAAGTCCAAGCGGAGTCTTGCCGGCGTAAGTCCAATGTGCCTTAGCGGTGTACACATCGTTAGCATGACATAGCCGATGGAAGCACCTGAAGGCTAGCGCGATGGATGAACAAGTCATGGATGACTTAGAGGGATCTGAGAGGCGTGAGGCTGATGGAGGTGGCTAGAAGGCTTAGGTCTAGGCTAAGGGTGATCTAGCAAGTATAGGGGCACCATACTTGGGCTAAAACCTCATGTTTGAGGTGTGCCAGTCAACTGATGTCATATGATAGTCGACTGGTGAGAGTAAACTAGGGTTTGGTTGCGGAAAGTGGCCCAGATGATCGCCGAGATGGGTGTTGACTAATGGATTTGAGCAATGACCGATCATGTGATCACCGATCGATTCTCGATGTTTCACCAGAATGGAGTCTCACTCGGCTGCGCGCCAGATGAAAGATGGCTTGATCGATTGGATCGATGGTCATGATCGATCGATGATGGATCCGTTGGATTTTTTCAGCGTGGATCTAGCCGTTGTGTCACGACAACAGTGGCATCAGTCGACTGATGGTCCCGATCAGTCGACTGATCGGCGTTTTCTAGCACAGGTAGAAGCTTTAAAGGGAGCTCATGGAGGAGGAAAATGCCAATGGTTCTTGAGCATCCTTGGGGCAATTTGTTGCTACAAATCAGGGTCTCCAAGGTCATTCTTCAAGCAACAAAAAATCAAGCATTCCAAAGGCAATTGTAAAGTGTTTTCTTTACTTGTATTGCGTTGTATTTCATTATATTTGCTTGTTGTCTTTAGTTTATTATTGTAAACTGTTGTAATTGGTTTTTCCACCTCCGACGTGTTGTCGAGAAGGAGTTTATTGCTTAGTGGTGTTTGTGTCATCGCTAGATCTCTTTAGAGCTCGATTCGTGGAGTAGGAACCATTCGGTTCCGAACCATGTTATATGCTTGGGTTGTGATTTGTGTTTTGTCTATTTCATTATCGCATTATTATTATTCCACTGCGCGCTAACGAAATTTATAGACGAACACGCGAACGAATTCCATCACGCACTAGCTCGACACTATTCACCCCCCTCTAGCATTCCAAGGATCCCCAACAAGGTCTACTTGACTCTGTGAGATTGCGTTGCAAGCAGTCAAGCCGCTGGTCGAGTTTCACTCGACTCTGTGAGGCAACGAGGGTATCAGTCGAGGTTGCGCCTCGACTAGAAGCTCAATCAAGCTCCTAGTCGAGAACACCTCGAATTTGTTCGGTCTGAACCAGAGCCCAATCGAGGCGTCGGCTCGACTATTCTTTGATAAGTGAAACTGTACAATTTTCAGACCCAACTTCAGGAGCTAGAAAACCAAGCCTTGTGGTCAAGGCTTGAGAAATTAGAGAGGACTCTTGCAAAGATGCAAAATTCAATTATAGGGTCAAATGATAAAAAATCTAGGTCTAAGAGTCAAGGTCTAGGTCTTAGGAAGCAAGGTCCATCCAAGGGAAAAAAAGGTTTGGGTCATAAACCTAAGCCTAAGGAGACCTACCATAGTGTTCCATTCGATTATGGAACACAAACTAGATCTAGGAAGACCAAGGTTACTAGGGAAGTCATCTCTAAGGGTAACCAAGGTATGTGCCTAGTGGCTAGGGTTTCAAGGAAACCTAGGGAAGCCACTAAGAAGGTTAAAAGGGGAGTCACCCCTAGAGTTAACCTAGGCAAGACCCCAATGACCAATGCTAACAAGCCTAGAAGGGTCATTAGGAGGGTATTTAGGAAGGTCATCCCTAAGGAATACCTAGTAAACCCAAGGAGCTCAAATAGGTTTTGGGTTCCTAGGAGTGTGATCGATTCACGCTAGATGGGTTTAGGTGTGTCAACCTTGATTGGAAGGGTAGCTAACCCAACCATAGCAAAGTTGGCACTTTAGGATATTTTCAAGATTATGGATACCTTGGAAATAGATTTTATTTTTAATCCTAAAAGATTTTAGGATGTGTCAATATTATTTAAGAAGTTTGATAAATCAATCAAATTGACACAATTTAGGTTTAGAGGTCTTAGTGTGTCATTTTGAGTTTTTGGCACACTTTGAGAAATATGTAATAATATGGAAAAATGAGTTTAATTATAACAAATGGCAACAAATATTAAAATTTAGGTATTATTATACCTATACATTTTATTTGTCATGTTTTGTTTGGCATATAACATGTCATGACATCATATCTACTTTTAATTATTTAATATGTCATGATCATGTGTAGGATTAAGGTTAAATGTCATGTATATTTAGATTATATCATATGTCATGACATCATGATCATTGGTCATGTTTATTCATATAATCATTTATGCTATGATCATACTTCATGCATTTAAGTTAATGAAAATTGATTTAAGGACTATGGCATGACTTGAAGTATCATGCATAAGGAAATCAAGTAAGGTTGCCTTAGAGAATGCATGAACCCCTAGATTAAGATGAACAAAACTCACATCTCACATCACATTGACTTGTGTGTGTTTTATACACCCTCGATACATGTGAGATGATAGGATATGGGTTAAGTTCAAGGTGCATAGTTTTTGCATCTAGATGAACTCAAACTCATCTAAAATCATGTTGTAGATCATGGGGAAAGCTTATGTTCAAGCCATGTACACTAAGCCCAAAGAACATGATCCAATATAGGTTTTCAAAAATAGTTTAAAACCATTTTAGAAAACCTTGGTGAATTCTATCTTTTGATAGCAATCGCTATTGATGAAGTTGATACAAAGTAAGCTCAAACATTGAAGTTTTTCTTCATTTTTGAACTTTGTGTCAATTTCGCTATTTTATGGGTAAAATATTTTTCTAATATTTTTCACCCATTGCATGTGTCATAAGTATTATACGTATGAAGTTTCATGATTTTTCGAATCACGTATAATTATTTATGAATTTCTGAAATTCGATTCTGATAATTGAAAATCGGATTTTTCAGTTATCAGTCGACTGACCTTGTTGGCAGTTGACTGATGAGCACTTCAGTCGACTGATTTCAAAGAGAGTCGACTGATAGGCTGATTTTGAGTAAACAAGGTATGTTTAGCCCATGTTCAGCTATGTTAGGGTTCCCTAACTACTCCTAACCCTAGGATATAATTTGGGAAGCATTATAAAGGGTGAAAATTCATTGGATATGGATTAGGAGAGTTGTTAGGGTGATGTATCAAATTTAAGGTGTGGGAAGTTCAAGTTTGAACTTTTAATCTTATTTTTGATGGTTTAGAGTTCCTATTGGCTTAGGGACTTCCCAAGGACATTGTTGGTGCAATTGTCAAGGGGGAGCAAGCCTTTAGGGGGAGGTATCCATCATGAGATGATGGATGTTAATTTTTCCTCATGAGGGGGAAAAATGGGAATTTTGAGATACCCAATTTAGAAATTGAGAGAGTTTGTAAGATTGCCTCTCTTGAGTGATATGAGACTTATCACTAGAAAGATTGTAGGCATCCTAGGTATTTTTGGACCAAGGGGGAGATTGTAAGATCTTATTGGGATATGAGACATTGACCTCCTTGGAGAGAACCTTTTTGATGTTAGTCAAAAAGGGAGAGAATCTTTGGAGAATTTATGGGATTACCAATTTGGGATAATTGGTAAGGAGATTTGAGTTAGTGTTCTAACTCAAAGGTATGTGGATTTGTCAAACATAAAAAATGGGGAGATTGTTTGTTCAATCGGCCCAGGTCACGATTGACCGGACTCGAGTTTGACTCGAGCAATGTTTTGATGTTCGACAAAACGTATGACAATGTGATTGTCATGGTAAAGTCCAAGTCATGGGTACTTGGCTTGGAAAGTCCAAGTGGGACACTTGGCATTAGGAAAGTCCAAGTCTTGATTACTTGGCATGTAAAGTCCAAGCATGGGTCTTAGCAAAGGAAAGTCCAAGCATTGGTCTTGGCATGGAAAGTCCAACATGGGTTGGCAAGGGAAAATCCAAGCTTGAGTCTTGACATTTGGAAAGTCCAAGGGGTTTGATATTGGCGGCGTAAAGTCCAAGCGGGAGTCTTGGCGGCATAAGTCCAATGGTTGGCGGCGTAAAGTCCAAGAGGGAGTCTTGGCAGCGTAAGTCCAATATGCCTTGGCGGTGTAGACACCGTTAGCATGACAATAGCCGATGGAAGCACGTGAAGGTTAGCGTATGGATGAACAAGTCACGGATGACTTGGAGGGATCCGATAGGCGCGAGGCTGACGGAGGTGGCTAGAAGGCTTAGGTCTAGGCTACGGGTGATCTAGCAAGTATGGGGGCACCATACTTGGGTTAAAACATCATGTTTGAGGTGTATCAGTCGACTGGGACCATGGGTCAATCGACTGGTGTGAGTCAACTAGGGTTTGACTACGGGAAGTGCCCTGGCAGTCGACTGCTAGCCAGATCAGTCGACTGATATGGTAATCAGTCGACTGATGCTCGGGATCTCGAGCACAAAAGACTCTCTAATTGAGTGATCGACCCGACCACTCGACTGATTGAGCCATCGGTCGACTGATGGGTATGATCAGTCGACTGATGGTGTATTCGTTGTGTCACGCCCCGAGGGAGTCCCCGCCAGACGAAAATCCGGCAGCATCTCCCCTGTACGGGTGACAATACCAATTTTATACAAGGCCTACACGGCCACTATACATCGGTCAACACGACCGGAATCATACCACATCACACGCAGATAATAATAAGGCCTCAGGCCAACAAATCTAGGTAAACAAAAGTCTACTCTAACTAGACTTACCCCTTCTGCCATCTGGGCAGGAATACTCAACCGAAATCCAATCGAAATAAAAATCCGATCAAAGGTCCCTAAGGACATACCAAAACATCCACAGGTACAAATATCCAACTCCAGTCCTAAACATATATTCTAATCCAAATACCCAAAAACCGTAAACACAAATAACAAAATACACTTCCACGACGAGGGGGTTTGGCAGCTGGACTCTCCTGACAGCTCCATCCTGAAATAGATATAAATCAACGGGGTGAGTTCAAAGAACTCTGCGGGTATAGTAGATATGCAAAGTAAGGTATAGCTAACAATAAAAATATCATGCCAGTACAGTCTCACATAAATAGGGTATGCAAGCAAGAAATACAAAATGACTGTACTTACCTGAATCTCCTACCCTGATATAGGAGCATGTGCCTGACTAGGAGTAATAAAGTCCTGACCATATATAAACATGTATCCTGTATGCATGACAATCATATGCACATCCAAGGCATCAATAAAAATGCAGCAAACACAATACAAATGCAATCCGTGCAAAGTGCATGCCGTGCCAATGACATGGTCACCCCTGACGCCAGTCAGCCGCCTCACACGCAATGGTGAAGCCGAGTGGGTAGGGCTATGACAACTGTGCACTCTGCCATCACTGCTCCTGAGTGACCGAGTGGATGGATCTTTGTCGAGTACACCTATCCTCCCGCCCAAACATAGTGGGGAGCTAAGCTCTCATCTCCCGGTGTCAGATAGACTGCAGGAGGGATCCTCGCCGCTACCACGCTCGTCGCTACCCATGAGCGCCCAATGAGCTCGACAGAGCAACAATCACACACCCTCCCGATGTACCACTAACCCATGAGTGGCGGTGTGTGCAGCCATATAGTAGCTGAATCGGGCCATGCTCAATAATGGAAGCGAAAATGGTGCATGATACTAAAGCATGTAAATCCTACTCAAAATACCTATCCAAATGATATGTACAACCAATATATATACATATCCCTAATCCATGTACTATGATCCATATCAAACAGGTAAATATAATCATATCCTAACACATGCATGTATCTAGTAGGCACCAAAAGCATACTAGGCATATAAACATGAAAAGTTATTGTAAACTATCCTAACTAGCATATCAATTTGACTTAATCTAAAAGTTAAGTCAAAATACCCGCTTGATAATATATCCGTAAAAGAACCAGATCGTCACGACCGGAGACCTGCCTCGTGACCAAAACCTGCATAATGCATAACACATAGCTATTATTAAGCACAAAATATCATTCACTGACAAATCGAATACATAATCGATTCCTTCCATAACCAAATTAATCCAAAATAAATCCATCAAATCCAAGCACACGACAACGTGCTAAATACTACTATGTATCTCCAAGTAGACCCTCAACCCGTAGGTCATAAATTGTAATTAACTCCTCAATCCAAAAAACATATCCTTGCAATTTATCTCACCATGATCAATACTCCTCATATAAAAATATTATCCATCTCACAACACATCAAACCTCAAGCATCAATCTCATTATCACCTAAATCTCATATCCTCCGAATACCGTACCGATCAACCGAATAACACCAAAATCAACCCAATCACAGCCAACCAAAACCCCAAGTTCAGCCCCAAATTGACTGCAACTCCAACTAAACCCTTGTTTCACAATACATCCACCACACCACTACCATCCGACCTGACGACCACTCTCATGACCCAAATTCCTCGCTACCCTAATGAATAACACCATCCATACTCACCGATCAACCAAAAACAGAAAAAGACCTCACCTACTCCGGAGATCACTGGCTAGAAGTCACGGCGAAGGGAGAAAAATCAGTGGCTCCGTCGGCGACGGTTCTGTGGCAGAGAAATCGGCGAGCACGGCAGCGGTCCGGCGGCAGAGGGGCCGACGGCCTGGGCACCGAGAAGGCGGCGTTGATGCGAAGAAACCGATGACCGCTTCGGAAAGAAGGGCGCTTGGCCGTCGCCTAGGCAGAGGAATTCGGCCGGACGGCAGGAAGAGAGCTCGCGCGGTGCTCACGCGAGGAGGATGGCACCGTCGTCTAGGGCGGAGGTGGCCGACGAGGCGTCTGGGCGGCGGTTTGGCCATGGGGGAAGAAGGCCTCGCCGGCAGAAGAAGGCGTCGCCGCTAAGGATGACGAGGGTCACGGCGAGGAAGAGGGCGGGCTAGGAGAAATAGAAAAAGTAAAAACTTAGGGTTTCCGATTTAGGTTAATACCCCTTAAATAGACTCCTCTAAAGCCTATTTACTTTATCCCCGTAAAAGTCTCGTACGGAGTCCGTTTAAATCCAGAAAAATTCCTAAAAATTCCTAAAAATCTCGAAAATAATCCCTAGGATTATTTCCCCGAAATTTTGGCCATTTAATTTCGTATTTTAAATTTCAGTATTTTACATTCTCCCCCACTAATAAAAATTTGGTCCCCAAATTTCCTACTAGTATATAAGTACGAGATGTCCCTATAACCATCTCAAGCATCTGGAGACAAGTCACACCTCAAGTGACTAAGTGGGGTTACTGATATCCCTTAAAATCAAACCACCTGCTTATAGCATCTCTTCCAATGTATGAATAATATCTTCATATCGACCACCTATAATAAGTACCTAGTTGTACCAGAGTGGAGCTTGATATCCGTGACCTGTTAAAGACTTTACCATAATCCTAAGGTAAATCCTTAATCGCTATCGCATACGATACTCAAAGATCCTCCATGAACTGGAAATCGCCACAATATAACCTATCCAGCGATCCAACAAACTCCTCGTATGGATCGAATGAAAATGAGCGGACTTAACTAATCATACTAAGTCCTTTCCGAATTCCAAATAATCTCCCAACACTGTCCATCATACTATGCTTTCACGTCCATCTCGGTACAGAACCTTGCTGATTATTATATACCACCTTTACTAGTTGACACCGCACACCGCATCGCATAATCAACTATGTCTGCATGTCGCTCCACCATGGAGAACGCGTTTCAATACTTACTATTTTCCTAATACAATCCGATACATGCATATATAGAACCTATTGCAATCTTCAGCAATACTTATCAAAATATCATGACCAAGCCTCTTGGCTCTCGTAGTAATGTCAAAGGCACTACTTACAGGCAACGACATGTTACCACAACCTAACTCAGATCAAGATGTCGTAGCTATCTAGCCACCTACGACATACAAATTCCACTATCACTAATTCCGAGCAAGAGTACAACTCTATGGTAAATGCTCTCTATCATCACAACCGGAATCTATCTGTTGTTCCCGAATCAATAATAACTCTTCCGAAATTCAAATGCAACTACACAGTAGCTAGCTAAAACCTCATAAGCATATCTGCTCATCTCTACAAAACAACATAACAACTCCTACTAGGTCCACGTCATATATACATATGACAACCCATCTCGTAGTTCCTCATTTGACGTAACCATGGGATACGTCTCAATCAACTAAAACAGAAACGCTCCATTCTCTGAAACATTGCATCCGCATACAATACCCTTCTTTCCACCCGAGAATGATCAAACAACTCTGGTGTAAAAGTCAACTATCGTCTGAGCCCTGAAACTAGTTTCACAAGCTTCAGACTAAATAAATTCCATTACCCGTCAGCGGTGTAGTACCACTAGAGCATCCTATCCATATCTATGGTAATAATAAATCAAATCAATACCAGAAAATCATCATCTACGGTGGCCGAGTGCTCAACTCCAACTGCCACCATCATAATTGATCCAATCGTGTCCAGAATACACGATTTCCCAAATCCCTGGACGACTAAGTCGTCAATAAGTCTAATAAAATAATCCAAAAGCTCATACAATTCATACCAAGTATGAAATTGTCGTCGCTATACAACTGCATTCTCTTTACTCTAGGATGATGATATAACAATCATCACAACAACCATGAAAATTGTATGACACTGTCACTACAATATCAACATACCAATAGCCATAAATCAATCCTAGAGTATACACGATACCAAATAAATTGTCACGCCCCGAAGGAGACCCCACCAGACGAAAATCCGGCAGCATCTCCCCTGTACGGGTGACAATCCAAATTTTTCAAATTACCTCGCAAAACCTGCCAATACATGGCGAACTCCGAAAAATCCAAAAATCCCTAGGAACTCGTAAACCTAGGCGCTCTGATACCAAATAAATTGTCACGCCCCGAGGGAGTCCCCGCCAGACGAAAATCCGGCAGCATCTCCCCTGTACGGGTGACAATACCAATTTTATACAAGGCCTACACGGCCACTATACATCGGTCAACACGACCGGAATCATACCACATCACACGCAGATAATAATAAGGCCTCAGGCCAACAAATCTAGGTAAACAAAAGTCTACTCTAACTAGACTTACCCCTTCTGCCATCTGGGCAGGAATACTCAATCGAAATCCAATCGAAATAAAAATCCGATCAAAGGTCCCTAAGGACATACCAAAACATCCACAGGTACAAATATCCAACTCCAGTCCTAAACATATATTCTAATCCAAATACCCAAAAACCGTAAACACAAATAACAAAATACACTTCCACGACGAGGGTTTGGCGGTGGACTCTCTGGCTCCATCCTGAAATAGATATAAATCAACGAGTTCAAAGAACTCTGCGGGTATAGTAGATATGCAAAATCAGGTATAGCTAACAATAAAAATATCATGCCAGTACAGTCTCACATAAATAGGGTATGCAAGCAAGAAATACAAAATGACTGTACTTACCTGAATCTCCTACCCTGATATAGGAGCATGTGCACGACTAGGAGTAATAAAGTCGACCATATATAAACATGTATCTGTATGCATGACAATCATATGCACATCCAAGGCATCAATAAAAATGCAAACACAATACAAATGCAATCCGTGCAAAGTGCATGCCGTGCGATGACATGGTCACCCTGGCCTTGATCGAGCCTCCCGCAATGGTGAAGCCGAGTGGGTAGGGCTATGACAAGCTGTGCACTCTGCCATCACTTTGCTCTGGTGGCCAAGGTGGGCGGGATCTTTGTCGAGTACACCTATCCTCCTGCCCCAAACATAGTGGGGGAGCTAAGCTCTCATCTCCCGGTGTCATAGACCAGAGGAGGGATCCCTGCCCGCTACCACGCTGCCTCGTCGCTACCATGGCGTTCGGCTGAACTGACAGCAGCGCACACACCCTCCTGATGTACCACTAACCCATGAGTGGCAGTGTGTGCAGGCCATGTAACTGGCTGCGGGCTCAACAATAATGGAACCCCGCCCAGCCAGCATGCAATCATGCGAAAATGGTGCATGATACTAAAGCATGTAAATCCTACTCAAAATACCTATCCAAATGATATGTACAACCAATATATATACATATCCCTAATCCATGTACTATGATCCATATCAAACAGGTAAATATAATCATATCCTAACACATGCATGTATCTAGTAGGCACCAAAAGCATACTAGGCATATAAACATGAAAAGTTATTGTAAACTATCCTAACTAGCATATCAATTTGACTTAATCTAAAAGTTAAGTCAAAATACCCGCTTGATAATATATCCGTAAAAGAACCAGATCGTCACGACCGGAGACCTGCCTCGTGACCAAAACCTGCATAATGCATAACACATAGCTATTATTAAGCACAAAATATCATTCACTGACAAATCGAATACATAATCGATTCCTTCCATAACCAAATTAATCCAAAATAAATCCATCAAATCCAAGCACACGACAACGTGCTAAATACTACTATGTATCTCCAAGTAGACCCTCAACCCGTAGGTCATAAATTGTAATTAACTCCTCAATCCAAAAACATATCCTTGCAATTTATCTCACCATGATCAATACTCCTCATATAAAAATATTATCCATCTCACAACACATCAAACCTCAAGCATCAATCTCATTATCACCTAAATCTCATATCCTCCAGAATCTGCGTGCGATCAGAATAACACCAAAATCAACCCAATCACAGCCAACCAAAACCCCAAGTTCAGCCCCAAATTGACTGCAACTCCAACTAAACCCTTGTTTCACAGCCGACACATCCACCCACAGCCCACTACCATCTGACCCTGCACGACCACTCTCGGTAGGCCCAAATTCCTCGCTACCTAATGAATAACACCATCCATACTCACCGATCAACCAAAAGCGAGAAAAAGACCTCACCTACTCCGGAGATCAGCTAGAAGTCACGGCGAAGGAGAAAAATCGATGCTCCGTCGGCGGCAGTTACATGTGAAGAAATCGGCGAGCAGGCAGCGTGATCCGTGAGGAGGCCGAACTGGCACAGGAAAGCGGCGCCATTGCGAAGAAACCGATGACCGCTCGGAAAGAAGGGCGTCGGTTGTCGCCTAAACGGAAGGTCGGTATGGGCGGCAAGAACTCGTGGCGCGGTCGGTGCTCACAGCGAGGAGGATAACACCGTCGTCTAGAGCGGTGGCCAAGCAGTATGACCCAGGCTGGCGGTTTGGCCCATGAGAGGAAGAAGGCTCGGCTCGAGGCAGAAGAAAGCGTCGCCGTGAAGAATGAGCAGTCGCCGTGAGGAAGAAGGCGTTAGCGTCGGTAGGCGTCGGCGAGCGGCTTCGAGGAGCGCGAAAAGAATAATCGCGGCGCGGCGGGGAAAAAGGGAAATAGAAAAAGTAAAAACTTAGGGTTTCCGATTTAGGTTAATACCCCTTAAATAGACTCCTCTAAAGCCTATTTACTTTATCCCCGTAAAAGTCTCGTACGGAGTCCGTTTAAATCCAGAAAAATTCCTAAAAATTCCTAAAAATCTCGAAAATAATCCCTAGGATTATTTCCCCGAAATTTTGGCCATTTAATTTCGTATTTTAAATTTCAGTATTTTACACGTTGGACTTATCCGACGTGTTTTATGTCATTATTAGACAACGGCTACAGGATCAGTCGACTGATGGTCCCGATCAGTCGATTGATAGGCGAAATCCAGCCCAAGGAGCAGCTTTAAAGGGAGCTCGTGGAGGGAGGATTTACCATCGGTTCTTGAGGAGTTTTGGGGCGATTTGTTGCTGCAAATTAGGGTCTCCAAGTGCAATTCAAGCAACCACAAAGCAAGCATTCAAGTTCACAATTGTAAAGTGTTTCTTTACTTGTATTTGTGTAGTTTACTTGTATTAGCTTGTATTTGTGTTCATTACTATTGTAATACATTGTACGAGGTTTCTCCACCTCCGACTTGTTGTCGAGAAGGAGTTTATTGGATTAGTCGTGTGTGGTCGCATCGCTAGAGCTCGTTTGAGCTCGATCCGTGGAGTATGAATCATTCAGTTCCGAACCACGTTATATCCTTGTGTTGTGGATTGTGCTTGTGTATTTCTACTGTATATTTCATATTTCCACTGCGTATTAACATCTTGTAGCAAGCACGATCGAGATTCCTCCATAGGCGATGAACGACGCTATTCACCCCCCCCTCTAGCGGTCACAACGGTCCCTACAAGGCTTGAGAGGGGGGGGGGTGAATAGCATCGTTCATCGTCGATGGAGGAATCTCGATCGTGCTTGCTACAAGATGTTAATACACAGCGGAAATACGAAATATACAATAGAAATACACAAGCATAATCCACAACACAAGGATATAACGTGGTTCGGAACTGAATGGTTCCTACTCCACGGATCGAGCTCAAACGAGCTCTAGCAATGCGACCACACACCACTAATCCAATAAACTCCTTCCCGACAATAAGTCGGAGGTGGAGAAATCTTGTACAATGTATTACAACAGTAATGAACACAAATACAAGTTAATACAAGTAAACTACACAAATACAAGTAAAGAAACACTTTACAATTGTGAACTTGGATGCTTGCTTTGTGGTTGCTTGAATTGCACTTGGAGACTCTGATTTGCAGCAACAAATCGCCCCAAAACTCTTCAAGAACCGATGGTAAATCCTCCCTCCACAAGCTCCCTTTAAAGCTGCTCCTTGGGCTGGAGATCACCTATCAGTCGACTGATCCTATAGCCGTTGTCTCATAACAGCATAAAACACGTCGGATAAGTCCAACGGATACACCATCAGTCGACTGATGGCTCAATCAGTCGAGTGGTCGGGCCAATCACTCAATTGGAAAGTCTTCTGTGCTCGATATCCCAAGCATCAGTCGACTGATTACCATATTAGTCGACTGATCTGGCCAGCAGTCGACTGCCCAACTCTAGCAGTCAATGTTAGGGCAATCTCTTGCCGTGATATGGTTTTGATGGTGTGGCAAAGGGTTTAAGTTAGTTTGATATGTTGATGTGATATGTGCGTTGAAGTCGTGCAGGACTTAGTAATTCGCACATGGAGCCGTGGCGAGTTTCACATCTCATGACTCGTGCCTTGAGTCGGTGAAGGATAGCTTTGCGGAAGCCGTGCGCTTGGAGCATCCGAGGGACCGCCGGACGAGAAGCTTGGAGTGAAGCCGGAGGAAGTAGACTTCGAGGCAAGAGACACGAAGGAGCATTGCAGAGCCGTGCGCCTGATGCTGCCGAGGGACGTGGCCGAGAACGAAGAGAACTTCGAAGGCGAGGGACTCCGAGAAATGAGAGTGGCGATTGTAACTGTGAAGGGTAGCTCTTAGGTGAAACTTGGCCATTTGGCCAAGTGTCGGATGGGTTTTCGACACCGGCCGATCGCCATGTCATGGCGGGCCGATCGCTTCCGAAGTCGAGTGAGTTCGACCGTATACGATCGATCGATTGTAGGCGGATCGCCATACGAGCGCCGATCGCTAAGACCATCACGATCGGCAAGGCGATCCAGCGATAGATAAGGGTTCGCCAAGAACCGTTCGTAGCCGATCGGGCGCCGACTACGGAGGCGATCGGCCCGAGGTCCATCACCGATCGCCAAGAGTTCCGCTGACTACAACGGCCGGGATCCGACGTGTTCGGAGGCCGCTAGCACGATCGCCAAGCGGCGTGATCGATGGCGGCAAACGGGCAGAAGTTAGCCTCTCTATAAAAAGAGAGGGTGTGAGCCTTTGAGAGGCTAATGCTCATACTCCAAACAATCTTCCTAGTGCCCCACAAGCTCTAAACTCTTCTTACTTGTCTTTACTTCAATCCTATTGTAAGAAGAGTGATCTTGGTTGTAAAGGTTACCTCCACCTAGCTTTGTGCAAAGGAGAGACCGATAGTGATTGGTTTTTGGCGGAGTGATTCACCGTGGACGAATCGGACCGTGGATTAGCGGCGTAGCCGTGAACCACGTTATATCTCGGTGTTTGTATTGCTTGTTTATATTTTGCTTGTCTTTACTTATAGTTGTATATTCCGCTTGCGCTAACGTTTTGTAGACGAGCAATTTACGACGTCCAACGTACGAGGGCTATTCACCCCCCTCTAGCCGGCCATATCGATCCCCTACAAGTGGTATCAGAGCCGAGGTTGCTTGTCACCGGACTAACCGCCGCAACAAGCCCTACATCAAAAATGGCCGGCTCCAACATCCATCCTCCGAAGTTTGAAGGAGAATTCGCTTGGTGGAAGAAGCGAATGGAGGTATTTTCAAAACGGATTTTGATATAATGATTACAATGGAATCCGGTTTCGTTTTGCCTAGGGATGAAGAAGGGAAGCCAATAGAGAAATCTAGGTGGACCAAGAGGCAAAGAGAGGAGCACCTTGCAAACTCCAAAGCCAAGCACCATCTCTACAATGTGCTCCCTCAACAAGAGATCAACCGAATAGGAGAATGCCTAAGCGCCAAGGAGATGTGGGAGAAGCTAATTGAGCTTCATGAAGGCACATCCGAGGCAAAGCTAGCAAGGAGAGATCTCCTCCGCTCCCAACTATCCAACATCAAATTAGAAAAGGGAGAAAAGGTAATTTCTTTGCATTCTAGATTCAAAGAAATTTTAAATGGACTAACAAGTGTAGGTGAGAAGCTATCAAACCGGGATATGGTAATGAAGGCCATAGATGCCTTTCCCCGGTCCTCAAAGTGGAGCTCCATGGTGGACTCATTCTATATCTCAAAGAATTTAGAAGTGAGCACCTTGGAGGAGTTCTTCTCAACAATGGAACTCCACGAAACTAGGCTTGAGGGAATACAAGAGGAGCCTAAAATTCAACCCTCAAGAGGAGTAGCACTATTGGCAAGTAAGGGGAAGAAGAAGATGGAAATCACCTCTTCCTCTGATGACGAAGCATCTTCCTCCTCCTCCATGGATAGCACCGAAGAAGCCTACATGGTAAGGAGGGTAAGACGTGCATTTAAGAATTTTAGATTTGATAAATCTAATGATAGGAATAGAAGACCAAGGGGGAAGGTCATATGCTATAATTGCCAAGGAGAGGGACACATAAGGGACAATTGTCCTCTCCTAAACAAGAGCAAGGAAGAAAGGAAAAAGAAAGAAGAAAGGAAGAAGAAGAAGGGGAGCAAGAGAAAGGAAGAAGAAAAGAAGGCAAAAGAAAAGGGGAAGGCCAAAGCATTCAAGGCCAAGACATGGGATGATCCTTCCTCATCCTCCTCCTCATCATCGGATGAGGAGAATGCCTTTGTCACCAATTTGGCCTTGATGGCCTTTGATGACTTGGATTGCTCTTCATCCGAAAATGAAAGATCAAGCTCAAGTGGGGAAAGCTCAAGTGAAGGGGGAGCCTCCACATCCTCATCATCCGAAGAAGAAGAGGACATGGAAACTATGGTAACCAATCTCTCACCTAGTAAAATAGTTTCTATGATTTCTAGTTTAACTAAGGATTTATTTAGGGCAAAGAAGAAAAACAAAAGCATGCTAGATCAAATTAAGGACCTAGAACAAAAATTAGAAAAGGCATGCTTAAATGAAAATGATAATATTTCTTCTAGCTTAAATGATGATGCATGCTCACATGATTATATGCTTTTAAATGTTAATGATGCATGCATAGAGGAAAATAGGGCATTAAGGGAAAAGGTAGATTACTTAACCAAAGCCCTAGAGAAATTCACTATTGGCTCCAACACATTGAACATGATCTTAGGGAGCCAAAGAGCTAGCTTCAACAAAAAGGGCCTAGGCTACAAGGAAAAGAAAAATGAAAAAGCCTACAAATGTCTTATAGCTAGGGGACAAGATAAAAAGAAAGCAATAGCTAGAAAATGGATCCCCAAGGAATATTTAGTGAACCCAATAGGAAAGAATCTATTTTGGGTTCCAAAATCCATCCTTAAGGGTTAGAATAACCCTAGGGTAGTCAACCATATGAACTTGACCTATATCATAATTTGGTTGACTTAGGATGACGGGACAACATTTTTTAGATAGTGTTGGGTGATGATAACGTACCCATAAATAGGTAATAATGCTTAAATCATAATGATTGATGTAATTGCTATGTATGTTTTAAATCATGATTTATGATTTTGAAATTTGGCACGTTATCACTAGAAATAGGTTTAAATCATGCTTTAGGTGATAATTTGTTTATTATCATCGTATAATACCTAATGCATGACTATTATTTGATGGATACATGAGTTTCATGATCATAATGTAGAATTGATTGGTATATGTCATTATGATCATGTAGAATGTTAGGTTGATACTTAACCATGATAGAATTGCATGAATATATGGGTTAAGTATATACAAATACCCCCTAGGATACATCTCACACACACTATAGGCTAACTTGATTGTAAACTTAGCATGGGTGAGATATTAGGATGATACAAATGTCCACTAATGCCTATGGCATTTAGATGGTCATTTAAAGTATCAAAATAGCAATAATAGACCAATCATGGGGAAGGCTTATGTTTAATTCATAGACATATTGCCCAAAGATCATGGTTGGATATTTCATATGTTTTCAAAACAATTTCTTACCTTAAAATACATATATTCATGTTTTGAAACAATTGGATGCAAAACTAGGTAGCTAACTTGATACTAGAATGATCAAAAACCTAGTGGTTTTTAGAAGTTTTGGATTTTTGGCAAAAACAAGAAAATATAATGAGTTTTCATGAAAAACTATTTTTCATTGATAGATATACTTAATAGAAATATGTTCCCCAAATTTCATGATTTTTCAAATTTTTTGGAATTTATAATGCATTTCGAAATTCCCGTAAAATCAAATTTGATTCTTTAGGCTACGATCGCCATATCGATATAAATGATCTATAAATCAAAACATTGAAGGCCGAATTCAGTTTGTAAACTTACAACAAGTTGTAGAAATATACTTGATGCCATCAACAAGTGGTACCCAATTTTAAATCAACTTGTCATATTTTTCCCTCCATTATACTTGATGCCATGAGCTTATAACTTAGTGTTAATCTTTTTGATGGTGTCAAAGGGGGAGAAATAAGTATGTTTAAGTTAATCACTTTAGGGGGAGAAATATATTATAGGGGGAGAAATATATGATAGGGGGAGAAAATTTGCATGGAGAGTTTCATGGATTAAGGGGGAGTTGCATGTTGCTATATCATGTTTATCTTTACATGCTTTCTTACCTTAGAATTTATATCAAATGTTTTTACCTAACTTAAACGGATTGCCACACATCAAAAAGGGGGAGATTGTTAGGGCAATCTCTTGCCGTGATATGGTTTTGATGGTGTGGCAAAGGGTTTAAGTTAGTTTGATATGTTGATGTGATATGTGCGTTGAAGTCGTGCAGGACTTAGTAATTCGCACATGGAGCCGTGGCGAGTTTCACATCTCATGACTCGTGCCTTGAGTCGGTGAAGGATAGCTTTGCGAAAGCCGTGCGCTTGGAGCATCCGAGGGACCGCCGGACGAGAAGCTTGGAGTGAAGCCGGAGGAAGTAGACTTCGAGGCAAGAGACGCGAAGGAGCATTGCAGAGCCGTGCGCCTGATGCTGCCGAGGGACGTGGCCGAGAACGAAGAGAACTTCGAAGGCGAGGGACTCCGAGAAATGAGAGTGAGCGATTGTAACCCGGGGAAGGGTAGCTCTTAGGTGAAACTTGGCCATTTGGCCAAGTGTCGGATGGGTTTTCCCGACACCAGTCGACTGCCATGTCATGGCAGTCGACTGCTCTGAGTCGAGTGAGTTCGACTGGTATACGATTAATCGGATTGTGGCGGGCGATCGCCATACGTGGGCGGCGATCGCAAGACCATCATCGATCGATGAAGGCGCAATGATCGATAGATAAGGGTTCGCCATTGCCGTTCGTAGCCGATCAGGCCGATCGACTACGGAGCAGCATCGATGAGGGTCCATCGATCGCCAAGAGTTCCGTTTGACTACAACGGTCGGGATCCGACGTGTTCGGAGGCCGTTGTAGTGACGGCAGTCGACTGCCAAGGGCGGCAGTCGACTGATGGCGGCAAACGGGAAGAAGTTAGCCCTCTCTATAAAAAGAGAGGGTGTGAGCCTTTGAGAGGCTAATGCTCATACTCCAAACAATCTTCCTAGTGCCCCACAAGCTCTAAACTCTTCTTACTTGTCTTTACTTCAATCCTATTGTAAGAAGAGTGATCTTGGTTGTAAAGGTTACCTCCACCTAGCTTTGTGCAAAGGAGAGACCGATAGTGATTGGTTTTGGCGGAGTGATTCACCGTGGACGAATCGGACCGTGGATTAGCGGCGTAGCCGTGAACCACGTTATATCTCGGTGTTTGTATTGCTTGTTTATATTTTGCTTGTCTTTACTTATAGTTGTATATTCCGCTTGCGCTAACGTTTTGTAGACGAGCAATTTACGACGTCCAACGTACGAGGGCTATTCACCCCCCTCTAGCCGGCCATATCGATCCCCTACAGTCAACTGCCAGGGCACTTTCCGCAGTCAAACCCTAGTTGACTCACACCAGTCAACTGACCCATGGTCCCAGTCGACTGATACACCTCAAATATGAGATTTTAACCCAAGTATGGTGCCTCCATACTTGCTAGATCACCCGTAGCCTAGACCTAAGCCTTCTAGCCACCTCCGTCAACCTCGCACCTATCGGATCCCTCCAAGTCATCCATGACTTGTTCATTCATACGCTAGCCTTCAGATGCTTCCATCGTCTATTGTCATGCTAATGGTGTCTACACCGCCAAGGCACATTGGACTTATGTTGCCAAGACTCCCGCTTGGACTTTACACCGCCAACCATTATACTTATGCCGACAAGACTCCCGCTTGGACTTTACACCTCCAATATCAAATCCCTTGGACTTTCCAAATGCCAAGACTCAAGCTTGGACTTTCCCTTGCCAACCCATGTTGGACTTTCCATGCCAAGACCAATGCTTGGACTTTCCTTCGCCAAGACCCATGCTTGGACTTTACATGCCAAGTACTCTAGACTTGGACTTTCCCAATGCCAAGTGTCCCACTTGGACTTTCCATTCCAAGTACCCATGACTTGGACTTTACCATGACAATCACATTGTCATACATTTTGTCGAACATCAAAACATTACTCGAGTCAATCTCGAGTCCTATCAATCGTGACCTGGGTCGATTGCACCAACAGTATCAGTCGAGGTTGCACCTCGACTAGAAGCTCAATCGAGCTCCCAGTCGAGAACACCTTGAACCTGTTCGGTTGAACTAGAGCCCAATCGAGGCACCGGCTTGACTGTTCTTTGATAAGTGAAACTGTACAGTTTTTAGACCCAACTTCAGAAACCCACAGTAAATTCCAAAAAATGCAATAAATCTTGAAATTTTGCGTGTAGAATTCTAACATCATGCTTCTACAGTGAAAAATGTGTGAAAATTAAAATATTTAGAATTTCTCCTGATTGATACACTTTTCAAAAACTCTGAAAATAAGTATTTTTTGTGCTTCTTCCTACTTGTATCAACACTTCTAATAGTGATTCCTATCCCTAGATAGAGTTCACCATAGTGAAAAGAATATGTTCCAAAACATTCTAAGAAATTATCCTTAGGGTGGCAATGGTTTTAAAAGATCCAACCAATTTTACTTGGTTGGAATGTCCAATCATGATCTTAGGACCAAGTGCACATGAGTTATGCACTGGTCTTCCCCATAATTGAACAAATTAATGATCGTTATCTCGATAACCTCTTTACCCAAAGATCACAATGAGCACATCAAGTAAGTTGGTTATACCTAAACATCTCACCCCACCAACTAGCAATACAAAAATAGTTTTTGCTAAACCTACAGTTTGTGTGAGATGCTTCCCAAGTTATCTTGATTTTCCCAATCTCTTGTTGTTATGGTGAGTTAGTCCTAATGATCATGGAAAGGTTTAATCCTCACTCAGTGACACACATGCCTAATTCCCTTCTCAAATGACTAAATTCCTTTTCAGGGAGTGGTTTAGTGAAGATATCAGCTAGGTTAGACTTCGACTCAACATAATTGAGTACAACATCTCCCTTAGCCACATGATCTCTAATGAAGTGATGTCTCACTTCAATGTGTTTCATTCTAGAATGGTGGACAGGATTCTTTATCAAATTAATTGTGCTCATGTTGTCACACAACATTTTTACATTCTTGAATGACAACCCATGGTCCTCCAATGTATGATTCATCCACAACAACTGTGACACACTCTCCCCCATGGCTATGTACTCAACCTCGGTGGTGGAGAAAGCAACACAATGTTGCTTCCGACTCGACCAACTCACTAGCGAAGAACCTAAGAATTGATATCCCTCACTCGTACTCTTCCTATCTAACTTACACCCAGCATAGTCAGAGTCAGTGTAGCTGACCAAATCAAATGATTCAGTGTGAGGGTACCATAAGCCAACCCTAATAGTGACTTTAAGATATCTCATTATTCTTTTCACAACACTTAGATGAGACTCCTTGGCACATGCCTGATACCTGGCACACACACCCACAATATATAAAATATCATGTCGACTCGCTGTGAGATAAAGTAGACTACCTATCACATTTCAATAATATTTCAGATCCACAGATTTTCCTCCTTCATCACTTCCTAGATTTGTGTTTTGTGCCATGTGTTGGGGAAATGATCGTCACTAGAGGGGGGTGAATAGAATTTTCGACGTTGATGGATATCGTTCACGTTCTTGCTACAATTTGATTAATATGCAACGGAAATAATAGAAAAACATAAACAAAGACACAAGCATACAATTACACAATTGATATAACATGGTTCAGAACCTCAAGGGTTGGGCTCGAACGAGCCCTAGCGATGCAATTATCACCACTAATCAATAATACTCCTTCTCGATAATAAGTCGGAGGCAGAGAAACTTCGTACACGTGTTTACAATAATAAATGAAAGTACAACAAGCAAATACAGATACAATATATATACAAAAACACATAAAGAAAACTTTACAAATGCACTTTTGGATGCTTGCTTATTTGGTTGCTTGAGTTGCACTTGGAGACCCTGAATTGCACCAGCAAATCACCCCAAATCGCTATAGAAACCGATGGCAAAAACCTCCTCCACGAGCTGCTTTTATAACCTGCATTCGGGCTGGATTTCGCCTAGCAGTCGACTGATCGAGACCATCAGTCGATTGCTCCTATAGTCGTTGTCTCACAATGACCCGAGCCACGTTGGATAAGTTCCAACGGATATACCATCAGTCAACTGATCATGCCCATCAGTTGACAGATCGAGCCATCACTCGACTGTCAAATCCTAACAGTCGACTCTAGAATATTCTGTGGCCACAACATCAACCATCAGTCGACTACCATTATAGCGCCGATCATGCCATCACCGATCGCCTAATTCTCGACAAATGATTGCCGTGCCATTTCCTCGTTAGTTGAACTCCAATGATCGAGAATACTATCAGTCGACTGATAACCTCATTGATGAGGTTTTAACCCCAAGTATGATGCCCTTATACTTGCTAGACCACCCTTAGCCTAGATCTAAGCCTTCTAGCCACCTCCGTCAGTCTCACGCCTATCAGATCCCTCCAAGTCATGCATGACTTGTTCATCCATACGCTTGAAGGTAAGAAACTTTACTTCCCACTTCAACTCGGTTGCTTGTTCATGGCGATCCCGTCTACGTCCCTGGATTAAAAATTTATCCTTGACAAGTAGGGATTACCCAAGCTACTATTTCATCGTCGTGTTATCCGATTAGAGTGGTCACTTGAACAAACTTGTTGTTCAAGCGACCTACCTCTATTCTTCGGATAGTCGCAGAATAGACGATGTACGGATCACCGATTTTTGTATTCGTATTCGGGGTCCAAGTAAATTAGCCACATAATAAAACATACAACATGCATATATTTGAAAAATAGTTATAGACATAATACAAAAGAATATAAACAAGCGTTATACCTCTCGATCTTCTATTGTATGTCCTTCCTCCTTTTGGACGTCGTGTGGGTGACGATCTTTCAAAAGTCGAAGCCTCCTAGATCACCAATCTTTCTTTCCTTGCTCGCTCCGAACAAGAGGAAGTATAGAACAAAACTCTTCTCTATCTAGGACCAACCAACAAGCTCCCAACTTGAAGCTTGCCGCCGGCCTAAAGAGAGGGGAAGGTGGGTGCCGACCAAGAGCTCCAAGGAATCACCCTCACCCTTGTTTCCACCGGGCCAAGGAGAAGAGAAGGAAGAGCTTTGGATGCCGGCCAAGGAGAGGAGAAGAGAGGATGGGCGCTGACCACCTAAGGAAGAAGAAAACCTTCCAAAATTGTGGCCGCCCAAAGCTCTCCAAACCCTAGCCGCCCAAAACCCTAATCCCCTTCAATTAATCTTGCCGCCCACCCTAATCCCCTTTTTATAGAGTTAGAGTTAAGCCTTGTTTTAATCTCTACCGTCGGTTCTAGGGATTTAATCTCAACCGTCGGATCTAGAGATTTAATCTCAACCATCGGATCTAGAGATTTAATCTCCATCGTCGGATCTAGAGTTTTGTTTTCCATCATTGGATCTAGGCTCCTTGAGGTTTTAATAGGCCACAATAGGGACCATGAGGAGGAGTTGGATCTTGGCCACCCAATGGATCAAGTCAACATAAAGTCCGATCCATTAATGATAATATATTCCACTAGAGGATTATCATTGATCTACCTCACCAACCCCATAATTTAATATGGGATCCTTATATTATTTGTACATTTATCTCTCCGTGTTTAAGATCTCGAATGTCCGTCGATTAATTAATTTACTGACAATTAATTAATCAACATCTAACTCCATGAGTAGTACCACTCAACATTATCATCATGCCGGACCAAGTCCACCTACAGGGTTTACATGATGAACCTTATGAGCTCCTCAAGGGGACATCATCATCCTAATATATAGGACACGGTTTCCTCCTATAATCAACGGCACACCATATAAATAATATCATTTCCCAACTTACCGAGCCTATCGATTTACTCTATGAATCTCGCCCATTGGTAAATCAAAGAAATGAATACTAAGTATATGTGCCCGTTATTATATCGGGATCAAGAGCATGTACAATATAATATCTGAGGTCCGATTCGATTATGTAGTCAGCAATAAATCGAATCACCTTTAAGTCGGTCCTGCTCAATACACACAAAGTGTACTAGTGTAATTCTATAGTCAAGACAAACTAATACCAAATCACACTACAACCATTCCAATGGTTTGTCCATAACCATCTCGGTTGTGAGCCTTTGCTTATACTTTACAAGGAACTGATAACATGATCTCCCGTGTGACACCACACACCATGTTATCTACAATGTAAAGTATTAGACGATATGCATAACCATAAATATGCAAACAATGATCATGTGATTCTTATTTCAAAATAAAGATGTTCATACAAAAGATAGACTTTTCAGTATACATCCCAATAATCTCCCACTTATACTAAAAGACTATGTTGTCATCAAACTGTCATACATCTGATTCCCATTCCCTCCACATGCCTATCAAAAGCTCTCACTGGAAGGGCCTTAGTGAAAGGATCTGTCAGGTTATCCTTTGATGCAATCTTGGCCACAACAACTTCTCCTCTCTTTACGATTTCTCATATCAGGTGGCACTTGCGCTCTATGTGTTTTCTTGTCTTATGGGCTCGTGGTTCCTTCGAGTTTGCAACTGCACCACTATTATCACAATAAATTGTGATAGTTTTGGGCAAACCAGGAATCACATCCAAGTCCATCAAGAAGTTCCTGAGCCACACAGCTTCTTTGGCCGCCTCAGAGGCTGCCACATACTCAGCTTCCATGGTAGAGTCCGCCACGCATTTCTACTTGACACTCCTCCATACAATGGCTCCACCTCCCAAAGTAAACACAAAACCTGAGGTAGACTTACTGTTATTCCTGTCTGATTGGAAGTCGGAATCTGTGTAACCGACAGGGAGTAATTGGTCTGCCTGGTAAACTAACATATAATCCCTAGTCCTTCTCAGGTACTTCAATATATGCTTTACCGCAGTCCAATGTCCCTGTCCTGGATTACTCTGATATCTGCTAACCATGCCAACGGCAAAGCAGATATCTGGTCTCGTACACAACATAGCATACATGAGGCTTCCTACTGCCGAAGCATAAGGAACCGCCTTCATCTCCTCTATCTCCTCAGATGCTTTAGGACACATCTTCTTAGATAAAGGAACTTCATGCCTGAAAGGTAGAAAACCCTTCTTGGAGTTCTGCATGCTAAAATGAGCCAAAATGGTGTCTATGTATGAAGCTTGAGATAAGCACAACATCCTTTTCCTGCGATCCCTTATAACCTTGATCCCAAGGATGTGTTCCACTTCTCCCAAGTCCTTCATATCAAACTGTTTGGACAACCATACCCTTAAGTCTGATAACACCTTGACATTGTTGTCAATTAACAAAATGTCATCTACGTATAGTACAAGAAATACCACTACGTTTCCGTCACATCTCTTGTATACACAAGACTCATCCGGACTTTGAATAAATCCATAAGACTAGATTACCTCATCAAAATGGATGTTCCAAGATCTCGAAGCTTGCTTCAATCCATGAATGGACCGATTAAGCTTGGACACAAGATGCTCTTTGCCCTTAGCAATGAATCCCTCTGGTTGCTTCATATAGATATTTTCCTCAAGACTTCCATTAAGGAAAGTTGTCTTGACATCCATCTGTCATACCTCATAATCCATATGAGCAATAATACATAAGAGAATCCAGATAGACTTAAGCATGGCTACCGGCGAAAAGGTCTCCTCATAATCGATGCCCTCTTTCTGAGTATACCCCATTACAACAAGCCTTGCCTTGAAGGTTTCAAACTTCCCGTCTATTCCTCTCTTTCTTTTGTAGATCCACTTGCATCCAATGGTTTTTACATCATCGGATGTTCTACTAGCTCCCAGACTTGATTTGAATCCATAGATTTAATCTCAGTATTCATCGCACTTTGCCAAGATACCGTATCTTTATCTTGGATTGCCTCGTCATATGTCCAGGGATCAGGTTCATGTTCGCCAGAGACCAAATCAGAAGATTCTCCCAAGAACATGAATCTATCAGTTTGTCTAACAACCCTCCCACTATGACGAGGTATCACCTGTGTATCCTTTGTGACATGCGGTGCAGTGACTTGTGGTATATCCTCTTGTACTGGTGGTACTGAAGTAGTGACTTCCCCTTTCAACTCCTCCATAACAATCTTACTCATGGGCTTGTGGTTCATCACATAGTCTTCCTCTAGAAATCTGGCGTTCGTGCTAATGATCACCATCTGATCTCTAGGACTATAAAACAAACCTCCTTTCGTTCCTCTAGGATAGCCAACGAACATGTGTACTTCTATATGAGGTTCCAACTTACCAGCATCTGCCTTCAGCACATGTGCTGGACTCCCCCAAATCCGAATATGTCTTAGACTAGGCTTTTGCCCAGTCCACAATTCTGTGGGAGTAGAAGGCACTGATTTAGATGGTACCAAGTTCAGAATATACATTGTCGTATCTAGAGCATATCCCCAGAACAAATCTGGCAACTCAGAATAACTCATCATTGATCTAACCATCTCCATAAGAGTCTTATTCCTTCGCTCTACTACACCATTCTGCTGGGGTGTGCCAGGTGCAGACAATTGGGATTGAATCCCAACCTCTGATAAGTAATTCCTAAACTCTCCCAAGAGGTACTCACCACCACGATTAGATCGTAGTGTCTTGATACTTTTACCTTGACGTTTCTCCACATCAGCCTTGAGTTCTTTGAACTTGTCAAAGCATTCAGACTTGCAGCGCATTAAGTAAATGTATCCATATCTTGAATAATCGTCTATGAAAGAGACGAAATACTCAAAACCACCTCTATCCTGGATAGACATAGGACCACACAAATCAGAATGAACCAATTCCAACACATCTTTGGCTCTATACCCCTTGGCCTTAAAAGACCTCTTGGTCATTTTACCCTCCAAGCAAGATTCGCAGGTTGGGAAATCTTCCACCACTAGTGAACTCAGAGGTCCATCAGCTATCAACCTTTGAATTCTGCTTAGGTTAATATGACCTAGTCTTAGATGCCAAAGATATGTTTGGTTCATCTTTGAAGGTTCTTTTCTCTTATTGGAATTAGAAGATGAGTTATTAACTTCTATTTGCATCGTGGGAGCTTTTGGTTCAAGTGTATATAAATTTCCTATCAATGCACCAGAATAGATAATCTCCCTATTTCTTTTTATAACAACTCTGTCATTAAAAGAAATAGAATATCCATCCATAAATAATTTAGAAACTGAAATCAAATTCTTTATAAATAAAGGTACATAAAGGCAATTTTTAAGAACCAAAACTTTATTTTTCTCAAAAGACAAATAAACATCTCTCACTGCAATAGTCGTCACATTTGTGGCATCGCCCAAATATATGGTAATCTCCCCCTCAGTTAGTCGTCGGGTTTCCTGGAAACCCTGCAAAGAATTGCAGACATGATCAGTGGCTCCCGTATCTACACACCAGGTGCCAGTAGATAACACCGCTAAACATATTTCAACAACTAGACCAAAAGATATACCTTTGTTCTGCTTCGGGTTGGGGTAGTCCTTCTTCCAGTGTCCAGTCTGCTTGCAAGTGAAGCACTTGCCTTTCGGCTTCTTCACTCCTCCCTGAGTTCCTCCTGCCGCCTTTGCCTCAGTTTGTTTCTTCTTTTTCTTGCCTTTCAGCTTAGAAGTAAAAACCTTTTGGGCTACCATGGCCTGCGCCTGAGCACTCTGATGAAATAGCCCCTCTTCCGCCTGGAGTTCTTTCAAAAGCTCCGCCAACGAATACAACCTCTTGTTCATGTTGTAGTTCAGGCAAAACTGCTCAAAACTCTTAGGTAGAGACTGGAGAATGATATCGACCTGGGTTTCCCCATCGATCTCAGCTCCGAGGACTTCTAGCTCATTCAAATGAGCCATCATCTTGAGAACATGATCCCTCACAGGTGTTCCCTCGATCATGGTGGTCTTTATCAAGTTCCTCATGGCTTCCTGCCTAGAACATTCTCAGGTCTGCTCAGCAATACGTAAACTGAACGAAGTACAACACATAAGTAGTGGGCATGGCTTGATGTTGATGTTGCAGTACATTTAACATAGATGTCAAAATGTAATATCGCGTCATCTCATCGGCCTTGATCCACTTCTTATAACTCTCCTTCTCCTTTTCCCCAGAATCATCCGCAGGCTTAGGAGGGTACTCTTCGAGGAGTACATATTTGTATTCCTCAGCAGTCAAGACAATGTCAAGATTCCTCTTCCAATCAATATAATTGGGTCCAGTAAATTTATTTTCTTTCAGTATCACAGCAAGTGGGTTGAAAGTTATTTTGAAAAACCTAAGAATCACATAGATCAAAACATTAGATTTCAAAAAATTATTGATTCCTCAAACAATAAAATTTTAAAATCAATTAATACCTCAAAATACCGAGAATATCGTATGCCACGATAGTGTGGACGTATACGAATTCTACATTTGTAAGAGGAGGTTTTACCCATTAATTTTACTATCTTGTCAACCTAACTTTTTGACAAATAAAATTAATAGCTGGTTCCTCTTCGGCCCTACAAATAAGAGCAGTGACTCCGATGGGGAGGATACTCCTATTTGCATCTAAGTGTTCACCATTACTCGGTACCAAGGTAATTATCTCGGGTTATGTGCCTTCCGATGGGGAAGTACACACGCTCCTTAATAATTTCCTATAATCATATTCGACCTTGTGATCCGCAAATAAACTCATCCGATGTGGAGGAAGGCACTCAGAGCCGACGCGCAAGTTTGTTTGCATCACATATCAAATCATAATGGAGGTCGTGGGAATTTATAAAAATATCACTCTCCCACTTAGTAATTTAAAATTGAGAAATTTTCTAGCCTACGACATGCATATCAAATAATAAGCAATAAATATGAAAAAGAAATATTTTCCAACTATTATGGCTTTTGTCTCCAATATGCCTCCCGTCGTATCGTCATCTCGTCCGCTCCTCCCTATGCCATGTACAAGCCATCCGGAGATCCGAGCCAAGAAAAACTATTTTAATTTACATCCATCGATCCTATACTCCACGAAGGAGTGTACATGAAATCTAGATTGAAAGTAAACTAAAATAAAAAGAGTGGCTAAACAATGTCGTATCTAATTATAAAAATTAAATACTAGCCTCGTCAACCCCGAGAATTCAACAACAATTACACACATACAATCACATACACACATATGGCCATAATAGTTGGATCCTATGCCTGCAACCAAAAAGTTAACCTACACATATCCTACTATTATCCGGCACATATAATATATGAAAAGTAGATAAAAGTAACCGAATCCTAAACACACAAAACCAAAAACCGTGGCTCTGATACCACTTGAAGGTAGGAAACTTTGCTTTCCACTTCAACTCGGTTGCTTGTTCATGGCGATCCCGTCTACGTCCCCGGATTAAAAATTTATCCTTGACAAGTAGGGATTACCCAAGCTACCATTTCATCGTCGTGTTATCCGATTAGAGTGGTCACTTGAACAAACTTGTTGTTCAAGCGACCTACCTCTATTCTTCGGATAGTCGCGGAATAGACGATGTACAGATCGCCAGTTTTTGTGTTCGTATTCGGGGTCCAAGTAAATTAGCCACATAATAAAACATAAAACATGCATATAATTGAAAAACAATTATAGATATAATACAAAAGAATATAAATAAGCGTTATACCTCTCGATCTTCTATTGTATGTCCTTCCTCCTTTTGGACGTCGTGTGGGTGACGATCTTCCAAAAGTTAAAGCCTCCTAGATCACCAATCTTTCTTTCCTTGCTCGCTCCAAACAAGAGGAAGTATAGAACAAAATTCTTCTCTATCTAGGACCAACCAACAAGCTCCCAACTTGAAGCTTGCCGCCGGCCTAAAGAGAGGGGAAGGTGGGCGCCGACCAAGAGCTCCAAGGAATCACCCTCACCCTTGTTTCCACCGGCTAAGGAGAAGAGAAGGATGAGCTTTGGATGCCGGCCAAGGAGAGGAGAAGAGAGGATGGGCGCCGACCACCTAAGGAAGAAGAAAACCTTCCAAAATTGTGGCCACCCAAAGCTCTCCAAACCCTAGCCACCCAAAACCCTAATCCCCTTCAATTAATCTTGCCGCCCACCCTAATCCCCTTTTTATAGAGTTAGGCTTAAGCCTTGTTTTAATCTCTACCGTCGGTTCTAGGGATTTAATCTCAACCGTCGTATCTAGAGATTTAATCTCCGCCGTCGAATCTAGAGTTTTGTTTTCCATCATTGGATCTAGGCTCCTTGAGGTTTTAATAGGCTACAATAGGGACCATGAGGAGGAGTTGGATCTTGGCCACCCAATGGATCAAGCCCACATAAAGTCCGATCCATTAATGATAATCCATTTCACTAGAGGATTATCATTGATCTACCTCACCAACCCCCATAAGTTAATATGGGCTCCTTATATTATTTGTACATTTATCTCCCCGTATTTAAGATCTCGAATGTCCGTCGATTAATTAATTTACTGACAATTAATTAATCAACATCTAACTCCATGAGTAGTACCACTTAACCTTATCATCATGTCGGATCAAGTACACCTGCAGGGTTTACATGATGAACCTTATGAGCTCCTCAAGGGGACATCATCATCCTAATATATAGGGCACGGTTTCCTCCTATAATCAACGGCACATCATATAAATAATATCATTTTTCAACTTACCGAACCTATTGATTTACTCTATAAATCTCGCCCATTGGTAAATCAAAGAAATGAATACTAAGTATATGTGCCCGTTATTATATCGGGATTAAGAGCATGTACAATATAATATCTGAGGTCCGATTCGATTATGTAATCAGCAATAAATCGAATCACCTCTAAGTCGATCCTGCTCAATACACACAAAGTGTACTAGTGTAATTCTATGGACAAGACAAACCAATACCAAATCACACTACAACCATTCCAATGGTTTGTCCATAACCATCTCGGTTGTAAGCCTTTACTTATACTTTACAAGGAATTGATAACATGATCTCCCGTGTGACACCACACACCATGTTATCTGCAATGTAAAGTATTAGATGATATGCATAACCATAAATATGCAAACAATAATCATGTGATCCTTATTTCAAAATAAAGATGTTCATACAAAAGATAGACTTTTCAGTATACATTCCAACAACGCCAGCCTTCAAGTGCTTCCATCGGCTATTGTCATGTTAAGTTGGTATCGCCAAGGCACATTGGACTTACGCTACCAAGACTCCGCTTGGACTTTACGTCGCCAACAATTGAACTTATGCTGCCAAGACTCCACCCTTGGACTTTACGCCGCCAATATCACCCCTTGGACTTTTCTTGCCAACCCATGTTGGACTTTCCAATTGCCAAGACTCAACCTTGGACTTTCCCTTGCCAAGACTCATGCTTGGACTTTCCATGCTAAGTACCCATGACTTGGACTTTCCATGCCAAGTACATAAGACTTGGACTTTCCCATTGCCAAGTGTCCCACTTGGACTTTCCATGCCAAGTACCCATGACTTGGACTTCTCCATCATATAATCAACCTCATGTCAACCATATAGTCAAACAATGGCCAAACCATCGTCAAACATCAAAATGCCCCTCGAGTCAAACTCGAGTCCGATCAATCATGACCCGGATCAATTGTACCAATAATCTCCCTAAAACATTGTCAAACATCAAAATACTACTCGAGTCTGGTCAATCGTGACCTGGGTCGATTGCACCAACAATCTCTCCCTTTTTTATGTTTGACAAAAACCACAAAACCATTGAGTTAGGCTACCTAACTCAAATCTCCTTACCAATTCTCCCAAATTAGTAATCCCATAAATTCTTCCCCTTTTTGACATACATCAAAAAGGTTCTCCCCAAGGAGGTCAATGTCTCATATCCAATGAGATCTTACAATCTCCCCCTTGGTCCAAACACATCTAGGATGTCTTCACTCATCCTAGTGATAAGTCTCATATCACTCAAGAGAGGCTTCCTATAAACTCTTCCAATTTCCAAATTGGGCATCTCACATTCTCCCAAAATTCTCCCCCTCATGAGGAAGAACACATCCATAATCCCATGATGGATACCTCCCCCTAAAGGCTTGCTTCCCCTTGACCATTGCACCAACAATGTCCTTGGAGAGTCCCTAAGCCTATAAGAACACTAAACCATCAAAATTAAGGTAAAAAATTCAACCTTGAACTCTCACACATCTTAAAACTGATACACACCCTAAACAACTCTCCTAATCCATATCTAATGGATTTTCACCCTTTCCAATGTTTTCCAAAGCATATCCTAGGGTTAGGAGTAGTTAGGGTAGCCTAACATAGTTAAAATTAGGCTAAACAAATCTTGTTTACCTGAAATCAACTTTAGCAGTCGACTGACCTATGCATCAGTCAACTGCAATCAAGCAGAAGTTGATTGATATATGCAAAATGTAGAAATAAAAAATCGGAAATGGATTTTCGAAATGCATAAGTAATTATATGTAATTTGAAAAATCACGAAACTTTATATGTATAATACTTATAACAAATACAATGGGTGAAAAATATTTGAAAATTATTTTACCCATAAAATAATGAAATTGACACAAAGTTCAAAACCATTGAAAACTTCAATGTTTTGGCCCTACTTTGTATCAATTTTATCAATGGTGATTGCTATCAAAAGATAGACTTCACCAAAGTTTTCTAAAGTGATTTTAAAATATTTTTGAAAACCTATATTGGATCATGGACTATGGGCTAGATGTACATGACTTGTACATTAGCTTTCCTCATGATTCATATTTGTGATTGAAATAAGTTAAAGTTCATCTAGATGCAACATCTATGCACCTTGAACTTAACTTATTTTCCTAACATCTCACATGTATCTAAGGTGTATAAAACACACATAAGCCAATGTAAATGTGAGATGTGGGATGAGGGTTATTAGGGCTTCATGCATTTTCTAGACAACTCTATTTGATTCCCTTATACAGGGACTTCAAATCATGTCATAGTCCTTAGATCAATTTCAATTAATGCATGAATGATGATGGCATAAATGATAGCATAAATAAGCATGGTCAATGATCATGATGTCATGGCTTATGATTAAATCTAAATATACATGACATAAACCTATTATCATGACATATTAAATGATAAAATATGAAATATGATGTCATGACGTGGCAAGATAGAGTATACAAATCAGCACACACATTAACCAAGCAAAGACACATGATTTTGCACAAACAAAATATTCCATTCAACATAAATTCAGTTCTACAAGCAAAATGGATATCCAAACACTCTCAACTTTACTACGAAAATAAAAATAAAAATACATAATATGCGCCTAACTGTCATCCCTGGAATCATCTCCTGGAGGTGGCGGAGGATGCTAACTGAGTGTCCAACTCCGCATCATCTTGAGCATCTCGAGCTGATGCCGCTCCATCTGACTCAACCGATAGTCAATGAAGGACTGCCCTAAGCTGAGCTCCTCTAATCTCGAGTCAACCTTCTCATGGAAGTCCTCAAATCTGGCCTCTAGGCGTGCAACGCACTCCGAGAGATTTGCTGTTGGTGCATCTAGTATCATAGGATCATCCTCCTCAGCAACTGGCCCCTCATACTCTGCAGTTGGATCTGCAGGCTCCCCAACTGGCTCTCCAGGCTCCCCAGGCTGAGGCCGAGCAACCCACTCCATCTGTCCAAGTCCAGTCCGCATGCCGGCTAATGTGAAGTTCCGCACAGTGATGCAGTCGTATGCATCGAATAAGGGCTTCAGAGATCCCCTGGAAATGTTTATGCCTATAGACTCTAACCATGCAGTGATAATATGTCCAAAAGGCATATGAACTTTCCCTTGTACAGGGGCCACAAAGTGGACTATGCAATGGAATATATTCAATGCAATATTGATGTCCAGAAAGTGGCGCATAACATACATGAGAAAAAGATGGGGAGATCGAATCTCGGCCTGACCCCGAGTCACAATGGAAAGGATACACCCAACAATGACTTTATAAAGTACATTGTCAGGTGCAGATAAATCATTTATTGGGAATAGATTTTGACTTAATGGATGAGGTCTAAGGAAGAAATGCTCATGCATGGACTCAAGTGATATGTGCTCAAAAGGAGCTGGAAGGGGCGCATCAAAGGCAGGATAGAAAACAAAAGAATCATAGGATGACTGACACTCCAGGAACTCCTGCAAGATCACAGGAGTGAACTCCAAATCGCGTTCCTTAAATTGAAGTAAAACTCCTTAAATTTTACTCCAAGTCGGGCCATCGTCAACCTTCCTTAAATTGGAGTAAAACTCCTTAAGGAGATCAATGTTTATGGAATGAGTGCAGAAAACAACTTTCATCAACTGGTAATGCCATATGATTTGAATGACATCACCACAATATGCCCTAAAGAATGGCTCGTCTAAGTACCTAACCGGCATGGGTTGGTATGATAATGAAGAAACTTCATTAGGCTCATTCCTACATTGTTTTCTATATGAATGCAATGAATGCAATGCAATGCCACCCAAAACATGGTTAAATCAAAATATGGTATAAGTAAAAAATAAGGTTTGAGTTTGGCAGATATACTTTGGTGCGATTTGGTTCGAGGCTAGAGAGGGATGATCTGAGCCGCCGAATATCGGAGAAGACACCAAAAGAGCACCGGAAAATGGCTCGCCGGAACCCTAACTTGCGAAGGAGGAGAATGGAAAGCGTGAGAGGTGTTCATTTGCATGATAGGAGGACCAAAATACGACAAAACAAGGTTAGGTTTCAAACCTAAAGCTTTGGAATCGCCTACGTGGGCACAAGAACGATGGTTGAAAGGTTTTGAGAGCGCTCGAAGAAGAAACATCGCGTGAAGAGGCGTGAAGAAGTTGAACCCTAGGGGTTCGGCCTTATAAAATCGCGACTATCAGTCGACTGATGTACCTTATCAGTCGACTGATAGCGGTCCAGTGAGCGGTTCACGATGCCAACAGTCGACTGTTAGGTTCATCAATCGACTGTTGAACCTTCTGTGCCGAGCTACAACCTTGCCATCGCCCAAGCTCCAAGTGCCGGCCAGCCACCACCGCCGGCTAGCAACCCCAGCCGCTGGCCAGCAACCCCACCGTCGGTTTGCCTCCAGCCGCCGGCTCCCCTTGGCTGCCGCCGACCATCTTTGATTGGTCAGCCACCTTCCTCCACCAAGCTGCCCCCTTGGACATCTTGTGTCCTTTGCGACGAGAGCATCGTTTAGCTGGCATATGGAACTTCGATAGTGACCTCCTTATCGAGGATTGGATCCCCAACAATTCTCATTAGTGGAGGAACGAAGTTTCGTCAATCGGTTGACGAAAATCGCTTCCGAGAAGTGAGTTCGTGGAACTCAATTTTCGGATCCGAATTTGATTCGGATTGTGATCATCTCTCGATCACAATGTCTTTGAATCGAGACTAGTATCTCGTGAGAATACGGGCTCGTAGTTTGGTGAAGTTATCCCGATGATACTCAGCGTAGATATGGATAGAGGCGAAACTTACGAGGGTCGCTAAGGTTGATGTCATTTCCGCTTCACGTAATTCGTCAGGTATACCTAGATTAGTTTCTTTATTGCAAAATTTGAAATAACAATTATATCTACACTTGATGTATCCTTGCATGTGTGTGGTGTGTGTGTTGTAATAAGTTAGTTATTACTTGTTTTATTTGCTTCCGTTGTGCATGTTTACAAAACATGTTCGAACGCACACCCACGTCGGTACCGGGGAAACCCAACAGTTATATGTAAAAAAATTTATTGATTGGATTAATGAAGTTGAATGGACTTTTTATTTTAAAGAAGTTTCTGATTCTACCAAAGTAAAATTGATTACCATTAAGCTCAAGGGTTGAGCCTCTGTTTGGTGGAAAAAATGCGACGCTCACACAAGAGACAAGGAAAGACCAAAATTATTAATTAATAAAAGATAAAAAAAAAGAAGATGAAATATCATTTCCTTCCTTTTGGTTATACTCAGTCATTATTTTATCATCTTCATACTTTGAGACCACTCGATCAGTCGACGAGTGTACGAAGAAGTTTTACCAGTTAGTCACTCATAACAATTTATAAGAGACAGAGGAGTAGTTGGTCACTTGATATTTGGGAGGTTTATGATATTATATTCAAGATATTCTTCGTTTGCATTCTCTTTAGACTGTTTCAGAGGCCTATCAATGCACATTGATGATTGAGAAGCAATAGGAACCCAAAAATCCGAGCGATCAGAGCAATCAATCAGTTCACACCTCAAAATCCCATTCTATCCAATGATATCCTAGATTTTTCCTAAATTTTCTCTAAGTGTTTTCAATATGGTGAACCAGGGCATAAGGCCGCTAAGTGCAAAAGATTTGCTAGTTAGAAGGGCAAATATTTGTTTATTGAAGAAGACATGGGTGACCCAGTCTAGGACTAGGATGATGTTGATGAAGTATTATACGGAGATGGTCACGAGATGTTGATTATGTCACGACCCAGAAACATCCATTCCTATATAAGGGATAGCCTCTTTGCTCAGACAATATTCATCTCTGCACCAAAAACCACAAAGAATACACAAGGCTATATGAACATAAATATGCAACACTTTATTAAATGATGTATAATAATGTAACTACATGTTGGTTCCAAAATACTGACTTGACTACATCATGACATAACTAACATACTGACTCATGCAAAATAAAAAAAATGTTAAAAATCTCAAAATGCATAAATAATAGATAATACTAAAAAGAAAATAAACTGAATGGACTCCGTAAAAGATGTCTCTAAGCAATCTCTGAGCTACTCATCATAACACTGACCGAACCTTGACAATCGCCTTAAGTCTGTGAATCTGGAGGTTAAAGGAATGGAAAATGAGCACAATGTGCACAGTGGAGTAAGGAAAGAAGTGCATGAATATATAATTCAAGAGGTCAACATCAAAAGAAAGCATTTATATTTTGAGATTTTATACACCATTGATTATTACTCCATTCTCGTTAATTTAACTCTTATTCACTCTTTAATGAATTTCATCGATTTTCTCAATTTCTCATTTCAACATTAAATACATATTGCTCTTACATAAATATATGACTCAAACATAAGCATTTAATAGATGAATGACCTGCAATCCACTTGATATAAAACATATCTTATATAAATATAAGATAAGAGTGAGCGACCCACAACCTACTCAGTAAAGATGCATCATATATGCATAGGATGAATGACCCGCAATCCATCCAATATGAAGTACATCTTATATATGCATATATACATACATAGATATGAGGTGAACGACCTGCAATCCACCCTTCTAGAATATGCCATACATGTCAAGCGAACGATCTGCAATCCACTTGATATAAAACATATCCTATATAAATATAAGATAAGAGTGAGCGACCTGCAACCCACCTAGTAAAGATGCATCGTATATACATATGATGAACGACCTGCAATCCATCCAATATGAAGTACATCTTATGTATGCACATATACATACATATATATGAGGTGAACGACCTACAATCCACCCGAAATGTCTCACATAAAAATAAGATGAATGACCTGTAATCCATTCCGTGAGGTACCTCACACAAAAATAAGGTGAATGACCCGCAATCCACCCAGTGAGGTAAGTTATTTATTTTTCATGCATGAACCAAAATCTCTATATTTATAGAGCATTACTTAGTTATCTAAATTTTAATAATCTCATCTTCATAAAATCATTTTCGCTATATATTCCCTTCAAATTTCTCATAAAGTTTTGAGTTCTTCTTAAGAGAATTATTCTAAGTTTCTATACTTCACTTTTAAATTTCAAAATTTGACCACTGTATCATGTATAATTTTTTTCTATTGTACAACAATAACCAAGAATATACAAAGGCAAACCAATATAAAATAGCATGATCAAACCACATAGATATAAAAGAGTATGTAAATAAATCTTCATTTAAAGAACAATATAAACCGTAAACAATTTGTAGGGTCCGGTTGGCCGACTAAAGGGGGGTGAATAGCCCTCTTCGTACGATGATGGAATTCGCTTGTCTATAAATATAATTAGCGCAACGGAAACAACACTAAACAAGCAAATAAAACAATACAAAGATAAAAACAATGCTAACACCAATATGTAATGTGGTTCACGACCTCGCTGCTAATCCATGGTCCGATTCATCCCCGGTGAATCACTCCGCAACCAATCCACTATTGGTCTCTCCCTTTAGCCCAAGTAAGGTGGAGGTAAACCTTTACAACAAGAGATCACTCCTTCTTTTACAATAAATATGAAAGAAAACTAGAAGAAGGAGTTTGAGCTTTGCGGGGCACTTAGTAGAATTCTTTGAGCATGAAGATTTTCCATCTAAAAGCCCCCACCCTCTCTTTTTATAGAGAGGAAGCAATTCTTCCCGTTGAGCACTATCAGTCGACTGATGCCTTCATCAGTCGACTGATGTCGACTCCAACGACTCCTGACCAGGCTGGATTCGCGGGATCCACGGTCGATTCTCCAACAGTCATATGATCAGTCGACTGATGATATCATCAGTCGACTGATGTCGACTTCCAGTCGAGTGACCCGCGAGCTCGACTAGCTTCTGTGCCCGTGCACAGTGATATCAGTCGACTGCCTCCCTTCAGCAGTCGACTGATGTCGACTTGACTTCCAGCCAAACACCAGTCGAACTCCGTTCGACTTGGAGCAGTTGACTACCATGACATAGCAGTCGACTGGTGTCGGGTAAAACTCAAACCTTACATCCGTTTGAGCTTCTGGCAGTAGGGTAAACCTCAACCCTTGCGGTCGAGCCTCCGACACTCTGTCATTCGGCCAAGTTCACCTAATGAGCTAGTTACAATTCACTCATTCTCTCACCTCACTTGAAGTCCCTCGCCGAAGCTCTCTTCGTTCGCGGCCACGTCCCTCGGCAACATCAAGTGCACGACTCTGCAATGCTCCTTCGCGTCTCTTGCCCTCGAAGTCTGCTTCCTTGGCTTCTCTTCAAGTCATCTCGTCTGGCGGTCCCTCGGCAGCATCAAGCGCACAACTCTACAATGCTCCTTCTCTGACTCAAGCATGAGGTTGTGAGTGGTGACACTTGCCAAAAGCTTCATGTGCGAATTACTAAGTCCTGCAAGACTCCAACGCACATATCAAATCCAATCATCCTAACTTAAACCCTTTGCCACACACATCAAAACCATATCACGGGTCGATTGCCCTAACAATCTCCCCCTTTTTGATGTGTGACAATTCGTTTAAGTTAGGTAAATGTTTGATAAACATATTAAGGTAAGAAAGAATGTAAATAACATGATTAGCAACTCTCCCCCTTAATACATGAAACTCCCCCTAAATGTAATTCTCCCCTTACTTAAACATATATATTTCTCCCCCTTTGACACCATCAAAAATATTAAACAAATTTTATATAAGCATGACGTCAAGTCTAGAGAGAACAAAAGCCAAAACATGCCTTAAAATCTGATAAAAGAAGTTACTGGGCATGTTATTGTTGGTGCAATCGACCCAGGTCATGATTGACCAGGACTCGAGTTTGACTCGAGTGATGTTTTGATGTTTCGACAAAAACATATGATAATGTGATTGTCATGGGAAAGTCCAATTCATGGGTACTTGGCATGGAAAGTCCAAGTGGGACACTTGGCATTTGGGAAAGTCCAAGCATGGGTCTTGGCAAAGTAAAGTCCAAGTCATGGATACTTGGCATGGAAAGTCCAAGCATGAGTCTTGGCATGGAAAGTCCAACATGGGTTGGCAAGGGAAAGTCCAAGCTTGAGTCTTGGCATGAGAAGTCCAAGGGGTTTGATATTGGCGACGTAAAATCCAAGCGGGAGTCTTGGCAATATAAGTCCAATGATTGGTGGCGTAAAGTCCAAGCGGAGTCTTGGCGGCGTAAGTCCAATGTGCCTTGGCGGTGTAGACACCGTTAGCATGACATAGCCGATGGAAGCACCTGAAGGTTAGCGCAATTGATGAACAAGTCATGGATGACTTGGAGGGATCCAAGTGGCGTGAGGCTGATGGAGGTGGTTAGAAGGCTTAGGTCTAGGTTAAGGGTGGTCTAGCAAGTATGGGGGCACCATACTTGGATTAAAACCTCATGTTTGAGGTGTGCCACCAATCAGCGCCATGCCATGGCGCCGATCGGCATAGTCAACTAGGGTTTGATCATGAATTTTCAGCGCAATCATCATAGATGGGCAATGATCGATGATTACGAGCAATGATCGATCTTATGATCACCGATCGATGCCTCGATTTTGGGGCAAAATAGAGTCTCACTCGACCACCGACAAGCATGAGTGATGCGAACAATGATCGATGCCTGCGATCACCGATCGATGTCCTAGCCGTTGGATTTTTCCAGCATGGATTACACCGTTGTCTCACAAAGAATAGCAGGATCAATCGATCGATGGTCCCGAGCAATGATCGATCGGCGCTTTCAAAGACATAAAAGGAGCTCGTGATGGAGGAAAAGGCATCGATTTTCTTGGACATTTTGAAGCGATTTGCTGCTGCAAATCAGGGCCTTCAAGTGCTAGTCCAAGGCAATCAACAAGCAAGCTTCCAAAGAGTTTTTGTAAAGTGTTCTTTACTTCTCTTATTGTATTTGCTTGTTGTATTTAGATTATTGTTTTAATCATATTGTGCGAGGTTTCTCCACCTCCGGATTGTTCCGAGAAGGAGTTATTACATAGTGGTGTGCTTGTGGCATCACTAGGGTTCGTTTGAGCCCGATCCGTGGAGTAGGAACCGTGCGGTTCCGAACCATGTTATATCTTTGTGTTTGTGTGTGTTTGTCTTAATTCGTTATTATTTTTATTATTATTATTCTTCTATGCATAACGAGTTTTATAGAGATGAACGCGAGAGATTTATAGCTTCCAACGATCACGCAACGCTATTCACCCCCCCCCCCTCCCTCTAGCGGCCTCAAATCCCCTACAATTGGTATCAGAGCCCGGGGCTCTTCTACGGACTAACTGCCGGGAGCTAAGAAAAAGAAGCTAGAGGGTGAAGATGGAAGAACAATTGGGATGGGATATCAACACCCCAATTCCCTATTCTTTCTATGGACGAGAAGGCTTCAATTCTTGGAAGAGAAGGATTGAAGATTTCTTAATGATGAAGGATTTTGAGGAGTGGTCCATATTGATGGAAGGATTTGATTATCCAAAAGGACCAAAGGGTGGCTTCCTCAAGAAGAAGAGATGGAGTGAGGAGCAACTCCAACAATTCGAGAAAAATAAGAAGGTAATCAAATTTATCTTTGATTTGATTCCTAATGATTTCTTGTGTAGCCTAGGTGATTGTATGGATGCTAAGGAGCTTTGGAGGGAATTGGCCAAGCTCCATGAAGATCCATCACCGGCTCAAGAAGAGGAGGCCGAAGATGAATCATCATCCTCACAAGCGAGTGAGGAGTCGGAAGTTGAGATGGAGTCAACTTCTGGATCGGAGAAGGAAGTAGAAGAGGTGGAAGAAGTATCCACTTCTATGATTGAGGGGGAGAGACCATCCACACTGGAGCCAGAACAAAATAAATAAGAAGCCTCAACCTCCGGGAGGGATGAAGAACCCACTCCGATCACCATGGATCTAGGTAACTCAAGCATGTCAATTAATAATAAAATTCATATTATATGCTTTGAGTGTAGGGAGCAAGGACACTACAAGAGTAAGTGTCCTAAAAGTATCAATAAAGCTCCACCGGCGCCAAAGATCAAGGATGTCGGTTCCCCAAATATCAAAAACAAGGAGCAAATCATTTTCTTCAAATGCCGACTACCGGGTCATTACCGGAGTCAATGCCCGAAGGGGGAGAAGAAGGGGCAAAGGGGAGCATCACAAGTAGGGGAAGCCACTAAGGCAAACCCTAAGGTATATTTTAATAATGCTCTTTCTTTAGTTAATAGACAAAAGCATACTAGGAATTTCAATTCACTTGTTATTTACCATGAAAAGCATGCTAGGAGCAATAAATATTTTTTCCTAGGAGCTAAAAATATCCACTTAGATAATAAGGAGAAATTTGGGACTAATGTCCCTAAAAATAATCTATCTAAGGACAAACCTAGGTCAAATATCTCAAGACCAATTCTACCTAGAAAATCTATCAAGAAAATAGGAGAACATCTAGGTCTAAACCCTAAATGGACTAGGCACATGCCTAGGAAGAACCATGCCCATGGTTTAAATCAAAATTCTAAAATTGGGCAATTAGAATTAGAGAACCAAACCTTGAGGACAATGCTTGAAAAACTAGAAAAGACCCTTAGGAATATATAAAATCAATTTCAAGGGTCTAATGATCAAAGTCAAAGGTCTAAAAGTCAAAGTCAACATCTAGGACCCAAAAGACAAAAGTCAACCAAGGGCAAGAAAGGTTTGGGTCACAAACCTAAGCCTAAGGTGGCTTATCATTGTGTTCCATTTGACTATGGAACACAAACTAGGTCTAGGAAGACCAAGGTTACTAGGGAAGTTATCCCTAAGAGTGACCAAGGTAAGTGCCTAGTGGCTAGGGTTTCTAAGAAACCTAGGGTGGCCACTAAGAAGGTTATTAGGGAGGCAATCCCTATGGTTAACCTAGGCAAGACCAAAATGACCAAGGCTAATAAGCCTAGGAGGGTCATTAGGAAGGTATCTAGGGAGGTTATCCCTAAGGAATACCTAATTAACCCTAGGAGCTCAAATCAGTTTTGGGTTCCTAAGAGCGTGATTGATTTACGCTAAGATGGGTTTAGGGTGTGCCAACCTTGATTGGATGAGTAGTTAACTCAACCATGGCAAAGGTGGCATTCTATGTTAATTTTCAAGGTTATGGTTACCTTGGAAATACATTTAAGCTTTGAATCTTAAAGGTTTTTAGGATGTGTCAATATTAATTATGAAGTTTGATAAAATGATCAAATTGGCACATTTTAGGTTTAGAGGTTATAGTGTATCATTTTAGGTTTTTGGCACACTAGGGAGAAAAGTGATAATATGACAAAATATACTTAATTATATCAAATGACAATTAATATTAAAATTTAGGTATCATTATACCTATACCTTTTTATTTGCCATGTCTTTTTTGTCATATAACATGTCATGACATCATATTTATTTCTATCATTTATATGTCATGATCATGTTTAGGATTAAGAATTAAATGTCATGTGTTTTAGATTTCATAATATGCCATGACATCATGATCATTGGCCATGATTTATTTTTGCTATTATTATGTCATGATCATTTCATGCATTCATTTTGACTAAAATTGAATTAAGGACAATGACATGACTTTGAGTCCCATTTATAAGAGAATCAAGTAGGGTTGCCTTAGAAAATGCATGAAACCCTAGTTTAGGGAGAACAAAACTCACATCTCACATCAATTGACATGTATGTGTATTTATACACCTTAGATACATGTGAGATGCTAGGATTTGAGTTAAGTTCAAGGTGCATAGTTTTTGCATCTAGATGAACCAAAACTCATCTTATATGAGTAGTGGATCATTGGGAGAGCATGTGTACAAGTCATGTACATAGAGCCCAAGGAATATGATCCAAAATAAGATTTTGAAAACATTTTAAAATCATTTTAGAAAACCTTGGTGAAGCCTATCTTTTGATAGCAATCACCATTGATGAGATTGATACAAAGTGAGCCAAAACTTAGAAGTTTTCTTCACTTTTAAATTTTGTATCAATTTCAGTATTTTATGGGTAAAATAATTTTCAAATATTTTTCACCCATTGTATTGACTATAAGTAATATACGTATCAAATTTCGTGATTTTTCGATATGCGTAGAATTACTTATGATTTTCAATTGACTAGAAATCAAATTAGTTATCGATCGCCTCGGTGGCGATGATCGATGTGAGTGGCAATGATCGTAATCGCCGAGTCAACTGCTAATGCTGATTTCGGAAAAACAAGATTTGTTTAGCCCGTGTTCAGCTACGATTAAGGTCCCTAATCACTTCTAACCCTAGGATATGCTTTGAGAAGCATTATAAAGAGTGAAAATCCATTGGATATGGATTTGGAGAGGTGTTAGGATATTGTATCAATTTTAGGGTGGGGAGAGTTCATGTTTGAACTTCTAACCTTATCTTTGATGGTTTAGAGTTCCTATTGGCTTAGGGACTTCCCAAGGACATTGTTGGTGCAATGGTCAAGGGGGAGCAAGCCTTTAGGGGGAGTTATCCATCTTGGGATGATGGATGTTTTTCTCTTCTTGAAGGGGGAGAAGTTATTGGGAGAGTATCATCAATTGGGAAAATTGATGGGATTTTGAGAGACCCAATTTGGAAATTGGGAGAGCATATATGAAAAGACTTAACCCAGTATGCATATACTTAATCCCCCAGTCACACATCAATATTACCCATTATACACAAGATCGAAAAGCCCAGCACAAAATTTATTTTATTCCATCCAGTTTAGCAGTCTCAATTACACACTTAACCCTCTCAACCTGAAGAAAAAAAAATAGAACATCAAAATCATCTCCCCTCAAACTGGAAACCCTGTTTCGTAGATGCCCCGGACAATGTGTGTCATGCTCATCATCATCTCCTTAGTTACACCACCTCCGCTTCTTACATCTCAATCTGAGTATCCTGATCCCTACCTGAAATTGTTATGTGACATCATGAGTTCACAGCCCAGTAAGTAGATCAATGATAGGGATATACACAGAGAGGAAAATTCAACAGGGAACATATATCTCTACAACTGTAAATGTAAACTACTGTAGCTCAACATACATTTTCGGTTACACCTTCTGTAAGTCAATTTGAAACATAACCAATACTTTTAACAACATGCCATTATAACAAGTACTGCGAACCCAATCATGCCTTTCTGTTATGCTAACTGTACCTAAACATAAACCCTCGTGGTACCTCACATTATGCATTTAAAATGCTGAGCCAGTCAAATACCTTAATTTCTTGTGCAATCCTGAGGTACCTCTAGAAAGAAACTAAGGGAATCACCATCACCATCAATCAATCATTAATTTGGGTGGGCCTCCCTGAGCTCAACCTGGGAGCCCAACCCCAGCACCACTAATGCTCATGTACATACAGTTAGCTAACTAAGAATTTCTGTCATTTTTCTATCATACTCAGTCACAGAAGGATAACATAGAACATCATGAATGGACGTGTATATATATATATATATATATATATATCTATATATAGCATCTAACCTCATACACAGGTAGATGTTAATATAACTTATTCACATAACATCGAAGCATAAGAAGGATCTGATGAACATTTTAGCTAAAAAAAATAAGAACATTAAACATCATAAGTTAACAAATATATATCTATATATAGCATCTAACCTCATACACAGGTAGATGGTAATTACACACATATACATATAGCATCTAACCTCATACACAGGTAGATGGTAATTACACACATATACATATAACATCTAACCTCATACACAGGTAGATGATATTTATCACATATTACATATCATTTACAGCATTAAGAAAAATCTTATAAAGGATTAACTAAACATGCTGACTAAGAACACATATAGCAAGAATCATCTACAGACATAAAGCTCATATACATACTAACTTTTATATCCATCCTAGCATGCTGATTCATTTCCAACAAACTACTCCTTACCTCTATTAAACATTTATCTGGCTATTAATTGAAGATTTAACCCTCATATACATCGCTCGGCACACCCAATTCATTAGGACCCCAACATGTGTATACTTCGTTATTATCCCCCTACCGGATGAAACCCTCCATACCAATCCACGCTTAAATTCATCGAAAACGATCCTAAAATCCTAAACCGATCCCCTTCCCTTCCAACGACACCAATCTGTTTACCCATTCCCTTTCCCCTGCTCTTCACCTACCGAGAACCCTAATCCACCGGTTCCGATCACCACCATCTAGAATTCACATTATAGCCCAAGGATTTAAATCCCTAGCCACCTCCCGAGATCTCTCTGCTCCTCACCTCCTTCAAGCCGACGGAAAAACAGCTTCACCGGTTTCCATCGCTCCCGTCTAAACTACCAGAAATTCCCCATAAACCCCGCTAGAACATAACTGAAACCAATTTCCCATACCGACAATCCGACGCCCTCGCCCTCACCTCCTTCAAGCCGACGGGATCCAAGCTCCACCGGTTTCTCCAGCTCCGTCCAATCCAAACCTACCGGAATCCCCCCTATGACCCTGCTAGAACACCATCTGGCAACCCATTCCACCGGCACAATGAAATCCCCAAAACCCCAACTCAATCTCGCCGCAACAGTCCCACTGTGAAAATCTGCGGAACTCACCGCCCTTTCCAACCCTAGCCAAAGACTACTCACCGTGAAGAGGAAGGAGGAGGGTTGGTGTAGCTCGATACCAAGGCCGCCTCCCGTGAGGGGATCTGACGATCGCTCTTTTGTCACCGCAAGTGCTCGCAAGTAGAAGGTGGGTCGCGCGAACGAAAAAGAAGGGAAAAAGAAAAAGAAAAGGAAAATAAAAAGGGTTCGGCCCGGTTAAATGGGTTTTAGGGTTTTTTCCCCTTCATGCCCCTCAACGGTGATTATTTAGGGTATAAATAGACCCCGAAATTTATCCTCCTTTTTCGATGACATACGCCCGTGTATTTTTTATCATTTTATTATTGTTATTACTATTATCATTATTATTATTATTTTATTTTTTTCGAGACTTGACAACTCTTTCCCCCTTAAAAAAAATTTCGTCCTCGAAATTTGACTTACCAAATAGTTCAGGGTAACAGTCACGCATATCCCGCTCGGTCTCCCAATTAGCTTCCTCTATCTATTGATTTCCCCATAAAACTTTCACCATTCTGATTTCTTTATTTCTCAGCTTCCGCACTTGACGATCCAATATTTGTTCTGGTATTACCTCGTAGGATAGATCTGGTATCCACTGTATGGCTTCATACCCAATCACATGTGCAGGGTTGGAAAGGTACCTCCTGAGCATGGATACGTGAAACACATTATGAACTCCTGCCAGGTTTGGTGGTAGAGCAACTCGGTATGCTCGTGTTCCAATCCGGTCGAGAATCTCAAAAGGCCCAATATACCTCGGACTGAGTTTTCCCTTCCTTCCGAACCTCGATTCTTCATGGGTGACACTTTGAGAAATACATGGTCTCCCACTGTGAACTCTAGGTCCCTCCTTCGACAATCAGCATAACTCTTTTGGCAACTTTGTGCCGACTGCATTCTGTCCCGGATCTTTGCCACTAGTTCCACACAGGTCACAATCTCGACCTTAATCGCCTTTCTCCTACCTCTTCCCAATGTAGTGGGGTTCTACACCTCCTTCCGTATAGCGCTTCATAGGGAGCCATACCGATGGTGGATTGATAACTATTATTATAGGTGAACTCTACCAAGGGCAGTTTGGACTCCCAACCCCCTTTGAAATCTATAATGCAAGCTCGTAGCATATCTTCCAAAATCTGAATTACTCGCTCAGATTGATCGTCAGTCTGGGGATGGAAAGCAGTGCTGAAAGCAAGTTTTGTACCCAATCCCCGATGCAAACTCTTCCAGAACCCGGATGTAAATTTTGGATCTCTATCTGACACAATCTGATCCGGAATTCCATGTAACCTTACTATTTCCCGTATATACAACTCTGCATATTGTATCATAGTGAAAGTGGTTTTCACTGGCAAGAAGTGTGCTGACTTCGTCAGTCGATCCACAATAACCCACACTGCATTTAATCCCTTAGTCGAGATCGGTAAGCCTACCACAAAATCCATGGCAACATTTTCCCACTTCCGCATGTGCATCTAAGGCGGTTCGAGCAATCCCGCCTTTGGTGCTCGGCTTTCACATTGTGATGTAAGGCACTCATGGACCATCTTGCTTATGTCTCTTCATGCCCGGCCCACCACCAATATAATAGCCGATATCCTTATACATCTTTGTGGCCGCCAGTGGTGGATAGAGTACGGGTAGTGTGAGCTTCCTCATGAGATTCTCCTCGTGATCCACCCTTAGGCACCCAGATGCGGCCCTTGTATCGCACTCATCCCATCAATCACCGAGTAGATGGTGCTACCCTTTGCTTCATCTTTGCGCTTTCCATTCCATTAACTGCTGATCCGAGGCTTGTTCCGCCAATCGATCCCTTAAGTTCGATGTAACCATCGCTGCCGCCAACCTAACTCGCTTCACCGTGCTATCACCTCCACTCTTATCTTGAAATTCGATATCAATCTTTGTTGGGGCGCCGCTGCTCTTGCGACTCAAATGGATCCGCCACCACATTTGCCTTACCCGGTGATAGTTAATATTGCGGTCATAATCTTACCAACTCCAACCATCGCCTATGCCGCATATTTTGTTCCTTTTGAGTAAAGAAATATTTCAAACTTTTATGATCCGTAGATCTCGCAACGTTCTCCGTAAAGGTAGTGTCGCCAGATCTTAAGACGACACAGCCGCTAGTTCCGTGTCATGTGTAGGATAATTCGCTCATGCACCTTCAATCGACGCGTGATGCAGGCAATGACCCTCCCTTCGCATCAATACAGCCTAGACTAGCTTTGGAGGCACTGTACACCACAACCGCCTGTAAGTGTCTGAATCGCAAGCACAGTGCTATCATCGCCCTTTCCTTTAGCTCCATAAAACTCTTCTCGTACTGAGTAGTCCATTCATACCTCACCCCCTTCTTGGTCAACGAAGTCAGGGGTAGCGCAATTCGTGAAAAATTCTGAATGAATCTGCGATAATACCCCGCTAGTCCTGTGAAACTTCAATTTCGTAACATTCCTGAGTAGCCCAACTCGATTGCCTCCACTTTGACCGGATCCACCTTTATTCCCTCTCCGAGACTATATGTCCCAAAAATGCTATTTGTCTCACCAAAATCGCATTTGAACTTAGCGATAACCACTTATCCTTCAGAGTCCAGAGCACCAAAGATCGATGTTGTCGGTGCTCTTCACGACTCTGAGAGTAAATTAGTATATCATCGATGAAGACAATCACAAACTGATCCAGGTATGGCTGGAAAATCCGGTTCATCAAATCCATAAAGGCTGCGGGGGCATTAGTGAGCCCAAACGGCATAACTAGAAACTCATAATGACCATATCGAGTTCTGAATGCAGTTTTATGAACATCTTCTTCTTTCACCCTCAATTGATGGTACCCCGACCTCAAGTTAATTTTTGAGAACACCGTTGCTCCCTGTAGTTGATCGAACAGATCATCGATTCTAGGTAATGGGTACTTGTTCTTGACTATAACCCGGTTCAACTCCTGGTAGTCAATGCACAACCGTATTGAACCGTCCTTCTTATGGACAAACAACACTGGCGCTCCCCAGGGTGACACACTGGGTCGGATGAAACCCTTATCCAGTAGTTCTTGTAGTTGCTCCTTCAGTTCCTTCATTTTGGTGGGTGCCAGGCGGTACGGTGCTTTAGATACAGGGGTGGTTCCCGATGTTAATTATATTCCAAACTCAATCTCCCTGACAGGGGGTAATCCTGCAATATCCTCTGGAAATACATCAGGGAAATCCCGGACTACCTCTACTTCCTCCAGACTTGGTTTAAAAGTCTGAGAACTACCCATTATGTTGACTAGAAATCCGTTACACCCCTTAACATTTTCTGAGCTTTACATGCTGATATAATAGGTAGATGACTCAACGTGGAGGTTGCATTGAAGGTGACAAATCCATCATTTGGTAATTTTAGTTTAACCGTCCTTTGGTTACAGTCAATAATGGCCTCGTACCGGGTCAACCAATCCATACCCAGAATTACATCAAAGTCCACCATCTCTAATACAATAAGTTTGGCGTACACTGTATAGTTATGCATCCTTATCGGACAGTTCCTCACTATTCTATTGTTGGTCAGTTCTTCCCCCGAAGGCAAGGACACGTTATAGCCGGTAGCCATCCAATCACATGAAATACCTAGTTTTGCAATGTAGGCCACCGATATGAAAGAGTGTGTAGCTCCAGAATCAATTAAGGCATGAGCAGGTAGGTTGACAATAGAAATTCTACCTATGATGATGGCTGAATCCGGATCCACCTGCTCCTGTGTCATAGCATACACCCTTCCTCTAGTTGGCTCTTTGAGCTGAGGGCAGTTCATAGCAAAGTGCCCAGACTTCTTGCACTTGTAGCACACATCTGAACCCACCAAACACCGACTGCATGAGTCTTATCGCACTTGGGACACCGAAGTTTTGCTTTGCCCTTGAAGATGTGATGATCGATCGTCGTGGTTCCCGGGTCGCTGCCGTGGTCAAGGCTCGAATCGCGTGGTTGTTTGCCTCAAACCGCCTCGGTGCAAACTTCTTCGACTCAATGCAGAGGTTCCCTTCTCGTAACTAGACCTCTTAGTCAGTACTTTCTTTATCATGTCGCTTCTCGCCCCTTCGCCATCGTGAGCCCGATCCATGCCTCTCTCTCAAGGTGGTAACTCGACTCACCCCGACATCATGGCGAATGGCTGCCCTCAATCCTCGGAAATGTTTCACCTCCTCATCCGATCGCAATCATAGGTACAAAATACCTCCCTTCTCGAATTCCTCGACATACTCACCATCGTCCGCCCCTCTTGGCGGCTCTAGGAATTCTCGCCATTCGGGTTCTCGTGTCGGTGAAGTATTTACCATAAAAATACCTCCTTGAATTCAACCCAAGTAATCAGAGCTAAATCCACCTCAACGCACCTCCCACCATATCCGAGCATCGCTCGCAACATGAATATGGCGCACCTCACCTTGTCGAAGATCCGTAGGTGCATGAAGTCATATATCGCTCCAATGATCGAATCCATCCTTCCGCCACAATCGGTCTCGATTTCCTTAAACTCTGTCGGTCCAAGATCCCTGAACTGCTTATAAACTGGGTTCACACTGGCTGTGGAACCACTGTGGGTGTTTCCATGCTCCCTGGCTCTCAACGGCTGTTGGATTTGTTCTCCCTGAATCCGACTCTGTTCCTGCATAATTACGGCAAGCTCAACGAGAAACTGACTACTCTGCCCCACTTCACCATTGTTTCTTTGGCCTGCCATTCTCCTATAAAACCCGATACCTGCATCGTTATCTCCAATTTGTACATAAACCTATATATGATTACATTAAGACTACTACTTGAAAAGTAAATTTAAAGCTTACAAACGCGGAGATGGATGTATCTGAGTCCTTGATGAGATTGCCACCGCCCTTAGGATCGTTCGCTCTGATACCAACTAAAAAGACTTAACCCAGTATGCATATACTTAATCCCCCAGTCACACATCAATATTACCCATTATACACAAGATCGAAAAGCCCGGCACAAAATTTATTTTATTCCATCCAGTTTAGCAGTCTCAATTACACACTTAACCCTCTCAACCTGAAGAAAAAAAAATAGAACATCAAAATCATCTCCCCTCAAACTGGAAACCCTGTTTCGTAGATGCCCCGGACAATGTGTGCCATGCTCATCATCATCTCCTCAGTTACACCACCTCCACTTCTTGCGTCTCAATCTGAGTATCCTGATCCCTACCTGAAATTGATATGTGACATCATGAGTTCACAACCCAGTAAGTAGATCAATGATAGGGATATACACAGGGAGGAAAATTCAACAGGGAACATATATCTCTACAACTGTAAATGTAAACTACTGTAGCTCAACATACATTTTCGGTTACACCTTCTGTAAGTCAATTTGAAACATAACCAATACTTTTAACAACATGCCATTATAACAAGTACTGCGAACCCAATCATGCCTTTCTGTTATGCTAACTGTACCTAAACATAAACCCTCATGGTACCTCACATTATGCATTTAAAATGCTGAGCCAGTCAAATACTTTAATTTCTTGTGCAATCCTGAGGTACCTCTAGAAAGAAACTAAGGGAATCAGTCATCAGTCATCAATCAATCTGTCAATTTGGGTGGGCCCTCCCCGGAGCTCAACCCGTCCAGGCACCACTAATGCTCATGTACATACAGTTAGCTAATTAAGAATTTCTGTCATTTTTCTATCATACTCAGTCATAGAAGGATAACATAGAACATCATGAATGGACGTATATATATATATATATATATATATATATATATATATATAGCATCTAACCTCATACACAGGTAGATGTTAATATAACTTATTCACATAACATCGAAGCATAAGAAGGATCTGATGAACATTTTAGCTAAAAAAAATAAGAACATTAAACATCATAGGTGAACAAATATATATCTATATATAGCATCTAACCTCATACACAGGTAGATGGTAATTACACACATATACATATAACATCTAACCTCATACACAGGTAGATGATATTTATCACATATTACATATCATTTACAGCATTAAGAAAAATCTTATAAAGGATTAACTAAACATGCTGACTGAGAACACATATAGCAGGAATCATCTACAGACATAAAGCTCATATACATACTAACTTTTATATCCATCCTAGCATGCTGATTCATTTCCAACAAACTACTCCTTACCTCTATTAAACATTTATCTGGCTATTAATTGAAGATTTAACCCTCATATACATCGCTCGGCACACCCAATTCATTAGGACGCCAACATGTGTATACTCCGTTATTATCCCCCTACCGGATGAAACCCTCCATACCAATCCACGCTTAAATTCATCGAAAATGATCCTAAAATCCTAAACCAATCCCCTTCCCTTCCAACGACACCAATCTATTTACCCATTCCCTTTCCCCTGCTCTTCACCTGCCGAGAACCCTAATCCACCGGTTCCGATCACCACCATCTAGAATTCCCATTATAGCCCAAGGATTTAAATCCCTAGCCACCTCCCGAGATATCTCTGCTCCTCACCTCCTTCAAGCCGACGAAAAAACAGCTTCACCGGTTGCCATCGCTCCATCCTGTCTAAACTACCGAAATTCTCCCCCCCCCCCCATAAACCCTGTTAGAACACAATCTGGAAACCAATTTCCCAGACCCGATTAAATCCCGACGTCCCTGCTCCTCACCTCCTTCAAGCCGACGGGATCCAAGCTCCACCGGTTTCTCCAGCTCCGTCCAATCCAAACCTACCGGAATCCCCCCCCCCTATGACCCTGCTAGAACACCATCTGGCAACCCATTCAACCGGCACGATGAAATCCCCAAAACCCCAACTCAATCTCGCCGCAACAGTCCCACTGTGAAAATCTGCAGAACTCACCGCCCTCGCTAACCCTAGCCAAAGACTACTCACCGTGAAGAGGAAGGAGGAGGGTTGGTGTAGCTCCGGCAGCGCAAGGCCTCCCATGAGGGGATTCGATGATCACCTCTTTTTAGGCGCGGCTCGTGGAGCGTATAGGTGGGTCACAAGTGATAAAAAGAAGGGAAAAAGAAAAAGAAAATAAAAAGGGTTCAGCCCGGTTAAATGGGTTTTAGGGTTTTTTCCCCTTCATGCCCTTCAACGGTGATTATTTAGGGTATAAATAGACCCCAAAATTTATCCTCCTTTTCCGATGACATACGCCCGTGTATTTTTTATCATTTTATTATTGTTATTACTATTATCATTATTATTATTATTATTATTATTATTTCGAGACTTGACAATATAGGATTGCCTCTCTTGAGTGATATGGGACTTATCACTAGGAAGATAGTAGACATCCTAGGTATTTTTGGATCAACGGGGAGATTGTAAGATCTCATTGGGACATGAGACATTGACCTCCTTGGAGAGATAACCTTTTTGATGTATGTCAAAAAGGGGGAGAATGTTTAAGGGAAAATATTTGGGATTACCATTTTGGAATAATTGGTAAGAGTTTTTGAGTTAGTGGTCTAACTCAATGGTTTGTTTGGTTTTTGTCAAACATCAAAAAGGGGGAGATTGTTGGTGCAATCGGCCTATGTCACGATTGACCAGGACTCGAGTTTGACTCGAGTGATGTTTTGATGTTTCGACAAAAACATATGACAATGTGATTGTCATGGGAAAGTCCAAGTCATGGGTACTTGGCATGGAAAGTCCAAGTGGGACACTTGGCATTTGGGAAAGTCCAAGCATGGGTCTTGGCAAAGTAAAGTCTAATTCAAGGATACTTGGCATGGAAAGTCCAAGCATGGGTCTTGGCTTTGAAAGTCCAACATGGGATGGCAAGGGAAAGTCCAAGCTTGAGTCTTGGCATGAGAAGTCCAAGGGGTTTGATATTGGCGGCGTAAAGTCCAAGTGGGAGTCTTGGCAGCATAAGTCCAATGATTGGCGACGTAAAGTCCAAGCGGAGTCTTGGCGGCGTAAGTCCAATGTGCCTTGGCGGTGTAGACACCATTAGCATGACATAGCCGATGGAAGCACCTGAAGGCTAGCGCAATGGATGAACAAGTCATGGATGACTTGGAGGGATCCGAGTGGCGTGAGGCTAATGGAGGTGGCTAGAAGGCTTAGGTCTAGGCTAAGGGTGGTCTAGCAAGTATGGGGGCACCATACTTGGGTTAAAACCTCATGTTTGAGGTGTGCCAGTCGACTGGTGTCATGTGGCAGTTGACTGGCGTAGTCAACTAGGGTTTGACTGCGAGGTGTCTAGCGGTCACGCCATAGATGGGCGGATCGATTGAAGCAATGATCGGCCCGATCTTGTGATCGATCGATGCTCAGATTTTGGGGCACAGAATGGAGTCTCACTCGATCGCTGGGACAAGCAGTCGAGTGATGCTTGAACAGTCGATTGATGCTCATGATCAGTCGACTGATGTCCTAGCTGTTGGATTTTTCCAGCGTGGATTACACCGTTGTCTCACAAAGAATAAAGCGGATCACCGACCGATGGTCCCGAGCAAATTTTCCAACACAGTGATGGAGGAAAAGGCATCGGTTTTCTTGGACGTTTTGAAGCGATTTGCTGCTGCAAATCAGGGCCTTCAAGTGCTAGTCCAAGGCAATCAACAAGCAAGCTTCCAAAGAGTTTTTGTAAAGTGTTCTTTACTTCTCTTGTTGTATTTCATATTGTATTTGCTTGTTGTATTTAGATTATTGTTGTAATCATATTGTGTGAGGTTTCTCCACCTCCGGATTGTTCCGAGGAGTAATTACATAGTGGTGTGCTTGTGGCATCGCTAGGGCTCGTTTGAGCCCGATCCGTGGAGCAGGAACCGTGTGGTTCGGAACCACGTTATATCTTTGTGTTCGTGTGTGTTTGTCTTAATTCGTTATTGTTTTTATTATTATTATTCCGCTGCGCATAACGAGTTTTGTAAAAACGAACGCAAGAGATTTCTAGCTTCCAACGATCACGCAACGCTATTCACCCCCCCTCTAGCGGCCTCAAATCCCCTACAGTTATTAGTCGATCAGTCGACTGGTTCAGACTACCAGTCGACTGGCACTCTGATTTCGAATTTTTCTGATTTTTAGGGTGAATTTCAGAAATGCATTAAAAATTCTATAAAATTTGAAAAATCATGAAATTTGGGGAACACATTTCTTTTAAGGTCCTTTATCAATGAAAAATAGTTTTCCATGAAAAATCATTATATTTTCGAAGATTTACCAAAAATCCAAAAGTTTCAAAATCAACTAGGTTTTTGATCAAGTTTGTATCAATCTTAACACCTAGTTTTGCTTTGGATTGTTTCAAAACATGAACACACAGATTTTAAAGTAAGAAATTGTTTTAAAAACATATGAAATATCCAACCATGATCTTTGAGCAATATGTCTATGAATTAAACATAAGTCTTCCCCATGATTGGTCTATTATTGCTATTTTGACACTTTAAATGACCATCTAAATACCATAGGCATTAGTGGACCATTAGTATCATCCTAACATCTCACTCATGCTAAGTTTTCAATCAAGGTAGCCTATGGTGAGTGTGAGATGAACCTAAGGTATTTTTATATACTTAACCATTAATTTCATGCAATTCTAAACATGGTTAATTATCATCCTAACATACCACATGATCATAAAGACATATATGTATGAATTTCACATTATGATCATGAAACAAGTGTATCAATCAATTTGTGATCATGCATTAGGTATAACATCATGATAATAAGGCAAATATCACCTAAAGCATGATTTATCTATTTATGGGTGCATTATCATCACCCAACACTATTTTAAAAATTTAGTCCCGCCATCCTAAGTCAACCAAATAATATGATATAGGTAAAGTCCACATGGTTGACTATCCTAGGGTTTTCCTAACCCTTAAGGATGGATTTAGAGACCCAATACAAATTCTTTCCTATGGGGTTCACTAAAAATTCCTTAGGGATCCATTTTCTAGCTATTGTTTTCTTTTTATCTTGACCCCTAGCAATTAAACATTTATAGGCCTTTTTATTTTTATTTTTCTTATATCCCAGGCCTTTCTTATTAAAGCTAGCCCTTTGGCTCCCTATAATCATATTAAGGGTGTTGGAGCCAATTGTAAATTTTTCTAGGGTCTTGGTCAAATGATCTATCTTTTCCCTTAACATCCTATTTTCCTCAATGCATGCATCATTAACATCAAAAGACATATAGTCATGTGAGCATGCATCATCATTATTAGCATTTAAACATGCTTGTTCTAATTTATTTTCTAAGGCCTTAATTTGATCTAGCATGCTTTTATTCTTTTTCTTAGCCCTAAATAAATCCTTAGTAAGGATAGAAATCATGGAAACTATTTTATTGGGTGAGAGATTCGTTATCATAGTCTCCATGTCTTCTTCTTTAGATGAGGAAGATGATGATGGGTCTCCCCCTTCACTAGAGCTCTCCTCACTTGTGCTTCTTTCTTCTTGCTCGGAGGAGGAGGTGTCTAGGTCATCAAATGGCATTAGTGCCAAATTTGTGACAAAGGCATTTTCTTCCTCCGATGATGATGATGAGGAGGAAGGGTCATCCCAAGTTCTTGCTTTTAGTGCCTTGGCCTTCCCCTTTTCCTTGACCTTCTTCTCTTCTTCCTTTTTCTTGCTCCCCTTCTTCTTCTTTTCTTCTTTCTTCTTCCTCTCTTCTTTACTTTTGTTCAAGAGGGGACAATCATCTCTTATATGTCCCTCTTGTTGACAATTATAGCATATGATTTTCCTCTTGTGCCTTTTCCTATCATAAGATTTGTTAAATTTTAAATTTCTTAAGGCATGTCTTACCTTCCTTACCATATAAGCATCTTCATTGCTATTCATGGAGGATGAGGAAGATGCTTCATCAGAGGAGGAGGAAGTCTTTATCTTCTTCTTCTTCCCCTTGTTGGCTACCAAGGCTACTCCTCTTGATGACTTGATACTTGATTCTTCATTTATTCCTTCAAGCCTTGTTTCATGGAGCTCCATGGTTGAGAAGAACTCCTCCAAGGTGCTCACTTCTAAATTCTTTAACATGTAGAAGGAGTCCACCATTGAGCATATCCCAGTTCGAAAGTCTTTCTCCTATACTTGTTAGCCCAATTAAAATTTCTTTAAACCTAGAGTGTAAGGAGGTTACCTTTTCTCCCTTTTCAAGTTTGATATTTGTTAGTTGGGAGCGGAGGAGATCTCTCCTTGCAAGCTTGGCCTCGGAAGTGCCTTCATGGAGTTCTATGAGTTTCTCCCACATTTCCTTGGCGCTTGCACATTCCCCTATCCGGTTTACTTCTTGTTGGTAGAGTACATTGTAGAGGTGGTGCTTTGCCTTTGAATTCGCCAAGTACTCTTCCCTTTGCCTTTTTGTCCATCTTGTCTTCTCTATTTGCTCCCCATCTTCACCCCTAGGTATTTCGAAACCATTTTCCATTATTAATAGAATTTCGAAATCGGTTTCGAAAAATACCTCCATTCTCTTCTTCCACCAAGAGAATTCTCCTTCAAACTTCGGTGGGTGAATGTTGGAGCCGGTCATCCTTGATTAAGTGCTTGTTGCAGTGGTTAGTCCTCGACAAGCTTCTTGGCTCTGATACCACTTGTAAGGTTGCGGTTGGCCGGCTAGAGGGGGGTGAATAGCCCTCTTCGTACGATGATGGAATTCGCTTGTCTATAAATATAATTAGCGTAACGGAAACAACACTAAACAAGAAAATAAAACAATACAAAGATAAAAACAATGCTAACACCAATATGTAACGTGGTTCACGACCTCGCCGCTAATCCACGGTCCAATTCATCCCCGGTGAATCACTCCGCAACTAATCCATTACTGGTCTCTCCCTTTAGCCCAAGCAAGGTGGAGGTAAACCTTTACAACAAGAGATCACTCCTTCTTTTACAATAAATATGAAAGAAAACTAGAAGAAGGAGTTTGAGCTTTGTGGAGCACTTAGTAGAATGTTTTGAGCATGAAGATTTTCTATCTAAAAGCCCCCACCCTCTCTTTTTATAGAGACGAAGCAATTCTTCCCGTTGAGCACTATTAGTCAACTGATGCCTTCATCAGTCGACTGATGTCGACTCCAATGGCTCCTGACCAGGCCAGATTTGCGGGATCCGCGACCGATTCTCCAATAGTCATATGATCAGTCGACCGATGATATCATCAGTCGACTTATGCCGACTTCCAGTCGAGTGACCCGCGAGCTCGACTAGCTTCTGTGCCCGTGCACAGTGATATCACGATCGCTTCCTTCGAATGATCGATGTCGACTTGACTTCCAAATTAACACCAACTCCGCTCGACTTGAGCAGTCAATGACATGGCAATGACCGTGCCGTAAAACTCAAACCTTACATCCGTTTGAGATTCCGGCGGTCAGGTAAACCTCAACCCTTGCGGTCGAGCCTCCGACACTCAGCCATTCGACCAAGTTCACCTAATGAGCTACTTACAATTCACTCATGCTCTCACCTCACTTGAAGTCCCTCGTCGAAGCTCTCTTCGTTCACGGCCACGTCTCTCGGCAGCATCAAGCGCACGGCTCTGCAATGCTCCTTCGCGTCTCTTGCCCTCGAAGTGTGCTTCCTTGGCTTCGCTTCAAGTCATCTCGTCCGGTGGTCCCTCGGCAGCATCAAGCGCACGACTCTGCAATGCTCCTTCTCCGACTCAAGCACGAGGTTGTGAGTGGTGACACTTGCCAAAAGCTTCATGTGCGAATTACTAAGTCCTGCAAGACTCCAACGAACATATCAAATTCAATCATCCTAACTTAAACCCTTTGCCACACACATCAAAACCATATCACGGGTCGATTGCCCTAACACAATTTATTCCTAATATTATTCTAATCAAAATCTAATTGTATATATTCAATATAATGTACTTTATAATTATTTTCTTATATCATATACTTAAGTAATCTATAAACACATTTATACAATTAAACGAAATTCTTAATCTACTTTTATCTCAAGATTAGGATATCATAAATTATTTTTATTTTCATCACGGTAAAATTAATCATTCACAAGGTCGTTAAAAAGAAACCAAGCAAGAAAAATTCTACCTCAATTAGATTTTTTTTCCCAAGGAGTAACAACGGTGCGCCGATGACAATGTTAGCAGCCGCGGCGAACAATATCGACGGTGGGCAGCAAGGATGATGGTGTTGGCAACGGCGGCGATAGGGATGAGACTAGCAATGACCACGGTGATGAGATTTATATAAAGGTTAATTAGAGATATTTTAGGGTTAAACAGAATCAAAAAAATTGGAAAAGGAAAAAAACAAAAAAAAAAGAGTTCGGCAGTGAAAGAGGCAAAAAAAAAAAGGAATATGTACGTGGGTTTTTTTCTTCTTTTTTTTTTGCACTTTTGCAAAAAGGTCCAACAAGTTTTGAAATTTAGAAATAGGCCCTTTAAGTTTCTTTTTCAATGATATAACATATTATTTGCAAGAGGCTTCTCATTCCCAAGGACGAAGCAAAGGATGTTTGGTTGAGGATGAACATCTTTCACACGACATACACCATTGCAAATAATGTATGCAAGATAATTATCGATAATGACAGTTATAAAAATATTATGTCCAAAGGAACCATGCAAAAATTATAGTTAAAGACATATCATCATCCAAAGCATACAAGTTATCTAAGCTAAACAAGGACAACGAGGTAATAATAGAGCAGAGATGTCTCGTTTATTTTTCTATCGGTAGTAGGTATTATAATAAGGCTTGATACAACATTGTGGGGATGGATGCATGCCACACATTATTGGGATGACCTTGGTAGTACGATCATAGAGCTATCCATGATGAATGAAAGAACATCTATACCTTTCATATCATAGGAAAGAAGATTGTATTAGCGCCTCAATGAAAGGATCTCACTCCTATTTTGGTATATCTTCTAGCTCTACTCTTCTTTATGTATCTAGATTTTTAGATGTGATCGCACAAGAGAAAGTCGTCTATGCTTTACTACATCGCCCGAGTAACATTTTAGACTTAGGTCTAGATTTAACGATAGAGGTACGACAATTACTTGGAGGGTTTATGAAATTGATGCCAAAGGATCTTCCTCCAGGACTACCACCTATGAGAGACATTCAACACCAAATTGATATTATTTTAGAATCGAATCTACCTAATCGACCATCTAATTGTGTTACTCTGACGAAGGGCAAAGAGTTGCAACAACATGTGATGAAGTTAGTGGACCGAGGATACCTCCGTGACAGTATGAAGATGATGATACTAATCTATGACAACACTCCTATTTTGGTATCTTCTAGCTCTACTCTTCTTTATATATCCAGATTTTTAGATGTGGTCGTACAAGAGAAAGCCACCTATACTTTACTACTTCGCTCGAGCAACATTTTAGACTCAAGTTCAGATTTATTGATAGAGGTACGACAATTACTTAGAGGGTTTATGAATTTGATGTCAAAGGATCTTTCTCCAGAACTACCACCTACAAGGGGCATTCATCACCGAATTGATATTATTTTGGAATCGAGTCTACCTAATCAGCCATCTAATTGTGTTACTTCGACAAAGGCCAAAGAGTTGCAACAATAGGTGATGGAGTTGGTGGATTGAGGATTCCTCCACGACAACATGAAGATGATGATACTAATCTAAACTCGAGTACTAGTTCTTTTCAATTCTGAGCATCTGATGCATGAGCATTCAATGACTTCTATCTTTTCTTAACAAATCTTATCCTTTTGCAATAAACTCTATTTTTTTCTCAACAAATTTTTTCCTTTTACAAAAATCTATCTTTTCTCAACAAATCTTGTCCTTTTGCAATAACATATATCTTTTCTCAATAAATTTTATCCTTTTACAATAAACTTTTCTTAATTAGGGTTTTATTTGTTATTTTTTCAGTTGTTTCAAATTTTTTTATTGGTTTCAAAATTTTCTCCTTTCTTAGGCTATTTAAAACGTGGGCTAAAGATTTTGTAAGCAACTTATTTGATTTTAATAAAGTTTCCTTTCACTTAAATCTATAGACTCTTTGTTTGCAACTCTCTTCTGAATTTGAGTTGTATTGATTCGAGTTGTTAACATTGAGTAAAGTCACATAAATTGGAGTAACATGGATAGTGAAATATTTTATTTAATTAATATAATTTATTATGCTAATAATTCATTAATTATTTTTATATTATTCCAATTTATTATATTTTACAAACATATTTACATGTTGGTTAATCATTTTCTATTATCAACATTATTTTACTATAAAAAAGAATTTGAAATCAAATGTATATATCTATATATATACAAAGTGAAAATTTCCAAATAAAATTGTACAATTCGAACTTCACTTTTTTTATACGAGACAATTTATCGTATCCTACGTTCAACTTCAAAAAAGATTACTCAAAACACGTTAACTTCAACATTTACCAAAGGGGCATTTATTCCCCATAATACTCTTCCAGATATTGGTGAATTTTTTTATTCAAATCAATTTACTAAATTGATGATTCTAAATCTTTTGCAGACGTGATGAGCTCAGTCACTTGAACGTGATTTCATAGCCACTTTGCCACAATTTCATCTCGTCTCTTCTCCTCCTGTCTTTTTTTCGAGCAAAAAAACCTCCTCTCTTGTACTCTCCATAGCAAAAATGACTAAATAAATACAATAATTCTAACAAATGAAAACTCTGAAGAATCAGACCGCAAGCATATATACACTGTTTATAGTGTCTATCAATTGCTTGTAGTCTTGGACGATCATTAGCTCCTAAGAAATTTCCCCCCCCCTTTTTTTCTATGGAAAGAAGATAAGAGAAAATTCAATTTGATTAGAAAAATCCGACCAAATAGGTGGGAAAACATTTTATAAATATCAAAGTTAGGGACATCTCTCAAGTATTTTCTAGAGTTTAATATGTGATATGATAAGTTGCCCTCTTTTTTCGCTTGGTCATCAATGTTATATTAGAAACTAACAAATAATAAAAAAGTTTCAAAGAAAGATTTATTATATGCAATCTTATCCTCCTTTGAAAGAGACTATTTCTATAATTCAATCTGTAACATCTAGATTATAACGACAACTTTACTATTGTGTCAAACTCTCCTTCAAAAACCAACAAACAATAGAAGAGAAAAAAAATATACAAATAACACTAGTAAAATTCTACTATTGCCTACCTTAAAAAACCAAGAGCTCAAGTCTAACATAATAATGTGAAAGTTTGAGAATTCATGGCTCCACTTTGTTTTACATGAATCATATTTGACAATTCCCTTACTATAACTTCAAAGTCATCAACTATAGATCTGCTTCATAACTGATTCTCATCAGAAGATAAATATTTATTGAAGGCAAAGTAAATACTTTCCTACCCCACAGACAGTAGAATCTAGAGTTACATCTTCAATGAGATTATTGTCTATGAACTTTATTAACTCAGAGCTTCTATGAATCAAACTATAAGAATGGATAGTCTGTATATCCAACAACTGGATCAGAAATGTAGAAGGTTTCTCTGTTATACTTGTTAAGTGGAGCATTCAACTCGTAGCGCCGAGGAAGGTCTGGGTTGGCCAAAAAAATGCGTCCATAAGCTACCAGATCTGCATAACCGCTCGAGATGACATTGTTGCCTTCTTCTCTATCATAACCCCCAACGACGATAAAAGTTCCTTTGAATGCCTTCCTCATTGGAAGAAGACTCCTAGGAACTTCCATTTTTTCCCCTACTTTTATCATCCTTGGCTCCACCATGTGACAGTATGCAATCCCATATTTGTTGAGAGCATTGACCATGTAGAGTCCAAGAGCCTCAGGATTGGAATCTCCAGCTTCTGAATAGTTGGCAAAAGGAGAAAGTCTTATTCCGACTCTGTCGGCCCCAATTTCAGCAACAATAGCTTCGACTACTTCTAAAGTAAAGCGACAACGATTCTCTAGGCTTCCACCGTACTTATCTGTACGATCGTTCACTTGGTCCTTCATGAATTGATCAATTAAGTAACCATGGGCTCCATGAATCTCAACTCCATCAAAACCTGTGCAGTAAAGTAACAAGTCCCAGTAAACAAAGCTTATTTTGGAAAAAAAGAAAGAAGGAAAGTCCCATAAATTGTGCTTGATTCTGATTCAAACTAGAAAATCAATTTTCAGGAATTAAGATGTAAAATTGCTAAGAACAGAATTCCAAACAAACTAAGCCCTATGCTAAACTTATGTAAAATTATAAATTTCGTTTTAGAGGTCTGCAGTTCAGTTAACATGATATACTTTCCTTTTGAACAAAAGGGATAGATATGCAAGATTATTTCATCATTATTGAAATGAATTGGACATCATCAACATCAAGTCCCAATTATTTAGGTAGATTGCATGAATTTTATCCTTCTATTAGACTCTAGTCAAGGCTATACACTAACAATATTTAATCTTTTAAATCATTTTACATTGCACTAGCTAAATTTTTTTTAGGCTCCCATTTTCTATTGCCTCCCTCTACCGGGTTTTCTTGGATTTAAATTGCATCATGGCTAAAAAAATTTCTTTTGAACACTAAACCATAAACCTTGAAACACTCAGATGACTATAAAAGCCAAAGACTGAAATGAAGACCATATGATCCACTGAAGAAAGGAATTGATGCATCAAGAATAAGTTGGTATTTGATATAACAGTAAAGGAACATTTGTGGGATTGACCTTTGAAAGTATATAAGCCATAAGCTTTATTTTTTATCATCATGAACAAACAAATTATTCTGTCCAAATAGTGAAGAACTGTGCTCTAGTTTGAGGCTCATTAAGCTTGATCAATGAACCATGAACCAATAAGATGAACCATATAATCCTTATGTTTTACATATTGGAAGATCAAACTTAACAGAAAAAAAGATAATCGAAACTCTCAGAGCATGTTACTCTGAGACATTTGATAACTGTGATAGTATGGGTGGCAAGTTGCAAATCTGCAATAGATTTAGTTTCTTATTTGGAATAAGAAAATGAATACAAAACGTAGGTAGTCTTACCGGCTTTAATGGCATTTCTAGCAGCAAGTCTAAAATCATTGACAACCAAAGGAATTTCTTCTGTCTCCAATCTCCGGGGGGCAGAAAAATGCACTTCATCAATGCCGTTTGCTCGTAGTTGAGGACTTAATGGCTTGTTAGTACTTGAAATTGGAGATTGGCCATTGGGCTGAAAATCTGCAAGAGGAGCATAGTGATATATGAATCAATAGTGGGCATCCCTATATGGGTGACACCTGCAGTAATCCAGTCTCAACAGATAATACCGAGCAGAATGGGTGGAGATAGTTACCTCAGCATGTTTAAGATGTAAACCAATTTAGTCGATTAACCATAACGATGCAATACAGTATAGATAGAAGACAAAAAAAGAAGCAAACTATATTGACTCGCATTCTTTCGCATCTAGTGGGTGTTTGCTTAAGAACCAACACAAAAGAAGAGTGGTTTCAAACTTGCAATCAGGACTTGCACCTAAAAAATACATAATTTGGCCAAGAGAAGTGAGCAAGGCAAGATTTGAGAGAAATACCAGTGTTGGAAACCCTTCCAGTGTGCCAAATCTGGCAAAAGAAGATGCCACCCTTTTCGTGAACTGCATCCACAATGGGCGTCCAAGCTTCCACCTGTTCTTTGGTCCAAATGCCGGGAGTGTCTTTATACCTAACACAACCAGATTCGATGAGCAAACACAACAAGACAAAACCCTTAAACAGCGATTACTCCAACATCTGAAGAAAGTTGGGGCAATAGCTCATCCTACCCTTGCGCAGTGTCGGAAACTCCAGTTGCCTCGGCAATCAAAAGGCCGCCTTTGGAGGCCCGCTGAGAGTAATACAAGATGGCGTGCGGCTGCGGCACGTTCCCGTACGACCTCTGCCTTGTCAACGGCGCCAACACAATTCTGCAAGCAGAGCAAGCGCAATGAGTTTCAGCTTCAGAAATTGGAACAAAATCAGATTTTTGATATCTTGTTTGCCACAAAGAACTAACTATATCGAACCACTCATCGCATGCGATTCGATTCGATGTTAGGGAAGAGGCCAAAAAGAAAAGAAAAAGAAGAAGTTGTGACCTGTGAGAGAGGTCAAACTTGCCCATCTTATAAGGGGTGAGAAGGGGAACCGAATTTGAGGCTGCCATGTTGAGAAGACGAACAAGGACCTCGAACCCTTCCCTCCGCTGAGGTCGGAGTGATCGGCTGAGGTCAATTTATAGGGAGCAGGAGGAGAATAAATGAAAAAAAAAAAAAAAAGCGACGACTGTCGAATTTACACTCTTATATATTTTTGTATTAAAAATATTTTTTTTAATATTACTGTAGCATGCATGGTAACATGCAACAATAGTTGTTTAACGTATTAAAATAAATTATTTTTTAAAAAATAATTTAATAAAAATATATAGAATATTTTTATTAAATTAGTCAAAAATTTTAAATTTTATGAAAATCAATTATTTAAAAAATAATAATTTAATAAAAATATATTAAATATTTTTACATAAAAATATTTTTATTAAATTAGTCAAAAAATTTAAATTTTATCAAAATCACAATATTATAGTGGACAATTAATTGTTTTTACAATTATAGCAGTGGCGGATATAATTGTAACACTGCCTGTTACAATAATAATGTTGTAATTTAATCATTGGAATATTATTGTAGCATGCCTCTATTTTTTAAGTGATTTTGATCAAGTATTAATAATTTTAATTAAGTCGGTAAAGAATTTTATAATATAAAAATATTATCTATAGTAATTTTAACTAAATTAAACCGATTTATTTTAATACATTGTAGCATTTGTTCCTCGCTGTACAACAACGTTGAAAGAACAATTTTTTTTATACAAGAAATGTGATTTTTTTTTAAAAAAAAAAAACATCCGTTTGAGTTCTGATAATTAGGAATGTGCCTTTTGCCCATTTATAATTTTTCAAAATACTCTTTTTCACTAACTATATCTTTTGGCGAAAAAATAATAAAAAGAGTATCTTTTTTTTATGGTATCATTAAAAGGATGTTCTTTTTTTTTAATAAATTAATTAAAATAGCATTATGACCTCTCTTTTATCTTAAGAATACTCTTATTTAAATATTATTGTAGTAGTTATGGAACATAACTATTACAACATAGAAAAAATTACTTATCAAAATTAATACACATATATCACTAAATCTCTTTATCAAATTGGTTAAAATTATTCAAGCTTAATAAAAAAACACTTAAATACTACTATAGGAATTATATATCAGATGAAGAGAACTTTTTACAAAAGTATAGGAATTCTATAACACTCTATTATCCCCTAAATGAAATGAAAATACAAGAAGAAAAATTATACCGACAATGTTTAGATATGCAGAGTAGCTCGAAGAGTAAGGAATGATCAAACAAGATTCTTGATCGCATGAAGAGTTATGTAGATTTTAATGAATTGAGGGATGAGTGATGCACCAACCCTTCATTTATAAACTTTTTCAAATCACCCGGATCACCTTCCAGACGCCTCCAACTCGGTTGGTCTATTTGGAAACTTGGCCCTTCGGAGGGTATGAATTCCTTTTTGAATGCCCCTAGTATGGTCTTATCTAATCCAACTAGTTTTGGCAGTTTCCTACCCTAGTCACTTGTATTCTTTCAATCACCTGGATTCAATTGTCATATGTGTCTACATGTCTCCTAGATTTTTTTATAGTCTCTCTGAATCTGACCTGGCCAAATATACACTCTATATCAGTGTCTATAAAATTCATATATCTCCACAATGATATGATATTATCCACTTTGAGCCTAAATCCTCATGGTTTTATTTTTGGATTTTACCCAAAAGGTCTCTTACTAATGGAGATATTTTTTCATCTTATAAGCACATGATCTTTTCCATATTTTAATTACCAATATGAGACTTTAATCGTATTTTCAATACTCCAACACTCCAGTCACCTAGATCTGATCCGGTTGCTCATACCTCTAATCAATTAGAACCAATAAGGGAGCTTGAATTCCTGCATCAAAGAGTCAACATAAAAATATGATAATATAGATTGGACAGACACTTAACTATTCGATCTCGACTTCGAAATCCAAGTGGAACCTTAGTTGGATCATCGCCTAGGGTTGTCCCCATATGAACACTCATCCTCACCTATTCTTCATTTCATAAGAACCTCTTTACACTAAGAGCTCGTGTTACTTATCATTTGTCAAACATCCAGTCTACCTGATCTGTTTGAATTTTTTCTACTTAACATCCAATCACTCAACCTACCAAGGCTTCTCTTGACTCAATGTTTGATCCTCATTGAACCATTGAGTTGTCCCATTAGATGTCCTGTCCTGCTAACCCATTTAGGTTTTCTGTCTAGTGTTTAGTCCTTTTGATCCACCAAATCTTTCATTGCCTATAAACCAATTCAACTAATCTACTAGGACTTTCAATGCCTAGTATTTGATCCACTTACCCACTAGGTCCTTTTCTATTAAGTTCTACACACTTAACAAAAAGCATCAACTCACAAACACTTAACTTTAAAATGGTTGCTAACATCAAAACATAGATTTAATCATATGATCCTGCACCAACAATCTCAGCTTTTTTAATATTTGACAACCCAATTTAAAGTTAAAAAATATTCAATCATTTTTTTTTCAAAACTCCCCCCCCCCCCAACCCTCCCCAAAAAAAAAAGTTGAAACTCTCTCTTAAGTTTAAAACTCAATTTGAAATTTTTAATTTGTGAAAATTCTCTTCCTTATTTGAAAAATAACTCTTTTTCCAGAATATTTTTTCTCTCCCTTTCAAAAAAAAAAAATTCTCCCCTTTTCAAAAATTAGTTCTTTTTCAAAAACAACTCTTTTTTTCAATAAAACCTTTCTTAGCTTCTCTTTTTTTTTTAAATAATTCTTTTTCAAAAAAAAAAAAAACTTTCAAGCCTCTAAAAATATTCTAAGGAAAAATTCCCTTGAGGTTTTGAAAAATTTCTTTTCAAACTCAAACTTATATTTTCAAACTTATAAAATTCCTTTTGAAAACTCAAACTTATATTTTTAAATTCAAACTCATAAAATTCCTTTAGAAAACTCATATTCTAAAACTACTTTAAACCTATAATCTTCCCATACATCAAAAATTTAAAAAATATATTATATTTTAAAGATTGTGAAAATATTTACTAAGTGAATAGATAACAATCATATAGATAAGCAAAAAATACACTTGAATTAAAGATAAGCAATATGAAATATATCTGAATTAAATATAAGCAATGTGAAATGTACCTGAATTAAAGATAAGCAATGTGATTATCATGATTAATAAAAATTTGATAAATTCTAAGACTCCAACCATGGATCCTATCATTAACATCTTAGTTTAAATTAACACCATTGTAGTGCTAATTCCAAAAAGCAAGACTACTTTGATGTTGAGTCGGGTTTGACCACATCAAATGGTTTTAACATACATGTTATATATTACAATATACTTACCTAACAAATATCCTTAAAATAAATGTCTAATTCTTTTCTTTGACTCAAATAATATTAATGAATCATCAAGTCTAATCAAAGTTAGTCACGTAGTGATTGTTGGTGCAATCGGTCCAGGTCACGATTTACCGGACTCGAGTTTGACTCGAGCAGTATTTTGATGTTAGACAAAATATATGACATGTAATTGTCATTAGGAAAGTCCAACATCGATTGGCCACGTAAGTCCAAGTGTGTAGTCTTGGCAGTGAAAGTCCAAGCATGGGGCTTGGCATTTGAGAAGTCCAAGTATGTAGCCTTGGCATGGAAAATCCAAGCATAGGGTTTGGTGTTGGTAAAATCCAAGCATGAGGCTTGGTGTGGAAAGTCTTGAGGACTTGGCAAGGTCACTAGTCTCGTAGGCTCGAGGTCCTTGAGTCGGTGAAGGATGGTATTGCGAAGTCGTGCGTTTAGTGCATCCGAGGGACCGCTGGACGGGGAGCGAATGGAGTGAGGTCCAAGAGAAGAAGACTTTGAGGGAAAGAGATGTGAAGGATGACATTATGAAGTTGTGCGCTTGGTACATCTGAGGGACGTAGGCCGAGGGAAGAGAGCTTCGGTGGGGAACTCCATGAGAGGATGAGGTGGACTTGGACAAGTGGTTAAGACTGAGTGTCGGATACTCAAACATGGTGTTTGAGGTTTTACCTGACGGTCGGATGCTCAAACAACTTGGTATTTGAGGTTTTACCCGATATCAGTCGACTAGTATAGGTACTACTAATCGCCTAAGTCGATAGCAATCGATCGGGTGTTCGATCGATGTGTTTCGTACGAGCTATCGCGGGTTGCCGATCGCCGATACCATCACGATCGCCGAGGGATGATACAAATAACTGATCAAGGTGAATTCGGGCACAAAAGCTTTTTCAGTCGAGTGATCGCGTCGAGCACTCGACTGATGGGTTCATCAGTCAACTGATGAGCATGATCAGTCGACTGATCGTGAATCCGTTGGAACTTGTCCAGCATGGATCGAGTCGTTGTGAGACAACGTCTACAGAAGCAGTCGACTGATGATCATGAGCAGTCGACTGATCGACGCGGAATCAGCCCGAGACAAGCATAAAAGGAGGAGCTTGGGGAGAATTTCGACAACAATTTTTGGGAAGATTTTGGAGGGGAATTGTTGCTGCATTTCAGACCTTCAAGAGCCAAACCAAAGCAAGCAACAAGCAAAAGTGATCAAAGTCATTTGTGTAAAGTTTTCCTTCGTATTGTCTTTGTATTTGCTTGTACTTTTTGTATTACTTTGTAATTACTTGTACGAGGTTTCTCCACCTCTGACTTGTTATCGAGAAGGAGTTTTTTGTTAGTGTCGTGCTCACCCCGTAGAGTAGGAACCCTAAGGTTCTGAACTATATATATTGTGTTGTATTGTGTGTGCTTTGTATTTGTCTCGTGTATTCGTACTTATTATTTGTATTTTTGTTGCGCTAACGAATTGTAGAGACGAGCACGCAAGAAGCGAATGATTTTCATCATCATACAAGATTTGGGCTATTCACCCCCCTCTAGCCAACCACTGATCCTCCAACAAGTGATATCAGAGCGAGAAGCTTGTCGCGAACTCATCGCTAACTCAAGCACGACAAGATGGCCAACATCAACATCTGTCCACCAAAATTCGAAGGAGACTTTGTTGATCGAGAAGCGTCGCTAGAGGGGGGGGTGAATAGCGATCGTAAATCTTTTCGACGTTTCGTTCGAGTAGACAATTAAACGAGTAAGAGCAGCGGAAAATAAAGGAACACGTTTATTTTTACTTGGTTCACAACCCAGCGGTTGCTACTCCAAGGCCCTATCGGTCCTAGACCACGTACGGAGGGCAAAGCACTATAACGTCTCCTCCTCGTTGGAGGTAGGAGACAACGATCACAAAAACCGAATGTACGAGAATGAGGCAACAAGCCTACCTCAACTCGTTACGATTAAAATAAAGAATACAATAAAAATAATTACTTGCTACTGCTGCCGACGAAGGAGATTTGAACTTGTCGTCGCTGGCGTTGCCATGGTGTTGTAGGAGCACTTGATGAATAAACTTGATGATCCTTGGAGTTGGAATCCTCCCCTCCTTTTATAGATTTTGGCCTCTGAATATGTCTCCTCTTTTCGGAACAGATCACGGTTGTCCAAATTTTATCGCTGGTGGCCGCGTCAAACGCGTTATCCGCTTTTGACCTAGTGCAAAGGTCGATTCGTCGCCATCACCAATCGATGCCTCCCATCGATCGATGAGCATCACGATCGGCGCTTGATGTCCAGAATGATCACACCGACCACTTCCTGCAAAGAAGAGGTTAGCTCAGAAAATGATAAATGCGACGATTTCTGACCGTCCGATCTCGACCTAGACCTTCCACAGGAAGTCTTAATCGGATCACCGCCTACGGTCGTCCCCGTAAAGAGGACACGAGCTTACAATCTCTCACTCACACGAGCTTACCTCGATAGTAGCTCTCGCTTCTGGCCTTCCACTCGATTCCTTCGGCTCCCTCCGAAGTCACTCGAGTGTCGCCCGACCATCGCGGCTTCCTCCGGGTGTCACTAGCCTTCAGCTCCAGCTTTAGCACTTTTCTGCACACTTGATTTAGCTCGTGAGATAACAATGTAAACTTAACTTTGTGTCTTTGCCATAATCAAAACACAAGTTCGATTATCTAGTGCCCCTGCACCAACAATCTCCCCCTTTTTGATCTATGGCAAACCAACACAAAGTTACGGAAAATTAAAGCATAAAACAGGTATAGTAGAAGATGAATGTGAAGATGAATATCATTTCCAAAAATTCCCCCTCAACCAAAACTCTCCCTTAACCCTAGGTGAGTTTTGAAAGAGATAATTTAATTTTCAAAATTAAATTTTATGTTACTCCCCCTTAACTTTTGCTCTTCTCCCCCTTTTGCCATAAATCAAAAAAATTTGGGGTTTTTGTATAAAATAGGGTTTTGAAAACAATATTGTATATGCATGCATCTAGATAAATTAAATATGAGTCCAAGCATGCGTCTAGCAGTAGTTAGATAGATTGGTTCGAGGTGTGTCCCTCTGCACCAATAATCTAAAGGTTTATAATATAACCCTTAGTCAAATATATGAAGTATAAGAGATGTAGGGGGCGCTAAACTTTAGCCTAAGAGTTGTTAAGTACAATAGTTGAGAAAATAAGTAGTATTTTGAAGAGATTGTTTTAAGTATATTTTAATTATCCTTAACATCTCACCCATTCTATGTGTCTCAGAATTTTTTCACCTTATATGTTTTGTGAGATGATTTTAAATTGATTAAAGATAGTCAACCTTGGGTTAGATTCGGATTTAACCTTTAGATCATTAAGTAACTTTTCGAGAAACTGGCTTCCAGGTCATGGTGAGGCACAAGGACCTTCTTTAATCGGAACAACGACCACTTCCTTAGACAAAGCCAAATTCAAGAAAATATCACTTAAGTCACTTAGGGTTACTTCCTGGTCTAACTAGTTTAGGATACGGCGAGGTAGCTTCAGCTAGTTCCACTAGGTCAAGTGCACCAAGCTAGATACGCCTTATCTAGCTCGAATACACAAAACTTTGTTTCCCTAACGTACTATCATCTCGCCGCGTCATGATACTATGTTGTCAAGAGTTGACTAACCATTTACCCTATCTAGCCATTCTAAAAATTAAAGTAAAATATGCAATGGTTTTGCTAAGTAAGCGGGTATATTATTTTAGTGTTAGCTCCCCCTGGACCATTGAACAAATATGGTCTATTCAAATAATGAACTTGATCCTGGGGAATCCAAACCTTATTAGTCCTTATATGTGAGTTCAATAAAACCTTTGGGACCCATGCTTGGACTCTTTGATGACTACGATTTACGATAGACATATAAGACCTATTCGTAGTCTTTGACTTAAATCCGAGTCCGACTTTGTTGTACACAGCTCTTTGGATTTCAAGTAATCGATTAAGGTTCTTAGATCCCAATGTGAACCTTTCCAACCTAGCCTCAACCTCTTGAACTCGGTCTTTCAAGAGAGAATTCTCCTCCTCAAGTTTTTCAATTTGGGTTGAGTTTCCCTCTTGAACTTGACTAGTTGAAGAGGTTAGAGTAGCTTCTTGCTTGAGGGTTTCAACCTCCTCAAGTAACGACTCAACCTTAGACTCGGACTTAGTTAATTTCCTATTAAGCATTTTAATTGTATTGTAAAGCGTATGAATTAGTGAGCGGCTAACCTTAATTTTCTCTTTTGGTCCGGCTTTGAGTTGCTTCTCGAAGTAGTCCTCGAGTTCGGAGTCAGTGTTATAGTTGGACTCGGCTTCGGATTCTGACTCGGACTCCTCCGGTCTTGCCATGTAAGCTATGTCTTCTTTGTTGTCCCAAGTTGCATGGAAGGCTTTCCTTGCTCCCTTTTTCTTTTGGTTCTCGTACTTTAATTTTCTTCTTTCTTTTCGAACTATTCTCCGCACAACGTTCACTATTGCTTCCACCTCTTCTGATTCGGACTCTGATTCGTCTTCGGGTTCGAGTTCATCTACTTGCCTAGTAGGTGGCTTGCTTCTTTGTCCTGCAAGTAGAGCAATACCTCTCTCGGCCCGGACCACGTTAGTTTGCTCGTGAAGTTCAAACTCGGAAAATAATTCGTCTAACCTAAACTTGAAAGGTCCTTAGAGACCTTGTAGACATTGACAATGGATGCCCACAAGGTAGTCCTAGGGAAAGCATTTAAAGCGTACCTTATAAGGTCCCGGTTCTCTATGGCTTGCCCGATCGAGTGAAGACCATTGACGATGTCTTGGATCCGCGCATGTAATTGGGTGGCGGTCTCGCGATCCCGCATCTTTAGATTGTACAGTTTATTTAAAAGTAAATCTCTTTTACATACCTTAGCATCGGGCGTCCCTTCGTGTAGATCAATCAATTTGTTCCAGAGGTCTTTGGCGCTAATGAATGGACCGATGCGGTTGAGCTCCTCCTTGGACAAGCCACATTGTAATATTTGAGTTGCTCTTGCATCGGCTTCAATTTGCCTTTTGGTTGTATTTGTCCACTTATTGATATCCAAGGGCTCTCCTTGATCATTGGTGGGTAGAGCAAAGCCAGTTTGGATTATTATCCAAGTCTCGACTTGTGTTTTCAAGAAACACTCCATCCGACCTTTCCAATATTGGAAATCATTTCCGTTAAAGAACGGAGGTCGGGTGGTGTTATACCCCTCAATGTGAGTCATTAAGTCTCTTGCAAAAACACGAATAAAAACCAAAGAGAATTCCAAGACTTGGTCTTGGATTAGTAGTGGGGGAAATAATAGGAAATAAACAGAAATAAATAAGAAGAATAAGAAACTAACAAAAACTAGAAATTTACGACCTTCGGTGTCCCCAAAAGGATACTGAACATTGGATTTTGGGCCTGGAAACAGCTTGTTACGAGGGTAAACCCTAGTAAGAAATGTAGATCTCTCAGAGGGCTTCAATTTGGTAGGTAGATCGTTACGTGAGTCCACTTGTGCGAAAAGTTATGGTCGTTTTACCGTCGGCTACTCCAAGGGAGAATACTTGCAAGCACACAACCAAAAGAAACGTACCAAGACTTCGTCTTGGATTAGTAGTGCGGGAGGAATAAAAACCTAAGAAAGATACGAATCGAAAAATACGAAAAGAAAACCAAAATGTGCTAGATTGGTGGTTTCACCAAATCTTAGCGCCCCTGCTCTGATACCAATTGTTGGATCGAGAAGCGTCGCTAGAGGGGGGTGAATAGCGATCGTAAATCTTTTCGACGTTTCATTCGAGTAGACAATTAAACGAGTAAGAGCAGTGGAAAATAAAGGAACACGTTTATTTTTACTTGGGTTACTCCAAGGCCCTATCGGTCCTGGACCGCGTACGGAGGGCAAAGCACTATAACGTCTCCTCCTCGTTGGAGGTAGGAGACAACGATCACAAAAACCGAATGTACGAGGATAAGGAAACAAGCCTACCTCACCTCGTTACGATTAAAATAAATAATACAATAAAAATAATTACTTGCTACTGCTGCCGACGAAGGAGATTTGAACTTGTCGTCGCGTCGGCGTTGGAGCGTTGGCGTTGTAGGAGCACTTGATGAATAAACTTGATGATCCTTGGAGTTGGAATCCTCCCCTCCTTTTATAGATTTTGGCCTCTGAATATGTCTCCTCTTTTTTCAGAACAGATCACGAAGTTGTCCAAATTTTATCGCGAAGTGGTCGCATCAAACGTTATCCGTTTTGACCTAGCACAAAGGTTGATTCGTCGCCATCAGTCGACTGATGCCTCCCATCACCGATCGATGAGCATCATCGCTTGATGTCCAGTGATCATTGCCACGCCACTTCCCTGCAGTAAGAGGTTAGCTCGGAAAATGATAAATGCGACTGTTTCTGACCGTTCGATCTCGACCTAGACCTTCCACGGGAAGTCTTAATCGGATCGCCGCCTACGGTCGTCCCCGTAAAGAGGACACGACCTTACAATCTCTCACTCACACAAGCTTACCTCGATAGTAGCTTTCGCTTCTGGCCTTCCACTCGATTCCTTCGGCTCCCTCCGAAGTCACTCGAGTGTCGCCCGACCACCGCGGCTTCCTCCGGGTGTCGCTAGCCTTCAGCTCCAGCTTTAGCACTTTTCTGCACACTTGATTTAACTCGTGAGATAATGATGTAAACTTAACTTTGTGTCTTTGCCATAATCAAAACACAGGTTCGATTATCTAGTGCCCCTGCACCAACAGACTTTTCTTGGTGAAAGAAAAGGATCGAGGTATATTTCGAAACCAACTTCGATATGATGCTAATAATTGAAAACGGTCTTGAAGTACCTAGGGGTGAAGACAACAAGGCGTTAGTAAAATCAAGATGGATCGAAGAGCAACGACAACAATTCAAGACAAACGTTAAGGTAAAAATCATGCTAGTAAAATTGATACCTAACGCTATTTTGTCTATACTAGGTGAATATAGGGATGCAAGGGAATTGTGGAGCAAGTTGGTAAAATTCCACGAAATTCCCGAACCAACACAAGTAGAGAAGGATGCCGAGGAAGAGTGTTCATCCTCCCAAGCTCAAGACAAGGAAAGCACATCATCATCCCAAGAGCTCGATGATTCGAAAGTTGAGAGATGTTCAATATCCGAAGTGGAGGTTAGATCACCGAAGCTAGAGGAAGAGCAAGAAGAAGCTTCAACCTCTGAGAGAAGTGAAGAGCAAGAATAAAATTCCCTAGGTAACTCATGCATTGTACTTAAAAATAAAAGTTACATCATATGCTTTGAGTGTAGGGAGCAAGGACACTATAAAAGCAAGTGTCCCAAGAAGATTAAGAAGGCCCAACCGGTGCCAAAGGTGAAAGATGCTGGTGTCCCCACAATTAGAAGCAAGGAGCATATGGTGTGCTTCAAATGACATCAAAAGGAACATTATAGGAGTCAATGCCCTAGGGGAGAAAGAAGGGGCAATAAGGGGCATCTCATGTAGGGGGAGCTTCTAAAGCTAACCCTAAGATAAAATTTAATGCACCTTCAATTTCTAAGGTTAACAAGCATGCTAGAAATTATTTTAGTTCTATTACTATTGTTAACCATAAGGAGCATGCTAGAAATAAAAACAAATACTATTGTTTAGGTGTCAAGTATGTAAATTTACCTAAGGACAAACCTAGGACTAATAACACTAGACCTATGTTACCTAGAGAGTCCATTAGGAAGGTAGAAAACCACCTAGGCCTTAATCCCAAGAAGTCTAGACATATGCCTAGGAAGAGTCGTTCCTAAAATATAAATGAAAAATCAAAATTGGAAAAACTAGAATTAGAAAACCAAGCCTTGAGGTCAAGGCTTGAGAAACTTGAAAAGACCCTAGCAATTATGACAAACTCAATTATGGGGTCAAAGGATCAAAATCTAAGACCTAGGAGACAAGAATCGATTAAGGGCAAGAAAGGTTTGGGTCACAAATCTAAGTCCTACCATAATATTCCATTTGATTATGGAACTAAATCTAGGTCTAGAAAAACCAAGGTTAATAGGGAAGTCATCCCTAAGACTAACCATGGTAAGTGTCTAGTGGCTCAAAATTCAAGAAAATCTAAGGTAGCTACTGAGAAGGTCAAAGGGAGAGTTACCTCTAGAGTTGACCTAGGAAAAGCTCAAATGAATAAGGTTTCAAAACCAAAAAGGGTCATTAGGAAGGTATCTAGGGAAGTTATCCCTAGTGAATACCTTGTTGACCCAAAGAGCTCCAATAGATATTGGGTTCCTAGGAGCATAATCGATTCATGCTAGATGGGTTAGGGTGTGTCAACCCTAAGTGAATGGGTAGCTAATCTAGCCATGGTAGAGTTGACTCTTTGGATGTGCCAATGTGGTTTGAGAAGATGAAAATTGATTAAATTGGTACAAGTAGATCTTAGAAGTCATGGTGTGCCATTTTGAATTTTTGGCACACTTGAGGGATAGTTGGGTATTAAGGCAAAATGGATTTAATTGTATCAAATGGCAACTAATACTAAATTTTAGGTATTCTTATACCTTCATCTTTTTACTTGCCATATTTTCTTGCCATATACCATGACATGACATCATGTTTATTTTTATCATATGAAATGTCATGATCATTTTTAGGGCTATTTTTATATGTCATGTATGCTTAAATTTCATTCACATGTCATGACATCGTAATTAGTGGCACATGCTTTTATCTTGCTATTATTTATGTCATAATCATTATTCATGCATTAAATAAAATTGAGTTAAGGACAATGACATGATTTGAAGTCTCATGCATAAAGGAATCAAATAGAGTTGCCTAGCATATGCATGAGATCCTAAATAACTAAAAACTCATATCTCACTAAAGAACTTGACTTGTGTGTGTTTTATACACCTAGATACAAGTGAGATGTTAGAAAAAGGAATAAAGGTTTTAAAATCATTTCAAAATCATTTTGAAAAACCTTGGTGAAGTATATCTTTTGATAGCAATCACCATCGAATGAGGTGATACAAAGTAGGCTCAAACATTAAAAAATTCAATAGTTTTAAACTTTGTGTCAATCTCATTAGTTTATGGGTATTTTATTTTTCTAATATTTTTCACCCATAGTGTTTGTTATAAGTATTATACGTATGAATTTTCAAGATTTTTCAAATTACGTATATTTACTTGTGAATTTCGAAAATTCAATTCTGATAACTGAAATCTACATTCTGCAGATATCAGTCGACTGCCATGGATGGCAGTCGATTGATGAGTGTGGCAGTCGACTGATATTTGAGAGAGTCAACTGCCAAGGCTGATTTCGGGTAAACAAGATTTGTTAGGCCCATGTACAGCTATATTTTGGTTCCCTAACTACTCCTAACCCTATGACATGCTTTGAAGAGCATTAGAAATGGTAAAATCCATTGGACATGGATTAGGAGAAGTGTTTAGGGTGTACATCAAATTAAGGGAGGTAAAAGTTCAATGTTAAATCTTTTCCCTTAATTTCGATTGGTTAGCATTCATATTGGCTTAGGGACTTCTCCAAAGACATTGTTGGTACAATGGTCAAGGGGGAGCAAGCCTTTAGGGGGAGGTATCCATCATGGAAAGATGAATGTGTATTTTTCCTCATGGGAGGATGTGTATTTTTCCTCATGGGAGGAAAATTGGGGGATTGCCTTTCTTAAGTGATATGGGACTTATCACTAGAAAGATTGAATGCATACCAAGGGGAAGATTGTAAGATCTCATTGGGATATGAGACATTGACACCCTTGAGGACCTTTTTGATGTATGTCAAAAAGGGGAGAGTTACCAATTGGGGTTAGCTGAAATTCTCATTGGGATGTGAGAATTGTCAATTGGGGATAATTGGTAGACTTGATTTGAGCAGTATTTTGATGTTAGACAAACTGCATGACATGCAATTGTCATTGGGAAAGTCCAACATGGGTTGGCAACATAAGTCCAAGTGTGTAACATTGGCGGTGAAAGTCCAAGCATGGGGCTTGGCATTTAGGAAGTCCAAGTGTGTAGCCTTGGCATGGAAAATTCAAGCATAGGGCTTGGTGTTGGTAAAATCCAAGCATGAGGCTTGGTGTGGGAAGTCTTGAGGACTTGGCAAGGTCACTAGTCTCGTAGGCTCAGGGTCCTTGAGTTGGTCAAGGATGACATTGCGAAGCAGTGCGCTTGGTGCATCCGAGGGACCGTCGGACAGGGAGTGAATGGAGTGAGGCCCAAGGGAAGCAGACTTCGAGGGCAAGAGACATGAAGGATGACATTGCAAAGTCGTGCACTTGGTTCATCTAAGGGACATAGGCCAAGGGAAGAGAGCTTCGATGGGGAACTCCATGAGAGGATGAGGTGGACTTGACCAAGTGGCTAAGACTGAGTGTCGGGTGCTCAAACATGATCTTTGAGGTTTTACCCGACGATCGGATGCTCAAACAACTTGGTGTTTGAGGTTTTACCCGACATCAATCGACTGCTCCAAGTCAATAGCAATCGACTGGTGTTCGACTGATATATTGGCGAAATGATCGCCAAGGGTTGGCGATCGTTATCATCATCGATCCGCCGAGGGATGACAGTCGACTGATCAAGGTGAATTCAGGCACATAAGCTTTTCCAATCGAGTGATCGCATCAAGCACTCGACTGATGGGCATGATCAATGGACTGATGGTGGATCCATTGGAACTTGTCCAACATGGATTGAGTCGTTGTGAGATAATGGCTACAGAAGCAGTCGACTGATCGATGCAGAATCAGCCCGAGACAAGCATAAAAGGAGGAGCTTGGGGAGGATTTCGACAGCGATTTTTGGAGAGATTTTAGAGGGAAATTGTTGCTGCATTCCAAACCTTCAAGAGCCAAACCAAAGCAAGCAACAAGCAAAAATGATTAAAGTCATTTGTGTAAAGTTTTCTTTCGTATTGTCTTTGTATTTGCTTGTACTTTTTGTATTACTTTGTAATTGCTTGCATGAGGTTTCTCCACCTTCGACTTGTTGTCAAGAAGGAGTTTTTTATTAGTGTCATGTGCATAACACGAGCTTGTTGAGCTCACCCCGTGGAGTAGGAACCCTAAGGTTCCGAACCACGTATATCATGTTGTATTGTGTGTGCTTTGTATTTGTCTCGTGTATTTGTACTTGTTATTTGTATTTTCACTGCGCTAACGAATTGTAGAGATGAGCACGCAAGAAGCGAACGATTTCCATCATCATACAAGATTTGGGTTATTCACCCCCTCTAACCGGCCACCGATCCTCCAACAATGATCAATTTTGATTCATATCCATTTGTTTCATGTCGATGCACTAATCTACATCAGAACTTGGGATCAAGTCCTAACATCTCATGCTCATATTCGTGACTCAATACACAAATAGTTGAACCTAGGTGTTTGTGAGATATAAAAAATTCCTATATCTGTAGGTTCATGAATTCTACGGTATAGCCCAGGCTAGTTCCATTTTGAAAAATATTACATATAATAGTGATAATAGAATGATAGAATTTTACATATGATAGAAAAAAATAGAATGTTACATATGATAAATTTTTTTTTGAGTTTTATTCTACTAAATCCATTCATAATTGATGTCTAAGTATACTAAATTTCGCTTTGGATAATGATTTAGTGAATATGTCAGGCAAATTTGATTTGGAATTAACCTAGTTAACTACAATATTTCTTCTTAAGTAAGATAACAACATCATGCAAATTTTTTTAGCAAACATTTTAAGTTTAACTCTATAGGTCAATGTTTCAAGTGAAGTTAACTATGTCAAAATGATATATTTCAGTTATAAATTAGAGATGTCAAATCTTATCTCTCTCCCTTTAAGTTATCAAGTTTATATTCAACAAAAATACTAAGTCAAATTGGTTAACCGAACCATCTTAAACAAGTGTTAAGCATGCTAAGTGTCAAACCTTAAGTAAACATGTTGACAAAGTTACTTCAAAATTATTAAGTCAAGATCAGTTGACCAAACCATCTTAAACAAGTGTTAAGCATGTTAAGTGTCAAACATTAAGTATACTTTTCAAGTTTCAAGTTATTCTTTTCAAATTTCAAGGATAATTATTAAATATGAAGTCAACATTCATGTCAAATTATAATACAAGTTTCAACTTAAGTTTAAAATTTTAACCTTAATTCAATTTTATTTTGAAAAATATTTGAATATTTTGAAAAGTAAATAATTTTGAACTTAACACTTTTAAAATGTTTTAAATTTAAGAACATAAATTTTAAAAAATTAATTCCGGAAAAGGAATTTCAAACTTAATTTATCTTGAAATGTAATTCTAATCTAAGCTCCCCTAAATTATTTCTAGTAAAAGATTTTAAGTCCATAGAACACTAATTTAATTGACTTTATTCATCTCACTTATTCTAAATTTTCAATATACATTAGTCTTTTGAGTCGTGTGAGATGATTGATTAATTTAATGTTGATTTAGAAAGATGTTTGATATAGAGTTAGATTTAAGTTTAGTTTTGGATTAGTTAAGTATTCATTTCTTAAACCAATTTTCAGGTCGTGGTGAGGCACAAAGGCTTTTTTTAATCAGAACAACGATCACTTTCTCAGACAAAGTTGATATGAGAAATTTCACACTCGACCTACTTAATATAAAAATTTGGTCTAATTAGTTTAAAATTAGGTGAGATAGCTTCATCTAGTTCCAATTAACTTGGTATATCAAATAGGATACTCCTTATCTAGCCTAGACATATGTAGAGGAATTGGTGATCGCACTGGGGGGGATGAATAACGATTTCTTCCTTCGATCGCGTTCGTGAGTGTCTACAATTCGTTAATGCATAGCGGAATGTAAAAATAAAGCATAAACGAAAGAAACAAACACACAAACATGCAAACACAAGAAATTTAATGTGGTTCGGAACCTTAATTCCTACTCCATGGGACAAGCTCTAATTAAGCTCTAGTGATGCACACCACCACTAATAAGCTTCTCCTTCTTTGAAAACACTCCGAAGGTGGAGAAACCTAGTACAAAAGTCTTACAATAAAAAGAACACAATATACAACCAAAATAAGAAACAAATACAATAATAAGTAAAGAAAACTTTACAAGAGAACTTTTGATTGCTTGGTTGTTGGTTGCTTTGGATTGCTCTTGAAGGTCTGGAATGCAATAGCACCTCCCCTTCATAATTGCCCTAAAAATGTTATGGAAAACCTTCCCATTGAGTTTCTTTTATGTCCTCCATCGGGCTGATTTTTCACCTAGCAGTCGACTGCCAAACGGCCCCAGTCGACTGCCCATAATGCCTTTGTCTTACAACGGACTTAATCCATGTTGGATTACTCCAACGGCTACCCTAGCAGTCGACTGTCATCCCAATAGTCAACTGGTTAGTTGACTACGGGATATTATGTGCTCATGTCCACCACCACCAGTCGACTATCATCTATAGTAGTCGATTGCTCAAGGTCAGTCGACTACACATGCATGATAGTCGACTGTTAGTGGCACACAGTAACAGTCGAGCCTCCAGTTGACTACTGACTAGTCGATTGGTCATAATCCCAGTCGATTGCTCTGAGTCAACTAGGCTTCCGAGTGTCAAACACTCGGCTAGTCGACTGGTCCAATATCTCAATCGATTGGTAAACCTCAAACATGAGGTTTAACCCAAGTATGATCCCCTCATACTTGATACTCTCTCACAGCCAAGGTTCATTTGAACTTATGTCATTAAGACTCATGCTTGGACTTTACGCCGTCAAACCTACACCCTTGGACTTTCACATTCCAAGATCTATTTGGACTTATGCCGCCAAGACTCATGCTTGAACTTTACGCTGCTAAACCTACCCTTGGACTTTCCCTTTGACAAGTACCTATGACTTGGACTTTCCAATTGTCAAAGTTCACTTGGATTTTACGCCGCCAGAACTACACATTTGGACTTATGCTATCAAGACTATACCTTTGGACTTTACCATTGTCAAGTATCAATGACTTGGACTTTTCAATTGTCAAGTACCCATGGCTTGGACTTCCCATGGATTGATTGTTCCAACAATCTCTCCCAAATAATCTCCCCAATATGATATTGGATATCCCAATCATCTACTAGCCATATGGTCAACATATGGTTAAACCCATATAGTCGACCAATGGTCAAACCATTGTCAATCCATTGTCAAACATCAAAACACTACTCGAGTCCTATTAAGTTTGGTCAACATTGACCTGGAGCTTATTGCACCAAAATTTCCCCCTTTTTGATGTTTGACAATACTTTTTAAATTAGGCTAACAATAACCTAACTTAACTCTTCCAATTCCAAAGCATAGTGAAGGTTTACCTAACTTAAACCTCACTTCTCCCCTTTTGGCATACATCAAAAAACCTACCAAGATTTTCAATACTTCATCTCTCAAAGAGATCCTACATTCTCCCCCTTGGTCCAAAAACATCTTGGATGTCTTCACTCTTTCTAGTGATAAGTCTCATATCACTAAATAAGAGACAATCCTCACTTCTCCAATTTTTCCCCTTTGATGAGCACAATGAGGGTTTCAAACCCTTTATTTCTCCTCTTTGAGGAATTCTCATCCATCATCCCTTGATGGATAACCTTCCACTAAAGGCGTGCTCCCCCTTGACCATTACACCAACAACATATACTGCATTGAGCTTCCCTAACATATTATCAACTCGCCTAGTTTTAATACTATGTTGCCAAGATCAAACTATTTTTTTTGTCCTATCTATCTATTCAAGTCCTATCTAGCAATTAAGAAAAATAAGCATACAAATCAACGAGTTAAAGAAACAATAAATTTATTAGCTCTGCTTGAATCATAACTTTGATAGATCTTATCTAAATAGTACACTTGATCTTGGGGATCTAATACTGGTTAGGTCCTATCTTGTTAATTAGACATGCTTTTGAGACTCATGCTTAGACTCGTTTTCTAATATATTGATTAACCAAAGATACATGTGATCTATTTGTTGTTTTAGCTTGAAATCCAAGTTTGAATTTATTGTACAAGGTTCATTGAGATCTAAATATCATATCTTAATACTTGGAGTCTAAGGTGAACCTTTCCAACATTCCTTTGAGTCCCTCCATTTAATCTTTCAAGAGGGAATTCTCTTCCTCAAGTTTTACAACTTGAGTTGAGTTTCCTTTTTGAACTTGGTTAGTCAAGAGATTCGAGTTGATTTGTTATGGGGGATATCCTCCCCCTGAACCCCCCCCCCCCCCTCGACTACCACTCTAAGGTCAGTCCTCAGGCTTCGTACTCCCCAAGAAGTGAAGATGTTCAACCAATAGGGAGTACAGGGCCTCTTCGAATGCCTTCGTACAAAACTAGTAGAGGTATCATTCTTTAACTTTCCCTTCTCCTAATATTTATCTCTAAGATGTGCCTTCTTCTTACACAGGCAATGACCGTCTATAATGAGGCAACCCAACATTTGGTCGACTACCAATTGACGATGACAGCTCGCCATACTGCCTTTGAAGCTAAACTAAAACAAATGTCCCAGGAAGCTGCTCTGACCACCTCCAAGAAGAGCTTGAAAGCCTATTGTGAGAAGCTAAAAGCCAAGTTGACAGCTACAAGGTGCGACAAAGAAAAGGCTCTAAGAGAAGTCGACACCTTGCATGCTCAACTGCTCCTCAAAACCACCCAAATTCAAAATGTTAATGCCTTAGCCCAAGAACTAGCAGTATGCCAAGTCCAACTGTGGGAGACCCATGCCAGGAGATTAGAATCATTCACCGAGCTGATACAAGCATAATCCACTATCAAGATCTTAGAATCTTCTCGTGCCTCAACCTCAGCTCGGCTGGAACGTCTATCCTCGAAGATATCAGCCCTTCCTGTAGAACTCTCAACAATAACTCTCCAAATGCAAGAACTGCAGTTAGAGCAGACTTAGGCCATCAACTTCTTGGGTCAACAAGCTTTATCCGTCACCAAAGAAAGAGACGAATTGAAGGTTTCTCTTTCCACCCAAATAGCTATAGAGGAAGCTCGATGGAAAGAGAGGGAGCAAGACCTGATGATAAAATTTGGCGACAAAGGGGCTGAACTATTTATGCTGGGATTTAAAGGATCGAATAAACAATTTGCCAGCCAAGGGTATCCTCCCCCAAGGGTAAACACCAATTTCTTAAATGTGGAGGCGGTTATAGATGAGCATCCTGATTCTGTTTTTGAATTATAAATGACTTTACTTCATGTAAAGAGAGCAACCCTAAAGTATATTTCAATAATGCACCTTCTTTAGTTAATAGGCAAAAGCATACTAGAAATAATTTTAGCAATCTTGCTATTCATCACAAAGAGCATGCTAGAAATAGGGAATTTTGTTTAGGAGCTAAAAATGTCTACCTTTCAAATAAGGAGAAATTTAGGACTAATATCCCTAAAAACATCCTATCTAAGGACAAACCTAGGTCAAACAATTCTAGACAAATTCTACCTAAGGAGACCATTAGAAGGGTACAAGAGCATCTAGGTTTTAACCCTAAATGGACTAGGCATATGCCTAGAAAGGACAATGCCCAAAGACCAAATGAAAAATCGAAAATTGGGAAATTAGAATTTGAAAACCAAGCATTGAGATCAAGGCTTGAGAAATTAGAAAAGACCCTCAAGAAGATGCAAAACCAAATGCAAGGGTCAATTGATCAAAAATCTAGGTCAAATGGTCAAGTCAACATCTAGAACCTAAGAGACAAAAGTCAACCAAGGGCAAGAAAGGGTTGGGTCACAAACCTAGGCCTAATGTGACTTATCATAGTGTTCCATTAGATTATGGAACACAAACTAGGTCTAGAAAGACCAAGGTCAATAGGAAAGTCATCCCTAAGGTTGACCAAGGTAGGTGCCTAGTGGCTAGGGTTTCAAAGAAACCTAGGATGGTCTCTAAGAAAGTTACTAGGGAGGCAATCCCTAAGGTTAACCTAGGCAAGATCAAAATGACCAAGGCTACCAAGTCTAGGAGGGTCATTAGGAGGGTATCTAGGGAGGTCATCCCTAAGAAATACCTAATTAACCCAATGAGCTCAAATAGATTTGGGTTCCTAGGAGCGTGATTGATTCACGCTAGATGGGTTAGGTCGTGTCAACCTTAATTGGATGGGTAGTTAACTCAATCATAGCAAAGTTGACATTTTAGGTCATTTCCAAGGTTATGGATATCTTGGAAATAGATTTGAATTATGATCCTAAAAGATTTTAGGATGTGCCAATATATCTTGAGAAGTTTGATAAAATGATCAAATTGGCACAATTTAGGTTTTAGAGTCATAGTGTGTCATTTTAGGTTTTTGGCACACATGAAAGATTAGTAATAATATGGCAAAATATACTTAATTATAACAAATGACAATTAATACTAAAATTTAGGTATTATTATACCTATACCTTTTATATGTCATGCTTTGTTTGCCATATAACATGTCATGACATCATATTTATTTTTATCATTTATATGTCATGATCATGTTTAGAATTAAGGACTAATGTCATGAGTTTTTAAATTATATCATATGTCATGACATCATGATCATTGGTCATGCTTTATTATGCTATCATTTATGCCATGATCATACTTTATGCATTTAAGCCAATGAAAATTGATCAAGGACAATGGCATGACTTGGAGTCTCATTCATAAGGGAATCAAGTAGTGTTGCCTTAGAAAATGCATGAAACCCTAGATTAGGAAGAACAAAACCCACATCTCACTTTACATTGACATGTATGTGTATTTATACACCCTAGATACATGTGAGATGCTAGGATATGAGTTAAGTTCAAGGTGCATAATTTTTGCATCTAGATGAACTAAAACTCATCTTTAATCAAATGTGGATCATTGGGAAAGCTTGTGTACAAGTCATGTACATTGAGCCCAAGGAATATGATCCAAAATAAGGTTTTAAAAATATTTTAAAATCAATTTAGAAAACCTTGGTGAAGTCTATCTTTTGATAGCAATCACCATTGATGAAGTTGATACAAAGTGAGTTAAAACTTTGAAGTTTTTCTTCACTTTTGAATTTTGTATCAATTTCAATATTTTATGGGTAAAATATTTTTCTATCATTTTTCACCCATTGTATTTCCTATAAGTAATATACGTATGAATTTTCACGATCTTTCGATATACGTAGAATTACTTATGATTTTCCGAATTTCATTTCTGATAATCAAATTCGATATTTAGTTATCGATCGCTTCCTAGTAATAATGATCGATGTGCAAGGCAATGATCGATTTCAAGGACTCATTGCAAGTCTGATTTCGAAAAAAACAAGGTCGTTTAGCCCGTTTTCAGCTACGGTAAAGTTTCCTAACTACTCCTAATCCTAGGATATGCTTTAGGAAGTATTATAAAGGGTGAAAATCCATTGGATATGGATTGGGAGAGGTGTTAGGTCGATGTATCAAATTTAAGGGTAGGAAAGTTCATGTTTGAACTTTGAAACTTATTTTTGATGGTTTAGAGTTCCTATTGGCTTAGGGACTTCCCAAGGACATTGTTGGTGCAATGGTCAATGAGGAGCAAGCCTTTAGGGGGAGGTATCCATCATGGGATGATAGATGTCATTTTTCCTCATGAGAAGGAAAATGGGATTTTGAGATACCCAATTTGGAAATTGGGAGAGAGTATAGGATTTCCTCTCTTGAGTGATATGAGACTTATCACTAGGAAGATGGTAGGCATCCTAGGTATTTTTGGACCAAGGGGGAGATTGTAAGATCTCATTGGATATGAGACATTGACCTCCTTGGAGAGAACCTTTTTGATGTATGTAAAAAAGGGGGAGAATGTTTGGGATTACCAATTTGAGAAATTGGTAAGAGAATTTGAGTTAGTGTTCTAACTCAGAGATATGTGTTTTTGTCAAACATCAAAAAGGGAGATATTGTTGGTGCAATTGACCCAGGTCATGATTGACCTGACTCGAGTTTAACTCGAGTGATGTTCTGATGTTTGACATAGTGAGATGACATTGATGTCTAATAATGTTCTGGGGAGATTGTTGGAACAATCAACCTGGGTTATGATTAACCGGACACAAGTTTGACTCGAGGGAGATTTTGATGGTTGATTGGAGTTGACCATGTCATGTAAAGTCCAAGCATGGGTCTTGGCAAGGAAAAGTCCAAGCATGGGTCTTGACATGGAAAGTCCAACATGGGTTGGCAAGGGAAAGTCCAAGAAGTCTAAGGGGTTTGATATTGGCAGCGTAAAGTCCAAGCGGAAGTCTTGGCAGCATAAGTTCAATGGTTGGCGGTGTAAAGTCCAAGCAGAGTCTTGACAGCATAAGTCCAATGTGCCTTGGCGGTGTAAACACCATTAGCATGACATAGCCGATGGAAGCACCTTAAGGCTAGCGCAATGAATGAACAGGTCATGGATGACTTGGAGGGATCCGAGAGGCGTGAGGCTGATGGAGGTGGCTAGAAGGCTTAGGTCTAGGCTAAGGGTGGTCTAGCAAGTATGGGGGAACCATACTTGGGTTAAAACCTCATGTTTGAGGTGTGTTAGTTGACTGGTGTCATGTGGCAGTCGACTGGTGTGAGTCAACTAGGGTTTGACTGCAGGAATTGGCCTAGCAGTCGACTGCCAGAGGTGGTCAGTTGACTGATTGGCCAAGCAGTCGACTGATCTTGTGATCAATCGACTGATGCTCGAGAAAACGAGCACAGAATGGAGTCGAGACTCGACTGTGGGGTCAGCAGTCGAGTAAAGGCTCCATCAGTCGACTGATGGTGATGATCAGTCGACTGATGGTGATGATCAGTCGACTGATGATGGATTCGTTGGATTTTTCCAGCGTGGATCTAGCAGTTGTCTCACGACAACAGTGGCATCAGTCGACTGATCGGTGTTTTTTAGCCCATGCAAAAGCTTTAAATTGATCTCGTGGAGGAGGAAAAAGAAAAGGTTCTTTAAGGTGTTTTGGGGCGAGTTGCTGCTGCAATTCAGGGTCTCCAAGTACTACTCGATCAACCTAGTAAGCAAGCATTCAAAAGCTCGATGTAAAGTTTTCTTTACTTGCATTTTAGTGTAGTTGCTTGTATTCTTATTGTTGGGTTTTCGGCACCGCGGCGAGTGTGTGTTCGAACATGTTTCGTAAACATGTGCACAACGAAAGGAATAAAAATAATAAATCTAATTTATTATAACACACACACCATACGCATGCATAGTACAACATGTGTAGATATAATCGTAAATTCAAATTTTGCAATAAAAGAAAATTTATACTACGTATACCTGACGTATCACGTGTAGCGGGAAAGACATCAACCGGAACGATTCTCACTAGAATCGTATCTATCCGTATCCACGCCGAGTATATTCGGGATGACTTCACAAAGTCACTAGCCTCGTCTTCGTATGGGTTACTAGCCTCGTGTTGAAGACGATGTGATCGAGAGAAGATCACGATCCGAATCAAAATTCGGATCCAAAACGAGTCCTCAAAAACTCGCTTCTCCGGAGAGGTATTCGTCAACCGTTTGACGAATCCTTCGTCCTCCACCTATGAGGATTACCGGAGATCGAATCCCCGGTAAGGCTACCGCTGTCGGAGCTCCAAACGTCGCCCAAATGACGCTCCGACGAGAAGGAAATAAGCTGTCCAGAAAACTGAACAACTTTGGTGGAGAAGTAAGGGCCGACCAAATAAGGAAGGTTGAGGCTCACCTTGTCGCCGGACCCAAAGGAGATCACCGGAGCTTCTCCGACAGCAGCTCGACGCTGGAAAGAGGGAAGGACAGCATCTTCTGGACACCGGAAAGGGAGCTAGGTGGTGGTGGGCGGCGGCACTAGGGTTGGCGCCGACTACACCAAGGAGAGGAGGGGGCGACAACTATTAGGGTTGCAAGGCTTTTTTTATTAGGGATTAACAAAACTCTTAAGCCCTATTTTATAGAGAACAAATTATCTTAATGGTTATCGGATCATAACCAAAGGCCCGTTAACCCGCTCCATTAATTTAAGTTAAAATAAACCAAACCATGATGATTTATTTTAAGTTAAAACGAACCGAACCAACTTTTGGTTCATTCGTTTAAAACAAACCAAACCCTTTGGTTTATTCTCCTCCATTGGATTAGAACCAAACCAATTTGGTTCATCCATCATGTCTTCATAAGACATGGCCCATCCACGCTTCCATTGCGACTGAAACGATTTCATGCTCGCTTCTTGTTTGGTCCAACCAAACCTAGTTTCTCTCGGTCTGAGAATCTCATTCTCAAGCTCGTTTTAAATCCTTCGGATTACGCTCGTTGTGCGTGTGACCAAATAGGTTCTCGATTTATGTTGGTCGTCTATAATTAGCTATTAATTATAGAATGATCATGAGTGGCACCTAGTAGTACATCATGATCCCCAATTAACCGAAAAGATCAACGGTTGATCCAGAACTATTTCTTAAACCCTTCAGCGGCTCGCATAAGTCTCCATGATCAAGATGACTTGAATACCGCAAGTCAAAGGAACATCGCACTTAAGCTGCAGTAAGAACTTCATTGACATATCTATATATGCAGAGAACCATATGAAGTCTTACGGCTGGTCACTCCAATGAACTAGTTACCATAACTAGCATCCACGATTAACTTCGGACATCACAATGTCTCCAGCCAGTGAGAATCAGCTGCTTGGATACACCAAGGAGTATACCTCGTGCTAGTCTCGACAGAATTAATGGTGTCCAAATCCATCAATTCATCGACTAGGGATAATTCCGATACATCACAATTACACATGTAGAGATACTCACTAGTTGTGATCCAATCACAAATTCTCTCATGCTGTAAATCGTATCATGGACATCCAGTAAATGAGTTTAAGATCTAATCAAATACATGAGAACATGTATACTCAAATAGTGAATCTTCATTTATCATATAAATGGTTCAAACATAAGGCGATTGCCTTAGGACATCTCTCACATATTACTAACACTTATTGTATTACTGTTGTAATCTGTTGTAAGGGATTTCTCTGCCTCCGGATTGTTCCAAGAAGGAGTTATTATTGATTAGTGGTTGCGTGTGCATCACTAGAGCTCTTTAGAGCTCGATCCGTGGAGTAGAACCATTCGGTTCCAAACCACGTTATATTCTTGTGTTCGTATTTGTCTTGTTTCTTGTTATTGCTATTATCTATATTCCGCTGCGCATAATGAATTTTGTAGAGACGAACGCGAACGAATTCCATCAACGTACGAGCACGACGCTATTCACCCCCCCCCCCTAGCGTTACAAGGATCCCCAACAACCAGGACTCGAGCCACCTCATAATTTGCAAGCGAGACCCTAATTACCAAGGCATCGGTATGAGGCAGAAAGATACCTTGAAGGTCTTCGGGTCTAAAGTATATCTGAGGTGTGCTTTGGATAGTCTGGTCTTCTCCAATAGCCAAACTTTCCATCAGGTGAGCATAAGACTTACAGGCTCTATTGAAGTCTCCGACAGTGGGTCCTCCTACGATCACATTAATAACCCCCTGGTGGGGGGGGGGGTGTCACCCAAAGCAGCTAATGCCCCCTCACCAGCAAATCCTTCTTGAGAGACGCCTTGGGGATTGGGTTGTACTGGCCCCACTGGGGGAAGACCTTAGGGTCTTCTGTTATAAGGCTCAAGATGAACAACACTAGGTCAGCACCCTCTCCCAGCTCGTCCTCCAAACTGTGGTTGTAGGTGAGGGTAACTGGCTCTAATACTCTCTAACTCGCTTTGCAACTTGAAGCACTGGTCGCTTGTATGCCCATACTTTGTATGGTATTAATAGAAGAATGGAGTTGGGAGATTATGAGGAACCCCTCTGTATCCGACCGAGCACTGAAGGATGCCTTTCTTATCATATACTTCTATTTCCCACTCTTTCCATGTTCGTGAGAGGGGTAGTGCCTCAATGGCCATAACTCGGAGGGGAGGATGAGGGTGAATTCCCAACATCAAAGGTCACGGACGAGGCACTTCAGGAAGAAAGGGTCTAGCATATTCTCTTATGGGAGGTCCCCGTTGAATAGGAGGAGGGTTCCTTTCTGCAGGAGTGGAAGCAGTCTTCTTTTCTGCCCTTCTCACCCTTAATCCCTCCTCCTCATTAATGTATTCTTCAGCACGGCCAAGTAACTCTTCATAATTAATGTATCTCAACGTCTTGTTCAGCCAAAAATGTTCCTACCGACGGCGGCAACTGATACTAAATGGATTTTCTGTCTCTTCAGAACAAAGGTGTCGAAGAGGCTTGGGGTCCTCTCTAACCGCAATAGTAGATAATAAGATGATGACAAGATATTTAATGTGGTTCGGAATTAAGATTTCTACTCCACGAGTGAGCTCCAGTGCTATACATCTTTACTATAATCCCTCCTTATTGGAAATACTTTCGGAGGTGAAGAAACCCCTTATAGATAAGAGCTTATACAAAGTAAAGGAAAATAACACACAGATCGTTCTCCTTCCTTCTCGCTCCACCGAGGATGTTCCTTCTCCTTCCCAGCTCACCTCTTGAACCTCCCTCTTCAGTAGTGAGCCTTTGTTGAGAAAAGTAATTAACCAACCCCTTTCTTCTTCCGTCCTCCCTTCCTTTTTTCCTTGTCGCCCCTGAAGTCAGCTGTCGCATAACAAATCGCCTGGATCACCGCCTGTCACGCCCCGAGAGTATGCCGTGCCGAAAAGCAAACGGACGGCATCTCCCCTGTACGTGGCAACATATCGGGTTAATACAAGGCCCGTAGGCCCACAACAATAATATGATATACTCAGATATCAACATAACAACACACTAAACACAGCGGAAACAATACAAACAGATCAACAAAATACAAAGACCAACTGTGCACTCCGGAGTGACTTGACACGACAAGAATCATAACAGAAATCGAATCAAAGACCAAATACATACAACACATCTGTATATCATAAATACGGAAACCATACAGGGTAAAGACCCCAAAACAACAATCCCTAGTAATACAACAATACGGAAACATATACATCCGTCCGGTGTGAGATGGGATCAGCTGGCAGAGCTCCGAACGTCCAAGGAATCTTCTACCTGTTATCTGGGCGACAGGAAGCCCAGGGTCCAGGGGTGGTGAGTATAAACTCAGGGGTAATATATAGAAAGTGCATGAACAACATATAAGGATAGATCTACAAGTATACATGTGAAGATCTACAAGCATACAACATGAGTCCAATAGACATACAGTCATATCCAAATCTAATAACAAGTAATTACAGTAAAGTCATACTCAATGTATATACTAAACTGATCAACTGAATATAAAATAATGTACCAACGTACCTGACGTATGCAACACCATAAGCTATATCATCCTGACAGATATACAATAACATAACCCATATAACATACTAAGTCAATCTCATACCTGACCAATACGCCAACATATGAACAGTATATGATCACCTATGATAACAACACGATCCATACCACACTATGACATGACGCTAATCAAATGCATACATCGGTCTGGACCAACACATATATCATACTCAACATAACAGTATACAAAATGCAAATGGCATGTATCATGATGAACAAGCATGTGCAACAATCATAGCTCAATCAAATGCAGCATCTCACAAGCATATGTAAAACATATATCAAATACATGCATACATATATATATATCAGCAATGCATATGCATGGTCATGTCTGCGTACCCAACTCGCTACCACGACCCCAGTGTGGCCTAGGTGGCACGACATGACAACTATCCCAACTCCAGCCGCCACCACTCTCAAGTGACCGAGTTGGGTAGTATGAAACAGTAGCTAGCCCGCTATAGAGCTATATGCTACCCACACGGGGGGGTCCCTGCTACTAGCCGCTCCGTCCCTACCCATGAGTAGACGAGCACCGCACCCAGGACAACTGCACATCACACGACCACTGTCTATAGTGGGTGAGTGCGCTAACTACCACTCCGCACAGTGGCCAAGTGCGCATCTCCAGCTACCACCATCCATAGTGGCCGAGAATGGCACGCACAACAATGCTCTGCCCTCAACCCTGCAACCACTACCCCGAGTGGCCGGGGAGGCAGGATGACTGACGACACGTCTCAACCACAAGGGAGACTCAGTCAACAGCATGCATGTAGTGTAATGATGCATAGATCCATACATGTATCCTCGCCACACTCCCTATCCCACGGGGAGGTCTGGTCAACAAAAAGTCAACTATGCGAAGACTACAATCCACCAGACTCTCTCTATCGCACAAAGAGTCATACTCATCTGACAGTCAACCACACTAAGACCTCTAGTCAGTAGCGATATACAATCGACCGTCCATATAACCATACACAGGCACAACAATCCATAAAGGATATACCATCACGCTAGGACCTCTAGTCCATGGTCACATACTGACAATCATACACTTATCTATACACAGACAACTAGATCCATCATAAATGCACCACTAATACGGATATGATATAACAATCGACTCCATAATTCAAACCATCACCTAACCCTAGTGATGTAATACAGTAACCCAATCTAAAGTCACAAAGATAACCCTAACCACATGTACTTACTGAACATCTATCAGCTAATACATAATAGGGTTTATAGTTCCTATCCGTGCTAGATAATCAATGAGTAATAGAGTATATATCTCAAAGGTCAAGGCAGTACAAGCATGTGATTAAATGAGAGTGGATCTAAGGTAAACAAGTATATACATATATCCAATATCATGCACTGTAATTGATCAAAACTACCGGACCAGGTAGATATTACCCACCTGATACGAAGCTCGAATAATCCTCACGGCCGCGGACCTGCTTCGTATCCCAAACCTGCACATAATAGCAACAATGATTAAATACAAGTATCCAACAAACGTAGGAACTAAACACTACTCATTTCTATGTTCGTATTCTTTCCTTGTCTACGAGTTAGATACTCGACTATCCCAATCTGATACATCATAACCAACCTCACAATAGATCACTTTTATCCCGTTCACAAACAATCTCATGTACAACACATACACACACTGTACACACACCTTACCAATCGCAAACCAATATCTATTACACTCACGGATCAACCAATCATCAATTGGATTTTCTCAGCTCAAACCAAGCTGTCTTCTCCTTCCCACTCACAGCTGGCACAACCACCCAATAGTCCACATATCTCAACGACAATCAATTCCCTAAGTAGCTTGGTTACTCACAGATGGGTTCATGTTGATTAAAGGGTAAATCTCATATCACGGCTGCCACCACAAACAAGGCAGATCTCATCCTAGCTCCAAGCTCTGCAGCAAACAGAGGCTGAAACTACCCAATCTTGCGATGAGGAAACAAACAGACCATATTATGGCTGCTGTGAATGAAAACCACAATCAACACTCACCTCACAACGCAGCCAACACTATACAGTAATTACAGACAACACAGCAAAAGGAAAAATCAACTCACCGACTCAAATCTGCATCGGCAGCTCCTCGCCTATTCACCGTCGACCACCAAGCTCCACAAACTGCCCAAACCACCGATTGAAACCTTACTACATCCAAACAACATCTATCAAATTCAAATAAATCAGTATAAAACCATTGATAATACCCTAAATCGAAACCATCACCATAGCATACCTTCCTCCCCCGAATCTGTCAATCGGATCCAGACCATCGTGATCCACAACTGTATTGGGCTTTCCGACCACCAGCATCACAGCTACCTTCCATAAACCGTAGATCACAGCTTAATCAAACTACCCCGCACAAGGAGATCCCTAACACCAAAATGGCGGAAGAAGAGGCTACAGTGGATGAAGAAGAAGAAGGAACCGGATGGCGGCGACGCAAATCCGGGCCAGCTCGAGCATCGGTGGTGGCAATCGACCGACGCCAGCACGAGGCATTCGACGGCGTGGCGGCGAGCCTCAGCAATGGCGACAATACAAGATGAGGTAAGGCACCGGATTCCCGAACTCGAGCAGTGGGGATTAGGAAGAAGAACCGACGGGAGGAAGCTCGGAGAGAGGGCGTTCACAGCAGAAAAGAATCGGTGTCGCGATCGGAAAGGCTGCGGCGGCGAAACGAGGAAGAGAAGAATCGGTCGGCAGAGGAAATCGACGCGCGGTGAAGAAGAAATGGGGATCGCGTTCGTTCGACGGCTTATAAGGGACGTTCCAATGTGGTTGGGCTAACTCAAAGTGAACTTAATCCAATTTGGTTCAACCCCAATCTCACCAAGCCTATCTCAAATTTCAATTTCATTTCAAATTTTCATTCAACTAGAAAATTAACCCATTATCTCACTAATTATGCCCAATTAATCCCTATTAATTAAAGGGTTTAATCCATATATAAATTTTTTTTTTTCGTATTTTACACCGCCCATGTGGAGGGTTATGCAGGTTCAAGGAATCATATTGTTATGTTGTTGGCAAGAATGTGCCACCGGGAGCATCTTATGGGGCCTCATGAGGTGCCCTAAGTGGTTATCAAATATAACAAACTTCCTACGTGTTATGAGGTCCTCCCTTTCCTTCATTTTACCTATATGTCATTCCTTTGATCAATCTTTCTCGCTATTTTCCCACCTCCATCCTTCTCCCCAAGTCATGCCTTTTCCGGTTCAACTCATTTTCTCGACTTGCTATCCTACACCATTCTGGCCATCAAGCCAAGGTGCTTATAACTCAACTCGTCTTCCAGAGTTGCTATTCAATATTGTTCTGACCATCAACCCAACTCGACTCCCCGAGTTACAATCCCCTTCACCTAGCTTAACTTTCCAAACTAGGTCCTACTCGATTCGGGTATATACCTGAGTTGTAGTTGTATTCATTTGATCTTACCCTCTCCACTTTTAGCCCTTCATTATTTCTTCCTTTATTCCCCGGGTCGGACTATAATGGTATCACTTTCCATACTTTATTGATCAACCTTCTTTTGGGAAGATTCTTGGATGGTCTATTTCTGATATTTGGGCAACACTTGAAGATGACACGGTTGATTTTACATACATTTATAGGGTTAGGCATATGCCACTTATCTTTCTTCGATTTTGTGAATACCGTCATCTACTTAATAATTCTAATGTTGTCTTACACATGCTGACCGTTGAACACCTTATACCAGCTAAAGGCCTCGAAACAAGTTGGAATGAACTCCATGATTATTTTGCACGATTTATGATTCTAAGGAAGGTCGATATCTTGCATTTGTATATTCCCAAATATTCAGTTACTATTCCAAAGTACATTCGCTAGTTGTGTTTGGAAATTAACCATAGAGCGATACCATTTTGACTGCCAACCATACCAGTTGAGGTAAGCAATAAGCTGATAACATTGATTCTACGTGAAGAAGAAGAAGATGATGAGGAGGAAATTACATTTGGAGTTTATGAAAAAAAGGCGCACGAAAGTAGCAACTGCAATATTAAAGTTTCTCAGCAAAATGTCGATAAGATTCGTACATTTGCATATATTAGTTGTAGAAAGTAGCATTATTCAAAGGTTACCCAGTGAAGTTAGCAAGTTGGTTAACTTGAGATACCTCCACCTTTCGAAGATTAAGATGGAATTACTTCCGAATTCACTTTTTGAACTACCCAATTTGCAAAGTTTAAGCTTGTTTCGTTGTCAAAAACTTCAAAAGATACTTGAAGGAATCCGTAAGCTTAAGAAATTGCATATTTTGAAAGTAGCTTATTGCACAAAGCTTCAGCGGTTATCCAAATCTATAACAATAATCAAAAACTTAGAAGTGCTTAATGTGGAAGGTGGTTGTTGGCTCAGCCAGCTACCAGAGGATTTAGTCAGTTTTAAATCACTGAAAATCCTGGATATTACAGATTGTGCATCCTTGTCTTAAATTCCCAGTGGGATCGAATAATTAATTGGCCTTCGTAAGTTATCAGGAATATTTGTCGGTGTTGATGGAGGTTTTGAGCTGGCACAGTTGCAAGATTTAATAAATCTTCAGGAAATAAGATTGCAAAACCTAGAAGTAGTAAAGGAGACTCAAACTGAAGAGTTGATGGGCCAACAACAAAGTCTGCTGGAATTGTCATTGCATTGGGGTGTTGAAGAAGCAAATGAGAGTAGTTCTGAATCAGCTACACCACTATAGGTACTTGAAGCTCTCCGACCCAATGTGTCTTTGAGAAAACTAGAGATTAATTCTTATAAGGGAATGAAATTTCCTACTTGGATGAGTAAACAACAACTTGTTGGTTTCGATTCTTTAGTCGAGGTTAGACTCGTCAATCTCAGAAGCTATGCTACATTACCATCACTTGATCAACTTCCTCTTCTCATGAAGTTAGAGATAAGTGGCTTGGATTTAATAACACACAGACAATAGCGATGGTGGTATATTTCCTATGTTGAGTGAGCTCACTTTTTCAGAAATGCTTGTATTAGAGAAGTGGTCTGAGCTGAAAAGAAAAAGTGTGGACTCATCTCGAAGGATTCAAAGATTGACACTAATTCAGTGCCCAAAATTCGAGGAAATAGATCTATTATTTGATCCTTATATTTACAAATTGAGAGTGGTTGAACAATAAGACAATGTGGTCTGCTGAATTTTGCAGTTGGGACAACCTCCGATACATTGAAAAAATAGAGATAGTGGGGTGCCAAGAGCTAAAGTGTCTACCACAGAGTATGCAAAGTTTTAAGGATCTATGTGAGATGACAATTAACAACTGTAACAATTTAGTGCCTTTGGTAGCATTGAATTTTATTGAACAGTTGTATCTATATGCTTGCCCAATGCTAGAATTCAACCTAGAAGCATTTACAAATCTTTCTGATCTGAAAATTAAAGGTTGTCCAAAGATGCAAATGTGAGCGTGATCTCCTAATAGATTTCATTTAATTACTGCTATGCTTCTATTCATACTCACTGATTGATGCAAAGGCGATTCACTCGTCCTCAGCGTCTCCGTCAATCGGTCCCGCAGCCAACACAAAAGGAGGTAAATCACGAAGGGCATATTGTCCAACTCAGAATTAGCGCGGCAGGAGGACAAATATTTCGAAAGACTTGTAGTCTCTGAGAATTGACCCTTGCTCATTGATGCAACTCTACTACCGCGCTAGCCACAAAACCCTCCCGTGGAGACTTCTATTCGTACTCACCATCACCAATTATACGTGTTGGATTAATTATTGCTTCAATCGTACTAGTTATTTATTCTTTTCTCCTCTTATTTGTTCTACCTATTAGGTATGTTACTTTTCATAAGTGAATAAACTTTTTATTTAGATAATTAAATAAAAATTAATTGACTTGTAATATAATGTGTTTGTCGAGAAAACTTAATAGTTATATGGAAGATTAATCTCACTTAACATTTACTTAACCATTGGACATTATTTTGAAATAAAAAAAATTAGGGAAATTATGAAATTTTTTGTTCTGACTATCAAAGTGTAGCTGCAATGATTGGAAATGATGCATGATTAAATATCCTCAAACCAAAATTCATATTCTCAATTAATTAATGTTATAAGGGCAAATTATATTCCATGGCTAATAATTGCATATCATTTCAGTTATAGCGATGATGCTTGGCTAAGCAAGATACGGGAATTGCAGGAGAAAAAGATGGAGGAATTTCGGAGGAAGACGATGGGGGAATTAGAGGAATTATGGAGAAAAAAGATCGAGGACTAAGAGGAATCATGGAGGAAAATACAGAGGAATTAGATGGAAAAAAGAATTAGAGGAATTATGGAGAAAAAAGATAGAGGAATTATTTGATTGTCATCCCACGATCAATGCGAGGAGATAAATTACGAGAAGGATTCTACTGCCTCGACGCGACTAAAAATATGTGAGGACCATCTAAATCTAGAAAAGAGCTTTAAATCCCTTCTAGAATCAACTCACGCTACTTCTACAAGCACCGTCGTGTCTTAACCATCACGTCATCCCATGAGGACAAAGATAGAGGAATTATCGAGGGAAAAATAAGAGGTGGAGAAATTATGGAGGAAAAAGATGAGGGATTACACATAAATTATGGGGAGAGAAATTACGGATGAAAAAAAAAAAAGAAGAATCCGACAATAAAATTAGTTCTCTTAGCCAAAATTAATGATTTGTTCGATACATTGCAAGCAACAGTTGACTTCGAGCGGCGAAGATTTTAATTGACGTTGATTTGTTTGTTGAAATCGTGTCTTCTTAGTGTGCTTTTATTTTATTAATTATTTAGTCTATTTTTATTATATGAAATTAATTAGTATTCGTTGTAAAACGCTCTACTTGTCTTATGTCATTAATGAGATACAAGTTATGGCTTGTGAACTTTCTCAAATTTGAGATTTTTTTTTGATGAATTTATGCAACTACTCGAATTGATTTATTAATATTTATCAACAATATAAAACTCTTATATATAATTAAGAATGTCCGTGAAATTGATTAATTTGTTGGAGGTTTTGAAATTGATATTATCTTAAATTATTTTAATATTTATTTAATTCATAAATATAGATTAAAGTTAGACCAAACCTATTAGATGAATTATTACAAATAACGATAAATACATCTCTTCCCTTTTTTTTTCTTTGTAAATTATGAATGTTAGATTAGAATGTTATTTTATCTTTATTTAGTTGCATGAATTTATTGTCTAGAGTTTTTCTAAACATGTAACATAATTATTCTATTTGTTTAATTTAAATATATATAAATGCTATATTTGCTTAAATATAATTATTCAAAATAACTTAAAAATTAGTGGCCATATAAGTTTTTTTTAATCGAATCAATAGTTTAATTTAATAGGATCATCATATCATATCACTTGTTGAGCTCAACAAAAAAATAAGCTCAATTAGCATTTCCATAAACATACTTGATATTTACAAAAAAAAAAAATAAATAATGATCGAAATTTCCATAACTAATCGATCACTAAATTGATTTAGTGACGGATTAGCGACAAATGATCGTTGATTGATTTAGGGACAAATAAATTTTCGTCGCTAAATTTAGTGACGGATGTTTATATCCGTCATTAATTTAGTTTAGAGACGGAAATAAAAATTTCATCACTAATTTAATGACAAAATTTATATCCGTCATTAAATTTAGTGATGGATATAAACTTCCGTCACTAAAATAATGACGGATGTAAATTTCCGTTGCTAAATTTAGATGGTTATTTCTGTCAATAAATTTAGCGATGGAAATAAAAATTCCGTCACTAAATTAATGTTACAAATCACATCAAAAATGTTATTGTTCATAAAATTATTTACATTGTAAAATACCGAAAAATAATAATAATAATATATATTCCTCGGTAATTGATAAAATACCTTATAGAATTTTTCAGAAATTTTTAGAAGTTTTTCTGGATTTAAACGGAAGTTATGGGTTCAATTGATAGGGGTTGATTAAAGCTAGGGTTGGTTCTATAGGGTAAGAACCCAAACAGCATTTTAAGTCCAACCCGTTAAACAGGTCTACCCGATCCGTTTTCCCCTTCGTAACGCCAAACCAAAAATCCACACGCGGTTTTACTCCGCGCAGGCGTTTCTCCGCCGCTTCTCCTCTTCTTCCCCGACGCTCCTTTTCCCTCTTCCTCTTCCTCCGCCGCTCGATCTGCTGCTGTGCAAGCTCACACGCAGCCGTCAGCCATCGACGCTAGATCCTCTTCGATCGCCGGTGCTTCAAGCCAGCCGCCGATGCCCTAGGTCGCCTTCTCGAGTTACACAGCGACGACACCTTCACCGCCGCCTTGCTTTCCCTTGCCCGGTAGTTGTCATCGCACCTTCACCGGAGGTCATCTTGAGGGGAGGACCATCGATGGTTGACCATCGAGCTCTATCACCGCCGTCGGATCCGCCTTTCCCACTTGCCTACGGCCTCAGACGACGCAGAAGCCCCAAATTACGCAACACTCACTTCCCCATGTGTCACTCTCCTCTACCCTCTTTCATGGTGGTTTCCGGCCAAGACCGCCGCCACCCTGTAGGCCGGCGATCTTCCCACTGGAGGCGCCGATCGAAACACCAACTATGATCTTCACCGCGAGGATTCTAGAGTTGATCGTCACTATAGCTGTCTCTCCTCCGTGCGACATTGCCTTGTGCTGGCCCCTTTGTCGTTGTTGGTTTTCTTCGATGGTTTTATCGGATGTGATCTGCCGGTCTCCATCGCGGACAGTCGCACCCGCCACCGCGATCAGCTGTGACCACCCTAGGCAGTCTGTTGCCTCTCGTCTCTTCATCAAGCATCGTCGACGTAGCTTGCAGATCACTGCTCCTCCGCATGAATCGTGCTGCCCTTGGTTATTGCGAGCTAGCCAAGGTGTGAACTCAACCCCGATGCTGCCATAGCTAATGTCGTCGTCTCTTGTGCTCAGATCTTTGGATCAATTGTGTTTTCGATTTTGGCATGGCGATTGGGTTGTAATGTTTCTAATTTGCGGGGAAGGCACTTCTTTCGCTTGAGCAAGCTGAGGGAAACATGAATAGGATTTGTTTTGGATTAGCTGTGAATGGGGGAAGCAAGGTCAGGTAAGTTGATGTTTTGGACATTTTGGTATATGATTGTTGTGCAGCTAATTTGATAGTGGTTTCATGGATGATGGTGAACAGGGGAAGAGTGTTCCAGATGGGTTGTGGAAGCTGAACGGTTGAGGCAAGGTTTAAATTGGATTGATGATACCTGTGATACATTTTGCAATTACAAGTGGAGATAGGTTGTTGTCTTTAGTTGATCTGAATTGTTCATATCATATTTTCAAATGTAGATCAAGAAAGCTATGCAAAGAAAGTTAAACTTAGGCTTTGATTAGTGACAGATGCTTGTACGCGTGGATAGCTAGCGGAGCTATGTAACAGGTGGGTAATTTCCTACCTGGTCCGGGTAGTTGTATTTCATTCAGATTTAGTCATTGATATGAGCATGTTAGGTGTTCATATTACCTTGACCCTGTTCTTTTTATCGTATGCTTGATCCTTTACCGTTGGCCATTAACTCTATTGCTGATATCATGTTTATTTTATCATGATTAGGAGTTATATATATAGGTGATGTAAGTAACTTAGAATTTGTCTAAGTTAAGTGCAAATAGTAAAGTCCGGATGACAACCTGATTGTACATTGGGCAAAAATGTCATTCGTAGGTAGATAATGTCTTTAACCTAGGGTTAGTTCTAGTACCCTTAGGTTGTATGTTACCACCGAACATGTGTTGTGTAAATGGTCAGAGGAATAATACTTAGGGTATCGCTACGGACCGGTGGTCCTAGCTTATTATAATCAGATGAGTACGACTCTCTACAGGATAGAGAGTGTGTCCCTCAGTTGAGTAGGACTCTCTACAGGATAGAGAGTGCGTCGATTAGATTGGTATGACTCTCTACAGGATAGAGAGTATTATGATCAGTTGAGTACGACTCTCTGCATGATAGAGAGTGCGTTGATCTGGTTAGTATGATTCTCTGTAGAATAGAGAGTCTATAGTGGATGTCTGTATGTGAGACATTGCATTCATGCATTTAGCCGGGCGACGAGGTCTCCCTTGTGGTTGAGAGGGTCGCCAGTCATCCTGCCTCCACGGTTACTCATAGGAGGAGTCACCCGTGGGAGGGCAGAGCATTGTGGTGCCGCACTCTACCACTATAGACGGTGGTAGTTGGATTTGCGTGTCGTAGTCCTGCGTGTGTGGCACTCGACCACTCATGGGTAGTGACTGTCGGAGTGGCCAACAGCAGGGACCCCCATCGTGTAGCTTGCTCTTTACGCTTATATGCTACTCGATCATACTGCCCACTCGGCCACTCGAGAGTAGTGGTTGGTGTTGAGTTGGGACAATTGTCATGCTCGAGCCACCGAGGCCACACTGGGGTCGTGGTAGCTTTAGGGTGAGCCGACATGACCATGCATGATGCATTGCCGACTGATGGCATTTTTGCATATTGCCATATATATACATATATGCATGTATATATATATATATGGATGATTGTGATTAGTATACATATATAGATACAATCTATATATATATGCTTATTGTGATGTTGCATTTGATTGTATTATGTTTGCTGCATTTGATTGTACATCATATTCATGCATGTTTCCTTGCATATGTTATACAGTTGCGTCGGATATTGGTATGTGTTGGATAGACCATAGATACCTTGGCCTGTAGCATGAGTAGATTATGTGTTGGTATTACTCTTCCTGTTATATATATGTTGGATATATGTTCAGGTTGGATCAGAGTAGCGTGGCAGACTTCAGGTATGTCTGTATTTTATGTTATTCATTTCAGTTAGACGGTATATGCTTGTATTTATATACTATGCTGATATACTTGTTGTACTTCTAGAGTATGTCGTTGAAATACATGTGATATTACATATATATACATGTTTTTTATTACCTGCTGAGTTTTACTCACCACCCCCCGCGGACCCTGGGTTTTCTGTCGCCCAGGTAACAGGTAGAAGACTTCGTGATGGCATTGGAGCACCGCCAGCTGACATCGTCTCATCTCACCTCCGAGGCTCCCGTGTCTATTTTTGGATTTTCCGTATGTCTTGTTTTGCATTCGGAGTTTTCGTGATGTTATGTATTATGTGATGTACGAACATGTTGGTGCAGGTTTTGTCGAGATTTTTCTTTATGTTATGGTGTTAGTCATACCGGTATGCATGTGTAGGATGTATTGTTGTTGTTGTATCGTTTCCGCTGTGTGTAGTTGTTTTGATTTATATATATTGTTGTGGTTTGGTATATTTTTATATATTGTTGTCATTGTGGGCCTACGGGCCTTGTATTAACCCGAAATGTTGCCACGTACAGGGGAGATGCCGTCCGTTTGATTTTCGGCTCGGTATGCTCTCGGGGCGTGACAACTTTAGTGGTATCAGAGCCTAAGGTTCTGCGATGCCATATAATGTTATTTTTGTGTCTAGTCTTGGATTCTCGGGAGTCGATTTATTCGGTTTTGGTTTTCTGAGATGAGATGGACAGCGACCTGAGCTCCAAGCAGCACGAGGTAAGAATTCCTGAAAAACTTATGGTTTAGTAGATATTTATCTAAACTTGATCAGTAGGTGTATACCGTAGAGTTATGACACCTGTACAGACTTGTAGTAGGGATCGTCCACCGAGGCGACCAACCGGAGTGACCTTTAGGGTTTATACTCCCGGTTATGTTGGCTATGCATTTAGATGCTTATACCAGGTAATAACTTGTGGTGTGTTGGTTATTATTCGTAACCATGGTATGAGTTGACCACGGGAATGACCTGTTGAGTCTGTGAGTCTTGAACCTGTGTCGAGAAGGTAATTTACCTTTGAGAGCCGACTGATACCGAGTCGGAAAAACATGGGTCAAGTCGTCACATTTCTGGTTGAAATCAGAGATTTCAGCCTTAGAGATTTTCACTAACGGTGCTAGTCAGATCATTACCTGTGGGTAATGAACAGACTTGTAGACTATTGTGATGCAGATAGCGGAAGGCTAGGGTACGATGTTTCATGGGGATTTTATCCCTGAGTTGTTCGTACAGAGTTATATAACTTTGAGAGTACTTAACTCATGTTATACCGAGAAAGAAGAGTTGTTTGCATACCAGTATCGGGATCAAGCCGGTATTTGGTGATAAATGCAGAAAATAATCTTCGAGAAATAAAACATCACTTGATCATGGTTTAGTGATGTTGAAAGAGAGTATTTCCCGGTGTCACTTTTAGTGACGCATTGTAAGGAATTCTTGAGCTTCAAGAAAGGGTGCTCGGTTAGTAACAATGTACTGTGCAGAGTCGTGAGACTTGCGGAGGTTACGACCATCTAATAGCTCAAGAAGATGAATGAATGATTTAAGCCACCCAGAGTTATTGGATTAGGATGCCGGGATCTTCTACTAGATCCTGCCGGAAGACGTTGGATTGAGACAGGAGTTTAGAAATGACTCCGTACAAGTGTTTAAGAGTTGGAGACCGATAAGCATATATTGCAGGTCAACTTATTAGAGTCAGAAGTCTCCGACTATTGGATAAAAGGAGCAAGATCGGAGTTATAGGCTTTGAGCTATTTTCCGATTATAGAAGACCAACCGCAGATTATCAGAATGTTCTCGTGAATATCAACGAAATCAGAACAAAGACTTCGAAGGGATTGTGTGCATACAGTGCAGATCATGAAGACACATGAAGCCAGATTATCCATTGGATCAATTCAGCTGTTGCTATTGTTGAGCAACCAGTACAGTGGAGGAGGTGTACTCTGAAGATTCAGTTGAAGACTATCGATGGTGTTCCGGGAGGAAGATGCATTGTCTCGACAGTAGAGATCAGCACCGAAGATTGGATTATTTCATCAGCAACAACCTACTACCTCAGGCGTGGTTGGAGTTCCTTGATACTCCCCTTCAACAGAGATCAACACAGGAGCAGCATCAACAGAAGACATCTTAGAAGATTCAGCAGTTCCCCCCAAATGTGAATTGATTTGTACAGAGGAGAGAGTATACGACGATGGTCGTATCTATTGGGTATTCTACAGTTGTAGCTCGTAGGATTAAGTGATGTGATCAGATGATCTAGCAAAATCCTCGGATCATTCATCGCAGAAATGCGACCGCTTTGTCGTGGACTGTTGGATCTGATCTTGTTCTCTTCGGAGAAAGGCCAAGACCTGCGGGGAGCCTTTGAATCAGATCGATAGATAACGGATTGTTCAGGGTATTACTTTAGTTTACCCTCAAGGTTAATATATTGAGAGATGCTTGTAGTTACAGGTATCTGTATCTAGAACATTCTCAGTTGGGTTAGAAGGTTCCTATACATCGACTTGTGGGTCGGTGGTATCTCTACTGTCAGGTGAGATGTGGACCAACAGTTAAGAAGTCAAGGGATACCCTTAGACTTTGATAGACATACTTTTACTATAGACATATCCTTACGGATGGTCAAATTGTTAAGATTATGGTATGGTATGTCTCTTGGATGTGTATATAATCCGAGAGCCTTCGGATGTAGTTTCGGATGAACATGCTTGTCGTTGCATAGGCAAGTGGAGTAGGCGATCAAAATGATTGTGAAAATAATTCTGGTATCGAAGATCACGTATCGAGTGATATTTTTGTTGGTATCAGTGTTGTTAAACACTATAGAAATTAGAGGAATGTAAGTTGCGATTATAGGAGATGTTGGAAGGGATATTTGTATATCCCAGTATTTCTCCTTGAGAAGGATCCAGAACTCTTTGATAAAAGAGGGATGAACCTTTGAAAGTATGCATCGATTATCGATGATGGAATGCGATAGTAGTTAAAAGAGAATATCCTTGTTGTGGATAGATGATCTAGTTAGATAAGCCAAAGACACCTGTGTATACTCTAAGGTTGGTTTACGACTGGAGTACTGATATTGTAGTGACATGATGTTATACGATTATCATTGTCGATGTGATGATTAATATATATCATCAGCTTAGAGTAAAGGAGATGCAGGTGTGTAGATACGCCAATTTCATACTTGGTATGAACTGTATGAGTTTTGATTAAGTTGTTAGACTAATTAACGATTTAGTCGCCACTGGATTTGAGAATCGTGTATCCTGAACACGATTGGATCCTTTTGTAGTTGTTGGAGTTGCGCACTCGACCATCGTAGATGGTGGTTTGCCTTGCATGGTTTAGTTAGTACTGTATATGTGGATAGGATGTTTTAGCATTACTATACCACGGATTTGTTTGACAAAGGTGATGATGAAAATCATTTAGTCGAAAGCTGGTGAAACCAGTTTACAAGACTTAGACGGCGGTTAACTTTTACACGAGTATTAGGTTAATCCTTCAAGAGTGGATAAAAGGATGATGTACGCGGACGCGTCGTTTCAGGGATCGGAACGAATTTGATGTAGTTGAATGAAGTGTATCTTATGTCTATGTCAGTTAAGGAACTACGAGATAGTCTGTCGTATACATGACGTTACTTTAGTAGTTATTATCTGGATTTGTAGTTGTATGGAGCAGAAGTGCTCATTGAATTTAACAAGCTACTGGGTAGCTACAAGGGAGTTGCTGGAGTGCGAACAGTTGCAACAATTGCAACAAGGGAGATTGATCGCTATAGTCTTCCATGCGCTTACAGAGTGTGTGGTAGAGTGAATTTTGAATGATTGATAGACTTCTCTTTTGAGAAGATAATTCCCCGTCTCTGAGAAGGATAGTGGATTCCGGAGTTGCAGTGTTTAAGGAGGAGTTGCTACAGAAAGCACATCATTTGAGATGGGCTATATGCCTTGGTGGTACTTAGATGTCCCAAGAGTTGAAACGTTTATACTGGTGGAACGGTATAAAGAGAGTTATAGTAGATTTTGCTGCTCGATGTTTAGTATGCCAGTAGGTGAAGGTTGAACATTAGAAACCCACGAGATTGCTCCAGGAAATTCCCATTTCGGAATGGAAGTGGGAGCATATCATTATTGATTGCGTTACGGGATTGCCTAGAACCCGTGAAGGACATGACGCAGAGTTGGTGCACGTCATCGGATGAGAGTTATTAGGGGTTCCGATTCTACCTCAGTCTAAGGCGACCTAGATTCCGGTGCAAATTTTTGGTCGCAAGGAGCGACAGAAGTGAGACAAAAATCATCCGACTCGTAAAGGTTGGATGATAGTATCCGACTGATGAGGAGGTTATATGAGAGCTGGAAAATAATATTCGACCTCTATACACCGCAGGGTTACTTTAGGTGCCTTACTTTTCTCGAAGTACTTGAGTTAATTAGCATGATAGTGCTCCTCGTGGTGGTTAAGTACGAAATTTGGGGACCAAATTTTTTATAAGTGGGGGAGAATGTAAAATACAGGAAAAAAAATAATAATATATATTCCTCGGTAATTCATAAAATACCTTATAGAATTTTTTAGAAATTTTTAGAAGTTTTTCTGGATTTAAACGGAAGTTATGGGTTCAATTGATAGGGGTTGATTAAAGCTAGGGTTGGTTCTATAGGGTAAGAACCCAAACAACATTTTAAGTCCAACCCGTTAAACAGGTCTACCCGATCCGTTTTCCCCTTCGTAACGCCAAACCAAAAATCCACACGCGGTTTTACTCCGCGCAGGCGTTTCTCTGCCGCTTCTCCTCTTCTTCCCCGACGCTCCTTTTCCCTCTTCCTCTTCCTCCGCCGCTCGATCTGCTGCTGTGCAAGCTCACACGCAGCCGTCAGCCATCGACGCTAGATCCTCTTCGATTGCCGGTGCTTCAAGCCAGCCACCGACACCCTAGGTCGCCTTCTCGAGTGGTAGCTCTCTGCTGCCACGCGTTCGCCAAATTTCTACGCGAGCACAGCGACGACACCTTCACCGCCGCCTTCGTTTTCCCCCTTGCCTAGCCGTCGGTTGTCGTCGCACCTTCGCCGGAGGTCACCTTGAGGGGAGGACCATCGATGGTTGACCATCGGGAGCTCTATCAGCCGCCGTCGGATCTGGCCTTTCCCACTTGTCGGCCGGCCTCCAGACGACGCAAGCCCTAGCCATTGCAACACTCACTTCCCCATGTGTCACTCTCCTCTACCCTCTTTCATGGTGGTTTCCGGCCAAGACCGCCGCCGCCTTGTAGGCCGACGATCTTCCCACTGGTGGCGCCGATCGAAACACCGACTATGATCTTCACCGCAAGGATTCCAGAGTTGATCGTCACTATAGTTATCTCTCCTCCGTGCGACATTGCCTTGTGCTGGCCCCTTTGTCATTGTTTGTTTTCTTCGATGGTTTTCTCGGATGTGATCTGCCGGTCTCCATCGCGGACAGTCGCACCCACCACCGCGATCAGCTGTGACCACCCTAGGCAGTCTGTTGCCTCTCGTCTCTTCATCAAGCATCGTCGGCGTAGCTTGCAAATCACTGCTCCTCCGCATGAATCGTGCTGCCCTTGGTTATTGCGAGCTAGCCAAGGTGTGAACTCAACCCCGATGCTGCCATAGCTAATGTCGTCGTCTCTTGTGCTCAGATCTTTGGATCAATTGTGTTTTCGATTTTGGCATGGCGATTGGGTTGTAATGTTTCTGATTTGCAGGGAAGGCACTTCTTTCGCTGAGTGTCGAGGGAAACATGAATAGGATTTGTTTTGGATTAGCTGTGAATGGGGGAAGCAAGGTCAGGTAAGTTGATGTTTTGGACATTTTGGTATATGATTGTTGTGCATCTAATTTGATAGTGGTTTCATGGATGATGGTGAACAGGGGAAGAGTGTTCCAGATGGGTTGTGGAAACTGAACGGTTGAGGTAAGGTTTAAATTGGATTGATGATACCTGTGATACATTTTGCAATTACAAGTGGAGATAGGTTGTTGTCTTTAGTTGATCTGAATTGTTCATATCATATTTTCAAATGTAGATCAAGAAAGCTATGCAAAGAAAGTTAAACTTGGGCTTTGATTAGTGATGTATGCACGCGTGGATAGCTAGCGGAGCTATGTAACAGGTGGGTAATTTCCTACCTAGTCCGGGTAGTTGTATTTCATTCAGATTTAGTCATTGATATGAGCATGTTAGGTGTTCATATTACCTTGACCCTGTTCTTTTTATCGTATGCTTGATCCTTTACCATTGGCCATTAACTCTATTGCTGATATCATGTTTATTTTATCATGATTAGGAGTTATATATATAGGTGATGTAAGTAACTTAGAATTTGTCTAAGTTAATTTGTCTGCATGCAATAGTAAAGTCCGGATGACAACCTGATTGTACATTGGGCAAAAATGTCATTCGTAGGTAGATAATGTCTTTAACCTAGGGTTAGTTCTAGTACCCTTAGGTTGTATGTTACCACCGAACATGTGTTGTGTAAATGGTCAGAAGAATAATACTTAGGGTATCGCTACGGACCGGTGGTCCTAGCTTATTATAATCAGATGAGTACGATTCTCTACAGGATAGAGAGTGTGTCCCTCAGTTGAGTAGGACTCTCTACAGGATAGAGAGTGCGTCGATTAGATTTTTATGACTCTCTACAGGATAGAGAGTATTATGATCAGTTGAGTACGACTCTCTGCATGATAGAGAGTGCGTTGATCTGGTTAGTATGATTCTCTGTAGAATAGAGAGTCTATAGTGGATGTCTGTATGTGAGACATTGCATTCATGCATTTACATGAACGCTGACGACGAGGTCTCCCTTGTGGTTGAGAGGGTCGCTGTCATCCCGCCTCCACTGCACTCATAGGAGGAGTCACCCGTGGGAGGGCAGAGCATTGTGGCCGCACTCTACCACTATAGAGCGTGGTGGTAGTTGGATTTGCGTGTCGTAGTCCTGCGTGTGTGGCACTCGACCACTCATGGGTAGTGACTGTCGGAGTGGCCAACAGCAGGGACCCCCATCGTGTAGCTTGCTCTTTACGCTTATATGCTACTCGATCATACTGCCCACTCGGCCACTCGAGAGTAGTGGTTGGTGTTGAGTTGGGACAGTTGTCATGCTCGAGCCACCGATGCCACACTGGGGTCGTGGTAGCTTTAGGGTGAGCCGACATGACCATGCATGCTGCATTGCCGACTAATGGCATTTTTGCATATTGCCATATATATACATATATGCATGTATATATATATATATGGATGATTGTGATTAGTATACATATATAGATACAGTCTATATATATATGCTTATTGTGATGTTGCATTTGATTGTATTATGTTTGCTGCATTTGATTGTACATCATATTCATGCATGTTTCCTTGCATATGTTATACAGTTGCGTCGGATATTGGTATGTGTTGGATAGACCATAGATACCTTGGCCTGTAGCATGAGTAGATTATGTGTTGGTATTACTCTTTCTGTTATATATATGTTGGATATTGTTAGTTAAAGCCCTAGAACCAATCATGTGATGGTTGAATAGGGAACATTTTGTATCATATTCTATAAAGGCAAAGGATTGGTTATTATATTTACATCTTGCTTGTGCCAGCTAATTTAAATATAATAATGCCCTAGAAAAGTAGGTTCTTATCTACAGCACATCAATTGGCAGAATTGATTATGAGAGGCTGTAGAGAACACTTTCCTAAATGTTCATAGTCGAGTATTAATATGCAAGGGCAATATTAATACATAAAGACTAGCATGTAGGTCAATTGATGACTTGATCTCACAAGTCATGGATATATGATATCAAGTTGACACATGGGTATATATTGGAGAATATATACTGAACTGACCCGCCATGAGAAAGTTTCATGGATCGTTATATGAGTGTCATAAACTTTCTCATGTGACTATTGGTATGAATAGTCCTTAGACCTGAAGTCACTACGGTTCCCTACATAAGGAGTTATGTACTTTGGTATCGTCAAACGTCACCCGTAATGGTGGTGGACCATAAAGGCGACATCGGGTATGTAACAAATTATGCGGAGGGATGTGAGTGATGTAGATGGGATCTATCCCTTCCATATGACGGAGTGATATCGGTGGGCCTTGATTGAGTAGAACTACTAAAACGCATGGCCATGCTCGAATGAGTCAATATGAGATATTGAGCTCATTTGTTTGAGTTAGTTTACTCAGGATCAAGAAACACATAGATTGATCGAGGATGACACGGTCTATGCCTCATTGATCAACTGATATCAAGGATAGAAGGACACGGCCATATATTATAGTAGTCACGGAAAAGGTTAGTCGGATCTTGACTTATCTCAGAACTTGGGTAGCAATGATGTATTGCTAGATGCCGCTCATTGCTTGTGTATCTAAAAGAGTTTAGATCCACTGCCAACGTTATGAGAGCCTATAGGGTCACACACAAAGAGCATGATAATTAGAGGAATTAGAGTATTCTAGTTTGACTAGACTAATATGGGAATAAGCTTAAGTACAAAATGGTTTTTGGACATTAAGCTTAATGAGAATTTTAGCTAATTGATTTAATGAGATTAATTCAATATGTTACCTTATTGATTTAATAAGATTAATTCAATATGATAACATAAGCTTAATTGAATTAATAAGATTAATTCAATATGATAACATAAGCTTAATTGAATTAATAAGATTAATTCAACATGCATGAATGCCACATAAGAATGCCACATAAGCATGCCACCTAAGCATCCACCTAAGCTAGTTAAGGTGGAAGGAAACAAAATGGTTTTGTCTCCTTAAGTGGCCGGCCAAACAAGGAAGCCAAATCCTTTTTGAGTGTGTCTCAATGCAATGGATTGCATTGAATGTGAAGGAGGTGGAAGGGTTTTTCCAACCCTATAAAAGGCTCCATGGAGTGGCCGGCCATAGTGAGTTTTTGGTGTTGTGGTTGTGAGAGAGCTTGGTGGAAGCTTTGGTTGTGTGGGTTTGTGAGTGTAGGCTAGCAAGAAGAGGAGTCTTCTTCTTCCTTTCTCCTTTTCCCTCTCTTCCTCTCCTTTAGGGACTTCTCTAGCAAGAAGTAAAGGAGAGCTCTTCTAGTTTTCCTTTTGTGAGACAAGAGCGTGCTCGTGTGGATACGTATAGAGGCACGGACACTTGAACGTGCTAAAGATCCAACAAACCGAAAGGAAAAGCGGGATTGCAAAGGGCACGCAACAAAGGTAGAACTCTCCTATAAGATAGGTTTGGTTTAGAGAAATTTATTTTATACGAGTTTGCTTTCGCATGGATCACTTGGAAGGGATCCTATTTTCCGTTGCGCATATGCCATTTGGCATACGAGATTTCCCTACAGTGGTATCAGAGCCACTTGCGAAAGATCGTATAAAAATAGGTTTTCTCTATTTTATATGTGATATAGAAGTAGGATAAATTTTATTATGAGTTGATAATTGCATTAGCAAATTTTCAAACATAATAAAATATCCAATGTCTTTTAAAAGTTAAAATGACATGGTGCATTGTTATGGCCTAGTCCCAAAAAGTTTGTGATTGTGTGTTGTAATTCTTAATACGGCCTGCGTGTCGTGCCTTTCTCCTAATATTCTTGTTGTAAAATTAGTTTTAGACTCGAATGTAACTCGAGTATTTCTCCTTTTGTAATGTACAAAACAAGGATGGAGTGTCCATTGGAAGATGAGGTTACAAGGAGGAAGTCAACACACAAGACAACCAAAAGGAAGCACTTAGGAGAAGATGCTATCCCTAGGTTGACCAATCAATCTTTTCATTGGCTTGAGAAGATTGTAGAATAAGGGCCATAACCATGACACGTTAGTTTAATATGTATGTGATGCATGATAGTTTAGCTTGTATGTGATGCATGATTAGTTTAGCTTATATGTGATGTATGCTAATATGTATATGATACATGTTTATTTCTTAATAAGTCATATGCCTACCAAAGTTGGTACTCACTACTTCCTCGATCATTTGTTATTGGGTTTGCCAAAGCAAAGCAATGCATTTTATCTTGGAGAGTGCGAGTGGACAATCGTGATGTCCGCTATCAGTCTTAGTTAAGACTTAATTAAGTGTTTTCTTAATTGGTTAAGAAAGTAGAGGCATATATTAGCTTTGAACATAAGTGTTAACATTAGTTTTGTGTGATTTCGAACATCGACTTTGTCTTAGAAGTGGTCGTTGCTCGATATCCAAGAAGGCCCTCGTGCCTCGCCACGACCGAAGTCGTTTAGGAATAAACACTAAACTAATCTAAAACTTAACCAAAGCTATTAAAGAGTTACATCAGATGTAATTGGCAAAAGATTGCCTACCTAATTATACTACGTCTTGGGCGATTAGCCAAAGCTAACTCAAGGCAATTATGATGTGGATCTTTATCCCATATAAATTTATAGCTAAATAGTAGCTATGAGAATTTAGTGGGAGCCTCATTTAATTAAAGGCCTAATTAAATGATTTAGGTATGATACTTAACTTTGCATTTTAATGTTGTAGATCACCATGTCATCTAACACGACACACCCCCTCAACTTGCGATCTGTCCTTGAGAAGGACAAGCTCAATGGAGCAAACTTTCTTGACTGGTATAGGAACTTGAGGATTATCCTCAAGCAAGAACACAAACTATATGTACTAGAGCAGGCTACCCCTGAAATACCCGCTCCTACGGCCACTCGTGCTGAAAAGGATGCTTATAAGAAGAATCAAGATGACGCATTAGATGTGTCATGCCTTATGCTTGCCACCATGAACTCTGAGCTTCAGAAGCAACATGAGAACATGGATGCCTATGATATGGTTGAGCATTTGAAACAACTATATCAAGGACAAGCTAGGCAGCGTTTTGAAGTGTCTAAGGCTCTTTTTGCATGCAAGATGCAGAAGGAACACTGTAGGAACTCACGTACTCAAAATGATTAGTATGCGTTGAGAACCTTGAAAGACTAGGTTTTCCAGAGCCAAGAATTGGCAAGCGATGTTATCCGCAATCGCGTCGTTGCGGAAGCATACAATCAATTCGTCATGAATTATAACATGAATGAAATTGATAAACCTTTGAGATTCTCAAAGGCATGTTGAGAAGCTACTGAACCAAATCTCAAGAAGAAAGTTAGTAATGTACTAATGGTCAAGAAGGACAAAGGTAAGCCTTGAGGCAAGGGTAAGACCAAGCCAAAGGCAAGGCCAATTCATCCACTTCAAAGGGTAAAGGTAAAGTACCTAAGGAAGGGACCGCTTCCATTCTTGTAAGGCTCGACACCTTTGGAAGCGGAGCTGCAAAGTCTACCTTGAGGAAGTAAAGAACAAGAGTAGTGGGACTTCTGCCTGAGGTATAATCGTTATTGAAGTTAATCTATCTATTTCTTATACATTTGTTTTAGATACCGGATGTGCATCTAAAATTTGTACTAATGTGCGGGGGTAGAAATAGTAGAATAATGGCAAAGGGCAAGTGGACCTACGAGTAGGCAATGGCGCAAAGTTCTTTCTTTGTGTAGGAACATATTCTTTGTCTTTGCCCTGGGCTTATCTTAGAACTAGAGGAGTGCTTTTATGTACTGCATTGACAAAGAACATAATCTCTGTATCTTGTTTAGACAAGAAAAACTTTTCTTTTATAATAAAGGACAAATGTTGTTCCATTTATTTAAATGAAATGTTCTATTGTAATGCACCACTTATGAATGGTCTCTATGTTCTAGATTTAGAAAAACCCAATTTATAACGTAAATACCAAACGGTTCAAATCGAATGATTTGAACTGCATATCTCTTCGCATCGCCTAGGTCACATAAATGAAAAACGATATCCCAACTCCATAAAGATGGATTATTGGACTCATTTGATTTTGAATCATATGAGGTATGCGAATCTTGTCTTTAGGAAAGATGACTAAAACTCCATTTAGTGGACATGGCGAGAGAGCGACGGACTTGTTAGGACTCATACATCTTGATGTATGTGGCCCTTTCAATGTCGAAGCAGAGGAGGCTATAAGTACTTTATTACTTTCACTGATGATATGAGTAGATTTGGCTACTTATATTTGATGAGACATAAGTCAGAATCCTTTGAAAAGTTCAAAGAATTCAAGAATGAAGTACAAAACCAACTTGGTAAGTGTATTAAGCTACTTCGATCAGATCGAGGTGGTGAATACCTTAGTCAAGAGTTTCGTGATCACCTGGCTGAGTGTGGGATAATATCCCAACTCACTCCACCTGGAACACCACAATGGAATGGTGTATCTGAGAGGAGAAATCGTACTCTATTAGATATGGTACGATCAATGATGAGCCAGACTGATCTACCTACTTCCTTTTGGGGTTTAGCTCTAGAGACAGCCGCTTTCACACTTAATCGCGTTCCATCAAAAGCCGTAGAAAAGACACCATATACGATATGGACCGGGAAGAGTCCCAAAATGTATTTTATAAAGATTTGGGGTTGTGAAGCTTACGTTAGACGTCAAGTCTCAGATAAACTAGGACCCAAATCAGATAAGTGTTATTTTGTAGGATATCCCAAGGAAACTAAGGGATATTACTTTTACAATCCCACACTTGGTAAGGTGTTTGTTGCCAGAAATGCTGTCTTTCTAGAAAGAGAATTTATTTCTAGAAATACTAGTGGGAGTAAAATTCATCTTGAAGAAGTTCAAGATGATGATAACACTAAGGCTTCGATAGAAAATGAACAGGCACCACAAAGTGTTGTGGATGAGGAATTTGTTGCCCAAAGAGTTGTGGAGCAAACACCTGTTCAAGTAGACCAACCTCTTCGTAGATCTAATAGGATCCGTCGTCAACCCGAGAGATATTCTTTTCTCTTGGTAAACAGCGGTGAAGTATTGCTTATCGATCTTGGCGAGCCTACATCCTATCAAGAAGCTATGATGAGCCCAGTTAGAAATGGCTAGAGGCCATGAGATCGAAATGGAATCCATGTACACTAACCAAGTATGGACTTTGGTTGATCCACTGAAGGGGTAAAACCCATTGGGTGTAAGTGGGTCTTTAAAGTAAAAGGCATGGATGGTAATAAGCATACCTATAAAGGTAGATTGGTGGCTAAAGTTCAAACAAATTCATGGTATTGACTATGAAGAAACCTTTTCACGATTCGATGCTTAAATCCATTCGGATCATACTTGCTATTGCGACCTACCATGATTATGAGATCTGGCGGATGGATGTCAAACCGCTTTTGAATGGAAAGCTACTCGAGGATGTGTACATGACACAACACGAGGGTTTTGGAGATCAAGCATCTGGAAAGGTATGCAAAGCAAAGGTCCATTTATGGACTAAAGCAAGCCTCTCGAATTTGGAATCTTGATTCGATGATGCAATCAAAGAGTTTGGTTTCATCAAGAATGAAGATGAGCCTTGTGTCTACAAGAGAAATAGTGGGAGCACAGTTGTATTTCTTGTCTTGTATGTAGATGACATACTTCTCATCGGAAATGATATTCCCTCACTCCGGTCTGTGAAGATGTGGTTAGGGAATTGTTTCTCGATGAAGGACTTAGGTGAAGTCGCCTATATTCTAGGCATCAAGATCTATAGAGATAGATCTAGAAGATTACTTGGCCTAAGTCGAGTACATACATTGATAAAGTGCTAGATCGTTTGCTATGCAAAATTCTAAGAAAGGGTTTACGCCTTTATCACATGGTGTGAGTCTTTGAAGACTCAATGTCCCTCTTAAGGAGGAGAGATCGCATGGATAAGATCCCATATGCATCGACTATAGAATTACATGTACGCCATGCTTTGTACTCCCTCGACGCCTCGTATGCTTTGAGCATGACGAGTAGATACTCGATCCGGTGAGAGTCATCGGATAGCTAAAAAATATTCTTAAGTACTTACGAAGAACGAAAGAATATTTCGATATTTGAGGCAATGAGGAGCTAACGTAAGGGTTACAGTGATGCAAGCTTCCAAATGCATAAGGATGACTATAGATCGCAATCGGGTAATGGTTTTGCTCGAATGGTGGAGCCGTGAGTCGGAAGAGTTCAAGCAGACACGCTTGTCGATTCTACAATGAAGCCGAGTATATTGCAAAGATCCGATGCAAAGAAAGGAGGTCATTTGGCTCCGCAAGTTCATCGCTGAACTTGGGGTAGTTCCTAGCATTGCGAGATCCAATAGACCTCTATTGTGACAACAATGGGGCTATTGACGTGCTAAGGAACCTCGATCACATCAGGACCAAACACATATCGGCGCTTCCATCTCATTCGAGAGATCATCGATAGAGGAGATGTGAGGATATGCAGAGTACCGAAGCTAACATCGCAGATCCATTGACCAAGGCTTTGGTACGCAGGAAGCATGATGGTCACACTAGGTCACTAGGTATTAGATATCATAGTGATTGGTACTAGTGCTAGTGGGAGATTGTTAGTTAAAGCCCTAGAACCAATCATGTGATGGTTGAATAGGGAACATTTTGTATCATATTCTATAAAGGCAAAGGATTGGTTATTATATTTACATCTTGCTTGTGTCAGCTAATTTAAATATAATAATGTCCTAGAAAAGTAGGTTCTTATCTACAGCACATCAATTGGCAGAATTGATTATGAGAGGCTGTAGAGAACACTTTCCTAAATGTTCCTAGTCGAGTATTAATATGCAAGGGCAATATTAATACATAAAGACTAGCATGTAGGTCAATTGATGACTTGATCTCACAAGTCATGGATATATGATATCAAGTTGACACATGGGTATATATTGGAGAATATATATCGAATGACCCGCCATGAGAAAGTTTCATGGATCGTTATATGAGTGTCATAAACTTTCTCATGTGACTATTGGTATGAATAGTCCTTAGACCTGAAGTCACTATTCCCTACACATAAGGAGTTATGTACTTTGGTATCACAAACGCCACCCGTAATGTGGGTGGACCATAAAGGCGACATCGGGTATGTAACAAATTATGCGGAGGGATGTGAGTGATGTAGATGAGATCTATCCCTTCCATATGAGGAGTGATATCGGTGGGCTTGATTGAGTAGAACTACTAAAACGCATGGCCATGCTCGAATGAGTCAATATGAGATATTGAGCTCATTTGTTTGAGTTAGTTTACTCAGTGGATCAAGAAACACATAGATTGATCGAGGATGACACGCCTATGCCTCATCGATCAACTGATATCAAGGATAGAAGGACACGGTCATATATTATAGTAGTCACGAAAAGGTTAGTCGGATCTTGACTTATCTCGTAACTTGGGTAGCAATGATGTATTGCTAGATACCGCTCATTGCTTGTGTATCTAAAAGAGTTTAGATCCACTGCCAACGTTATGAGAGCCTATAGGGTCACACACAAAGAGCATGATAATTAGAGGAATTAGAGTATTCTAGTTTGACTAGAATAATTTGGGAATAATCTTAAGTACAAAATGGTTTTGGACTTTAGGCTTAATGAGAATTTTAGCTAATTGATTTAATGAGATTAATTCAATATGTTACCTTATTGATTTAATAAGATTAATTCAATATGATAACATAAGCTTAATTGAATTAATAAGATTAATTCAATATGATAACATAAGCTTAATTGAATTAATAAGATTAATTCAACATGCATGAATGCCACATAAGAATGCCACATAAGCATGCCACATAAGCATTCACCTAAGCTAGTTAAGGTGGAAGGAAACAAAATGGTTTTGTCTCCTTAAGTGGCCGGCCAAACAAGGAAGCCAAATCCTTTTTGAGTGTGTCTCAATGCAATGGATTGCATTGAATGTGAAGGAGGTGGAAGGGTTTTTCCAACCCTATAAAAGGCTCCATGGAGTGGCCGGCCATAGTGAGTTTTTGGGGTTGTGGTTGTGAGAAAGCTTGGTGGAAGCTTTAGTTGTGTGGGTTTGTGAGTGTAGGCTAGCAAGAAGAGGAGTCTTCTTCTTCCTTTCTCCTTTTCCCTCTCTTCCTCTCCTTTAGGGACTTCTCTAGCAAGAAGTAAAGGAGAGCTCTTCTAGTTTTCCTTTTGTGAGACAAGAGCGTGCTCGTGTGGATACGTATAGAGGCACGGACACTTGAACGTGCTAAAGATCCAACAAACCGAAAGGAAAAGCGGGATTGCAAAGGGCACGCAACAAAGGTAGAACTCTCCTATAAGATAGGTTTGGTTTAGAGAAATTTATTTTATACGAGTTTGCTTTCGCATGGATCACTTGGAAGGGATCCTATTTTCCGTTTTGCATATGCCATTTGGCATACGAGATTTCTACAAAGGGTATCAGAGCCACTTGCGAAAGATCGTATAAAAAATAGGTTTTCTCTATTTTATATGTGATATAGAAGTAGGATAAATTTTATTATGAGTTGATAATTGCATTAGCAAATTTTCAAACATAATAAAATATCCAATGTCTTTTAAAAGTTAAAATGACATGGTGCATGGTTATGGCCTAGTCCCAAAAGTTTGTGATTGTGTGTTGTAATTCTTAATACGGCCTGCGTGTCGTGCCTTTCTCCTAATATTCTTGTTGTAAAATTAGTTTTAGACTCGAATGTAACTCGAGTATTTCTCCTTTTGTAATGTACAAAACAAGGATGGAGGGTCCATTGGAAGATGAGGTTACTAGGAGGAAGTCAACACACAAGACTACCAAAAGGAAGCACTTAGGAGAAGATGCTATCCCTAGGTTGACCAATCAATCTTTTCATTGGCTTGAGAAGATTGTAGAATAAGGGCCATAACCATGACACGTTAGTTTAATATGTATGTGATGCATGATAGTTTAGCTTGTATGTGATGCATGATTAGTTTAGCTTATATGTGACGTATGCTAATATGTATATGATACATGTTTATTTCTTAATAAGTCTAAACGATATGCCTACCAAAGTTGGTACTCACTACTTCCTCGATCATTTGTTATTGGGTTTGCCAAAGCAAAGCAATGCATTTTATCTTGAGGGCGAGTGGACAATCGTGATGTCCCGCTATCAGCCTTGGTTAAGACTTAATTAAGTGTTTTCTTAATTGGTTAAGAAAGTAGAGGCATATATTAGCTTTGAACATAAGTGTTAACATTAGTTTTGTGTGATTTCAACATCACTTTGTCTTAGAAGTGGTCGTTGTCTGATATCCAAGAAGGCCCTCGGCTCTCCACACCGAAGCCGTTTAGAATAAACACTAAACTAATCTAAAACTTAACCAAAGCTATTAAAGAGTTACATCAGATGTAATTGGCAAAAGATTGCCTACCTAATTATACTACGCCTTGGGCGATTAGCCAAAGCTAACTCAAGACAATTATGATGTGGATCTTTATCCCATATAAATTTATAGCTAAATAGTAGCTATGAGAATTTAGTGGAGCCTCATTTAATTAAAGGCCTAATTAAATGATTTAGGTATGATACTTAACTTTGCATTTTAATGTTGTAGATCACCATGTCATCTAACACGACACACCCCTCAACTTGTGATCTGGCCCTTGAGAAGGACAAGCTCAATGGAGCAAACTTTCGATCGGTATAGGAACTTGAGGATTATCCTCAAGCAAGAACGCAAACTATATGTACTAGAGCAGGCTACCTCTGAAATACCCGCCCACGCCACTGCGGCTGAAAAGGATGCTTATAAGAAGCATCAAGATGACGATTAGATGTGTCATGCCTTATGCTTGCCACCATGAACTCGAGCTTCGTAAGCAACATGAGAACATGGATGCCTATGATATGGTTGAGCATTTGAAACAACTATATCAAGGACAAGCTAGGCACGAGCGCTTTGAAGTGTCTAAGGCTCTTTTGCATGCAAGATGCAAGAAGGAACACTGTAGGAACTCACGCACTCAAAATGATTGGGTACGCTGAGAACCTCGAAAGACTAGGTTTTCCATCGAGCCAAGAATTGACAATCGATGTTATCCTCGCAATCGCTGTTTAAGCATACAATCAATTCCATGAATTATAACATGAATGAAATTGATAAACCTTTAACTCGAGATTCTCAAAGATGTTGAGAATCACAACCAAATCTCAAGAAGAAAGTTAGTAATGTACTAATGGTCAAGAAGGACAAAGGTAAGCGAAAAGGGAAGGGTAAGACCCAAGCCAAAGGCAAGGCCAATTCATCCACTTCAAAGGGTAAAGGTAAAGTACCTAAGGAAGGGGACCGCTCATTGGGTGAGATCGACATCGAAGCGAACCGCAAAGTCTACCTTGAGGAAGTAAAGAACAAGAGAAGTGGGACTTCGCCTCGTATACACGCTATAGAAGTTAATCTATCTATTTCTTCTACATGGGTATTAGATACCGGATGTGCATCTCACATTTGTACTAATGTGCGTGGGACCGAGAAATAGTAGAATAATGGCAAAGGGCTAAGTGGACCACGAGTAGGCAATGGCGCAAAAGTTGTCTCAGAGTGTAGGAACATATTCTTTGTCTTTGCCCACCGGGCTTATCTTAGAACTAGAGGAGTGCTTTTATGTACTGCATTGACAAAGAACATAATCTCTCAGATCTTGTTTAGACAAGAAAACTTTTCTTTTATAATAAAGGACAAATGTTGTTCCATTTATTTAAATGAAATGTTCTATTGTAATGCACCACTTATGAATGGTCTCTATGTTCTAGATTTAGAAAACCCAATTTATAACGTGAATACTAAACGGTTCAAATCGAATGATTTGAATCCGGACATATCTTCGCATCACGCTTAGGTCACATAAATGAAAAACGATATCCCAACTCCATAAAGATGGATTATTGACTCATTTGATTTTGAATCATATGAGGTATGCGTAGTCTTGTCTTTTAGGAAAGAAGACTAAAAAACCAATTAGTGGACATGGCGAGAGAGCGACGGACTTGTTATGACTCATACATACCGATGTATGTGGCCCTTTCAATGTCGGGCCGAGAGGAGGCTATAAGTACTTTATTACTTTCACTGATGATATGAGTAGATTTGGCTACTTATATTTGATGAGACATAAGTCAGAATCCTTTGAAAAGTTCAAAGAATTCAAGAATGAAGTACAAAACCAACTTGGTAAGTGTATTAAGCTACTTCGATCAGATCGAGGTGGTGAATACCTTAGTCAAGAGTTTCGTGATCACCTGGCTGAGTGTGGGATAATATCCCAACTCACTCCACCTGGAACACCACAATGGAATGGTGTATCTGAGAGGAGAAATCGATTTATTAGATATGGTACGATCAATGATGAGCCGATCGATCTACCTACTTCCTTTTGGGGTTTAGCTCTAGAGACACCGCTTTCATTAATCGCTGCCCATCAAAAGCCGAGAAAAGACACCATATACGATATGGATAAGAGTCCCAAAATGTCTTTTATAAAGATTTGGGGTTGTGAAGCTTACGTTAGACGCCAAGTCTATAAACTAGGACCCAAATCGATAAGTGTTATTTTGTAGGATATCCCAAGGAAACTAAGGGATATTACTTTTACAATCCCACACTTGGCAAGGTGTTTGTTGCCAGAAATGCTGTCTTTCTAGAAAGAGAATTTATTTCTAGAAATACTAGTGGGAGTAAAATTCATCTTGAAGAAGTTCAAGATGATGATAACACTAAGGCTTCGATGGAAAATGAACAGGCACCACAAAGTGTTGTGGATGAGGAATTTGTTGCCCAAAGAGTTGTGGAGCAAACAACTGCTCAAGTAGACCAACCTCTTGAGATCCGTAGGATCCGTCATCAACCCGAGAGATATTCTTTTCTCTTGACTGACAACGGTGAAGTATTGCTTGTCGATCTTGACGAGCCTACATCCTATCAAGAAGCTATGATGAGCCCAGATTCCGAGAAATGGCTAGAGGCCATGAGATCCGAAATGGAATCCATGTACACTAACCAAGTATGGACTTTGGTTGATCCACCTGAAGGGGTAAAACCCATTGGGTGTAAGTGGGTCTTTAAAGTAAAGACTGACATGGATGGTAATAAGCATACCTATAAAGGTAGATTGGTGGCTAAAGGATTCAAACAAATTCATGGTATTGACTATGAAGAAACCTTTTCACCAGTTGCGATGCTTAAATCCATTCTGATCATACTTGCTATTGCAGCCTACCACGATTATGAGATCTGGCAGATGGATGTCAAAACCGCTTTTCTGAATGGAAAGCTACTCGAGGATGTGTACATGACACAACCTGAGGGTTTTGAAGATCCAAAGCATCTCGAAAGGTATGAAACCGCAAAGGTCCATTTATGGACTAAAGCAAGCCTCAAGCCGGAATCTTCGATTCGATGATGCAATCAAAGAGTTTGGTTTCATCAAGAATGAAGATGAGCCTTGTGTCTACAAGAGAAATAGTGAGCATTGTATTTCTTGTCTTGTATGTAGATGACATACTTCATCGGAAATGATATTCCCTCACCCAAATGTGAAGATGTGGTTAGGAATTGTTTCTCGATGAAGGACTTAGGTGAAGTCGCCTATATTCTAGGCATCAAGATCTATAGAGATAGATCTAGAAGATTACTTGGCCTAAGTCGAGTACATACATCGATAAAGTGCTAGATCGCTTTGCTATGCAAAATTCCAAGAAAGGGTTTCGCTTTATCACATGGTGTGAGTCTTCAAGACTCAATGTCCTCTTCTAAGGAGGAGAGAGATCGCATGGATAAGATCCCTTATGCATCCGCCTATAGGGTCTATCATGTACGCCATGCTTTGTACTGCTCTCGACGCCTCAGATGCTTTGAGCATGACGAGTAGATACTACCGATCCTGTGAAAGTCATCGGATAGCAGCCAAAAATATTCTAAATACTTACGAAGAACGAAAGAATATTTCCGATATTCGAGGCACACGAGGAGCTAATCAGAAGGGTTACGTGATGCAAGCTTCCAAATGCATAAGGATGACTATAGATCGCAATCTACGCGGTTTTGCCCGAATGGTGGAGCCGTGGAGCCGAAGAGTTCGAGCGAGGACACGATTCTTGATTCTACTGAGCGAGTATATTGCGATCGATGAGAAAGGAGGTCATTTGGCTCATGAGTTCATCGATGAACTTGGGGTAGTTCCTAGCATTGCAGATCCAATAGACCTCTATTGTGACAACAATGGGGCTATTGTGCGAGCTAAGGAACCTCGATCACATCGGCGGACCAAACACATCTGCGGGCGCTTCCATCTCATTCGAGAGATCATCGATAGAGGAGATGTGAGGATATCTGATGAATCGGAAGCTAACATCGCAGATCCATTGACCAAGGCTTTGTACGAGAGGAAGCATGATGGTCACACTAGGTCACTAGGTATTAGATATCATAGTGATTGGTACTAGTGCTAGTGGGAGATTGTTAGTTAAAGCCCTAGAACCAATCATGTGATGGTTGAATAGGGAACATTTTGTATCATATTCTATAAAGGCAAAGGATTGGTTATTATATTTACATCTTGCTTGTGCTAATTTAAATATAATAATGTCCTAGAAAAGTAGGTTCTTATCTCTGACACATCAATTGTGAATTGATTATGAGAGAACACTTTCCTAAATGTTCTAGTCAGTATTAATATGCAAGGGCAATATTAATACATAAAGACTAGCATGTAGGTCAATTGATGACTTGATCTCACAAGTCATGGATATATGATATCAAGTTGACACATGGGTATATATTGGAGAATATATCTTGAATCGACCGCCATGAGAAAGTTTCATGGATCGTTATATGAGTGTCATAAACTTTCTCATGTGACTATTGGTATGAATAGTCCTTAGACACGAAGTCACTACGGTTCCCTACATAAGGAGTTATGTACTTTGGTATGAGCGTCACCCGTAGCAGGTGGACCATAAAGCGATTCGGGTATATATAACAAATTATGCGGAGGGATGTGAGTGATGTAGATGAGATCTATCCCTCCCATAGGCCGGGCGTGATATCTGTGGGCCCCTTGATTGAGTAGAACTACTAAAGCGCATGGCCATGCTCGAATGAGTCAATATGAGATATTGAGCTCATTTGTTAGAGTTAGTTTACTCAGGGATCAAGAAACACATAGATTGATCGAGGATGACACGGTCTATGCCTCATTGATCAATCTGATATCAAGGATAGAAGGACACGGTCATATATTATAGTAGTCACGGAAAGGTTAGTCGGATCTTGACTTATCTCGTAACTTGGGTAGCAATGATGTATTGCTAGATACCGCTCATTGCTTGTGTATCTAAAAGAGTTTAGATCCACTGCCAACGTTATGAGAGCCTATAGGGTCACACACAAAGAGCATGATAATTAGAGGAATTAGAGTATTCTAGTTTGACTAGAATAATTTGGGAATAATCTTAAGTACAAAATGGTTTTGGACTTTAGGCTTAATGAGAATTTTAGCTAATTGATTTAATGAGATTAATTCAATATGTTACCTTATTGATTTAATAAGATTAATTCAATATGATAACATAAGCTTAATTGAATTAATAAGATTAATTCAATATGATAACATAAGCTTAATTGAATTAATAAGATTAATTCAACATGCATGAATGCCACATAAGAATGCCACATAAGCATGCCACATAAGCATTCACCTAAGCTAGTTAAGGTGGAAGGAAACAAAATGGTTTTGTCTCCTTAAGTGGCCGGCCAAACAAGGAAGCCAAATCCTTTTTGAGTGTGTCTCAATGCAATGGATTGCATTGAATGTGAAGGAGGTGGAAGGGTTTTTCCAACCCTATAAAAGGCTCCATGGAGTGGCCGGCCATAGTGAGTTTTTGGGGTTGTGGTTGTGAGAAAGCTTGGTGGAAGCTTTAGTTGTGTGGGTTTGTGAGTGTAGGCTAGCAAGAAGAGGAGTCTTCTTCTTCCTTTCTCCTTTTCCCTCTCTTCCTCTCCTTTAGGGACTTCTCTAGCAAGAAGTAAAGGAGAGCTCTTCTAGTTTTCCTTTTGTGAGACAAGAGCGTGCTCGTGTGGATACGTATCGAGGCACGGACACTTGAACGTGCTAAAGATCCAACAAACCGAAAGGAATAGCGGGATTGCAAAGGGCACGCAACAAAGGTAGAACTCTCCTATAAGATAGGTTTGGTTTAGAGAAATTTATTTTATACGAGTTTGCTTTCGCATGGATCACTTGGAAGGGATCCTATTTTCCGTTAAGATATGCCATTTGGCATACGAGATTTCCCTACAAAGGGTATCGAGCCACTTATGCGAAAGATCGTATAAAAATAGGTTTTCTCTATTTTATATGTGATATAGAAGTAGGATAAATTTTATTATGAGTTGATAATTGCATTAGCAAATTTTCAAACATAATAAAATATCCAATGTCTTTTAAAAGTTAAAATGACATGGTGCATTGTTATGGCCTAGTCCCAAAAAGTTTGTGATTGTGTGTTGTAATTCTTAATACGGCCTGCGTGTCGTGCCTTTCTCCTAATATTCTTGTTGTAAAATTAGTTTTAGACTCGAATGTAACTCGAGTATTTCTCCTTTTGTAATGTACAAAACAAGGATGGAGGGTCCATTGGAAGATGAGGTTACAAGGAGGAAGTCAACACACAAGACAACCAAAGGAAGCACTTAGGAGAAGATGCTATCCCTAGGTTGACCAATCAATCTTTTCATTGGCTTGAGAAGATTGTAGAATAAGGGCCATAACCATGACACGTTAGTTTAATATGTATGTGATGCATGATAGTTTAGCTTGTATGTGATGCATGATTAGTTTAGCTTATATGTGATGTATGCTAATATGTATATGATACATGTTTATTTCTTAATAAGTCTAAACGATATGCCTACCAAAGTTGGTACTCACTACTTCCTCGATCATTTGTTATTGGGTTTGCCAAAGCAAAGCAATGCATTTTATCTTGGAGAGTGCGAGTGGACAATCGTGATGTCCCGCTATCAGTCTTAGTTAAGACTTAATTAAGTGTTTTCTTAATTGGTTAAGAAAGTAGAGGCATATATTAGCTTTGAACATAAGTGTTAACATTAGTTTTGTGTGATTTCAGAACATCGGCTTTGTCTTAGAAGTAGTCGTTGCTCAGATATCCAAGAAGGCCCACATGCCTGCCACGGCTGGAAGTGGTTTAGGAATAAACACTAAACTAATCTAAAACTTAACCAAAGCTATTAAAGAGTTACATCAGATGTAATTGGCAAAAGATTGCCTACCTAATTATACTACGTCTTGGGCGATTAGCCAAAGCTAACTCAAGGCAATTATGATGTGGATCTTTATCCCATATAAATTTATAGCTAAATAGTAGCTATGAGAATTTAGTAGAGCCTCATTTAATTAAAGGCCTAATTAAATGATTTAGGTATGATACTTAACTTTGCATTTTAATGTTGTAGATCACCATGTCATCTAACACGACACACCCTCGACTTGCGTGATCCTTGAGAAGGACAAGCTCAATGGAGCAAACTTTCTTGGTATGGTATAGGAACTTGAGGATTATCCTCAAGCAAGAACGCAAAAACTATATGTACTAGAGCGGCTACACTGAAATACCGCCCCTACCACTCGTCTTTGAAAAGGATGCTTATAAGAAGCATCAAGATGGCGCATTAGATGTGTCATGCCTTATGCTTGCCACCATGAACTCGAGCTTGAAGCAACATGAGAACATGGATGCCTATGATATGGTTGAGCATTTGAAACAACTATATCAAGGACAAGCTAGGCACAGCGTTTTGAAGTGTCTAAGGCTCTTTTTGCATGCAAGATGCAGAAGGAACACTGTAGGAACTCACGTACTCAAAATGATTGGATGCGTTGAGAATGAAGACTAGGTTTTCCAGAGCCAAGAATTGGCAATCGATGTTATCTGCAATCGTTCTTAGGAAGCATACAATCAATTCGTCATGAATTATAACATGAATGAAATTGATAAACCTTTGCTGAGATTCTCGGCATGTTGAAGCTATGAACCAAATCTCAGAAGAAAGTTAGTAATGTACTAATGGTCAAGAAGGACAAAGGTAAGCGAGGCAAGGGTAAGACCCAAGCCAAAGGCAAGGCCAATTCATCCACTTCAAAGGGTAAAGGTAAAGTACCTAAGGAAGGGGTGCTTCCATTCGGTGAGGTGGACCAGGCGGGCTATGAAGTCTACCTTGAGAAGTAAAGAACAAGAGAAGTGGGACTTACGCCTCGGTATACACGTTATAGAAGTTAATCTATCTATTTCTTCTACATGGGTATTAGATACAGGATGTGCATCTCACATTTGTACTAATGTGCGAGGGTGAAATAGTAGAATAATGGCAAAGGCGAAGTGGACCTACTGAGTAGGCAATGGCGCGCAAAGTTCTTTCTTTGTATTTGTAGGAACATATTCTTTGTCTTTGCCCACGGGCTTATCTTAGAACTAGAGGAGTGCTTTTATGTACCGCATTGACAAAGAACATAATCTCTGTATCTTGTTTAGACAAGAAAAACTTTTCTTTTATAATAAAGGACAAATGTTGTTCCATTTATTTAAATGAAATGTTCTATTGTAATGCACCACTTATGAATGGTCTCTATGTTCTAGATTTAGAAAACCCAATTTATAACGTAAATACCAAGCGGTTCAAATCGAATGATTTGAACCCGGACATATCTACAACACTTGCATCGCCTAGGTCACATAAATGAAAGCAGCGTATCCCAACTCCTAAAGATGGATTATTGGACTCATTTGATTTTGAATCATATGAGGTATCGCGAGTCTTGTCTTTTAGGAAAGATGACTAAAACTCCATTTAGTGGACATGGCGAGAAGCGAGCGGACTTGTTAGGACTCATACATACCGATGTATGTGGCCCTTTCAATGTCGGGCGAGGAGGCTATAAGTACTTTATTACTTTCACCGATGATATGAGTAGATTTGGCTACTTATATTTGATGAGACATAAGTCGAATCCTTTGAAAAGTTCAAAGAATTCAAGAATGAAGTACAAAACCAACTTGGTAAGTGTATTAAGCTACTTGATCGGATCGAGGTGGTGAATACCTTAGTCAAGAGTTTCGTGATCACTGGCCGAGTGTGGGATAATATCCCAACTCACTCCACTGGAACACCAATGGAATGGTGTATCCAGAGGAGAAATCGTACTCTATTAGATATGGTACGATCAATGATGAGCCGATCGATCTACCTACTTCCTTTTGGGGTTTAGCTCTAGAGACAGTAGCTTTCACACTTAATCGCGTTCCATCAAAAGTCAGAGAAAAGACACCATATACGATATGGACCGAAGAGTCCCAAAATGTCTTTTATAAAGATTTGGGGTTGTGAAGCTTACGTTAGACGCCAAGTCTCGATAAACTAGGACCCAAATCGGATAAGTGTTATTTTGTAGGATATCCCAAGGAAACTAAGGGATATTACTTTTACAATCCCACACTTGGTAAGGTGTTTGTGCTGTAAATGCCGTCTTTCTAGAAAGAGAATTTATTTCTAGAAATACTAGTGGGAGTAAAATTCATCTTGAAGAAGTTCAAGATGATGATAACACTAAGGCTTCGATGGAAAATGAACAGGCACCACAAAGTGTTGTGGATGAGGAATTTGTTGCCCAAAGAGTTGTGGAGCAAACACCTGTTCAAGTAGACCAACCTCTTCGTAGATCTAATAGGATCCGTCGTCAACCCGAGAGATATTCTTTTCTCTTGACCGACAACGGTGATGTATTGCTTTCGATTCGACGAGCCTACATCCTATCAAGAAGCTATGATGAGCCCAGATTCCGAGAAATGGCTAGAGGCCATGAGATCCGAAATGGAATCCATGTACACTAACCAAGTATGGACTTTGGTTGATCCACCTGAAGGGGTAAAACCCATTGGGTGTAAGTGGGTCTTTAAAGTAAAGACTGACATGGATGGTAATAAGCATACCTATAAAGGTAGATTGGTGGCTAAAGGATTCAAACAAATTCATGGTATTGACTATGAAGAAACCTTTTCACCAGTTGCGATGCTTAAATCCATTCGGATCATACTTGCTATTGCAGCCTACCATGATTATGAGATCTGGCAGATGGATGTCAAAACCGCTTTTCTGAATGGAAAGCTACTCGAGGATGTGTACATGACACAACCTGAGGGTTTTGAAGATCCAAAGCATCCTGGAAAGGTATGCAAACTGCAAAGGTCCATTTATGGACTAAAGCAAGCCTCTCGAAGCTGGAATCTTCGATTCGATGATGCAATCAAAGAGTTTGGTTTCATCAAGAATGAAGATGAGCCTTGTGTCTACAAGAGAAATAGTGGGAGCACAATTGTATTTCTTGTCTTGTATGTAGATGACATACTTCTCATCGGAATGATATTCCCTCACTCCAAATGCTGTGAAGATGTGGTTAGGGAATTGTTTCTCGATGAAGGACTTAGGTGAAGTGCCTATATTCTAGGCATCAAGATCTATAGAGATAGATCTAGAAGATTACTTCTAAGTCGAGTACATACATTGATAAAGTGCTAGATCGCTTTGCTATGCAAAATTCTAAGAAAGGGTTTCGCTTTATCACATGGTGTGAGTCTTTCAAGACTCAATGTCCCTCTTCTAAGGAGGAGAGAGATCGCATGGATAAGATCCCTTATGCATCGCCTATAGGGTCTATCATGCACGCCATGCTTTGTACTGCTCACGCGTCTCGTATGCTTTGAGCATGACGAGTAGATACCCGATCCAGTGAGAGTCATCGGATAGCACCAAAAATATTCTTAAGTACTTACGAAGAACGAAAGAATATTTCGATATTTGGAGGCAATGAGGAGCTAATCAGAAGGGTTACGTGATGCAAGCTTCCAAATGCATAAGGATGACTATAGATCGTAATCGAGTAATCGTGTTTTGCCGAATGGTGGAGCCGTGAGTCGGAAGAGTTCAAGCAGACACGATTCTTGATTCTACAACAGGTAGTATATTGCAAAGATCTCGATGCAGGAAAGGAGGTCTTTGGCGCAAGTTCATCGCTGAACTTGGGGTAGTTCCTAGCATTGCAGATCCAATAGACTCTATTGTGACAACAATGGGGCTATTGCGCGAGCTAAGGAACCTCGATCACATCACGACCAAACACATCTTGCGCGCTTCCATCTCATTCGAGAGATCATCGATAGAGGAGATGTGAGGATATGCAGATGACGAGAAGCTAACATCACAGATCCATTGACCAAGGCTTTGGCACAGAGGAAGCATGATGGTCACACTAGGTCACTAGGTATTAGATATCATAGTGATTGGTACTAGTGCTAGTGGGAGATTGTTAGTTAAAGCCCTAGAACCAATCATGTGATGGTTGAATAGGGAACATTTTGTATCATATTCTATAAAGGCAAAGGATTGGTTATTATATTTACATCTTGCTTGTGCCAGCTAATTTAAATATAATAATGTCCTAGAAAAGTAGGTTCTTATCTACAGCACATCAATTGGCAGAATTGATTATGAGAGGCTGTAGAGAACACTTTCCTAAATGTTCCTAGTCGAGTATTAATATGCAAGGGCAATATTAATACATAAAGACTAGCATGTAGGTCAATTGATGACTTGATCTCACAAGTCATGGATATATGATATCAAGTTGACACATGGGTATATATTGGAGAATATATACTGAACTGACCCGCCATGAGAAAGTTTCATGGATCATTATATGAGTGTCATAAACTTTCTCATGTGACTATTGGTATGAATAGTCCTTAGACCTGAAGTCACTACGGTTCCCTACATAAGGAGTTATGTACTTTGGTATCGTCAAACGTCACCCGTAACAGGGTGGACCATAAAGGCGATTACTGGGTATGTAACAAATTATGCGGAGGGATGTGAGTGATGTAGATGGGATCTGTCCCTTCCATATGACGGGAGTGATATCGGTGGGCCCCTTGATTGAGTAGAACTACTAAAACGCATGGCCATGCTCGAATGAGTCAATATGAGATATTGAGCTCATTTGTTTGAGTTAGTTTACTCAGGGATCAAGAAACACATAGATTGATCGAGGATGACACGGTCTATGCCTCATTGATCAATCTGATATCAAGGATAGAAGGACACGGTCATATATTATAGTAGTCACGAAAAGGTTAGTCGGATCTTGACTTATCTCGTAACTTGGGTAGCAATGATGTATTGCTAGATACCGCTCATTGCTTGTGTATCTAAAAGAGTTTAGATCCACTGCCAACGTTATGAGAGCCTATAGGGTCACACACAAAGAGCATGATAATTAGAGGAATTAGAGTATTCTAGTTTGACTAGAATAATTTGGGAATAATCTTAAGTACAAAATGGTTTTGGACTTTAGGCTTAATGAGAATTTTAGCTAATTGATTTAATGAGATTAATTCAATATGTTACCTTATTGATTTAATAAGATTAATTCAATATGATAACATAAGCTTAATTGAATTAATAAGATTAATTCAATATGATAACATAAGCTTAATTGAATTAATAAGATTAATTCAACATGCATGAATGCCACATAAGAATGCCACATAAGCATGCCACATAAGCATTCACCTAAGCTAGTTAAGGTGGAAGGAAACAAAATGGTTTTGTCTCCTTAAGTGGCCGGCCAAACAAGGAAGCCAAATCCTTTTTGAGTGTGTCTCAATGCAATGGATTGCATTGAATGTGAAGGAGGTGGAAGGGTTTTTCCAACCCTATAAAAGGCTCCATGGAGTGGCCGGCCATAGTGAGTTTTTGGGGTTGTGGTTGTGAGAAAGCTTGGTGGAAGCTTTAGTTGTGTGGGTTTGTGAGTGTAGGCTAGCAAGAAGAGGAGTCTTCTTCTTCCTTTCTCCTTTTCCCTCTCTTCCTCTCCTTTAGGGACTTCTCTAGCAAGAAGTAAAGGAGAGCTCTTCTAGTTTTCCTTTTGTGAGACAAGAGCGTGCTCGTGTGGATACGTATAGAGGCACGGACACTTGAACGTGCTAAAGATCCAACAAACCGAAAGGAAAAGCGGGATTGCAAAGGGCACGCAACAAAGGTAGAACTCTCCTATAAGATAGGTTTGGTTTAGAGAAATTTATTTTATACGAGTTTGCTTTCGCATGGATCACTTGGAAGGGATCCTATTTTCCGTTGCGCATATGCCATTTGGCATACGAGATTTCCCTACAGATATATGTTCAGGATGGATCAGAGTAGCGTTGCAGACTTCAGGTATGTCTATATTTTATATTATTCATTTCAGTTAGACGGTATATGCTTGTATTTATATACTATGCTGATATACCTGTTGTACTTCTAGAGTATGTCGTTGAAATACATGTGATATTACATATATATACATGTTTTTTATTACCTGCTGAGTTTTACTCACCACCCCCCGCGGACCCTGGGTTTTCTGTCGCCCAGGTAACAGGTAGAAGACTTCGTGATGGCATTGGAGCACCGCCAGCTGACATCGTCTCATCTCACCTCCGAGGCTCCCGTGTCTATTTTTGGATTTTCCGTATGTCTTGTTTTGCATTCGGAGTTTTCGTGATGTTATGTATTATGTGATGTACGCACATGTTGGTGCAGGTTTTGTCTAGATTTTTCTTTATGTTATGGTGTTAGTCATACCGGTATGCATGTGTAGGATGTATTGTTGTTGTTGTATCGTTTCCGCTGTGTGTAGTTGTTTTGATTTATATATATTGTTGTGGTTTGGTATATTTTTATATATTGTTGTCATTGTGGGCCTACGGGCCTTGTATTAACCCGAAATGTTGCCACGTACAGGGGAGATGCCGTCCGTTTGATTTTCGGCTCGGTATGCTCTCGGGGCGTGACAACTTTAGTGGTATCAGAGCCTAAGGTTCTGCGATGCCATATAATGTTATTTTTGTGTCTAGTCTTGGATTCTCGGGAGTCGATTTATTCGGTTTTGGTTTTCTGAGATGAGATGGACAGCGACCTGAGCTCCAAGCAGCACGAGGTAAGAATTCCTGAAAAACTTATGGTTTAGTAGATATTTATCTAAACTTGATCAGTAAGTGTATACCGTAGAGTTATGACACCTGTACAGACTTGTAGTAGGGATCGTCCACCGAGGCGACCAACCGGAGTGACCTTTAGGGTTTATACTCCCGGTTATGTTGGCTATGCATTTAGATGCTTATACCAGGGAATAACCTGTGGTGTGTTGGTTATTATTCGTAACCGTGGTATGAGTTGACCACGAGAATGACCTGTTGAGTCTGTGAGTCTTGAACCTGTGTCGAGAAGGTAATTTACCTTTGAGAGCCGACTGATACCGAGTCGGAAAAACATGGGTCAAGTCATCACATTTCTGATTGAAATCAGAGATTTCAGCCTTAGAGATTTTCACTAACGGTGCTAGTCAGATCATTACCTATGGGTAATGAACAGACTTGTAGACTATTGTGATGCAGATAGCGGAAGGCTAGGGTACGATGTTTCATGGGGATTTTATCCCTGAGTTGTTTGTACAGAGTTATATAACTTTGAGAGTTCTTTTGAGTACTTAACTCATGTTATACCGAGAAAGAAGAGTTTTTTGCATACCAGTATCGGGATCAAGCCGGTATTTGGTGATAAATGCAGAAAATAATCTTCGGGAAATAAAACATCACTTGATCATGGTTTAGTGATGTTGAAAGAGAGTATTTCCCGGTGTCACTTTTAGTGACGCATTGTAAGGAATTCTTGAGCTTCAAGAAAGGGTGCTCGGTTAGTAACAATGTACTGTGCAGAGTCGTGAGACTTGCGGAGGTTACGACCATCTAATAGCTCAAGAAGATGAATGAATGATTTAAGCCACCCAGAGTTATTGGATTATAGTTGGATTAGGATGCCGGGATCTTCTACTAGATCCTGCCGGAAGATGTTGGATTGAGACAGGAGTTTAGAAATGACTCCGTACAAGAGTTTAACAGTTGGAGACCGATAAGCATATATTGCAGGTCAACTTATTAGAGTCAGAAGTCTCCGACTATTGGATAAAAGGAGCAAGATCGGAGTTATAGGCTTTGAGCTATTTTTCGATTATAGAAGACCAACCGCAGATTATCAGAATGTTCTCGTGAATATCAACGAAATCAGAACAAAGACTTCGAAGGGATTGTGTGCATGCAGTGCAGATCATGAAGACACATGAAGCCAGATTATCCATTGGATCAATTCAGCTGTTGCTATTGTTGAGCAACCAGTACAGTGGAGGAGGTGTACTCTGAAGATTCAGTTGAAGACTATCGATGGTGTTCCGGGAGGAAGATGCATTGTCTCGACAGTAGAGATCAGCACCGAAGATTGGATTATTTCATCAGCAACAACCTACTACCTCAGGCGTGGTTGGAGTTCCTTGATACTCCCCTTCAGCAGAGATCAGCACAGGAGCAGCATCAACAGAAGACATCTTAGAAGATTCAGCAGTTCCCCCCAGATGTGAATTGATTTGTACAGAGGAGAGAGTATACGACGATGGTCGTATCTATTGGGTATTCTATAGTTGTAGCTCGTAGGATTAAGTGATGTGATCAGATAATCTAGCAAGATCCTCGGATCATTCATCGTAGAAATGCGACCGCTTTGTCGCGGACTGTTGGATCTGATCTTGTTCTCTTCGGAGAAAGGCCAAGACCTGCGGGGAGCCTTTGAATCAGATCGACAGATAACGGATTGTTCAGGGTATTACTTTAGTTTACCCTCAAGGTTAATATATTGAGAGATACTTGTAGTTACAGGTATCTGTATCTAGAACATTCTCAGTTGGATTAGAAGGTTCCTATACATCAACTTGTGGGTCGGTGGTATCTCTACTGTCAGGTGAGATGTAGACCAACAGTTAAGAAGTCAAGGGATACCCTTAGACTTTGATAGACATACTTTTACTATAGACATATCCTTACGGATGGTCAAATTATTAAGATTATGGTATGGTATGTCTCTTGGATGTGTATATAATCCGAGAGCCTTCGGATGTAGTTTCGAATGAACATGTTTGCCGTTGCATAGGCAAGTGGAGTAGGCGATCGAAATGATTGTGAAAATAATTCTGGTATCAAAGATCACGTATCGAGTGATATTTTTGTTGGTATCAATGTTGTTAAACACTATAGAAATTAGAGGAATGTAAGTTGCGATTATAGGAGATGTTGGAAGAGATATTTGTATATCCCAGTATTTCTCCTTGAGAAGGATCCAGAACTCTTTGATAAAAGAGGGATGAACCTTTGAAAGTATGCATCGATTATCGATGATGGAATGCGATAGTAGTTAAAAGAGAATATCCTTGTTGTGGATAGATGATCTATTTAGATCAGCCAAAGACACCTGTGTATACTCTAAGGTTGGTTTACGACTGGAGTATTGATATTGTAGTGACATGATGTCATACGATTATCATTGTCGATGTGATGATTAATATATATCATCAGCTTAGAGTAAAGGAGATGCAGGTGTGTAGATACGCCAATTTCATACTTGGTATGAACTGTATGAGTTTTGATTAAGTTGTTAGACTAATTAACGATTTAGTCGCCACTGGATTTGAGAATCGTGTATCCTGAACACGATTGGATCCTTTTGTAGTTGTTGGAGTTGCGTAACCTGGGCACTGTCGATTGTGGTAGTTGGAGTTGCGTACTCGACCATCGTAGATGGTGGTTTGCCTTGCATGGTTTAGTTAGTACAGTATATGTGGATAGGATGTTTTAGCATTACTATACCACGGATTTGTTTGACAAAGGTGATGATGAAAATCATTTAGTCGGAAGCTGGTGAAACCAGTTTACAAGACTTAGACGGCGGTTAACTTTTACACGAGTATTAGGTTAATCCTTCCAGAGTGGATAAAAGGATGATGTACGCGGACGCGTCGTTTCAGGGATCGGAACGAATTTGATGTAGTTGAATGAAGTGTATCTTATGTCTATGTCAGTTAAGGAACTATGAGATAGTCTGTCATATACATGACGTGACTTTAGTAGTTATTATCTGGATTTGTAGTTGTATGGAGCAGAAGTGCTCATTGAATTTAACAAGCTACTGGGTAGCTACAAGGGAGTTGCTGGAGTGCGAACAGTTGCAACAATTGCAACAAGGGAGATTGATCGCTATATTCTTCCATGCGCTTACAGAGTGTGTGGTAGAGTGAATTTTGAATGATTGATAGACTTCTCTTTTGAGAAGATAATTCCCCGTCTCTGAGAAGGATAGTGGATTCCGGAGTTGCAGTGTTTAAGGAGGAATTGCTACAGAAAGCACATCATTCGAGATGAGCTATATGCCTTGGTGGTACTTAGATGTCCCAAGAGTTGAAACGTTTATACTGGTGGAACGGTATAAAGAGAGTTATAGCAGATTTTGCTGCTCGATGTTTAGTATGCCAGTAGGTGAAGGTTGAACATTAGAAACCCGCGAGATTGCTCCAGGAAATTCCCATTTCGGAATGGAAGTGGGAGCATATCATTATTGATTGCGTTACGGGATTGCCTAGAACCCGTGAAGGACATGACGCAGAGTTGGTGCACGTCATCGGATGAGAGTTATTAGGGGTTCCGATTCTACCTCAGTCTAAGGCGACCTAGATTCCAGTGCAAATTTTTGGTCGCAAGGAGCGACAGAAGTGAGACGAAAATCATCCGACTCGTAAAGGTTGGATGATAGTATCCGACTGATGAGGAGGTTATATGAGAGCTGGAAAATAATATTCGAGCTCTATACACCGCAGGGTTACTTTAGGTGCCTTACTTTTCTCGAAGTACTTGAGTTAATTAGCATGATAGTGCTCCTCGTGGTGGTTAAGTACGAAATTTGGGGACCAAATTTTTTATAAGTGGGGGAGAATGTAAAATACCGAAAAAAAATAATAATATATATTCCTCGGTAATTGATAAAATACCTTATAGAATTTTTCAGAAATTTTTAGAAGTTTTTCTGGATTTAAACGGAAGTTATGGGTTCAATTGATAGGGGTTGATTAAAGCTAGGGTTGGTTCTATAGGGTAAGAACTCAAACAGCATTTTAAGTCCACCCCGTTAAACAGGTCTACCCGATCCGTTTTCCCCTTCGTAACGCCAAACCAAAAATCCACACGCGGTTTTACTCCGCGCAGGCGTTTCTCCGCCGCTTCTCCTCTTCTTCCCCGACGCTCCTTTTCCCTCTTCCTCTTCCTCCGCCGCTCGATCTGCTGCTGTGCAAGCTCACACGCAGCCGTCAGCCATCGACGCTAGATCCTCTTCGATCGCCGGTGCTTCAAGCCAGCAGCCGACGCCCTAGGTCGCCTTCTCGAGTGGTAGCTCTCTGCTCGTCGTCACGTTGCCTGCCAGCCCTACGCGCGAGCACAGCGACGACACCTTCACCGCCGCCTTCGTTTTCCCCCTTGCCTAGCCGTCGGTTGTCGTCGCACCTTCGCTGGAGGTCACCTTGAGGGGAGGACCATCGATGGTTGACCATCGGGAGCTCTATCAGCCGCCGCCGGATCTGGCCTTTCCCACTTGCCGGCCGACCTCCAGACGACGCAAGCCCCATCCATTGCAACACTCACTTCCCCATGTGTCACTCTCCTCTACCCTCTTTCATGGTGGTTTCCGGCCAAGACCGCCGCCGCCCTGTAGGCCGGCGATCTTCCCACTGGAGGCGCCGATCGAAACACCGACTATGATCTTCACCGCGAGGATTCCAGAGTTGATCGTCACTATAGCTGTCTCTCCTCCGTGCGACATTGCCTCAGGCCGCCCCTTTGTCGGTTGGTTTTCTTCGATGGTTTTCTCGGATGTGATCCCGGCCTCCATCGCGACAATCGACCGCCACCGCGATCAGCTTTGACCACCCTAGGCAGTCTGTTGCCTCTCGTCTCTTCATCAAGCATCGTCGGCGTAGCTTGCAGATCACTGCTCCTCCGCATGAATCGTGCTGCCCTTGGTTATTGCGAGCTAGCCAAGGTGTGAACTCAACCCCGATGCTGCCATAGCTAATGTCGTCGTCTCTTGTGCTCAGATCTTTGGATCAATTGTGTTTTCGATTTTGGCATGGCGATTGGGTTGTAATGTTTCTGATTTGCGGGGAAGGCACTTCTTTCGCTTGAGCAAGCTGAGGGAAACATGAATAGGATTTGTTTTGGATTAGCTGTGAATGAGGGAAGCAAGGTCAGGTAAGTTGATGTTTTGGACATTTTGGTATATGATTGTTGTGCAGCTAATTTGATAGTGGTTTCATGGATGATGGTGAACAGGGGAAGAGTGTTCCAGATGGGTTGTGGAAGCTGAACGGTTGAGGTAAGGTTTAAATTGGATTGATGATACCTGTGATACATTTTGCAATTACAAGTGGAGATAGGTTGTTGTCTTTAGTTGATCTGAATTGTTCATATCATATTTTCAAATGTAGATCAAGAAAGCTATGCAAAGAAAGTTAAACTTGGGCTTTGATTAGTGACAGATGCTTGTACGCGTGGATAGCTAGCAGAGCTATGTAACAGGTGGATAATTTCCTACCTGGTCCGGGTAGTTGTATTTCATTCAGATTTAGTCATTGATATGAGCATGTTAGGTGTTCATATTACCTTGACCCTGTTCTTTTTATCGTATGCTTGATCCTTTACCGTTGGCCATTAACTCTATTGCTGATATCATATTTATTTTATCATGATTAGGAGTTATATATATAGGTGATGTAAGTAACTTAGAATTTGTCTAAGTTAAGTGCAAATAGTAAAGTCCGGATGACAACCTTATTGTACATTGGGCAAAAATGTCATTCGTAGGTAGATAATGTCTTTAACCTAGGGTTAGTTCTAGTACCCTTAGGTTGTATGTTACCACCGAACATGTGTTGTGTAAATGGTCAGAGGAATAATACTTAGGGTATCGCTACGGACCGGTGGTCCTAGCTTATTATAATCAGATGAGTACGACTCTCTACAGGATAGAGAGTGTGTCCCTCAGTTGAGTAGGACTCTCTACAGGATAGAGAGTGCGTCGATTAGATTGGTATGACTCTCTACAGGATAGAGAGTATTATGATCAGTTGAGTACGACTCTCTGCAGGATAGAGAGTGCGTTGATCTGGTTAGTATGATTCTCTGTAGAATAGAGAGTCTATGGTGGATGTCTGTATGTGAGACATTGCATTCATGCATTTACATGCACGCTGGCGATGAGGTCTCCCTTGTGGTTGAGAGGGTCGCCAGTCATCCTGCCTCCACGGTTACTCATAGGAGGAGTCACCCGTGGGAGGGAAGAGCATTGTGGTGCTGCACTCTACCACTATAGACGGTGGTAGTTGGATTTGCGTGTCGTAGTCCTACGTGTGTGACACTCGACCACTCATGGGTAGTGACTGTCGGAGTGGCCAACAGCAGGGACCCCCATCGTGTAGCTTGCTCTTTACGCTTATATGCTACTCGATCATACTGCCCACTCGGCCACTCGAGAGTAGTGGTTGGTGTTGAGTTGGGACAGTTGTCATGCTCGAGCCACCGAGGCCACACTGGGGTCGTGGTAGCTTTAGGGTGAGCCGACATGACCATGCATGCTGCATTGCCGACTGATGGCATTTTTGCATATTGCCATATATATACATATATGCATGTATATATATATATGGATGATTGTGATTAGTATACATATATAGATACAGTCTATATATATATGCTTATTGTGATGTTGCATTTGATTGTATTATGTTTGCTGCATTTGATTGTACATCATATTCATGCATGTTTCCTTGCATATGTTATACAGTTGCGTCGGATATTGGTATGTGTTGGATAGACCATAGATACCTTGGCCTGTAGCATGAGTAGATTATGTGTTGGTATTACTCTTCCTGTTATATATATGTTGGATATATGTTCAGGTTGGATCAGAGTAGCGTGGCAGACTTCAGGTATGTCTGCATTTTTTGTTATTCATTTCAGTTAGACGGTATATGCTTGTATTTATATACTATGCTGATATACCTGTTGTACTTCTAGAGTATGTCGTTGAAATACATGTGATATTACATATATATACATGTTTTCTATTACCTGCTGAGTTTTACTCACCACCCCCCGCGGACCCTGGGTTTTCTGTCGCCCAGGTAACAGGTAGAAGACTTCGTGATGGCATTGGAACACCGCCAGCTGACATCGTCTCTTCTCACCTCCGAGGCTCCCGTGTCTATTTTTGGATTTTCTGTATGTCTTGTTTTGCTTTCGGAGTTTTCGTGATGTTATGTATTATGTGATGTACGCACATGTTGGTGCGGGTTTTGTCGAGATTTTTCTTTATGTTATGGTGTTAGTCATACCGATATGCATGTGTAGGATGTATTGTTGTTATTGTATCGTTTCCGCTGTGTGTAGTTGTTTTGATTTATATATATTGTTGTGGTTTGGTATATTTTTATATATTGTTGTCATTGTGGGCCTACAGGCCTTATATTAACCCGAAATGTTGCCACGTACAGGGGAGATGCCGTCCGTTTGATTTTCGGCTCGGTATGCTCTCGGGGCGTGACTTTTTAATTGTAATGACCGAGCCCTATTGCGGGCGACCCTATTGTCGCGAAGTATCGCTCTGGCCGTCGTTACTCACCTGGTCTTCCCACCCCTGGAAGTTGGTTTTTGCCTTCCCCAGGATTCGAACTCTAGACCTCCAGGCTAAGTACTAAAGTTTATGAATCCTGGTAACCAAGTGATCCTTGATCACTTGGTTACCAGGATTCATAAACTTTAGTACTTAGCCTGGAGGTCTAGAGTTCGAATCCTGGGGAAGGCAAAAACCCACTTCCAGGGGTGGGAAGACCAGGTGAGTAACGACGAGCCAACAGGGGCGACGGTCGCCGACCAATAGGGGTCGCCGAATTCCGTCAATAGAGGCTCGGTCATTACATACATAATTAATATTGAATAAGATATTACAATCATTAATTAATTATACATCATAACATTCACAAACCATCCAGATATATGTTCACAAACATTCGTAATGAGATATTCAATATTACAAACCATCCAAATATTCTTAAATATTCACAAAAACCATTATACATTCACAAACTCATCAAGAATAACAACAAAGTATCATTATAATCAATAAATATATCATAATTTTGTACATACAAATGTTGATGGTTCAAAAATAAATAAAATTATTTACAGACAAATATTCCAGATCAATAACAAAATTCAAGATCTACCCACAATCATAAGTAAAATCTGCCCTTAAGATCGTAGTAGCTCCTATAAGAATCTCAACCTCCACCTACAATGCACACAAAATCACAAGTTACGAAGAATGCAAATTAAATCAATTATTACATTAGACAAAACAAAAAACAGAAGATGGACCACAGGCACAAACAAATTCATAATATATGAAAATCAAAATAAAATCCCAATGGGTTAGAGTGACAAGTTGAGCTCTATTAGTGGAGGTGACAATGGGTTTAATGATGAAAGTAATAATTCATCTAAACACCTACATGCACCACTGCATCCAGTGTCAAGTAGTTCACAATGCACGTTATCAATCAAAGTCTAAAAGGTCTAAATGAATACAAATCAATACATGAACTATACAAAATCAAATTACCTTAGATTCTTTAAGAATTCACTATTTCAGATAAGTCGCTACGTAACAATAATGGAGGAAAACAATTTGCAATGATCGAATCGTCTAATATTTACAAAGATAAATTCAACCATCTTGCAATGATCATTAAATGGTTCAATCCAACCAACCCCAATAAAACAAGGTAAGGGCGAACATTGGGATTCATTCATTGATCGCAATACCCAAGAAAACAAGGGAAATCGCTAGTCTATGGGGCAATTTGCCCATAATCTAAAAATTCCCAATAAAGCATATAGAAAGGAGAAATTTAGAATAGATGTAGATCCCAATCCATTACGTACAAGGACCATTTTCCAAATCACACTCCATAGTTCCGCAAAATACCACAGTCAAAATCACTGTTCTCCAGCCTAACTTCGCGATATCAAGCAAAGCCGGCCTGGGGGAGGGCTGCTGGGCCCTCGCCCAGAGCCCAAAAAATTTTTTCTATAAAAAAAATTTAATTTTTAAATTTTTCAATAGAGAATGAGACTCAATTTCTAAATTTCACCCAGAACCCTAAGTGTAAATTTTTAAAACAAGACCGGCTCTGATATCAGGATAGAAACTAGTAAATCCTTGCAGCACAACCGATAAATTCCTTATATAACCAAACAAATTCAATCTATTGGCTTGGATTAGAGCCAGAGGAAGATTATACATCAAACATTACTTCTCCAAGATTAATATTATCCAAGAAGATTTTTGTATTTCTTGTGGCAACACCTAAGCGTGGAGGAGATTATTGTTCATGCCAGTTCATGGAAGTGGGATGACAGTGTTTGGCTACTGCTCAACTCTTTTGATACTAATAGCAACTTTTCTTTGTTCCACAGGCTCAAGCGAGGTTCCTAGGAAAACAAATGGCATTGCATTGAGATGGACGTGAGCTTTCGAGGGTGAAGGAGCTTCAGGATTTTCAGAGGAAGACAGAGAAAAATAAGCTAATTGCAATTGTTTCTCATTCTGACAAGCCTTTGGGTAGACAAATTTCATCATCCAATCATGCTACATTTATATGTTACTTACAGGATATGTATTGTGTTTGTGTTTGTGTTTATAGTAAACTACGTAATGTATATACCATCTTATTCTAAATTTACTCTGGGTAGGAAGTGCATTCTACCGTCTCAAAATGCTAAGATTGAGAATAAAACTTCTGATAAACATGAACAGTTAGATTTTACCGTAAACGTTGATGTTTTAGTGTACTTTGAGAACTAAAATTCAGTGAAAAATGTTAATTACTCATGTCAGATATGTCATCTGCAATAATTGCGCAACAAGAAATGAAGTACAACAGGAGACAGAGAAACGCATGACGCATAAAAAAATGAAAAGAAATTTAGGTGGAAGAACACAAGTTTCCAAGGAACTCAAGCCAAATGTTTGGTATATTTGTCAACTCCGGAGTAATGTTTTGGTTTAAAGAATGGAAGTATTTATAAGGTGGTTGTATATTTTGTGAAGAAAAGGAAAAAACTGATCACACGTTACATATTTATCTAATTGCAGGTCCATTGCTTGCAGCAGCAATAAATTGAATCAAAAGAGCAAAAGGGTATGTGCATTCACAAATCACAATTTTGCAGTGATAAATAAAAAAAAATATCTCAAAAAGATATGTTGTTATTCTGAACTATTTATCAGTAGTATTGGGGTCTTGGGTCTCCTGTGAATCGAAACCATATGGTGTTTGTGACATTGGAAAAGTAAGACTCATCAATGCATATCGAAAAAAATATTCCTGTATTTGTCGCTCTACTACAATATTAACCCGATCTTCCATCGACTGCTCTACTGTGATGATCCAATCTTCTAGCGACTGTTTTAATTCCGTCATCTGAATCCTCAATTCTTGATTTTCTTTTCTTAACGCTTGCATTTCAGTTGATGAAGAACTGGGATGACCCCTAAGCACTACAAAAAAAAACAGGAATTTAGCGACGAATTTTAAAAAAAAATTCGTTGCAAAAAAAATTTGCGACGAATTTAGCGACAAAAAATTTTTTGTTGGAAATAAAGCGTCGCAAATATTAGCGACAAAAATAGCGAAATTTTAAAATAATTCGTCCCTAATTTTATTGCAAAAGTTACCCCATTTTCGAATTCGTCATAAAAATTTTGCAACGAATTACAAATTGTCGCAAATTTATGCATTTAATTTGTAATTCGTTCCAAATTTTTGCGACGAATTAATTTTTTCGTCGGAAACTTTTGCAACGAAATAAGGAATTCGTTGGAAAATTTATGACGATACAAATTGTCGATAATAAATGCGCAAAAATCAATTTTTGCGAATAAATAAATTCGTTAGGTAATTTTCGCGACGAAAAAAGGAATTCGTTAGTAAATTTGCGATGTTAAATCGCATAAAATTTTCTGGAATTCGTTTTTCGTTGCAAATATTTGCGACGAAATAAATTCGTTGCAAATTTAAACATAAATTCGTTGCAAAATTTGTCATGATTGGATTCGTTGCTAAATTAAATACGCAAATTTGCGACGAAATTTAAATTCGTCGCAAAGTTCGTCGCAGATTTATCGGGATTTAGCAATGAATTGGGATATTTGTCGCTAAATTTGTCGCAAAATAAAAAAAAATTTGACAGATTTATTTCGTTTCGATATTATATCGTATATACAAATTATCACACACACACAACAAAACACAATAAATTCTAATATCCAAATAAATACATTCAATACAAACAAAACACACACACATTCAATACAACAAAATAATAAGCAACATTCCAACAAAAGATATCCAAATAAAAAGTTATATCTTACAAAAATTCAAACATCAACATAGTTATGATATCCAAATAACAATGTCCACAAAAGATCTCAACACATGGGGAAAAAAAGAAAATCTGGTAAGCAATCGCGCGCCGACATTCTTCTACCTGCATTAGAAAAGAAACAAACAGCAAAAAGTAGCATACATTAAAAAAAAACTATATACTAACATGAAAATAAATATGCAAACACTTACAATGATGTGGAATTTCAACCGCCATAAGGATTGACTTCATAGATCATTCCTATTTAAAGCAAAATAAAAAGTACTAATAAAAAATGTAAAAAATGAAGGAGTAACAAACTAAATAAACTAAACAATTTTAAAGGTACTAATTAAAAACATGCATACAATATCATCATCGTCGCCACCATCATCGTCTTGACTCGGAGGAATATGACTTGGACGTATAAAATTCGTCAAAGGGCATAAGAAAGGCTTGTTGTCGTCGCATCTCTATCATTTCCTGATCCCTTTGTGAGTTTTGTTGTTGTATTGCTAAAATTTGCTGATCTCTTTCATGTATTATGCCCTTCAAATTGCTAACCTCCTCAGTCAAGTTGTGTATCTGTGCCGCTACTGCTGGTGGAGTAGAAGAAATAGATCTACGAGGAGCATTATGCAGTCTGCTCAGAGAACCCATACCTAGTATCCTTCCCCCTTTGGATCCTCCACTCGCCATAAATCCATATTATTACTACTCGAGATCCTCAAGATATCACCGTCATCTCTCAAAATTCTCTGAGATGAGGATAATCGATCATATCTCTCCTACACAAAATTAAAAAGTTAATCGAGCATTTACATAACTAATGAATTAAAGTTATAAAGTAAGTTTAAAGATTATTTCAAACCTTAATAGCTCGAGCTCTATCTCCACTCCAAGTCTTATCTTTTTTTGGAAAGTGCGAACGAAAGTATCTATAAATTCGGCTCCTTTCCCAATTCCTTAGACTAAATATAAGAATGTTAGAAATAAAACAATAATCTGAAATAAATTTAAAAACTAATTGTAGAATTTAAAATTACCAATCTACGTGAATGCTCCTCGATATTTATATAAGATATGTGATAAGTCTCGAATTACAGGCTTGATTTAATTTATTCGCTTGACTTCTTTTTGCTCTCATCCGATTGCCAATAATTGGAGATTTTACTCCAATTTTCGACGTGACAAAGCGGTTTTTCCGATGAGATTTGGCATGACTCAATACATGCCGGATATGATCGCCACATTTTTTTTTAAAATTCTTTTAACTTCCAAGTCTTGACTAGGGTCCCAAATAAATCTCCGCTGAGATGGAAATAAAACAATTGATTATATAATCACTTATTTAATATATAAAATGAATTAATTATACCTGAAACTCACACCACCATAATTCTTTTGTAGGTCCTGGCGTGCTCGAGTATGACAAAGAATCTCCTCTCCAATAGTTATTCACGATTTTATTGATCTGAATACTTGATCTGAATAATTTTCAAACCTACGATCAAGTGAAAAAAATTTGAATAAATAATTAAGATAGTTTAAAAATTATAATACTTATATTACTTACGAATCTCCCATAGGAAATATATATGGTCGACTTTCGATGTTCTCAGTGGAGGAGTGTCTGGCGGGTACAGGTGAATCAGAATGGGAAGGCCGTGCCGGCGAATGAGATGGTACTGGCGGCTGATCATGTGAAGGTCCAGGAAGATCAGGAGGGCAAGTAGGTATAGTCTTTGGCGGTGGATCACTCCGCCACTACTAGTACTCTGTCTCTCGTCACCACGTCGAAACTATCAACCAAAAACAAAATTAGAATAAAGAAAATAAAACTTTTATGCTTAATGAAGAACATGAAAAACTTACAATATGCATAATGAAGATATGAGAGACTGCGACCGCGCTAAGCTACGATGATTTCACCACTGATAACCTATAAGAACAAATTATACAAAACATACAGAGACAAAAGATATAAATTTAACAATGAGACATTATATAAACAAATAATTGAGCTAAGAAAATTTGTAAAATTATAGTTTAAAACTAAAATTATATATATAAAAACTTACCCTAGACGTCAAATTTCAAAGTCCTCATTATCATCTTCCTCATCCTCATCAGTATCCTCATCCTCGGTCTCCTCCTCCTCTTCCTCCTCGTCCCCCTCCTCCTCGTCCCCCTCCTCCTCTTCATGATTATCATCAATTTCAGTTGCATCCACGTTTATCACTACTCCGCTGGGATCTCGTAACGTTGGAATTATATATTGCTAGGTATGTAACATATTTTTAACTTTGTCTTTTTGATATGCAATGTCTTTACAGCGCTCTTCAATTTTTTCCGTGCTTTTGTTTTACAACGACCCACCATTCATTTTGTCACGCCTCAAACTAGGATATGGAGCATAGAAAACTTGAATCGCTTGTTGTGCCAAAATAAATGGTTCATATCTCTTATAAAATCTTTTATGATTTACTTCAACCAAATTATACTGTGGATGCACCTTCATCCAGCGGTCAAACCAATGACACATAAATAAGATAACTCGCATTTACGGACGGGATAATCAATCTCTATAATTTCATCCAGCAAACCATAAAATTCATTGCTTGCACCTCCATCATTGGAAGACTGAACACATACTCCACTATTCATTGTACTCTTTCCATTTCCATATTCTTGAGTGTGGAAATTATATCCGTTATGAAATATCTTGCGCCAAGTCGTACCATTGATTTTGGACCCCATGATAGATGGATTAGCAATTCTTGCTGAACGTGAGTTTGATTAGCATAAACCTATACTCAAATGAAAATGATATTTATTTAAAAGTTAAGATATGTCTAAACAAAAATGAGGTAATTAAAACTGCTTACATATGATTTGAACCAAGGTGCAAATTCCTGATCGTATAATCAAAGTCACGTGTCGATTTGAGTATAAGTTTTGGAAAATCCTATAATAAAAATTGTATTATAACATAAACAAATTAACACTTGACGAAGAAATAGGAAATATATACTAACTTCGAAATATGACGATACTTCGGACAATTAAGTAAAACATATGCCATTCTTGATCGATTAAGTATCGTTGCTTACACGGTCCACTTGGTCGACCAAGATAATTAAAAATTGAGAAAGAATTTAAATTGGGATCGACAGGACCTTCATCATTCCTTCCGGATTTCCGTCTTTTGGTCTGAACGTGAGGCTCAAAATAATATGATGCAAAAGTTGTTATTTCCTCCACAATATATGCATTCACAATAGAGGCTTCAACATGTGCCTTATTTTTCACTTTTTTCTTCAAATGATATAAGAATCTGATTGTAATATAACAAATTATATTAGAAATGAATATATAAAAAAATTAAACATTTTTATGCAATTTTAACGAAATATAGAATATGTGAATTATACCTTTCAAAAGGATACATCCATCGATAATGAACTGGTCCTCCAACTTTGGCCTCATAAAAGTGAACCAAAAGATGTTCCATTGAATCAAAAAATGCAGGCGGAAAAATTCTTTCTAAATTGCACAAAATAATTGGAATGTCTCTCTCTAACTTCTCCATGTGTGAATATCCCAAAACTGTTGAGCATATATCATGAAGGAAAATACTTAACTCTGTCATGACACCCCAGACAAAATTCGGTAAGAGTTCTTTAAAGGCAATAGGAATAAGTCTTTCCATGAATATATGACAATCATGGCTTTTCAAACCCATCAATTTGCATTCCTTCATATCGACACATCTCCCAAGATTAGAAACATACCCATCGGAAATCTCAATGACTTGACCATTCACAAACAACACGTCTGTTCCTTATTCAATGTATAAACTGCCTTTGGTTTTGGTCCTCTGCTATTTTCATCAACATCAAGGCTGGGTTGTTTGCAAATGAGTCGCATATCTTTTCTTGCATTCAGATTATCTTTTGTTTTTCCGGTGATATCCATCACTGTATTTATCAGATTATCAAAAACATTCTTCTCAATATGCATAACATCGAGATTATGATGAATCAAATTACTAAACCAATACGGTAACTCCCAAAATATACTTCGCCCGTTTGGTCCATTTATGGTTGCTTCCATATTCATAAGTTGTATCATGTGGCTCTTCAATAACAGATGGAAAGTGAAGAACTCGTACAAATATCTTGACGATACCAATCTCAATGCCGGAGGTGTTCTTTCAATTCGATTCCTAGTGAATTCATCTTTATTCCTTCCGAAATTATGATTTAGTGGTAAAAATTGTCTGCGTGATAATCAAAATAACTTCGGCTTCTTACCATGCTTCAATCTTATCGACTTTGATCTCTCCATACATATTGGGCATCCTAAGATCCCTCTGATCTAACTCGAACGATAGCATACCATGTAGGAAAGTCATTTATGGTCCAAAGAAGAGCGACCTTCATTACAAACATCGATTAGTATGAGCGTCGTATGTAGGAAAACCTTCATCCCATAGTTGTTTTAGCTCGCAATCAATGGTTGCATATAAACATCTATTAACTTCGATTTTTGGGCCGTGCACAACCAATGTTAAAAACATATACGGTGTTTTCATGCACATCCCAGCGGAAGATTATACGGAGTTAATATAATCGCCAACAAGAATAGTGTCTTCTGATTTACCAAATGGAGCAACCACAAGACAGAGACCTAACCTAATATTTCGAGTCTCCTTCGCAAAATCGGGATATGTTCTATCAAAATTTTTCCACACCTCTGCATTTGATGGATGACACATTAGTCCCTCTTCTGTTCGATGATTTGCATGCCAAGTCATGTGTTCAGCAGTTGTCTTTGATGCATAAAGCCTTTGTAACCTAGGAGTTAAAGGCAAATAAAATAATTGACTATATGATTTAGGTCGTTGCTGCCTCCTACTAGTGCTCTTGTACCTATCTTGATTACAGAATTTACAAACATCCACATCTGCATCATCTCCCCAATATAACATACAACCATCTCTGCACACATCAATTCTTTCCACTGGGAGACCTAATTCTTTCATCAGTTTTTTCATACTGTACAAATCAGTGGGCAGTATATTATCACGCGGCAATGCCTCTTCAAAAGCTTGAACAAAATTATTAAAACACTCTTCAGACACATTGTGCTCTGCCTTGACATTCAACATTCTTGCGGTGAACGATAGTTTAGTGTGAGTCTCACAACCAGCCCATAAAGGTGCATCTGCAGCACTCAACACCTCCTGAAATTTGAGATATACTTCATTATTTATATTCTGACCGATATCTGTTACTTGCACCTCTTCCAAGGGTGATGCATTAGTAAACATTTGCTCAACTGTTGGAGGACAACTTGAAGTGGCACCTTGTGATTGGGGAATCAAATTCGGGCCCGCTACATCATATATCATCCTCTGATATGGATTTAATTGATTATAATCACTTTGATCCCTAGAGACTTGTGTGTTGTGTCTATCATAAACTTCATCATATATAAATGGTTCACCATGACATGTCCAGTTATAGTAATTTTCAACGAATCCAAATCTACAAAGATGCTCTGAAACTTTACTAGATGGTAAAAATCTATCATTGTGACACTTTCTGCACGGACACCTTATCTGATTACCATCCATAAACTCAACATTACTAGCTGCGAAATTTAAAAACTCTTGCAACCCACTCATAAATTCATCAGTTAAACCCCGAGGTTCAGGTAAATTCCTATTATACATCCAACTCCTTTCACGCCGCATTATGTCTGTTTTCAATCAATTATATTAATATAAACACCTAGAAATTACAATAATACGAATATACAGTTAGTTCACAAATCAGGATATATTATATATGTTACATGAGTTGAATGTTTGCAAAATCAGGATATAATAACATATAATATGTTTCCATGTATTACTGCATTTAGTATACATTATCCTTTGTTATAAAAAGACATCTCACTATCTTATGCTAACCACCATGGCATTAAGGTGTCAATGAATTGGGCCCAGACATAAAAATCTACAAGATTATGGTAATATCATGGAGTCCCAGTATGATTTTGAATGGAATGCATCAGGCGCAATTAACCTATATCATACCACTCTAATATCACTCTAAATTAACACAGAAAATTAACAATAATATAAATTTCAATATTAAAAATAACAATGATTTAAAAAAAATTATACCACTAATCTACGAGGAGGCGGCAAGCTAAATGCATGGCGAGCCCTTATCCTGATGTATAGTAAAGAGAAACAATACTAGGGATGAGACACAAGTACTAAATTACTCAAAAAAAAAAAAAAAAAAAAAAAGATCAGAGACAAAGCAAGACCACCAAAAATATTGACCATCATCAAAGAATTTTTCCAGAATATCACTAAACAAATGCAGAGGAATTAGCACAGCGAAGAAACATTTACTCACAATTAACTATACATGTGTAGAATATAAATGAAATTAATTTTAGCTAAAATACTTGAGGATTTATCCCAGTTGAAACTTATTAAGAGCCACTAAATCTATTAGTAATGTTTCTTCAAGATTTTCTTGGGCACCTAAATGTTAATTAAGTTTTTGCGATTCATACTAAAGACAGATAATATTCATCAAAAAATTATAAATTTTTTTTCCTACAAAGCAGGTCTACACAGGTACATACTATGAGAAATAGGATAAGCAATTCTGATTTTTCCAACACCAGCTAAAGATTAGTATCTGAATGTAGATGCTATTAACATTGGTCAGGCTAAATAGATTATCTTTTTTGTTGATTCAATGCATTACTAGTGCATATAAGAAAATACTTTTTCCTATCTCAATTGACAAGATAGTCAAGACTAAGGTCTCCCTTTGCCATCAACCAAGCCTTCCAAGACACAATACCCTTAGAGAGCATTTTAACAATAACCACACATTTGCAACTAGCTATAAACTTGCTTAGGAAAAAGAGGAACCAGCTCTGAAGTATCATTAGAACGCAAAGTTGTCATCTCATCTACCATAGGCTATCTCTAATCTTGATCACAAAGTGCTTCTGAGATAGTCCTAGAAAGGAAAAATACAGCTAAAGAAGATACAAATGCAAAGTAATGGGATGACAAAGAAACATAAGAAATGTAATGAAAGAGAGGATGTGGCATTGTACATTGCAAGTGCCTTTTACAGGCTGGAAGGTCCAAATTAGAGGTAAGATTCGTGAGTGTGGATGGTGTTGGGAGAGAAAAGGAGTCTTGAGGAGCATCTATGACATGCTCAGATTTTGATCTTTCTAGTTTAATTATTTCGTGGCCAAGTCTCAGGTGTTGGTATCTCTGTAAGAGAAGATGGTGAATGAAAACACAGTAGGATCATCGAATACCTTCACTAATAACTTAGAGTTAATTGTTCAAGCACACAAAAAGACATGTAAAAATAGAGGCATAAGAGAATCAACAATACACGTGATAAATTCAAAGAAATGATAGTCAAGAAAAGTGATAAATCTAAAGACATTTTTCTCTACAAGGAGATGAGAAGGGCAAAAAAACAAACACATCTAGTGGAAGATGGTATATGGAATCACCAAAAAAAGAGAATGCAGAAGACCATTAAACTATGAAAAACTAAAAGAAAGCAAGCAGAAAATTCAATGAGAATTGCATCAAAACACGAAGTATAGGGAGCAAAGACCTAGCGGCGGGAACCGGGAAGAACACGAAGCGACCCCTTTCCCCTTCTCTTTGACCTAGCGGCGGGCGGTGGCGGGTGGCGGCATCGGTCAACCTAAGCGCACCGGCCTCGGGTGGGCGGCGGGCTGAGTCTTGTGGCCGAGTTAGTCTTGCCGTGGCCGGACTGGTCGTGGTCGGAACAAGTGCGATCGAGGCGAGGCGAAGGGAAGATCGCGCGGAGGAAAGAAAGGATTCGAGGTTCTTTGCGGACGCGAGGTAAGTAAATACACTTTGCAACGAATCCGGGATTCGTTGCAAAAATTGCAATGAATCCGGGATTCGTTGCAAATTTGCAACGAATCCGGGATTCGTTGCAAATTTGCAACGAATCCCGGATTCGTTGCAAAGTTTTAATAAAAAAATATTAAATTTTTTAAAACGTTAATAATTTTTAATTTAGCAACGAATCCCCGATTCGTTGCAAATTTTTAATAAAAAAATATTAAATTTTTTAAAACGTTAATAATTTTAATTTAGCAACGAATCCCGGATTCGTTGCAAATTTTTAATAAATTTTTTTTTTAAAACGTTAATAATTTTAATTTTGCAACGAATCTCGGATTCGTTGCAAAAATTTGCAACGAATCCCAGATTCGTTGCAACTTTTTGCAACGAATCCCGGATTCGTTGCAAATTTTTGCAACGAATCCCGGATTCGTTGCAAATTTTTTATAAAAAAAAAATTAAACTTTTTAAAACGTTAATAATTTTAATTTTGCAACGAATCCGTAATTCGTTGCAGAAATTTGCAACGAATCCATAATTCGTTGCAGAAATTTGCAACGAATCCAAATATTCGTTGCAAATTTTTTATAAAAAAAAATAAATTTTTTAAAACGTTAATAATTTTAATTTAGCAAGCGAATCCAGATTCGTTGCAAAATTCTAATGAATCCGAGTTAAATTTGCAAATTTTCTGCGAATCCGTGGATTCGTTGCAAATTAGCAACGAATAAAGGATTCGTTGCAAATTTTAAAAAAAATTTAACTTTTTATTTTTTAATTTATTTTTCAATATTAATATTATTTTTGCAACGAATCGAGGATTCGTTGCAATTTTTAAAAAAATAAATTTTTAACTTTTTAAAACATTAATTTAATTTTTAATATTAAACTTGCAACGAATTCTGGATTCGTTGCTATTTTGCAACGAATCCACGAATTCGTTGCAAAATATTTAAAAATAAACAGAACTTGTTTTCTATTTTTTTTAATAAATTAAATTTTCTACGACGAAAATTATTTAAAATGCAAATATGATTTAAAAAAAATAAATTAAATGTCAAAATTCTAACGAAATTTGAATTGCTATAAATTTGCGACGATTTTATTTTTTTAAATTAAATTTAAAATTTATTTCGTTACAAATTTGCGACGAAACATAAAATTCGTCGCTATATTTGTTGCAGATTTGCAACGAAAATAATTCGTTGCTAAAATTCGTCGCCAAAAAACAGTTTTTTTGTAGTGAAGCCTATGAGCCATCAATTGATCGTATACAACTTTTGTTTGAGAGCCAAAGCCATACAGGGAGTACTTTTTCCTTCCACCGACAACCTCATAATATATTTCATTTATAGTATCGTGTGATAGAGTCTGTAATTCCTCTCCCTCTATAGCAGGCTGAGACGCCTGTGCAACTCTATCATGCATATCGTCCTGCGTAAAAAAATATTATTATGATCAAATATACAATATAATCTGATTATTAATAAAGTTTATATTCTTACATCAATGGCCTTAGATCGAGCATCGACAAAATTACCATCTTTTTTTTTATGCATACTCCAAAATATCTCCCAAAAATTGTCAGGTCTATCTAAAGTAGTTCCCTGCACACAAAATTTTGTATAAATTAAAATAAATTTATTAATAATTATAAAACTCTCTATTACTTATATAACTTTATATTAAACTCACTAAATTTATTGCATGCTCCACAATAGATCGTGATCCAGCTGTATGCTTTATGGATCACGTGCTTGGCCCAACGACTTTAGTATTTCTATTGTTTTTAGCAATCGATGAATTATGCTTCCAATTTTCTCTAGCGCAAATAATATTTCATGCATTCCAAATCTCATCTGGCACATAAGAGGGTCTTGTTCCCTTCCTTCTCCAATTGTATAATAAATTCTTGTATGGTTTTTGACAATATCTGTTCCATATTTCTTTAAATTCTACTTCATGTCTTGGTTTCCAAATATATTTTTTCTACAATAATATCAATAGAATAAGTATAAAATAATATTTTAAAGCAATATTAAAGTTCAATTTACTTACCAAAAAATCATGATAATAAAAATCTTTCATATGTTGATCTATAAGCCTCCATGTAGATCTGGAAGCACACTGACGTTCTTTAAATTTTTTTGTGATGTACGTAACTACACTATGCCCATTGGGAATAAAACTGCATAAAACAAAAATTCATTTTTTGAACTAATAAATAAAAGATTTAATGGATTTAAATTACAATAACATCAATACTTACCAATCCCCAATAACGCTCAATATAATCTGGCTATCGTGTACTGGTATAATATCCTCCATGATTAGATCAGCAAAATGACATTACAATACATACTCGCTCCAAAAGATCATTAAATCATATTAATAATTGAGGTATCGGGTAGAACTAGTGAGATTTACATGTAAAAAGCAAGTATATACATAACTCAATCATTAATATTAAACCTAAAATATAATAATATCACTATGACTTTATCATCTATAGTTTTCAGTCCTAAAATTTAATCATCATTACAATATGAATCATTAACATTAACATTTTCTAAGTCTTCATCGCTAGACTCTATTAGTACATCAAACTCTTCACTACTGGTGTAAAATACTGTAAAAAAAAATATATATTCCTCAGTAATTGATAAAATATCTTGTGAAATTTTACAGGAATTTTTAGAAATTTTTCTGGATTTAAACGGAAGTGTTATGGACATTTAATGGGGATAAATAAGTAGACTTTTGTAAAGCCTATTTAGACTATCTGTTAAGAATTAATAGGTTTAATTAAAAACCTATTCATTTTCCTTCCGTTTTCCCTTATTTCCGGATTACGCCAAATTTTCCTCACCGCGACATTTTCCTTCTTTTCCCCCCAATCGCGCGACTCCTCTGTTTCCTCGCGCTGTCGACCGCCGAATCGCCCGACGACGCCTCCTCGCCGTCGTCGTCTCCCTCACGCGCCGGCCACGCCGCTGCCGCTGTCGTCGCGAGCTCCTCTCGATCACCGATGCCCACAAGCCAGTCGCCTCGTCGTCGCCGTCTCCCTTGCGTGCCAGCCACGTCGCTGCCGCTCCATCGCCGCCGCGAGAGAAGGAGTGGTTGTCACCGGCGCTGATCTCCGCACTGGGCTTGTCGCCGCCGGGGTCCCTCTCTCGATTTCCGGCGAGCGCCCCCCCTTTGCTCGGCCACCGATTCGGTGGGAGATCCGCTAGAGGCGTGACGCCGACCATCCCGCCATCGATTTCTGCTCGAGTGGGTTGGCGACGTTGCCGCCACAGTCGAGTGCTTCGCCAGTTGGTCGCCGGAGGTCGCCTCAAGCAGAGGACCACCGATGGTCGGCCATTAGCGAGCTCCTCCAACCGTCAAGATTTCTTCGGTGCATGGGATGACTTCCACTGCCACCGAGCCAACTTATTGTCGATCTTCTCTACCGCGGCCCTTGATCCCTCCATCGGCGACTTGTGAGCTCCAGCCGGTGAGTTATCCATTATGTTGATTTGGGGCACCGATGAGGGCAAGTTAGTGATCGCTGGGTTTGTTGTTACTAATTACAGTAGACGAAATTGATCTTCCCGGTGGTGTTACCGATTGAGAGGGCAGTCATCTTCCAAGTTGACCGTGAGTTCAGGGGTAAGATCTGTGATTTCTTTCTCCTCCTTTTACTATGTTGGTTGTTTTGTTCAATTGATACAGATGTGGTGTGAATTTCTGTTGATTGACTGTGAGGTGAAGAGGTAGGACGACTGTGACATCCTCGGTGGAGAATGGATTGGTGATTTTAGGGTTGCATCATTGTTGTGTTATGTTGGTGGTTTCACTTGATGTCTGGGTTGATTAGGCCGTTGATATTGAATTAACACAAGGTAAGATGGATTTGGATAGATCTGGATTTGATATGAATTGGGGATGGTTTCTAAGTTGCTATGATCGTTACAGATTTAATACTTCAAATGTGGATCAAGAAGGATTGATGAGCTGGGTGATTGAAGAAATTGTAAGGTAAGCCAGATTTATATAAGGTTATTGATTCGATGTGATATGTCACAGTGGTATTATTTGTGAAGTAATCATAGATCAAATATGATTAGTAAATGAAGTGTAAAGGATTACACTACTACCTGATTGAATTGACTAATCTAAGGGTTAAGATGTGATTTAGGGAATTATTCTAGCATTAGGGTTATGCTAGCATTGATTTATGTTTATATATTTCGTTTGCAGGATGTTGAATTCAGGACCTTGATTCAAGATAGGTTCATGGAAGTGAAGACTATCGACATAGTCTACATAGCAGGTAGGTAATTTTCTACCGGTCGGGTAGATATAATGATTTCCAGATTTAGACATAGATATGAACATGTTAGGTGTTCATATTACCTTGATCATGCTCTGTTTATCGTATGCTTGAACTTACCGTTGATATATATGTGTGCTCGATTATTGATAACACATATTTCCTAGCATGATCTAGAAGTTACAGATGTGATGTAAGTAAGTCTAACTGTTTAGTAGGGTGTAGATGTTAGAGTACGGAGGATGACCTAAATTGTAAATTTGGCAAAAAGGTCCTCTGTGAATAAGTATGGCTCTAGATGTAGGACTTATTGCATACCTGTATGTTGCACATTTATTCACCAACCACGGGTTGTGTGAATAGTCATGTGAGTCGTGGACAGTGTGTCACTACGGACCGATGGTCCTAGCTTGTCATGATCAGATGAGTGACTCTCTACAAGGTAGAGAGTGTACTGGTCAATTGGGTGTGACTCTTTGTTGAACAGAGAGTCTAGGGTAGATGTTCTGTATGTGAGACCGTACCCTCATGTCATTGCATGCATACTGACGACATCGTCTCCCCTTGGGGTTGAGAGAGAGTCGTCAGTCATCCTGCCTCCCAGGTTACTTCCAGAGGAGTAACTGGTGTGAGGGCATAGCATTTGTTGTGCCGCACTCTACCATTATTGACGATGGTTGTTGGAGTTGTGTGCAGTTGTCCTGGGTGCGTGGCACTCGACCGCTCATTGGCAGTGTCAGTCGGAGTGGCCAGCAGCAGGGACCCCCGTTGCGTAGCGAGCTCTTTACGCTCATATGCTACTTGATCATACTACCCAACTCGGTCACTCGAGAGTGGTGGCGGCTGGAGTCGGGATAGTTGTCATGTCGTGCCACCTAGGCCACACTGGGGTCGTGGTAGCGAGTAGGGGTGAGCAGGCATGACCATGCATGCTGCATTGTCGTATCATACGGTGTTTTGCATATGATTATATATATATACATACCTGCTTGTATATATATATATATGGATGATGGTGATTAGTATACATACAGATACAGTCTATATGTATACTCACTTTGATGATGCATTTGTATGTACTATGCTTGTTGCATTTGTTTGTACATATTCATACATGATACTGCATTTCCTGTATGGTAGTAGGTTGATATTTGTATACCTATCGAATATTCACAGTGATACCCTTGACTCAGGTTAGGATATTGTGTAAGTACTATACTGTTATACCCTATGATGTGATTATATGCCCAGGTTGGATCAGGATAGAGTAGTATTGCCAGTATGTGCAAAGATCGTTGATGTTCAGTTTATTTAGTATATGCATGCATATCTATTGTTATGCTGATGTATACTTGTTGTACGAGTAGATTAAACTATTGAATGACATGTAATATTGATACATATATTTACATGTTTTCTCTGATTACCTGCTGAGTTTTACTCACCACCTCCGACCCTGGGTTTTTCTGTCGCCCAAGTAACAGGTAGACGTCTTCGTGACGACTTGGAGCTGCCATCTCCATTTTCCGATGTCTCCCGAGGAGTTTATTTTGTTTCTCTCTTATGGTTATGGATTTTGGTCCTATGTCATAGACCCTTGTTTTGTTATGGACTTGTCGTGATGTCGATGTTTTATTTACGGTTTTGACTGTGGACTTGTCAGGTGGTGTACACCTGTATATTTTTGTTATGTATGTTGTGGGTATGCGCTCTTTATTTCTGCTACTGTTATTTGTTATTTGTTATATATATTGTTGTTGTTGTGGGCCTACGGGCCTTGTATTAACCCGAAATGTTGCCACGTACAGGGGAGGTGTCGTCCGTTTGATTTTCGGCTCGGCATGCTCTCGGGGCGTGACAATTTTATTGGTATCATAGCCCAAGGTTCTGCGATGCCATATTATGTTGTTTTTGAGTTGAGTCTTGGATTCTCGGGAGTCGATTTATTCGGTTTTGGTTTCTGAGATGAGATGGACAGCGGCCTGAGCTCCAATCGGCATGAGGTAAGAATTCCTGAAAAATTTATGGTTTAATAAATATTTATCTAAACTTGATCAGTAGGTGTATACAATAGAGTTATGACACCTGTGCAGACTTGTAGTAGGGGTCATCCACCGAGGCGACCAACCGGAGTGACCTTTAGGGTTTATATTCTCTGTTATGTTGGCTATGTATTTAGATGCTTATACCAGGGAATAACCTATGGTTTGTTGGTTATTGTTCGTAACCGTGGTATGAGTTGATCACGGGAATGACCTGTTGAGTCGGTGAGTCTTGAACCTGTGTCGAGAAGGTGATTTACCTTTGAGAGCCGATTGATACCGAGTCAGAAAACAGGGATCAAGTCGTCATATTTATTATGGAAATCAGAGACTACATTCTTAGAGATTTCCACTAACTATTCTAGTCAGATCATTACTTGTGGGTAATGAACATACTGGTAGACTATTTGTGATGCAGATAGCGGAAGGCTAGGTTACGGTGTTTCATAGGGATTTTATCCCTGAGTTGTTCGTACAGAGTTATATAACTTTGAGAGTACTTTTGAGTACTTAACTCATGTTATACCGAGAAAGAAGAGTTGTTTGCATATCAGTATCGGGATCAAGCCGGTATTTGGTGATAAATGCAGAAAATAATCTTCGGGAAATAAAACATCACTTGATCATGGTTTAGTGATGTTGAAAGAGAGTATTTCCCGGTGTCACTTTTAGTGACGCATTGTAAGGAATTCTTGAGCTTCAAGAAAGGGTGCTCGGTTAGTAACAATGTATCGCGAGTCGTGAGACTTGCGGAGGTTACGACCATCTAATAGCTCAAGAAGATGAATGAATGATTTAAGCCACCCAGAGTTATTGGATTATAGTTGGATTAGGATGCCGGGATTTTCTACTAGATCCCGCCGGAAGACGTTGGATTGAGACAAGAGTTTAGAAATGACTCCGTACAAGTGTTTAAGAGTTGGAGACCGATAAGCATATATTGCAGGTCAACTTATTAGAGTCAGAAGTCTCCGACTATTGGATAAAAGGAGCAAGATCGGAGTCATAGGCTTTGAGCTACTATCCGATTATAGAAGACCAATCACGGATCATCGAATGTTATTGTGGATATCGAAAAAAATCGAGAATAAAGACTCAAGGATTGTGTGCGTCGTGCGATCAGTCACGAGGACACGTGAAGCGATTATCCATTGGAAGCGATTCATTTATTGCTATTGTTGAGCAATCGATGCAGTGGAGGAGGTGTACGCCGTTGAAGATTCATTGAAGACTATCGATGGTATTAGGAGGATGATGCATCGTCTCGACAGCGAAGATTCGAGATTTATCTCAACAACAACCTACTACCTCAAGCGTGGTTGGAGTTCCTTGATACTCCCTTCTTGGCGAGAGATCGGCGCGAAGCGGCATCGTGAAGACATCTTAGAAGATTGCGGACAACGCGATTACCTCGGATGTGATTTGATTAGTACAGAGGAGAGAGTATACGACGATGGTCGTATTTATTCAGTATTCTATAGTTGCAGCTTGTAGGATTAAGGGATAGATCAGATGATCTAGGGAAAAATCCCCGAGGCATTCGTCGCAGAAATGCGTCCATTTTGTCGCGGACTGTTGAATCTGATCTTTTCTCTTCGAAGAAAGGCCGAGACCTGTGTGGAGCCTTTTGGATCGGATCAACAGATATTTGATCGTTCAGGGTATTACTCTAGTTTTACCCTCTGGATTAATATATTGAGAGATACTTGTAGTTTACAGGTATCTTTGTCTAGAACAATCTTAGTTGGATTAGAAGGGTCCTTTACATCGACTTGTAGGTCGGTGGTATCTCTACCATCAGGTGAGAAATGGACTGACAATTAATAAGTCAAGGGAGACCCTTAGACTTTGATAGACATACTTTTACTGTGGACATATTCTTACGGATGGTCAAATTGTTGGAAGTATGATTATGTCTCTCAGATGTGCGTATAATCCAAGAGCATACGGATGTAGTTGCGGATGAACTCCTAGCCTTGCCGTTGCTTAGGCAAGTGGAGTAGGCGATCGAAATGATTGCGAAAAATAGTCCGGTATCGAAGATCACATAACGAGTGATATTTTTGTTGGTATCAGTGTTACTAAACACTATGGAAATTGGAAGAACGTAAGTTGTGATTATAGGAGATGTTGGAAGAAGATATTTATCTATCCCAATATTTCTCCTTGTGAAGATCCAAAATTCTTTGTCGAAAGAGAGATGGACATTTGAGATTATGCATCGATTGTCGATGATGGAATGCGATGATTGTTGAAAGTAAATATCCTACGTTGAGGATAAATGAGTTGTTTAGATCAGCAAAGGACACCTGTGTATACTCTAAGGTTGGTTTATGACTAGAGGATTGATATTGTAGTGACATGGTGTCATACAATTATCAAGGTCGTTGTGATGATTAATATATATCATAAGCGTAGAGTAAAGGGGATGCAGGTGTGTGGAGACGACAATTTCATACTTGGTATGAATTGTATGGATTTTGATTTAAGTTGTTAGACTAATTAACGAATTAGTCGTCTATGAATTTGAGAATCGTGTATCCTGAACACGATTGGATCCTTTTGTAGTTGTTGGAGTTGCGTAATTTGGCCACTGTTGATTGTGGTAGTTGGAGTTGCGCACTCGACCACCGTAGATGGTGGTTTGCCTTGTATGTTTTGGTTAATTCCGTTGATGTGGATAGAATGCTTGACATTACTATACCACGGACTTGTTTGATAAAGGTGATGATGGAAATCATTTAGTCGGAAGCTGGTGAAACTAGTTATAAGACCTAGACGGCGGTTAACTTTTACACGAGTATTAGTTAATCCTTCCAGAGTGGATAAAAGGATGATGTACGCAGATGCGTCGTTTCAGGGATCGGAATGATTCCGATGCAGATGAATGAGGCATATCTTATGCCTACGACAGTTAAGAAACTACGAGATAGTCTGTCATATACATGACGTGACTTTAGTAATTATTTTCTGGATTTGTAGTTGTATGGAGCAGAAGTGCTCATTGAATTTGACTAGCTACTGGGTAGCTACTATAGAGTTCTGGAATGCGAATGGTTGCAACAAGTGAGATTAGTCGCTTTAGTCTTCCATGCACTTGCGGAGTGTGGTGGAGAGGATTTTGAATGGTTGATGGACTTATCTTTTGAGAAGACATTTCCCCGTCTCTGAGAAGGATGGTGGATTCCGGAGTTGCAGTGTTAAGAAAGAGTTGCTACAGAAAGCACATAATTCGTGATGGGCTATATACCGTTGAGGTACTCTGATGTACCGAGAGTTGAAACATTTATACTGGTGGAACGGTATAAAGAGAGTTTTAGCAAATTTTGCTGCTCGATGTTTAGTATGCCAGTAGGTGAAGGTTGAACATTAGAAACCCGCGAAATTACTCCAGGAAATTCCCATTTCAGAATGGAAGTGGGAGCATATCACGATTGATTGCGTAGGGTACTTTTAAGTACCATACCGGATAGAGATTCGCGATTTACCTCGCGATTTTGGCAGAGTCTACACCAGACTATGGGCACAGAGCTTCGGCTTAGCGCAACGTTTCATCCGCGGACTGATGGACTGTCTGAGCATGACATTCAGACGCTGATGGGATGATAGTTATAAGAGACACAGGGTCGACAGAAGAGTTATGCAGACCGGAGGCGAAGGCCTTTAGAAATTCTCAATTGGGGAATAAGTATTTCTGCGTGTTTCACCTTCGAAAGGGGTGAAACGATTTGGGTCGCAAGGAGCGACAGTAGCGGAACAAGACTATCCGACTCGTAAAGGTTGGATGACAGTATCCGACTGATGAGGAGGCTACATGTGAGCTAGAAGATACTATCCGAGCTCGATATCCTCATTTGTTCACTTGAGGCATGTAGTAGTTCAAGAAATCTCTTGAGTTGGTTCTCGTATGTTAGTACGAAATTTGGGGACCAAATTTTTTATAAGTGGGGGAGAATGTAAAATATCGTAAAAAAAAATATTCCTCAGTAATTGATAAAATATCTTGTGAAATTTTACAGAAATTTTTAGAAATTTTTCTGGATTTAAACGGAAGTGTTATGGACATTTAATGGGGATAAATAAGTAGGCTTTTGTAAAGCCTATTTAGACTATCTGTTAAGAATTAATAGGTTTAATTATAAACCTATTCATTTTCCTTCCGTTTTCCCTTATTTCCGGATTACGCCGAATTTTCCTCACTGCGACATTTTCCTTCTTTTTCCCCCAATCGCACGACTCCTCTGTTTCCTCGCGCTGTCGACCGCCGAATCGCCCGACGACGCCTCCTCGCCGTCGTCGTCTCCCTCGCGCGCCGGCCACGCCGCTGCCGCTGTTGTCGCGAGCTCCTCTCGATCGCCGACGCCCACAAGCCAGTCGCCTCGTCGTCGCCGTCTCCCTTGCGCGCCGGCCACGCCGCTGCCGCTCCATCGCCGCCGCGAGAGAAGGAGCGGTTGTCACCGGCGCTGATCTCCGCACTGGGCTTGTCGCCGCCGGGGTCCCTCTCTCGATTTCACTCGAGCGCCGACTGTCCCCTTTGCTGCTCGCTGGCCACACCCAGTTCCGGTGGGAGATCTGGCTAGAGGGCAGGACGCTGACCATCCCAGTTTTCGTCGATTTCTCTGCTCGAGTGGGTTGGCGACGTTGCCGCCACAGTCGAGTGCTTCGCCAGTTGGTCGCCGGAGGTCGCCTCGAGCAGAGGACCACCGATGGTCGGCCATTAGCGAGCTCCTCCAACCGTCAAGATTTCTTCGGTGCATGGGATGACTTCCACTGCCACCGAGCCAACTTATTGTCGATCTTCTCTACCGCGGCCCTTGATCCCTCCATCGGCGACTTGTGAGCTCCAACCATTATGTTGATTTGGGTCACCGATGAGGGCAAGTTAGTGATCTCTGGGTTTGCTGTTACTAATTACAGTAGACGAATTTGATCTTCCCGGTGGTGTTACCGATTGAGAGGGCAGTCATCTTCCAAGTTGACCGTGAGTTCAGGGGTAAGATCTGTGATTTCTTTCTCCTCCTTTTACTATGTTGGTTGTTTTGTTCAATTGATACAGATGTGGTGTGAATTTCTGTTGATTGACTGTGAGGTGAAGAGGTAGGACGACTGTGACATCCTCGGTGGAGAATGGATTGGTGATTTTAGGGTTGCATCATTGTTGTGTTATGTTGGTGGCTTCACTTCAGTAATCTGGGGTTGATTGAAGCCGTTGATATTGAATTAACACAAGGTAAGATGGATTTGGATAGATCTGGATTTGATATGAATTGGGGATGGTTTCTAAGTTGCGATGATCGTTACAGATTTAATACTTCAAATGTGGATCAAGAAGGATTGATGAGCTGGGTGATTGAAGAAATTGTAAGGTAAGCGGTTATATAAGGTTATTGATTCGATGTGATATGTCACAGTGGTATTATTTGTGAAGTAATCATAGATCAAATATGATTAGTAAATGAAGTGTAAAGGATTACACTACTACCTGATTGAATTGACTAATCTAAGGGTTAAGATGTGATTTAGGGAATTATTCTAGCATTAGGGTTATGCTAGCATTGATTTATGTTTATATATTTCGTTTGCAGGATGTTGAATTCAGGACTTTGATTCAAGATAGGTTCATGGAAGTGAAGACTATCGACATAGTCTACATAGCAGGTAGGTAATTTTCTACCGGTCGGGTAGATATAATGATTTCCAGATTTAGACATAGATATGAACATGTTAGGTGTTCATATTACCTTGATCATGCTCTGTTTATCGTATTCTTGAACTTACCGTTGATATATATGTGTGCTCGATTATTGATAACACATATTTCCTAGCATGATCTAGAAGTTACAGATGTGATGTAAGTAAGTCTAACTGTTTAGTAGGGTGTAGATGTTAGAGTACGGAGGATGACCTAAATTGTAAATTTGGCAAAAAGGTCCTCTGTGAATAAGTATGGCCCTAGATGTAGGACTTATTGCATACCTGTATGTTGCACATTTATTCACCAACCACGGGTTGTGTGAATAGTCATGTGAGTCGTGGGCGATGTGTATCGCTACGGACGATGGTCCTAGCTTGTCATGATCAGATGAGTGACTCTCTACAAGGTAGAGAGTGTACTGGTCAATTGGGTGTGACTCTTTGTTGAACAGAGAGTCTAGGGTAGATGTTCTGTATGTGAGACCGTACCCTCATGTCATTGCATGCATACTGACGACATCGTCTCCCCTTGGGGTTGAGAGAGAGTCGTCAGTCATCCTGCCTCCCAGGTTACTTCCAGAGGAGTAACTGGTATGAGGGCATAGCATTTGTTGTGCCGCACTCTACCATTATTGACGATGGTTGTTGGAGTTGTGTGCAGTTGTCCTGGGTGCGTGGCACTCGACCGCTCATTGGCAGCGTCACCGGAGTGGCCAGCGAGGACCCCGTTGCGTAGCGAGCTCTTTACGCTCATATGCTACTTGATCATACTACCCAACTCGGTCACTCGAGAGTGGTGGCGGCAGGAGTCGGGATAGTTGTCATGTCATGCCACCTAGGCCACACTGGGGTCGTGGTAGCAAGTAGGGGTGAGAAGGCATGACCATGCATGCTGCATTGTCGTACCATACGGTGTTTTGCATATGATTATATATATATACATACCTGTTTGTATATATATATATAGATGATGGTGATTAGTATACATACAGATACAGTCTATATGTATACTCACTTTGATGATGCATTTGTATGTACTATGCTTGTTGCATTTGTTTGTACATATTCATACATGATCTTTGCATTTCTGTATGGTAGTAGGTTGATATTTGTATACCTATCGAATATTCACGGTGATACCCTTGACTCGGAGTTAGGATATTGTGTAAGTACTATCTTTGTTATACCTATGATGTGATTATATGCCCAGGTTGGATCGGGATAGAGTAGGCATTACCAGTATGTCGACATCGTTGATGTTCAGTTTATTTAGTATATGCATGCATATCTATTGTTATGCTGATGTATACTTGTTGTACGAGTAGATTAAACTATTGAATGACATGTAATATTGATACATATATTTACATGTTTTCTCTGATTACCTGCTGAGTTTTACTCACCACCTCCGACCCTGGGTTTTTCTGTCGCCCAAGTAACAGGTAGACGTCTTCGTGACGACTTGGAGCTGCGCCGACCGATCCATCCCATCTCCATTTTCCGATGTCTCCCGAGGAGTTTATTTTGTTTCTCTCTTATGGTTATGGATTTTGGTCCTATGTCATAGACCCTTGTTTTGTTATGGACTTGTCGTGATGTCGATGTTTTATTTACGATTTTGACTGTGGACTTGTCAGGTGGTGTACACCTGTATATTTTTGTTATGTATGTTGTGGGTATGCGCTCTTTATTTCCGCTGCTGTTATTTGTTATTTGTTATATATATTGTTGTTGTTGTGGGCCTACGGGCCTTGTATTAACCCGAAATGTTGCCACGTACAGGGGAGGTGTCGTCCGTTTGATTTTCGGCTCGGCATGCTCTCGGGGCGTGACAGGATCACTTGGTTACCAGGATTCATAAACTCTAGTACTTAGCCTGGAGGTCTAGAGTTCGAATCCTGGGGAAGGCAAAAACCCACTTCCAGGGGTGGGAAGACCAGGTGAGTAACGGCCAGACCCAGAGGCGATGCGTCGACCAATAGTCAGCCGAATTCCGTCGATAGGGGCGAGTCGGCCTGATCGTTACTGGACATCTCTCCATCATCTATTTCCTCATAAATGACATTTACATCTACAAGTAATTGAGATGTCTATTGGATTTGTGAATCAATAGAATGTATCTCCACTTTCTCATTTTGAAATGCATCAGGGTTTGAGATGTCTATGGTTGAGCGAGGCTTCATTCGACAAACTGCTAGCCATTCACTATTTCTTCTCCTCTTCGTTGGGTATTCAAGATAGAAAACTTGAGCAGCTTGTACTGTGAAAATGAAAGGTTCAAACTTATTGAATCTTTTGGTTGCATTAAATTCAACTGAATTGTACTTCGAATGTATTCTAGTACTTATTCTTGGAGTCTGATCATATCATGAACATTTGAATAACACACACCTTTTTATGGGTAAATCAGGATATTCAACCTTAATGATTTCGTGAAGTCTAATCAAATCCAGTATTAGTATTGTTGATAAATCTTTTTACGCAAACGCTTGAATTATAAGTCAATGTGCGTGAATCGCATTGTGCCACGTGAAATTTGAAGTCATTAACATAGTAACCGAAGTAGACTCTTATGTTATGGAGAGGTCCCGATGCAAGATCCAATAACCTTTTATCTTAGCCATCTGATCTATGTTCCTTTACCTAGAAAAGTAGTGACGATATACATTTTCAATTATATAATAGTTGAAGGAAAAACTTTATTTTCTAACTAACATAGATTTCAAACCAGAATGCAAATTCTGTCTCTAACTTTTTTTCTACCTCACTTGCAGCTATTCTTGGATGTTGTAGTTGTATTTGTTGTTCGAACAAGCTGTCAATGAATATATTTTTAAGAAATATGATATTTTCCACACCTAAATTTTAACAAACAAAGCGGATAAATGTTTAACTATAGAAGTAAACTCACTTTATGTTGGGTCTGACCTCATCGCAATTTAGGAGTATGTAAGTTCTTGCTGCATGGTATTCATTGGTATTTAACCATCTATAAACAGAAGCACCAAATGGTCTACCATGAAACTTGAAAATAGATAACATCTTTGAATCTACAGATTGAATATCATCAGAATTTCGAGGACACTTGCGATGTTTTATGTTCACATTATTGACAAAATAATATGAGCAGAAAGAATATGCCTCTTCAATCAAATAAGCATTACATATAGACCCCTCAACTTTTGCTTTGTTACGTACATTATTCTTCAATCTTCTCAAAAAACGTTCAAATGGATACATCCATCTATATTGCACAGGCCCAATAAGTCGTGCTTCATAAGCTAAATGAATTGGTAGTGTTCCATTGAATCAAAAAAACTAGGTGGAAATATACACTCAAGTTTACAGAGTATAACTGGTATTTCTATTTCCAACCCAAGCATCTCTCCTGTCATAATAACTCTTGATGTCAAATTTCTAAAAAAAAAGATTCAATTCTGTGAGTGCTTGCCAAACATTATTAGGAAGTAGGTTATGAAAGGTGATTGAAATAAGTCTTTGCATAAACACGTGACAATCATAACTCTTCATTCCAAAAAATTTAAATTTGTTCATATCCACACATCGAGCCATATTTGTGACAAATCCATAATTATCTATTTCCTCTAAGATGCCCTCTCCCGACTTGATTACGGGTCGAAGTTTTGTGACAACTTCACTCTTTATGAACTCTTTCTTATTTCTCCTAAAAGGGTGATCCAAAGATAAAAATTTATGATGATTATCGAACCAAGATATCTTCCCACTACAAGGTAATGAAAATGCATCGTACTCTGTCATACAATGTGGACATGCTAACTTACCAGCCGTGCTCCATCCTAACAATTGAGTAAGTCGAAAAATCATTAATTGTCCATAATAAAGCAGCATATAAGGTAAAATTAGTTTTACTTATAATATCATAAGTCTTCGACCCTATATTCCATAATTCTTTTAGCTCGGCAATCAGAGGTCTATCTTCTCTTTCAGATTCTTTAGACATGGAATAAGCATAGTAAGGAACATGTATTCGTCTTTCATGCACATCCATGGCAGTAAGTTATATGGTGTTAATATGACTGGCCAAGATGAGTATTGTTGTCCAAATTGACCAAATGATTGAAATCCATCAACTGAAAATCCCAATCTTACATTGTGGTTCATTTGCAAATGAGGAAAATGTTATATCAAGATGTTTCCATGCAGGAGAGTCAGAAGGATGACACATTATATCTCCTTCGTGTACATGCTCATGATGCCACCTCATGTGGCTTGTTGTTGCCACAGATGCAAACAAGTGTTATAGTCTAGCAGTTAACGGGATGTAATACATAACTTTCCAAGCTAAATTTTTCTTCATCTTCCCTAATATCCGACTACGCTGCCTATAGCGAGGGTGATTACACATTCTGTATTCAATAAGTTTACTATCTTCATTCCAAAAGATCATACCGTTATTTATACAACAATCAATCTTTTTTATAGGCAAACCTAAACCCCTGACAAGTCTCTTTGTATCAGTCATTATGTTATCAATAGGAAGCAACTCTGACATCAATTGACAAATGTCATCATAACATTGCTTTGAGAAATGATTTTCTACCTTGATGTTTAATAGCCTTGCAATAGCTGATAGTTGGGAATGATCTGAAAGAATGTCTTCCTAAACTTTTCTTTCACTAGCCTTTAACATGTCATACAGTTTCTGGATTTCAAGTTTTGGTATCTTTGGGTCTATATTTGAATGATCAAGAGCATTTATCGCATCGTAAATCATCGATTGCATTGAATTGTCATTATATGATGATTCCTCTTGAGCAATAGAGTTGGATGACAAAGCACCAAAAGGTCCAATTGGCTCAAACACATAAGGCTCATCATGATATTACCAATTGTAATAATTTAATGTAGAACAAATCCATTTTTACCTAAATGTACTTTCACAGTATCCTCATCACGAAAAGTTATATTTCTACATTGGCAATGATTACATGGACATCGTAACTTATCACTATCCATACACGTTGGATGTTGCTTAGTGAAGTTCACAAACTCTTCTACTCCATCAAAATATTCATCAGTGATAAATTCATTTTCTAACCTATTATACATCCAAACTTTATTCTTATACATAGTAACCTAAAGAGAAATAAATTTGTAACGTCATTAAAATTGTAAATTTTAACATTCATATTATTAAATTATTCACATTAAATGAAAAGCAGAAAACTAAAAGCAATCTAAAGGTTATATACTACAATAATGAATGCTCAAAGGTTATATTTCGCAGGACCATAGAAAAAAAGATTATATGTTCACATACATCCACTAGTTAAATTGAAAAAAGAAAAATTAAATTTGCATTCAAAAGAAATCCACGTATTAATAAGGTTCAAGATTTTGTGGTCCCACGCCAGGAATCCTAACCAATTGGGAGTGATTATGCGGATTTTAACTTAACATCAAACTCAAGATTATCACTAATTGGCACCAGATAAGATAACACCTAAGAAGAATGTCAAGGAGAAAAGAAAATTGAACTTTTAAAACACCACAAATTCCAACGGCATGGTAGAAAAGACAAATGTACTCCAAAAAAATCTATAACTTGTAACTTCTATTTGTCAGAAAGTAGATAACTTCTTGACACTTAATTGACTTGATATAAATAAGAAAGTCACTCAGACAGGATATAATTGGTGGATGTGAACTCTTATTTTCCAAGGCAAAACTCTACAAAATGATGGAAGGTGCTCGCCCGTGGAGGTGCTCGACCGCAGCCACAGCAGAGGTCACACTCGCTCGTGGATGCCACCATGATCGAGGTCGTGCTCACCTGCGGCCGTGGAGGCGCTCGGTCACAGCTACGGTTGTGGTCCCACTCAGCCACCGTCGTGACCGAGGTCGCGCTCGCCTATGGTCGCCACCGCAACCGAGGTCGCGCTCGCCTGTGACCATGGAGGCGCTCGGGCGCAGCCACGGAGGTCACACTCGGTCCTGACTGCGTCGTGCAGCCGCTGTCGTGACCGAGGTCGCGCTCGCTTGTGGCCGTCACCGCGACTGAGGTCGTGCTCGCCTGCGACCGCCACCGTGACCAAGGTCGCGCTTGCCTGCGGCCACCACCGAGGCTAAGGTCGTGCTCGCCTGCGGCTGCCACCGAAGTCGCTAAAATAACAACGAAAATAATTTTTTATCGTTAAATTAATAACAGAAATTATTTCCGTCATTATTCTTGTGATCGAAAAATTTTCGATCACTATTTTAGTGACGAATGATTATTTCTGTTATTATTTTAGCGATGGATAATTATTCCCATCATATTTAGTGACAAAAAAACTTTCGGTTGCTAAATTAGTGATGGAAATTATTCCGTCTCTATTTTATCGACGAATAATTATATCGATCGCTAATTTGGCGAAGAATAATTATTTCGGTCGTTAATTTATCGACAAAAATAATTTTCGTCACTAATTTAGTGACCGAAAAAATCTTCCGTTACTAATTAATGACGAATTTAATATTCGAACATTATATTAGTGATCAGAATTAGTATTCTATCGTTAATTTGATCGCTAAACCTTTATTTCTTACAGTGTTAAATGATTGTCTATCTATAATTTAATTATAACTTTACTTTTATTTGAATTTATGATTTAATGAAATAATTTACGTTAAAATTAAAATTTTATTTTAGAATGAACGAAAAAAAAGTAAAAAATGGAAAATTTCCCTTTTTATTTTTTATTTATTGAATTACCTTAAAGCATGATATATTATTCCATCAAATAACGTGACGAGTGAAATAGATATATAAGATAAAATTAATTTACAAATCTTCAATGTTAAAATAAATTGAGAATAATCTTATTTACTAAAAATAAAAGAAGTTGTAAAATAATTATTATTGATATTTTAAATTTCGTCCTCTTTTAATAAAAGTTATAGTTTTGTAAATTTGAATTACTAATATTTTAAATTTCGAATATATTAATATCTATTCTATATTTTAAATTATATTCTTCATAAATATTATATAAATTATTTTTAATATTTTATAGAATATTAGCGGGATAAAAAAAGAATATTTTTTTTTAAATTTAATTTTAGTTTAGGTTTTAATTAAACATTAAAATCCATGGGTTCATTCATCCATTTTGAAATTGACGACTCAAATTGAATTTCATTTGAAGAGACACTTTATTCCTTCGTGTGGATACATCTAAACCCTCTATTTTAAATTTAACGATTCAAATCGAGACATCTGAAAAAGCACTTATATCCTATCATTTGTAAGAATCTAATTTGTCCATCTTAATCCAACGAGTCAAATCAATATATGTCATTAATCCACATTGAATTCATCTCGTTCCTAGATTGTGTCATGTCATCGATCCACACCAAGCTAATCTGAAAGCCAATATGTCATGCCCCGGGGACATATTCATTATCCACATGGCAGAGGAGTCCTTCAGTGACAATATTTGAAAAATTATTACCGGAACTAAATATGATAAAAACTTTGTAGTAATCGAGATATAAAATATAATTATTTTATTAACTATATGTATGCATGACTAAAATATAAGTCAGTTAAAGTAAAATAGGTTTATGACATCAAAATCAAAATTGCGAAAAAATCTAAAATGCGTAAACAAAATACGATAAAAATAAAGAAAATAAATCGGCATCTCGACGATGCAGTGGGACCAACATGGCAAAGTGTAGGGTCGAATCGGTGGCCGGCTAGAGGGGGTGAATAGCCCTCAATCGTCGTACGATGGAATACGATCGTTCTTGCGTGATTGTCTACAATTGTCGTTAATATATGCAGCGGAATAACAATAGAAATAACAACAATAACAATCACACACAAGACACAAGATATACGTGGTTCGGAACCGAATGGTTCCTACTCCACGGGCGAGCTCACCGAGCTCTAGTTATGCACACGACACTAACTAAATCACTCCTTCTCGACACCACGTCGGAGGTGGAGAAATCTCGTACAAGCTATTACAACAAGTAATATGAAATACAAACAAGAATACAAATACAATACAAAGAATACTTTTCACCGATTGCTTTTGATCGCTTATTTGTTGCTTGCTTTGGTTGACTCTTGAAGGTCTGGAATGCAATAGTAATTCCCCTCCAATGTCACCCTTAAAGTCTTGGCGAAATCCCCCATCTTGAGCTCCATTTATAACCTGCATCAAGCTGATTTCGCGCGCATCAGTCAACTGATCGTAACCATCAGTTAATTGGTCATGTAGCCATTGTCTTACAACGGTCAGATCCACGTCGGTCAAGTTCCAACGGATCACCCATCAGTCGATTGATGTTCATCATCGATCGGCCCGTAACCTCATCGATCAGTCTTGTGCGAGCACTCATTAGAAAACCTTACATGGTTTGAAATCGCCCGATTGTCCATCATCGATCGGTGATGCGTCCCGATCGGAGTCGGCGGATCTGATCAGTCGAACACCGGTCGAACCATTCGACCTAGAGCAGTCGACTGGCACCTATGTCAGTCGACTGATGTCGGGTAAAACCTCAAACATCAAGCTGTTTGAGCATCCGACACTCAGTCTTAGTCACTTGGCCAAGTCCACCTCATCCCTCATGGAGTTCCCCACCGAAGCTCTCTTCCCTCGGCCTACGTCACTCGGATGCGCCAAGCGCACGACTTCGCAACCTCATCCTTCGCGTCTCATGCCCTCGAAGTATGCTTCTCTTGGGCCTCACTCAATTCGCTCCCCGTCCGACGGTCCCTCGGATGCACCAAGCATACGTGTCACGCCCCGAGAGTATGTCATGCTGAAAATCAAACGGACGGCATCTCCCCTGTACGTGGCAACATTTCGGGTTAATACAAGGCCCGTATGCCCACAACAACAACATAATATAACATACTAACAGCAGCGGAAAAATGAAAACCACATACCCACAACATAGATAGCAAAACATACAGATGTACACCACCTGACAAGTCTACAGTAATAAAACCGTAAATAAAACAACGACATCACGACAAAGTCCATAACAAAACAAGGGTCCATGACATAGGACTAAAATCCATAACACATAAACAAGTCCAAGCCATAAGAGAGAAAAACAAAATGAACTCCTCGGGAGACATCGGAAAAATGGAGATGGGATGGATCGGTCGACGTAGCTCCAAGTCGTCATAAAGGCGTCTACCTGTTACCTGGGCGACAGAAAAACTCAGGGTCGGAGGTGGTGAGTAAAACTTAGCAGGTAATCAGAGAAAACATGTGAATATATGTATCAATATTACATGTCATTCAACAGTCTAAATCTACTCGAACAACGGGTATACATCAGCATAAAAGGTATATATGCATGCATACTCTAAATAAACTGAACAACAACGATGCTGACATACCTGACCGTCAGCTATTCTATCCTGATCCAACCTGGGCATATAACCACATCATAGGGTATAAAGAATAATACTAACTCACACAATATCCTGAATCTGATCCAAGGGTATCACCATGAATAACCAACAGGTATACAAGTACCAGCCTACTACCATACAGGAAATGCAGTAGCATGTATGAATATGTACAAACAAATGCAACAAGCATAGTACATACAAATGCATCATCAAAGTGAGTATACATATAGACTGTATCTGTATATATACTAATCACCATCATCCATGTATATATATATATATATATATATATATATATATATATATACAAGCATGTGTGTGTATATATATAACCATATGCAAAACACCGTATGATACGACAATGCAACATGCATGGTCATACCTGCTCACCCCTACTCGCTACCACGACCCCAGTGTGGCCTAGGTGGCACGACATGACAACTGTCCCAACTCACACCAACCACTTCTATAGAGTGGCCGAGTGGGCAGTATGATCAAGTAGCATGTGAGTGTAAAGAGCTCGCTACGCAACGGGGGTCCCTGCTGCTGGCTACTCTGACTGACACTACCAATGAGCGGTCGAGTGCCACGCACCCAGGACAACTGCACACAACTCCAACAACCATCGTCAATAATGGTAGAGTGTGGCACAACAAATGCTATGCCCTCACACCAGTTACTCCTCTGGAAGTAACTTTCGAGGCGGGGATGACTGACGACTCTCTCTCAACCCCAAGGGGAGACGATGTCGTCAGTATGCATGCAATGACATGAGGGTACTGTCTCACATACAGACATCTACCATAGACTCTCTGTTCAACAGAGAGTCACACCCAATTGATCAGTACACTCTCTATCCTGTAGAGAGTCATACTCATATGATCATGAGAAGTTAGGACCATCGGTCCGTAGCGACACACTGTCCACGACTCACCTGACCATTTACACAACCCGTGGTTGGTAAATAAATATGCAACATATAAGTATGGAATGAGTCCTACATTTAGGGTCATACTTATCCACAGAGGACCTTTTTGCCAAATTTACAATTTAGGTCATCCTCCGTACTCTAACATCTACACCCTACTAAACAGTTAGACCTACTTACATCACATCTGTAACTCCTAGATCATGCTAGGGAATATGTGTTATCAATAATCGAGCACACATATATATCAACGATAAGTTCAAGCATACAATAAACAGAGCAGGATCAAGATAATATGAACACCTAGCATGCTCATATCTATGTCTAAATCTGAAAGTCATTACATCTACCCGACTGGTAGGAAATTACCTACCTGCTGTCAATGCGCGTAGTAATAAACTCCTCACGGCCGCGGACCCGTCTCGTATCAACGTCCTGCACACATCAAGCATTATGATTAAGTGCAAGCATACAACGAATAATCGAATCAAATCTTACATCGGCTTCATATCCCGATCAACTAAATTGATCCAGTTATCTAATTAACCTAATCAATCCTCCACATTAATCCCTATTTCACATCCATACCAATTCTAATACTGAATCTTAACCAACAGAAACACTTCTTCCATTAACTTAATCAGAATACCAACTATCAATTTAATAATAGTTAATCAAGCTAACTAAAGTAATGATTCATAGAATTTACCTAGTTTCAAAGCTATGGTACAAGCTTCCTGATCCAAATGTAAATATCCTTATCCCTGAAATCATAAAATCTTTAAGCTTACATTGGATCTACATATCACAACCATAATATAATTAGATCGATACTCACCTAGCACAGCTTCAATTACAAAGTCTGCTGATCCAGAGACAGAGTAATAGGAGTGATTCAAGCTGTTGGATTAGAGCCAAAAGAAGCCCTCCGAATCCTAATCACTGCAAGACATCACAAACCCATTGTAACTCTATTAAATCTGTTTTCCCTCACCTTTATCGCCTTACCATCACTCTATCCTCCGAACTCTATACCGAGTCTGTCCTCCTCGGTCCCCATGGCAGCACCATCTTGCGCCGATGGTTTCACTTGAGCTCTCGAAAATCCCAAATCCACGCAAATGGTGATATACTCTGGGTCGGGAATCATCTCAGAAACACAGCGATGATTATCATGATAGCATCGTTGACCTGAGCTCAGAGAAAGGAGAGATCGGTGAAGCTGCAGCTATGGTAGAAGAAACGACGGCTCAACCACAACCAGTCACCGTTGTTGCCGGAGGCGAGCCGAGATCGGGTCGCTCAATCCAAACATGAAATCGGAAGGTTGAAGATGTCGATGTTGTTACTTCCATCGTTGGTAGCCGTTGTGATCCAGATGCCACAGTGGTTGAAGGCGATCGAACGGAGAGGCAGGCTGTGATTGGGCGACTGCACAGATAGATCTCCGGCAGTGAAGCAGGGGCGACTGCTCAGATAGATCTCTGGCAGTGAAGCAGTCGAAAAGGAGAGCGACGGCGAACAAGCATCAAACGAAATAGCGACTGTACGACTTGAGATTTTTGCCGATGAAATGGTAAAAGAAGAGGGCGACGCCGAGTTGAGCAGACCTCACAAAGGAGCATAACACCGGCGCGGAGTCGCTGCTATCAAGATCTAGAGGGAGCAGTCGACGATGAGTGGGAAGAGAAGATCCGGCGGCGAGTGTGCGAAAGTCGCGGCTGATGGCTGCTGGCCGCTGACCAACGCACAAGGGCGACGGCGCGTGTGCATGGCTGAAAAATAGAGGCATTCGACGGCTGGGCATGGCCGGGCGCGCGAGGGAGAGAAGAGAAGAAGAAGAAGCGGCGGTAGCCCTCGGCGAGAAGAAGAAGAATCGCGATTTAAGTGGCTGCGGCGAAGATCGGGCGGAAGAGGAATAGGGATCGGGGAAAATAAAGGGGAAATCGGCGAGAAACGGTTTCGGTCTTTAATGAAAACGGATCGGGTTTTAGATTAAATCCAAATTCGATTAAATCCATTCCCTTAAACCTAGGTTCAAACAATTAACCTAATAGACCTTGAACCTAGGTTAGGTTTAAATTAACTACTAACCATGCCTCATCAAGATTTAATTTATCCCAAACAGGCTTTTCCAAAGCCTATTAAATCTTTCCCCACAACTGTCGTAGAAATTTCCATTTAAGTTTAGAAAAATTTCTAAAATTCCTGACAAAATTCCATAGGGTGTTTTCCTAATTAACAAGTATTTTTTTTTCTGCAGTATTTTACAGTACGGCTTCGCAATGTCATCCTTTACCGACTCAAGGACCCCAAGCCTAGTGAACTTGTCAAGTTCTCAAGACTTCTCACATGCACCAAGCGTACGACTTCACAATGCATTTCTCACCAAGCACCAAGTGCACGGCTTCGCAATGCTTTGGACTTTTCCACACCAAGCTCCATGCTTGAATTTTCCATGCCAACTCCATGTTGGACTTTCCACAACAAGCCCCATGCTTGGATTTTCCATGCCAACTCCATGTTGGACTTTCCACACTAAGCCCCATGCTTGGATTTTCCATGCTAACTCCATGTTGGACTTTTCTATGACAATCTCATGTCATAAGTTTTGTCTATCATCAAAATACTGTTTGAGTCAAACTCGAGTTAACCTGGGTCGATTGCACCAACAATCTCCCCCTTTTTGATAATTGACAAAACTATCCCTCAAGTCTAACAATTCTCCCATATTGGCAATTCTCACATCCCAAATGAGAATTCCAAACCCAATTAATAACTTGGTAACTTCTCCCCCTTTTTGACATTACATCAAAAAGGTCCTCAAGGGTTTCAATGTCTCATATTCCAATGAGATCTTACAATCTTCCCCTTGGCATGCCCTCAATCTTTCTAGTGATCTCATATCACTTAAGAGAGACAACTCAATTTTCCTCCCATGAGGAAATACACATCCATCTTCTCATGATGGATATCCCCCCTAGAGGTTTGCTCCCCCTTGACCATTGCACCAATAATGTCCTTGGAGAGTCCCTAAGCCAATAGAAACATTTAACCAATCAAAATTAAGGCAAAGTTCAACAATGAACTCTCATCCACCTTAAAATTGATACTCTCCCTAAATACTTATCCTAATCCATGTCCAATGGATTTCCACCCTTTCTAATGCTCTCCTAAGCATGCCCTAGGGTTAGGAGTAGTTAGGGGAGCAAAACACAGCTGAACATGGGCCTAACCACCAAGGTTTGCTCGAAATCAGCCTGTGGCAGTCGACTCTCTCAGCTACCAGTCGAATGGACTTATCATCAGTCGACTGGTATCCATGCCAGTTGACTGATAACTGCATTTGCAATTTGCTGAATTTCATAAATGAATTTTTGAAATTCGTAAGTAAATATACATATGTTAAAAAATCTTGAAATTTAGTATGTATATTACTTATCACAATCATTATGGGTGAAAAATATTAGAAAATTATTTTACCCAAGAATTAGTGAGATTGACACAAAGTCCAAAAGTTAAGAAAAACTTCAATATTGAGCCCTCTTTGTATCATCCCATTCAATGGTGATGGCTATCAAAAGATAGACTTCACCAAGGTTTTTTAAAATGTTTTTGAAACCTTTAATTCATTTTTCCTAAACATCTCACTTATATCTAGATGTGTAAAACACATACAAGGCAATTAATCTAGTGAGATGTGGGTTTTTATTCTTTAATGGTCTCATGCATATTTCTAGGCAATATTATTTGATTCCCATCAAATCATGCCATAGTCCTTAATTTCATTTTATTTTATGCATGATATGATTATGGCATATATATATGATATAACTAAACATGTGCCAAAATCATGATGTCATGGCATGCGAATGAAATTTTAGCATACATCACATATAAAGATAAGTCTAGGACATGATCATGATATTTTTAGAGATAAAAATGAAAATGATGTCATGACATGGCAAGTAAAATATACTAAGGTATAAAATACCTAAGTGTTAAATCCAAATTGTCATTTCTAAGATTAAACCTATTTTTGCCTTAATACCATTTATCCCCCTAGTGTGCCTTAAATCCAAAATGACACACCAATACCTCTAAGATCTAATTGTGCCAATTTAATCATTTTTCAACTTCTCAAAGCATATTGGCACATCCTAATATGTCAACTCACCATGGCTAGGTTAACTACCCATCCACTTAGGGTTGACATACCCTAACCCATCTAGCGTGAATCGATCACGCTCCTAGGAACCCAATACCTATTGGAGCTCCTTGGGTTAACAAGGTATTCACTAGGGATAACTTCCCTACATACCTTCCTAATGACCCTTTTTGGTTTTGACACATTAGTCAATTGGGTCTTTCCTAGGTCAACTCTAGAGGTGACTCCCCCTTTGACCTTCCTAGTGGCTTTCTTAGATTTTCTCAAGTTCTTAGCCACTAAGCACACACCATGGCTAGTCTTAGGGATAACTTCTCTATTAGCCTTGGATTTCCTACACCTAGATGTTGTTCCATAATTAAATGGAACATTATGATAAGTCTTCTTGGGCTTAGATTTGTGACCCAAACCTTCCTTGCCCTTTAGACCTTTCTTGAACCCTAGGCCTTAAATTTTGCTCCTTGGACCCCATAATTGTATTTGTCATAATTTTGAGGGTTTTTTCCAATTTTTCTAGCTTTGACCTCAAGGCTCGATTCTCCACCTCTAATCTTCCCAATTTTGATCTATCATTGGATTTTTGGGAGTAGTTTTTCTTTTTAGGCATATGCCTAGATTTCTTGGGGTTAATGCCCAAGTTTTCTTCAATTCTCCTAATTGACTCCCTAGGCAAAATTGGTCTAGTGTTATTGGTCCTAGGTTTGTCCTTAGATAAACTAACATACCTGACACCTAAACAATAAACCTTATTATTTCTACTAGCATCCTTTTCATTAATAATTGCAAGAGAACTAAAATAGTTTTTAGCATGCTTTTTAACTTTAGGAATTGAAGGTGCATAATTTAAATATACCTTAGGGTTAGCTTTAGAAGCCCCCCCTACATGAGATACACCTTCTTGCCCTTTCTTCCTCCCCATAGGGCATTGACTTCGGTAGTGCCCCCTTTGGTTGCATTTGAAGCACACAATGTGCTCTTTGCTCTTACTTGTGGGGACTCTGGCATTTTTGACTTTTGGTGCCGGTTGAACCTTCTCCTTAGCCAATTTAGGGTGTTTACTCTTGTAATGCCCTTTCTCCCTGCACTCAAAACATATTATATGATCTTTATTTAAAATCAAAATACTTGAGTTACCTAGGGAGGTGGTGGAAGCCTATTGATCACATCTTCCGGAGGTAGATGCTTCATTTTGACTTTGCTCCGGAATGGAGACCCTTTCCTCCTCCTCAATGCTAGAGGTGGAGGTCTCCACTAAATCATCAACATCTTCTAATGTGGTGGGTGCTTCTTCCTCGGCAATCTCCTTTACTTGTGTCGGTTGAGAATTTTCTTGGAATTTCATTACCTTATTCCATAGCTCCCTTGCATCCCTATAGTCACCCAATCTAGACCAAATAGTGTTAGGTAACAAATCACTAAGTAATTTTATTACCTCGAGATTTATCTTGAAGTCCTTGATTTGGTCTTGGGTCCACCTTGACTTCTCAATGAGCTTGTTTTCTCTATCCCTAGGCATTTCAAAATCATTTTTTATAATTAACATGAAATCGAAATTGGTTTCGAAATATACCACCATCTTTTTCTTCCACCAAGAAAAGTTTCCATCATATTTCGATGGATGGATGTTGCCGGTCATTTTGTAGTGCTTGTGTCGGCGGTTAGTCCTTGACAAGCTCCTTGCTCTGATACCTCTTGTAGGGTCGAATTGGTGGCCGACTAGAGGGGGGTGAATAGCCCTCAATCATCGTACGATGGAATACGATCGTTCTTGCGTGCTTATCTACAATTGTCGTTAATATATGCAGTGGAATAACAATAGAAATAACAACAATAACAATCACACACAAGACACAAGATATACGTGGTTCGGAACCGAATGGTTTCTACTCCACGGGCGAGCTCACCGAGCTCTAGTTATGCACACGACACTAACTAAACCACTCCTTCTCGACACCACGTCGGAGGTGGAGAAATCTCGTACAAGCTATTACAACAAGTAATATGAAATACAAACAAGAATACAAATACAATACAAAGAACACTTTTCACCAATTGCTTTTGATCGCTTATTTGTTGCTTGCTTTGGTTGGCTCTTGAAGGTCTGGAATGCAACAGTAATTCCCCTCCAATGTCACCCTTAAAGTCTTGGCGAAATCCCCCATCTTGAGCTCCATTTATAACCTGCATCAAGCTGATTTCGCGCGCATCAGTCAACTGATCGTAACCATCAGTTAATTGGTCATGTAGCCATTGTCTTACAACGGTCAGATCCACGTCGGTCAAGTTCCAACGGATCACCCATCAGTCGATTGATGTTCATCATCAGTCGACTGGTAACACCATCAGTCGAGTGCTGGCGCGAGCACTCGACTGGAAAGCCTTCTGTGGCTGAAATCGCCCCGATCAGTCGAGTGCTGGCGTGAGCACTCGACTGGAAAGCCTTCTGTGGCTGAAATTGCCCCGATCAGTCGACTGATGTCCATCATCAGTCGACTGATGGCGTCGGCAGTCGACTGGTCAGCCAGATCCTGATCAGTCGAACACCGGTCGAACCATTCGACCTAGAGCAGTCGACTGGCACCTATGTCAGTCGACTGATGTCGGGTAAAACCTCAAACATCAAGCTGTTTGAGCATCCGACACTCAGTCTTAGTCACTTGGCCAAGTCCACCTCATCCCTCATGGAGTTCCCCACCGAAGCTCTCTTCCCTCGGCCTACGTCCCTCGGATGCGCCAAGCGCACGACTTCGCAACCCCATCCTTCGCGTCTCATGCCCTCGAAGTATGCTTCTCTTGGGCCTCACTCAATTCGCTCCCCGTCCGGCGGTCCCTCGGATGCACCAAGCGTACGGCTTCGCAATATCATCCTTTACCGACTCAAGGACCCCAAGCCTAGTGAACTTGTCAAGTTCTCAAGACTTCTCACATGCACCAAGCATACGACTTCGCAATGCATTTCTCACCAAGCACCAAGTGCACGGCTTCGCAATGCTTTGGACTTTTCCACACCAAGCTCCATGCTTGAATTTTCCATGCCAACTCCATGTTGGACTTTCCACAACAAGCCCCATGCTTGGATTTTCCATGCCAACTCCATGTTATACTTTCCACACTAAGCCCCATGCTTGGATTTTTCATGCCAACTCCATGTTGGACTTTTCTATGACAATCCCATGTCATAAGTTTTGTCTATCATCAAAATACTGCTCGAGTCAAACTCGAGTTAACCTGGGTCGATTGCACCAACAATCTCCCCCTTTTTGATAATTGACAAAACTATCCCTCAAGTCTAACAATTCTCCCATCCCAAATGAGAATTCCAAACCCAATTGGTAACTTGGTAACTTCTCCCCCTTTTTGACATTACATCAAAAAGGTCCTCAAGGGTTTTAATGTCTAGTATCCCAATGAGATTTTACAATCTTCCCCTTGGCATGCCCTCAATCTTTCTAGTGATCCCATATCACTTAAGAGAAACAACTCAATTTTCCTCCCATGAGGAAATACACATCCATCTTCTCATGATGGATACCTCCCCCTAGAGGCTTGCTCCCCCTTGACCATTGCACCAATAATGTCCTTGGAGAGTCCCTAAGCCAATAGAAACATTTAACCAATCAAAATTAAAGCAAAGTTCAACAATGAACTCTCATCCACTTTAAAATTGATACTCTCCTTAAACACTTCTCCTAATCCATGTCCAATGGATTTCCACCCTTTCTAATGCTCTCCCAAGCATGCCCTAGGGTTAGGAGTAGTTAGGGGACCAAAACACAACTGAACATGGGCCTAACCACCAAGGTTTGCCCGAAATCAGCCTGTGCTAGTCGACTCTCTCAGCTACCAGTCGAATGGACTTGTCATCAGTCGACTGGTATCCATGTCAGTCGACTGATAACTGCATTTGCAATTTGCTGAATTTCATAAATGAATTTCTGAAATTCGTAAGTAAATATACATATGTTGAAAAATCTTGAAATTTGGTAAGTATATTACTTATCACAATCATTATGGGTGAAAAATATTAGAAAATTATTTTACCCAAGAATTAGTGAGATTGACACAAAGTCCAAAAGTTAAGAAAAACTTCAATATTGAGCCCTCTTTGTATCATCCCATTCAATGGTGATGGCTATCAAAAGATAGACTTCACCAAGATTTTCAAAATGTTTTTGAAACCTTTAATTCATTTTTCCTAAACATCTCACTTGTATCTAGATGTGTAAAACACATACAAGGCAATTAATCTAGTGAGATGTGAGTTTTTATTCTTTAATGGTCTCATGCATATTTCTAGGCAATATTATTTGATTCCCATCAAATCATGCCATAGTCCTTAATTTCATTTTATTTTATGCATGATATGATTATGACATATATATGATATAACTAAACAAGTGTCAAAATCATGATGTCATGGCATGTGAATGAAATTTTAGCATACAAGACATATAAAGATAAGTCTAGGACATGATCATGATATTTTTAGAGATAAAAATGAAAATGATGTCATGACATGGTAAGGCAAATAAATCATGACAAGTAAAATATACTAAGGTATAAAATACCTAAGTGTTAAATCCAAATTTTCATTTCTAAGATTAAACCTATTTTTGCCTTAATACCATTTATCCCCCTAGTGTGCCATAAACCCAAAATGACACACCAATATCTCTGAGATCTAATTGTGCCAATTTAATCATTTTTCAACTTCTCAAAGCATATTGGCACATCCTAATATGTCAACTCACCATGGCTAGGTTAACTACCCATCCACTTAGGGTTGACACACCCTAACCCATCTAGCGTGAATCGATCACACTCCTAGGAACCCAATACCTATTGGAGCTCCTTGGGTTAACAAGGTATTCACTAGGGATAACTTCCCTAGATACCTTCCTAATGACTCTTTTTGGTTTTGACACATTAGTCAATTGGGTCTTTCCTAGGTCAACTCTAGAGGTGACTCCCCCTTTGACCTTCCTAGTGGCTTTCTTAGATTTTCTCAAGTTCTTAGCCACTAAGCACACACCATGGCTAGTCTTAGGGATAACTTCCCTATTAGCCTTGGATTTCCTACACCTAGATGTTGTTCCATAATTAAATGGAACATTATGATAAGTCTTCTTGGGCTTAGATTTGTGACCCAAACCTTCCTTGCTCTTAGACCTTTCTTGAACCCTAGGCCTTAAATTTTGCTCCTTAGACCCCATAATTGGATTTGTCATAATTTTGAGGGTCTTTTTCAATTTTTCTAGCTTTAACCTCAAGGCTCGATTCTCCACCTCTAATCTTCCCAATTTTGATCTATCATTGGATTTTTGGGAGTTGTTTTTCTTTTTAGGCATATGCCTAGATTTCTTGGGGTTAATGCCCAAGTTTTCTTCAATTCTCCTAATTGACTCCCTAGGCAAAATTGGTCTAGTGTTATTGGTCCTAGGTTTGTCCTTAGATAAACTAACATGCCTGACACCTAAACAATAAACCTAATTATTTCTACTAGCATCCTTTTCATTAATAATTGCAAGAGAACTAAAATAGTTTTTAGCATGCTTTTTAACTTTAGGAATTGAAGGTGCATAATTTAAATATACCTTAGGGTTAGCTTTAGAAGCTCCCCCTACATGAGATACACCTTCTTGCCCTTTCTTCATCCCCATAGAGCATTGACTTCGGTAGTGCCCCCTTTAGTTGCATTTGAAGCACACAATATGCTCTTTGCTCTTACTTGTGGGGACTCTGGCATTTTTGACTTTTGCTGCCGGTTGAACCTTCTCCTTAGCCAATTTAGGGCATTTACTCTTGTAATGCCCTTTCTCCCTGCACTCAAAACATATTATATGATCTTTATTTAAAATCAAAATACTTGAGTTACCTAGAGAGGTGGTGGAAGCCTATTGATCACATCTTCCGGAGGTAGATGCTTCATTTTGACTTTGCTCCGGAATGGAGACCCTTTCCTCCTCCTCAATGCTAGAGGTGGAGGTCTCCACCAAATCATCAACATCTTCTAATGTGGTGGGTGCTTCTTCCTCGGCAATCTCCTTTACTTGTGTCGGTTGAGAATTTTCTTGGAATTTCATTACCTTATTCCATAGCTCCCTTGCATCCCTATAGTCACCCAATCTAGACCAAATAGTATTAGGTAACAAATCACTAAGTGATTTTATTACCTCGAGATTTATCTTGAAGTCCTTGATTTGGTCTTGGGTCCACCTTGACTTCTCAATGGGCTTGTTTTCTCTATCCCTAGGCATTTCAAAATTATTTTTTATAATTAACATGAAATCGAAATTGGTTTCGAAATATACCTCCATCCTTTTCTTCCACCAAGAAAAGTTTCCATCATATTTCGGTGGATGGATGTTGCCGGTCATTTTGTAGTGCTTGTGTCGGCGGTTAGTCCTTGACAAGCTCCTTGCTCTGATACCACTTGTAGGGTCGAATCGGTGGCCGGCTAGAGGGGGGTGAATAGCCCTCAATCGTCGTACGGTGGAATACGATCGTTCTTGCGTGTTTGTCTACAATTGTCGTTAATATATGCAGCGGAATAACAATAGAAATAACAACAATAACAATCACACACAAGACACAAGATATACATGGTTCGGAACCGAATGGTTCCTACTCCACGGGCGAGCTCACCGAGCTCTAATTATGCACACGACACTAACTAAACCACTCCTTCTCGACAACACGTCGGAGGTGGAGAAACCTCGTACAAGCTATTACAACAAGTAATATGAAATACAAACAAGAATACAAATGCAATACAAAGAATACTTTTTACCGATTGCTTTTGATCGCTTGTTTGTTGCTTACTTTGGTTGGCTCATGAAGGTATGGAATGCAACATCAATTCCCCTCCAATGTCACCCTTAAAGTCTTGGCGAAATCCCCTATCTTGAGCTCCATTTATAACATGCATCAAGCTGATTTCGCACGCATCAGTCGACTGATCGTGACCATCAATCGACTGACCCTGTAGCCGTTGTCTCACAACGGTCAGATCCACATCGGTCAAGTTCCAACGGATCACCCATCAGTCGACTGATGTCCATCATCAGTCGACTGGTAACACCATCAGTCGAGTGCTGGTGCGAGCACTCGACTGGAAAGCCTTCTGTGGCTTAAATCACCCCGATCAGTCGACTGATGTCCATCATTAGTCGACTAATGATGTCGGCAGTCGACTGCCCTCCCTCGGCAGTCGATTGGTCAGCCAGATCCTGATTAGTTGAACACCGGTCGAACCATTCGACCTTGAGCAGTCGACTGGCACCTATGTCAATCGACTGATATCAGGTAAAACCTCAAACATCAAGCTGTTTGAGCATCCGACACTCAGTCTTAGCCACTTGGCCAAGTCCACCTCATCCCTCATGGAGTTCCCCACCGAAGCTTTCTTCCCTCGGCCTACGTCCCTCGGATGCACCAAGCGCACGGATTCGCAACGCCATCCTTCGTGTCTCATGCCCTCGAAGTATGCTTCCCTTGGGCCTCACTCCATTCGCTCCCCGTCCGACAGACCCTCGGATGCACCAAGCGCATGGCTTAGCAATGTCATCCTTCACCGACTCAAGGACCCCAAGCCCAGTGAACTTGTCAAATTCTCAAGACTTCCCACATGCACCAAGCGCACGGCTTTGCAATGCATTTCTCACCAAGCACCAAGCGCACGGCTTCGCTATGACAATCTCATGTCATAAGTTTTGTCTATCATCAAAATACTGCTCGAGTCAAACTCGAATTAACCTGGGTCGATTGGCCCAACACAAAGGACTCTCTCAGCCATGCGAAGGTAAGTCAATACGACACGTCCTTTATCAGCTAACCTGGAGGCCAAAGAAAAGAGGGAGTAAGTACAACTCACTCAGTAGATGTATAGAAAGATAGTGCATGATAATAAAAATAAAATGGAGGTCAAAGGAAAGTAAACATGAGAAACTCAAACATGATCAAAGTACTAGTATCAATCTGCAACTAACCTGGTCAGTCATATAATAAATGCATCAGTGATATACACAACCAACTACAAACCTGCAAGAAATACACATCATAATATCATGACAAAGCCTCATGGCTCTCGAGGTAATTCAAAGGGGTACTATCTGCGGGCAACAATATGCTACCACGAATGGAACTCGTGAGCACATAAGCAATATACCGAGCACTATTTGCGCACAACGACATGGTACCACGAATGGGTCTTGTGGGCAGATAGGTAATATAAAGGCTCAATGTCTGCAGGCAACGACATACTACCACGAACGGGTCTTGTGGGCAGACAAAGTATATAGCCATCTAGCTATGAACTGCAAGCAACAACATGCTACCACGAACAGGTCTCGTGGGCAGTCAAGATGTAAGATAGCTATCTAGTTATAGACGACACACGAATCCAACAATCACTAACTCCGAACGGATAGTCCAAGAGAATAACTCTCCGGTAGATTCTCTCAACCATGAATGGGAGACATGATCGACCACAGGTATACAAAGCATTCATAATTCGAAAGTAAGGAAACTTTACTGTAGACTCTCTCAATCAGAAATGGGAGACATAGTTGGCAGTCGATATATGAGAAACGTTATATACCTTCTAAGGATTAATTTCATCTTAATCATACTATCTCTACTATTCCAATTACAATATCAACCGAATTAAACAATAAATAGATAAGTATATACTAGTAGCATCTACCAATTTATACCAAAGTAATAAAAAAATACATAACAGTAATATCAGTCAAACACTAGAATAAATAACTAAATGTTAATGATGAGTAAGCAACCCAGAAACCAAGTAGAGTATAAAAAAATCAAGCAAACATAAGGTCAAAGTAATCCAGAAAGAACATAGAGTGGAAAGGTACTATAACCTAATTAAACATTGTAACCAAAATAATTATGCACTAAGATCTAAAGAGGTTAAAGAAAAAACCACTCACCTCGAGCTGCAAAGTGTCCTAGCTATCTCCCAATCCAAAGATTTGCCTCAGCTCCCAACCTGTCAAAATTAATCCATTATTAACTCACCTATCAAATAAATCTCTAAATTTATTATCAAATCAATTGTGAGTCTTCTTTGTTAATCTAATTGTTTCCTTATTCAAATAATTAATTTGCCAACGTCTAGATTAACTTATTGATTTTCCAAACTAACTTAATTTGCTTAATTAATTAGATAGTAATCTAATTAATTAATCCAATTAACGAATGGATTACTATTAACTCAATTAACTTAATTAATGATACCAATCTAATTAATTAATTAATTGTTTAAATTCCATAACTAAGTTAATTAAATTAGATTACTCATACTGAATTAATTTAATTAATTAATTACCATATTGAACCAAAACAAATTAATTGCTTAAACCACTAAATCATATTAATAATTCAATTAATCCAAATTTTTAATTAATTATCCTAAAGATAATTAATTATTTAAAACAATTTAATTAATCTAATAGTGATTAATTAATTAAACTGATTAATTAATCTAAATGAAATTTTTTATTACACCCAAATCAATCAATTTAATTAATTAAACGATTTAAATCACATAATGAATCAATTAAATTAGAAATCTAAAATTTAATTAATCACTCAGATAGTTTAGTTAATCTAATAAAGTAACTGATTAAATTTCATACCTAAATTAAACTTTAATTTAAAGAATTAATTCGAATTAGATAAAAAAATGTAGATTAATTAATTAAACAAAATAATCAAATTAATTAATCAACCCTAAATAAATCAATTAACCCAATACTTTGATTAATTATCCTAAAACTAATTAATTAAACCAATTAATTAATTAAATCATGATAAATTAAAAGATTAATCGCTTAATCTCATTATTCAAACCATACTCCCAATTTTTATCTAATTAATCAATAAAAACAAAATCTTATCGCCTTTTGATTAGACAAATCCAATTAATTAACTTAACCACTTAATTAGTTAAACAGATTAATTAATCCAAATTAATTATTCATTTTAAATCTAGATTAATCAAAGATTAATCAACTTAATTAATGAAATATAAAATCAAATCAAAATCGGCTTTAATCGGATTAAATAATCCATAACCAAATCAATTAAAGCCTAAACAACCATATCATATCTCCTATTTTAACCCGATTAATCAACTCCAATTAATCAATTAATCAAATTCCTTACTTCGTTTGTTGTTGGAAACGAACTTCGATGGTCGGGAAAGTGACAGTAGTGCAGGAATAGGGTGACACAAGAAGGAAATAGAGAAAATAGAATTTATCCCTAAATCTCTAACTAAAGGTTTATTTATAACTTATAATTGATTGAAATAATCAACTCCTGTGATTGGATAAGGTCCTTTAGACTTAGTCAAAACCTAATAAAATTATCCCAAAATTTTTTAATAAATATTAATAACTAAATTTCATTATATATATATATATATATATATATATATATATATATATATATATATATATATATATATATATATATATATATATATATATAAAAGCTTGAGATCCTCATGTACATTTCATCCATTCTTTCAATAAAATTGTATTTTGTTTAAGTTTTAAATTAGTATCTACTCCATAAATATCATATAAATTATTTTAAATATTTTGTACAATATTAAAATAAGGAGGACATCATAATAAATAATTAGTATTTCATGTAAAAAATCTAACATCACAATCCATTAATTGGGGTTATTTGAAGGGACACTTTATCCCTTCATTAAATGCATGAGCGGATCTAGCGGTATTTAGGGGGCGTGACCTCCTAATTTTAAGTGATTATTATTTTTTACTATATATATTTTATCAAAATTTTATTTATTTATATAATATTATTATATTTTAATTTGTAATCCTCAATATAAAATCTTGGATTCACTCCTGATTAAACGAGATCAAGTCGTTCGAAAGAACACTTATATCCTTTCATTTAGACGAGCCTGATTTATTCATCTTAATCTAATAAGCCAAATCAAGTCATGTCATTAATGTACATTGAACTCATCTCATTCCTAAATCACGCCATGTTATCAATCCACACTAAGCTGACCCAAATAAGAAAAGCTCCCTTATAGATCCAAGCTCAACAATGAGAAACATAATATAAAGAAGGTTTATAATGACCTCTCCTTTCCAACGTGGAACAATTTTTATACTCTTTCCATCGTGGAGGTTATTGGAGCTTACTTTAATAATTAATTTATCGTTCGTCCAAAATTGAATCGAACTAATTTCCCAACACATCTAAACAAATAAAGCACAAGTCAACCTTGAACTCAAGCTTTTAATTAAAAAAAAAAGTTAAATTTGAATAATTATTTTAACTACTTAGTTCATTTTAGACTCAATTAACTTTTCTTAATGATGCGGCACGGATTTTTTTCCTCTTCGAGATGGAACTGTCAAGGAGGAACGATGTTCTCTCCGCCCGCAGCAGTGAAAGTCTCCTTTGCTCTTTTCCTGAAAAAGTTAACACTTCGTTAAATCATCGTCGGTCGATCCGGTGGAGATCCTCCCTTAAATCAGAACTTGTCTATGAGAAAGAAGCAAGAAGGATTTGTTGTAAGAAAAACAGTGAATGTAAAACAAATGAGAAATGTGATCCCACCTGTTTCCTCCTCCTTCTCCCCTTATACCTCCTCCCCTCCGTTAGGACTAGCTGTCCCATAACAAACCACTCACCTCCTCCCTCCACTTAGATGGCCACGTGGGCAGAGGTTATCATGTTATTCTTCATGTTGTTATTCCGCTAGAGAACGTCTGCTATTGAGAATCTTTTATGGGGTCTTTGAGACATCTTTAATTTGTTATACAGAATGATGACGTGTGTAATAAACATTCTCCTACACATTTCATAAGGTTCCCCCTCCCCCTGACAAAATTAATATTCCCCGTACCTTCCCTTCTAACTCCCCGAGCTACTGTCCATCTGACTCAGCTTGGCTCCTTTCACCCAAACTACCATCTTCTCAACTCAGCTCATCCTTCTGAGTTGCTACCTTCTTGACTTGACTCATTCTTCCGAGTTGCTACCTTCTTAACTCAACTCATCTTTCCGAGTTACTATCTTCTTAAGTTGACTCATCTTTTCGAGTTGCTACCTTCTTGACTCAGCTCCTCCTTTCGAGTTGTTACCTTTGGACTCGATCGGATACTTCTTTATATTTATTCTTATTATGGTAGTATCATTAGTCACCCTCTCAAAATAATCAGACTAATCATTTCGTTTGACTTTAATATCATGAGCACCTTTCACTACATCTTCTTTCTACCTCAGCGATAACTTGACCGATTCTTGCTCCTTTTTTAGGCTTTCCTTATTCTTGGGTCGGGATCACCATTTTCTTTATTTATTTTAAACGTACCGATCACAACACTAGGCTAATGGGCCCCACTCCCATACTTTTAAGGAATATTAAAGACTTACACACCCCCCCCCGGCGCCCTACAGCCCTATTGCGACTTCATCTTCTTCGATTTCAACTCTTCCTCTCCCACTTAGTAACCTCCACTGACAGACGTCCTGCTTCCAAGTCTTCAACATCCAGAAGTCTCTTCCCTTTCGATAATCACCACCTCTCATCCACAAGTAAGTGATACTTTACCTTCCTTGCTATGTCCCCTCCCTTTCGAAACCCCCTTCGTACAAGACCACTCTTTCCCTAATAGACATTCGCCACTACTTCCATGATGTTAAAGGGTTGTTTATAGACCCAACTATGAAATGTGTCTTCGCAGCTCCTCCCTACTAGCTACATCTTCCCTCCCCCCAACCATCACTGCTTCTTTCTAGGTTAGTTAGAAAACAATCTTCGTCTTCTTGCACCCCCTATTTATTTCAAACTTTTAGATTGTAGGAGATCGTTGGAATGCTAGAGGGGAAGGGGGGTGAAAAGCTTGTATTCGTAGCGTGATGGAATTTGATCGTGTTCGTTTGTCTACAATCTTGTTAGTACACAGCGGAATATACAATAATAAAATACAACAAGAACAAACAGCAAACACGAGTATTTAACGTGGTTCGGAACCGAACGGTTCCTACTCCATGGATTGAGCTCTAAAGAGCTCTAGCGATGCTACAAACACACCACTATGCAAACACTCCTTCTCGACACAAGTCAGAGGTGGAGAAACCTCGTACAATTGATTACAACAGTAATACGAAAGATAAACAAGCAAATACAATGCAAATACGAAAACAAGTAAAGAGAACTTTACAACACTTTGCTTTTGATTGCTTGAATGCTTGGTAGCTTTGATTGCACTTGGAGACCTTGATTTGTAAAATACCGGAAAAAAAAATAATAATAATATATATTCCTCGGTAATTGATAAAATACCTTATAGAATTTTTCAGAAATTTTTAGAAGTTTTTCTGGATTTAAACGGAAGTTATGGGTTCAATTGATAGGGGTTGATTAAAGCTAGGGTTGGTTCTATAGGGTAAGAACCCAAACAACATTTTAAGTCCAACCCGTTAAACAGGTCTACCCGATCCGTTTTCCCCTTCGTAACGCCAAACCAAAAATCCACACGCGGTTTTACTCCGCGCAGGCATTTCTCCGCCGCTTCTCCTCTTCTTCCCCGACGCTCCTTTTCCCTCTTCCTCTTCCTCCGCCGCTCGATCTGCTGCTGTGCAAGCTCACACGCAGCCGTCAGCCACCAACGCTAGATCCTCTTTGATCGCCGGTGCTTCAAGCCAGCCGTCGATGCCCTAGGTCGCCTTCTCGAGTGGTAGCTCTCTGCTCGTCGTCACGTTGCCTGCCAGCCCTACGCGCGAGCACAGCGACGACACCTTCACCACCGCCTTCGTTTTCCCCCTTGCCCAGCCGTCGGTTGTCGTCGCACCTTCGCCGGAGGTCACCTTGAGGGGAGGACCATCGATGGTTGACCATCGGGAGCTCTATCAGCCGCCGTCGGATCTGGCCTTTCCCACTTGCCGGCCGACCTCCAGACGACGCAAGCCCCAGCCATTGCAACACTTGCAACACTCACTTCCCCATGTGTCACTCTCCTCTGCCCTCTTTCATGGTGGTTTCCGGCCAAGACCGCCGCCGCCCTGTAGGTCGGTGATCTTCCCACTGGAGGCGCTGATCGAAACACCGACTATGATCTTCACCGCGAGGATTCCAGAGTTGATCGTCACTATAGCTGTCTCTCCTCTGTGCGACATTGCCTTGTGCTGGCCCCTTTGTCGTTGTTGGTTTTCTTCGATGGTTTTCTTGGATATGATCTGTCGGTCTCCATCGCGGATAGTTGCACCCACCATCGCGATCAGCTGTGACCACCCTAGGCAGTCTGTTGCCTCTCGTCTCTTCATCAAGCATCGTCGGCGTAGCTTGCAGATCACTGCTCCTCCGCATGAATCGTGCTTCCCTTGGTTATTGCGAGCTAGCCAAGGTGTGAACTCAACCCCGATGCTGCCATAGCTAATGTCGGCGTCTCTTGTGCTCAGATCTTTGGATCAATTGTGTTTTCGATTTTGGCATGGCGATTGGGTTGTAATGTTTCTGATTTGCGGGGAAGGCATTTCTTTCGCTTGAGCAAGCTGAGAAAAACATGAATAGGATTTGTTTTGGATTAGCTGTGAATGGGGGAGGCAAGGTCAGGTAAGTTGATGTTTTGGACATTTTGGTATATGATTGTTGTGCAGCTAATTTGATAGTGGTTTCATGGATGATGGTGAACAGGGGAAGAGTGTTCCAGATGGGTTGTGGAAGTTGAACGGTTGAGGTAAGGTTTAAATTGGATTGATGATACCTGTGATACATTTTGCAATTACAAGTGGAGATAGGTTGTTGTCTTTAGTTGATCTGAATTGTTCATATCATATTTTCAAATGTAGATCAAGAAAGCTATGCAAAGAAAGTTAAACTTGGGCTTTGATTAGTGTATGCTTGTGCAGCGTGGATAGCTAAGCGAGCTATGTAGCAGTGGGTAATTTCCTACCGGTGTAGTTGTATTTCATTCAGATTTAGTCATTGATATGAGCATGTTAGGTGTTCATATTACCTTGACCCTGTTCTTTTTATCGTATGCTTGATCCTTTACCGTTGGATATTAACTCTATTGCTGATATCATGTTTATTTTATCATGATTAGGAGTTATACATATAGGTGATGCAAGTAACTTAGAATTTGTTTAAGTTAAGTGCAAATGGTAAAGTCCGGATGACAACCTGATTGTACATTGGGCAAAAAGGTCATCCGTAGGTAGATAATGTCTTTAACCTAGGGTTAGTTCTAGTACCCTTAGGTTGTATGTTACCATCGAACATGTATTGTGTAAATGGTCAGAGGAATGATACTTAGGGTATCGCTACGGACCGATGGTCCTAGCTTGTTATAATTAGATGAGTACGACTCTCTACAGGATAGAGAGTGCGTCGATTAGATCGGTATGACTCTCCACAGGATAGAGAGTATTATGATCAGTTGAGTACGACTCTCTGCAGGATAGAGAGTGCGTTGATCTGGTTAGTATGATTCTCTGTAGGATAGAGAGTCTATGGTGGATGTCTGTATGTGAGATATTGCATTCATGTCATTTGCATGCACGTTGGCGACGAGGTCGCCCTTGTGGTTGAGAGTGTCGTCAGTCATCCTGCCTCCACGGTTACTCATAGGAGGAGTAACCGGTATGAGGGCAGAGCATTGTGGTGCCGCACTCTATCACTATAGACGGTGGTAGTTGGATTTGCGTGTCGTAGTCCTGCGTGTGTGGTACTCGACCACTCATGGGTAGTGACTGTCGGAGTGACCAACAGCAGGGACCCCCATCGTGTAGCTTGCTCTTTACGCTTATATGCTACTCGATCATACTGCCCACTCGGCCACTCGAGAGTAGTGGTTTGTGTTGAGTTGGGACAGTTGTCATGCTCGAGCCACCGAGGCCACACTGGGGTCGTGGTAGCTTTAGGGTGAGCCGACATGACCATGCATGCTGCATTGCCGTATCTGATGGCGCTTTGCATATTACCATATATGTATACATATATGCATGTATATATATATATGGATGGTTGAGATTAATATATATATATAGATACAGTCTATATATATATGATTATTGTGATGTTGCATTTGTTTGTACTATGCTTGCTGCATTTGGGTGGACATCATATTCATGCATATCTCTTACATTTGTTATACGATGGAGTCGGATATTGGTATGTGTTGGACAGACCATAGATACCTTGACCTGTAGCATGAGTAGATTATGTGTTGGTATTACTCTTCCTGTTATATATATGTTGGATATATGTTCAGGTTGGATCAGAGTAACGTAGCAGACTTCAGGTATGTCTGTATTTTATGTTATTCATTTGATTAGACGGTATATGCTTGTATTTATATACTATGCTGATATACCTTTTGTACATCTAAATTATGTTGTCGAAATACATGTGATATTACATATATACATGTTTTCTATTACCTGCTGAGTTTTACTCACCACCCATGGACCACAGGTTTTACATCGCCCGAGTAGCTAGTAGAAGACCGTGTGACTTGACTTGGAGCACCGTCGGCTGACGTCATCTCATCTCACGAGGCTCTCGTGTTTTGTTTTGGGTCTGCTGTCCATTGTGCATTGCATTTTGGAGTTTTCGTGATGTATATGTTGTATATTCAGATTTTGTCGAGATTTCGTGTTGTTGTGGTGTGTTAGTCATACCGATATGCATGTGTGGGATTGTTGTATTGTTGTAGTTTGTTTCCGCTGTGTCTTGTGTAGTTTTTATTTTCATACATATATATTATTGTTATTGTGGGCCTACGGGCCTTGTATTAACCCGAAATATTGCCACGTACAGGGGAGGTGTCGTCCGTTTGATTTTCAGTTCAGCATGCTCTCGGGGCGTAACATGATTTGCAGCAGCAAATCGCCCCAAAAGCCCTTAAGAAAACCATTGCATTTTCCTCCTTCACGAGCTCCATTTAAAGCTTCAACCTGTGCTAGAAATCGCTAATCAGTTGACTAATCGGGACCATCAGTCGACTGATGCCACTGTTGTCGTAAGACAACGGCTAGATCCACGCTGGAAAAATCCAACGGATCCATAATCAGTCGACTGATTATGACCATCAGTCAACTGTTCGAGCCTCCACTCGATTGCTAACCCCAGCAGTCGAGTCAGACTCCATTCTATGCCCGAAAAATCGAGCACGGTCGGTGATCACAAGATCGATCATTGCTCGCTCGATCGGCCATTGCCCTCCTGCAGCGGTCATTGTTAGGTCAATTCCCGCAGTCAAACCCTAGTTGACTCACACCAGTCGACTGTCACATGACACTAGTCGACTGGCACACCTCAAACATGAGGTTTTAACCCAAGTATGGTTCCCCCATACTTGCTAGACCACCCTTAGCCTAGGCCTAAGCCTTCTAGCCACCTCCATCAGCCTCACGCCTCTCGGATCCCTCCAAGTTATTCATGACTTGTTCATCCATCGCGCTAGCCTTCAGGTGCTTCCATCGGCTATGTCATGCTAACGGTGTCTACACCGCCAAGGCACATTGGACTTACGCCGCCAAGACTCCGTTTGGACTTTACGCCGCCAACCATTGGACTTATGCTGCCAAGACTCCCGCTTGGACTTTACGCCGTCAATATCAAACCCCTTGGACTTCTCAAATGCCAAGACTCAAGCTTGGACTTTCCCTTGTCAATCCATATTGGACTTTCCATGCCAAGACCCATGCTTGAACTTTTCCTTGCCAAGACCCATGCTTGGAATTTACATGTCAAGTACTCAAGACTTGGACTTTCCAAATGCCAAGTGTCCCACTTGGACTTTCCCAAATACCAAGTGTCCAACTTGGACTTTCCATGCCAAGTACTCAAGACTTGGACTTTCCCATGACAATCACATTGTCATATGTTTTTGTCGAACATCAAAATATCTCTCGAGTCAAGCTCGAGTCTTGGTCAATCGTGACCTGGGCCGATTGCACCAACAATCTCCTCCTTTTTGATGTTTGACAAAAACCAAACAAACCATTGAGTTAGACTATCTAACTCAAACCAATCATCCCCATCAATTTTCCCAATTGATGTCATTCTCTAAATAAGTTCTCCCCCAAAATATTCTCCCTCTTTTTGACTAACATCAAAAAGGTTCTCTCCAAGGAGGTCAAAGTCTTATGTCCCAATGAGATCTTACAATCTCCCCCTTGGTCCAAAAATACCTAGGATGCCTACCATCTTCCTAGTGATAAGTCTCATATCACTCAAGAGAGGCAATTCTATACACTCTCCCAATTTCCAAATTGGGTATCTCAAAATTCCATTTTCCTCCTCAAGAGGAAAAATATCATCCATCATCCCGTGATGGATACCTCCCCCTAAAGGCTTGCTCCCCCTTGACCATTGCACCAACAATGTCCTTGGGAAGTCCCTAAGTCAATAGGAACTCTAAACCATCAAAAATAAGGTTAGAAATTCAACATTGAACTTTCCAACACCTTAAATTTGATACATTATCCTAACACCTCTCCTAATCCATATCCAATGGATTTTCACCCTTTATAATGCTTTCCAAAGCATATCCTAGGGTTAGAAGTGGTTAGGAACTTTACCGTAGCTGAAATCGGGCTAAACATACCTTGTTTTCCCGAAATCAGCATTGGCAGTCGAATCTATTAGCTACCAGTTGACTGCCACCATCATCAGACGACTGCCACCAAGGGCAGTCGACTGATAACTGAAATATCAGAATTTCAGTTATCAGAAATGAAATTCAGAAAATTATAAGTAATTCTACGTATATCAAAAAATCATGAAAATTCATACGTATAATACTTATGACACATACAATTGGTGAAAAATATTGGAAAAATATTTTATCCATAAAATATCAAAATTGATACAAAATCCAAAAGTGAATAAAAACTTCAAAGATTTAGCTCACTTTGTATCAATCTCATCAATGGTGATTGCTATCAAAAGATAGACTTCACCAAGGTTTTTCAAAAGGATTTTAAAATGTTTTCAAAATCTTATTTTGGATCATATTCCTTGGTCTCAATGTACATGACTTGTACACAAGCTTTCCCAATGATCCATAAATCATATAAGATGAGTTTTGGTTCATCTAGATGCAAAAATTATGCACCTTGAATTTAACTCATATCCTAGCATCTCACATGTATCTAGAGTGTATAAATACACATACATATCAATGTAATATGTGATGTGAGTTTTATTCTCCTAATCTAGGGTTTCATGCATTTTCCTAAGGCAACACTACTTGATTCCCTTATAAATGGGACTCCAAGTCATGTCATTGTCCTTAAATCAACTTTAATCAAAATTAAATGAATGAAGTATGATCATGGCATAAATGATGGCATAATAAAGCATGGTCAATGATCATGATGTCATGACATATGATATAATTTAAGCATACATGACATTTAACCTAACCCTACACAAAATCATGACATATAAATGATAAAAATAAACATGATGTCATGACATGTTATATGACAAATCAAGCATGACATATAAAATGTATAGGTATAATAATAGTAAATTTTAATATTAATTGTCATTTGATATAATTAAGTATATTTTGCTATAATATTACTTTTCTCCCTAGTGTGCCAAAAATTCAAAATGACACACTATAACCTTTAATCTTAAATTGTGTCAATTCAATTGATTTTTTATAATCCCAAAAATACATTGGCACATCCTAAAATCTTTTAAGATCACAATATCAATTCTATTTCCAAGGTATCCATAACCTTGAAAATATCCTAAAGTGTCACCTTTACCATGGTTGAGTTAACTACCCATCCAATCAAGGTTGTCACACCCTAAACCAATCTAGCGTGAATCAATCACGCTCTTAGGAACTCAAAATCTATTTGAGCTCCTAGGGTTAACTAGGTATTCTTTAGGGATGACCTCCCTAGATACCCTCCTAATGACCCTTCTAGGCTTGTTAGCCTTGGTCATTGTGGTCTTACCTGTAGGGGATCGAACGGCCAGCTAGAGGGGGGTGAATAGCCCTCTTTACTTGGATGGTGGATTTTGCTCGTCGACAAAAGATTAGCGCAAGTGGAATATACAAATACAAATAGACAAAGCAAAAGATGAACAATAAAACAAACGCTAACACGATGGTATAACGTGGTTCACGGCTACACCGGTAATCCACGGTCTGATTCGTCTAAGGTGAATCACTCCTCCAAAGTCAATCACTATTGGTCTCTCCTTTGCACCAAGCTAGGTGGAGGTAACCTTTACAATCAAGATCACTCTTCTTACAATAAGAATGAAGAAAAAACAAGTAAGAAGAGTTTAAAGCTTGTGGGGCACTTGGAAGATCACTTAGAGCATAAGCATTAGCCTCCCAAAGCTCCATCACCTTCCTTTTTATAGAGGAAGAGGGTTTCTTCCTGTTGACATAGGAGCAGCCGACTGATGCCCTCGATCAGTCGACTGATCCTGTAGTCGTTGCCCAATAACGGCCGCTTTCCACGTTGGATTCCATCCAACGGCATTGGCATCAGTCGACTGATGGCACCCATCAGTCGACTGATGTCAATCAGTCGAGTACTCCGCGAGATCGACTCCATTACGTACCGGTGCGGTGTCATCGATCGACCGCTCCCCATGATCGATCGGTGATCAAGCCATCGATCGTGCCGTTCGCGTGATCGGTGATCAACTTGATCCCACATTAGACGATCGATCGAACCATCGACTCGCGATCGGCCGCCATGACATGGCGATCGTGTGTCGGGAAAACTCATCCGACACTTGGCCAAATGGCCAAGTTTCACCTAAGAGCTACCCCTTCCCGGGTTACATTCGCTCACTCTCATCCCTCGGAGTCCCTCGCCTTTGAAGTTCTCTTCGTTCGCGGCCACGTCCCTCGGCAGCATCAGGCGCACGACTCTGCAATGCTCCTTCGCGTCTCTTGCCTCGAAGTCTACTTCCTCCGGCTTCACTCCAAGCTCCTCGTCCGGCGGTCCCTCGGATGCTCCAAGCGCATGGCTTCCGCAAAGCTATCCTTCACCGACTCAAGGCCCGAGTCATGAGATATGAAACTCGCCACGGCTCCATGTGCGAATTACTAAGTCCTGCACGACTTCAACGCACATATTAAATCAACATAACAAACTAACTTAAACCCTTTGCCACACACATCAAAACCTTATCATGGCAAGAGATTGCCCTAACATTACCTAGGTTGACTCTAGGGTAACCTTCTTAGTAGCTTCCCTAGGTTTCCTTGAAACCCTAGCCACCAGACACACACCATGGTCAACTCTAGGGATGACTTCCCTTGTGACCTTGGCTTTCCTAGACCTAATTTGTGTTCCATAATCAAATGGAACACTATGATAAGCCACCTTGAGCTTAGGTTTGTGACCCAAACCCTTCTTGCCCTTGGTTGACTTCTCTCTTTGGCCCTAGGTGTTGACTCTTAGTCCTAGACTCTTAACTTTGACCATTTGACCCTTTTAGTTGACTTTGCATAATCTTGAGGGTCTTTTCTAATTTCTCAAGCCTTGACCTCAAGGATTTATTTTCTAATTCTAATTGCCCAATTTTTAAATTTTGATTTGGTCTTTGGGCATTGTACTTTCTAGGCATATGCCTAGTCCATTTGGGATTAAGACCTAGGTGTTCTCCTATTTTCCTAATAGACTCCCTAGGTAAAACTTTTCTAGGGATATTAGTCCCAAATTTATCCTTCTTTGAAATATTAAAATTTTTGGCACCTAAACAAATATATCTATTATTTCTAGCATGCTTTTCATGTACAATAGCAAGATTGTTGACATTATTCCTAGCATGCCTTTTATCCCTAGAAATTGAAGGTGCATTGATAAATTTTATCTTAGGGTTTGCCTTAGCTCCCCCTACATGAGTTGCTCCTTCTTGCCCCTTCTTCTTTCCCATAGGACATTGACTCCTATAATGTCCTTCTTGGTGACACTTGAAGCACACCACGTGCTTCTTGCTTTTAATTGTCGGGACTCCGGCTTCCTTTGACTTCTCTTGATTTTTTGGTGCCGGTGGAGTTTTTTTGATTTTCTTTGGGCACTTGCTCTTGTAGTGCCCACTTTTCCTACACTCAAAGTAAATTATATGTTTTTTATTTGAAACCAAATTGCTTGAGTTACCTAGTTCGGTGGGGAGGGTCTCTTGAGCTTTCTCTTCCTCTCGACCGGATGTGGATGGCTCCTCTTGTTGCTCCGGTATTGAGGATGCTCTAATCTCCTCCCCCTCAATCCTAGAGGTGGAGGTCTCCTCTTCTTCTATTTCCTCTTCCTCCTTGGATGTTGATGGTTTCTTAACCTCCAAGTCCTCACTTCCTTGTGAGGATGATGTGTTTGCCTCTTCGGTCCCTTCCTCTTGGACCGGTGATGGATTTTCATGGAGCTTGACCACTTGGCTTCATAGCTCCTTGGCATCTATATAATTACCTAACATACACAAGATATTGTTAGGTATTAAATCAATCAAAAAATTTATTACCTTATTATTTTTCTTGAAGCTTTAGAGTTGATCCTCACTCCATCTCTTCTTTTTGAGGAATCCACCTTTTGGTCCTCTTGGATACTCAAATCCTTCCATTAATAAGGACCACTCTTCGAAGTCCCTCATCATTAGGAAGTCTTCGATCCTTGTCTTCCATTGTCTAAACCCTTCTTGCCTATAGAAGGTATAAGGGATAGGTGTGTTGATATCTCATCCTAGTTGCTCTTGAACTTCCATCTTCACCCTCAAGCATGCTCCCTTAGTTGTTAAACCTTGAAGAGCAACCTGGCTCTGATACCACTTGTAGGAGATCGTTGGAATGCTAGGGGGGGGGGGGGGGGGGTGAATACCTTGTATTCGTAGCGTGATGGAATTTGATCGCGTTCGCTTGTCTACAATCTTGTTAGTACGCAACGGAATATACAATAATAAAATACAACAAGAACAAACACGCAAACACGAGTATTTAACGTGGTTTGGAACCGAACGGTTCCTACTCCACCGATCGAGCTCTAAAGAGCTCTAGCGATGCTACAAACACACCACTATGCAAACACTCCTTCTCGATACAAGTCGGAGGTGGAGAAACCTCGTACAATTGAATACAACAGTAATACGAAAGACAAACAAGAAAATACAATGCAAATACGAATATAAGTAAAGAGAACTTTACAACACTTTGCTTTTGATTGCTTAAATGTTTGGTATCTTTGATTGCACTTGGAGACCCTGATTTGCAGCAGCAAATCGCCCTAAAAGCCCTCAAGAAAACCATTGCGTTTTTCTCCTTCACGAGCTCCATTTAAAGCTTCAACCTGTGCTGGAAATCGCCGATCAGTTGACTGATCGGGACCATCAGTCGACTGATGACACTGTTGTTGTGAGACAACGGCTAGATCCACGCTGGAAAAATCCAACGGATCCATAATCAGTCGACTGTTCGAGCCTCCACTCGATTGCTAACCCCAGCATTCGAGTCAGACTCCATTCTGTGCCCGAAAAATCGAGCACCAGTCGACTGATCATAAGATCAGTCGGCTGCTCGGCCAATCAGTTGACTGCCCTCCTCTGGCAGTCGACTGTTAGGCCAATTCCCGCAGTCAAACCCTAGTTGACACACCAGTCGACTGCCACATAATACCAGTCGACTGACACACCTCAAACATGAGGTTTTAACCCAAGTATGGTTCCCCCATACTTTCTAAACCACCTTTAGCCTAGACCTAAACCTTCTAGCCACTTCCATCAGCCTCACGCCTCTCGGATCTCTCCAAGTCATTCATGACTTGTTCATCCATCGCGCTAGCCTTCAGGTGCTTCCATCGGCTATGTCATGCTAACGGTGTTTATACCGCCAAGGCACATTGGACTTATGCCGCCAAGACTCCGCTTGGACTTTACGCCGCCAACCATTGGACTTATGCTACCAAGACTCCCGCTTGGACTTTACGCCGCCAATATCAAACCACTTGGACTTCTCAAATGCCAAGACTCAAGCTTGGACTTTCCTTTGCCAATCCATGTTGGACTTTCTATGCCAAGACCCATGCTTGGACTTTACATGTCAAGTACTAAAGACTTGGACTTTCCAAATGCCAAGTGTCCCACTTGGACTTTCCCAAATACCAAGTGTCCCACTTGGACTTTCCATGCCAAGTACTCAAGACTTGGACTTTTCCATGACAATCACATTGTCATATGTTTTTGTCGAACATCAAAACATCTCTCGAGTCAAGCTCGAGTCCTGGTCAATCGTGACCTGGGCCAATTGCACCAACATAGATTTCTATAAGATAACTATCAATCAATTAGCCTTCAATGCCTTCCAACTACTGGCAGGCACTGTTATAGTCTTTAAACACCTAGGGTTTCCTATATCCCCTATAATATTTCACTGTCTATTCCAACTGAAATTTTCAAAGATAGGTATCTTTTACTTTGCCAGCTGCCCTGACTGCCAATTCCTTACAAACAAGCCCTCTTCCCATAAGGGTTAGAGGGAATTATACTTCTTCGCCCAACTTTCCACTCCTCTTCCCCACTCCGAAACATGGAGGACAACCCTTCCCGACTTGCCCCCCTTCCAAGATTGTTGGCTCCAATGCCCCTTTACTGAATTCCACCAGGTGCTACAGGATCATCATTACAACTCCAACCTCCTATTGAATTCCCACCTCTTGAGTCACCATGGATTATCCCCCTTCCACTTGGACGACCCCGTGGTGATAAGTGGGATGTTGCTCCCACAACCTTTCCATGTTGCAAACTCTTACTATTACCACATATTTACTAATATTTTGTATTACTGTTTGTTATTTAGTATATACTGTGCTGCAGACGATCAGATGCAAAGGGCCATGGTAAGCGCGGAGAAGGTTATAGCCGAAAAAGCCAAGGGAAAGCACAAACGGGAAAAATCTCCTGTGACCCTTTCTTCTCCTCCTCTCGACTTGACCCTCGACACATCCCCTATTCCTCCTGAAAAACCCTCCCTTGCTCCATCAGCTTTGAAGGATCTCCCTCCTTCCTCTCCTAGAAAACTCCTCCATCATAGGGGAGGTCTGACCACCTCTACAATTCTTCCCACAGTTTCTCCCTCTCAATCTCCTAGCCCTCCTCCTCTCCGTCACCGTCTGCGTCGATACCTTCCTACTCTTGACCCATCTGAGGAGGATCTTGATGTTTCCGAAGACTCTTCCCTTAGACATGAAGAGAGTTCTCCAATTTTATTTTCTTCCCCAATCCCCCCTCCCTCAGGTGTGGAGATAGACCTTCTCCTATCCACTTCACCACCTTCTCCACCCTCTCAAGCACCACCTACAATTTCATCCCTTATCACCCTACCCTTTCTAATCCCTCCCCTTCTAGGATAAGCCCTCTCTTCTCTTCTGATGGGAGATATTCTCCCCCTCACTCCCCCAACCACCACTCTTCAATCGACTTTTAGGCTCCGCACTCTTCAAGAAGTAAAACTGTTCAACCAATCAAGAGTGTAGGACCCTTTTGAACGCTTGAGGGAAAACTTATCAGAGGTACTCCCTCTTAACCCTACTGCACTTAAACTACCTTAACGTCTACTTCTAAAATCTCCCCTTTTCTTATACAGGTAGCCACTAATTACAATGAGGCAGTTCATCACTTGGCTAAATATCGATCAACTATAGCAGCTCGCCACACTAGCTCCGAGATTCAGCTGAAACGAATGGCCCAACAGATAGTTGAAGGCAAGAATCAGGAAACTACTTTGTCACCTCTGAGAAAAACTAGAAAGTTTCCTGCGACGAATTGAAGACTCAACTGACCGTGGTAGGGTGCGCTAAAGAAGAAGCTCTTCGGGAAGCTGATTCCCTTCATACCCAATTATTCCTTCAAATTTAGAAGACTTGCCATAGTAATTCCCTATCTCAGAAGCTATCAGACTACTAAATTCGATTAAGGGAAACTCAAGCTAGAAGATTTGAATCTTTTGTCGAGCTGCTAAGAGCCCAGTCGGTCGCTAAAACTCTAGAAACCTCTCAAGAATCAAGTTTGACCCACTTGACGGGTCATCTTTGGCTCTTAATCATCTTCCGAACTAGATTCACTAGTTTAGTTTCCATCTCGAGGTCTACCTCTGACTCGTACTCGTCCTCTTCCTTGGGGATGGTTTGTTTGCGGCCTTCTTCTTCGAACCTGCAAGTAAAGCAATACCTTTCTCGGGGGATGAATTAGACTATTCATGAAGTTCAAATTCAAAGAATAATTCATCTAGTCTAATCTTAGAGAGGTCCTTAGAAACCTTGTAGGCATCGGCCATGGATGCCCACAAGGTATTCCTAGGAAAATCATTAAGTGCATACCTTATAAGGTCTCGGTTTTTGACCTTTTGTCCGATGGAGTACAGGCTGTTGACAATGTCTTGTATATGAGCGTGTAGTTGTGTTGCCGTCTCGTGTTCCTGCATCTCAAGGTGATACAACTTATTGAAAAGTAAGTCCCGTTTATACACCTTCTCGTCGTCGGTTCCTTCGTGTAGTTCTATGAGTTTGTTCCATAGATCTTTCTTACTTATGAAGGGAACGACGCAGTTTAGCTCCTCTTTGGACAAGCCACATTGAAGGATTTGGGTCGCCTTGGTGTCGGCTTCCACTTGTCTTTTCATGACATTCATCCATTGATCGTAATCCAATGATTCACCCACTTCATTAGTAGGAAGCGTGAATCCAGTTTGGATTACGATCCACATCTCGATTTGGGTCTTTAGGAAGCACTCCATCTGACCCTTCCAGTAACGGAAGTTGTCTCCATTGTAAAACGGAGGTCGAACGGTGTTAAACCCTTCGAGATGAGACATTTAAGAAAAGAGAGAAAATCTTGCAATGACAAAAACAAGCAAATATACCAAGACTTTCGTCTTGGATTAGTAGTGCGGGAGAATAAAATCAAACAAAATGAAAGAGTCAAAAAATCAAAAATAAATAAGAAAAATCTATTAAAAGTTGCTAGATTAGTGGTTTCACCAAATTGTAGCGCCCTCGGCTCGGATACCACTTGTTGGATCGATATGAGCGCTAGAGGGGGGTGAATAGCGCAAAATAATTTTTCTTTTCGTTCGTCGATTCGATAAGTAAAAAGAGTAAAGTGCAGCGCAAAATAAATATGATACAAAAGCAATTTTACTTGGTTTACAACCTTCCGGCTGCTAATCCAAGGCCCTAACGGTCCTAGACCATGTACGGAGGGAAAATCACTAAAATACTCCTTCTTGTTAGAGGTAGGAGTAGACGAGTACAAGAAGATAAAAATTTGAGGTAGAGGGACACTCCCCCTCTTCTCTTTATGATTAAAGCTCTGAGAAATTACGAATGGAATACAGAATTAAAGAGTACAAAACTCAAAATGATACCGACAAATTGAAGACGGATGCTTTGAGCTCGAGTCGTCGTTGTTTCGACAGCGCTTCATCGTCGTAGGAGTGTCAGAGAGTCGCAGCGTTTTAAAAGCACTTGGAGAGCTTTGGAATGATGAAAAAGGAGTGGAATGTCTCTTCTTTTATAGCCTTGAGAAACCCTAATCATTGAGCTCAAGCCTTATCTTCAAAAGCCACCTCACCCTAAGATAAGGAGGTGAAGTTTTGACTCTCCTCGAGGCTAGAATTTGAACATCAATCGACTGATTAACCCTATCAGTCGACTGATGGAGACAGTAGTCGACTGATGGAGACAGAAGTCGACTGTCGACAGTCGACTGTTGCTAGGGTTTCCAGCTACAATAAAGAGTTAGCTCGAAAATACAGTTAATATAAGTAAATTTGATGGTCATTTACCATCCGATCTCGACTGAGACCTTCCATGGGAAATCTTGGTCGGATCGTCGCCTAAGGACGTCCCCGTACGGAGGTCACGACCTTACTTATGCTCAATCACACAAGTTTATCTCAACCTTGAAGCTTTGCCTCTGGTCTTCACCTGATTTTTTTGGCTCCCTTTGAAGTCCTCCCGGTGTCGCCCGACCACCACAGTTCCCTTCGAGTGTCACTGACCTTCGGCTTAGCTTATCATTCCTGCACACTTGATTCAGCTTGTGAGATAACAATATGGGCTTAACTTTGTATCTTTTGCTATAATGAAAACTTAGGTTCGACTTAGGTGCCTACTGTACTAACAACAACATCTGACTCTCAAGAGATTTACTCCAAATAAATAACATTCACTGGACAAACGGTACTCGAATCACTGTCTCTGTGTGATCGATACATAAATTATTACTTGATGATAACTGTGCACTAGTGAGCATTGAGTGCGAGTGCGCACTTCAAATCCTTGGCGATCTTGGTCGGAGATTTGAGGTCGTGCTCGCGTGCATCAAAGTTCCTAATGCATACTACATTCAAGGATGGTTTTAACGAAGTAGTTTGACAATATGTTGCCTAAGGATTTCCCCCTGCTCACCAACCAACTCCCTTTCTGAGTTGGGAGATTGGCTTCAAATGTTATCCCACTGAACACTTCAGATTGTAACTCCCTTCCTTTTCTCTTCCTATGATTATAAATGATATTTTCTATGGTAATATGAAACTACATCTAAATCACAACTTTTCTTTTTATTGCTACTATCGATCACATGAAGAATAACTCTCTTTATTAATGTCTTTTGTATACACCCTCTTACTTTTAACAATAAAAATATTTCAAATGCACTACGTTCCGAGGCTTGGGCAACTCCTTGCCTTTGGCATCTCGGAGATAGTATGTCGACCCAGCAACTCGGCGAACTACTGTGTAGGGTCCCTCCCAATTAGGGAATAATTTCTCAAGGCCTCCTGCAGGATTGACTTTGCGTAACACTAGGTCACCTTCTTGAAATCTCCTTGGTATTACCTTCTTATTGAAGGCTTATTGTATTCTTTGCTTATATACCTCAGCTCGGATACGAGCCTACTCTTGCCTCTCTTATAGCAAGTCTAGCTCAATGCTCCTCAAGATATGATTTTGTTCAGGCTCATAAGCTTCGACTCAGGCACTATTTATAATAGTTTCTATAGGGATGACCACCTCAGCTCCATAAACCATGATAAAGGGGTTTCTCCGGTAACCATTTTGGGTGTAGTTCGATAAGCCCACAATATTCCATGCAGCCCGTTCACCCAATTCCCTCATTTAGCTCCCAACTTAGTTTTTAATCCTTGAATAAGAATCCTATTGACCACTTCCACTTACCCATTAGCTTGAGGATGAGCCATCGAAGTAAAAATCTGCTGAATATTAAGGCTCCGACACCATCCTGAATTTTTTGACCCTGGAACTGACGATCATTGTCACTTATCAACCTCCTGGGAACCCCATATCCGCAAACAATATTCTTCCAAAGGAATTGTATCATGACACTTTCTATGATCTTGGATAACAGTTCAGCATCCACCCATTTAGAAAAATAATCCATAGCTACCAACAAAAACTTCCTCTGTAAAGGGGTTGTAGGCATTGGACCAACTATATTCATCCCCCATTGATTAAAGGAAAAAAAGAGCAACCACAACCTTCATCAACTTGGTAGGTCGTTCTGACCTATTACTATGTTTCTGATAAGCTTAGCAAGTCTGGATTAGGCATACTGCATCTTGATGAATAGTCGGCCAAAAGTATCCGACCAACAATACCTTCTAAGTCAGAGCTCGTCCCCCTAGATGGTTACTACAACATTCTTCATGTATCTCCCTGAGCACCCATTCAGAATCTTCTTTCCCGAGACACTTCAACAAAGGTCGGGCAAAAGATGTCTAGTGTAAAATCTCATCAATGATTACAAAACGCTTCACTCTTCTCAGCAAAGATGACACTTCTTTAGAATTAGCAGGAATACTACCATGTTGAGGATAAGCCATGATACCAACTCTCCAGTCGGATGTATCATTGTCTACCCTCACCGCTTCTTCCACATTGTACACTACCAAAGAATGAGGAACTTCTATGCACATAGAATCCTGAGGCTTCCAATCAATCAAGGTGCTGCCTAGCTGAGGCAATTCGTCTGTCTTCTAATTCTCCTCTCTCGGGATTTGCTACAAAGTTATCTCTTGAAAATGAGCCTTCTCCTTCTCAAAAGCTGTAGAATACTTATTCAACCTCTCTTTTCGAATAGCAAAAGCACCTTTAAGTTGTGACACAACCAATTGAGAATATGAATAAATTACAATTGAGGTGGCCCCTACTGCCCGAGCTGCTTATAATCTGACTAGGACAGCTTCATACTCTACCTCATTATTGGATGTCTTGTATCCCAACCGAATGACAATACGAGTTTCTTCATCAAAAGGAGAGATTAGAACTATCCCAACTCCACTCCCCTCGACTCCCAAAGATCCATCCATAAAGATTTTCCACACACTTCCTTCCTCTTTCCCTTTGGTCGAACTGTTCTCCAGACCCACCGACACTTCAGCTAGAAAATCATCCATAGATTGGGCCTTGATTGCAACTCGAGGGTAATAGTGAACATCATACTCGCTCAACCTTAAGACCCATTTAGCTAATCTTCCTAAAAAATTAGGTTTAGTGACTACCCGACCCATCTCACTATTTGTCAACATATTCACTAGGTGAGCTAAGAAATACGGTCTCAACTTGCGGGCATTTAGGACTAGTATGTAGGCCAACTTCTCCAACTCAGTATATCGCAACTCATCCCCCTTCAATATGTGACTTGTGTAGTAAATAGGTTGTTGTTGCAAACCTTCTTGCCTCAATAAGACTGAACTGATTGCCCCCTCTGATACAGCTAAATATATCCACAGTGGTTCTCCTACAATAGGCTTAGCTAGCAAAGGAAGTCCAACAAAATACTTCTTTAACTCCTGAAAAGCTTGTTCACACTGTTCATCCCATTGAAATCGAGTAGCCTTCCTCAAAATTTTAAAAAAGGGTAACCCTTGATCTACTGGCTTAACAATAAATTGAGATAATGAAACAATCCTTCTTACTAACTTTTGTGTTTCCTGTAAATTGGTAGGTGACTTCATATTGCACAACGCTTGAACCTTCTCTGGGTTAGCCTATAATCCCTTCTCTATCATAATATATCCCAAGAACTTCCCACTCTTCACTCTAAACAAATACTTTTTCGGATTCAATTTCATGTTATAACGTCTAAGGGTAGCAAATGTTTCTTCCAGATCTGGTACCAAATTCCAAGTGAGTTGTGACTTTACTAAAATATCATCAACATATAATTCTACATTCCTGCCCTTCTGCTTAGCAAATATCTTATCCATAAGCCTTTGATAAGTGGCTCCCGTATTTTTTAGTCCAAAGGGCATTACTACGTATGCGTACAACCCTCTTGTCATCACAAAGCTAACTCTCTTTTGATCTTCCCACACTAACGAGATCTAATGGTACCCCTGATAAGCATCCATAAGAGAGACGACTTCATATCCCACCGTAGAATCCACCAATTGTTCAATACGAGACAAGGTGTAGTAGTCTTTAGGGCAGACTTTATTTAAATCACAAAAATCAATACACATCCTCCACTGCCTCGAAGGCTTGGGGATCAAAACTATATTTGAAACCCATTGAGAAAATTGAACTTCTTTTATATGACCAACTTGTAATAACTTGTCTACTTTTTCAGCGATGACCTTGTCTTTTTATGGCCTGAAGTGTCGCCTCTTCTATTGGATCGGTCGATCTCCTTGGGTTATGTTTAAATGGTGCTTCGCAATTCAAGGATCAATCCCTGTCATATCATGTATATCTTTAGCAAAAATATATTCATTTCTTCGTAAGCAAGCAATGAGCTCTTCTTGCACCCCCAACTATTGTGCTATCCGAGTCATTTTCCCAGGAGTTATTTCTATGAATTCTCCTTCCTCCATCTTCTCTTTGTTGGGTAGGGCTTCCTCCAATACATATGCTTCCAAAATAGCAACTGTCTTCCCTTTGGGATCATCCACTTTGACCTTTTTTCAATCATCCCATACCATTTGCACATAACACCTCCAAGCTTCCTTTGGTTCTCCTTGGACCTCCCCAATGAGTTGGCCTACCGAAAACTTTATCTTCTGATGGTAAGGAGAAGCCACCGCCTGAAAAATTGATAAAAAAAAAAAAAAGGACGGCCCAAGATGGCTTTATAAGTGAAAGGGGCATCCACCACTAGAAAGGGGGTCATATTGGTCTTCTAACTCGGCTTCATTCCCAGGGTGAGGGGCAGAGAGATTTACCCTAAGGGATGTACCATGTGTCCAACAAGCCCAAACAAAGGGGTGGATACATCCTCCAACTGGGCATTCCTGAGTTGCATCTGATTAAAGACTTCCTGAAAAAGAATGCTAACATAACTCCCCGAATCCACCAGGACTTGAGCCACCTCATAGTTTACAAACAAAACCCTAACTACCAAGAGCATCAGTTTGAGCAAGAGAATACCTTGGAGGTTTTTAGGCCCAAAGTATATCCGAGGTGTATTTTGAACATCCCAATCTTCTCCAATAGCCAAACTCTCCATCATGTGGGCATAAGACTTTCAGGCTCTATTAGAGTCTCCATCAGTGGGCCCTCCAATGATAACGTTGATAACTCCTCTAGTAGGGGCATCACCCTGAGCAGTTAGGGCCCCTTCACTTGTCGATCCTTCTCAAGGGACAACTTTGAGATTGGGTGGTAGCTACGTACCCAAGTGAGGGAAGGGTTTGAGGTCTTCTATTGTAAGGTCCAGGGCGAATGACATTAGGTCTACGACCTCTCCCTGCTCGTCCTCCAAACTGCAATTACAAGTTTGGATAACTAGCTTCGATATGCTCCAACTCACTCTGCAACTTGAAGCATTGATCGCTAACATGCCCATAATCCATATGGTATTGAAAAAAAAAATAAAGTCGGGGGATTACGAGGAACCTCTCTACACCCCGTCGGGTATTGAAGAATACCCTGTTGATCATATACTTCCATTTCCTGCTCCTTCCATGTCCGAGGCAAGGGTAAGGCTTCGGTAGTCGTAACTCGGAAAGTCAGATGAGGATGACCTTCTAACATCATGTGTCTAGGGCGGGGTATCTCAGGAAGAAAGGGCCTAGCATATTCTCTTCTAGGAGGTCCCCACTAAACGAGAGGAGGATTCCTTTCTACAGGAGTGGAGGCAGACTTCTTCTCAGCTCTCCTCACCTTTAACCCCTCTTCTTCATTAATATATTCTTCAACATGACCAAGTAACTCTTCATAACTAGCAGCTGGCTTTCTCAACAAGAAATTGAGGAAGGGTCCCTCCTTCAAACCATGGGGGATGGCAACCCTTAAGAAGTCAGATATTGCTAAAGGCATCTCATGGATAGTAGTAGTGAAGCGGTATATATAACTTCTTAATGATTCAGACAACTCTTGCTTTAAGTGAAGTAAAATAGAGGCATCATGCTTATATTTTTTACAACTAGCAAACTGTTTAAGAAAAACTCCCTTCAGATTAGCAAAACATGTAATAGAGCTGGGAGATAGAGACTTAAACCATCTTTGAGCAGATGATGATAAGATAATGTGGAAGGTCCAACACTCAAGAGCATCGGTATAACAATGAAGGGTGGTTGCACTTTCAAACTGAGACAGATGTTCTTTCAGATTAGAAGTATCATCATATAACCCCACTTGCAGATTATGAAAATGAGTTGGTGGTGGCTCCAGAACGATATCTTCGGTGAATGGACAAGGTTCATAAGGTTCTGGAACCTTCGTCGAATGACTCTCACCTTGCTCCTCATGCCTTATCAATAACACAGGGAAAGGATATTGATACATCCCCCCTATTGGTCATTCTCCAGGCAAGAACTCTGTCTCTTGAGGACCAGATGCTGAAATATGAGAAGGACCCTAAGGTGGTGGTTCTCTTTGGGAAGATTCGCCAAAGTGAGGATGCAAATACCCCATTCTCTTCCTCTCCCTCACCAGGGCTTCAGACATAGTTGTGTCTACCAATGCCTTTAGTTGGGATGGCAATAAGGTGAGGGGAGTCTCTTTTGCAAAAGAAACTACAGGAGGAGGGATCTCTTAGAGGTGCATCTCGACGTCTTGTTTAGCAAAACTATTTCCCACAGACGACGCTAATTGATGTGGCACGAATTTTCTTCCTCTTCGAGATGGAACTGTCGAGGAGAAACGAGGTCTCTCCAACCGCAGTTGTGAAAGTCTCCTTTGCTCCTTTCCTTAAAAAGTTAACATTGCATTAAATCGTCGTCGGCCTACCCAACGGTGATCCTTCGATGCTTAAGTCAGAACTTGTTTATCAGAAAGAAGCAAGAAGAATTCGCTATAAGAAAAACAGTGAATGAGAAATGTGATCCCTCCTATTTCCTCCTCCTTCTCCCCTTATACTTCCTCCCCTCCGTTAGAGCTAACTGTCTTGTAACAAACCACTCACCTCCTCCCTCCACCTAGATGGCCATGTGGACGGAGGTTATCATACTGTTATTCCGCTAGAGAATGTTTGCTATCGAGAATCTTTTGTGGGGCCTTTGAGACATCTTCAACTTGTTATACGGAATGATGACGTGTGTAAAAAATATTCTCCTACACATTTCATAAGGTTCCCCCCTTAACAGAAATAATATTCCCCTTACCTTCCCTCTAACTCTCCGAGCTACCGCCCATTTGACTCAGCTTGGCTCCTTTCACCCAAACTACCATCTTCTCAACTCGACTCATCCTTCCGAGTTGCTACCTTCTTGACTTGGCTTATCATTCCAAGTTGCTACCTTCTTGATTTGGCTTATCTTTCTGTGTTACTACCTTCTCAACTCGACTCATCCTTTCGAGTTGTTACCTTCTTGACTCGGCTCCTCCTTCCGAGTTGTTGCCTTTGAACTCAGTCGGATACTTCTTTATATTTATTCTTATTATGGCAGTATATTGTTATAGCAGTATCACTTAGGTTAATTAACTTATCAAATAAATTTAACTTTACTTAACCCATTTACTACCCTAATCCCATGATTGATATTATGCAAGCATATATCATCCTGACCATGCAAAAAACCATTATAAGAAAATAGTATCTTCGTGTTAGCATTGTATTTCAAAGTTAATCTAAAAGGTGCATTTTGTGTTGTATCCACTGAAATAAACATCACCATTTTATTTCATATCTTTTTCCATCTTATTTCATATCTTTTTTCCTTGTTGGGATGCTAGGGATTCACCAATCCACAACATAAAAAAATTTAACCGATAAATTGGTATTTGAATTGAACCAATAATTTTTAAAAGATAACTCAAGTGGGTTCCATCAATAAATCTGAAAATTAAAAATTAAAATCTAAATTTTGAGTAGATAATTTTAGAATATTTAATTTTTGAAAATTAATTTCGAACAAATGAAAAATTAATTATTAAAATGAATTCAAATAAAAATCCATATGAAAAGAGATATAAAATTGTCTCATCTTGAAAAAGAAAGGATATTAAATCTTTCTTATAATATATTTTGTGTTTTTAAGATTTAGATGGTTCAATTCAGCTTGTGCTATCATATCTCTTAAAGCATTGTGTTGTAAATTGATCCATTCAATTCAAAATATAAGGATAAAAATTCCAAAAAAAAAATGTCATAACATAGGAATGACAAACATTTTTGTTTCTTTCATCCTCCCTAATTCACTTTTCTCTTTTCCTCCTTTGTATATGCTGAAACAACCTTTTGCAATAAAAATAAAGTTACATACAATAAATTTTTTATTGGGATTTTACATTGATAGGAGTTTTGTACACCGGATTATATTTTTATCTGCAAAAATAAATACGTGCGGTCACTATGCTTATCATAATTGCTTGATCAAATCTCTTAATCATTTTGTTATTTGGGGATTAATTTTGATAATATTTCTTCTTGGGAGGTGATAATTATTTTTATCTTTAGGGTTTTTAAGTAGTGTGGAAGCTTATGTTAGATCGGTTTCTTTTCTAATTGCAATTTGTTTATTTTTTTTTATATTTTGTTTAGGTTGAGTGTATAAAAGACTAATAATTCTTAATGTTTAATTTGCTATCAAAATAATCTCGTTCTACAAGACAAAATAAGTGTGAAATCATTTTCGCTCTATTTACTTTGACCTCACAAAGTAAAAGAGGATTAATTGACTAAGTAATGACATATATATGCAAATATGAACTCAAGTCGCCGCCATTATTATCACTTTCATATGTGTTTAAAATGAGATGCTTCATATTAATGTTTTTATAATTACTTTTTCCTTTAAAAGTGCTTATTTTTCGATAATACCTTTGATTATAGAGGGTAAACTGATTTATTTATTTATTTAAATTGATTAACAAATCAACTTGTTGCAATTGTGAATTTTTTTTTATATATTTAAAAGAGTTGTTACATTCATTCACATTCACTGTCAATTGGTTGATTTACAAATCATATTAAGTTGCATTTTCAAAATGATTTTCTTTTTACAATTATAAGCTTCTAAATATTTTAAATACTTTTTGAAAATATTAATGTTTCTTTGTGCCAAAAGAGTTAATTTTAATAAAAAAATTAATGGTAAGCAGTTTTATAAATAAATTAAATTTATGCACGTGTCGATTTTAAAATTGTAAGGAAATTAGCTAATTTCTTTAAAATTAAATATTTGACCTCTCCTAGATATTTTTAAATAAAATATTAATAAACGTACTTACATTTCAGAAAGATAGGGAAAATTATTATTTTTAATTGTCAGATTTGGTACGATTTCCTACGCACTCGTACATGCGTGTTTGAACACATACATAATAAAATAAATGAGGAATATATAATATTTTATATGATGTTGTCGCCATTTGCCATTTGATAATAAAATAATTTCGACTAAATTATTATCGAAATTCAATAAATTATGATCGTCCAACTATAATTCTATCAGAATTAATCATCATTTTCATGCAGTATTGATAGTCACAATTTAATTAGATTTTGATCAAAATTCGATTATGATCCAATCGAACATATGATGATCTCGATAACTTCAGGATTTGAACTATAACATTCACTGAAGAAGAAAGTTGTGGGGCGAAAGCATTGTGCAATCACAATGAATCAATAGTGAAGAATACTTCACGCACATATCTCACAGTAAATTATTTCTCTAATATATATATATATATATCCACTAGATCACTATTTAACCCATGATGAATTAGATAGGATAATATTTTATTTATCTATAGTTGATTCGTATTATAGTCTTAATAAATTATTTTTTTATTTTTAGAGTATTTTGATAATTTTAATTTTCTCCTTTTTTGTTTCTTGCGAGTGGTTTGCTTATCACGAGACAAAAGATTAGTTAACATGTCATTAACAAGATTATTTATTGAGGAAGACTTTAGATAGAGAAGACTCAAAGTCCCTTTTTTATGAAAAAAAATAATTAAAATTTATAAAATAGCTTTATCTCCACGTGTAAACATTTTATTAAGAAAATGAAATTATTTTTAATAATTGAATTAAAATATTCAAACTATTGGACTTGTCTACATAGTCCAATTTTGAAGGAGCCAAAGATATCTAACTACTATTTTAAAAAAATAATTAATTTTCATAAATTTAAATTTACACTTTTATATATGTACAATTTTTTAAAAACGGATTTTTGTATAATTTAAATAAAAATGTATTTTATAAAGGAAATTGTTTTTTTTTTTGTTTTGTAACTTTTTTTAAAACTAAAACTATCTTTTAATTTGGACAATAAACTAATTAAGAGGATTTTTAAAAAAAATTAGTATTTTATTTTATTTCAGAAAAAATAACATATATGCATACATTTATAGTTGTATATCATTTTTTTTATTAATCCTCTCAAATTAATTTTCATAATTTCTACAACCTTCTTCTATTAATTCATTTGAATCGACTTAACCCTCTAAATTTCTCTTGCGTTGAATGGGTCCATTCAACTTTACAATAAATTCTATATATTTTTTATATTTACCGTAATAGACAAATATAGATATTTTTTTTTAGTAAATTTAAAAAACTTATTCTTTCTAGTTGCTTGCAAGTCATTTACTTCGATAATAAATCTCTATCCACATTTAGTTGATTAACGAGTCTAATCCATCGAGGTATGCGAGATAATCAAAATAGCTGAACTAGACAAGCTTTTTGCTCGATTAATCTAATCAATTCAATTTGTACGGACTAAAAAAATATTTGTATAATGTTTAATATTAGCTAGATTTAAATAATAAAAATATTAATTTGGATAAGAGATCAACTGTTGATATTTGTTCCACGGTCATTATGAGAGACATAAATCACAGAGAATTCTATAGATTTTGACACGGTGGTCAAGACATATAAAGATCATCTGAATCTAAAAAAAAAATTTAAATTTCCTTCAAAATTGTTCCATATCGCTTCTATAAATACCATCGTATTTTAACTACCACATTATCTCACTAGAATAATGGTTAGACATTCACACGCAGTGCTTAGTGGCGCCCTCATTTTGACCCACAAACACATGTCTAGAAGACCAATTAAGAGGGTTGGTAAACACTCACCAACTCGTGATTTGATGTTTGAAACAAATTTAGAATTTTTAAAATGACAAGGAGATCACTTCCTAGTACACCACCACTCGATATTTTTTCCTTAATTTCCTCTTCGATCGTCTATATAAACACCCAAATTAATTTCCCTAACTAACCATTTGTGGAATTCGATGTGTATACGTAGAAGAGATGGGCCGAGGTCGAGCTCCGTGTTGTGTTAAAATTGGGTTGAATAGAGGTTCATGGACTCGAGAAGAGGACTCGAGACTCGTAACCTACATCAAGAACCATGGCCATGGGAATTGGCGTGCACTTCCTAAGCTCGCAGGTGAACTTCCTTTTCTTATTGGTCGATCGACCGATGTTTAGAACTAAACGCATCGATCATTGCATCTCTTTTTTCTTAATGATTTATGAAGGGTGATTTATCAGGATTAAAGAGGTGTGGAAAGAGTTGTCGATTGAGGTGGATCAATTATCTCCGCCCGGATATTAAGCGTGGTAATTTTACCATAGAGGAAGAGAAGACTATCGTTGGATTGCATAAATTGCTAGGGAACAAGTAAGATCAGCTTTAACCTCCTCTTAGCATTATTTAGGAAAAAGTTCATTTTGCCTCTGAAATTTTATTTATTCATTTCATTCGATCTATTGACTTGAATTTTACAAATCAAATTCAAGAATATGACTAAATTAATATTGCAGATGGTCGAGAATTGCAGCATGCCTTCCCGGAAGGACTGACAATGAGATCAAGAATGTTTGGAACACACACTTGAAGAAGAGATTAAAGTTCGAAGAGGAAGAAATTAGAGTCAAAGTATCTGAAGTCTCGCATGTTTTAATTCCATCAAATGATGACGATGAAAGCAAGAATTTAGAATTAGTTGATGGCATTGTCGCAATGAGTCCACCCGCCTTGGATATTTCTTCGTGCCTTAGCTCGTCGAACCTCTTTGAGATGGATCGAGTTGATGATGCAATGGGTGAATTAGAGTTCTCGAATATGATCACGGATGGAGGCTTAGAAGATAGGGAAGGCAATGCCACACAATGGTTGGAGGAGTTAGAGAAGGAGCTAGGTCTACATGAAGCAACCGAAAGGAATGGCGAAGATGACAAGACGAAGGGTGAAGGAGTCGAGCAAATACTATGGGACGATTCGTTATTATTAAACTACTTTGAAACCGAGGAAGTCGACTTTTTAAGATGGTATTAAGGATTCTATTTACTCGAAGAGTAAAAGTCAATAAAGAAAATAAAGAGATATCGAAGTTAATTATTTTTTTTAAGAGAAATATTTAACTTTTGTATGTTTGTTACCTCTTAAGTAAAATAACCCATCAGGACATTTAAGAAATTCGAAAAGAAAATAACTCTACTAATATGGTGAATTGAACACCACTAATTTTAGTTCACAAAATGTAATATATATATAATTTGATATGTTGAGCGTCGTTTCGTTATTCGACTGTGTGTGATGTACAGTAATCGCAAATCGATGTCGTTGATCTTGCCGACAAAAGGTCGGATTCCAACTCCGATTCGATTGTAATTCGGTCGACATCGGAGTCCGGCCAAATTGCAATCGAAAACGGTCGCAATCCGATCGAAATTCGATCGGACTTTGATATCGACCGGATCCCGACCGATTGTCTATTGAAATCCGGGCGATCAATGGTGAATCAACGATGACAATGACAAAATCATGCAGAAAAAATATTATATATTTTTTTTTGTTTATATGAACATTAATTATACTGTTCGCGTGAGGAAGCGTACAGACACTCTAATTTTCGCCGCTCAATTGAAAAATTTATATATATATATATATAAAAAGACCACGATGTTACTTGAATTTTTGTTTTACTGTAGCTTTTAAATTAATATGAGTAATCCATGGTTGCTTATTGCTTTTTCGATTTATGTTTCAATTTCGATTTCGATTCTATTTTAATCCGTTTTGAATATGTCAATATTGGAATCGATTCAAAATTAATTCCGAACCGGTTGCGGTCTCAAAGTTTTAACTTTAAAGCAAATTCAATTCGGATCGATTTCGAAACGGTTCTGAACCATCCTATTCGAACTTGACTTTCCAAATTTATCTATCACACCAGTGATTCTATTATTTTTTAATCGTAAAATAATTTTATAGATATGTTAGCTTGCTAAGAGTTTCCATCTTTAAATTAACAACCGGAATCAGATATAAATCGGAACCAGAATCGGTTCCGAAACGATTCCGAACCGATTCCGAATCAATTTCGAAATCAATTGGAACCGAACGGAATCGAAATTAGAACAATTTCGATTCGGTTCCAGAACCGATTCATCTGAATCGATTTCGATTTCGAATTTAACGAATTGGTTTCGACTCGATTCCGGATCGAATCGAAGCGGAACCGGAACGGTTCCGATTCGGTTTCAGAACCGATTCATCTGAATCGGTTCCGATTTCGATTCCAAATTTAACAGATTGATTCCGATTCGATTCTAGATAGAATCGGTCTATTAAACATGTCTACTCCATCGTCGTAAAATAATTTTTTTATTAAATGAGAAATTAATATCTAAATTATTTAAGTGATTGAGGAATATTATAAATTTATTTTGCCATGAGCTTCTATACGATTGTGATACGTGTGGATGTTAACATTTCCATTGACAAAATTGGATGGTTAATAAGGTGTAAAATTACTGCAGTGGGTAAAGATTAATCTCTGTCAAAGTGTAGAGTGTTATCTTCTATCACATTTAGGCGGTATAATTAAAAATAAATCATGATTAACTTTCTTTCTTAATTGTGGACCGACAAAAGGAAGTCCGCAGAGAGTTTTCCCTATAATGTTGAACACATAATCACTAATTCAAATAGGCATAAATATTAGTTTTTTAATGCACGTGCTTAATATGAAAATAAAATTTATAAATTCAGACTACTATATTTTTATAAAATAATACTTTCGCAATAGTATTTTATAATGATTTTATAAATCAATTTTTTATAATGATTTTTTATAAAATAACACTTACCCTCACTTTACTCTAAAGTGTACGGATTTACAAAAAAAAAAAGAAGGAAAAGATTCGAGGTTAGAAAACAAATTTAAGAAAATAAAAGAAAAAAAATGATAGGAGAGAAAAAAAAAGAAAGCAAAAAAAAAAACAAACGCACACACACATATTCATAGAACCCCATGGTCATGCGGGCACGAGTAAAATCGGACTTCCAGTGCAGTATAGCATATGAATCAATCTTTATCTTTGATGGGATTTCAATTCTCTATTATATTAATGATAAGATAGAATATTACTCGTAAAATGGATTGCATTCGATACCGAATGAGAAATTTAAAATTCTTTTTAGTTTCAGATGGATTTCTCTCTGTTTTATCATTGTGTCAAAAAATTTTATTTCCTATGTAATTTATTTCTCTTTCGTCAATGTCCGAAGACGGATGACAAAGACCTATTAGTTGAATAAATTCTTAACTTTTGTAAATAAAATAAAATATTTATCATGATTAAATTTTTTTTAAATCGAAAATAAAACGGGGACATCTAGGGAGAAGGAATTTATTTTATATTTTATTTTATTTTGCACAATAACTTTGCTGTCACGCCTGTAACTTTGCTGTCACGAAACAAAGTCCTATGGCCGTGGGCGAGGAAAAAAATTTCATTTCGTATGTGTTGAGTAGTTGAAAAAATATTTAAAAATGACTCGTAGATGGATTTTATTAATTCGTCCATTTATTATTTTTAATAAGTAAATCAGTATTTCTATTTAGATTTTATTTATCTAAAAAAAGAAAGGATATTAATATCCCGGATAAAAATATTGAAAAACGTATAATTCAATTTTTTTCAAAAATAATTTTAAAAATTTAATATTATAACAACAATTTGAACAATATTAGTTATATATGTGTGTGTAAAAGGTAAAGTGTTCATCCGCCAGATGTTTCTCATTGTTGGTTCCACAGCTAGATGAAAGAAGATAAATCATAGTCAACCTTTGATTGTATCGATGCCTGACACAGTGGAGGATAGATACCCCATTGTTCTGATCTGAGGGCGAGGGATGAGATGACTCGGCAAAGGGTCGAGAGATTGGGTGACTTTGTAGGAGGTTCACGGTCGAGATGACTGGAATTGGCTGAGAACTGGTCGCAACGCTTTCACGAACGGGGATGGTCGGATCACCTTCCTTTGGGGCTTCATCCGTTACCGTAGAGGGTGAACTTAAAGACGAAGTTGAACAATGATCACTGGAGCTACAAGGACACTGACTTGAAAGAAACTCTAGTACGGCTGAGTTGCGACGATGATGTGACCGTCGGGGAAGAATGATATGAGACATGACCATATTAATGCAGCAGAGGCTAATGATAAGGGAGCTAAATAAAAAGTGATCCGCGTGGTTGATAAGAGAGAAGACTCCATTAATATGACGACCGTGACTGTACAAAGAGGGTCTTGGAAAATACATAATCTCATTACTAGTGAAGGTTAGTCCCATCTGCAAGGCGGGCATGCATGACGTCCATCAAGTTTGAACCCCTGAGTTGATTTGACTAGCTAAGCAGGGCTAGCTGGATCGAACCATACACCTGATCCTCCTTGCATAGCCGAGATATCGAACTGGGTCCCTTTTGCTGAGGTGAGACATAGGAGCGATTCTTTCTGGCCAAGACACACGAGACCTCAGTAAGATCTTTCTTGTGAGGCTTGAATCAGTTCCCTTCGCCTTTGATCGGGACTACCTTCCATCTCAGCTTGACGGTTGACTGTTGACTCAGCCAACTAACTTAAGGTGTTTCCCCACATTGCCTATAATTATTTTTTAGTTTACTTTGTAAGTCATCCTTAAACATATAGCTAGTCTAACATAACTTTCAGTCAATTATATTTAGCATAAATATACATTTACCTATACAAGATGCACCAAGTCTATCTAATAGTGGTGATAGTATTAATTGAAATTAGTAGCATATGTATAGATAGATTTATTAGAAAACCTAAATATACTAATAAGTAAACAGTAGTCGACTGTTTTCTAAAAGCAATCAATTGATAATTTAAAAAGTCCACCAACACTAAGGCATCAATCGATTACTCAACTCATTGTACACAATCTTATGCAAACAATTGAGTGCAATATTCGACTGTCAAACTCTCGGTGTCAAACCTATGAACAATAGTTATCTACTCTAGTTGACCATGATGAAAAGTCAATTGATCAGTCAAATCGAAAATTTTCGATACTTTATAACAGTCGATTGACACTTTCAATAATAAACTGTCAACAATAGTCTGGTGTCCCAGTCGAATTGTAAACTTTCAACACGTGAACTTTAATTCAACAATCGACTAGAGCTTTCAATAGTCGACCATCAATAACAATTGAGTGTTCCAATTAAATGTCAAATTTTATATTTGCGAGCTTAAGCACAATAGTCGATAGACAAGAAAATAATTGAGTGTTACAGTCGACTCACAAAGCTTCTATTTGCAATTTTAGATGCTCGATTGATGGCGATTCAACACTATATTTCTAGATAAACACAATGATTTAAATCACATACAACAACATTTACCCAAGTTTTTTGCAGCCATCCTCTATGGAAAAATCTGAAAACCTTAAAATTAGCACTTATATCTAGGTTTTCTATCTATAATTTGGATGAACAATCATCATTTTATATTAATAGATCGAAATCTATTGCAAAACTAACAAAAAAACAACTACCTAATTATATAATCAAACAAAATGACCTTTGCTTTTATGCCAATTGATGGCACATGAATCTACATGTATTTTTAAAACATTATTTTTGTCGATTAATATAAAATATTTTATAATAATTAATTACTAAAATACAAAAGTACATAGAGGTAACTCTGCAGTATAGTATAATTCAGAATACTAAATAAAGACCACATAGAGATATATGCACTATAACATAATCTAGAATAACAACTACAATTGATTTATGCAATATAATTCTGATATCTATAGCTACATTTCCAATTCTCATCCTAACCCGCATTTGATTCGGGTTAAAAAACCAACAAAAGTAACAATGCAGAATAAAATTATTATTCCATTTCGATAAATTGAATCAACACCAAGATAACATCAATCTGAATTTATTGTATATATTCAAAAGAAGTTTTTTTTTAACAAAATAATAATTCAGAATAACAAATAAATAGTATCTATTCTTTGAAAGTGCTAGTCAATATGCTTCGAACGTCTACGTGACTCACATACTAATGCACTAAATGATAATCGTCATGAACTTTTTTTAATATCTATAAATCAATAAATAAATAAATGTTATAAATGCTCAAATATTTAAATTTCAAATTAATCCTAGTAAATTAGAAATAAAATTGATTTCTTACTGAAAAGACCGATACTAAAACGCTATCATCGTTCACAACAATATAAAATGATGAATCTCCTACTGTAGTTATGTACTTACACCAAATGGATGGAAAATATACATATCTATCGAAATTAAATTATTAATAATTTAAATTATAAATAAAAAAATTATTTTAACTATTTATACATACCTTTTAATATAAATGAGATTTCACTGATTATATGCCAAACTCGTACAGTGTCATTCAAAATTAACACTTTGAATTGGAAGTAACCACGCGATCTGAAGTTTTAATCAATAGACCATGATCATCTATAATAAGGTGTCAGTAGAATCCAGTAGTTCGGCCATGGTAATTGCATATAATTGAGTTCCCATGGTGACGATGTACAAATTAAACATTTGGTTGACTTCATACAAAATAATAAAAAATGATTATTTCAGATATATATATATATATATATATATATATATATATATATATATATATATATATATATATATGAAATTAAGAAAACTTAAATTAGATTAATGCACGTAGTGAATATTGAAAATTAGAAAACCAAAAAGCTAGAAAAACAAACAGAAGAATTGTATCCTCGATGTTAACTAATATATACACTTATATAAACAAGATTAAATTTTCGATGAACCAAATTACAATAGAAAAAAAAAAGAAAAAATCTATATGAACCAAATTACAGCAGAAAAAAAATAATAAAAATCTATACGAACCAAATTACTGCAGACAAAAGAGACTGTAAATTTACCAAAATACAACCGAACAAAAAACTGTAAAAATTACTGATGGTATGCAGATTAAATCTATATGAACAAAGCCAATTTAAAACAAAAAAAAACACTGATAAAATAAACACTGAATAAAATAAACAAGGATAAATAAACAGATTAAAATAAACACTGATAAAATAAACACCGAATAAATAAACACTGATAAATAACACTGAATGAAATAAACACTGATAAATAAACAGAAATAAAATTTAATGATAATGATAAATAAACACTGATAAAATAAACACTGAATAAATAAATAGATTAAATACTTAAAAATTTTGATGGTATACCTTAAGAATGAATTCTCTAGCGCTGGGTCTGAGTTTCGTCCACGATCGATCGATGCAGAAGAGATCACATATTTTATTTTCTTGCTGTATCATCAATTTTTTTCTCAGAACTCGTTTATCAGCCGGATCGACTCGATCAAACTGATAGAAAACAATGAAAGGAATTAGCATTTAATTATTAAAACAAAGTCACGAAGAAATACATTGCTGGACAATGTTGCTTACCTCGACTGAGTTTAGGAGAGTGAGATCTAAATCCAAAACCAAGGCCAGTTTCGACGAAGAAATCGGCAACTCTACTCGTTGCTTTTTTGCAGCGTTTTCTCCGGCGGACTCATCGTCGATACAAAGCTCGCACTTCCGTCTGATCGCTGTGGGATCATGCAATCCGCCCAAGACTCCACGGCTGAGTCCATGAACGGCGGGAGGTTTCGCGTCGGAATCGAGCAGCAGCGCCTTGGCGACGACGGAGGAACGAAAACTGGAGGGATGGTGGAGAGGGAAATGAAATGAAATCCGGCCGGAGAGGCTGAGCTGTATTTATTCTGTGCGTTATTTTCAAATTCAAACTTTATTAAAATTTATTAACGATTAGTAATCGAGATTATTCATTATTAAAGTTTATTAATCGACAGTTTTAATTGCTAAATTGGATTTAATGAAATCGTTATCTTGATTGCAGTAATCAAATTTAGTAATGATTCGTAATCAAATTAAATTAATCATTACTAAATATAGTAACCAAATCTAAAATTTTTGTTAGTAATGATTGGTTTGTCTCATTATTTTTAATTTACTAAATTTCAGTTATCGTTTATTATTTAGTTTGACAAAAACGATAAGTATGGATTATTTAGATTAATTAACTTACACTTAAACTAATTGGCGGCTAACAAATTTCGGGTTGTCTTCTTAAAGCATGGGTTAGTGACTCGCGTTGTTTATTTCACAAAATTTATTCTAAATATTCGCGATAATTTAAATATATATAATTTATACTAGTTTTGATTAAGATAATTTTTTTTAAGTTGGCATCGATCCTTTGCTCCGATTAATTCTGAGAGTAAGCGATTTAATTATATAAAAATTTCCATTCGTCATCCTAATAAATCATAAAATACTTACTGTGGATGACTGAGTAATCCAATTTTCTAGGAGCTCAAATTATAGAGAGAGTCGACCCTAATTATATAAAAACTCCAGGCGACTTTAAGAATTTTAGACTTTAATCCAGAGTTATATGAGTTATATAGGGCTTCAAAAATTTTTAGATCATAATCAGAAATTATATTGAGCTCTAAAAATATTTGGATCCGGGACAGATGCTCTCATAGGCTTGGCCAAGGGTCGACTGATTGTATATGTCTAATAAATTGCATGGCAATCCATTGGGTCCCATGAAATTTTTTTATCAATTGTCAGGGTAAATCAAAAAATGTTTACAATAGATGGTCCAATAATCAAATTTTATAGGACTGAATACTTCATTTGTCTAAAAAATGTCACAGGTGAGACTTGAATAACGTATGCACGGGGATGATGCATTGGTAAGATCGTGTGTCAATTTACACAATGGACAAGAGTCGATTCCTGAATAAGGTCTTAAATCTTGATCCGGACTCAGATAGTCACACACGATTTTCCAATCGTGCCAAGGGCAAAGTTCATCTGTAATTTACTCTCTCTTGTTTTGTTGAGATCGGGATGAATGAACCATTGGATTGACCAATGACGGTTCAACCTTCGCACAGCGAGACTCGAATGGCAAATGACTAAGAAATTATGTAGGCGGCCTGCTGCATCCTAGTTCGAGGCATTGATTAAGCTAATTTATGGAAAAGTCCGTAGAGTGCATTTAATTAATACGTGGGAGAGACTGTATTTCTTGTAGAAAAGTTTATAAAATTTATTATATTCTGTAAAAGATTGGAATCATCAATTTAACAGTCTCTATCAGTCTACTCCATTATCATTGTGAGAGAGATAAATCACGAAGAACTCTATAGGTCTTGACATAGTGATCAGAATACATGAGAGTTATTTGAATCTAAAGAAGAACTTTAGACCTTCTTCAAAATCGATCTATATCACTTCTGTAAACATCGTCGTATTTTAATCATCATGTCATCTATGTAGGAATAATAAAATTTATTATATTACATTTGAAGGATGGATGATATATTTTATTATTTAGAGGTTTTAATAATAGTTTATCCGATCTTTATTGGTTTTTTTACCCACTTATTATATAGATTTAGAATCTATGCTGGAAGCCCCAAGGGCAAGATAAAATCGAGATGGACTTTCCCAAGAAATTAGGATTCGAAATCCAGTTACAGTATATCTGAAAAATGAGAGACGGTTTTAGATACCTAAAAGTTTGGATAGAATTACGTGCACAATATCGAGAAGTTTGGATGGAGCCGTGTATATTTTTTGGATTTGCTTGATGAGCATCCGTGAGATCGAATGCTCAACTCCAGAATTTATCGAAGTTGTTATTGAGACGGATGTTTTCCTCCGGACAGAACACTGTTCTGGATATCTAATTAAAAAAAAAATCTACGCTATAAAATAAATATTTCATTTTTAAATTGATCTCAAGTTCAAACTCGACGACTTTGAGCTTAATACAATTGTGCTCAGCATGATCTGTCAAAAGGTTGAGTCATGTCTAGACTATCCTATGGATTCGTACTTGACCCGGCCCAAGACACGACCAAGTTCAAATTGCGCTGAGCACCACAATGAGCTAATCCTTTTATTTTTTTACTGATTAATACCTCTAATATGATCAAAATAACTTTTAAAATTAAAAAAAAAAAAACTAATTATCCAGAGGCTATTTTTGTTAAATCTAAAATTTTCAAAGTCGACTCAAAATTTTGTTAGGAGGTTCAAAACTTGCTGGTAAGCACTTCTCAATCGAGGGCGGAGTCAAGGGTTTTTTTTTATATATTTAGTTATGATTTAGCTTGGGATAAAAAATTTAATGGATGATTAACTCGGGAATTAACCCTGGGCTGGCTCCGCCTTGTTCTCAATCTCATCCTTCATCCTTCGAATTCAATGAAACTTTTATCGCAGCGAGCACTTCTCAATCTCATCCTTCATGTGCAACCACTAAACTCCTAGTCGAAACTCACCGAGCATTCCAAGGTTTATAACAACTTTGTTAAAATTGTTGAATCAAAACTTAAGTACATTGATAATTTTTTTTTTAGAATTTAATTTTTAAAATTCGAAAGATAAAATTGAAATATATTTTATAGTTTCACTCGAGATTTTTAAACAAAGGATTGATAGACTTTGGCTGTGTCTCGTGACCTTTCATCGTTAAATCATCACCAACCTCGCCCATAGAGTTGTAGAGCCGGCCCTCAGAGAGGGCTGCTGGGCCCTCGCCTAAGCCTAAAAAAAAATTGTTTAATTTTCAAAATTTTTAATAGAAAATAAGATTAAATTTCACTTAGGATTTTAATTTTAAATTTTAAAATCAGGATCGACTTTGAAAGTAGACACCATGACAAACGAGTGCGAGTGCTTCATCGACATGGTTGGGTACGTCGTCCCGAATACAATCAATTCGCCATGTCAAATTCGAGGAAGGAAAGCTAGATCGACCACGAAACATAAACGACCATCTCCCACGCAGGTTCAAGCAAACAGTAATTGAGCTAGGATTGTCCTTGCGTCGGCCGAATCAGTTTTTTTTTATATATATTTTCCCCCCTTCATCAATAATTATTAATATTTTGACCAAATTTATTGAATTAGGAGCTATATAATTTAAGGTTGCGTTCGATGAGCATTAAAGCATGAACACGAGTAAATAAATATAGAAAAAATAGGAATGAGAATAAAAGAAATTAAATTAAATATTGTGAAGGTCCAGCTCACAAGGTACTCCAAGGAGTGTCTGAGTTATTCGTCCCAAAATAATAAAACATTTAGAAGGCTATGTCAAGACACATGTCTAATTGCTCGATCGAGTAATAATATCATAGAGTGAGGGTGCTCAATGTACGAATAAGTCAAATTGTCACCTCAGATTGATATAGTTGATAATTATATGGGCATTTGTCGCATGAAATTTTGAAATCAATTTTCAACGTGTGCAGAATATTTTATTAGGTTTCTGACCTCCCCATATAAAGAGACGACTGTGGCATAATAAATCCTTGTAATTTATCATTGATGCAAAAGGTTAGAACCGTCAACCTAGCGGTCCCTACTGGCCTGCCCCGGACCTGCGTAAGGGATGTAAATCACGGTGGACCTTTGACCCTTGGGACTAGTGACCGGCGCATGGAGGGACAGGCCTCGCGTTTGCGAGGGATTGACCCCTTGTCCATTGATGCAAGATTCTGCATGCGCTAGCCACTAAGCCCTTCCCGCGGGGGCAAAACTGTGATGGGTAAACTTTTTAGAGTTGCCACCGTCGGGCCCGAAGACCCCCCCTCATCAAAAACCCCGAAGGATTTTTGGGCGAACGGTTCAACTGTCCTATCAGAGCGTACACGGGTTTACCCTCCGGACACTGCTCGTTGAACTTTCCGCACATATTCGTGGGAGTTGCAATTTCTGCAGCCCTTTGGGATCGAACCCGTGACCTCCGATTGGATACCTCCACGCTCTAGCCACTAGGACTCTAGCGCTTCGGTTTGTAATTTATCATTCTTTATTGAGTTGAGAGATCGATTATGAAGAACATTTGACATGAATATTATCACGATTTTATTACACGATGGACAAAGACTCAAATAAGAGCAACAATAATATATATATATTTATTTGTGAGCATTCATGAACACCTTCCTGAGTGAACACTATATATATATATATATATATAGATAGAGTTTTCTTCTCCTGCGCGACCGAATCATCCGCGCCCGTCTGTGACGCACCGAGCCACCTTCGTTGCCACCGCGCCGTACGGCCGCCGGACCTGGCGCGATCGACGGCATTCCGGAGGGACTCGGGCGCCGTCGGATTTCTACGATTCGATCGGACCGACGACTTATACGGCGAGCGGGCCGCTAAACCGCCTGATCGCGACTCACGGATTCGACCGATCGCTGAATCCGACGGCCTCGAGTCCCTCCGACCACGCGACTGGGCATCGATTATACAGTCCGACTACGAGGTGGTCGGATTACGACGGGCGACGGCGACAACGGAGGTGACTTGGTGCGTCACGGACGAACATGGATGATTCGATTGCGCGGCAAAAGAAAATTATATATATATATATATATATATATATATATATATATATATATATATATATATATATATATTACAGATCTCCTGTGCGCCATCAAATCTACGTCAAGCGTGTATGCATGAGGGTTGTGGACATTGATTTCTCTTTTGGCAGCACATTGAAATCACTGTGCAAGTGATGGGTCTCGCACAGGCACGGATTGGATGGCGTGCAAGAGAATAAAATTATATATATATATATATATATATACATTGGCCAAGACATTGTATTAATATATCTCATATTTAAAAATATATATTGAAAATTTAAGATTATATGATATACATGTATAAATATAAATTAGTTATTATTAAGCATTATAAAATAAAAAAAATATGATGGCCAAAATACAAATCCGACTACTTAAAAAATATGATAATAATTTTTTTTTACGCTTGTTAATTGTTCGTCCTATGTGACACAATAGCATACATGCTTAATAGATCAGTTCGGTCCAAAACCATATTGAAATTGATCCGTTAAATCTGAACCTAGAACTAGTTCGAATGAATCGGTTCTGGAACCGTCCCAAATCCATTAAATAATGGATTGGGTTGGTTTTTAATAAAACGAATCGGAACCGGAACGACTCCGATTCTAGTTCCGATTCAGATAAAAAAAATTGTAAAAATTTCTTCCTCGCTTCGCACTTTCACAATTCCTCTTCTCCTCACGAGTCGCGACGACGTGAGCCCACCTCCACTTTCATTCTGAATTGAAGTCTAACTCCATCCAGTTGCCACCATCGTCGAGCCGCTGCTGTCACCATCGCCAAGATGCCACCCAATCTTAGGTCGTTGAAGTCTTCGTTCGTCAACTCTCGATTCTCTCCAGTCTCCCCGAATCTCCCCCTCCCTCTTGCCCTCTTTCTCAAAAGTCAGATCGGAGGCATCAGGCGAGAGGATGTCGTCGACGATCACGACGTTGGGCCTGTTCTACCCTCCATCATCGCCTTTGATCTTCCCCATGACACCAATGATCAGCTGCATGCACCTGCCACCTCCCTCGTTCTCATCGGCGTCTCCAACAGGTCTGCGAGCTATAGGAGAAGAACCTGGGCCACCCCAAGTTCTAGAACAGCAACAGTTAAACTCTGAGGCGACAACAATGTCGATTGAGTCTCACCTACGAGCTACCTGTGCTCGCCGATTCATTTCCTCAAAAGCGATTTTGCGGTAAGAATCAGATCGGTCATGAGTCCTAACTCTTACTCTGATTCATTCTGACTCTTGTATTTTTTTTTCTTCTATTATGAAGAATGTCGTTGCCCGTTGGCAATTGTAGTCGTTGGTCCAACGACACTCTGATAGCCAAGTGAGCCAACGAATACAATCTCAAATCTCAATTACTATCAATTTCAACTATAAATATATGGTCCGGTGAGTGGTCATTTTTCAACTTATTCATGCAATTATAAATTTCTCTCTTATTTGTTAGTATATTTGCTATTTCAATGGCATTATCGTCCTGATGAAGATGCGGGGTGGGAGGGTGTTGTAAATTAATTCATTCAATTCAAAATATAAAAATAAGCATTTCATATATATTTGCATTGAGAGTTCAAGAAGTATCTTCTTAAAAAGATAAATTCAATTCTAACCTCGAATTTATCTAAATAGTACTATACCATCATTTTGATTTTCTTCTTCTTTTTTTTTTTGTTTATAGGAAAAAAATATTTAGCTTAACTGACGGTTGATCCAATTGTTCTACTATTGCAATTTTGGTTGGTTAATCACTGAATTAGATGATTTGCTGCATGCGTGGATAATGAGTTCTAGCTAAGAAAAACTTTTGCATTTTGCAGCAAAGATGAATTAATGTATCAGAACAGTAAGAAAATATCGCTAAGAAGTGGTCATAAGATGAGTTTAATAGAACAGTAAATGCGAAGAATAGTAATTACTTGCATCATATATAAGTTTCATATATAGATCTGTTGAAACTGGGCGCGCACTGCAGTCAGTCTCCTTACAAACGTCGGGATGATAGAGAAATTTTCAATCATCGGTGATAACGTTAATAAAGTTTTAATAAGCCCTAGGGACGACGGTTAATCACGAGATTCCTCGTTGTATTGCCAGGGATCGATTTCATTTTGATTGCACGTGTTGTACGAGTGATGATAGAAATCAACTCTCCTGTCTCAACGTGGTTGGCCATCTGACGCTCATATGGATCTCCAACGTGCTCGGGCCGCACGTCATTCTGATTTATTCACGTCGATCGGTGGAAAATTTCCGTGGGACTGAACCGATCGACCATCAAGATTAGTGGGAAGAAATCGACCTGATATCTAATATAAATTAAAAAAAAAGTTAATAAAGTTTCAATAAAATTGAAAATTTTGTGTTTTCCTCCCAAAGAAATTGTAACAAAAACAAAATGGTAAATTATTAGAGTAAAAATAGAGTTTACAGTCTTGTGTGCTTAATTAGATGTCCATTCAAATAATAAATTATCAAACTAAGAATGGCCCAAAACTCATGACTATATCATTTCTCTTGAGTTTTTTTATCTACGTATTTTCATATCCATGGTTGGGCACACCATTGTTAGAGAGGAAGCATGTTATGTTATGTAAATCCTTCAAGTGAAAGGCCACGTTAATAAATGAATTAAAGAGCTTCGACCAATTGCTTGTACTTCAGTAAAAGAAATAGAAAAAGGAAAGAAAAGAAAAGAAAGTTGAGAAAAATATTAAAATGTCGAAGATTAAGTCTCTTACAAGCTTTCAATTTTAAAGAAAACCTTTTACTTTAATAAAAGCAAAAAAAATTTCAAATGCGAAAAATAAATAATGACGAGGTTTTTAGTTTGTTACGACGACCCTTTAATTCCAAAGAAAATCGATTTGATAATTAAGTTTATAAAATTTATGTGGATTATAGGTTGCGTGTGGGGTAGATTAAGGATGTTTATGTGGCGGGGTAAAGCATGTTGTTTATGCTATTCGATGAGCAAAATTATACTTTGCTTTGCTTGTGGCGATGGCATGTTGATGTTAAAAAAGTTTGTTTCATGATGTACATGTCAAAACTAATACTGCTTTGTTTCAATACCACCCTCTCCATTGCATAAACTCATTCACGCCAGCAAAAGACTAAGAGGTAGAAGAAATTATGTATTTGCTCGTGGAATTGAAGCATCTATTGCTGCAGGTGCTACCATCGCCTACCATGATGGCACAAGGCCGCTCGCTGTGCATCCAAAATCACTTGGCCATGATTTGTGATAGCCTTTGGGATATCAATTCAATGATCGTTATCCCTGGAATGAGAGCAATATATTGTTTCATTCAGGGGAGTCTCTTGAATTGGAGATTAGATGTGCCTGCAGAATTTGTAGATTGGATGCAAGATGTGACTGTAGCAGTTATAGATTTGGAAGGGTTGCTCGGTCGAATCCTAGATTGGGAACCAAGTTTGCATCGTTCCATTGTGGGCAACACCCAACAGGTGCACTTTCGCCATGTCATTCTAGTGGAGCTGAAAGAGATGTTATGCAACTTGAATTCTCTTGTGCTCAGAGGATCAGCAATGGGTCTTTGGAGGGATCCCATGGAGTCCATGAACCCACTCCAAGAAGACTACTCGATTGTCTTAAAAAATGAGGTGATGGGCAGAGAGGAAGATCTAGAGAGACTCATTGCACTCATTCAACACCAACCTTGGCGCAACAATGGCGATGATAGCGACCCTTTTGTGATTGTCATCTTTGGCAAACAAGGGTTTGGGAAGACGACCTTGGCACATATGATCTACCATCACACTTGGATTTGCCAACAATTTCATCATCGCATTTGGGTGAATCTACCCTTGGCTTCTACATTCAAGATGATTAATATAATTGGAAAAGAATTTGCAAGGTCCCTAAACAATGAAGAATTTTGTGATCAGAAATTACAGCTAGAGCAGCCGCCACAAGCCATGTGGGAATATATTAATGAACAACTAGATGGAAGTAGATATTTGTTGGTGCTTCATTTTGAAGATTGGACTATTTTGACGCAACAAGCCTGGGATGAGTTGAAGAACATCCTGTTGCGTGTGGGCGGGCCGGGGAGTGCAGTCTTGATCATTCTCAAATCATCAAGAAAAAAATTAGCAAGTGATATGGGTTTTCTAAATAGGATGAAGGATATTACAAGATACTGCTTGAAACCCTTATCGGAGAATGCATCGCTGGAATTATTCAAGAGATACGCAGCAACGACAATCCTCCCATGGAAGCAGGACAAATCACAGAAGGATGAGCTTATTCTATTTGTTAAGCAACATTTACAATCCTGGATTTGTCAACCTTTTTTGGCAAAGATTGTTGCATCGTTAGGCCATGATATTCAATCAACACCAGCAGTTTACTCAGCTATTTATGTTGAAGAAATTTTTATGCTCAAGGATTTGCCACTTTTCTTAATACGATTTGTGCAATACCGTCACCTATTTGATGTTGATACTCGTCATGACCTATTTGATATTGATACTGGTGATGATAATTATAATGTCATCTTACACATGCTGACCGCTGAATGCCTCATACCAGCTGAAGGCCTTGAGATTGAGCGTCATAAAATACATCTAACACGCAATCTCTTAAAAGTTATGTCTGCAAGGATGGTCTACTTGCATATGAAGGTTCCCGAAGATTCAATTAATATACCAAGGAGCTGTCGCTATTTGTTTTTGGAAATTAATCCCAGAAAGATACCATTTCGACTGCCGACCCTACCAGTTGAGGTGATTGATAAGCTGATAACATTCATTCTGCAAGAAAATGAAGAAAAAGTTGAGGAAACTACACTTGGGCGCATGAAAGCAACAACTGCAATATTAAAGTTCCTCAGCAAGATGTTGGTAAGACTCGTTGATTTGCGTATATTAATTTTAGAAAGTAGTATGATTCAGATGCTACCCAGTGAAATCAGCAAGTTGGTTAACTTGAGATACCTACATCTTTCGAAGCTTAAGATGGAATTACTTCCGAAATCACTTTTTAAACTGACTAATTTGCGAATTTTAAGTTTGCTTCTTTGCAAAAAACTTCAAAAGATACCTGACGAAATCGGTAAGCTTAAGAAATTGCAAATTTTGAAAGTAGCTTATTGCACAAAGCTTCAGCGGTTACCCAAATCTATAACAACACTCAAAAATTTAGAAGTGCTTAACGTGGAAGGTTGTTATTGGCTCAGTGAGCTACCAGACGATTTAGTCAATTTTAAATCACTCAGAATCCTGAACATGGCAGGATGTGCATCCTTGTCTCACATACCCTGTGGGATCGAGCAATTAATTGGCCTTCGTAAACTGTCAGGAATATATGTCGGTATGGATGGAGGTTTTGGGCTGCCACAGTTACAAGCTTTAACAAATCTTCAGGAAATAAGATTACGAAACCTAGAAACAGTAAAAGAGACTCAAACTGAAATGCTGATGGGTCAACAAAGTCTGCTGGAATTGTCATTGCATTGGGGTGGTGAAGAAGCAAATGAGAGTAGTTCTGAATCAGCTACACCACTGCAGGTACTCGAAGCTCTTCGACCCAAAGTGCATTTGAGAAAGCTAGAGATCATTTCTTATAAGGGAATGAAATTCCCTACTTGGATGAGTAAACAACAACTTGCTCGTTTCCATTCTTTAGTCGAGGTCAAACTCGTCAATCTCAAGAACTGTGCTACATTACCATTGCTTGGTCAACTTCAGAGTCTCAATAAGTTGGAGATAAGCGGCATGGATTTAATAACGCACATAGACAATAGCGATGGTGATCTATTTCCTGTGGTGAGTGAGCTCACTTTTTCGGAAATGCTTGCACTAGAGAAGTGGTCCGAGCCGATAAGAAAAAGTGCGGACTCGTCTCAAAGGATTCAAACATTGACACTAATTCAATGCCCAAAATTCAAGGAAATAGATCTACTAATTGATCCTTATTTTATCAAGTTGAGAGTGTTGTTGAACAATAAAACAATATGGTCTGCTGAATTTTGCAGTTGGGACAACCTTCAATTTATTAGTGAAATAGAGATAGTGGGGTGCCAAGAGCTAAGGTGTTTACCACAGGGTATGCGAAGTTTGGTGAATCTACACAAGATGACAATTAACAGCTGCAATAATTTAGTGACTTTGGTAGCATTGGATTCACTTTGGGAATTGTACCTATATGGTTGTCGAGTGCTAGAATTCAACCTAAAAGCATTTACAAATCTTTCTAAATTGGAAATTAAAGGGTGCCCAAAGATACAAATGTGAGTGTGATCTTTCATCTCCTAATAAATTTTATTTAATTACTCCTATGGTTCTATTTGTACTTACCAATTATACCTGTTGGATTAATTATTGCTTCAATCATACTAATTATTTATTCTCTTCTCCCCTTATTTGTTCTACCTATTAGATATGTTACTTAACATCAATGAATAAACTTTTTATTTAGATAATTAAATAAAAATTAATTGACTTGTAATATAATGTGTTTGTCGAGAAAACTTAACAGTTATATGGAAGATTAATCTCGCTTAACATTTGCTTAGCCATTGGACATTTTGAAATAAAAAAATTGAGAAATTATGAAATTTTTTGTTCTGACTATCAAAATGTAGCCGCAATGGTTGGAAATGAAGGCATGATTGTATGTCCTCAAACCAAAATTCATATTCTCAATTAATTAATGTTATCAGGGCAAATTATATTACATGGCTAATAATTGCTTATCATTTCAATTATAGCGATGATGCTTGGCTAAAAAAGATGGAGGAATCACGGAGGAAAAAAGAGGAATCATTGAGGGAAAAAGGCGAATCACAGAGGAACAAGAAACAAGAATTATGGAGGAACAACAGAGGGGAATTATTGGAATTACGGAGGAAAACGACAGAGGAATTAGAAGGGAAAAATATAGAGGAATTGGAGGAATTGATGACGAAAAAGGTGGAGGAAATTCAGAGGGTAGTAGATGAAGAAAAGGAATCAGAGGAATTCTCGTGGAAAGGGATAGAGGGATTAGAGAGATTGGAATTACTGAATGAAAAGATAGAGGAATTACTTTGGAAAGAGAAAAAGAAGAAGAATCAGAATAGAATATGGCAATACAAATAATTCTCTTAGCCAAACTTAATAATTTGTTGGACACATTGCTAGCAGCAGTTAACTTGGAACTTGGAGCGAGGACGGAAGAAGAACAGAATATCCTAATTGACATTGATTTGTTTGTTGAAATTGTGTCTTCTTAGTAGAGAAATATTATCTTATATAATTTATTTGTGAATATTCATGAATATCTTTATCATTTACTGTCTGATCGGATGAACAGTATAGTTCAATTTTCTAATCCTAAAGGATCGAACAATGAATAATAAAAATACTTATGGCAGATAAATTATAAAAAATAAAGTTCTTACTTCTTAGTATTCTTTAATTTTATTAATCATTTAGTCTATTTTTATTATATGACATTAATTAGTGTTGGTTGTGAAACCCCCTACTTGTCTTGCATCATTAATCGAGCTTGTGAACTTTCTAAAATTTGAGATATTTTTTTGATGAATTTATGCATGCGATTAATCAAATTGACTCTTACATATAGTTAAGGAAGTTCGTTAAGTTAAGGAAGTCCGTGAAATTGATGAATTTGTTGGAGGTTTTGAAATTGATATTATCTTAAATTATTTTATTATTTATTTAATTCATAAATAATAGATTAAAGTTAGACCAAACCAATTTGATGATTATTACAAATAACAATAAGTGCATCTTTTTCCTTTTTATTTTCTTTGTAAACTATGCATGTTAGCATACATATTTAAGCCGAGTTACCGAAAAATTAAAAGTTATTTAAAACTTCTATATTTTATCTTTATTTAGTTGCGTTGGAGTATCATCCAAGTTTGACATTGAAAATACATTAAAAAAAATCATTGACTTATAAGATAAAAAAAGATATTTATATTGGTGTGAGATATTCAAGTAAAATCTAAAAATATATTTATAAGAGCTTAGGTTCAAAATAGACAATATCATATTATGCTTGAGATATATGAATTTCATCCATTTTAATAATTGGTATCAGAGCTATAGTCCAAGTCAAGCCATATAGACTTAGTCTCGAACAAAGAAAGTTAGGACTCTCATGTCTGGATCAAGAGAATTAGACATCACACAATAAGAACAGTTGGATTAGGAGAATCGGACAACTAACAAGAAGACCTGATGGATCAGACACCAAATAAGAAATCCAGTTAGATAAGAAGGATCGGACAATTGACAGAAAGACTTGATAAATTGAGAATCGAATATCAAACAGAGAAAGTTTTTCGATGACAGATAGATTTGAGAAGGGGTCCGATGTGGTCATTCGTTTGAGGAGAGATTATTAAGAATACAATCAAAGTCGTATTGGAAAGATATGAAAAAGATCATGGAGTTATAAAATGAAAAAGATATTTATATTAGTACAAGTCTTTTTGAATAAAGTTGAAAAATAAATTTATGAGAATTTAAATCTAGAGGGGACAATATCACGTGGCAAATAATATCTAAAATTCTTCTAAACATGTAACATAATTGTTATATTTGGTTAATTTAATTTTTAATTTAAATATATATAAATACTATATTTTCTTAAATTATTCATCAAGTTAAAAATGAGCGACCATATAGGTATTTTTAGTTGAATCAAGCGTTCAATTTAATAGGATTATCATATCGTATCAGTTGTTGAGCTCGATAAAAAAAATGAAGCTCAATTAGCTTTTCAATAAATATACTTAAAAATTATATAAGATAAATGATTGTCTATGAGTTCATTAATGCTCAAAAATAATTTATAGATAAATTTATTTATTAGTTTATCTATCTATAATTTAATTATAACTTTATTTTTATTTGAATTTGTGATTTAATGAAATAATTTACGTTAAATTTAAATTTATTTTACAAAGAACGAAAAAAACAAAGTTAGTAAAAAATGGTCAATTTCCCTTTTTATTTTTTATTTATTGAATTATCTTAAGGCATGATATTATTCCATCAAATAATGTAGGAAATTTTATACTTTTTTCCTGAGGAAATACAAGGGAAAATCCGAAAATCTATTTGGACTTATCTGTTGAGTCGATCACTTTCGAAGTGTTCTCAATCATGAAGATCTTCTTCTATCGAGACTGTCAAGTCGGGTCAGAAGTCTTCTTGTTGCAAGCCGCCGAGTCGATAGTAAGAAGAGCTCAGGCCGAATCAAGCGCCGAGTCGACAGTCATTTACATGCATTCACATTCACTGTCAATTGAGTTGATCAAGTTGCACTTTCAAAATGATTTTTTTTTTTACAATTATAAGCTTCTAAATATTTTAAATACTTTAGAAAATATTAATGTTTCTTTGTGCCGAAAGTGTTAATTTTAATAAAAAAAATTAATGGTAAGCAGTTTTATAAATAAATTTATGCTCGTGTTGATTTTAAAATTGTTAGGAAATTAGCTAATTTCTTTAAAATTAAATATTTGACCTCTCCTAGATATTTTTAAATAAAATATTAATAAATGAACTTGCATTTCAGAAAGAGAGGGTAAATTATATATATAGTTATTTTTCTTTGTCCTATTTAAGCTCCTAAGAATTCAATGAATTTCTTCGTAAATTGCATTTTCTTTCTAGAGATTATTAGCCCATGCCTTTCAAATAAGCTGAAAACCATACGTAGATGAGTTATATGTTCTTGTTTTATTTTGGGAAAAATTAAAATGTCATCTATATATGTATATACATATAAAATCTATTGTATTTTTGAAAATCATATTCATCTTTCTTTGAAATACTTGTGGAGCAGTCTTTAGTCAAATGACTAATCACTCAAAATATCCTAGATTATGACAAGAAAATATTGTCCATTTTATGGATTCTGAGTGCATTCTGATTTGTCAGAAATCAGATTTTAGGTCAAATTTTGAATACAATTATGAATCTTATATTTTACTAATTAATTGTTACTTGCCAAGAATTTTGTAATCATCCTCATTACAATTATCATTTAATCATTTATAATTAAACACCATTCATGATTGTCCATGTTTTTATTCTGATCTTTTATTTACTATGAATGCAAGACTCCAATGTCCGTTGATAGATTTTTGTATGAGTTTATAATTTAAAAACTACTTAATGTGTATTTTACATTCTTGTGTCTCCCAATTTGTGTATTTTAAATTTTAGACTTTAATTATTAAATTTGGATTGATGATATCCAACTTGCAATATATCTCATCTACTTCTCAGTATTTGATAGGGTTATCCCCTAAAATTTCTAATTTTTCTAATTGTGAAATTATGGCATTTAGACTCTCTTGTGTATTTATTAGATTTAGCATGTATTTAGGGGATATGACATCAGTAGGGAAATCTCTTTCGTCATCTATATAGGTATCAGATTCTTTAGAGTCTGTGTGGTGACAGGAACAATCTTCTATTTGATAAGAGCAAGTCTGGGATTGGTATAAGGAGAAAGTATTGTTAAGTTCATTTTCCTGATCTATGTAATCTAAGTCTTAAAGCTTCAATCTCAGAAGTTCGGGGTGGTCAAAGGTGCCACCATGCTCCGGAGCGCGATAGGAAGAGGCTATTCAGAGAGAATAGGGGCAATAATAGGTGTGGAGAGGAAAGTGATATAATCTAGGGTAAGAAGGAATGCACGGTGAGGGGAGAGGAGGAAATTAAGTCTCAGTATGAGAGGTGTACATTGACTGTATTAAAATTGATAATCCATAAGTGGATAAGAGTGAGAGAGATATTGTTATTGTCGCAGTTGTCATAAAAAGAAATAGTGTAGCTAGGCAAATATGTAGAGCAGATATTTTTCGTGCCATCGAATTGGGTACTGATTTGGGATTGATTTATTTGTCGTAGAAAAGAAGAGGGAATAACAGAGAGTAATGTTTCTTTATCAATGGAAGAACGGGAGGCTCCATTATCGATGAGGGCTTATAAAATTAACATGTATCCTTTGACTTTCAAAATATATTGAACACGAACATCTATAGCTCGTCTAATATTACACATAATAGGAGTTTTAACAAAGATTAAATTAGTATCTTTTGGAATCCCAAGGAACGTAGATTGATTAGTTTCTATTGTATTATATAGTCTTAATAAATTTTTTTTTTTTTTTTTAGAGCATTTTGATAATTTTAATTATCTCTTTTTTCTTTTTCTTGCGAGTGCTTTGGTTATAACGAGACAAAAAATTAGTTAATATGTCATTAACAAGATTATTCAGTGAGGAAGACTTTAGATAGAGAAGACTCAAAGTCCCTTTTTTTATGAAAATAAAATTATTAAAATTGATAAAAATAGCTTTGTCCACGTGTAAAAATTTTATTAAGAAAATGAAATTATTTTTATCAATTAAATTAAAATATTCAAACTATTGGATTTAACATTGTCTTTTTTTTATTGGCATTAAGATATTTGAATCTTCGATCCGACTAATCTTTGGGACTGACCAACTTTGTCCTACAGATCTTCAAGACGTCTCACCAACAACTGAGCCAGATAAAATCGAAATCCAAATGACTTTCATCGACCATCAAGAATAAATCAGGGAAGTGCTTATAGCTTTTTCACGGTTCAACTCAGACTCTGCAATCGTGTCATCCCTGAATGACGTCAAACATCGAAGTCATACTCCATCCTTCGAGCAAACTCTGGACTCCAAGACCATCCGAATAGATTTTTCCATTCTACTCAATACGTTGATAGTCCAATTTTGGAGGAATCAAAGATCTAACTACTAATTTTTTTAAACAAAAATTTAAATTATTTTTCATAAATTTAAATTTATACTTTTATACATGTGCAATTTAAAAAAAAAACTTTTTTTGTATAATTTAAATAAAAATATATTTTATAAAGGAAATTGCTTTTTTGTTTTGAAAATTATTTTAAAACTAAAAGTATCTTTTGGACAATAATAAACTAAGAGGATCGTTTAGTTTATTTGTTTAGTATTTTATTTTATTTCAGAAAAATAACATTTATGTATATAATTATAGTTGTATATCATTTTTTTATTAATCCTCTCAGATTAATTTTCATAATTTCTAGAGCCTTCTTCTATTAATTCATTTGAATTGACTTAACCCTCTCAATTACTTCTGCGTTGAATGGGTCCGTTCAACTTTACAATAAATTCTATATATATATTTTTAATATTTACAATAATAGACAAATATAGATATATTTTAAAAAAGTAAATTTAAAAAACTTAATTCTTTCTACTTATCCACATCTCAATAGGTTAACTGATTCAAAAGTATGCATTCAGTGTATTTGGGAACGAGCTAATCAATCTAATTGAACTAGGCATGGCTTTTTGGATCAATTTGTATAATTGGCCAAAAAATATTTTTAATATGTTTAATATTAGATTTAAATAATAAAAATATTAATTCGATAATTAAGAAGTCAATTGTTGGCATTCACATGTAGTGCTTAGTGGAGCCCCTCATTTCGACCAATCAACACCACAACATGTCCAGAAGACCAAGGGTTGGTAAACACTCATCGACTCATGATTTGAAGTTTGGAACTACATTTTGAATTTTTAAAATGACAAGGAGATCACTTCCTAGTACACACCGCTCCATATTTTTTTCCTTTAATTTCCTCTCCGACCGTCTATATAAACACCCGAGTTAGTTTTATTCCCTAACTAACCGTTTGCGGAACTCGATGTGTATATGTAGAAGAGATGGGCCAAAGTCGAGCTCCGTGTTGCATTAAAATTGGGTTGAATAGGGGTTCATGGACTCGAGAAGAGGACTCGAGACTCGTATAATACATCCAAAACTATGGCCATGGAAATTGGCGTGCACTTCCTAAGCTCGCAGGTGAATTTCCTTCTCTTATCGGTCAATCAATCGATCCATTGATGTTTAGAACTAAAAGCATCGATCGTTGCATCTCTTCTTCTATATATATGATTTATGAAGGGTAATTTGTCAAGGTTACGTTAAAGAGGTGCGGAAAGAATTGTTGATTGAGATGGATCAACTAACTCTGACTGGATATTAAGCGTGGTAATTGTTAGGGCAATCTCTTGCCGTAATATGATTTTGATGGTGTGGCAAAGGGTTTAAGTTAGTGTGTTATGTTGATGTGATATGTGCTTTGAAGTCGTGCAGGACTTAGTAATTCGCACATGGAGCCTTGGCGGGTTCACCCTCACAACCTTGGTCCTTGAGTCGGCGAAGGATGACTTTGCGGAAGCCGTGCGCTTAGAGCATCCGAGGGACCGCCGGACGAGATGACTTGAAGTGAAGCCAAGGAAGTAGACTTCGGAGGCAAGAGACGCGAAGGAGCATTGCAGAGTCGTGCGCCTGATGCTGCCGAGGGACGTGACCGCGAACGAAGAGAGCTTCGGCGAGGGACTTCGAGTGAGATGAGAGAATAAGTGAAATGTAAGTAGCTCATTAGGTGAACTTGATCGAATGACTGAGTGTCGGAGACTTGACCGCAAGGGTTAAGGTTTATCCGACCGCCGGAAGCTCAAACTTATGTTAAGTGCCGACCGCTAAGTCATGGTAGTCGATCGCTTCCGAGTCGAGTGAGTTCGACCGTATCCGATCGATGGGTTTATGCCCAGCAATGACCGCTATGGAACGCATGCCGATCGCCAGGATATCGCGGCACAACCGCGCCGGCCGATCGGGCAATCGACTACGAGGAGGCGCATGATCGTGAGGTCCATCACGATCGCTAAGAGTTCCGCTGACTACACGGCCGATCCGACGTGTTCGGAGGTCATTGTAGTGACGGCAGTCGACTGCCAAGGGCAGCAGTCGACTGGTGGCGGCTAACGGAAAGAAATCAGCCCTCTCTATAAAAAGAGAGGGTGTGAGCCTTTGAGAGGAAATGCTCATGCTCTAAGTGATCTTCCTAGTGCCCCACAAGCTCTAAACTCTTCTTACTTATTTTTACTCCATTCTATTTGTAAGAAGAGTGATCTTGATTGTAAAGGTTACCTCCACCTAGCTTGGTGCAAAGGAGAGACCAATAGTGATTGGCTTTGGAGGAGTGATTCACCTCGGACGAATCGGGATCGTGGATTAGCGGCGTAGCCGTGAACCACGTTACATCTTCTTGTTAGCGTTTGTATTTTCGTTTATTGCTTTGTCTTTATTGTTTATACTTCCGCTTGCGCTAACGATTGTGTAGACGAGCAAACAAAGGAGAGAATTCCAACATCCATTGGAAGAGGGCTATTCACCCCCCTCTAGCCGGCCGTACCGATCCCCTACAAGTGGTATCAGAGCCAAGGAAAGCTTGTCGAGGACTAACCGCCACAACAAGCAACTTTCGAAATGGCCGACTCCAACATCCATCCTCCGAAGTTTGAAGGAGAATTCGCTTGGTGGAAGAAGCGAATGGAGGTATTTTTCGAAACGGATTTTGATATTATGATTACAATGGAATCCGGTTTCGTTTTGCCTAGGGATGAAGAGGGGAAGCCAATAGAGAAATCTAGGTGGACCAAAAGGCAAAGGGAAGAGTACCTTGCAAATTCAAAAGCCAAACATCATCTGTTCAATGTGCTCCCCCAATAAGAAATCAACCGAATAGGAGAATGCCTAAGCGCCAAGGAGATGTGGGAGAATCTAATTGAGCTTTATGAAGACACATCCGAGGCAAAGCTAGCAAGGAGAGATCTCCTCCGCTCCCAACTATCCAACATTAAATTAGAAAAGGGAGAAAAGGTAACTTCTTTGCATTCTAGATTCAAAGAAATTTTAAATGGACTAACAAGTGTAGGAGAAAGACTCTCCAATCGCGATATGATAATGAAGGCCATAGATGCTTTCCCCCGATCATCCAAGTGGAGTTCAATGGTGGACTCATTTTACATTTCAAAGAATCTAGAGGTAAGTACTCTAGATGAATTTTTCTCCACTATGGAATTACATGAATCTAGGCTTGAAGGAATACAAGAAGAGCCTAGAATTCAACCCTCAAGAGGAGTAGCTTTGATAGCGAACAAGGGGAAGAAGAAGATGGAAATCCCCTCCTCCTCCGATGACGAAGCGTCTTCCTCCTCCTCCATGGATAGCACCGAAGAAGCCTATATGGTAAGGAAGGTAAGACGTGCATTTAAGAATTTTAGATTTGATAAATCTCATGATAGGAATAGAAGACCAAGGGGGAAGGTCATATGCTACAATTGCCAAGGAGAGGGGCACATAAGGGACAATTGTCCTCTCTTAAACAAGAGCAAGGAAGAGAGGAAAAAGAAAGAAGAGAAGAAGAAGAAAAAGGGGAGCAAGAAAAAGAAGGAAGAAGAGAAGAAGACAAAAGAAAAGGGGAAGACCAAAGCTCTAAAGGCAAGGACTTGGGATGACCCATCCTCATCCTCCTCATCATCATCGGATGAGGAGAATGCCTTTGTCACCAATTTAGCCTTGATGGCCTTTGATGACTTGGATTGCTCCTCATCCGAAAATGAAGGATCAAGCTCCAGTGGGGAGAGCTCAAATGAAGGGGGAGCTTCCACATCCTCATCATCCGAAGAAGAAGAGGACATGGAAACTATGGTAACGAAAGCCTCTCCTAAGAAAATAGTTTCCATAATCTCTAGTTTAACTAAGGACTTATTTGGAATGAAAAAGAAAAATAAAAGCATGCTTAATCAAATTAAGGCATTAGAAAATAAGCTAGAAAATACATGCTTAAATGATAATATTTCTTCTAGCTTAAATGATGCATGCTCACATGACCTTTATGTGCCATTAGATGTTAGTGATGCATGTATAAATGAAAATAGGGCCTTAAGGGAAAAGGTAGATTATTTAACAAAAGCCCTAGAAAAATTCACAATTGGCTCCAACACATTGAACATGATCTTAGGGAGCCAAAGAGCTAGCTTCAAAAAAAAGGGCCTAGGTTATAAAGAAAAGAAAAATGAAAAGGCCTACAAATGCCTAGTTGCTAGGGGACAAGATAAGAAGAAAGTAATAGCTAGGAAATGGATTCCTAAGGAATTTATAGTGAACCCCATAGGCAAGAATCTATTTTGGGTTCCAAAATCCATCCTTAAGGGTTAGAAAACCCCTAGGGTAGTCAACCATAAGCAATTGACCTATATCATATTTTGGTTGACTTAGGATGGCGGGACAACATTTTTAGAATAGTGTTAGGTGATGATAACGTGCCCATAAATAGATAATAATGCTTAAATCATGATGATTAATGTAATTGCTATGTATGTTTGAAATCATGATTTATGATTTTAATATTTGGCACGTAATCATGAGAAATAGGGTTGAATCATGCTTTAGGAGATACTTTGCTTATTATCATCATATAATACCTAATGCATGATTATTATTTGATGAATACATGAGTTTCATGATCATAATGTAAAATTAATTGACATATGCCTTTATGATCATGATAATTGTTAGGTTGATACTTAACCATGATAGAATTGCATGAATACAAGGGTTAAGTATATACAAATACCCCCTAGGATGCATCTCACACTCACTATAGGCTAACTTGATTGCAAACTTAGCATGGGTGAGATGTTAGGATGATACAAATGTCCACTAATGCCTATGGCATTTAGATGGTCATTTAAAGTATCAACATAGCAAATAATAGACCAATCATGGGGAAGACTTATGTTTAATTCATAGACATATTGCCCAAAGATCATGGTTGGATATTTCATATGTTTTCAAAACAATTTTTTAATCTAAAATCTATGTATTCATGTTTTGAAACAATTCAAAGCAAGACTAGGTGTTAAAATGGATACTCTTATGATCAAAAACCTAGTAGTTTTTAAAGCTTACGGATTTTGGCAAATTCGTGGAAATATAATGATTTTTCATAAAAACCTAATTTTCACTGATAGATATACTTAAAAGAAATGTGTTGCCTAAATTTCATGATTTTTAGAATTTTCTGGAATTTTTAATGTATTTCTAAAATTTGCCCAGAAAATCAGAATTTCGGAATCTATTGTGCTACGATCCATATCGATAAGAATGATCGATAACTCAAAACAGCCCAATATTTTCTGATTTCAGATTTTAATCAAGTTTTTGGGTTTCTCTTTCTACTATACTTGATGCCATGAGTTTATAAATTAGGATTAATCTTTTTTTGATGGTGTCAAAGGGGGAGAAATGTATGTTTAAGTAAAGGGGAACATATTTAGGGGGAGAAATGATTATGCTTATGATAGGGGGAGAACATTTTTATGGGGAGTTTCATGGATTAAGGGGGAGTTGCATGTTGCTATATCATGTTTATCTTTACATGCTTTCTTACCTTAGAATTTATATCAAATGTTTTTACCTAACTTAAACGGATTGCCACACATCAAAAAGGGGGAGATTGTTAGGGCAATCTCTTGCCGTAATATGGTTTTGATGGTGTGGCAAAGGGTTTAAGTTAGTGTGTTATGTTGATGTGATATGTGCGTTGAAGTCGTGCAAGACTTAGTAATTCGCACATGGAGCCTTGGCAGGTTCACCCTCACAACCTCGGTCCTTGAGTCGGTGAAGGATGACTTTGCGGAAGCTGTGCGCTTGGAGCATCCGAGGGACCGCCGGACGAGATGACTTGAAGTGAAGCCAAGGAAGCAGACTTCGGAGGCAAGAGACAGGAAGGAGCATTGCAGAGCCGTGCGCCTGATGCTGCCGAGGGACGTGGCCGCGAACGAAGAGAGCTTCGGCGAGGGACTTCGAGTGAGATAAGAGAATGAGTGAAATGTAAGTAGCTCATTAGGTGAACTTGGCCGAATGGCTGAGTGTCGGAGACTTGACCGCAAGGGTTAAGGTTTATCCGACCGCCGGAAGCTCAAACTTATGTTAAGTTTGATCCGATCGATATGATCGCCATGGAACAACAAATGATCGCCGAGGATATGGGCATTAGATCGCGTAGTCGATCGGGCACGACGGGAGGCGAAGAATGATCGTGAGGTCCATTAGTCGACCGCCAAGAGTTCCGCTGACTACAACGGCCGATCCGACGTGTTCGAGGTCGTAGAGTGACGGCAATGATCGCCAAGGCGCAGAATGAGTGGCGCCAACGGAAGAAATCAGCCCTCTCTATAAAAAGAGAGAGGGTGTGAGCCTTTGAGAGGAAATGCTCATGCTCTAAGTGATCTTCCTAGTGCCCCACAAGCTCTAAACTCTTCTTACTTGTTTTTACTCCATTCTATTTGTAAGAAGAGTGATCTTGATTGTAAAGGTTACCTCCACCTAGCTTGGTGCAAAGGAGAGACCAATAGTGATTGGCTTTGGAGGAGTGATTCACCTCGGACGAATCGGGATCGTGGATTAGCGGCGTAGCCGTGAACCACGTTACATCTTCTTGTTAGCGTTTGTATTTTCGTTTATTGCTTTGTCTTTATTGTTTATGCTTCCGCTTGCGCTAACGATTGTGTAGACGAGCAAACAAAGGAGAGAATTCCAACATCCATTGGAAGAGGGCTATTCACCCCCCTCTAGCCGGCCGTACCGATCCCCTACAGTAATTTTACCGCGGAAGAAGAGAAGACTATTATTAGGTTGCATAAATTACTAGGGAACAAGTAAGATTAGCTTTGACCTCTTCTATATGCAGAGCCGACCCGTTTTATTTTAAGGCCTTGGGCAAAACTTATTAAGTTGGGCCATAATCCATGGTAAAATTTAACATAAAAATTATTTTGGGCCCTAAAAAACACTTTGATAGTGTTAAAATTTTTTGGGCCCTAGGCGGTCACCCCAATATGCTGGCCCAGGGTCGGCTCTATCTATATGTATTATTTAGGGAAAAGTTCATTTTGTCCTTAAAAAATTATTTATTTATTTGAATTTTACAAATCAAATTCGAGAATATGATCTAATAATATGCGTAAAATAATATTGCAGATGGTCAAGAATTGCAGCATGCCTTCCCGAAAGAACCGACAATGAAATCAAGAATGTTTGGAACACACACTTGAAGAAGAGATCATTGAAATTCGAAGAGGAAGAAATAAGGGTCGAAGTATCTGAAGGCTCACATGTTTTAACTCAGTCAAATGATGACGATGAAAGCAAAAATTTAGAGTTATTCGATGGCATCGTCGCAATGAGTGCACCCGTTTTGGATGTTTCTTCGTACCTTGGCTTGCCAAACCTCTTTGAGATGGATCGAGTTGCCAATGCAATAGGTGAATTAGAGTTCTCCAATATGATAACGGATGGAGGCTTCGAAGATAGGGAAGGCAATGACACACAATGGTTGGAAGAGTTAGAGAAAGAGCAAGGTCTACATAGGGCAAAATGACGAAGATGACAAGACAAGGGATGAAGGAGTCGAGCAAATACTATGGGACAATTAAATATTATTGAACTACTTTGAAACAGAGAAAGTCACCTTTTTAACATGATATTAAGAATACGATCTACTTCGCGATGGGCCACCTGTCACCCTGATTTACCCTCGTCGATCGGTAGGGACTCTCGTTGAAGGCCTTGGGGTGGGGTCGGTCGGCCCTGAGGATTAGTGGGCGTAAGCCCGACATCTCAGATTAATAAAAAAAAAAAGAATACGATCTACTTGAAGAGTAAAAGTCAAATAAAGAAAATAAAGAGTCATCAAAGTTAATTATTTTTTTAGAGAGAAATAATTAACTTTTGTATCTTGTTAGTTCTTAAGCAAAATATCTCATTAGAGTATTTAAGAATATAACAAGGAAATTCGAGAGAGAAAAAAAACTATATTAATATGGAGAGACAAAATCCCATTCATTTTTCGAAATCAAAAACCCTCAAAATTAATTCGGAAGATCGTAGGTCCATCTCCGAATGGGTTGATATCCAACATAGATAAGAACAACCTTGAAATGAGTCCAACAAGTCATTCTTAGCTATGATGGTAGGTATCAAGTATACCGATTACATATCACGTATATGTAACTATCACAATGTGCTATCAACTAATTGAATCTTCACACATACATTGGGTTGTTAACAAATTAACAAGTATGCATCATATGCATAGAACCCAACTTCACCTCTCTTCACATCGACCTTGGAATGAGTCCAACAAATCGATGCTCCAAGTTAAAGCCGACCCATTAATCACGAAATAGTTTTAATATGGTTAGAGCGCATTCAACCAGTTAGCCATACTTGGAGTGAGTCCAACAACCCAAACTAACGATTGACCTCTGACTCTTACTATATTAGTGTTAAACTATTCCAATGATTTGAACATGTTCAGGTTCGAGTCAGACATGGAGTGAGTCCAACAACCCAAATAAGAAATAGAACTCCGATTCTAACAATATTAAAAGAAGGTGTAGGCTTTAATATTGTGTAAGAGTTTTAATGTCTCATCCTCTTTGCATGCAAATAACTATTATCTACATGGCATGCCACACATGACATACATCTACATGTCACAATATGCATGACATAATGATATGCATCTTATGCAATTACATGACATATAATTATGACATATACAAATAGTTTCCTTATTTGTCATAACTATTTTGGAAATAAAATATGTTTTGGATTTGATTTCCCAAATCAAATCATTATTGAAACAAATTTCCAAATCTAATCACATATTTTATTTATGGAAAGTGTTAATTAAGGAAAGTCAAATTTAATTTAGGAAATAAATTTCCTAAATTGTAATTTTCAAATCATATTAGGAAATTTCCAATTTGAATTTCCTTATTTGTCTAACTATTTATGAAATAAAATATGTTTGAGATTTGATTTCCCAAATCAAATTATGATTAAATTAGGAAATAAATTTTCAAATCTAATCACATATTTTATTTATGGAAAGTGTTAATTTCCATAAATACTTCTAAACTTTTCAAAAGTAGAAAATTTCCATAAATACTTTTATGCTTTCCAAAAGTAGAAAATTTCCATAAATACTTCTAAACTTTCCAAAAGTAGAAAATTTTCATAAATACAATTATGACTATCGCAAAATAATTTTACGATTATGTCGGAACACAGCGTGACTCTGATACCACTATTGGGTTTTCCCGGCACCGCGACGAGTGTGTGTTTAAACACGTTTCGTAAACATGCACATAGTGGAAGCAATAAAAGCAATAAATCTAATTTATTACAACACACACATCACACGCATACAGGATACAACATGTATAGACATAATCACTATTTAAAATTTTACAATAAAAGGAAATTACTCTAGTTATACCTGACGTATCACGTGTAGTGGGAATGACATCAACCGAAGCAACTCTCGCTAGAATTGCCTCTATCCGTATCAACACCGAGTATCGTTGGGATAGCTTCGCCAAGCTACGAGCCTCGTCTTCATAGGAGTTACTAGCCTCGTGTCGAAGACGATGTGATCTGAGAGAAGATCACAATCCGAATAAAATTCAGATTCAAAATTCAAGTTTCACAAACTTGCTTCTTGGAAGCGATTTTCGTCAACCGATTGACGAAAACTCAACCCTCCACCTATGAGGATTGCCGGAGAACTAATCCCCGACAAATAGGTTGTTGTCAAAGCGCAAAACGCTAACCAAACGACCTCTCCACAAAAAGGAGAACAAGCTGTCCAGTGGAAGATACGGCTGACTAATCAATGGTCGGTTGCTCCTTGGTCGCCGACGACCAAGGGAGGATGGCCGGAGGAGTCGTCGGCGGCTAGTGGGTGGTCGGAAACGACTTGGGCAGCAATAAAACCTAGGCGGCAGCTCATCTTGGGTGGCAAGAGCTCTTAGGCGGCAAGAAGCAAGGAGGAGGGCTTGGGTGGCTAGGGTTTCCAATAACCAAAAGTTAAAATAAATCAAACCGCATTGTTCTATTTTAAGTTAAAACGAACCGAACTAACTTTGGTTCATTCGTTTAAAACAAACCAAACCGCTTTGGTTTATTTTCCACCATTGGATTAGAACCAAACCTGTCACTTTCCGGGGGAGTCCTCGCCAGACGAAAATCCGACAGCATCTCCCCTGTATGGGTGACAATACCAAACTTACATACAAGGCCTACACGACCACTATACATCGGTCAACACGTCCGGAATCCAAACAACACACACAGATCATAAATAGGCCTCAGGCCAACAAGATATAAACACAAGTATATCACATCTAAACCTACCCCTTCTGCCATCTAGGCAGGAATACTCAACCAAATTCAATCGAATAAAAATCCGAATAAAGGTCCATAAAAACACCAAATATCCACGAGTACATAAATCCAACTCCAGTTCTAAACATATCTTCTAATCAAAATATCCAAAAAAAACCATAAATCAAATAACCAATAAAACTATCACGACAAGGGGGGGGGGGTATATGGCAACTGGACTCTCAAATGCCTCTCTAAATCTCGCCCAGGTAATCTGCTACTCGCCAATGATCTAGCGCTGCATGTCCCACTAGATCTCGGCCTCGCCTCGTAAATGGAAGGCTGCCAACTCTGCCTTCTCCCACTCGGAGCAGACCATATAGTAGAAAGTACGCTCCATAGTCTCGATCCAAGACTGAGCCACGCTCGGATCAGTCTCTCCGCTGAATAAGATAAATCGGCTTTTCATCGACTTTGGTAAACCGGGAATCCGAGCTCGTGTCGTAGCCACATCAGTAGGATGAGTAGGGGTCATCGCAGGAGCTGGCGAAACTACCGTAGATGGTGCCGCTGCATACTCAGGGGCAGATACCGAGTGAGGACCAATCGACACCACTGATGGGCCTGTTGGGTCTGTTGTAGCAGGCCCTACTGGCGGGGGTGGCTGCTGTGTAGCAGCAGGATCTCCCGCTGGTACATCAGATACCCCAAAAGTGGGTATCTCTGGAGGAGGAACCGCCGAGGACTGAGGATCCACGACTCCCGCAGTACCCTATGGAATCTAACCCTGATCGACATGCTCACCCACAGTAGATCTCTCTGGCAACTCCGTCGCCCAAGATCTCAATGTCCTCAGGCGTGGCCGCCCCGCACCACGTCTTGGCGTAGGAGCACGCCCACCTCGTCTCATATCTGTTAAATTATTACAGATGTTACTACAAGTAAAAACATATAAAATTTATCATCATACCTATTTTTCCGCCAGGAGAGGTATCATCGCCGCCAAATCCCCAAATTGACCTCATCAATAATACCTCAAATTTCCGAAACATAAAAATCGTCGGAAATCCATACCAATCCAAAATTTCCAGATTAACTCGCAAAACCTGCCAAAACGTGGCGAACTCCGGGAAATCCAAAAACCCCAAAAAAATCAAAAACCTAGCGCTCTGATACCAAATAAATTGTCACACCCCGAGGGAGTCCCCGCCAGACGAAAATTCGACAGCATCTCCCCTGTATGGGTGACAATGCCAATCTTGCATACAAGGCCTACACGACCACTATACATCGGTCAACACGACCGGAATCCAAACAACACATGTAGGTCATAAATCGGCCTCAGGCCAACAATCATAGTAAATAAATGAAGTCTATCACATCTAAACCTACCCCTTCTGTCATCTGGGCAGGTATCCTCAACCAAATCCAATTGAAATAAAATCCGAATATAGGTCCATAAGGACATGCCAAATATCCAAGAGTACATAAATCAAATACCTATCCTAAACATATCTCCTAGTTAAAAATCCAAACCATAAATAAAATAACAAATAAACTATCACGACGCTACGGGGTTTGACAATGGACTCTCGACAAATTAATCTCGAAATAGATATAGATCAACGGGGTAAGTTCAAAGAACTCAGCGGATATAGTCGATATGCAAAGTAAGATATAGCTAACAATAACAATCATGCTAGTACAGTCTCATATATAGGGTATGCAAGAAAGAAATACAAAAGGACTGTACTTACCTGAATCTCCTATCCTGATATAGGAGTGTGTGCCATACTAGAAGAAATAAAGTCGCTAGATCATATACAAATATGTATCTTGTATGCATGACAATCATATGCAACATCCAAGGCAGCAATAAAAATGCAGCAAATACAATACAAATGCTATCCATGCAAAATATATGTCGTGCAAATGACATGGTCACCCCTGACGCCAGTCAGCCGCCTCACACGCGATGGTGAAGCTTAGTGGGTAGGGCTATGACAACTGTGCACTCTGCCATCACTGCTCCTGAGTGACCGAGTGGATAGGATGCCGTCAGAGTACACCTATCCTTCTGCCCCAAACAGAGTGGGGGAGCAAAGCTCTCATCTCCTGGTGTCGTAGACCAGAGGAGGGGTCCCTGCCCGCTACCACGCTAACTCAACGCTACCCATGAGCGGACCAGCGAAGCCTGATAGAGCAACTGCACACACCCTCCTGATGTACCACTAACCCATGAGTGGCAGCGTGTGCAGATCATGTAACTGGCTGCGGGCTCAACTATAAAGGAACCCCGTCCAGCCAGCATGCAATCATGCAAGATGGTGCATGATACTAAAGCATGTAAATCTAACTAAAATACATATCCGAATAATATGCACAACCAATAAGTACATATCAATGATCCGAGTAAAACAGGGAAGATATAACTATAAACTGATCCAATGCATGTATCAAGTAGGCACAATAACATACTAGGCATATAAATATGAAAATTATTGCAAGCTATACTAACTAGCATATCAACATGACTATATCTAAGAGATAAGTCAAAATACCCGCCTGATAAAATGCCCGCAAAAAAATGAAATCGTCACGATCGTGGACCTGCCTCGTGACTGAAACCTGCATACAGCATAACTATTGTTAAGCACAAAAATACAATCCACCGACAAATCGAATACTTAATTGATTTCTTACATAACCAATTAACCCAAAGGCTTAATAAAATCTTGATCACCTTCCACCTACTATAACTGTCTTTTCGTCTAATTACTCAAATATGATTTCACAACCCCTATCATCATGTGTACAACATCCAAACAAAACCTCATAGCTAACTCACCGAAAGTAGATCCATCCCACAACCCAAAATTTATCCGAAATCAACAAAATATCATCCAATCATCCAATATCAATCGAATAACACCAAAATCGTGCTTACTAGCCCTAGGATCCCACCGGCAACCAATCCTTTCCCCAAATTAGACCCCCAACTAAATTTACAGCTGGCTCAAACATTGCTCACAACCGACCATATCCACCCACAACCACAATCAACCGAACCAAAATCAAACAGCATACCAACAGTAGATAGCTCAAGATATACCTGCGATTGGAACCTCCCAGCCGCTTGGTTCACCGGAGAAAAGGATCTGTCGTGGCCCTAATTGCCTGCTCCGGCAACCACCCGAGAGACCAAAACCCCTAACGGAGGCGGCGATAGTGCGGTGGTGTGAGACGGCGACACGCACGATGCTGATCCCTTCTTGTCGCGTCACCCACCGGGATGTAGTAGAGGTTCCGGAGGTGGGACGCAAGGCTGGTGGCATCGGGCTGCTGGCTGCGGATGCGAGGAAGAGAAGGCCCACGGAAGAAAGGAGGGGTGCAGGAGGAGGTCGGCACACGTCGTCTATGGCAGAAGAGGCCGGTGCGACCTCGACGTCGGACGGCAAACAACGGCGACTCGTGCGGCGGTCAGAGGCGAGGAGCTGGCATGTGCGACTGCGGACGGCGAGCGCGCAAGGAAGAGGCGGTGATCCGGTGACCGCTGTTTTGCCACGATGAAGAAGAATGAAAGGGAGTTTGAGGTAGGAGTCGGCGGCTAAGGTCGCGAGAAAGAAAAGGGGTCGGGTGCGGCGCGTGAGAAACTGAGAGAAAAGAGAAAAGAAGAGGAATCATGATCGCGCAGGAAACCATCGCGAGGAAAGAAATCGACGCGACGAGAAAAACTGGGATCGATCCCTAATCCTCCGAACTACCCCTTTATAAATAAATAAAAACCTAGTTTTTATTTTTATTAATCCCTTAGTAAATTAATTATCCCCATAATTATCTCGTACGGGCTCCATTTAAATCCAGAAAAATTCCGAAAAAATTCCTAAAATTCCCTAAAAATCCCGAAAAACTTCCAGGATTATTTCTCTTAATTTTTGGCCATTTAGTTTAGTATTTTAAATTTTCCGTATTTAACATTCTCCCCCACTAATAAAAATTTGATCCCCCAAATTTCCTACTCATATGCATAATGAGTAAGAGATACCACAAGTACTGAAAATATATCTCACGTACCTTAAGTAAACAGGTGAGGATATTGAGCTCTAATCTTTTCCTCAAGCTCCCAAGTAGCCTCCTCATCGGTGTGGTGACTCCACCCGACCTTGACCAGTCGCACAACCTTGTTCCGCAACTGTCGTTCCTTGTGATCCAAAATTCATACCGGAATCTCTACGTAAGTAGCATCAGGTTGAATGGAACCTGACACATTTGCCAGAATATGTGTACAGTCTGGCACATACTTCCTCAGCATGGACACATAGAACACATCATGAATACCCGTTAACGATGGTGGTAGTGCTAAGCGATAAGCGACTGCTCCGATCCTCTCCAAAATCTCAAACGGACCAATGTATCTAGGAGCTAGCTTACCACGGAGGCCAAATCTCTTCACCCCTTTCGTGTGATCACCAATACATGATCACCAATAGAGAACTCCAGAGGTCTCCGTCTCCGATTTGCATAACTCTTCTGGCGATCCTGCGCCTCTGCCATCCTACGTCTGATAGTACGGACCAACTCTGCCTCATGCTGAGCTCTCTGGGGTCCTAGCAACTGAGCCTCCCCAACCTCCTCCCAGAGGGTGGGTGTACGACACTGTCTACCATACAATGCCTCAAATGGAGCCATCTGGATAGTCGAATGATAACTGTTATTGTAGGCGAATTCCACTAACGGCAAGTGGTCCTCCCAGTTGCCCTCGAAATCTATCACACAGGACCTCAACAAATCCTCTAGTGTCTGAATGGTCCGCTCAGATTGTCCATCTATCTGCGGATGGAAGGCAGTACTAAAACGAAGCTGCGTGTCTAAGGCCTGCTGCAGACTCTGCCATAACTGGGACGTGAACTGGGGATCTCTATCTGATATAATGCTCAAATGAACATCATGCAATCTGATAATCTCCCGATAATATAACTCTGCCAAACGATCCAGAGAGTCGGTCTTCCGAATCGCTAAGAAGTGCACGGATTTGGTTAGTCGGTCAACCCACCACAAAATCCATGGTAATGTGATCCCACTTCCACTCAGGAATAGGAATCCTCTGAAGTAATCCGGATGGTCTCTGGTGTTCAGCCTTCACCTGCTGAAAAACTAGGCATCGCACCACAAAATCTACGATGTCTTTCTTCATGTCGTTCCACCAATACAAACGCTTTAAATCTCGATACATGCGGGTTCCGCCTGGGTGGATCGCAAATCGAGAGCGATGAGCCTCCTGAAGTAACTCCTCCATAACCAGGTGAGACTGAGGTACGCATAATTTGCCTCGGAAATAAACAATACCCTCATCGTCTCGGGTGAACTCAGTATGTTGTCCTGCGGTTATCTGACTGCCAATGAACTGTAAGTGCTGATCACTGGCCTGAGCCTCCCGGACTCTCGTCCGGATAGATGACTGAGCAACCATGGTAACCAGAACACCCTGCTCTGTCGGTCCCTGCTCCTCAAGGCTCAACTCAGAGAAACCCTGAATCAATTCCGTGACTAAAACTCGGTAAGAAGCTAAAGTCCCTCGGAACTTCCGGCTAAGTGCATCGACAAACACATTGGCGTTCCCTGGGTGGTAGCTGATGGTACAGTCATAATCCTTCAGAAATTTCATCCATCTCCTCTTGCGGAGATTAAGTTCTTTCTGTATAAACGGATATTTGAGACTCTTATTATCAGTGAGAATCTCAAACGTAATATCATACAGATGATGCCTCCAAATCTTCAAGGCAAAGATAATAGCGGCTAACTCTAAATCATGTACTGGGTAGTTTTTCTCATGCTCCTTCAACTGGCGAGAAGCATAAGAGACTACCCTGCCATGCTGCATCAATACTGCGCCTAAACCCTGGAGAGACGCATCAGTATAAAGGACGAAATCGTCGTCCCCTGATGGCAATACCAGAATCGGTGCTGACACCAATCTCTTCTTCAACTCCTGAAAACTAGTCTCGCACGCCTCTGTCCACGTGAACTTCACGCCCTTCCTGGTAAGGCGTGTCAATGGCATAGCGATGCTCGAGAATCCCTCAACGAACCATCTATAATAACCGGCCAAGCCTAAGAAACTGCGAACCTCCTGAACTGATTTAGGCTGCTCCGAACCGGTGATAGCCTCGATCATCTGGGGGTCAACTGAAATGCCACTACTAGAAACCACATGTCCCAGAAAACCGACTGAGGATAACCAGAATGCGTACTTATTGAACTTCGCATATAGTCGCTTCTGTTGGAGTCTATCCAAAATAAGGCGAAGATACTGCGCGTGTTCCTCCTCGGAACGAGAGTAGACCAAAATGTCATCAATAAAGACAATGACGAACTGATCTAGAAAATCCATAAATTCACAGTTCATCAGATCCATGAATACTACTGGAGCATTGGTAAGCCCAAATGGCATTACCAAAAACTCATAGTGTCCATATCTAGTATGGAACGTTGTCTTCTGAATGTCAGAGTCTCTAACCCTTAACTGATGATATCCGGACCACAGATCAATCTTAGAATATACTGATGTACCTTTGAGTTGATCAAACAAGTCCTCAATATGTGGCAGGGGGTATTTATTCTTGATAGTAACGGCGTTCAACTGCCTATAGTTGATGCATAATCTCATCGAACCATCTTTCTTTTTTACAAAAATAACCGGAGAACCCCAGGGTGATACACTAGGGCGAATGAAACCTCTGTCCAAAAGCTCCTGGAGCTGAACCTTTAACTCGTCCAACTCTCTCGGGGCCATACGATAAGGAGCTTTCGATGCCGGCGACATCCCAGGAATTCACTCAATTGTAAACTCCACTTGCCTTCTGGGAGGCAGGCCAGGTAACTCCTCTGGAAAGGCATCCGGATATTCTCGGACAATAGGAATATCCGCGATCTGAGAGTCACCACTGTCTTCTATATTGATCAATAATAATAAAAAACCCTGGCAACCGTGCAATAAAAGTTTCTACGCCTGAATCGCAGAAATGGTCGATATGTCATCGTCTCGGATGCCAGTGAAATACCATGAGGGTTGGTTCGTGGGTCGGAATGTAACCACTCTCGTTTGGCAATCAACTGTGGCATGATATGCTGACAGCCAATCCATGCCAAGGATAATGTCGAACTCGACCATGTCCAGTACCAATAAATCTACAGTAAGTATGATGTTACCGAAATCTAAAGGACAACCTCGGACCTCCTGGGTAACGTCCAATGTATCACCGGATGGTAGGGAGACGGTTAATCGCTGTGATCTAATAGTAGGTAGTCTACCAATCTCTCTCATAAATGCACGAGAAATAAACGAATGCGAACTACCAGTATCAATGAGCATAATAGCTGAAAATGCATAAAGGGAAATCGTACCGTGGAAAATGGATTCGCTGGCTCGCTGCGCATCCTCTCTAGTAATCGCATGAATCTGCCCAGTCTCCTGTGGAGGTGGAGGTGGTAGCATTGCCTGAGGTGGTGTGGCTCGGCAGGCGATATGAAGCCGATCATACGATGGCGATATGATGGCCGCATCGACATATCGCAGAGGCGTGGCCGGTCTCCGCATCAGGCGGGGCCGCATGACATCAGACGATGGTCAAGCCGCGATCGAACTGCATACCGATGGTCGGCTGCACTTTGAATCGAGGTCTGAAACAGAACCCTCGTGACATCGCACGAGCACCGGAGTACTCCTGCCTATGCATGTCATGCGCCTCGTAGGGGCTGCCTCTTCCGGCGCGAAGGTCGTTGTTTGCCCCCTCTCTCGAGTCCTGCATCGACGCAATCGCTTCTCCTCGATAGAAATCCCGGAAGCCACATTCCGTATTTAACAAAACTAATTTGGTTCATCCATCATATCTTCAAAAGACAACACCCATCCATGCTTCCGATGCAACTGAAACCATTTCATACTCGCTCTTTGTTTGGTCCAACCAAACCAAGTCTCTCTCGATCTGAGAATCCTATTCTCAAACTCATTTTAAATTCTTCGGATTACACTCGTTGTGCGTGTGACCAAATAGGTTCCCGATTTATGTTGGTTGTCTATAATTAACCATTAATTATAGAACGATCATGAGTGGCACCTAGTAGTACATCATGATCCCTAATTAATCGGAAAAATCAATGGTTGATCCCAGAACTATTTCTGAAACCCTTCAGCAGTTACAATGAACTGTTCCCCTGTCACGCCCCGAGAGTATGTCGTGCCGAAAAGTAAACGGACGACATCTCTTCTGTACGTGGCAACATCTCGGGTTAATACAAGGCTCATAGGCCCACAACTACAACATAATAAGCAGATATAAATATATCAAACACAGCGGAAACATAAACCACATTACCAACAACATACATACTGACATACAAATCGAAAACACACAGGTGTACACCACCTGACAAGTCCATAGTACTAAACTGTATATAAAACATCGACACAAAATAAAGTCCACGATATAAAGACAAAGTCCATAACATAAACCAAAATCCATGACATAAAACAAATTCCTCGGGAGACTCGGAAAAACGAAGATGGGATGGATTGTCGGTGCAGCTCCAAGTCGTCACGAAGACTTCTACCTATTACGTTGGCGACAGAAAAACCCAAGGTCCGTGGTGGTGAGTAAAACTCAGCAGGTAATAGGAAAACATATATATATCAATATCACGTGTAATTCGATAGAAAAATCTACAGGTATATCAGGTAACACTAGCATGATAACATATCCATGTATATACCTTCTAACCAAAAGCCAATATAAAATGCAGACATACCTGAAAGTCTGCTACGCTACACCTATCCAACCTGAGCACATATCCACAATATATACATATATAGGAAGTCTGCTCTAAACCATATAACGACATAAATACGGGTCAAAGAATACAATAGACAATCAAACAACTATACAGGTATCCGACACAACCGTATAAGTGATGCAGGTAGCATGTATGAAGATGATGTACAACCAAATGCAACAAGCATAGTACAATCAAATGCAGCATCACAATAAGCATATATACATAGATTACATCTATATATGTATACTAATCACAATTATATATATATATATATATATATATATATATATATATATATATATATATATATATACATGCATATATGTATATATATGACAGTATGCAAAAATGCCATAAGTTGCGGCAATGCAGCATGCATGGTCATGTCGGCTCACCCTAAAGCTACCACGACCCCAATGTGGCCTTGGTGGCTCGACATGACAACTGTCTCAACTCAACACTAACCACTACTCTCGAGTGGTTGAGTGAGCAGTATGATCGAGTAGCATATAAGCGTGAATAGCAAGCTACTCGACGGGGGTCCCTGCTGTTGGCCACTCCGACAGTCACTATCTATGAGTGGTCGAGTGTCACACATGCAAGACTACGACACACAAATCCAACTACCACCGTCTATAGTGGTAGAGTGCGGCACCACAATGCTCTACCCTCACACCGGTTACTCCTCCTATGAGAAATCGTGGAGGTAGGATGACTGACGACCCTCTCGACTATAAGGGAAATCACGTCGCCAGCATGCATGCAAATGACATGAATGTTCTTTCACAAATAGACATCCACCACAGACTCTCTATTCTAAAGAGAGTCAAACCAATCAGATCAATGCACTCTCTATACTGTAGAGAGTCGTATTCAACTGATTATAATAAGCTAGGACCACCAGTCCGTAGCGACAGAAGTACAATTCACCTAACCATTTACACAATACATGGTCGGTAGTAAACATGTAACCTAAGGGTATTAGAATTAACCCTACGTTCAAGACATTATCTACCCATGGATGACCATTTTGCCCAATTTATAATCAGGTCGTCATCTGGACTTTACTATTTGTGCTTAACTAAATAAAATTCTAGGTTACTTACATCACATATATAACTCCTAATCATGATGAAGTGAAACATGATAGCAGCAATAGAGTTTAATAGCCAAAGATCAGGTATCAAGCGCAAGAGTAAATAAGAGCAGAGTCAAGGTAACATTATCATATAAGATGATCATGTATCTAAATCTGTATGCATTAAAACTACCTGACTAGGGTAGGAAATTACCCACCTGCTGTAATGCTCGTAGTAATAAAATCATCACGGCCGCAGACCTATCTCGTATCCACGTCTTGCACATTTCAAACATTGTGGTTATGTTCAAGCATACGACAATAGATATATAAATTTACTATTCTATCGTTTCTATATTCGCGTCCCTTTATCAAATACGAATTAGAAGCCCAAATAGCCATACTTGACCATTTAATTTAACCCACCATTTTCAATTAGCAAAAGTGTTAACCTACTCATCCAATTCCATATCCAACTTAACAAAGTCAATCTCATGAAGATTTAACTTTTTTACCCTTAATTTACATCTCTATTCGTAGCCCAAAATAAAGCTACTACTTCACAGTCGTTCGCAACAACACAATTTACAGCCAGTAGCACCTCTGTTCATTGCCGACCACAAATCCATCCTCTAAAACATCTATCTCCACCTCACAGTCATCTCAGCCCCTTCGTGGCCAAAGACAACCCTATTCACAACCCATTTTTCTATTCCTAGCTCCAACACAAAGCATCACAGCCCATGCACAACCATCCCAACCTATTTTATTCACCGGAGTAGCCCTAAACGAGTCCTCTCCTCTACTCACAACCCTTCACACCGTCGTACAACCACTCTCACAGTCCCAATCATCCACGCTGAAACCTAATAATAACCAACTGAACAGCAGAGAAAAGAACAACCGCGAGGTATACCTAAGGTTGTAGCTTCACTTGCGGCCACCTTCCTCTATCCTCTGTTCACCGATTGAGAAGAGGGGGAATTCATCAGTACTCTTCCTAAAATCCAAATATCCTTCAAGCCTGTTGTAGCCGGTGTTCAGCCATGGCAGCAATCTCGCCGTCCCCTCGCGCAAAGAAACCGACGGGATCTAGGACGATAGAAGTCAGCGAGGTTGCGAGAGGAAAGACTCACGAGCCACAACAGCGAGGAGGAGGAGAGGGAGAGATCGATCGTGGGTCGCTTTGGGGGAAGAAGAGCAAGCTCCGACCGGTGGAAAGGAAATCGTTGAAGAATGGAAGGGGTTGTGAGAGGAAAGAGGTTATCACGAGTGAGATAAAGCCGGAGATGGATTACTGAGAGGAGCGGCGACATTTACATGGGCGGCTAGGAAACGGTCGGGAGACGGAGGATTCTGCGGCGGGGAAGAGGAACGGAAGGGCGATCGCGAAGAAATCACGTTCGGATTGGGATTTAAGGGAAGAAGTGGATCGGGTTCGGTTTTAACGGGTTGAGCTTAAAACCCCTTTAAGATTGTTAAATCTTTCTCCGCAAAAAGGGTCTTAGAAATCTCCATTAAAGTCCAGGAAAATTTCTAAAAATTTATGAAAAATTCCATAGGGTATTCTTCTAATTACCCAACATTTATTTTATTTTATTTTTCTCTGTGGTATTTTACAGCCCCATTCCTTTCACTCATCTTATACCTACTTGGTTCAGGACATGGTCTATTGTGTCAGTCCCCACTAGGTTGACTACGTCACACCTAGCCCAAGTATTACTTCCTCATCCTATGAATTTTAGTTACTGCACATGTATCCAAGAGTACCATACTCTAAACATGTATTTCTTTGGCCAAAGACTTTAGTAACAATCCGACGAGAGGTCATAGGGTATACATCTCCTCGCAAGGAGCGGTGAATCCTCTATAGGCTATTCAAACACCTTCGACCACTTCGACTTATACCCAATCATCCCGGGTCCACATCTTCTCGGAGATGCTTACTTAAGATGTCAAAGCATAAGTCTTCATGACCAAGATGACTTGAATACCGCAAGTCGAAAGAACATTGCACTTAAGCTACTGTAAGAACTTCATTGACATATCCATATATGTAGAGAACCATATGAAGTCTTACAGTTGGTCACTCCAATGAACTAGTTACCATAACTAGCATCCACGATTAAATTTGGACATCCCAATGTCTTCAGCCAGTGAGGAACAACTGCTCGGATAAACCAAAGAGTTTACCCCGTACTAGTCTCAACAGAATCGATGGCATCCGAATGCATCAATTCATCGACTAGGGATAATTCCAATACATCACAATTACACATGTAGAGATACTCACTAGTTGTAATCCAATCACAAATTTTCTCATGCTGTGAATTGTATTGCGGACATTCAGTAAATGAATTTAAGATCCAATCAAATACATGAAAATATATATACTCAAATAATGAATCTTCATTTATCAAATAAATGGTACAACCATAAGGCGATTGCCTTAGGACACCTCTCATATATTACTAACAAACTCCCACTTGGCCTAATGTCAATCTCCACGGTATCCAATACCATAAGCTCTAACATGACCCTCAAACTTACTCTGAGGTAAGACCTTAGTTAAAGGGTCCGCTAAGTTCCTTTTAGTGGAAATCTTCTCGATTTGTATTTCCTTCCTATTGATGATCTCCATGATTAGATGATAGCGGTGAAACACATGTTTGGATCGTTGATGAGACCTCATCAAGTTCAGAGACGAACTTCTTGATCTAAACTGCTTCCTTTGCTGCTTCCAAAGTTGCAATATATTCTGCCTCAGTGGCAGAATCCGCTATAGTGTCTTGCTTGAAACCTTTCCAACTTATTGTGCCTCCATTTAAGATAAATACGTAACCAGACTAATACCTGAAATTATTCTTGTCTGTCTGGAAGCTGACATCCGTATACCCGCGTATTACCATATCACCCTCTCTATATATTAGAAACACATCCTTAGTTCTTCTTAAATACTTAAGGATTGTCTTAATAGTCGCCCAATGATCCATTCCTGGATCAGACTGGTCTGCTCGTGACACTCAGAGCATACGATACATCAAGCCTCATACATAACATAGCATACATGATATATCCTATTGCGGATGCATAGGGAATCTTACTCATGCAAATCCTCTCGTCTTCTGTGCGCGGACACATAGACTTCGAAAGGTGTATCCCATGCCTGATGGCAAGGAAACCTTTCTTGGATTCCGACATGCTTAACCTCTTTAGCACTCGGTCTACACCTTGCTTTTGACGATAGCCTTTCGCCACTAATCTAGCCTTATAGGTAATCACATTACCATCCATGTCAATTTTCTTCTTGAAAACCCACTTGCACCCTATAGGCTTAATACCTTCAAGTGGGTCCACCAAGTTCCAAACTTGATTTTCATACATGGAATCCATTTCCGACTTCATGGCTTCAAGCTATTTGTCATTTTCTGAACTTTTCAGAACTTCTTCATAATTGGTAGGCTCCTCATCATTAATGAGTAACACGTCGTTCAATTCACTTATGAGAAATCCTTATCTCTCAGGAATGTTGTGTGTCCTACCATATCTACGAAGATGTGATGTCACAATGAGTCATTGGTCAAGGTGCTTGACTAGGTATCTCATCAATGTCTATTTGGAGTCTCTTGAACCTCCCCAAGTTCAACAACGCTCCCACTATTTTCTTTCAAGAGAAACTCTTTCTCTAGAAAAATAGCATGCCTTGAAACAAATACCTTTTGTTCCACAGGATGATAGAATTGGTAACCCTCATTTCCTTAGGGTATCCAATAAATAGATATTTGTCAGACTTAACATCCAGTTTGTCTAATACAATCTGATTCACATAAGCAGGACAACCACATATCTTCAAGTAAGATAAATGAGGTTTCTTACTATTCCATATCTCATATAGAGTAGTAGAGACTACCTTGGTCGGGACTCTATTTAACAAATAAACAGCAGTCTGAAGTGCATAGCCCCAAAATGACTTGGGAAGATTCGTGTAATTCATCATCGACCTAACCATGTCCAACAAGGTTCGATTTTGCCTCTCAGATACACCATTATGCTATGGTGTATACAGCGGAGTCCATTGGGACAATATACCATTGTCCCTTAGTTAATCCAGAAACTCTTGACTCAAGTATTCACCACCTCGATCCGATCGAAGTATTTTAATACACTTGCCAAGTTGTTTCTCTACTTCATTTCTGAATTCTTTGAACCTTTCAAAGGCTTTAGACTTGTGTTTCATCAAGAACATAAGCCCAAACTGTGAGTGATCATCAGTAAAGGTAATGAAGTAGCTATAGTGTAAAATACCGAAAAATGAAATACCTCTTGTTAATGAAGAAATTTACATATAGAATTTTTGAGAATTTTCAAAAAAAATTCTGAAAATAAATGGAGTTCATATGACCGTTTAGAAAGAAGATTAAGGCTTAGTGGATTATTAAGTTAATTGAGGGGTTAATTGGGTTTATTAACCTAGCCCTAAGATTAATGGATTAATTAAAATCTGACCCATTATTAGACCCAATTGTTTTCCAAACCCGTTTAACCCTATCTGTTTCATGCCGTTTTTTCCTCCCCACTGGTTAGTTTTCTTGTCGTCGAGTGTTTCCCCGATTCCAGCCGTTGCAACCATCAAAGTGCCTCTTCCCGTTTCTCCTAATTACGTGCGACCCCTCCTCTTCACCGCCGTCGTTCGAGCGCTCCTCTTCACTGTCGCCGGTGCCGATCCAGCCCGATCTCCACCCCATCTCCGCCTCAAGCTCGTTGCTTCCGTCGATGGCCGCCTACTCAAGAAGCTCACTGCACATGCCACCGAGTCATAGCCACAGCCATGCTGCTGCCATCGCCACGTCGCTGCCGCCGCAAGTTGGATCCACAACCGCCCCATCACTGCCTGCCTCGTCGGCTGGCCGATATGCCCTTTCGACAATCGACCCATCTGCAGCCAGTTCCTTTAGTCGCCTTCTGCTATAGATCGTTGATGATCTACTCGATCAAAGGATCTCCGAGGGTACTGAAGAAGTGGGAAACCATTCGCATCCGAATAGCCGACTTTCCCTTCTACTCACACGTCACAGCCACAAGCCGGGGCCGCCCCTGCTGCGAGCTATTGTTGATTCCTCCGGCTGAGAGATCTCTGGGTGTTCCGGTTCGGTGGGCAACCATTCACAGCCGATCGTGTCCTTGTTCCCAGCGGGTGACGGATCCATCAGATTCCCTGTCGTGATTTGCTGTTGTGTGGATTGCCTTGAGCTTGATCTGTTGATATCATCGTCTCCTCGTCACCGATCGCCTGTTCGTGAGGTCATCCTGGCGATGCCTCTACCGCCATAGTATTCTCTAGTCGACGTTTCTGCCTCGCTGCACCGGATGCCTCCACAGCCATTGCGAACAGATCTACAATCAGTTGTATTGGTGGCTATTGGATGAGTTCTTCAACACGCAGTTTGGTTAGTGTGACGCCTAGATGGTGATGGAGCAAATGAGATCGGATTAACAATAATTGATTTGTGTTTCAAGATATGCCGAGGGAAATGGAAATAACGTGGGGTAAGCTTTGATTCGAATGTGTTGTAGCTATGCATTGGGTTAGTGCAACAGGGTTGTATATGGATTTGCATTGTTCTTGATTGGGATATGCTGTGAGTACAGGTGATGGTAGTTGAGCTGGGGATCTGGATTTGGGTAGGCTTCATAAGGTAAGTATACATCTTGGTTCGAATGTTGGTAAGGATCTTGGATTGTTATTTAGTTATGCAGGTGATGAACTGAGATTGATATGTCTGTAGAGGTTTATTGGTTTGTAGTTTAACCGGTTGTTTCAGATTGGATCAAGGAGCTTGGACCTTGATTCGGAATAGTCTTTTGGATGTGGAGCTTCTCAGAGGAGTCTTTGTATCAGGTGGGTAATTTCCTACCCTGGTCAGGTAGTTGTTGATGCATGCAGATTTAGATATATGATCATATTACCTTCACTTTTTTTATTCTTGTGCTTAATACTTTGCCTTTGGCCTTATATGCTCTATTGTTGTTATCACATTTTCCTTCATCATGATTAGGAGTTACAGATGTGATGTAAGTAAACCTATAAATGTTTAGTTATGTGTAAATAGTGGAGTACGGATGATGACTTAATTTGTAAATTGGGTAAAAAGGGCATCCGTGGGTAAGTAAGGTTCTGAACGTAGGATTGATTCCAATACCCTTATGTTGCATATTTACTATCGATCATGTGTTGTGTAAATGGTCAGGTGAATTGTGAATAGTGTATTGCTACAGACCGGTGGTCCTAGCGTATTATGATCAGTTGAGTATGACTCTCTGCAAGATAGAGAGTGCATTGATCAGATTGGTATGACTCTCTATAGGATAGAGAGTGTTATGATCAGTTGAGTACAACTCTCTACAGGATAGAGAGTGTATTGATCAGATTAGTATGACTCTCTGTAGAATAGAGATTCTGTGGTGGATGTCTGTATGTGTGACTATGCATTCATACCATTTACATGCATGCTAGCAATTAGGTCTCCCTTGTGGTTGAAAGAATCGTCAGTCATCCTGCCTCCACGGTTACTCATAGGAGGAGTAACCGGTGGGAGGGCAGAGCATTTGTTGTGCCACACTCTACCACTATAGATGGTGGTAGTTGGATTTGCATGCCGTTGTCCTGCGTGTGTGGCACTCAACCACTCATGGATAGTGACTGTCAGAGTGGCCAACAGCAAGGACCTCCGTCGGGTAGCTTGCTCTTTATGCTTATATACTACTCGATCATACTGCCCACTCGGCCACTCGAGAGTAGTGGTTGGTGTTGAGTTGGGACAGTTGTCATGTCGAGCCATCGAGGCCACACTGGGGTCGTGGTAGCTTTAGGATGAGCCAGCATGACCATGCATCCTGCATTGCTGTGTCTTATGGCGTTTTGCACATATATATCTATATATATATATATATATATATATATATATATATATGTGGATGATTGTGATTAGTGTATATATAGATGCAGTCTATATATATGTTTATTGTGATGTTGCATTTATTTGTACTATGCTTGTTGCATTTGTTTGTACATCATCATACATGCTATTGCATTTGCTATATGATAGTGTGTGGGATACCTGTGTATGAGTTGGTCTGACCGTAGTATACCTTTGACCAGTACCTTGAGATTATACGGGATGGGCCCGGTTCATCATTGTATTTTCCATAGGATGTAAGTATGGTGGTTTGTCACTTATAGAGTTAGATTTATTCTACCATGTTGTATATTGTGGATATATGCTTAGGTTGGATATATGCATCATAGCAAACTTTCAGGTATGTCTGCACTTTACGTTGTTCATTTTGTTTAGGGTGTATACACATGTATTTATATACTATACTGGTGTATACCTGATGTACCTGTAGGTTATATTGTTGAATTACATGTGATATTTGATATATACATGTTCTCTTATATTACCGCTGAGCTATACTCATCACCACAGACCCTAGGTTTTTTTGTCGCCCAGGTAACAGGTACTCGACTCCGTGATGGGCTTGGAGCATCGCTGGCTGGCATTGTCTCATCTCACATCTGAGGGTCTGAGTTTTGGGTTTTCCATATGTTTTGTTATGGACTTGGTATGTGATGTACACATTTGTGGATTCAGGTTTTGCCAATGTTTCTTTTATGTTGTGGTGTCAGTCATACCAGTATGCACTGTGTGTAGGTTGTGATGTTGTTTGTGTTATTTTCCATTGTGTATTGTGATATTTACATTTATATGTGTTGTTGAGATTGTGGCCGAAAGGCCTTGTATAAATAGGATAAGTTCCATGTACAGGGGAGATGTCGTCCATTTATTTTTCGGCTCGACATACTCTCGGGGCGTGACATATAGTCTCCTAGAGCTTGAGTTGACATAGGTCTGCATGCATCAGTATGTATTAGACCAAGCAACTCTCCCATCGGTTCACCTTTTCCCGTAAAAGGTTACTTAGTCATCTTGCCTTTTAAGCATGATTCACATGTATCGTATGAATCTAATTCAAACGATTCTAGAATTCCACATCGGTGTAATTTGGACATGCGTTTCTTGCTCACATGGCCAAGACGATAATGTCATATGTAGGAGTCTAATTGATTATATTTTCGAGCATACTTGTTGCTCGCTTCGATATTGAGAATGTCACTGGATACGTCTAACATATATATACCATTGCACAATGTTCCAGTCCCATAAAGCACGCCATTCAAAGTTATGTAACAACAATTGTTACTAAAAGTCAAATGGTACCCATTTCTATTTAAATAAGAAATAGAAATCATGTTCTTTATCAACGAAGGAACACAAAAGCAATTGTCTAGTTCTAAGATAAGTCCTGTAGGGAGTCTCAACAAATACATTTCGATGGCGAGTGCAACAACCTTTGCTCCATTCTCAACATGTAAATTTGACTCTCCCTTGACGAGTCTTCTTCTATTCCTTAGCCCATCTATGTCATTACATATATGTGAGCCACACCCAGTATCCAATACCCAAGTGTTTGAGGAAATAGAATGACAATCAATAACGAGGATATTTGAAGAAGATGGGGCATCTGATGCCTTATTCTTCTTCACGGACTCAAGATAAATCTTGCAGTTTCTTCGCCAATGACCCTCCTTGCCACAATGATGGCAAGTGCCCTTTTGAGCTAGTTCTGCCTTTTTAGCCTTTTTCTTCTTCCCCTTCTGTTGTTAGACTTCCTCTTAGAACCTTTCTTCGAGGAATCAACTAACAGCACCGTCCCCTGCTCATGTTTCACAAAAGGCTCCACAGTCTTCAACATGTTGAGCAGTACCATAGATGAACCTTCTTGCATCTCAGAGGTGAAGAGGAGCTTGGAGACTTTGAACCTTTCGGATCTCACTTGCTCATCAAACAACTCATAAAGATGAAAGACTATGGTATGAGCATCCATATGCTCATGCTGCTTCCACAGCTCGGGTACCATCGCAGCTAGCATAATGCAACTCACTAGTTCAGAATCACTCACATGTTTCTGATAGGCCAACAATTGGTCCAAAGTTGAGTCATCACTAGGACAGGTGGGAAGAGGCTCTTCGAGGACATATGCAAGCTTTTTCGCCTTGAGAATAATTCTCAAGTTTCTAAGTCAGTTTAAGAAGTTCGGCCCAGTCAATTTATTTGAATTCAAAATAGAGCGCAAATTCAAAGACATCATGATCAATCGATTAACCTAGAAATACAAATCAAGCATATATGAGAAAATGATTTTAAAATGTATCAACATACATTTATAAAATTCCATTCATTTTTCAAAATAAAAAACCCTCAAAATTAATTCGAGAGATCGTAGGTCCATCTCCGAATGGGTTGATATCCAACATAGATAAGAACAACCATGGAGTGAGTCCAACAAGTCATTCTTAGCTATGATGGTAGGTATCAAGTATACTGATTACATATCACGTATATGAAACTATCACAATGTGCTATTAACTAATTGAATCTTCACACATACATTGGGTTGTTAACACATTAACAAGTATGCATCATATGCATAGCACCCAACTTCACCTCTCTTCACATCGACCTTGGAGTGAATCCAACAAATCGACGCTCCAAGTTAGAGCCGACCCATTAATCGTGAAATAGTTTTAATATAGTTAGAGCGCATTCAACCAATTAGTCAGGCTTGGAGTGAGTCCAACAACCCAAACTAACGAATGACCTCTGACTCTTACCATATTAGTGTTAAACTGTTCCAATGATTTGAATATGTTCAGGTTCGATCCGGGCTTGGAGTGAGTCCAACAACCCAAACAAGAAACAGAACTCCAGTTCTAACCATATTAATGGAAGGTGTAGGCTTTAATATTGTGTAAGAGTTTCAATGTCTCATCCTCTTTGCATGCAAATAACTATTATCTACATAGCATGACACACATGACATACATCTACATGTCACGACACGCATGACATAATGATATGCATCTAATGTAATTACATGACATATAATTATGACATGTACAAATAGTTTCCTTATTTGTCATAACTATTTTGGAAATAAAATATATTTTAGATTCGATTTCCCAAATCAAATCATGATTAAAATTAGGAAATAAATTTTCAAATCCAATCACATATTTTATTTATGGAAAGTGTTAATTAAGGAAAGTCAAATTTAATTTAGGAAACAAATTTCCTAAATTGTAATTTCGTAATCATATTAGGAAATTTCCAATTTGAATTTCCTTATTTGTCATAACTATTTATGGAAATAAAATATGTTTGAGATTTAATTTCCCAAATCAAATCATGATTAAATTAGGAAACAAATTTCCAAATATAATCACATATTTTATTTATGGAAAGTGTTAATTTCCATAAATACTTCTAAACTTTTCAAAAGTAGAAAATTTCCATAAATACTTCTAAACTTTTCAAAAGTAAAATTTTTTCATAAATACAATTATGACTATCGCAAAATAATTTTACGATTATGTCTGAATACAACGTGACTCTGATACCACTGTTGGGTTTCCTCGGCACCGCGGCGAATGTGTGTTCGAACACGTTTCGTAAACATACACGCAGCGGAAGTAATAAAAGCAATAAATCTAATTTATTACAACACACACATCACACACATGCAGGATACAACATGTGTAGACATAATCGCTATTTAAAATTTTACAATAAAAGGAAATTACTCTAGTTATACCTGACGTATCACGTGTAACGGGAATGATATCAACCGAAGCAACTCTCGCTAGAATTGTCTCTATCCGTATCCATTCCAAGTATCATCGGGATAGCTTCACCAAGCTATGAGCCTCGTCTTCGTAGGAGTTACTAGCCTCGTGTCGAAGACGATGTGATCCGAGAGAAGATCACAATCCGAATAAAATTCGGATCCAAAAATTGAGTTTCGCAAACTTGCTTCTCGGAAGCGATTTTCGTCAACCGATTGACGAAAACTCAACCCTCCACCTATGAGGATTGCCGGAGAACCAATCCCTGGCAAATAGGTCGTTGTCGGAGCGCAAAACGCCAACCAAACGACCTCTCCACAAAGAGGAGAACAAGCTATCTAGAATGTTGGTGCAGGGGCACTAGATAATCGAACCTGTGTTTTGATTATGGCAAAGACACAAAGTTAAGTTTACATCGTTATCTCACGAGCTAAATCAAGTGTGCAGAAAAGTGCTAAAGCTGGAGCTGAAGGCTAGCGACACCCAGAGGAAGCCGCGGTGGTCGGGCGACACTCGAGTGACTTCGGAGGGAGCCGAAGGAATCGAGTGGAAGGCCGGAAGCAAGAGCTACTATCGAGGTAAGCTCGTGTGAGTGAGAGATTGTAAGGTCATGTCCTCTTTACGGGGACGACCATAGGCGGCGATCCGATTAAGACTTCCCGTGGAAGGTCTAGGTCGAGATCGGATGGTCAGAAACCGTCGCATTTATCATTTTCCGAGCTAACCTCTTACTGCAGGGAAGTGGTCGGTAATGGCGATCACCGGGCGTTAGGCGGTCGATCGATGCTCATCGATCGATGGGAGGCATCGATCGGCCCGATGGCGACGAATCAGCCTTTGCACTAGGTCAAAACGGATAACGTTTGACGCGGCCACTTCGCAATAAAATTTGGACAACTTCGTGATCTGTTCCAAAAAAAAGAGAGACAAATTCAGAGGCCAAAATCTATAAAAGGAGGGGAGGATTCCAACTCCAAGCATCATCAAGTTTATTCATCAAGTGCTCCTACAACGCCAACGCTCCAACGCCGTCATAACGCCGACGCGACGACAAGTTCAAATCTCCTTCATCGGCAGCAGTAGCAAGTAATTATTTTTATTGTATTCTTTATTTTAATCGTAACGAGGTGAGGTAGGCTTGTTGCCTCATCCTCGTACATTCGGTTTTTGTGATCGTTGTCTCCTACCTCCAACGAGGAGGAGACGTTATAGTGCTTTGCCCTCCGTACGCGGTCTAGGACCGATAGGGCCTTGGAGTAGCAACCGCTGGGTTGTGAACCAAGTAAAAATAAATGTGTTCATTTATTTTCCGCTGCTCTTACTCGTTTAATTGTCTACTCAAACGAAACGTCGAAAAGATTTACGATCGCTATTCACCCCCCCCTCTAGCGACGCTTCTCGATCCAACACAGAATAGTGGAAGATATGGCCAGCCAATCAATGGTCGGCTGCTCCTTGGTCATCGGCGGCCAAGGGAGGATGGCTAGAGGAGTTGTCGACGGTTGGTGGGTGGCCGGCAGTGACTTGGGCAGCAACAAAACCTGGGCGACAACTCCTCTTGGGTGGCAAGAAGCAAGGAGGAGGGCTTGGGTGGCTAGGGTTTCCAATAACCAAAAGTTAAAATAAACCAAACTGTGTTGGTCTATTTTAAGTTAAAACGAACCGAACCAACTTTAGTTCATTCATTTAAAACAAACCAAACTACTTTGGTTTATTTTCCACCATTGGATTAGAACCAAATCAATTTGGTTCATCCATCATGTCTTCAAAAGACATATCCCATCCATGCTTTCGATGCGACTGAAACTATTTCATACTCACTCTTTGTTTGGTCCAACCAAACCAAGTCTCTCTCGATCTGAGAATCCTATTCTTAAACTCATTTTAAATCCTTCGGATTACACTCATTGTGCGTGTGACCAAATAGGTTCCCAGTTTATGTTGATCGTCTATAATTAACCATTAATTATAGAACGATCATGAGTGGAACATAGTAATACATCATGATCCCCAATTAACCGAAAAATCAACGATTGATCCCAAAACCATTTCTGAAACCCTTTAGCAGCGACAATGCACCATAACTCATTCCTTTCACTCATCTTATACCCACTGTTCAGGACATGGTTTATTGTGTCAGTCCCCACTAGGTTGACTACGTCACACCTAGCCCAAGTATTACTTCCTCGTCCTTCGGATTCTAGTTACTGCACATGTATCCAAGAGTACCATACTCTAAATATGTAATGTTTTGGCCAAAGACTTTAGTAACAATCCAATGAGAAGTCATAGGGTATACATCTCTTCGCAAGGAGCGATGAATCCTCTGTAGGCTATTCAAACACCTTCGGCCACTTCGACTTATACCCAATCATCCTGGGTCCACATCTCCTCGGAGATGCTTGTTAAGATATCAAAGCATAAGTCTTCATGACCAAGATGACTTGAATATCGTAAGTTGAAAGAACATCGCACTTAAGCTACTGTAAGAACTTCATTGACATATCCATATATGTAGAGAACTATATGAAGTCTTACAGCTGGTCACTCTAATGAACTAGTTACCATAACTAGCATCTACGATTAACTCCGGACATCCCAATGTCTCCAGCCAGTGAGGAATAGCTGCTTGGATAAACCAAAGAGTTTACCTCGTGCTAGTCTCAATAGAATCGATGGCGTCTGAATGCATCAATTCATCGACTAGAGATAATTTCAATACATCACAATTACACATGTAGAGATACTCACTAGTTGTAATCCAATCACAAATTCTCTCATGCTGTGAATCATATTGCGGACATTCAGTAAATGAGTTTAAGATTCAATCACATACATGAAAATATGTATACTCAAATAGTGAATATTCATTTATCAAATAAATAGTACAACCATAAGGTGATTGCCTTATGACACCTTTCATATATTACTAACAATAACACCCCATTAACGCATCCATTGGGGATGCTCTTTATTGATTTAAGATCGGAGTTACAATAAATCCTCTAATGCATGTTCGTCCATACAAATCTAGTGACTCATCGCACACTACAAAAAAAACAGTCATTAGCGACGAATTTTAAAAAAAAATTCGTTGCAAAATAAATTAGCGACGAATTTTGCGACAAAAATATTTTTGTTGCGAATAAAGCGTCGCAAATAATAGCGACAAAATTAGCGACGAATTTTTGCGACGAATTTTAGCGATGAAAATTAGGGACGAATTTAAAATTTCGTCGCTAATTTTGTTGCAGAAGTTACCAAGATTTCAAAAATTTGTCGCAATTTTCGTCGCAAAAGGTTGCAAAGAATTAAAAATTCGTCGCAAATTTGCGACGAATTATTTTTTTCGTTGGTAATTTTCGCGACGAAATAAGAAATTCGTTGGTAAATTGGCGACTGATACAAATTCGTCGCAAATTTCGTCGCAAAAAACCAAATTTTGCGACGAATTAATATTTTCGTTGGTAATTTTTGCGACGAAATAAGAAATTCGTTGGTAAATTTGCGACTGATATAAAGTCGACGCAAATTTCGTCGCTAAATTCGTCGCGAAATTCGTCGCAAAGTTCAATATTTTGCGATGAGTTTTTTTCCGTTGCAAAAATTTGCGACGAATTTTATTTTCGTCGCAAATTTCGTCGCAAAATTTGTCGCAGGTTGGATTCGTTGCTAAATTCGTCGCTAATTTGCGACAAAAATTTAATTTGTCGCAGATTTCTCAGAATTTAGCAACGAATTTGTATTTTTGTCGCTAAATTTGTCGCTAAATAAAATTTTTTTTAACAGATTTCATCCGTTTCGATATTCTATCGTATATACAAATTTTCATACACACACAACAAAACACAATAAGTTCTAATATCCAAATAAATACATTTAATACAAACAAAACACACACACATTCAATACAACAAAATAATATTCAATCATATCCAAATAAATACAAAGAAACACAATCAGTTAAGAACAATACAACATTCCAAATAAAAACTTATATCCTACAACATTTCAAACATCAACATAGTTCTGATATCCAAATAACAATGTCTACAAAAGATCTAAACACATGGGAAAGAAAAAAGAAAATAGAATCTGGTAAGCAATCGCCGACATTTTTCTACCTGCATTAGAAAAGAAACAAACAAAAAGTATCATACATTAAAAAAAAACTATATACTAACACGAAAATAAATATGCAAAGACTTACAATGATGTGCATTTGCAACCGCCATAAGGATTAACTTCATCGATCATTCCTATTTAAAGCAAAATAAACAAACTCAATAAACTAAAAAATTTTAAAAGTACTAATTAAAAACATGCATACAATATCATCAAGCCGCCACCATCATCGTCATGACTTGAGGAATACGACTTGGACCGTAACTAAATCGTCAAATGCATAAGAAAGGCTTGTTGTCGTCGCATTTTTATCATTTCTTGATCCCTTTGTGAGTTTTGTTGTTGTATTTCTATAATTTGCTGATTTCTTTCATGTATTATGCCCTTCAAATTGCTAACCTCCTCAGTTAAGTTATGTATCTATGCCGCTACTGCTGGTGGAGTAGAAGAAATAGATCTACGAGGAGCATTATGCATTCTGCTCAGAGAACGCATACCTAATATCCTTCCCCCTTTTGATTCTCCACTCGCCTCAAGCCATAAATCCAAATTATTACTAACTGATGGCTCAGATCCTCAAGATCACCGGGCTATCTCCTCAAATTCTCCGAGATGAGGATAATCGATCATATCTCCTACACAAAATTAAAATTTTAATCGAGCATTTTACATAACTAATGAATTAAAGTTATAAAGTAAGTTTAAAGATTAATTCAAACCTTAATTGCTCAAGCTCTATCTCCACTCCAAGTCTTATCTTTTTTGGAAAGTGCGACAAGTATCTATAAATTCTCCTTTCCCAAATCCTTAGACTAAATATAAGAATGTTAGAAATAAAATAATAATCTGAAATATATTTAAAAACTAATTGTAGAATTTAAAAATTACCAATCTACGTGAATGCTCCTCGATATTTATAGAGTCTCCCGCATATTGCGATAAGTCTCCGAATTACATGTTTGATTTAATTTATTACTGACTTCTTTTTGCTCTCATCGATTGCCAATAATTGGAATTTTACTCCAATTTTCCGTGACACAGCGGGTTTTTTCCAGTAGATTTGGCATGACTCAATACATGCCGGATATGATCGCCACATTTTTTTTTAAAATTCTTTTAACTTCCAAGTCTTGAGTAGGGTCCCAAATAAATCTCCGCTGAGATGGAAAAAAACAATTGATTATATAATCACTTATTTAATATATAAAATGAATCAATTATACCTGAAACTCGCACCACCATAATTCTTTTGTAGGTCCTGGCGTGCTCGAGTATGACAAAGAGTCTCCTCTCCAATAGTTATTCACGATTTTATTGATCTCGCGAATAACAGGTACAGAATTTTCAAACCTACGATAAAGTGAAAAAAAATTGAATAAATAATTAAGATAGTTTAAAAATTATAATACTTATATTACTTACGAATCTCCAATCGGAAATATATATGGTCGACTTTCGATGTTCTCAGTAGAGGAGTGTCTGTAGTGCAATTGAATCAGAATGGGAAGGTCGTGCCGGCGAATGAGATGGTACTGGCGACTGATCATGTGAAGGTCCAGGAAGATCAGGAGGGCAAGTAGGTATAGTGCTGGCAGGCGGTGGATCAGTCTGGCCACTACTAGTGCTCTGTCGTCTCTGTCCACCACGTCGAAACTATCAACCAAAAACAAAATTAGAATAAAGAAAATTAAACTTTTATGCTTAATGAAGAACATGAAAAACTTACAATATGCATAATGAAGATATAAGAGACTGCGACTGCGCTAAGCTACGATGATTTCACCACTGATAACCTATAAGAACAAAATATACACAACCTACAGAGATAAAAGATATAAATTTAACAATGAGACATTATATAAACAAATAATTGAGCTAAGAAAATTTGTAAAATTATAGTTTAAAACTAAAATTATATATAAAAAAACTTACCCTAGACGTCAAATTTCAAAGCCCTCATTATCATCTTCCTCATCCTCATCAGTATCCTCATCCTCGGTCTCCTCCTCCTCTTCCTCCTCGTCCCCCTCCTCCTCCTCCCCCTCCTCCTCCTCCCCCTCCTCCTCCTCGTCATTATCATCAATTTCAGTTGTATCCACGTTTATCACTACTCCGCTGGGATCTCGTAACGTTGGAATTATATATTCCTCGGTATGAAACATATTTGTAACTTTGTCTTGTTGATATGCAATGTCTTGCCAGGGCTCTTCAATTTTTTTCCGTGCTTTTGTTTCTGAACACCCACCATTCATTTTGTCATGCCTCAAACTAGGATATGGAGCATAGGAAACTTGAATCGCTTGTTGTGCCAAAATAAATGGTTCATATCTCTTATAAAATATTTTATGATTTATTTCAACCAAATTATACTGTGGATGCACCTTCATCCCTCGGTCAAACCAACATAAATAAGATAACTCGCATTTCGGACCGGGATAATCAATCTCTATAATTTCATCCGAAACCATAAAATTCATTGCTTGCACCTCCATCATTGGAAGATCAACACATACTCCACTATTCATTGTACTCCATTTCCATATTCTTGAGTGTGGAAATTATATCCGCTTATGAAATATACTTGGCCCAAGTCGTACCATTGCTTTTGGACCCCATGATAGATGGATTAGCAATTCTTCTGAGCGTGAGTTTGATTAGCATAAACCTATACTCAAATGAAAATGATATTTATTTAAAAGTTAGATATGTGTAAACAAAATGAGGTAATTAAAATCGCACATATGATTTGAACCATGGTGCAAATTCACGATCGCAAGTGATCAAAGTCACGTGTCGGGATTTGAGTATAAGTTTTGGAAAATCCTATAATAAAAAATTGTATTATAACATAAACAAATTAACACTTCGAAGAAATAGGAAATATATACTAACTCAAAATATGATGATACTACGACAATTAAGTAAAACATATAACAGGTTGCGCCATTCTTGATCGATTAAGTATCGTTGCTTACACGGTCCACTTGGTCGACTCAAGATAATTAAAAATTGAGAATGAATTCAAATTGGGATCAACATGACCTTCATCATTCCTTCCGGATTTCCGTCTTTTAGTGCGAGCGTGAGGCTCAAAATAATATGATGCAAAAGTTGTTACTTCTCAACAATATATGCATTCACAATAGAGGCTTCAACATGTGCCTTATTTTTCACTTTTTCTTCAAATGATATAAGAATCGATTGTAATATAACAAATTGTATTAGAAATGAATATATAAAAAATTAAACATTTTTATGCAATATTAACGAAGTATAGAATATGCGAATTATACCTTTCAAAAGGATACATCCATCGATAATGAATCGTCCTCCAACTGGCCTCATATACGGCAAGTGAACCAAAAAAGATGTTCCATTGAATCAAAAATGCAAAGGAAAAATCCTTTCTAAATTGCACAAAATGATTGGAATGTCTCTCTAACTTCTCCATGTGTGAATATCCCAAAATCAGAGCATATATCATGAAGAAAAATACTTAACTCGTAATAGCACCTGCATAAAATTCGGTAAGAGTTCTTTAAAGACAATAGGAATAAGTCTTTCCATGAATATATGATAATCATGGCTTTTCAAACCCATCAATTTGCATTCCTTCATATCGACACATCTCCCAAGATTAGAAACATACCCATCATGAAATCTCAATGACTTCAACCATTCACAAACAACACGTCTCTGTTCCTTATTCAATGTATAAACTGCCTTTGGTTTTAGTCCTCTACTATTTTCATCAACATCAAGGGTGGGTCGTTTACAAATGAGTCGCATATCTTTTCTTGCATTCAGATTATCTTTTGTTTTTTCGGTTATATCCATCACTGTATTTATCAGATTATCAAAAATATTCTTCTCAATATGCATAACATCGAGATTATGATGAATCAAATTACTAAACCAATACGGTAACTCCCAAAATATACTTCGTTTGGTCCATTTATGGTTGGTTCCATATTCATAAGTTGTACCATGTGGCTCTTCAATAACAGATGGAAAGTGAAGAACTCTGTACCAAATATCTTGACCTGTCAATCTCAATGGCGGAGGTGTTCTTTCAATTTGATTCCTAGTGAATTCATCTTTATTCCTTCTGAAATTATGATTTAGTGGTAAAAATTGTCTGTGACAATCAAAATAACTTGGCTTCTTACCATGCTTCAATCTAATCGACTTTGATCTCTCCATACATATTGAGCATCCTAAGATCCCTGCAGTACTCCAACCTGATAGCATACCATAAGCCGGAAAGTTATTTATGGTCCAAAGAAGAGCAGCCTTCATTACAAACATCTGATTAGTATGAACGTCGTATGTAGGAAAACCTTCATCCCATAGTTGTTTTAGCTCTGCAATCAATGGTTGCATATAAACATCTATTAACTCTTCTTCGGATTTTTGGGCTGGATACAACCAATGTTAAAAACATATACGGTGTTTTCATGCACATCCCAAAGCGGAAGATTATACGGAGTTAATATAATCGCCAACAAGAATAGTGTCTTCTTGATTTACCAAATGGAGCAAATCCACAAGACAGACCTAACCTAATATTTCGAGTCTCCTTCGCAAAATCGTGATATGTTCTATCAAAATTTTTCCACGCCTGCATCGATGGATGACACATTAGTCCCTCTTCTGTTCGATGATTTGCATGCCAAGTCATGTGTTCAGCAATTGTCTTTGATGCATAAAGCCTTTGTAACTTAGGAGTTAAAGGCAAATAAAACAACTGACTATATGATTTACGTCGTTGCTGCCTCCTACTAGTGCTCTTGTACCTATCTTGATTACAGAATTTACAAACATCCACATCTGCATCATCTCCCCAATATAACATACAACCATCTCTGCACATCAATTCTTTCCCTTTGGGAGACCTAATTCTTTCATCGCTTTTTTATCTGTACAAATCATTGGCAAGATATGATCACGCGGCAATGCCTCTTCAAAAGCTTGAACAAAATTATTAAAACACTCTTCAGACACATTATGCTCTGCCTTGACATTCAACATTCTTGCGGTGAACGATAATTTAGTGTGAGTCTCACAACCAGCCCATAAAGGTGCATCTGCAGCACTCAACACCTCCTGAAATTTGAGATATGCTTCATTATTCATATTCTGACCGATATCTGTTACTTGTACCTCTTCCAAGGGTGATGCATTAGTAAACATTTGCTCAACTGTTGGAGGACAACTTGAAGTTGCACCTTGTGATTGGAGAATCAAATTCGGGCCCGCTACATCATATATCATCCTCTGATATGGATTTAATTGATTATAATCACTTTGATCCCTAGAGACTTGTGTGTTGTGTCTATCATAAACTTCATCAGATATAAATGGTTCACCATGACATGTCCAGTTATAGTAATTTGCAACGAATCCAAATCTACAAAGATGCTCTGAAACTTTGCTAGACGGTAAAAATCTACCATTGTGACACTTTCTGCACGGACACCTTATCTGATTACCATCCATAAACTCAACATTACTAGCTGCGAAATTTAAAAACTCTTGCAACCCACTCATAAATTCATCAGTTAAACCCCGACGTTCAGGTAAATTCCTATTATACATCCAACTCCTTTCACGCTGCATTATGTCTGTTTTCAATCAATTATATTAATATAAACTCCTAGAAATTACAATAATACAAATATACAGTTAGTTCACATATGAATTCACTATGTTTAACAATCTTTAAACATAACCCAAAAAAGACAACAGTTGTATAGAGAGCTTACTGTTAATTTAGGTTTAAACATTTTGGGATGTTTAAGCTAGAAATGTTAAACAACTTAAGTTGATTGTGACAAATAATATCACAAATGAACACAATCCAAGGCATTGTGTGGTGTTAGAGATGGCTGCATGTGGGATAGTGTGGCTACCATTGGGCCTCACATTCTACTGATTAGGAATGGTTCAAATTATGTGTTGGGGTTTCGGTCTTAACGAGGACATCAAGACTTAAAATGGGGGTGATTGTGACACCCTAAATTTAGTGCCAAATTGTGAATTGTTGGCTAATAATATAGAGAAGCTTTATAAGCTTAGATGAGAGAGTTATTATTAACATAGGTCTAGGAGTTTTGTTAATCGGTCAATTCTCTCATCTAAGCAAGCAGTGACAACAAACTAATCAAATTTATTGAACATGAAAGATACTCATTGCAATTATGCCATTTAGGTTAAATTATTGTTGTAGATGTATAACAATCGTCGCAAATGAGACAGCTCATTGACACATGACGTCCAAGCGTGGCTCAAAATGTATCACTACAAGTTAATACTAATCTAAGCCTTAAACACTAGCTCCCCCACCACCACTGACTTTAAGATGCTTGTAATTACTCAGGTAGATGTGGATGATTTGCTCATCTAAGCCTTATAAACTGCTGGTTTTATCCCATAATTTCCTATATGTGACTAAACAAAATCATAAAATATTTCTTCCAACTTAGTACTTAGCATTATTTGGTATGTGTATCTCTATGGCAAATTAGCAGCTTAAAGCTTATGTATTTTACAGTTAACTATATATAGATACAGAATAAGTAGGATAGCAGCATAAAGCTTCTGTAGTTATGGAGTTAAATATAGGAAAAATGGCCGAGGCTCTGACAAGGAAGTGTCGACAACGGCGACGCAGACTCGCAGGCTTGGCCGGAAGGTGGAGCCGGCTACCGGTGGAGGCCACAAGGCGGCGGTGCTGGAAATGGGTCAGCACCGGAATGTCGGACGGTCATGCGATCGGGACATGGGGCGGCGATACATATGAAGGGGGTAGGCTCGGCCGGCGGCGAGCTCGGGGTGGGCGGGGTCGCGCGGCCGGGTCGCCATGGCCATTGGGGCCACGCGGCCGGACGAGGGCGCTGACGTCCTCGCTGGCGCCGCCGGGCGGCGGTCGGCGGCGGCGGCGCGTCGGCGTCGGTCGGCCAGGCGGCCGTCCACCTCGGCCAAGGGCGGCTCGGCTTGGCGACCTGGTGCGCCAATGGCCGAGGGGTCGTGGTCGGAACACGTCGTACCGGCGAGGCGAGGGAAGACCGTGGCGGGAAGGGAAGACCGGCGGCGCGGAGGGGAAAGGTTAGGGCTCGGGCACGATGCGAGGAGAAGGGAAAAAATTAGGGTAGTGGGGTAAGTTAATTAAAATTTGCAACGAATCCGCGGATTCGTTGCAAATTTGCAACGAATCCACGAATTCGTTGCTAAATTAAAATTAAAAAATAAATTAACGTTTTAAAAAGTTTAATTTTTTTTTTTAAATTTCCAACGAATCCAGGATTCGTTGCAAATTTGCAACGAATCCTGGATTCGTTGCAAATTAGCAATGAGTCCTGGATTCGTTGCAATTTTTGCAACGAATCTAATTAGCAACGAATCGTGGATTCGTTGCAAATTCGCAACGAATCCTGGATTCGTTGCAAATTCGCAACGAATCCTGGATTCGTTGGAAATTAAAAAAAAAATTTAAACTTTTTAAAACGTTAATTTATTTTTTAATTTTAATTTAGCAATTTGCAACGAATCTAGGATTCGTTGCAATTTTTTTAAAAAAATATTTTAAACTTTTTAAAACGTTAATTTATTTTTTAATATTAATTTTGCAACGAATCCACGAATTCGTTGCAAAATATTTAAAAAATAACTCATTCAGCAGAACTTGTTTTCTATATTTTTTTTAAATAAATTATGCGAAAATTATTTAAAAATTATAATTTACGACGAAAAAATAAATTCGTCACAAATATGTGCAACGAATTCATAATTCATTGCAGAAATTTGCAACGAATTTATTTTTCGTCGCAAATTTGCGACGAAAATTTATTTCGTTACAAATTTGCGACAAAACCTAAAATTCGTCGCTATATTTGTTGCAGATTTGCAACGAAAATAATTCGTTGCTAAATTTCGTCGCCAAAAAATAGCTTTTTTGTAGTGGCAGTTCTCTAATTCCATCACATCAAATATATAAATCCATCAGGATTGTAATCGAATCAAACGCTTGTGAATAAGTTGGATATTTGACTTGGTAAGAGTTTGTTTATTTTCATTCAATATACATCAAAATCAATTAAATGAACAAACTTGAACAGTTCAATAAATAAAATAAATAAGTCTGAATATACGTGTTTGACTTGCTAATATTCATGAACTTATTCACGAACAGTATTCATGAACAATGTTCTTCAATATATTCATAAACAATGTTTGTGAATAATATTCATAATTATAAATAGTGTTCGTGAACACAACCTATAAACTATATTCATGAATAATCTTTATAAATTGTATTTATGATATACTTGTTTATAAATTATTTATGAGATTGTTTATACTTGCTTAAGTTATTTATAGTAACTAATTAAATAAATATTAAAATATTAAAATTTCAATTAAACAAATAAGTTTGACTAAAAGTTTAATAATATTTAAATAAGTTTATATAAGCTTAAATCAAGTTTGATTAGAAGTTCAATACAAATTAAATAAGTCAAATTAAATTCAAATTCAAACCAAGCTCAAGGTGAAAAAAAAAAGAGTCAAACTTAATAATTATTTCAATAATTTAATGAATTTTAGATTTAGCTCGCTTGACTTGGCTATCTTGTTATATAAACCCGGACGCTATAAAACTTGGATTAATTTGACTCATTTACCGTTCTAAATCAGTCTATTAATTATTTTATAATAAGTAAACGAAAGAAAGAAAGTGTAATAGTTTTATAATAGGTAAATAATGGAAAGATACGTAATCCATTCTTTCTTTCGTCTGCACCTCCAAATAAACATAAGTTAAATTTTAAAATTGAAATTTATCAAAATTAGGATTTAAAAATTTATTTTTAAAATTATTATAAATTATATTTCTTGTAATAAATTTTAAAGTCATTTTGTTTCTATTGAATTTTAGTGTGATACATAATTTTTAAGGAATAATTTCAAAGGACGTTGGGCATTTTCATCATTGTTAAAAGAACTTTTCGAGTCGAAAAAAATATTGAAAGGGGTCTCATTCTATTTTTTATTTCAAAAATATTCTTAGAAATTATAATAATATATTAATATTACAAAAACTTTAACCAAAACTACTTTAGAATTTTAGTCAAACTATTCTGAACTCTTAATCAAGTTGGAGTAATTTGGATATAATTTTAATTATTATTAAAGCTCATTGTTTTTATTTAAATTTTTGTTTTTTTTTTGGCCTTATGACATTTGAAGCGGCATAAACTAGAAAAAGGCATCAAATACTTTTTTTTTAAATATGAATTTAATATTTTTAAAAACACACTTATATTTTTTTATATGTTTGATACTGCTATTACAATAACCAAGTCTTATCTCACTAGATGGGATCGACTATATGGATCATCCTATGTCATTGGGCTCTATCCCTTACTATTTCATCATCTATACTTAATAAATTTTATCCTGTTTTATTATTGCTAACCAAATCTTTTTTAGTCTTTCTCTTCCGCTTTTGATGTGTAGGGTTTTTGCTTATCGAGTCCGTGAGGGGAAACTTCGCTTCCCACTTCACCTCGGTAGCTTGTCCATGGCGATCCCTTCGATGTCCCCGGATTAAAAAATTTAATCCTAGACAAAAGGGATTGTCAAAGCAACCAAGTCATCGTCGTGCTATTCGTTTAGAGAGGTCACTTGAACAAACAAGTTGTTCAAGCGACCAACCTCTATTCTACGAGTAGCCACGGAATAGACGATGTCCGGATCGTCGGTTTTTGTATTTATACTCGGGATCCAAGTATTATTTAGTCATTTACATAAATATAACATGCTTATATTTGAAAAACAAAAACAAGCAACAAACAAAAGAAGAAAGTAGAATAGGTATACCTCTCGATCTTCTAATGTATGACCTTCCTCCTTTTGAACGTCGTGTGGGCGACGATCCACCAAAAGTTGAAGCTCCTAGATCGCAAATCTTCCTTCCTTGCTCTTCCAAAGCAAGAGGAAGAATAGAAACAAGGTTTTTCTCCTTACTAGAAACAACCAACAAGAAACCAATGCTTTCCTTGCCGCCGGCCAACTAGATGAAGGAGAAGATGGTGGAAAACAACCAAGACACCAAGGGAAACCCTATATCTTGTTTCCACCACCTAAGGAGAAGGAGAAGGAAGCTTTTTGGGCGCCGGCCAAGGGCTGGGAAGGGCTGGAAACCTACTGGACGTTGGCCACAAGACAAAGAAGAAGAAAGGAAAACTTGCCTTATTTGGTGTCGCCCTAGCCTCCAAACCCAAACCCTAATCCTAATCCTATCTCAACTAGGATTCCCCTTCTCTTGCCGCCCAAGCCTTGCTCTCCTTCAATTCATGTTCATGCCAACCCCTTGAAACCCTTTTATAGAGTTAGGGATAAGTCATGAATTAATCTCTTCTATTGGTTCTAGGGATTTAATCTCAACCGTCGGATCTAGAGATTTAATCTCAACCGTCGGATCTTAGAGATTTAATCTCTACCAATGGATCTTAGTCTTTTGTTTCTATCCATTGGATCTAAGCATCATGAGGTGTTAATAGACTACATTAGGAACCATGAGGAGGAGTTGGGTCTTGGCCACCCATGGATCAAGCCCACATAAAGTCCGATCCACTAATGATGATCCAATCCACTAAAGGTTCATCATTCTACCTCACCAACCCCCATATGATAATATGGGCTTCATATATTATTTGTACATTTCCTCCCCGTGTTTAAGATCTCGAATGCCCGTCGATTAATTAATTTACTAACCATTAATTAATCGACATCTAATTCCATGAGTAGTGTCACTCAACCATTTCATCATGTCGGACCAAGTCCACCTGCAGGGTTTACATGATGAACCTTATGAGTTCCTCAAGGGGACATCATCATCCTAATATATAGGACATGGTTTCCTCCTATAATCAACGACACACCATATAAATAATATCATCTCCCAACTTACCGAGCCTATCAATTTAATCTATAAATCTCGTCCATTGGTAAATCAAAGAGATGAATACTAAGTATATGTACCCGTTATTATATCGGAATTAAGAGTATGTACAATATAATATCCGAGGTCCGATTCGATTATGTAGTCAGCAATAAATCAAATCACCTCTAAGTCGGTCCTGCTCAATACACACAAAGTGCACTAGTGTGATTCTATGGTCAAGACAAACCAATACCAAATCACACTACAACCATTCCGATGGTTTGTCCAAAGCCATCTCGGTTGTGAGCCTTTACTTATACTTTTCAAGGGGCCGATAACATGATCTCCCATGTGACACCACACACCATGTTATCTACAATGAAAAGTATTAGACAATATTGCATAACCATAAAAATATGCAAACAATGGTCATGTGATTCTTATTTCAAAAATAAAGATGTTCATACAAAAGATAGACTTTTCAGTATACATCCCTACAATCTCCCACTTATTCTAAAAGACTATGCTGTCCTCATACTGCCATACATTTGATTCCCCTTCCCTCCACATCCTATCAAAACTCTCACTAGAAGAGCCTTAGTGAAAAGGGTCCACCAGGTCATCCTCTGATGCAATCTAGGCGACAACAACTTCTACCTCCTTTACGATTTCTCGTATCAGGTGGTACTTGCGCTTTATGTGTTTACTCTCCTTATGGGCTCGTGGTTCCTTCGAGTTTGCAACTGCACCATTATTATCATAATAAATTACGATAGTTCTGGGCAAATCAGGAATCACATCCAAGTCCATCAGGAAGTTCCTGAGCCATACAACTTCTTTGGCCGCCTCAGAGGCCGCCACATACTCAGCTTCCATGGTGGAGTCCGCCACGCACTTCTGCTTGACACTCCTTCATACAATGGCTCCACCTCCTAAAGTAAAGACAAAACCTGAGGTAGACTTACTGTTATCCCTATCAGATTGGAAGTCAGAATCCGTGTAACCCACAGGGAGTAATTGGTCTGTCCGGTAAACCAGCATATAATCCCTAGTCCTTATCAGGTACTTCAATATATGCATTACTGCAATCCAATGTCCCTGTCCTGGATTACTCTGATATCTGCTGACCATGCCCATGGCAAAGCAGATATCTGGTTTCATACAGAGCATCGCATACATGAGGCTTCCTACTGCCGAAGCATAAGGAACCGTCTTCGTCTCCTCTATCTCCTCAGATGATCTAGGACACATCTCCTTAGATAGAGGTACTCCATGCCTGAAAGGTAGAAAACCCTTCTTGGAGTTCTGCATGCTAAGATGCTCCATAATCGTGTCTATGTATGAAGCTTGGTATAAGCACAACATCCTTTTCCTGCGATCCCTTATGACCTTGATCCCAAGGATGTGTCCCACTTCTCCCAAGTCCTTCATATCAAACTGTTTGGACAACCATACCCTTACGTCCGATAACACCTTGATATTGTTGTCAATCAACAAAATGTCATCTATGTATAGTACAAGAAATACCACTACGTTTCCATCACATCTCTTGTATACACAAGACTCATCCGGACTTTGAATAAATCCACAAGACTGATTTACCTCCTCAAAGTGGATGTTCCAAGACCTCGAAGCTTGCTTCAATCCATAAATGGACCGATTAAGCTTACATCCAAGATGCTCTTTGCCCTTAGCAATGAATCCCTCTGGTTGCTTCATATAGATATTTTCCTCAAGACTTCCATTAAGGAAATCTGTCTTGATATCCATCTGTCACACCTCATAATCCATATAAGCTGCTATGCATAAGAGCTCCCAGACCTAACTTGGATCCATAGATTCAATCTCAATATTCATTGCACTTTACCAAGATGCTGCATCTATATCTTGGATTGCCTTGTCGTATGTCCAGGGATCAGGTTCATGTATGCCAGGGACCAAATCAGAAGATTCTCCCAAGAACATGAATCTATCGGGCTGTCTCACAACCCTCCCACTACGATAAGGTATCACCTGTGTATCCTCTGTGACACGCGGTGCAATGACATGTGATATATCCTCTTGTACTGGTGGTACTAAAGAAGTGACTTCCCCTTTTAACTCCTCCAGAACAATTATACTCTTGGGCTTGTGGCTCATCACATAGTCTTCCACTAGAAATCTAGCGTTCGTTCTAACGATCACCCTCTAATCTCTAGGACTATAAAACAATCCACCCTTCGTTCCCCTGGGATAGCCAACGAACATGCGTACTTCTGTACGAGGTTCCAACTTACCAGCATTTGCCTTCAGCACATGTGTTGGGCTCCCCCATATCCGAATATGTCTTAGACTAGGCTTTCGCCCAGTCCACAACTCTGTGGGAGTAGAAGGCACTGATTTAGATGAAACCAAGTTCAGAATGTACACCACTGTATCTAGAGCATATCCCCAGAACGAATCTGGCAACTCAGAATAACTCATCATCGATCTAACCATCTCCATAAGAGTCTTATTCCTTCGCTCTTCTACACCATTCTGTTGGGGTGTGCCAGGTGTAGACAATTGGGATTGAATCCCAACCTCTGATAGGTAATTCCTAAACTCTCCCAAGAGGTACTCGCCACCACGATCGGATCGTAGTGTCATCCATATCTTGAATAATCGTCTATGAAAAAGATGAAATATTCAAGACTACCTCTTGCCTGGATAGTCATAGGACCACACAAATCAGAATGAACCATTTCTAACATATCTTTGGCTCTATACCCCTTGGCCTTAAAATGCCTCTTGGTCATCTTACCCTCCAAGCAAGATTCACAGGTTGGGAGATCCTCCACCACTAATGAACCCAAAGGTCCATCAGCTATCAACCTTTGAATTCTGCTTAGGTTAATGTGACCAAGCCTAAGATGCCAAAGATATGTTTGGTTCATCTTCGAAGGTTCTTTTCTCTTATTGGAATTAGAAGATGAGTTATTAATTTCAATATGCATCGTGGGAGCTTTTGGTTAAATTGTGTATAAATTTCCTATCAATGTACCTGAACAGATATTCTCTCTATTCCTTTTTATAACAGCTTTGTCATTAAAAGAAATAGAATATCCATCTATAAACAATTTAGAAACTGAAACTAAGTTCTTTCTAAATAAAGGTACATAAAGGGAATTTTCCAGAACCTAAGTTTTATTTTTCTCAAGAGATAAATAAAACTTCTCCCACTTCAATAGTCGCCACCTTCATGGCATTGCCCAAGTAAATGGTAATCTACCCTTTAGCTAGTCGTCAGGTTTCCTGGAACCCCTGCAAAGTATTGCAGACATGATTAGTGGCTCCCGTATCTACACACCAAGTGCTGGTAGATAATACCGCTAATCATGTTTCAATGACTAGTTCAAAGGATATATCTTTGTTCTGCTTTGGATTGGGACAGTCCTTCTTCCAATGTCCATCCTGCTTATAAGTGAAGTACTTGCCTTTCGGCTTCTTCACTCCTCCCTGAGATCCTCCCACCACCTTTGCTCCACCTTGTTTCTCCTTCTTGCCTTTCAGCTTAGAAGTAGAATCCTTTTTGAGCAACCATGGCTTGAGGACACTCTTCGAAGAGTGCATTCTTGTACTCCTAAGCAGATAAGACAATATCTAGATTCTTTTCCAATCAACATTATCTAGGTACAGTAAGTTTATTTCCTTTAGTATCATAGTAAGTGGACTGAAAGTTATTTTTGAAAATCCTAAGAATCACATAGATCATTACTGTAGATTTCAAAAAATTATTGATTCCTCAAACAATAAAATTTAAAAATCAACCAACACCTCTACACACCGAGAATATCGCATGCCACGATCGTGTGGACGTATATGAATTCTACATTTGCAAGAGGTTTTACCCATTAATTTTACTATCTTGTCAACCTAACTTTTTGACAAGTAAAATTAATAGTTGGTTTCTCTTCGGCCCTACAAATAAAAGCAGTGACTCCGATGGGGAGGATACTTATATTTGTATCTAAGTGTTCACCATTACTTGGTACCAAGGTAATTATCTCGGGTTATGTGCCTTACGATGGGCAAGTACACACACTCCTTAATAATTTCCTATAATCATATTCTACCTTGTGATCCGCAAACAAACTCATCCGATAGGGAGGAAGGCACTCAGAGCCGACGCGCAAGTTTGTTTGCATCACATGTCAAATCGTAATGGAGGTCGTGGGAATTTATAAAAATATCCCTCTCCCACTTAGTTATTTGAAAATGAGGAATTTTCCTACGACATGCATATCAAACAAAAAGCAATAAATATGAAAAATAAATTATTTTCCAACTATTATGGCTTTTGTCTTCAATATGTCTCCCGTCGCATCGCCATCTCATCCGCTCCTCCTACGTCATGTACAAGCCCTCCGGAGATCCGAGCCGAGACTAAAACCTATTTTAATTTACATCCATCGATCCTATACTCCACGAGGGAGTGTACATGAAATCTAGATCGAAAGTAAAATAAAATAAAGAGCGGCTAAACAATGCCGTATTTAATTTAAAAAAACTAAATACTAGACTCGTCAATCCCGAGGATTCAACAAAATAAATATTTACACACATCCAATCACAAACGCACATATGGCCATAATAGTCGGATTTTATGCCTGCAACCAAAGAGTTAAACTACGCATATCCTACTATTATCCGGCACATATAATATATGAAAAGTGTATAAAAATTAACCGAATCCTAAACACACAAAATCGGAAACCTTGGCTCTGATACCAATTGTAGGGTTTTTGCTTATCGAGTCCGTGAGGGGAAACTTCGCTTCCAACTTCACCTCAGTAGCTTGTCCATGGCGATCCCTTCGATGTCCCTGGATTAAAAAATTTAATCCTAGACAAAAGAGATTGCCAAAGCAACCAAGTCATCGTCGTGCTATTCGTTTAGAGAGGTCACTTGAACAAACAAGTTGTTCAAGCGACCAACCTCTATTCTACGAGTAGCCGCGGAATAGACGATGTCCGGATCGCCGGTTTTTGTGTTTATACTCGGGATCCAAGTATTATTTAGCCATTTACATAAATATAACATGCTTATATTTGAAAAACAAAAACAAGCAACAAATAAAAGAAGAAAGTAGAATAGGTATACCTCTCGATCTTCTAATGTATGACCTTCCTCCTTTTGGACATCGTGTGGGCGACGAGACACCAAAAGTCGAAGCTCCTAGATCACAAATCTTCCTTCCTTGCTCTTCCAAAGCAAGAGGAAGAATAGAAACAAGGTTTTTCTCCTTACTAGAAACAACCAACAAGGAACCAATGCTTTCCTTGCAGCCGGCCAACTAGATGAAGGAGAAGATGGTGGAAAACAACCAAGACACCAAGGGAAACCCTATATCTTGTTTCCACCACCTAAGGAGAAGGAGAAGGAAGCTTTTTGGGTGCCGGCCAAGGGCTGGGAAGGGCTGGAAACCTACTGGACATTGGCCACAAGACAAGGAAGAAGAAAGGAAAACTTGCCTTATTTAGTGCCGCCCTACCCTCCAAACCCTAACCCTAATCCTAATCCTATCTCAACTAGGATTCCCCTTCTCTTGCCGCCCAAGCCTTGCTCTCCTTCAATTCATGTTCATGCCAACCCCTTGAAACCCTTTTATAGAGTTAGGGATAAGTCATGAATTAATCTTTTCTATTGGTTCTAGGGATTTAATCTCAATCGTCGGATCTAGAGATTTAATCTCAACCGTCGGATCTTAGAGATTTAATCTCTACCAATGGATCTTAGTATTTTGTTTCTATCCATTGGATCTAAGCATCATGAGGTGTTAATAGGCTACATTAGGGACCATGAGGAGGAGTTGGGTCTTGGCCACCCATGGATCAAGCCCACATAAAGTCCGATCCACTAATGATGATCCAATCCACTAAAGGTTCATCATTCTACCTCACCAACCCCCATATGATAATATGGGCTTCATATATTATTTGTACATTTCCTCCCCGTGTTTAAGATCTCGAATGTCCATCGATTAATTAATTTACTAACCATTAATTAATCGACATCTAATTCCATGAGTAGTGTCACTCAACCTTTTCATCATGCCGGACCAAGTCCACCTGCAGGGTTTACATGATGAACCTTATGAGTTCCTCAAGGGGACATCATCATCCTAATATATAGGACATGGTTTCCTCCTATAATCAACGACACACCATATAAATAATATCATCTCCCAACTTACCGAGCCTATCGATTTAATCTATAAATCTCGCCCATTGGTAAATCAAAGAGATGAATACTAAGTATATGTGCCCGTTATTATATCGGAATTAAGAGTATGTACAATATAATATCCGAGGTCCGATTTGATTATGTAGTCAGCAATAAATCGAATCACCTCTAAGTCGGTCATGCTCAATACACACAAAGTGCACTAGTGTGATTCTATGGTCAAGACAAACCAATACCAAATCACACTACAACCATTCCGATGGTTTGTCCAAAGCCATCTCGGTTGTGAGCATTTACTTATACTTTTCAAGGGGCCGATAACATGATCTCCCGTGTGACACCACACACCATGTTATCTACAATGAAAAGTATTAGACAATATTGCATAACCATAAAAATATGCAAACAATGATCATGTGATTCTTATTTCAAAAATAAAGATGTTCATACAAAAGATAGACTTTTCAGTATACATCCCTACATGATGTGTATATTTGTCATCATTTCATATCATCTAATTGGAATATTTATTGGTCTAGGTACATATCTGTATCACCTTAAATGTATCTATGAGAATTTTCCTTCAATAGATGCAATTTATACTCTCTCTAATTCTCTCATTTCTTATTCTGTCCATTCTCGTATGTCCGCACATCGTTCTTAACATTCTCATCTCTGTAAATCTCATTTTTTGCTCATGTGCTCGAGCCATAGCTCAACATTCAATGTCATATAACATAGCAGGTCTAACCACCGTTTTGTAGAATTTTCCTATAAGTTTTAGATATACATTACGATCACATAAAAATTTCGACGCTTTTCTCCATTTCAATTACCTGCTTGTATTCTATGTAAGACATTTCTCTGAAACCCTCCATCACCTTGCAAAAATGATCCTAAATATTTAAAGCTCTTAATTCCAGATAACTCATCATCTCCTATCTTTACACTTGTCTAATTATATCAAATATTATTAAACTTAAATTCTATATATTCTATCTTTAATCTACTGCACCTAAAATCTTTCACTTCTAGTGTTTTCCGTCAAGATTCTAGTTTAACATTTTTTGGATTGAGTGAATCGCTAGAGGGGGGTGAATAGCGATCGTAAAGCTTTCTTTTCGTTTCGTTAAAACCAAAGTCAAATACAGCGGAAGTTAAAACAGTAAAAGTAAAGGAACACTTTGTTTTTACTTTGTTCACAATCGAAAGGTTGCTACTCCAAGGCCCCGCGATCCTAGACCACATACGAAGGGCAATCCACTAAAGGTCTCCTCCTCGTTGGAGGTAGGAGACAATGATTACAAGGAAAACCAAATCGAGGAAGAGGCAATAAGCCCACCTCACCTCGTTACGATGAAAACTTTGAGTACAATAGAAAGTAAACAAATTGAAGAACAAATTGAAGCTACCGATGAAGAGATCATGGAGTCTCAGTGTGCCGTCGGTGTTACAACATCGTAGAGTTGTTGTCGAAGCGTAGCATCGTTGGAGTACTTTGGGAGCAAGGAATGATGATCCAAAAGGGTGAACCCCCCATTCTTTTATATCCCTCCAAGCCCTAGCTTGTTGAGATCCAGATCTGGGTCAAAGTGCCACCTCACCCTAAGATAAGAGGATCTTATCTTGACCTTCATCGAGCTGATCAGTTTGAATAACAATATACCGATGACCTTCATCAGTCAACTGATGGTAGCAACAATCGACTGTCAATAGCCAGTAGTCGACTGCCAGCTTGGTCACTCCCTTGCAATAAAGAGTTAGCACAGAATAGTAAAGCAATGGTAAATACGACTGTCCTTATGGTCCGATCTCGACCAAGACCTTCCTCCGGAAGTCTTAGTTAGATTTTCGCCTATAGTTGTCCCCATACAGAGGACACGACCATACCATCGCTCTGCACTCGTGCTCACCTATGGTCCTTTCCAACCTATCGCTTAGCTTTCGGTCTTCACCTAGGTTCTTTGACTCTAACAAAGTTCTCCTGGTGTCGCCCGAGCACCACAGTTTCTCATCCCGAGATTCTCTAGGTCTTGTTGACCTTCAACTTAGCTTAAACACTTCCTGCACACTTAACACAACTCATGAGATAACAATAATAGCTTAACTTTGAACATTTGTCATAATCAAAACCTAGGTTCGATTATCTGGTGCCCCTACACCAACAACATTTACTCCTACAATGTCTCATCCATCAAAACAATATCATCTATAAACAATATGCATTACGGTACTGTATCTTGAATGTGTCTAGTGAATTCGTCCATGATTAGTATAAAAAAATAGGGACTTAGAGTTGATCTTTGATGTAATCTCATCTTTATTGGAAATGCTTCAGTTAATCTGCCTAAAGTCTCCACTCTGGTCATTATTTTCTCATACATATCTTTAATTAGTTCAATATATATTACACTAACACCTCTCTTTTCTAGAATTCTCCAAATAATTTCTCTTGGGACTCTATCATATGCTTTTTCAAAGTCAATGAATACCATGTGTTGCCTTTGCTCCCAATACTTTTCAATTAGTTGCCTGAGAAGATGTATAACTTCTATTGTCGACTTTTCTGGCATGAATCTAAATTGATTTTCGAAAATCGTGGTTCCTTCCTTAATTTTTTTAATTACTCTTTACCAAAGTTTCATGGTATATGACTCATTAGTTTAATACCCTTATAGTTTGCATAAGTTTGTACGTCTCCCTTATTCTTATATAAGAGAATTAGAGTATTTACCCTCTATTGATCAAACATCTTTTTTATTTTTAATATCATAAATAATTTTATAAGTCATTCAATATCTTGTTCCCTTATGCACTTACATACCTCTATCGAAATATCATTTCGTCCAATGGTTTTCTATTTTGCATCCTATTTAAAGCTTGTTCTATTTCTGAAATTTAAATTCTACGATAAAAATTTAAATTTCTATACTCATTTGACCTAACTTAAATTACCTAAATTAAGTTGGTCACTTAAACCTTCATTAAAAAGTTAATGAAAATATCTCTTCAATCTCTCTTTTATTTCTTCATCATTTACTAATACTATATTGCATTCATCTTTAATATATTTTATTTGAATAAGATTTTTTTTCTTCCTCTCTCTGACTTTATCTATTCTATAAATATCTCTTTCTCCTACTTTTTGATGCACACAAATGTTTCCTCAAATTTCTGGCGAAGATGCCAAAAATATTAGGCACACGAACCAAATCTCTAACCACAAGGTCAAAGATTGGCTTACACTCAACCTTATAAGTGCACAGATGTCGTCAAGTAAAAAAAATTATCGAGTCCATAGGGACTAATATTTGATTATTAGTTTGTCCAATGAACGCTGATTGTTTGGAGTGGATCTTAGTGCTTGAGAGTTTGAAGCCACGGTCTAAGCTCTAGGATTGGTGTCACTCGGAGAAAGTCAAAGGTTGTACTCGAGTTTAAGGTAGAAGATTCTAGGATTTCGATTTCACCTATGCGATATTGGGCATGTCATAAATTCATGCTCCTAAGTTCTTTAATTTCAATCTTATGGGTGGATCATCAAGTTTAATCCCGATGAACTTTTGGTACTATCAAAAATTACCTAATTTAACTAGAGAATCCCTTTCATATCTACAAAGCTCAGGAGGTTGCTATCAAGGTGTTGCCCCTGTCACTGGTTCCCACAACCTCTCCAAGTGGATTTCTCCTACTTCGTGTTCTCTAGATATATTAGGTTCATGGGGTTCTAGGATGCCCTATGTTCTCCCCATGAACATATGTGTTGTCTGGATGGGAAGGGTCGGCAGCAGATAATAGAGTACTACGAGATGCAATCACTAGGAAAAATGGATTAAAAGTCCCACATGGTGTGCTACTCAATTTTTCAAAGTATCCTAAATACCTTATTGTGTTTTGAATTTGTGATATATTTTAATATATTTATTCAATTTATAGGATATTATTGTTGGAAATTTGACGTCGCTAGAGGGGGGTGAATAGTGTTTGACCGTTCATAGATGGAATTCGATCGCGTGTTCGTGTCTACAAGTTTCGTTAGCACAGCGGAATATATATATGATAACAATAACGAAACACAATCACAAACACAATAACACGAAGATTTAATGTGGTTCGGAACCACACGGTTCCTACTCCACGGATCGAGCTCTAACGAGCTCTAGCGACGCCAATGCAATCACTAATCAATAAACTCCTTCTCGACAACAAGTCGGAGGCGGAGAAACCTCGTACAAACGTTTACAACAATAAACGAAAGAAATGCAAGCAAATACAAGTGAAAATGTAAAGAACACTTTACAAACTAGGGTTTTGAGCGCTTGCTTGTCGGTTGCTTGGATGAGCTTGAAGGACCCTGAAATGCACCTGCAAATCGCCTTCAAATCGCCGCACCAAAGCCCCCAAAGAACTCACGAGCTCCTCTTTTTGACTGCGTCGGGTGGATTTCCGCCTATCGATCGTGCCATAAGTCACCCGGTCGGTGATGCCCGATTGTCGTGAGACAACGGCTCAATCCACGTTGGACAAGTTCAGCGGACTCTTAGCGATCGGCCAACATTGGCGCCCGGTGGCCGTCGATCGGTCGGCTACGGGCGTTCTGTGCTCGACATTGGGTGGCGATCGACTACGTCGATGCATCGGCCTCGGCCTCCAATGGCGGTCATTGCGAGCATTTCGGCTCTAAGCGGCGGTCGAACTCAAGTCGACTCACGGTCGAAGCAGCCATAATGCGGTCATTGCCAACCTCAAAATGAGGTTTTAACCCAAGTATGGTGCCCCATGCTTGCTAGACCACCCTTAGCCTAGACCTAAGCCTTCTAGCCACCTCCATGACCTCGCCTCTCGGATCCCTCGAGTCATCCATGACTTGTTCATCCATCGCGCTAGCCTCGGTGCTTCCCTGGCTATGTCATGCTACTTGGTGTCTACACACTTGAGCATATTGGACTTACGCTGCCAAGACTCCGCTTGGACTTTACGTCGCCAACCATTGGACTTATGCTGCCAAGACTCCCGCTTGGACTTTACGCAGCCAATATCAAACCCCTTGGACTTCTCATGCCAAGACTCAAGCTTGGACTTTCCCTTGCCAACCCATGTTGGACTTTTACATTGCCAAGACCCATGCTTGGACTTTTCCCTTGCCAACCCATGTTGGACTTCTCAAATGCCAAGACCATGCTTGGACTTTCCATGTGCCAAATGTCCCACTTGGACTTTTCATGCCAAGTACTCAAGACTTGGACTTTACCAAATGCCAAGTGTTTCACTTGGACTTTCCATGTCAAGTACACAAGACTTGGACTTTCCCATGACAATTACATTGTCATATGTTTTTGTCAAAACATCACTCGAGTCAAAACTCGAGTCCTGGTCAATCGTGACCTGGGTCGATTGTACCAACAATCTCTCCCTTTTTGATGTTTGACAAAAACCAAACAAATCATTTGAGTTAGACCACTAACTCAAATCCCTTACCAATTATCCCAAATTGGTAATTTAATCTTCTCCCCCTTTTTGACATACATCAAAAAGGTTATCTCTCCAAGGAGGTCAATGTCTCATGTCCCAATGAGATCTTACAATCTCCCCCTTGATCCAAAAATACCTAGGATGCCTACCATTTTCCTAGTGATAAGTCACATATCACTCAAGAGAGGCAATCCTATACTCTCTCTCAATTTCCAAATTGGGTATCAAAAACCCATCAATTTTTCCAATTGATGATACTCTCCCAATAACTTCTCCTCTTCAAGGAGAAAAACACATCCATCATCCCAAGATGGATAACTCCCCCTAAAGGCTTGCTCCCCCTTGACCATTGCACCAACAATGTCCTTGGGAAGTTCCTAAGCCAATAGGAACGCTAAACCATCAAAATTAAGGTTCTAAGTTCAACATAGAACTTTCACTCACCCTAAATTTGATACTTTGACCTAACACATCTCCTAATCCATATCCAATGGATTTTCACCCTTTATAATGCTTCCCAAAGCATATCCTAGGGTTATGAGAGATTAGTGACCTTTACAATGATTGAACACGGGATAAACAACCTTGTTTTCGACTCGATGAATCATCGATCGCACCCATATCGATCCGCCACTAAGGTTACCGGTCGATAACTGAAATTTCCGAATTTCAACTATCAGAATCGAGATTTGGAAAAGCATAAGTAATTCTACGTAATTTAAAAAATCATAAAATTTGATACGTATATTACTTATAGTCATTACAATGGGTGAAAAATATTTGAAAATTATTTTACCCATAAAATAGTGAGTTTGATACAAAACTCAAAACCATTAAAATTTTCAATGTTTTGGCCCTATTTTGTATCAACTTCATCAATGGTGATTGCTATCAAAAGATAGACTTCACCAAGGTTTTCCAAAATGATTTTAAAATATTTTCAAAACCTTATTTTGGATCATATTCCTTGGGCTCTATGTACATGACTTGTACACATGCTCTCCCAATGATCCACATTTGAAATTAGATGAGTTTTAGTTCATCTAGATGCAAAAACTATGCACCTTGAACTTAACTCATATCCTAGCATCTCACATGTATCTAAGGTGCATAAAATACACATACATGTCAATTTAATGTGAGATGTGGGTTTTGTTCATCCTAATCTAGGGTTTCATGCATTCTCTAAGGCAACCCTACTTGATTCCCTTATAAATGGGACTCTAAGTCATGTCATAGTCCTTAAATCAATTTCAATCGAAATTTTTTTTAAATACATGAATGATTATGACATTAATGATGATATAAATAAGCATATGCTCATAATCATGATGTCATGGCATAAGATGAAATCTAAAAACACATGACATTTAAAACCTTAATCCTAAAATATGAACATGACATATAAAATGATTAAAAGTAAGCATGATGTCATGACATGTTATATGGCAAACAAAGCATGACATATAAAATATATAGGTATGATAATACCTAAATTTTAATATTAATTGCCATTTGTTGGGATTAATCATATTTTGTCATATTAACCTAATCTCCCTAGTGTGTCAAAAACCCAAAATGGCACACTAACCTCTAAACCTAAATTGTGCCAATTTAATTGATTTTTCTTAATTTTAAAAGTGCATTGGCACATCCTAATATCTTTTAGGATATTGATTCAAGTCTATTTCCAAGGTAACCATAACCTTGAAAATATCCTAAAGTGTCACCTTTCCATGGTTGAGTTAACTACCCATCCAATCAAGGTTGGCACACCCTAAACCCATCTAGCGTGAATCAATCACACTCTTAGGAACCCAAAATTGATTTGAGCTCCTAGGGTTAATTAGGTATTCCTTAGGGATAACCTCCCTAGATACCTTCCTAATGACCCTCCTAGGCTTGTTAGTCTTGGTCATTTGGGTCTTACCTAGGTTGACTCTAGGGGTAACTCCCCTTGCAACCTTCTTAGTGGCCACCCTAGGTTTCCTAGAAACCTTAGCCACTAGGCACAAACTATGGTTACTCTTAGGGATAGCTTCCCTAGTAACCTTGGTCTTCTTATACCTAGTTTGTGTTCCATAATCAAATGGAACACTATGGTAAGCCACCTTAGGCTTAGGTTTGTGACCCAAACCTTGCTTGCCCTTGGTTGACTTTTGACTCTTAGGTCCTTAGTGTTGACTTTGACTTTTGGACCTTTGACTTTGACCATTATACCCTTTAAATTGGTTTTGTATATTCCTAAGGGTCTTTTCTAGTTTCTCAAGCCTTGACCTCAAGGCTTGGTTTTCTAATTCCAATTGCCCAATTGATTTTTGATTAAATTCTTGGGCATGGGACTTTCTAGGCATATGCCTAGTCCATTTAGGGTTTAGACCTAGATGTTCTTGTACCTTCCTAATTGTCTCCCTAGGTAGGATTGGTTTTGAGTTATTTGACCTAGGTTTATCCTTAGATAAATTATTTTTAGGGACATTAGTCCCAATTTTCTCCTTACTTTTGAAATTAACACTTTTAGCTCCTAAACAAATATATTTATCTCTAGCATGCTTTTCATGGTGAATTGCAAGAGAATTAAAATTTCTAGCATGCTTTTGACTTTTAAATTTAGAAGGTGCATTATTTAAATATACCTTAGGGTTAGCTATAGAAGCTCCCCCTACTTGTAATGCTCCTCCTTGCCCCTTCTTCTTCCCCCTAGGGCATTGGCTTCTATAGTGCCCCTTTGAGTTGCACTTGAAGCATATGATATGCTCCTTGCTCTTTTGACTTGAGGCACCGGCATCCTTTGACTTTTGTTGACTTTTGGACACCGGAGGAGCTTTTCTTACTCTCTTTGGGCATTTGCTCTTGTAATGCCCACTTTCCCTACACTCAAAGCAAGTTATGTGATTTTTATTTAAACCTAAATTGCTTGAGTTACCTAGGGTATTTGTGGTGGGTGTCGGAGCGGATTCTTCATTCCTCCCGGAGATTGAGGCTTCTTCTTGAATTGGTTTCGGCTCCGGTGTGGATGGTCTCTCCCCCTCAAACCTAGAGGTGGATGCCTCCTCCACTTCTTCCACTGCTTCTACCTCTTCAAATCCAGATGTTGATTCCCTATCAACCTCCGAATCCTCTAGCTCTTTGGATGTTTCTTCTTGAGCTTGAGAGGGTGATGGTCCTTCTTCTTGGACCGATGATAGACTTTCATGGAGCTTGGCCAAATCGCTCCATAGCTCCTTGGCATCCACATAGTCACCTAGACTACACAAGAGGTCATTAGGAATTAAATCAAAAATGAATTTTATTACCTTCTTGTTTTTATCGAATTGTTGGAGTTGCTCCTCACTCAACTTCTTCTTCTTGAGAAACCCTCTCTTTGGTCCCTTAGGATATTCAAATCCTTCCATCAACGCGGACCACTCCTCAAGGTCTCTCATTATCAAAAAATCTTCAATTCTCGCCTTCCAAGAATTGAAACCTTCTCGTCCATAGAAGGAATAGGGAATTGGGGTGTTGATGTCCCATCCCAATGGTTCTTCCATCTTCACCCTCTAGCCTCTTTGTATTAGCTCCCGGCGGTTAGTCCGTAGAAGAGCCCCGGGCTCTGATACCAATTGTTGGAAATTTGACGTCGCTAGAGGGGGTGAATAGCGTTTGACCGTTCGTAGATGGAATTCGATTGCGTGTTCGTGTCTACAAGTTTCGTTAGCACAACGGAATATATATATATGATAACAATAACGAAACACAATCACAAACACATTAACACGAAGATTTAACATGGTTCGGAACCACATGGTTCCTACTCCACGGATCGAGCTCTAACGAGCTCTAGTGACACCAATGCAATCACTAATCAATAAACTCCTTCTCGGCAACAAATCGGAGGCGGAGAAACCTCGTACAAACGTTTACAACAATAAATGAAAGAAATACAAGCAAATACAAGTGAAAATGTAAAGAACACTTTACAAACTAGGGTTTTGAGAGCTTGCTTGTCGGTTGCTTGGATGAGCTTGAAGGACCCTGAAATGCACCTGCAAATCGCCTTCAAATCGCCTCACCAAAGCCCCCAAAGAACTGATGATGAAATCCTCCACGAGCTCCTCTTTACTCGCATCGGTCGATTTCGCCTATCACCGACCGCCATAAGTCACCTGATCGATGCCATCGCTGTCGTGAGACAACGGCTCAATCCACGCTTCGGACAAGTTCCACGAACTCTTGGCGATCGCGCAACGCCATAGCCACGCCTACGACTACGGAACATTCTGTGCTTGACATTGGACTGGCAGTCGACTGCTCCAATGAGTAGTCGACTGCCAGAGCATTTCCATCTCTAAACTAGCAGACGAACTCAAGTCGACTCACGGCAGTCGAATCGGCCATAATGTCAGTCGACTGCCAACCTCAAAAATGAGGTTTTAACCCAAGTATGGTGCCCCCATACTTGCTAGACCACCCTTAGCCTAGACTTAAGCCTTCTAGCCACCTCCATCAGCCTCACGCCTCTCGGATCCCTCCAAGTCATCCATGACTTGTTCATCCATCGCGCTAGCCTCCAGGTGCTTCCCTTGGCTATGTCATGCTAACGGTGTCTACACCGCCAAGGAATATTGGACTTACGCTGCCAAGACTCCGCTTGGACTTTACGCCGCCAACCATTGAACTTATGCTGCCGAAACTCCCGCTTGGACTTTACGCAGCCAATATCAAACCCCTTGGACTTCTCATGCCAAGACTCAAGCTTGGACTTTCCCTTGCCAACCCATGTTGGACTTTTACATTGCCAAGACCCATGCTTGGACTTTTCCCTTGCCAACCCATGTTGGACTTCTCAAATGCCAAGACCATGCTTAGACTTTCCATGTGCCAAATGTCCCACTTGGACTTTTCATGCCAAGTACTCAAGACTTGGACTTTACCAAATGTCAAGTGTTCCACTTGGACTTTCCATGTCAAGTACACAAGACTTGGACTTTCCCATGACAATTACATTGTCATATGTTTTTGTCGAAACATCAAAACATCACTCGAGTCAAAACTCGAGTCCTGGTCAATCGTGACCTAGGCCGATTGCACCAACAATTATTACCTTATCGATACCGGTTACACAAACTATGAAGGCTTTTTAGCACCATATAGAGGTCAAAGATATCATTTAAATGAATGAAAAGAAGGGAGAGTACCTAGAAGTCCTCCAGAGTTTTTCAATATGAAGCATTCGGTTGCAAGAAATGTGATAGAGAAAAGCTTTGGGCTACTTAAAATACGTTGGCCAGTACTTAGAAGTTCAGCTTATTATCCGATCCGAACTCAAAATCGAATTATTATGGCATGTTGCCTTCTTGACAATTTTATAAGGAGAGAAATGGTGGAGGATCTTGCAGAAAGAAGGTTGGAGAGAAAATTGGATAGTCAACAAGATGAAGTTGATGAAATGTGTGAAAATATAGTGGTAACCATTGAGACTTCAAGTGAATTTAGCATTTGACGAGATAATTTGGCCAATAACATATTTAATGAATGGAAAAGATTTAGATGAAATCAGTTATGTAATTCTTATTGAATTATTAGATTCTTGTTTGTAAGATTATCTTGAACATCTTAAAAAAATTTCTTTTTGTCAATACATTTAATTAGGCAAAAGAAACGAAAGGAAATAAGAGGGAGCGGAGGATACATTTTTTACTATTTTATTTGAACGAAAAATTTTAGGTAAAAATTAAAAATGCATTTCCAATTTATCCAATCGTCAAATGCATGCTCTTTTTTAAAAAGTATTAAAAGGATATCCCATCAAATATTTTATCTCCAAAGTATTCATTGTTCAATGTTATCGTAATAATTATTCAATAAGTGCTACAGTAATATTGAATAAATTATATAACAACTCAGTAATTATTATAACATGCAGCAGCCAACTACTGAATAACTGCTAAAATTTGAGTAACTACTAAATATTATAGCTGCTAAAGAGTACCTACTACAATAATACTGAATAAGTTGTCTTTTAGTATAAAATATTTGATAGAGCATCTTTTTAACTTTCTTTAAAAAAGAGGCGTTCTTGTTTCTACGGGGATGATGCATTGACTGAGACAAAATAATATTTGTAGAATTGACATTGATCGATTCCGAAGAAAAGTCTAAAACTCCTCTCTGAACTCAGATGACCCTCCATTGTCTTTGACCAATGCGTCAAAATTTAAAGAGCCCTCTGCGATTTATCTTCCTCACAATGACCATGACACATACTGATGGGAGCTATTAGGTTGACGATTCTCACCTATTGCAGAAAAAAGAGGCGTTCTTAGTTAGAGTTGAGACAAACCTGCAAGAAAACACTAGTAATGCTGAAAAATGAAGGATTCAGATATCTTGCTAATATCCAATTTATGTTTGTCTATTTATAGCCAGCTTGTTTGTTTCTTCGTTTTAAGGGAATAAGATTTCAGTGCCTAAATAAATTGTAAGTGCTGATAAAGTCTCTACATTTAGGATGATGGACGAAAATACTAAACTTCCAAGAAAATACTAATAAAGTTTCAGATATTCTTTGAATATTTATCTATAGACAATCAGATGACTTTTTTAATCCAATAAGATTTTATTACCTTATCACATTTGAAATTTGATAAATCTTTACATTTGGGACAATTGGATTAGCAGACAATCTTTTTTTTTTGGTTTATAGAATTTTTTTTTTTAGCTTAACTGACGGTTGATCCATTTGTGCAACTATTGCAATTTTGGTTGGTTAATCACTGAATTAGATGATTTGTTGTGTGGATAATGAGTTATAACTAAGAAAAACTTTTGAGGCAAAGATGAATTTATCAGAACAATAAGAAAATATCACTCAGAAGTGGCCACAAGATGAGTTTATTAGAACAGTAAATGCGAGAATAGCAGTTACTTACATCACAAGCTTCATAGAGCTGTTGAAACTGGGCACTGCAGTCACTTTCCTTACAAATGTTGGGATGATAGAGAAATTTTCAATCATCAGTGATAACGTTAACAAAGGTTCAATAAAATTAAATATTTTGTCTTTCTTCCTCAAGGAAATTTTAATAAAACAAAATGGTAAATTATTAGAGTAGAAACAGAGTTTCCCGTCTTGTATGCTTAGATGCCCATTCAAATCTTAAATTATCAAACGGAAAATGCAGTATCTCGAAAATGTTGATTTTAAAAACTAACAATGGCGATGTAATTTCGCTTGAGTTTTTTTGTCTACATATTTTCATGACACCATTGTTAGAGAGGAAGCATGTTATGTTATGTAAATACTTTAATAAATGAAAGAGCTTCCACCAATTACTTTTACCTTAGTAAAAAAAATAGAAAAAGAAGAAAAAAAAAGAAAGCAGAGAAAAAACTAAAGATGTTTAAGATTTAAGTATTTTACAAGCCTTCAATTTAAAGAAAACCTTTTACTTTAGTAAAAGAAAAAAAAAATACATGGATTATAGATTGCATGAGGGGCAGATTAAGGATGTTTATGGAGCGGGACAAAGCATATTTTTTTTTTTTATTTACATCATGTACGATTTCTCTTCCCTACTAATTCTGATGGCTGATCGACTCCGCCCCAAGGCCTTCAATGAAAGTCCCCACCGATCAACGAGGATAAATCAGAAGACGCGCGACCCGCTACGTTAGAGCCCATGCTACGTCAATGGGCCGACCACGCTGCACAGAAAGGACATCGAGCATCACTATTCTCGCAGTGCACGGTGCCAGGCCGGAATCGAACCCTGGCTGCGCAGCGGGGGTCTTCGTAGCTTACCATCGCACCGTTGCCCTGGGGGCAAAACTGTGATGGATAAACTTTTTAGAGTTGCCGCCACCGCCCCCGAAGGAGCCCCTCATCAGAAACCCCGAAGGATTTTTGGGTGAAACGGTTCAACTTTCCCTATTGGTGCGTACCCGGTCAAGACCCGCCGGACACTGCTCGTTAAATCCCACATATTCGTGGGATTGTAATTCCTGCAGCCCTTGAGGTTTGAACCCGGGACCTTTAATTGGATACCTCCATGCACTAGCCACAAGAGCTAGCACACTTCGGTGAAACTGTGATGGGTAAACTTTTTAGAGTTGCCGCCACCGCCTCCGAAGGAGCCCCCTCATCAGAAACCCCGAAGGATTTTTGATGGACAAAGCATATTGTTTATACTATTCGATGAGAAAAACTATACTTTGCTTTGCTTGTGGCCATGACAACTGAAAGATTCTAATGTTAAGAAAGTTTGCTTCGTGATGGTGTACATGTCAAAACTATCACTCTCTCCACCATTGAGCATAAACCCATTCCACTGGCCAAAAATTGAGGGGCCGAAGAAATTATGTCTTTGCTCATGGAATTGAAGTATCTATTGCTGCAAGTGCTACCATCACCTACCATGAAAGCACAAGGTCTGTCGTTGTGCATCCAAAAACCACTTGGCCATGATTTGTGATAGTCTTTGAGCTATCAATTCAATGATCATTATCCCTACGATAAAAGTCTTGCATATGTATTCTTGCCCAATGCTAGAATTCAACTTCGAAGCATTTACGGATTTGAGGCTTACAATATAATTAAAGGCTGCCCAAAAATGCAATTGTGAGTGTGATGTTCATCTCCTGTAGATTTCATTTAATTACTCCTATGCTTCTATTCGTACCTATGATAAGTGCGAGATTAATTATTACTTCAATCAAACATATTTATTCTCTTCATCTCCTAAATACTCGTAAAGTCGGGGGAGAGAATAGTAAGTTCGATCCTTCCACTTTCGAATACTCATGGAGTCGGGGAGAGAGTAGTAAGCTTGATTCCACAACTATTGAATACCCGCAGAGTCAGGAAGAGAATAATAAGTTCGATCATGTGGCTCTCAAATATTCATGAAGTCGGAGAGTGAATAGTAAGTTTGATCTCTTGAATCTCAAATATCTATAGAGTCAGAGAGAAAATAACAAGTTTAATCCCTCAACTCTCGAATACCCACAGAGTCAGGGAGAGGATAGTAAGCTCAATCCCTCGACTCCTGAATACCCGCAAAGTCGAGGAGAGAATAGTAATCTCGATCTCGTGACTCTCAAATATCCATGGAGTAAGGGAGAGAATAGTAAGTTCGATCCTACAACTCCCAAATATTCACGGAGTCTTGGAGAGAAGAGTAACATCGATCCCTTGACTCATGAGTATTTACAAAGTCTAAGAGAGAATAGTAAGCTAAATCCTATGACTCCCAAATATTTACAAAGTCTAGAGAGAGAGTATTAAGTATAATCTCGTGACTCTTGAATATTCAAAGAGTTGGAGAGAATAGTAAGCTCGATCCTTTAACTCTAGAATATCCACAAAGTCAGAAAGAGAATTAAAAACTCAATCCCTCAACTCCCATATACACATGGAGTCGATGTGAGAATAACAAACTCAATCCGTCGACTCCTGAATATCTACTGAGTTAGGGAGAAAATAATAAATTCAATTGCTCGACTCTCATATAGCCATGGAGTCAGGGAGAGAATAGTCAAAGAGAGAATAAAGGTCAAACTTGATACCAAGATATGTAGATCCGGGCAAGGAGAGTAGATGTCTCATCCATACGAAGGCCAACTAAGGGTCGCGCCATCGGACCCCATTTTAAAGGAACCTTCTTAAGCTTATCACAAAGAACCAAAGAATCAACATGTAGGTGTAAATTATAAAAGGAAATTACATACCCTTAGATTGAAGATTTCTAATCGAGTAATTTAGGCATCTAAACCTAGATTCTGTGCTAAGCCAACTAAAAATAATTATAAGAATGCAAAAATTTGTAAAAGGGATACAGTATGATAATTTGCTCTCTAACTCCCTTGTAACAATGCACAAATGACTTCTAGAAAAATCTCTTGCACACAAAGGCATATCAAAATAGTATAGCTCTGAAGAAGAGAGCTTAAATACTGAAGATATTGTACTTTCAAGCTTGTTAGGCAGAAGACTTGAATATTAATGATGAATTAGCAGAGGATTCATCCTTAGTCCCTTGCTTTCTATAAAATCCTTCAAGAGGACTTTTAGAGAAGGTTCATTTGGATTATGAGCATGCTTCTTATTAGCAGGTAAGAAGCAGGAGTGGCAAGACATTCTTGATTCTATTTTGTTGAACAAGAATTGTTGTCTTATGTAGATAAGCAACATAGCTCATGTGCATCTTATCATGAGAAAATGATCATTGCTTCCGTAATCCCATTTTTCCAATTGATGGATCATGGGATAATATATAACTTTAGCATTTGTAGTAATCTTGATGAGAGAAATTTTCACCTACAAATATGACCTCAAGAAGCAACCATCATTTCCAAGAATGCTTTCTTGATCAAAACAGAAAGAATGTTTGAGACAGGAAGATAGAAAATGTGGAGAATAAGAACTCTTTGCATAAACCTAGACCAAAATATTATAAGAGATGAAGTTGAACTTGACCGATCTTTGCCCCTCGCCCCTCTCAACATCCCAGCTCAGATGTACTCATAGACGACGTCAAAATATTCTAGTTGAGAACCAGAGATAGGGTCTTTGTGATCAAGGATTTCATGCATCGATCTTCGAGTAGAGAAAACCTTCAAGATGACCTATCAAAATAACACTGAGTGAGAAGAACGCCAAGGTGAACCTTGATGAATCTCCTCCGACACTCAAGTTAGAACTGAGAATAAGAGAAATAAGAACGAAGAAATTGAAGAAAATTAGAGTTAGAGTCTCCCTTTTTCTACTATTTGAAGACCTATATATCTGTAACGAAGTGATCTGAATAATCATGGAGACATGGAAATGAGATGTGGAGACATGGAGATGTGGGGAAGGGGAGATGTAGAGACATGGAGATGTGGGGTGTAGAGATGTGGCAACATGGAGATGTGGGGGTAGATGTGGCAACATGGAGATCTAGTAGATGAGGCATGGGATAAGGCTGCGGTTCGACTTAAATCATACAAGCAGCGGATATGTTAGACTTATAATAAAAATTTAATACCTTATTCTTTTCAAGTTGGAGATATAGTTTGGAAAAAACAACAACCAATAGGTGAAGGAGGAAAGTTGAAGCCTTGATGGGAAGGATCATGTTGAATAGTAGAGAAGTTGAGCTCAAGAGCTTATTACCTAGAGGATGAAAGGGAAAAGAGATTGGGATGTCCATGGAACACATTTCATCTTAGGTCTTACTATGTGTGAAACTAGGGTTTGTCATTTTGTTTCTAAGTGTATAATGTTCTTTACTTATTTTAATGAAAAAGCTTTCTTGGTTGTTGAAAATTTCTTATTCAGACCTCTGTAAAACCTAGGGTGATTTTAGTTCAGTCCATACCTTTGATTAGCATAGAGTCAATTAGTTCACACTTTTGTAAAACCTAGAGTGATTTCAATTCAATCCAGACCTCTGAGTAACACAGAGTCGTTTAGTTCGGACCTCTATAAACCCAAAGTGATTTGGGTTCAATTCACACCTCTAGTTAGCAAAGAGTGATTCAGTTCGGACTTCTATAAAATTCAAAGTGATTTTAGTTCAAACTTCTATAAAATTCTACGATTTTAGCACAGAGTTTAGTCCGGATTTCTGATTAGCACAGAGTCATTCAATTCAGACCCCTATAAAGTCTAGAGTGATTTCAGTTCAGTTCAGAGCTCTGATTAGCACAGAGTCATTCAGTTCAGACCTTTGTAAAGTCCAAAGTGATTTTAGTTCAGTCTGAACCTTTGATAAGCATAGAGTGATCTCAATTCAGACATCTATTATGCCTAGAGTGGTTTCAGTTAAAACCTCTATGAATGATATCAATTAAAACCTTTATTATGCACTGAATGATCAAACTTCTGTGAGCAATTTTAGTTTAAGCACAAAGTGGTTCCAGGTGATTTCTATGTTAAATCCAGAATGGTTTTCTCTGAATGGGGTCACTTAAGTGATTGCTATTCTGTAAATTTTCAAGAAGTGACTTCATATGTAAATCTTTAAGTTTTCAAACTTAATATATCCCTGGAGGCATGATGACGATAGTTAGTAGGAGTACATCTAGTAGGGGAGTCTCCTCTTATACACAAGGAATCAGAAGAGTTGTTCAGGTACTATTTTCTTTATAATATGATTTTGGTTTTTCTATGATGCATACTTATTGTAAGATTAATAGTTTCTCTTTCTGAATATATGTGCATAAGCATTACCATTCTTACAATAAGAATAGAATTTTATAATTAGAAGAATAAAATGTTGTTTCACAAGGAGTCAATAGACATCACTTTTAGTCTCTCAGCTTATCTTTTGAAATGTTATCTGCAACTTTTTGAAGATCTAAAAAATCAAGGGGAACACTAGCTGGAGGATAACCTACCTCTCGTATATCTTGGACAACTTCATCAAAACCTTGTTCCAAAAGGAATGTAGAACAAGAGTCAAGTATATCAAAAAAAAACTTGGACGATTTTAGAAACAAATCCTTTTGAGAAGCCCATCACCTTTCCTCCCTCACTTTATAATCTGAAAGCTCTTTCTTGAGCTGTCCCACCTTTGCATCCAAAGACCCTTATTCTTTCTTCTTCTTTTTTTTTTTTTTTCAATTGGCCTCTTTTCTCTCAACTTTTGAGCTGTGAATTTTGAGGTCTCCCATGCTACGTTGTGGGTGGAGGAGTTGCTCCGATAATGCAACACCCTCAATCTGATACAATTGAGTATCAGTCTTGGCCATTTGTAGCTCTTTGGTTAGTGCCTTCATTTGAGTCTCAAGATCCCTATTTTGAGATTGCATCTATTGGTAAGACTCTATAACATAAGGAAGTCGTCCCTGAAGATCCCTTTGCGCCGCCAAAAGTTGGGATAAGGAAAGGTTAGATATTCTTCTAGGAAAACAAAAAAAAAACTACTATAGTTAGCATACCTTTAAGTTTGTGGACGCCATGAAGTCCAAAGTCCAAGGAGGGAGAGTTGTTGTATCTCCTCTTCATCAATTCTAGCAATGAATCTCCCAAGAATATTTGGAATATTAATCCTTGGGGGAGGGATATTATAACATATTGGACTTTTTGAAGTAGTGGACGAACTAGGACCCATAGGTAGGGCCTTCGGTGGTGGAGGTGGAGAAGGTTGTGATGACATAGTAGGAGAATTAGACTCAAGTATACGCTTTTGGAAGCATGTCCTTTTCTTGATGCACACCAGTTCAACTGATTCCCTAGAAGAAATAATTTGTGGAGTTAGAGTAGAATGAATTCTTACCTCCACAGAGGTACTTCTTTTGGCTTCATCCAGAGCCAGAGATTTGGTGGATCTAGATACTAATTTCACAAAATGAGTAGAAGAGACATGCTGGGCAGTCGTTGCCTTAGATATTTAGGCATTGAGGTTCTCCATCTCGTTGAGCCTACCATGTCAGAAGAACTTGTTACTTCTTATTAATAAGTGTTGTGATATATTTTCATGTTTATGGCACGAGGAACCTCTTCTGAAGCAGTAGCAAGCAGAGAAGGTTGAGTAAGACTTTCTTCCAAAAGAAGGTCAATCTCAAAATGGAGGCCTTTTAGGATATGGGTCACCTTCTTTTAAGAGGGGAGATCTTTAAAAGACCCCAATTCGAGGCGAGAAGGAAGATATACTCACTATGAGAAGGGATAGAAGAAGTCGGGGGTAGTGGTTAAGAAAAAAATATTGAGTCGTCAAGGATTTAGGAGGAACAAGGAAGTCTCCTGGGAAATAGAAATTGGAGTGTGGAGAGAAGTAGAAAATTTCGCCTTTAGTTTTCTTGGGGAAGAAGAAATAACGAAAAAAGAGGATAGTCAGTGGGATGTTGTAAGATTGGAAAACAACCATAACATCACAAAGAAGATGAATGAAATTGGGAGTTAGTTGGTCGAGGGAACATGGAAGTAAATCAAAACTTCTTCCAGAAAAGAAGGAAGGGAAAAGTGAAGCCCCCCACTAGTTGTTTAGACCCTCCACTATTTGTTCGAAGAAGAAAGTAACGTAGCTCCCACGGAAAGGATCTAATGGTTAACACATGCAGACGTTACATCATAGGATAACAAATAATCCCTCGCAAATGTGATAGTGTTGTCCCTCCATGCGTTAGTTATTAGTCTCAAAGGCCAAAGGTCTATCGTGATTTATCTTCCTTATGATGGTCCGGGAGCGGATTGGTAGGGGCCGCTAGGTTGACGGATTCAATCTTTTACATCACAGAAGAAGAAAGTAATGTGACCTGGAGGTAGCGTAGGCGATCTAAAGGATTTGGGACTAAGATCATATGGTCGGGCGGAATATGGAACAAAGCTCTAATCTCTGCTTCATCTTCCTCCGAGAAGTTGGAAAGAGTACTGAAAAACCAGAGTGAAGATGCCATAACAATCACAGGGGACAGTAGAAGGGATTAGATTTTTCAAAGAGAACTAGTAAAAGTGGCATGGTCAGGGAGAAGGTGAAGAGTTTTAGCGTATCCTATTCAAAATTGTGAGTGAGCTTTTTGGAAGCCAAAGTGAAGACACCATGACAATCGTAGGAGAAGAGCACAAGGGATTAGATTTTTCAAAGAACACTAGTAGAAGGGGCAGCATAGTCAGGGAGAAGGTGAAGAGTTTAAGTGTGCCTTATTCAAAATTGTGAGTAAGCTTTTTGGAACCATTGGATTAGAAAGGAGAAAAGGGTGGGCTACTGCTTAGGATCGTTGGATGATAAAGTTGGAAGTTTCCTATCGAATTGTGATATGTAAGAAAGTGAAAATTGTGACATTAGCATTAATTGTAAGAGATCTGCAATGATGTAAGATTTCATCATTTTCCAAGAAAGATTCTTAGTTGTTTCCTTAACACAATTTTGAATGATAAGGAAATATTTACTACTGATTGGATGTTTGAGAGGAGTGAAATTTTTAATTCTCTAGACAAACAGTCTATCCAAGGAGTCAATCTAAAAAAAAGGCAGTTCGAAGAGTCGATCTGAGAAGGCAATTTGAGGAGTCAACCTGAGAAGGCAATTTGAAAAATTATTCTGAGAAATCAATTTGCGAAATCGGTCTAAGAAGGCGGTTTGAGGAGGCAGTCCATGAAGGCGGTCTAAGGAGTCAATCCGAGAAGGTCTTATGAGAAATCGTCCGAGAAGTCATCCTAGAAGGTAGTCTGAGAAATCAATCCAAGAAGACAGTTTGAGAAGGTGGTCCAAGAAGTCAGTATGGGAAGTCAGTTCGAGAAATTAGTCTAGGGAACCAAACCGAATAGGTGGGTACGATGTCAATCAAAGAAGTTTATCTGTGTTATTGCTATCTAAGAGTTTGATCCTTAGTCCCAATTTCTACCACTTCGATAAAGAGTTGGTCTATCTTTTATCTTGGGAAATCAACCTAGGGACTTAGTTTTGGATCTTAATTTTTTCTGAAGCTTTGAAAAGATATTTTGGTGACGGAGTATCCCACTTAGTGGTTCTTAACTCATATTAAATTATGTTTGCGGGTGACTTTCATCCCACTTAGGAGTTGCTAACTCGTATTAAATGATGTTTGTGAGTGACTTTCGAAGGCAAATGTAACAAACTAAAATGAAACATTAAAGAAATAGAAAATCATCATCGTACATACATTTAAGAAAAAACAAATATCATAGTAGTTCAGGAGGACTCAAAAGTCTCCGAGGGTAAGTCATCCAAGGCTCATGACAAACTAAAAAAAGTAAAAGACTCTCCTTCGAGAGGGTAACTGACCACTTTAAATTGTTGTATGACCTCATTGGAGCCATACTCAAACATAGTAGTGACACTATGACCTAGTAGGTCAAATAATTCTTTTGATTCTAGAAAGGCCTTCTTTTCCTCAGTTTGCCTTTTTTCCTTCATCAATCTTGTATTTGTGTAGCTTAGCTAGCTCATCCCTAGCCTTTTCCAACTCCTCCCTCAGTTGTCCCATCTCTAAGGTGAGTAAGGAATTTTTATCCTTCTCCAAGTTGAGTAACTTCTCCACCTTTCCCTAGCTCTCTTGCATCTCCTTCAATTAACCTGTAGTAGCCCATAGATCACTTTGAGCAGCTCGAAGGTCAGCCTTGGATTTTAAGAGTTGCTCAGAGTATAGGGTAGCCTCAACACAGACACCCCCTAACTCCTTCATCTAATACTCTAGTTGGAATTGAAGTTGTCGATGGGATTCCACTAGGCGAGAGAGGCAATAATGTTTCCTTCTTAGGCCTTGGATATAAGAGCGACATTAGTGTTTAATTATGTATGGTTTGTAAATTGTAACGCCATCATACCTGAACATTGAGCCTATAAACTTCCTCAGACAAGGGCAATAGAGGAAGGTTTTGAATGTAGGCTAGCTCCTCATCCGACACTCTCCTCTAGATATGTATAGGGGAGCACCTACATGGTTGGTTGGTCAGCTCTTGGGGAAGACTAGGGGTAGAAGTGGGTCTGAGCATGATGTTGGGGTGGTAGCTATCGTTCTTATTGGACTAGTTGGAGTAGTAGTTGCAGGTATAGTAATAGTCGGTATATCATTGGGATTTGCTAATGAACTTGGAGGAGAATTTGGATTGGAGGAGCAATGAGTGGAGCTTGCTCCATAACCTCATTGAAGTCGCTTAAATGTTCTCTGAAGTGGTTGGTCCACTTAGAAGACAAATTGGCGGGGGCCATTGTTGTGGTCACTGGTGGTTGCTCTTTGCCACTAGTCTCCTTGAGTGTTAGAGTAACTTCTCTAAATGACACCATTGTGGTAGTAGGCTCCTTAGAGGTACTAGTTAAATCTTGGTTGGGGCACAACTTTTGACTATGTTTCTTCATCGTGTCCAATAACATCTTGTTATTTTTCAAACAAAAGGTAATGAAGTAAGTTAATCAATAGTTGTAATTTAGGATTAACTAAGTACCTAAAGGAAGAGGCAGTTCAGTCGAAATTGGACTCGATCATAATGGAATAGTAGGTCCTACTCCATAAGTATATTGACATAATGACATCAAGATAGAAGGCCTTGGAGATGGGATAGTGCATCTTGATATCCTATGATCTCTTTGTATTTGTCAAGATCTGGTTGGGGAGGAAAGTCTGTCTGCCATTGATAGAGCTCGGGAAAAGGTATAGGAGGGCGAAAAAACAAGCAATGAGTTTTTCATTTGTTTATGAGAGGAAGGAAAATTGTATAAAAATTGACAAGATGGTTGAGCGGCGAAGAAGAAAACCCTTAGCTTTCCATTCTTCAAATAGAAAAAGCAATGAAATAGAGTGGGAGTAAATGGAATGTGATAATAGTAAAGATGATGATGACCTCGCATAACAGTTGAAGGAATTTGGAGATAATTGATTTAGAGGATGTGGAAATAAGAAGTGATTTCTTTGAAGATGGAAGGAATAGGGAAACACAAGCCATCGGTTAGTTGATGATAGAAGAAAGTGGCATACCCAATAGGAGGGTAGTGGGCTCATTGGTGTGGTCGAGGAATGTAGATTGAATGATCATCAGGAATGCTATGTAACTCTAAGGGCAAAGTTCTTGATCTAGGTATAGAAGGTGGGAGTGTTGTGAAACCATGTGTTGGTATTAGAAGAAGAAGAAGTCATAGCTAGTTAGGGAAAAAAGCTTATTGGTGTGATGCAGGAGAGTCAGTGCCAGGGGAAAATTAAGATAAAGATGAAATGAAGGCAGTAAAATGATGCTAGCAATGAAATGATTGTGGTAAAAACATGTTATATAGGTGATTTTCTGGTTAGATGATGGGGAATCGTCGGATGTAGGGTACATTTAGGAATGATTATCTGAGTTGTTGGATGGAGTTACATGTTTCTAGGTGACCAATATAGATCTTTGGACGTGATGTATGTGATCATGTAATAGAATGGAAAGTTTAATCATTCTCGAGGGAGATTTATCAGAATTTTTGGATAAGCAAATATTTGTAACTATTAGGGTTTATACCAACCAAAGGATGAGTCACAGTCTCTCTTTGAGATAACTTCAAATCAGTCATCATATTGCCTCCTTCGACTGAACTTGGGGGATGTCTATGATACGACAGGAATATGTGACAATCCACATGATGGATGATTGTATTGATCGACATGGCTTATGTGGTTGATACCTTAATTAGGCTATGAAGCCAAAGGTTAAAGGTGACTTTTTATTTGGCTCTATTACAACTTCTAATAATAGCTAGGGTATTGATTATTCATTATAACTACAACAAAAGGGGAAAGCTCTCCCCCCGGGGGCCCCCCCTCTCATCTACTCCACATCGAAGAGAGTGTTGGAGTATTGGGAATATAATCAAAGTCCCACATTGGTAAGACATGGAAAAGATCATATGCTTATAAGATGAAAATATATCTTCATTGGTATGAGGCCTTTTGGGTAAAGCCCAAAAATAAAACTATGAGAGCTTAGGCCCAAAGTGGACAATATCATACCATTGTGGAGATATGTAAATCTTATAGGCACTAACAATTGGTATCAGAGTCATGGTCCATGTCAAGCCATGAACATCAAACGAAGGAAGTTGAGCTCCTATGTCCGGATCAAGAAAACCAGACACCAAGCAGGAAGTCCAGTTGGGCCGGAAGGACCGAACAATTGGCAGGAAGTCCAACTAGGTCAGATGGATCAGACAGTTGGCATGAAGTCCTGGTGGATTGAGGATCGGACATCAAGCAGAGGATGTCCTCGAGGACGGATAGGCTTGAGGGGGGTCAATGTGGTCCTTCATTTGAAGGGGGGGGGATTGTTGGAGTATTGGGAATACAATCAAAGTCTCACATTGGTAAAACATGGAAAAGATCATATACTTATAAGATGAAAAGATATCTCCATTGGTATGAGGCCTTTTGGGTAAAGCCCAAAAATAAAACCATGAGGGCTTAGGCCTAAAGTGAACAATATCATACCATTGTGGAGACATGTGAATCTTATAGGTACTAACAGAGAGGGAGTTAATCACGGGCGACCTATGGTCATACCGACACCTAGACACGGTGGAGTGCTGACACTGAAAATTGCTGGTATTTCCACCTAGCATCGAGGATTGACCCTATTGGGGATTCGGTGACCGCTAGAGGGGGGTGAATAGCGTGTACGTCGTAGATGGAGGAATTCTTTCACAATCGCATGCTTGCTACAATTTGGTTAGTGTGCAGCAGAATAATAACAAAAATAATAACATGAATACACAAACACAACACGCAATATAACGTGGTTCGGAACCGAATGGTTCCTACTCCACGGATCGAGCTCAAATGAGCTCTAGCGATATCAATCACACACCACTAGTAAATAACTCATTCTCGGAACAATCTGGAGGCGGAGAAACCTCGTACAAGTATTCTTACAACAATAAGAATGAAATACAAGCAATTATAAATGAAATACAACAAGAGAAGTAAAGAACGCTTTACAAAAACTATTTTGGATGTTTGTTTATTGATTGTCTTGGACTAGCCTTGAAGACCCTGATTTGCAACAGCAAATCACTCCAAATCATCCAAGAAAACGGGTGCTCAATCCCTCCCTTTGTGCTCCTTTTAAACTTGCAACTCGGGCTGGATTTTGCCTATCAGTTGACTGATCGGGGTCATTAGTCGACTGATGACACTGTTGTCATGAGACAACAGCTCGATCCACGCTGGAAAACTATAATGGGTCATCGGCGTCGGATCGATGACTTATCGCCGATTCTAACGCCGTAATCGATCGCCGATCGGCTACGCGAGCATTTTGTGCTCGTGGCTAAACGCGATCATCGCTATCGATTGATCGCCAAGGTTGTTTTAGCCCTAAACGGCAATCGAGCACTAGTCGACTCACAGCAGTTGAACCATCCATAATGTCAGTCGACTGTCAACCTCAAACATAAGGTTTTAACCTCAAGTATGGTGCCCCCATACTTGCTAGACTACCCTTATCCTAGACCTAAGCTTTCTAGCCACCTCCGTCAGCCTCACGTCTATCGGATCCCTCCAAGTCATCCATGATTTGTTCATCTATATGCTAGCCTTCAGGTGCTTCCATCAGCTATTGTCATGCTAATGTGGTCTACACCGCCAAGGAACATTGGACTTACGCTGCCAAGACTCCGCTTGGACTTTACACCGCTAACCATTGGACTTATGCTGGCAAAACTCCACCCTTGGACTTTACTCCGCTAATATTCCCCTTGGACTTCTCAATTGCCAAGACTCAAGCTTGAACTTTCTCTTGCCAACACATGTTGGACTTTCCATGCCAAGAACCATGCTTGGACTTTCCTCGCCAACCTATATTGGACTTTCCTTGCCAACCCATGTTGGACTTTCCATGCCAAGACTCAAGCTTGGACTTTTCATGTCAAGTACACACGACTTAGACTTTTCCCATGACAATGGTCAAACCATCATCAAATATCAAGTATGACCTGGGTCGATTGTACCAACAATCTCCCCAACACATGTCAGACATCAACGTCAAACATCAAAACACTACTCGAGTCAAACTCGAGTCTGGTCAATCGTGACCTAGGCCGATTGCACCAACAATCTCCCCTTTTTTGATGTTTGATAAAAACACCCTTGAGTTAGGCCCCTAACTCAAATTCCCTTATCAATTTTCCCAAATTAGTAATTTCATACATTCTTCCCCTTTTTGACATACATCAAAAAGGTTCTCCCAAGGAGGTCAATGTCTCATATCTCAATGAGATCTTACAATCTCCCCCTTAGTCCAAAAATATCTAGGGATACCTTCACTCTTCCTAGTAATAAGTCTCATATCACTTAAGAGAAGCAATCCTACACACTCTCCCAATTTCCAAATTGGGCATCTCAAATTCCCATTTCTCCCCCTTATGAGGAAAAATAACACCCATCATCTCATGATGAATAACTCCCCCTAAAGGCTTGCTCCCCTTTGACCATTGCACCAATAATATCCTTGGAAAGTTCATAAGCCTATAGGAACTCTAAACCATCAAAAATAAGGTTAAAAGTTTAACATTGAACTTTCACTCACCTTAAAATTGATACAAACCCTAAAAACTCTCCTAATCCATATCTAATGGATTTTCACTCTTTCCAATGCTTCCCAAAGCATATCCTAGGGTTAGGAGTGGTTAGGGAACCTTCCCACAGCTGAAATTGGACTAAACAAACCTTATTTTCTCAAAATCAGCATTGACAGTCGACTTTATCAGGCATCAGTCGACTGTCGTGCCCATCAGTCGACTACCAACAAGGGCAGTCGACTGATAACTGAAAATTTTGATTTTCAGTTATCAGAAACGAATTTTAGAATTTCATAAATAATTATATGTAATTCGAAAAATCATGAAACTTCATACGTATAATACTTATGACCAATACAATGGGTGAAAAATATTTTACCCATAAAATAGTGAAATTGACACAAAGTTTAAAAGTGAAGAAAAACTTCAATGTTTGAGCTCACTTTGTATCAACTTCATCAATGGTGATTACTATCAAAAGATAGACTTCACCAAGATTTTCTAAAATAATTTTAAAATATTTTTGAAAACCTATATTGGATCATGTTCCTTGGGTTCAATGTACATGGCATGAACATAAGCTTTCCCAATGATCCACCATATGATATAGATGAGTTTTAGTCCATCTAGATGCAAAAACTATGCACCTTGAACTCAACTCATATCCTAGCATCTCACATGTATCCAAGGTGTATCAATACACATACATGTCAATGTAATGTGAGATGTGGATTTTGTTCATCCTAAATCTAAGGTCTCATGTATTTTCTAAGACAATACTACTTGATTCTCTTATACATGAGACTTCAATTCATGTCAATTGTCCTTAACTCAATTTTATTAATGCATGAAATGATCATGGCATAAATGATAACATTAATTAAGTATGACCAATGATTATGATGTCATGACATATGATATAACTTAAGCATACATGACCTTAAGTCATAAGTCTTAAGCATGATCATGACATATTAATGATAAAAATAAACATGATGTCATGACATGTTATATGACAAACAAAGCATGACATATAAAATATATAGGTATAATAATACATAAAATTTAATATTAATTGTCATTTATTATTATTAAGTATATTTTGTCATATTGCTACTAATCCCCCAAGTGTGCCAAAAACCCAAAATGACACACAAAGACCTCTGAACCTAATTTGTGCCAATTTGATCAAATTATCAAACTTCTCAAAATATATTGGCACATCCTAAAATCTTTTAGGATTAATATCCATACTTATTTCCAAGGTACCCATAACCTTGAAAATATCCTAAAGTGCCACCTTTACCGTGATTAGGTTAATTACCCATTTATTCAAAGTTGGCACACCCTAAACCCATTTAGCGTGAATCGATCACGCTCCTCGGAACCCAATACCTATTAGAGCTCCTTGGATTTACTAGGTATTCCTTAGGGATGACCTTCCTAGATACCCTCCTAGGCTTGGTAGCCTTGGTCATTTGGGACTTGCCTAGGTTAACTCTAGGGGTAACTCCCTTTGTAACTTTCTTAGTAGCTTCCTAGGTTTCTTCGAAACCCTAGCCACTAGGAAAACACCTTGGTTACCCTTAGGGATAACTTCCCTAGTAACCTTGGTCTTCCTAGACCTAGGTTGTGTTTCATAATCGAATGGAACACTATGATAGATCTCCTTGAGCTTAGGTTTGTGACCCAAACCTTTCTTTCCCTTGGTTGGACCTTGCTTCCTAAAACCTAGGTTTTGACTCTTAGACCTAGATTTTTTATCATTTGACCCTAGAATTTGATTTTGCATTTTTGCAAGGGTCTTTTCAAGTTTTTCAAGCCTTGACCTCCAGGCTTGGTTCTCTAACTCTAATTGTCCAATTTTTTATTTTTCATTTGGTCTTTGGGCATTACCATTTCCTCTAGGCATATGTCTACCCTTCTTAGGGTTAATGCCTAGATAATTTTCTATTTTTCTAATGGTCTCCCTAGGTAGGGTTGATTTAGGGACATTAGTCCCAAATTTCTCCTTATTTGAAATCGGTCTAGAGTCATTAACTCTAGCCTTGTCCTTAGACCTAAAATCAACTTGTTTAGTCCCTAAGCAATAAGGCCTATTTCTAGCATGCTCTTTATGATAAATAGCAAGATTGCTAAAATTATTTCTAGTATGTTTTTGTCTAAAACTTAAAGAATGAGCATTGTTGAAATATACCTTATGGTTAACTTTTAAGGCTCCCCCTACTTGTGATGCTCCTTCTTGGATCTTTTTCTTCCCCTTAGGGCATTGACTCCGGTAATGCGCCGGTTGTTGGCACTTAAAGCACATCACGTGCTCCTTGCTCTTTCTAATTGAGGCACCGACATCCTTTGAATTCGTATTGACTTTTGGTGCCGGGGGAGTCTTCTTGACCCTTTTAGGACACTTACTCTTGTAGTGTCCATTTTCCCTACACTCAAAATATATTATATGATTTTTAACTTTAACCACAATGTTTGAGTTACCTAGGTCAATGGTGGAAACCAGAGTTGGCTCATCTCCTCGACCAGAGGTAGATGGTTCCTCTTGAAGTTGCTCCGGTGTGGGAATTCTCTCCTCCCCCTCAATCCTAGAGGTGGAGGCTTCTTCCACCTTTTCTTCCTCTTCCGATCTAGATCCGGATGTTGATTCTCTATCAACTTCCGAATCCTCACTTGCTTGTGAGGAAGATGAACTCGCTTCATCGGCCTCTTCCTCTTCTTGAACCGATGAACACTCCTCTTCTTCCCTTTCTTCTTGGACTGGTTGAGGGTTCTCATGGAATCTTGCCACTTGGATCCATAGCTCCTTGACATCCATGTAGTCACCTAAGCTAGACAAAATATTGTTAGGAATCAAATCAACCAAGAATTTTATTACCTTCTTGTTTATCTCGAATTCTTGGATTTGTTCCCCGGTCCACTTCTTCATTTTGAGGAACCCTCCCTTTAACCCTCTCGGATACTTGAATCCATCTATCAATGCAGACCATTCCTCAAAGTCCCTCATCATAATAAAGTTTTCAATCCTTCCCTTCCATGAATTGAAACATTCTTGTCCATATAGTGCATATGGGACCGGTGTGTTGATGTCTCATCCTAGTTGTTCTTCAAACTCCATCTTCTTGCCCTCTAATATCTTTTGCTCCCAGCGGTTAGTCCATAGAAGAGCCCCGGGCTCTGATACCAATTGTTGGGGATTCGGTGACCGCTAGAGAGGGGTGAATAGCGTGTACGTCGTAGATGGAGGAATTCTTTCGCGATCACGTGCTTGCTACAATTCGGTTAGTGCGCAGTGGAATAATAACAAAAACAATAACACAAATACAAGCACACAAACACAACATGCAATATAATGTGGTTCGGAACCGAATGGTTCATACTCCACGGATCGAGCTCAAATGAGCCCTAGCAATGCCAATCACACTGTCACGCCCCGAGAGCATGCCGAGCCGAAAATTAAACGGACGGCATCTCCCCTGTACGTGGCAACATTTCAGGTTAATACAAGGCTCGTAGGCCCACAATGACAACAATATATAAAAATATACCAAACCACAACAGTATATATATATCAAAACAACTACACACGGCGGAAATGATACAACAACAATACAAAACTACACATGCATACCGGTATGACTAACACATCACAACAATACAAAACTTCGACAAAAATCCGAATATACAACATGAACATCACGAAAACTCCAAAATACAATACACAATGGACGGAAAGCCCAAATACACACGGGAGCCTCGGAGGTGAGATGAGACGATGTCAGCCGGCGGTGCTCCAAGCCGTCACGAAGTCTTCTACCTGTTACCTGGGCGACAGAAAACCCAGGGTCCGTGGGGGGTGGTGAGTAAAACTCAGCAGGTAATAGAAAAACATGTATATATGCCATATCACATGTATTTTCAACAACATACTCTAGAGGTACAACAGGTATATCAGCATAGTATATAAATACAAGCATATACCGACTAACCAAATAAACAACATAAAAATGCAGACATACCTGAAGTCTGCCACGCTACTCTGATCCAACCTGAACATATATCAAACATATATATATATATATATAACAGGAAGAGTAGATCAACTCACAATATACTCTAGCTACAGGTCAAGGTATCTAATGGTCTGTCCAACCCATACCAGTATCTGACACAATTGTATAACAAATGCAAGAAACATGCATGAATATGATGTACACCCAAATGCAGCAAGCATAGTACAATCAAATGCAACATCACAATAATCATATATATATAGACTGTATCTATATATATATTAATCACAATCATCCATATATATATATATATATATATATATATATACATGCATATATGTATATATATGGCAATATGCAAAAATGTCATAAGTCGGCAATGCAGCATGCATGGTCATGTCGACTCACCCTAAAGCTACCACGACCCCAGTGTGGCCTCGGTGGCTCGAGCATGACAACTGTCCCAACTCAACACCAACCACTACTCTCGAGTGGCCAAGTGGGCAGTATGATCGAGTAGCCTATAAGCGTAAAGAGCAAGCTACACGATAGGGGTCCCTGTTATTGGCCACTCCGACAGTCACTATCCATGAGTGGTCGAGTGCCACACACGCAGGACTACGACACGCAAATCCAACTACCACTGTCTATAGTGGTAGAGTGCGGCACCACAATGCTCTGCCCTCACACGGGTGACTCCTCCTATGAGTAACAGTAGATTTGTCGCTCATAGTGAGGATTAGCTCCTCCTAAACTTAGCGATGATCGATCCCAACGGTGGCCGGAGGATGGGAAGAGACGGCGATGCTGGATCAGCAAATAGGGGGACTGGCAACGAGGTGGCTCGGCGCTGCGGCTGGATTCACGACCAGGGTTGTGACGAGGAGTAGGCGGCAGCCGTGTGACGGCGAGGCTGCGGCGCGGCGACCCAACGGTGGCGGTAGGGCTGCGACGAAGTTCGGGCAGCGATCAGCGGCGTGAAGACGCAGCGGCGGCAGTAGGGCTGGAGTGGCGAAGATCGTCACCGGCGACAACTCTCTCTCGCGGCCGACAAGTGGTGCGGCAAGCGGCGCGGCGATCTCGAGCATGGGCGGTGCGTGGAGAGAAGAGGCGTGGCGTCGGTGGAAGAGGAGTCGGGTGCACAACTGAGAGGAGGCGACGACCGTCGGTCCGGTGCGCGCGACGCATAGGCCGACGGGACGCGAGATGCACTGCCCGGGGGTCGCGAGCGGCTGTGGTGGTCGGGGCGAGGCGATGTGAGGAGGGTGGCGCTCGATCGGGAGAAGAAATGAAGAGAAGAAGAGGATCGGGCAAACAAAGGAAAACCGTCGATCGGGGAAGAGGGAAAATGGAAGAAATATAATAGGTTTTTAATTAAATCTATTAATTCCTAGCAGATAGTCTAAACAGGCTTTATAAAAGCCTATTCGCTTTATCTCCATGAAATATCCATAGAACCTCCGTTTAAATCCAGAAAAATTCCTGAAAAATTTCCCAAGGTAATTCTTTAATTAACAAGGGGTATTTTTTTTTCGGTATTTTACATTCTCCCCCTCTAATAAAAATTTGGTCCCCAAATTTCGTACTTACATACGAGAACCTTCTCAAGAGATTTCTTGAACTACTACCTGCCTCAAGTGAACAAATGAGGATATCGAGCTCGGATAGTATCTTCCAGCTCCCAAGTAGCCTCCTCATCGATATGATGTTGTCATCCAACCTTTATGAGTCTGATGGTTTTCGTCTCACTACTGTTGCTCCTTGCGACCCAGGATCCACCCTGGAATCTTCTCGTAAGTCGCATTAGACTGAGGTAGAATTCGGAACCTCTTTCATAACATGATCAACATGCGACACGTATTTCCTCAGTATAAAAACAGGAAATACGTTGTAAGCACCCACAAGTGTTGGAGGTAAAGCCAACCGATAAGCTACACCTCCATAATCCACGACACAAGATCTGAATAGATCCTCCAACGTCTAAATGTCATGCTCAGACAGTCCATTAGTCCACGGATAAAATGTTGCACTAAGCCGAAGCTCTGTGCCCATAGTCTGGTGCAGTCTCTGCCAAAATCGCGAGGTAAATTGCGAATCTCTATCCGATTTGGTACTTAAAAGTACCCCACGCAATCTGATAATCTTTCGATAATACAACTCTACCGAATGATCCAACAAGTACGACCCCCGTATAGGAAGGAAATGAGCTGATTTGGTCAGTCGATCCACAATCACCCAAATCGCATCACGACCTTTACGGGTTCTAGGCAATCCCGTAATGCAATCAATAGTGATATGATCCCACTTCCATTCTGAAATCGAAATTGTCTATAGCAATCTAGCAAGTTCTTGATGTTCAGCCTTCACCTACTGGCATACTAAACATCGAGCAGCAAAATCTGCTATAACTCCCTTTATACCATTCCACCAGTATAAACGTTTCAACTCTCGGTACATCTGAGTACCACCAAGGTATATAGCCCATCGCGAATGATGTGCTCTCTGTAGCAACTCTTCCTTAAAGTGGATGCGTGTCCAGAACACATATCCATATTGGAGACGGAAAATTATCTTCTCACAAGAGAAGTCCATCTACCATCCAAAATCCACTCTACCACACACTCTGTAAGTGCATGGAAGATTATAGCGATCAATCTCACTGGTTACAACTGTTTGCGTACCAACAACTCTATAGTAGCTACCCAGTAGCTAGTCAAAATCCCATGAGCATTCCTGCTCCATACAACTACAAATCCAGATAATAACTACTAAAGTCACGTCATGTATATGACAGACTATCTTGTAGTTTCTTAACTGACGTAGGCATAAGATATGCCTCTTTCAACTGCATCGGAATCGTTCCGATCCCTGAAATGACGCATCTGCATACATCATCCTTTTTTATCCACTCCAGAAAGATTAACTAATACTCATGTAAAAGTTAACCACCGTCTAGGTCTTGTAAATGGTTTCACCAGCTTCCGACTAAATGATTTCCAACATCACTTTTGTTAAACAAGTCCGTGGTATAGTAATGTCAAGCATTCTATCCACATCTACGAAATTAACCAAAACATACAAGGCAAACCACCATCTACGGTGGTCGAGTGCGCAACTCCAACTACCACAATCAACAATGGCCATGTTACGCAACTCCAACAACTACAAAAGGATCCTATCGTGTTCAGGATACACGATTCTCAAATTCAGTGGTGACTAAATCGTTAAATACGTCTAATATCATTAACAACAGCTCGTAAATTCATACTAAGTATGAAATGTCGTCCTTCATACACCTGCATCCTGCTTACTCTAAGTTGATGATATATCAATCATCACAAGGACTATGATAATTGTATGACACCATGTCACTACAATATCAACACTCCAGTCGTAAACCAATCCTAGAGTATACACAGGTGCCTTTAACTGATCTAAATAGATCATTTATCCACAACGAAGGATATTCATTTACAACAACTACTGTATTCCATCATCGATAATTGATGCTTACTTTCAAAGGTCCATCTCTCTTTCAACAAAGAGTTTCGGATCTTCTCAAGGAGGAATACTGGGATAGATAAATATTCCTTCCAACATCTCCTATAATCACAACTTACTTTCTTCCAATTCCTATAGTGTTTAACAACACCGATACCAACAAACCATCATCCGGTATGTGATCTTCGATACCAGAACTATTTATGCAATCATTTCGATCGCCTACTGCACTTGCCTATCCAACGGCAAGCCTAGGAGTTCATCCAAAACTACATTCGATTACTCTCGGATTATACGCATATCCAAGAGACATATCATACCATACTTCCAACAATTTGACCATCTGTAAGGATATGTCTACAGTAAAAGTATGTCTATCAAAGTCTAAGGGCCTCCCTTGACTTCTTAATTGTGGGTCCACTTCTCACCTAACGGTAGAGATACCACCGACCCACAAGTCAATGTATAGGAACCCTTTTTAATCCAACTAAGAATGTTCTAGACAAAGATACCTGTAAACTACAAGTATCTCTCAATATATTAATCCAGAGGGTAAAACTAGAGTAATACCCCGAACGATCAAATATTTGTTGATCCGATCCAAAAAGGCTCCACGCAGGTCTCGGCCTTTCTCCGAAGAGAACTAGATCAGATCCAACAGTTCACGATAAAACGGTCACATTTCTGCGACGAATGCCACGGGGATTTTTCCTAGATCATCTGATCTCATCACTTAATCCTATGAGCTGCAACTGTAGGATACCGAATAGATACGACTATCATCGTATACTCTATCCTCTGTACTAAGCAAAACACATCTGGAGGTAACTGTTTGTTGTCTGCTGAATCTTCTAAGATGTCTTCTGCTGATACTGCTTCTGTGTTGACCTCTGCTGAAGGGGAGTATCAAGGAACTCCAACCACGCCTGAGGTAGTAGGTCGCAGCTGATAAGATAACCAAGTCTTCTGTGCTGATCTCTGTTGTCGAGCCAGTGCATCATCCTCCTGGAACACCATTGGTAGTCTTCAACTGAGTCTTCAAAGTATAGCTCCTCAAATGTACTGGTTGCCTACAATAGCAACAGATGAACGGATCCACGAATAATCTATCTTCGCATGTCTTCGTGATCTGCACTGCACGCACACAATTCCTTCAAGTCTTTGTTCTAATTTTGCTGATATCCACAAGAATCTTCTGATGATCTGCGATTGATCTTCTATAATCGAAAAGTAGCTCAAGGCCTATGACCCTGATCTTACTCCTTTTATCCAACAGTCGAAGACTTTTGACTTTATTAAGTTGACCTGCAATATATGCCTATCGGTCTCCAACTTTTAAACCCTTGTACGGAGTCATTTCTAAACTCCTATCTCAATCCAACGTCTTCCGGCAGGATCTGGTAGAAGATCCCGGCATCCTAATCCAACTATAAGCCAATAACTCTGGGTGGCTTAAATCATCCATTCATCTTCTTGAGCTATTAGGTGGTCGTAATCTCTGCAAGTCTCACGACTCTGCACAGTACACTATTACTAACCAATTACCCTTTCTTGAAGCTCAAGAATTCCTTACAATGTGTCACTAAAAGTGACACGGGGAAATACACTCTTTCAACATCACTAATCCATGATCAAGTGATATATTATTTCCCGAAGATTATTTTCTGCATTTATCACCAAATACTGGCTTAATCCCGATAATGGTATGCAAACAACTCTTCTTTCTCGTATAACATGAGTTAAGTACTCAAAAATACTCTCTAAGTTATACATCTCAGTATGAACAACTCAGGGATAAAATCCCTATGAAACACCGTACTCTAGCCTTCCACTATCTGCATCACAAATAGTTTACAAGTTTGTTCATTACCCACAGGTAATGATCTGACTAGCACAGTTAGTGGAAATCTCTAAGACTGTAGTCTCTAATTTCCATAATAAATGTGACGACTTGGCCCATGTTTTCCGACTCGGTATCAGTCGGCTCTCAGAGGTAAATCACCTCCTCGACACAGGTTCAAGACTCACAGACTCAACAGGTCATTCTCGTGGTCAACTCATACCACGGTTACGAATAATAACCAACACACTATAGGTTATTCCCTGGTATAAGCATCTAAATGCATAGCCAATATAACCGGGAGTATAAACCCTAAAGGTCACTCCGGTTGGTCGCATCGGTGGACGACCCCTACTACATGTCTGCACAGGTGTCATAACTCTACGGTATACACCTACTGATCAAGTTTAGATAAATATCTACTAAACCATAAGTTTTTAGGAATTCTTACCTCGTGCTGCTTGGAGCTCAGGCCGCTGTCCATCTCATCTCAGAAAATCAAAACCGAATAAATCGACTCTCGAGAATCCAACTGTTAGTAATATATGAGAGATGTCCTAAGGCAATCGCCTTATGTATGAACCATTTATATGATAAATGAAGATTCACTATTTGAGTATACATGGTTTCATGTATTTGATTGGATCTTAAACTCATTTACTGAATGTCCGCGATACGACTCATAGCATGAGAGAATTTGTGATTGGATCACAACTAGTGAGTATCTCTACATGTGTAATTGTGATGTATCAGAATTATCCCTAGTCGATGAATTGATGGATTTGGACACCATCAATTCTGTCGAGACTAGCACGAGGTATACTCCTTGGTGTATCCAAGCAGCTGATTCTCACTGGCTGGAGACATTGTGATGTCCAGAGTTAATCGTGGATGCTAGTTATGGTAACTAGTTCATTGGAATGACAAATCGTAAGACTTCATATGGTTCTCTGCATATATAGATATGTCAATGAAGTTCTTACTGTAGCTTAAGTGCGATGTTCCTTTGACTTGCGGTATTCAAGTCATTTTGATCATAAAGACTTATGCTTTGACATCTTAAGCAAGCATCTCTGAGGAGATGTGGACCCGAGATGATTGGGTATAAGTCGAAGTGATCGAAGGTGTTTGAATAGCCTATAAAGGATTCACCACTCCTTGCGAGGAGATGTATACCCATGGCCTCTCATCAGATTGTTACTAAAGTCTTTGGCCAAAGCATTACATGTTTAGAGTAAGGTACTCTTCGATACATGTGCAGTAACTAGAATCCGTAGGATGAGGAAATGATACTTGGGCTAGGTATGACGTAGTCAGCCTAGTGGGGACTGACACTATAGACCATGTCCTGAACCAAGTGGGTATAAGATGAGTGAAGGGAATGGGGCACGATTCATTCGAGCTGCTGAAGGGTTTCAAAAATAGTTCTGGATCAACCGTTGATCTTTTCGGTTAATTGGGGATCATGATGTACTACTAGGTGTCACTCATGATCATTCTATAATTAATGGTTAATTATATACGGCCAACATAAACCGAGAACCTATTTGGTCACACGCACAACGAGCGTAATCCGAAGGATTTAAAACGAGCTTGAGAATGAGATTCTCAGACCGAGAGAAACTGGGTTTGGTTGGACCAAACATGGAGCGAGCATGAAATCGTTTCAGTCGCAATGGAAGCGTGGATGGGCCGTGTCTTATGAAGACATGATGGACGAACCAAATTGGTTTGGTTCTAATCCAATGGAGGAGAATAAACCAAAGGGTTTGGTTTGTTTTAAACGAATGAACCAAAGTTGGTTCGGTTCGTTTTAACTTAAAATAAACCATCATGGTTTTGTTTATTTTAACTTATATTAATGGAGCGGGTTAACGGGTCTTATGGTTATGATCCGATAACCATTAAGAGAATTAGTTCTCTATAAAAGAGGGCTTAAGGGTTTGTTAAGCCCTAATCCAAAAACCCTTGACCTAATTGTTGTCGCCCCCCCTCCTCTCCTTGGAGAAGTCAGCGCCAACCTCCATTGCCGCCACCCAACCCCTTGTGCCGCCGTCCAAATTGTTGCCGGTGTCCAAGCTTCGGCCGGTGATCCTCCGGCAACTCTCCGGTGATCTCCTTTGGGTTCGGCATCAAGGTGAGCTTCATCCTACCCTTTTTGGCCGGCCCTTACTCCTCCACCAAAGCTGTCCAGTTTTCTGGACAGCTTGTTTCCCTCTCGTCGGAGCATCATTTGGACGACGTTTGGAGCTCCGACAGCAGTAGCCTTGCTGGGGATTCGATCTCCGGTAATCCTCATAGGTGGAGGATGAAGGATTCGTCAAACGGTTGACGAATACCTCTCCAGAGAAGCGAGTTTTGAGGACTCGTTTTTGGATCCGAATTTGGATTCGGATCGTGATCTTCTCTCGATCACATCGTCTTCAACACGAGGCTAGTAACCCATACGAAGACGAAGCTCGTGACTTGGTGAAGTCATCCCAAAGATACTCGGCGTGGATACGGATAGAGACGATTCTAGCAAGGATCGTTCCGGTTGATGCCTTTCCCGCTGCACGTGATACGTAAGGTATACGTAGTTAAATTTCCTTTTATTGCAAAATTTAAATTTACGGTTATGTCTACACATGTTGTACTATGAATGCGTGTGATGTGTGTGTTGTAATAAATGTAGATTTATTATTTTTATTTCTTCCACTGTGCACATGTTTATGAAACATGTTCGAACACACACTCGCCGCGGTGCCGGAAACCCAATAGTGGTATCAGAGCCCAGGTTGTGTTTCAACATAATCGTAAAATGGTTTTGCGATAGTCATAATGATATTTCTAGAAATTTTCTATTTTTGGAAAGTTAGAAGTATTTATGGAAATTTTTCAATTTTGGAAAGTCTAGAAGTATTTATGAAATCTTCCACTTTTGGAAAGTTGGAAGTATTTATGGAAATTGATATTTTCCATAAATAAAATATTTGATTATATTTTGGAAATTTGTTTCCTAATTTAATCATGATTTGATTTGGAAAATCAAATCTTAAAAATATTTTATTTCCATAAGTAGTTTTGATGATTTAGGAAATTGGTTTCCTAAATTGACTTTCCTTAATCAACTATTTCCACAAATAAAATATGTGATTAGATTTGAAAATTTGTTTCCTTATTTAATCATGATTTGATTTGGAGAATCAAATCTTAAATATATTTTATTTCCATAAATAGTTATGACATATAAGGAAATATTGTACATGACATAATTGTATGTCATGTAATTGCATTAGATGCATATCATTATGCCATGCGTGTCGTGACATGTAGATGTATGTCATGTATGTCATGTCATGTAGATAATAGTTATTTGCATGCAAAGAGGATGAGACATAAAAACCCTAACTCAATATTAAAGCCTACACCTTCCATTAATATGGTTAGAACCAGAGTTCCGTTTCTTGTTCGGGTTGTTGGACTCTCTCCAAGCCCGGCTCGAACCCGAACATGTTCAAACCATGGAATAGTTTAATACTAATATGGTAAGAGTCAGAGGTCAATCGTTAGCTTTGGTTATTGGACTCTCTCCAAGCCGGGCTAATTGGTTGAATGCGCTCTAACCATATTAAAACTATTTCTCAATTAATGGGTTGTCTTTAACCCGGAGCATCGGCTTGTTGGACTCTCTCCAAGGTCGATTTAAAGGGAGGTGAAGTTGGGTGCTATGCATATGATGCATACTTGTTAATGTGTTAACAACCCGATGTATGTGTGAACATTCAATTAGTTGATAGCACATTGTGATAGTTGCATATACATGATATGCAATCGGTATATTTGATATCTACCATCGTAGTTATGAATGACTTGTTGGACTCTCTCCAAGGTTGTTCATATCTATGATGGATATCAACCCATTCGGAGATGGACCTACGATCTCCCGAAGTGATTTTGGGGTTTTTGAAATTCAAAAAATGAATGGGATTTATGAATGTATATTGATGCATTTTAAAATCATCTTTCTCATATATGCTCGTTTTGTATTTCTAAGATTGATCATGATGTCTTTGAATTTGCGTTCCATTTTGGATTCGAATAAATTGACTGGGCCAAACTTCTTGGACTGGCTTAGAAACTTGAGAATTGTTTTCAAGGTTGAAAAGCTTGCAAATGTCCTCAAAGCGCCTCTTCCCGCTCGTCCTAGTGACAATGCAACTCTGGACCAATTGTTGGCCTATCAGAAACATGTGAGTGATTCTGAACAAATGAGTTGCATCATGCTAGCCATGATGGAACCCAAGCTATGGAAGCAGCATGAGCATATGGATGCTCATATCGTAGTCCTTCATCTTTATGAGTTGTTTGATAAGCAAGTGAGATTTGAAAGGTTCGAAGTCTCCAAGCTCCTCTTCACCTCTGAGATGCAAGAAGGTTCATCTGTGGTACTGCTCAACATGCTGAAGACTGTGGAGCCTTCTGAGAAGCATGAGCAGGGGACGGTGTTGTTAGTTGATTCCCCGAAGAAAGGTTCTAAGAGAGAGTCAAAGGAACAACAGAAGGGGAAGAAGAAAAAGGCTAAAAAGGCAGAACCAGCTCAAAAGGGCATTTGCCATCATTATGGCAAGTAGGGCCATTGGCGAAGAAATTGCAAGATTTATCTTGAGTCCGTGAAGAAGAATAAGGCATAAGATGTTCCATCTTTTTCATATATCTTCGTTATTGATTGTCATTCTATTTCCTCATATACTTGGGTATTGGATACTGGGTGTGGCTCACATATATGTAATGACATACATGGGCTAAGGAATAGAAGAAGACTCGTCAAGGGAGAGTCAAATTTACGTGTTGGGAATGGAGCAAAGGTTGCTGCACTCGCCATCAGAACGTATTTGTTGATACTCCCTGCAGGACTTGTCTTAGAACTGGACAATTACTTTTATGTTCCTTCGTTGTTAAAGAACATCATTTCTATTTCTTGTTTAAATAGAAATGGGTACCATTTGACTTTTAGTAATAATTGTTGTTACATAACTTTGAATGAAGTTCTTTATGGGGCTGGAACTTTAAGCAATGGTGTTTATACGTTGGACGTATCCAGTGATGTTTTCAATATTGAAGCGAGCAACAAGCATGCTCGAAAGGATAATCAATTAGACTCCTATATGTGGCATTGTCGTCTTGGCCATGCAAGCAAGAAACGCATGTCCGAATTACACCGATGTGGAATTCTGGAATCGTTTGAATTGGATTCATACGATACATGCGAATCATGCTTAAAAGGCAAGATGACTAAGTTACCTTTTACAGGAAAAGGTGAACGAGTGGGAGAGTTACTAGGTCTAATACATACTGATGTATGTGGACCTATGTCAACTCAAGCTTTAGGAGGCTATAGCTACTTCATTACCTTCACCGATGATCACTCACGGTTTGGGTATGTGTTCTTGATGAAACACAAGTCTAAAGCCTTTGAAAGGTTCAAAGAATTCAGAAATGAAGTAGAGAAACAACATGACAAGAGTATTAAAATACTTCGATCGGATCGAGGTGGTGAATACTTAAGTCAAGAGTTTCTTGATTATCTAAGAGACAATGGTATATTGTCTCAATGGACTCTGCCATATACACCACAACATAATGGTGTATCTGAGAGGCGTAACCGGACCTTGTTGGACATGGTCAGGTCAATGATGAATCATGCGAATCTTCCCAAGTCCTTTTGGGGCTATGCACTTCAGACAGCTGTTTACTTGTTAAAAAGAATGCCAACCAAGGTAGTCTCTACTACTCCATATGAGATATAGAATAGTAAGAAACCTCATGTATCTTACTTGAAGATATGGGGTTGTCCTGCTTATGTGAAGCGGACTGTATCAAACAAATTGGATGCTAAGTCTGATAAATGTCTATTTATTGGATACCCTAAGGAAACAAGGGGTTACCAATTCTATCATCCTGTGGAACAAAAGGTGTTTGTTTCAAGGCATGTTGTGTTTCTAGAGAAAGAGTTTCTCTTGCAAGAAAATAGTGGGAGTGTCGTCGAGCTTGAGGAGGCTCGAGAGACTCAAATAGACATTGATGAGATACCTGGTGAAACACAACAGCCAATAACTCATAGTGATGAGCAATCGGCTGAACCTACTGTAACACCACATCTTCGTAGATCTGGTAGAACACGCAACATTCCTGAGAGATATGGATTTCTCGTAAGTGAATCGAACGACGTGTTACTCATTGATGATGAGGAGCCTACCAGTTATGAAGAAGTGCTGACAAGTTCAGAAAGGGAAAAGTGGCTTGAAGCCATGAAGTCGGAAATGGATTCCATGTATGAAAACCAAGTTTGGAACTTGGTTGATCCACCTGAAGGCATCAAGCCTATAGGGTGAAAGTGGGTTTTCAAGAAGAAAACCGACATAGATGGTAATGTGATTACCTATAAAGCTAGATTAGTGGCGAAAGGATATCATCAAAAACAAGGTGTCGATTATGACGAAACCTATTCGCCTGTAGCTATGCTTAAATCCATTCAGATGCTCCTGGCCATAGCGGCTCATTATGATTATGAGATATGGCATATGGATGTGAAAACAACTTTCCTTAATGGAAACCTGCTCGAGGACGTGTATATGATACAACCTGAGGGTTTCACATCGGTTGATAAAACCAAGGTATGCAAATTGCAACGGTCCATATATGGATTGAAGCAAGCATCCAGGAGCTGGAATATCCATTTTGATGAGACAATCAAAAAGTTTGATTTCTCATAAAATCCAGACAAACCTTGTGTGTACAAGAAGGTTAGTAGGAGTGCAGTCGTGTTCCTAGTATTGTATGTCGATGACATATTACTTATAGGAAACGATGTTTTAATCTTACAGTCAGTTAAGGTTTGGTTATCCAAGACATTCTCCATGAAAGACCTGGGAGAAGCAACCTACATCCTCGGGATTAAGATCTATAGAGATAGTTCGAAACGGTTGCTTGGTCTTTCGCAGTCTATATATATAGACCGAGTGCTAAAGAGGTTTAGCATGTCGGAATCCAAGAAAGGTTTCCTACCCATCAGGCATGGGGTACACCTTTCGAAGTCTATGTGTCCTCACGCATTTAAGGCGAGAGGATTTGCATGAGTAAGATTCCCTATGCATCCGCAATAGGATCTATCATGTATGCTATGTTATGTACGAGGCCCGATGTATCGTATGCTCTGAGTGTCACGAGCAAATACTAGTCTGATCCAGGAATGGATCATTGGGTGGCTATTAAGACGATCCTTAAGTACTTAAGAAGAACTAAGGATGTGTTCCTAATATATGGAGAAGGGGACATGGTGATACGCGGGTATACGGATGCCAGCTTCCAGACAGACAAGGATGATTCCAGGTCTCAGTCTGGATACGTGTTCACCTTGAATGGGGGCGCAGTGAGTTGGAAAAGTTCCAAACAAGACACTGTAGCGGATTCTACCACTGAGGCAGAATACATTGCAGCTAGCAAAGAAGGAAGCGGTTTGGATCAAGAAGTTCATTTATGAACTTGGTGTGATTCCAGCCATTGGTGACGCACTCCAGGTCTACTGCGACAACAATGGAGCAATTGCCTGACGAAAGAGCCAAGGTCTCATCAACGATCCAAACATGTGCCGCGCTATCATCTTATCGGAGAGATCATCGAGGAAAGAAATACAAATCGAGAAAATCCCCACCGAAAGGAACTTAGCGGATCCTTCGACTAAGGCATTACCTCAAAGTAAGTTTGAGGGTCATGTTATTCTGACTTATGGTATTGATACCGTAGCGATTGGCATTAGGCCAAGTGGGAGTCTGTTAGTAATATATGAGAGATGTCCTAAGGCAATCGCCTTATGTATGAACCATTTATATGATAAATGAAGATTCACTATTTGAGTATACATGGTTTCATGTATTTGATTGGATCTTAAACTCATTTACTGAATGTCCGCGATACGACTCACAGCATGAGAGAATTTGTGATTGGATCACAACTAGTGAGTATCTCTACATGTGTAATTGTGATGTATCGGAATTATCCCTAGTCGATGAATTGATGGATTTGGACACCATCAATTCTGTCGAGACTAGCACGAGATATACTCCTTGGTGTATCCAAGCAACTGATTCTCACTGGCTGGAGACATTGTGATGTTCGGAGTTAATCGTGGATGCTAGTTATGGTAACTAGTTCATTGAAATGACCAACCGTAAGACTTCATATGGTTCTCTGCATATATAGATATGTCAATGAAGTTCTTACTGTAACTTAAGTGCGATGTTCCTTTGACTTGCGGTATTCAAGTCATCTTGATCATAAAGACTTATGCTTTGACATCTTAAGCAAGCATCTCCGAGGAGATGTGGACCCGGGATGATTGGGTATAAGTCAAAGTGATCGAAGGTGTTTGAATAGCCTATAAAGGATTCACCACTCCTTGCGAGGAGATGTATACCCATGGCTTCTCGTCGGATTGTTACTAAAGTCTTTGGCCAAAGCATTACATGTTTAGAGTAAGGTACTCTTCGATACATGTGCAGTAACTAGAATCCGTAGGACGAGGAAATGATACTTGGGTTAGGTGTGACGTAGTCAGCCTAGTGGGGACTGACACTATAGACCATATCCTGAACCAAGTGGGTATAAGATGAGTGAAGGGAATGGGACACGATTCATTCGAGCTGCTGAAGGGTTTCAAAAATAGTTCTGGATCAACCGTTGATCTTTTCGATTAATTGGGGATCATGATGTACTACTAGGTGCCACTCATGATCGTTCTATAATTAATGGTTAATTATAGATGGTCAACATAAACCGAGAACCTATTTGGTCACACGCACAACGAGCGTAATCCGAAGGATTTAAAACGAGCTTGAGAATGAGATTCTCAGACCGAGAGAAACTGGGTTTCGTTGAACCAAACATGGAGCGAGCATGAAATCGTTTCAGTCACAATGGAAGCGTGGATGGGCCGTGTCTTATGAAGACATGATGGATGAACCAAATTGGTTTGGTTCTAATCTAATGGAGGGAATAAACCAAAGGGTTTGGTTTGTTTTAAACGAATGAACCAAAGTTGGTTCGGTTCGTTTTAACTTAAAATAAACCATCATAGTTTGGTTTATTTTAACTTATATTAATGGAGCGGGTTAACAGGCCTTATGGTTATGATCCGATAACCATTAAGAGAATTAGTTCTCTATAAAAGAGGGATTAAGGGTTTGTTAAGCCCTAATCCAAAAACCCTTGACCTAATTGTTGCCGCCTCCTCTCTCGCCGCCGTCCAAATCGTTGTCGGCATCCAAGCTTCGGCCGGTGATCCTCCGGCAACTCTCCGGTGATCTCCTTTGGGTTCGGCATCAAGGTGAGCTTCATCCTACCCTTTTTGGCCGGCCCTTACTCCACCAAAGCTGTCCAGTTTTCTGGACAGCTTGTTTCCCTCTCATCGGAGCGTTGTTTGGACGACGTTTGGAGCTCCGACAGTGGTAGCCTTGCCGGGGATTCGATCTCCGGTAATCCTCATAGGTGGAGGACGAAGGATTCGTCAAACGGTTGACGAATACCTCTCCGGAGAAGCGAGTTTTGAGGACTCATTTTTGGATCCGAATTTGGATTCGGATCGTGATCTTCTCTCGATCACATCGTCTTCAACACGAGGCTAGTAACCCGTACGAAGACGAAGCTCGTGACTTGGTGAAGTCATCCCGAAGATACTCGGCGTGGATACGGATAGAGACTATTCTAGCAAGGATCGTTCTGGTTGATGCCTTTCCCGCTGCATGTGATACGTAAGGTATACGTAGTTAAATTTCCTTTTATTGCAAAATTTAAATTTACGGTTATGTCTACACATGTTGTACTATGCATGCGTGTGATGTGTGTGTTGTAATAAATATAGATTTATTATTTTTATTTCTTCCACTGTGCACATGTTTACGAAACATGTTCGAACACACACTCGCCACGGTGCCGAAAACCCAACAGACTCGACACAAAACAACATTGTATGGCATCGCAGAACCTTGGGCTCTGATACCACTAGAGTTGTCACGTCCTGAGAGCATGCCGAGCCAAAAATCAAACGGACGACATCTCCCATGTACGTGGCAATATTTCGGGTTAATACAAGGCCCGTAGGCCCACAATGACAACAATATATAAAAATATACCAAACCACAACAGTATATATATATCAAAACAACTACACACAGCGGAAACGATACAACAACAATACAAAACTACACAAGCATACCGGTATGACTAACACATCACAATAATACAAAACTTCGACAAAAATCCGAATATACAACATGTACATCACGAAAACTCCAAAATACAATACACAACGGACGGAAAGCCCAAATACACACGGGAGCCTCGGAGGTGAGATGAGACGATGTCAGACGGCGGTGCTCTAAGCCGTCACGAAGTCTTTTACCTATTACCTGGGCGACAAAAAACCCAGGGTCCGTGGGGGGTGGTGAGTAAAACTCAGCAGGTAATAGAAAAACATGTATATATGTCATATCACATGTATTTTCAACAACATACTCTAGAGGTACAACAGGTATATCAGTATAGTATATAAATACAAGCATATACCGACTAACCAAATAAACAACATAAAAATGCAGACATACCTGAAGTCTGCCACGCTACTCTGATCCAACCTGAACATATATCAAACATATATATATATATATAACAGGAAGAGTAGATCAACTCACAATATACTCTAGCTACAGGTCAAGGTATCTAATGGTCTCCATCTAACCCATACCAAAGATGTATCAACACAAGAAACATGCATGAATATGATGTACACCCAAATGCAGCAAGCATAGTACAATCAAATGCAACATCACAATAATCATATATATATAGACTGTATCTATATATATATATATTAATCACAATCATCCATATATATATATATATATATATATATATATATATATATATATATATATATATATATATAAATGCATATATGTATATATATATATATATATATATATATATATATATATATATATATATATATATATATACATGCATATATGTATATATATGGCAATATGCAAAAATGCCATAAGTCGCCAATGCAGCATGCATGGTCATGTCGACTCACCCTAAAGCTACCACGACCCCAGTGTGGCCTCGGTGGCTCGAGTATGACAACTGTCCCAACTCAACACCAACCACTACTCTCGAGTGGCCAAGTGGGCAGTATGATCGAGTAGCATATAAGCGTAAAGAGCAAGCTACACGATGGGGGTCCCTGTTGTTGGTCACTCCGACAGTCACTACCCATGAGTGGTCGAGTGTCACATACGCAGGACTACGACACGCAAATCCAACTACCACCGTCTATAGTGGTAGAGTACGACACCACAATGCTCTGCCCTCACACGGGTGACTCCTCCTATGAGTAACCGTGGAGGCAGGATGACTGTCGACACTCTCAACCACAAGGGAGACCTCGTCGCCAGCGTGCATGCAAATGCATGAATGCAATGTCTCACATACAGACATCCACCATAGACTCTCTATTCTACAGAGAATCATACTAACCAGATCAACACACTCTCTATCCTGCAGAGAGTCGTACCCAACTGATCATAATACTCTCTATCCTGTAGAGAGTCATACCAATCTAATCGACACACTCTATCCTGTAGAGAGTCGTACTCAATTGATGGACACACTCTCTATCCTGTAGAGAGTCGTACTCATCTGATTATAACAAGCTAGGACCACCGGTCCGTAGCGATACCCTAAGTATCATTCCTCTGACCATTTACACAATACATGTTCGGTGGTAACATACAACCTAAGGGTACTAGAACTAACCCTAGGTTAAAGACATTATCTACCTACGGATGACCTTTTTGCCCAATGTACAATCAGGTTGTCATCCGGACTTTACTATTTGCACTTAACTTAAACAAATTCTAAGTTACTTACATCACCTATATATATAACTCCTAATCATGATAAAATAAACATGATATCAGCAATGGAGTTAATAGCCAACGGTAAAGGATCAAGCATACGATAATAAGAGCAGGGTCAAGGTAATATGAACACTTAACATGCTCATATCTATGACTAAATCTGAATGCAATACATCTACCCGGACTAGGTAGGAAATTACCCACCTGATACGCAGACTACACTTGTCCGTCTTTACATCCGTGAACCTGCCTCATATCAAAGTCCTCACGCTATTTCCATCTCAACCACTTTTTAATCTGCTAAAAAAAAAAGTCTAGTCTCAATTTATTCTAAATAAATCAAACATCACCATGTAATGAACAGGTACTATCATCACTACATAATTATAGCATATCCAGATCAGTTCACTAAACATGACTGATACACAACTATGAACGACCAAATCTATACTTACCCCGTGTCGTTCCACTTTCCTCACAAAGAATCCAGAAGTAAATCTAGTGTTAAAACCTGTAGTCACATACAGTTCATCACCCACCTTATACTGATCAAAAATCTTAACTACACAATTCACCTTATGCCCATCATGCATTTCCAACCAATCCATAAATCCATCCAACCACTTATCAATGTTATGCATTCATAAATATTCAGATTCAGACTTACCCAAACTCGTTTCATTCCTCCACAGCTTCTTCATCGGCTTAAGGAAATCTAATCTGTATCAAACAATTGGACTTAAGCAACATCCAATTCCAATAAACCTCTACAGATATATCAATCCTAATTCATCAATTACATAACCAAACAACCGCATAAAAATCCTTACCTAGTTTAGCATCAGTCGAACACAGCCAAGGGAATTCGTTGGAGCTTGCTGCTAACTGCCCAACTCCTCTTACTTTGGTGATTAATGCTCATAGCCGGTGATCGGTGAGTGAAGTGTGGCACAGTAGTGATCAGGTACAGTGACGACATCCCCAAGCTGAGCTCACACTAAGAGGGGTCGATAATTGATCCAAGCAGCAGGAGAGCAGCGGCTGAGCGAGGGCTTACGGGGGGGAGATGTGGAGGCCTTAACAGATGGTGACCAACTGTTGCTTGCGACAGAAGCAGTCGGCTATCACCCACGGTGGAGGGGTAGGGGTTGATGGTGAATGGTTGCAGCGGACGGAGGTACACCACAGTAGATTTGTCGCTCACAGTGAGGATTGGCTCCTCCTAAACTTAGCAACGACCGATCCCAGCGGTGGCCGGAGGATGGGAAGAGACGGCGATGCTGGATCAGCAAATAGGGGGACTGGCAACGAGGTGGCTCGGCGCTGCGGCTGGATTCGCGACCAGGGTTGTGACGAGGAGTAGGCGGCAGCCGCGTGACGGCGAGGCTGCGGCACGGTGACCCAGCGGTAGCGGTAGGGCTGCGATGAAGTTCGGGCAGCAATCAGCGGCGCGAAGACGCAGCGGCGGTAGTAGGGCTAGAGCGGCGAAGATCGGCACCGGCGATAACTCTCTCTCGCGGCCGACAATTGGTGTAGCAAGCGGCACGGCGATCTCGAGCGTGGGCGGCGCGTGGAGAGAAGAGGCGTGGCGTCGGTGGCAGAGGAGTCGGGTGCACGACTGAGAGGAGGCGACGACCGTCGATCCGGTGCGCGCGACGCATAGGCCGGCAGGATGCGAGATGCACTGACTGGGGGTCGCGAGCGGCCATGGTGGTCGGGGCGAGGCGATGTGAGGAGGGCGGCGCTCGATCGGGAGAAGATATGAAGAGGAGAAGAGGATCGGGCAAACAAAGGAAAACCGTCGATCGGGGAAGAGGGAAAACGGAAGAAATATAATAGGTTTTTAATTAAATCTATTAATTCCCAGCAGATAGTCTAAACAGGCTTTATAAAAGCCTATTCGCTTTATCCCCATGAAATGTCCATAGAACCTCCGTTTAAATCCAGAAAAATTTCTAAAAATTCCTGAAAAATTTCCCAAGGTAATTCTTTAATTAACAAGGGGTATTTTTTTTCAGGTATTTTACACACACACCACTGGTAAATAACTCCTTCTCGGAACAATCCAGAGGCGGAGAAACCTCGTACAAGTATTCTTACAACAATAAGAATGAAATACAAATAATTATAAATGAAATACAACAAGAGAAGTAAAGAATGCTTTACAAAAACTCTTTTGGATGCTTACTTGTTGATTGCTTTAGACTAGCCTTGAAGACCCTGATTTGCAATAGCAAATCGCTCTAAATCGTCCAAGAAAACTGGTGCTCAATCCCTCCCTTTGTGCTCCTTTTAAACCTGCAACTCGAGTTGGATTTCGCCTATTAGTCGACTGATCGGAACCATCAGTCGACTGATGACACTATTGTTGTGAGACAATGGCTCGATCCACGCTGGAAAACTCCAACGGGTCATTGGACAGTCGACTGATGACTTCATCAGTCGACTGATGTCACGCCCCGAAGGAGACCCCACCAGACGAAAATCCGACAGCATCTCCCCTATACGAGTGACAATCTCAATTTACATACAAGGCCTACACGGCCACAATACATCGGTCAACACGACCGGAATCCAAACTCACACGCAGTTATTAAAATAGGCCTCTGGCCATCCACCAAAATAAATGCATAATATCTATCACAAATATACTTACCTCTTCTGCCATCTGGGCAGGAATACTCACCAAAACTAATCCAACAAAACCGAATAAAAGTTCAAAAGGACACCAAAAATCCACGAATACAAATATCAACCACCAATCCTAAACATGTCTCTAATCAAAATCCAAATACTATAAAACAAATATCCAAATCAGACATTTACGACGAGTGGGGTCCGGCAGCTGCACCCTCCTGACAGCTTCATCCTGAAATAGATATAAATCAACGGGCTAAGTTCAAAGAACTTAGCGGATATAGTCGATATGCAAGTAAGATATAGCTAACAATAAAAATCATGCCAGTATAGTCTCACATATAGGGTAAGCAAGAAATAAATGCAAAAAGGACTGTACTCACCTGAATCTCCTACCCTGATATAGGAGCATGTGCCCTACTATAAGAGTCATCACCATATATAAACATGTATCATGTATGCATGACAATCATATGCACATCCAAAATATCAATAAAATAATGCAGCAAACACAGTACAAATGCGATCCGTGCAAAGTGCATGCCGTGCAAATGACATGGTCACCCCTGACGCCAGTCAGCTACCTCACACGCAATGGTGAAGCCGAGTGGGTAGGGCTATGACAACTGTGCACTCTGTCATCACTGCTCCTGAGTGACCGAGTGGACAGGATGCTGTCGGAGTACACCTATCCTCTTGCCCCAAACAGAGTGGGGGAGCTAAGCTCTCATCTCCTGTCATGAGCAGGAGGAGGATCCCCACTTCTACCACGCCTCGCCGCTACCCATGAGCGGACCCGTGAGCCGACAGAGCAATCAGACACACCCTCCTGATGTACCACTAACCCATGAGTGACAGTGTGTACAAGCCATGTAACTAGCTGCGGGCTCAACAATAATGGAACCCCGTCCAGCCAGCTTGCAATCATGCAAAAATGGTGCATGATACTAAAACATGTAAATCCTACTCAAAATATCTATCCGAATAATATGTACAATCAGTATGTACATATCCCTAATCCAAGTACTATGATTCAAATCAAACAGGGAAATATAATCATATCCTATCACATGCATGTATCAAGTAGGCACCAAAAGCATACCAGGCATATAAACATGAAAAATTATTGTAAGCTAGCCTAACTAGCATATCAACAATGACTATATCTAAAAGATAAGTCAAAATACCCGCCTGAATATATATCCGCAAAAATGAAAACGTCACGATTGGGGACCTGCCTCGTGACCGAAACCTGCATATAGCATAACCTTTGTTAAGCACAAAAATGTAATTCACCGATAAATCGAATACTTAATCGATTTTCTTCATAACCCAATTAACCCAAATAAATTTCCAATTGTCACTAATTTTCCAACCGTCTTATTAATCTTTTCCTACCACAAATATCCATACAATTAATTTAACCCACTAAATCAATTGATAAAAATTTTGATTAATTAATGATAAGCTAATTAATCAATTAAACCTGGAATAACCTGCATTTTAACAACCTAAGCCAAATAAATAAAATTTAATGGCTTTTAATTTATCCAATAATTGTACCTATCAATTTACCAAATTAATTCCTAATCACTTAACCTAATTCATCACCTACAAAAATCCTCAAGATCAAACAATATCACCCAACCATCCCATATCCTCCGAATACCATACCGATCAATCGAATAACACCAAAATCAGCCCAAATCGACCAATCAATCTGACTCACAGCCGTGCACTGCCCACTTACAGCCGACCTTGCACGACCACCTCCAACCCTAACCGCACAACACCCCCAATAAACCCTCACAGCCCTCTCAACCAGCACAAATTCCTTCCCTACTTCCCTATTCACCAACACCATCCATACTCACCGATCGACCAAGACAGAAAAGACCCTTACCTACTCCGACCACCGCCGTATGGGAAGAGGAGGCGTTAGTTGTGACGGCGGCCGAGAGAAGAAGTGGCGAGGAAAACGCTGCCGGCAATGCCCCGGCTAGACCTAGGCGTCGGACGACGAAGAGAAGACCTATCGTGGCCGACGTGCGGGGAGGGAGAAGAAGACTTCAGCGGCCTCGTCGCTGCGATCGGAGATCACGGAGGAGCGAAGGAGCACCTCTCGTCGCGTGGAGATCACGGAGGACAGCGAAGGGAGCACGACCGGGCGACGGGCAAGGCGGTTGTCGGGAGAAGCAGATGGCGTCGGGCGAAAGTGGCTCGCGCGAGAAAAGAAAGAAGAGGGCGCGTGAAGGAACTGCCGAAAGGGAAAAACGGAGAAAATAGAAAAAGAAATAGAAATTAGGTTTTCTTCGTGTATTAAACCCCTTAAATAGACCCCACCTAAAACTGTTTATTTTATCCCCGTAAAAATCTCGTACGGACTCCGTTTAAATCCAGAAAAATTTCGGAAAAATTCTTAAAATTCCAGAAAAATCCCGTAATATTTTCAGGATTATTTTCCTAAATTCTTTGGCCATTAAATTTACATTTTTAAATTTTTCAGTATTTAACATTTTCCTCCACTAATTAAAATTTGGTCCCCAAATTTCCTACTCAGATACACAACGAGTAAGAAATACCACAAGTAGTGAAAATATACCTCACATACCTTAAATAAACAAGTGAGGGTATTGAGCTCTGATCTTTTCCTCGAGCTCCCAAGTAGCCTCCTCGTCGGTGTGGTGACTCCACCCAACCTTGACAAGTCGCACAATCTTATTCCGCAACTGTCGTTCCTTGTAATCCAAAATCCGTACCGGAACCTCTGCGTAAGTAGCATCAGGTTGAATAGAACCTGACACATCTGACAGAATATGTGTAGAGTCGGGCACATACTTTCTCAGCATGGACACATGGAACACATCATGAATGCTCGTCAAATATGGTGGTAGCGCTAGACGATAAGCAACTGCTCCGATCCTCTCCAAAATCTCAAAAGGACCAATATATCTAGGAGCTAGCTTACCACGGAGTCCAAACCTCTTCACCCCTTTCGTGGGTGAAACTCGCAGGAATACATGATCACCAATAGAGAACTCCAAAGGTCTCCGTCTACGATCTGCATAACTCTTCTGGCGATCCTGCGCCTCTGCCATCCTACGTCTGATAGTACGGACCAACTCTGCCTCATGCTGAGCTCTCTGGGGTCCTAGCAACTAGGCCTCCCCAACCTCCTCCCAGAGGGTGGGTGTACGACACGGTCTACCATACAATGCCTCATACGGGGTCATTTGGATAGCCGAATGATAACTGTTATTGTAGGTGAATTTCACTAATGGCAAATGATCCTCCCAGTTGCCTCCGAAATCTATAACACAGGACCTCAGAAAATCCTCTAGTGTCTGAATGGTCCGCTCAGACTGTCCATCTGTCTGCAGATGGAATGCAGTACTAAACCGAAGTTGTGTGCCTAAAGCCTGCTGCAGACTCTGCCAGAACCTAGACGTGAACCGGGGATCTCTATCTGATATAATGCTCAAAGGAACACCATGTAATCTGATGATCTCCCGACAATACAGCTCTGCCAACCAATCCAGAGAGTCAGTCTTCCGAATCGATAAGAAGTGCGCGGATTTGGTTAGTCGGTCTACGACTACCCAAATCGCGTCGTAACTATGGCGTGTGTCTAAACAAACCCATCACAAAATCCATGGTAATGTAATCCCACTTCCACTCAGGAATAGGAATCCTCTGAAGTAATCCAGCTGGTCTCTGGTATTCAACCTTTACCTACTGACAAATCAGACATCTAGCTACAAAATCTGCGATGTCTTTCTTCATACCGTTCCACCAATACAAACGCTTTAAATCTCGATACATGCGGTTTCCGCCTGGGTGGATCGCAAATCGAGAGCGATGAGCCTCCTGTAGTAACTCCTCCATAACCGGGTGAGGCTGAGGTACACATAATCTACCTCGAAAATATATAATACCCTCATCATCTCGGGTGAACTCAGTCTGCTATCCAGAAGTTATCTGACTACCAATGAATTGTAAATGTTGATCACTGGCCTGAGCCTCCCGGACTCTCGTCCGGATAGATGACTGAGCAACCATGGTAACCAGAACGCCCTGCTCTGTTGATCCCTGCTCCTCAAGGCTCAACTCAGAAAAACCCTGGATCAAATCCGTGACCAAAACTCGGAAGGAAGCTAAAGTCCCTCGGGACTTCCGGCTAAGTGCATCGGCAACCACATTGGCTTTCCCTGGGTGGTAGCTGATGGTACAGTCATAATCCTTCAGGAACTCCATCCATCTCCTCTGTCGGAGATTGAGTTCCTTCTGCGTAAACAGATATTTGAGACTCTTATGATCAGTAAGAATCTCAAACGTAATACCATATAAATGATGCCTCCAAATCTTCAAGGCATAGATAATAGCGGCTAACTCTAAATCATGAACTGGGTAATTTTTCTCATGGTCCTTCAACTGGCGAGAAGCATAAGAAACTACCTTGTCGTGCTGCATCAATACTGCGCCTAAACCCTGTAGAGACGCATCTGTATAAAGAACGAAACCATCGTCCCCTGATGGCAATACCAGAATCGGTGCTGACACCAATCTCCTCTTCAACTCCTGAAAACTAGTCTCGCACGCCTCTGTCCACGTGAACTTCGCACCCTTCCTGGTAAGGCGTGTCAATGGCATAGCAATGCTCGAGAAACCCTCAATGAACCGTCTGTAATAACCAGCCAAGCCTAGGAAACTGCAAACCTCCTAAGCGATTTATTTGCTCCCAGCGGTGACCTCAATCTTCGGGGTCAATCAAATACCTCTACCGAAATCACATGTCCCCGACCGTAGTGTAACCAAAACGCGCGCACTTATTGAACCGTATAGTTCAGCCGGAACTATCGAGAACAAGACGAAGATGCTGCGTGTGTTCCTCCTCGGAACGAGAATAGACCAGAATGTCATCGATAAAAATAATGACGAACCGAACTAGGAAATCCATAAATTCACGGTTCATCAAATCCATAAATACCGCTGGAGCATTGGTAAGCCCAAATGGCATTACCAAAAACTCATAGTGTCCATATCTCGATGCAGACGCTGTCTTCTGAATGTCAGAATCTCTAACCCTTAATTGATGATATCCGGACCACAGATCAATCTTAGAATAGACTGATATACCTCTGAGATGATCAAACAAGTCCTCAATACGTGGTAGGGGATATTTATTTTTGATAGTGACAGCGTTCAACTGCCTGTAGTCGATGCACAGTCTCATCGAACCATCTTTCTTCTTCACAAAGAGAACCGGAGAACCCCAGGGTGATGCACTAGGGCAAATAAAACCTCTGTCCAAAAGTTCCTGGAGCTGAACCTTTAACTCGTCCAACTCTCTCGGGGTCATACGATAAGGAGCTTTTGATGCCGGTGTCGTCCCAGGTATTAACTCAATCATGAACTCCACTTGCCTTCTGGGAGGCAGACCCGGTAACTCCTCTGGAAAGACATCTGAATACTCTCGGACAATCGGGATGTCCGCGATCTAAGAGCCACCACTGTCTTCTACATTGATCATAGATAATAGAAAACCTTGGCAACCGTGCAATAAAAGCTTCTGAGCCTGAATCGCAGAAATGGTCGCTATACCGTCATCCCGGATGCCAGTGAAATCCCACGAAGGTTGGTTCGGAGGTCGGAATGTGACCACCCTCGTCTAGCAATCAACTGTGGCATGATATGCTGACAGTCAATCCATGCCAAGGATAATGTTGAACTCGACTATGTCCAGTACCAATAAATCTACAGTAAGAATGATGTTACCGAAATTTAAGGGACAACCTCGGACCTCCTGGGTAACGTCCAATGTATCGCCAGACGGTAGGGAGACGACTAATCTCTGTGATCTACTAGTAGGTAATCTACCAATCTCTCTCATAAATGTACGAGAAAAACGAATGCGAACTACCAGTATCAACTAGCATAATAGTTGAACATGCATAAAGTGAAACCGTACCGTGAAATACGGATTCGTTGGCTCGCTGCGCATCCTCTCTGGTAATCGCATGAATCCGCCCAGTCTCCGGTGGAGGTGGAGGTGATATCACTGCCAAAGGTGGTTGTGCCTGAGCCTGAGACTGATACGGGCGTCTGGTACGTAGGGTCGAACGATATGGCGATGCGGTAGTCTGTATGCGGTAGCTGCGATCGTCCCGAACACTGGCGAGGGTATACTCATGCATCAGACGCGACGCTGGCCGAATGGTATTGCTGGCCGATCGGAGATTGTATCGCGGTCTTCAAATCTGACACCGCACGAGCACCGTATACTCCCTGAATAGAAACCCCGGAAGCCACATGTTGAGCCTTCAACGAACAATCTCGGCTCAGATGTCCAGGTAGTTTGCAATAATAGCAAACTGACTGTCCCAAGGTGCAGGCTGAGACGATATGCTCTCTCGATCCGCAACGAGTACAGTGGGTGTCACTAGTGGGCGGCCTCCGGCTCTGCTGAGAAGACCGGGAGGGCGGTGAAGATAAGATCGCCCCTGATTTAGGGGCTAGATGCCCCAGAATGACTCTGACCCGCCTGACTGTGGCCACTTTGCTGTTGTCCAGTAGTTTGTGACTGCTGGGTCTGACTTGTGGTTCTTTCGGTCTTTTTCCTCTTCCTGTCAATATTGACCCTCTGTTGAGCCAACTCGATCAACAAAGCTTTGTCCAATGCCTCTCGGTAGGAAGAACTACCAAATCTTGCCATCTTGACCTGTAGATGCCCATCTAGTCCCTGAACAAACTGCATCATCCGTGACCTATCCTCAGCCTAATTAGTGCGACAAAACACGCTAACCGATTAAATTCTGTATTATACTCCATCACTGAGCGATTATTCTATCGTAGACTCATAAAATCCTGACGTCGCATCATCTGATATGCCCGTGGGAAATACTAACTCTCAAAGGCCTCTTTAAATCTCGCCCAGGTAACCTGCTGCTCGCCGATAATCGAGCGCTGCATATCCCACCAAATCTCGGCCTCGCCTCGTAAATGGAAGGCCGCCAACTCTGCCTTCTCCCACTCGGAGCAGACCATATAGTAGAAGGTACGCTCCATCGTCTCGATCCAAGACTGAGCTACACTCGGATCAGTCTCTCCGCTGAATAAAGTGAACCGGCTTTTCATTGACTTTGCTAATCACGAATCGAGGCTCGTCGTAGCTACATCGATAGGATAAGTAGGGGCCGATCTTGAGTGGTCGGCCGGCTCCAGATGGGCTGTCGGTAGTAATGCGAGTCCTCTTTGGCGGGGGTGTCGATGTATAGCGAGGGTCTCCTGGTACATCGGATACCCAGTGGGTATCTCGGGAGGAGGATCCGCCGGGGCGAGATCCACCACTCCGTAGCACCTGTGCTGTCGACCCTGATCAATAAGCTTGTCCTCAGTAGATCTTCCTGGCAACTCTGTCGCCAAAGATCTCTGGGTCCTTTGGCGTGGCCGTCCCACACCACATCTCGGCGCAGAAGCACGCCCACCTCGTCTCATATCTGTTAAATGAATACAGATATTACCACAAATAAAAATATATCAAATTAATCATCATACCTATTTCACCGTCAGGAGAGGTCCCGTAGCCGCCAAAACCCCATATTGATCTCGTCAAAAATCCTCGAATTCCCGAAACATAAAAATCATCGGAAATCCATACCAATCCAAAATTTTCCAAATTGTCCCGCAAAACCTACCAATACATGACGAACTTCGAAAAATCCAAAAAACCCTAGGAACTCGAAAACCTAGGCGCTCTGATACCAAATAAATTATCACGCCCCGAAGGAGACCCCGCCAGACGAAAATCTGGCAGCATCTCCCCTGTACGGGTGACAATCCCAATTTACATACAAGGCCTATACGACCACAATACATCGGTCAACACGACCGGAATCCAAACTCACACGCAGTTATTAAAATAGGCCTATGGCCATCCACCAAAATAAATGCATAGTATCTATCACAACTATACTTACCCCTTCTGCCATCTGGGCAGGAATACTCACCAAAACTAATCCAACAAAACCGAATAAAAGTCCAAAAGGACACCAAAAATCCACGAATACAAATATCAACCACCAATCCTAAACATGTCTCTAATCAAAATCCAAATACCATAAAACAAATATCCAAATCAGACATTTACGACGAGTGGAGTCCGGCAGCTGCACCCTCCTGACAGCTTCATCCTGAAATAGATATAAATCAACGGGCTAAGTTCAAAGAACTTAGCGGATATAGTCGATATGCAAGTAAGATATAGCTAACAATAAAAATCATGCCAGTACAGTCTCACATATAGGGTAAGCAAGAAATAAATGCAAAAAGGACTGTACTCACCTGAATCTCCTACCCTAATATAGGAGCATGTGCCCTACTATAAGAGTCATCACCATATATAAACATGTATCCTGTATGCATGACAATCATATGCACATCCAAGGCATCAATAAAATAATGCAGCAAACACAGTACAAATGCGATCCGTGCAAAGTGCATGCCGTGCAAATGACATGGTCACCCCTGACGCCAGTCAGCTGCCTCACACGCGATGGTGAAGCCGAGTGGGTAGGACTATGACAACTGTGCACTCTGCCATCACTGCTCCTGAGTGACCGAGTGGACAGGATGCTGTCGGAGTACACCTATCCTCCTGCGCCAAACAGAGTGGGGGAGCTAAGCTCTCATCTCCCGGTGTCATAGACCAGAGGAGGGATCCCTGCCCGCTACCACGCTGCCTCATCGCTACCCATGAGCGGACCAGCGGAGCCTGACAGAGCAACTGCATACACCCTCCTGATGTACCACTAACCCATGAGTGACAGTGTGTGCAGGCCATGTAACTAGCTGCAGGCTCAATAATAATGGAACCCCGTCCAGCCAGCATGCAATCATGCAAAAATGGTGCATGATACTAAAACATGTAAATCCTACTCAAAATATCTATCCGAATAATATGTACAATCAGTATGTACATATCCCTAATCCAAGTACTATGATTCAAATCAAACAGGGAAATATAATCATATCCTATCACATGCATGTATCAAGTAGGCACCAAAAGCATACCAGGCACATAAACATGAAAAATTATTGTAAGCTAGCCTAACTAGCATATCAACAATGACTATATCTAAAAGATAAGTCAAAATACCCGCCTGAATATATATCCGCAAAAATGAAAACGTCACGACTGGGACCTGCCTCGTGACCGAAACCTGCATATAGCATAACCTTTGTTAAGCACAAAAATGTAATTCACCGATAAATCGAATACTTAATCGATTTCCTTCATAACTCAATTAACCTAAATAAATTTCCAATTGTCACTAATTTTCCAACCGTCTTATTAATCTTTTCCTACCACAAATATCCATACAATTAATTTAACCCACTAAATCAATTGATAAAAATTTTGATTAATTAATGATAAGCTAATTAATCAATTAAACCTGGAATAACCTGCATTTTAACAACCTAAGCCAAATAAATAAAATTTAATGGCTTTTAATTTATCCAATAATTGTACCTATCAATTTACCAAATTAATTCCTAATCACTTAACCTAATTCATCACCTACAAAAATCCTCAAGATCAAACAATATCACCCAACCATCCCATATCCTCCGAATACCATACTGATCAACCGAATAACACCAAAATCAGCCCAAATCGACCAATCAATCCGGCTCACGTGCAGTCCGCCACTTCTGTAGCCTTGCACGACCACCTCCAACCCTAACCGCACAACACCCCCAATAAACCCTCACAGCCCTCTCAGCCAGCACAAATTCCTTCCCTACTGCCCTATTCACCAACACCATCCATACTCACCGATCAACCAAGACAGAAAAGACCCTTACCTACTTGCCACCACCAGGCAGAAGGCGGAGGCGTTAGCGTGGGCCTTGGCCGAGGAGAAGAAGCGATGGCGGAAGGCAACGGCTGCCGGTGGCGGCCGGCTGAACCTAGGCGTCGGACGGCGAAGAGAAGACCTACCGTGGCCGACGCACGGGGAGGGAGAAGAAGACTAGGCGGCCTCTCGTCGGCTGCTGCGTTCGGAGATGCGGAGGACGGTGAAGGGGAGCACCTCTCGTCGGCTGCTGCGGTCAGAGATGCGGAGGACGGCGAAGGGGAGCATGCACCGAGGCGGCGGCGGCGGCGGCGGCGGCGGTTGTCGGGAGAAGCGGATGGCGTCGGGCGAAAGCGGCTCGCGCGAGAAAAGAAAGAAGAGGGCGCGTGAAGGAACTATCGAAAGGAAAAAATGGAGAAAATAGAAAAAGAAATAGAAATTAGGTTTTCTTCGTGTATTAAACCCCTTAAATAGACCCCACCTAAAACTGTTTATTTTATCCCCGTAAAAATCTCGTACGAACTCCGTTTAAATCCAGAAAAAATCCGGAAAAAATCCTAAAATTCCAAAAAAATCCCATAATATTTCCAGGATTATTTTCCTAAATTCTTTGGCCATTAAATTTACATTTTTAAATTTTCCAGTATTTAACAACTGATGACTTCATCAGTCGACTGTCGACACTCGTAGTCGACTGCCCAATCGACTACGGAGCATTCTGTGCTCGCGACTAAACCAGCAGTCGACTGACATATATGATAATCGACTGCCAAGGATGTTTCATCCCTAAACGGCAGTCGAACACTAGTCGACTCATAGCAATCGAACCAGCCATAATGTCAGTCGCTTGGACTTTACGCCACCAACCATTGGACTTATGCTGCCAAGACTCTACCCTTGGACTTTACGCCGCCAATATTCCGATTGGACTTCTCAATTGCCAAGACTCAAGCTTGGACTTTCCCTTACCAGCACATGTTGGACTTTTCATGCCAAGACCCTGCTTGGACTTTCCTCGCCAACCCATGTTGGACTTTCCTCGCCAAGACTCAAGTTTGAACTTTTCATGCCAAGTACACATGACTTGGACTTTCCCCATGACAATGGTCAAACCATCATCAAACATCAAGTATGACCTGGGTCGATTGTACCAACAATCTCCCTAACACATGTCAGACATCAATGTCAAACATCAACGTCAAATATCAAAATACTATTCGAGTCAAACTCGAGTCTGATCAATCCTGACCTGGGCCGATTGCAACAACAGACCCTTGCCCACTGCATCAATTTATGCACTGTGCTAGCCATTCGTCTTTGCCCGTGGGGTATGATTATTCATTATAACGATGATTATGATAGTGGTTATAATGATTCCGCTGAATAGTTGATAATTAATAAAGTTGTTTATTCATCCATCATAGTGATTCGACTGAGAAGGCATGGCAGTTACTTCACTTTTTGTTTTTTGGATTTATTTCTTTATTTTTACTTTATTATTACACTCATTTTTCTTTGGAGTTTCTCTTCTTGTTGTATGCACATATCGACTAGACAAAGAGAACTGTTAGAATTAGATCCTGAGATTGAAAGAACTCTCATCGCTATATGAAGACTCCAAAAGCGACTTAAAGATACTCCATTTTCACAATTGCGACGCACAAAGAAAATAAATCTTTAAAAAATTATGCATCACTAATTAAGTAAGGGGATTGAGGTCAAGCATCCAAAGACCCTCAATCGAAACAAATAATTTTGAGTTAAAATCCACACTTCTATCTATGATCCAAGAGCACCCGTTCGGAGGATATTAAGAAAAAGTACTATTTCATAAAAAAAAAAAATATTCTCTATGTTATTCTGTATTTAAGTAGGTAAAAATAATTTATAATCTCTATTGATCTCCATATGCCATAATCAACCTACTATAATAATTACTATAACATATAGTAGTCGACTATTAAGTAATCGTTACCATGTGAATTATTATTATATATTAAATTATAGTCACTAGTTTAGTGAATGTTGAGTAACTATAAGTAGTATTTTGGTATAAAACATGTGAGTTGGCAATTTTATATTCTTCTCTAAGCCCAACTAAGCATTATATATTTGGAGTGTCACTGGAAAATTTTTTATTTTGCCTCCTAAAAGTTTCAAACTTTGCTCTTTACCTCTTTGAGTTTGGGAAATTTTTCATCGTCCTTTTTCTTTCATGTGTTTAAATGACAAAGTAAATTCCTCAAAATTAAAGTTATCAAACGGATTGATCCATGATGGAGTGGATTAACTCGTTGTAAATCCGATATTTAATCGGACAAGCTGACCTATCTTCTCGGCGGGTTGAGAAATCACCAACTCAATCCAACCTAAGGCGGATTGCGGATTAAGCGGGTCAACCCGAGGACTATATAAATTAAAAATATATATGTAAAATTACTGAGGCGTTGAGGGTTTGAAACAATGATCGGTAAGGCAGATGAAATATCATGATTAAAAAAAATAAGTATTTGAAGTAACTAAAATCTTATAATTGAGATTCAATTATCGACCTACAAAATTGAATATCGATATTTTTTATTTCTTTCTAATGTTCCAAAATATACAAATCTTGATAATATGTAAATGTAAATTTTTGCTACTCCAAATAGAGATTCAATTGAAATTTTTTAGCCATTGTAATTATTTGATTTTGATATGTCATTATTTTTTAAATTGATTAGAATCTTAGTGACAAGATAATATAAAATAATTAGAATATACAAAAAAAAAGTATTTCATCAAATATTCTTTTATTTTTTCCTCTTAATTTCTTTTATATTTTATCGAGGTGCATATGTGATAGAAGAAGATTATAATGGTAAAAAACTTATTTTGTTAATATTAAAATATTGATCAAAAAATTGATACAATTTTATTTTCACATGTTTCATCTTTTAATATTTCTCAACCTGCGGATCAACCTATGCCCACGATGGACCGATCCGTCTAGACCCGTAACCTGTGCAGGTCAATCCATTTAGGCCCGCCAAAATGACGGATTGATAAAATTTTAACTCAATCCGTTTAAATTATTTGGTATGACGGGTCAATCCAACGGGTCCAACTTAACTTGACAACTCTACTCAAAATTTTAAAGTAAAAAACTGTTTGCAATAAGAATTTATTATGATTAAAAGATTTTATGGATCCTGAGAACCCGAGTTGCTGTGCTACGCCCACAGGAAGAAGGTAATCCAAATGTTCTCAAGAATCAAAGTCCAACAAGTTGTGACGATGATAAATTGATAAGAAACTCGTTCGTCCATCTCTATCTCTAAAAAAAACCCGAATATAATTCAAATAAAAATTAATATATTAAATTCCAATGTATGGATATATATCAAGTGAAATTTTTTTAAATTTCATTCTATTAATTTTATAAAATTTATTTTATTATATTAGGATGTGTTTGTAAGTAAAAAATAATTATTTTACTTGATTTAATTTGATTTTCTAAAACATTTAATTTATATTAATACATAAATTGAAAATAAACATACATGAATATAAAAAATACTGCATCAATAATAAGCCGACAAAAAAAATTTAAGGTCATAGATATTTATAGTATTAAAATTGTCAAATGATATTGAAAATATTTTATTAATTAATTCATATTTTTTAAAATTAAACATAATAACTAAGAGACTTTACGAGTTTGTCAAAAATTTAATATACTAATAAATATTTTTAAATTATCCAAGGGTTATCGATCCAATGATAGGTCATGCTTATATATAAATGAGTTTGTCAATCATCACTTTAAGTATCAGAATATAAAAATACTTTATTATTTAATTTTTCAATTAAATATTTTTTATTATTTTATTAATTTTTATTTGTATGAACAATTATAGTTCGTCGAATATATTTAACAAATTATTTAAGTGATTCTTAATAAAAGAACTTTTAAAAGTTCATTTAGGCCCAAAACTAAAAAAAAATTATAGAAATAAATCTAGCTAATGATTCTTTTAATTTAATATCATAATATTTAAATAAATTTATATCGGTACATAATAAAAATTCGAAGAGTTGTGTTTGAGAACGTTCAACTTCAAATACTATCTAGTACTTTATTTTAACATGTCGCTTCAATAATTCATGGCCACCGTCCGATTTGAATTTATAGGAGATTTTGCAATATTTACATTGTGCTTGCATTTTTCTAGATGGAAAAATGACTTTCTCAAAATGTTTAATAAAAATATTGGCGGAATTCGGCGACCCCTATTAGTCGACGACCGTCGCCCCTGTTGGCCCGTCGTTACTCACCTGGACTTCCCACCCCTGGAAGTGGGTTTTTGCCTTCCCCAGGATTCGAACTCTAGACCTACTAAAGTTGTCACGCCCCGAGAGCATGCCGAACCGAAAATCAAACGGACAGCACCTCCCCTATACGTGGCAACATTTCGGGTTAATACAAGGCCCGTAGGCCCACAATAACAACAATATATATATGTATGAAAACAAAACTACATAAGACACAGCGGAAACAAACCACAACAATACAACAATCTCACACATGCATACCGGTATGACTAACACACCCCAACAACATAACAAAACTACTACGACAAATACACAGCGGAAACGATACAACAACAATACAATGTCACACACGGGCAGCAGGCCCAAAACAAAATACGGAAGCCTCGTGAGATGAGATGACGTCAGTCGGCGATGCTCCAAGCTGCCACGAAGTCTTCTACATTGCAGGCGTGAAACCAGTGGTCCGGGGTGGTGAGTAAAACTCAGCAGGTAATAGAAAACATGTATATATGTAATATCACATGTATTTCGACAACATAATCTAGATGTACAACAGGTATATCAGCATAGTATATAAATACAAGCATATACCGTCTAACTGAATGAACAACATAAAATGCAGACATACCTGAAGTCTGCTACGCTACTCTGATCCAACCTGAACATATATCCAACATATATATATATATAACAGGAAGAGTAGATCAACTCAAAATAAACTCTATCTACAGGTCAAGGTATCTATGGTCTATCCAACACATACCAATATCTGACACAATTGTATAACATATGCAAGAAACATGCATGAATATGATGTCCACCCAAATGCAGCAAGCATAGTACAAACAAATGCAACATCACAATAATCAGATATATATATATATAGACTGTATCCATATATATATATTAATCTCAACCATCCATATATATATATATACATGCATATATGTATATATATGGTAATATGCAAAACGCCATCAGATACGGCAATGCAGCATGCATGGTCATGTCGGCTCACCCTAAAGCTACCACGACCCCAGTGTGGCCTCGGTGGCTCGAGCATGACAACTGTCCCAACTCAACACCAACCACTACTCTCGAGTGGCCGAGTGGGCAGTATGATCGAGTAGCATATAAGCGTAAAGAGCAAGCTACACGATGGGGGTCCCTGCTGTTGGTCACTCCGATATCACTACCCATGAGTGGTCGAGTACCACACACGCGGGACTACACGACGCAAATCCAACTACCACCGCGTCTATAGTGATAGAGTGCGGCACCTCGATGCTCGCCCTCACACGGGTGACTCCTCCTATGAGTAAGTGGAGGCGGGATGATTGGCGACACTCTCAACCACAAGGGAGACCTGCGTCGCGGCGTGCATGTAAATGCATGAATGCAATGTCTCACATACGACATCCACCATAGACTCTCTATTCTCTGAGAATCATACTAACGGATCTACGCACTCTATCCTATCATGAGAGTCGTACTCAATCGATCATAATACTCTCTATCCTGTGAGAGTCATACCAATCTAAGCGACACACTCTCTATCCTGTAGAGTTGTACTCAACTAATGGACACACTCTCTATCACCCGTAGAGTCGTACTTATCTGATTATAACAAGCTAGGACCATCGGTCTGTAGCGATACCCTAAGTATCATTCCTCTGACCATTTACACAATACAAGTTCCGTGGTAACATACAACCTAAGAGTACTAGAACTAATCCTAGGTTAAAGACATTATCTACCTACGGATGACCTTTTTACCCAAAGTACAATCAGGTTGTCATCCGGACTTTACTATTTGCACTTAACTTAAACAAATTCTAAGTTATTTACATCATCTATATGTATAACTCCTAATCATGATAAAATAAACATGATATCAGCAATGGAGTTAATAGCCGACGGTAGAAGATCAAGCATGCGATAAAAAGAACAGGGTCAAGGTAATATGAACACCTAACATGCTCATATCAATGACTAAATCTGAATGAAATATAACTACCCGGACCAGGTAGGAAATTACCCACCTGCTGTAATGCTCGTAATACAATATCTTCACGGCGGAGGTCCTGTCACCGTATCCGTCCTGTGCCCGCATATATCAAACATTATGATTAAGTGCAAATATACGATGAATAATCGAATCGAATCGTACCTCGACTTCGTATTCCGACCAACTAATTGAATAGTTTCTACCATTAGCTCTTAATCACCGTACCAACTATCAATTTGACCATAGCTAATCAAGCTAACTAAATAACATCTCAATCTACATTTATAGTAACAATTCATAGCATTTACCTTACAATTGTTGAAATCAACCACCACTTCTTGATCCTCATCAAATCTGAATCCCATAATCAAATTGGGAACCAATTCCAACTCTGATCCACCAACCCTACAAAGGTACTGCTATATCACCAATCATTAACTTAATCAACGTACAAAACCTTACCTCTCACTAGATCAATCGACCATAGCTTCTTCTTTAATACAAGAGAAATCTGATGCATGCATGCAATCTTAAATCCAATCTCAACTCCAATGTATTTTAGTACCTGCACATAATCAAACCTATAAGCTATTATTTACATATCTGAACCCTTAAATCGTCAAGGAATATAGCAACACCATTCTTCCCAATTACACATCACAGTCGAACCCACCTCAATCACCCTAACTCATCAATACTGAAGGAAACAGAGGAGAGTGATGGCAGTGCAGGGGGGTTCGCAGCTAGGCACAAGAATAGCAGTCGGCTATCGTTCTCGCGACGACAAGGTCAGCTCCACCCTAGCTTTGTCGATGAAGATGGTGACGACAGTAACGAAATTGATCTTGCGACAAGAAGGAAAGGAGGCGATCGGTACAATGCCCCATCGAGAGGGCAACAGGTCCGGCGAGGCCAAGTTCTTGGCGATCACAAGGATGGCTGCTGCAGAGATCGCGAGAAGAACAACAATGGAAGGAGAAAAATCAACATCGGAAAGAAAACCGACCGAGCAGAGGAAGGCGAAATCGGCTGGAGGAGAAGAGCCGGTGAATCGTCTTGCCGACGAGGCAAGCGGCGATGGGCATCAATGGCTCCACTCGCGGCGGCAGCGGCACTATATGGGAAGAGCGAGTGCACGCAGCCCTTGACAGGGCGGATCGGACCCAGGCATTCCTTCACGCTCGGCGGCGGCGCGGAGGCCCTAGGGCAACGACAGTCGATCCCTCGCGACGGTGCCGTGTGCTCGTGCGAAAAAGGAGGTGCGGCAATAGCGGCGTGGATTTACGGCCGCACGATGGCGGCACACGAGCGATAAGCACAATACCAGATAGCGACGAGCGATCCAAGGAGGAGAAAGAATCGGCGGTGGAAGAGAGGGGAAGGAATTTGGGCAGAAGGATCGCCGATCGGCGGAGAAAAAGGAATCGGGGAAAAGAAGAGGAGTCGGGGGAAAAGAATCGACGGGAAAACGGAAAGATTTGGTCTAATTAACCCATTTAATACCTCGTAGAAGATAGCCTAAACAGGCTTTATAAAAGCATGTTCATTTTATCCCCATGAAATATCCATAAAACACCCGTTTAAATCCAGAAAAATTTCTAAAAATTCCTAAAAAATTCCACAAGATATTTTATCAATTAACGAGGAATATATTTTTTTTTTCTTTCCAGTATTTTACATTCTTCCCCACTTATAAAAATTTGGTCCCCAAATTTCGGACTAACATGCAAAAATTACTTCAAGCAAGTTTCCTGAAAGAACCACATTTATTCCTCATGTGAATAGATGAGAATATCGAGCTCGGATAGTAACTTCCAGCTCCCACATAGCCTCCTCATCGATATGATGTTGTCATCCAACTTTTACGGGTCGGATGGTTTTCGTCTCTCTACTGTCGCTCCTTGCGACCAAAAATTTCGCACCGGAATCTCCTCATAGGTCGCCTTAGACTGAAGTGAGATTAATACCTCCTTCAGAACATGGTCAGATCGCGGCGCGTATTTCCCCAACTTAGAACATGAAATACGTTGTGAACACCCATAAGTATCGGAGGTAAAGCCAACCAATAAGCTACACCTCCATAATCCACGACACAAGATCTGAATAGATCCTCCAACGTCTAAATGATACACTCAGACTGTTCATCTGTCTGTGGATGAAACGTTGCACTAAGTCGAAGCTTTGTGCCCATAGTATGGTGCAGACTCTACCAAAAATCGCGAGGTAAATCGCGGGTCTCTATCAGATATAATACCCAAAGGCACGTCATGCAATCTGATAATCCCTCGACAGTACAACTTTGCCAGACGATCCAACGAGTACGACCCACGAATAGGCAGAAAGTAAGCTGATTTGGTTAGTCGATCCACTATCATCCAAAATCGCATCATGTCCTTTACGAGTTCTAGGCAATCCCGTAACGTAATCAATAGTGATATGCTCCCACTTCATTCCGGAATCGGAATTTCCTAGAGCAATCCAGCAAGTTTCTGATGTTCAGCCTTCACCTATTGGCCTACTAAACATCGAGTAGCAAAATCTGTCCTATCTCTCTTTATACCGTTCTACCAGTATAAGCGTTTCCAATCTCAGTACCTCCAAGTACCACTAAGGTACATAGCCCATCTCGGATGATGTGCTTTCTGTAGCAACTCTCCCTTAAGAACTGCAACTCCGGAACCCACTATCCTTCTCAGAGACGGAGAATTATTTTCTCAAAAGAGAAATCCATCAACCATCCAAGATACACTCCACACACGCTGTAAGTGCATGGATGACTATAGCGATCAATCTCCCTTATTACAATTGTTGCAACTGTTCGCTTTCCAACAACTCTATAGTAGCTACCCAGTAGCTAGTCAAAACTCTATGAGCGTTTCTGCTCCATATCGCTACAATTCCAGATAATAACTACTAAAGTCACGTCATGTATATGACAGACTATCTTGTAGTTTCTTAACGAACGTAGGCATAAGATATGCCTCATTCAACTGCATCGGAATCATTCCGATCCCTGAAATGACGCATCTGCATACATCATCCTTTTATCTACTCTGGAAGGATTAACTAATACTCGTGTAAAAGTTAACCGCCGTCTAAGTCTTGTAAACTGATTTTCACCAGCTTCCGACTAAATGATTTCCATAATCACCTAAGTCAAACAAGTCTGTGGTATAGTAATGTTAAGACATTCTATCTATATCTACAGTACTAACCAAAACATACAAGGCAAACCACCATCTACGATGGTCGAGCGCGCAACTGTAGAATACTGAATAAATACGACCATCGTCGTATACTCTCTCCTCTGTACTAAGCAAAACACATCTGGAGGTAACTGTTGTTGTTGTCTGCATGAATCTTCTACGATGTCTTCTGCGGATGCTGCTTCTGTGCTGATCTTTGCTGAAGGGTAGTATCAAGGAACTTCGACCACGTCTGAGATAGTAGGTTGTTGCTGTTGAGATAACTCAATCTTCGGTGCTGATCTCCACTGTCGAGACAGTGCATCATCCTCCTGGAACGCCATTGGTAGTCTTCAACTGAATCTTCAAGGTACCCCTCCACTGTACTGGTTGCTCATAAATAGCAACAGCTGAACTGCTCCAATAGATATTCTGGCTTCACGTGTCTTCGTGATCTGCACTGCACGCACACAATCCCTTCGGAGTCTTTGTTCTGATTTTGCTGATATCCACAAGAACCTTCTGATGATCTGCGATTGGTCTTCTATAATCGGAAAATAGCTCAAAGCCTATAACTCCGATCTTCCTCCTTCTATCCAATAGTCGGAGACTTCTGACTCTAATCAGTTGACCTGCAATAGTTGTCTACCGGTCTCCAACTCTTAAACTCTTGTACGAAGTCATTTTTAAACTCCTGTCTCAATCCAACGTCTTCCGGTAGGATCTGGTAGAAGATCCCGGCATCCTAATCCAACTATAAGTCAATAACTCTGGATGACTTAAATCATCCATTCATCTTCTTGAGCTATTAGGTGGTCGTAACCTCCGCAAGTCTCACGACTCTGCACCGTATATTGTTACTAACCGATCACCCTTTCTTGAGGCTCAAGAATTCCTTATACTGAGTCACTAAAAGTGACACGGGGAAATACACTCTTTCAACATTACTAAACCAGTATCAAGTGATGTTTTACTTCCCGAAGGTCATTTTCTGCATTTATCACCAAATACCGACTTGATCCTGATACTGGTATGCAAACAACTCTTCTTTCTCGGTATAACATGAGTTAAGTACTCTCAAAGTTATACAACTCAGTACTAACAACTCAGGGATAAAATCCCTATGAAACTCCATAACCTAGCCTTCCGCTATCTGCATCAACAATAGTCTACAAGTCTGTTCATTACCCATAGGTAATGATCCGACTAGCACAGTTAGTGGAAATCTCTAAGACTGTAGTCTCTGATTTTCATAATAAATGTGATGACTTGACCCCTATTTTCCGACTCGGTATCAGTCGGCTCTTAAAGGTAAATTACCTTCTCGACACAGGTTCAAGACTCACAGACTCAACAGGTCGTTCCCGTGGTCAAATCATACCACGATTACGAATAATAACCAACATACTACGGGTTATTCCCTGGTATAAGCATCTAAATGCATAGCCAAAACAACCAGGAGTATACACACTAAGGTAACTCCGGTTGATCGCCACGGTGGACGACCCCTACTACAAGTCTGCACAGGTGTCATAACTCTATTGTATACACCTACTGATCAATTTTAGATAAATATCTACTAAACCATAAGTTTTTCAGGAATTCTTACCTCGTGCTGCTTGGAGCTCAGGCCGCTGTCCATCTCATCTCAGAAAACCAAAACCGAATAAATCGACTCCCGAGAATCCAAGACTCGACTCAAAAATAACATAGTATGGCATCGCAGAACCTTGGGCTCTGATACCACTAAAGTTGTCACACCCCAAGAGCATGCCGAACCGAAAATCAAACGGACAGCACCTCCCCTGTACGTGGCAACATTTTGGGTTAATACAAGGCCCGTAGGCCCACAATAACAACAATATATATATGTATGAAAACAAAACTACATAAGACACAGCGAAAACAAACCACAACAATACAACAATCTCACACATGCATACCGGTATGACTAACACACCCCAACAACATAACAAAACGACTACGACAAATACACAGCGGAAACGATACAACAACAATACAATGTCACACACGGGCAGCAGGCCCAAAACAAAATACGGAAGCCTCGTGAGATGAGATGACGTCAGTCGGCGATGCTCCAAGCTGCCACGAAGTCTTCTACTTACGGCGATGAAAACCTGTGGTCCATGGGGTGGTGAGTAAAACTCAGCAGGTAATAGAAAACATGTATATATGTAATATCACATGTATTTCGACAACATAATCTAGATGTACAACAGGTATATCAGCATAGTATATAAATACAAGCATATACCGTCTAACTGAATGAACAACATAAAATGCAGACATACCTGAAGTCTGCTACGCTACTCTGATCCAACCTGAACATATATCCAACATATATATATATATATAACAGGAAGAGTAGATCAACTCAAAATAAACTCTATCTACAGGTCAAGGTATCTATGGTCTATCCAACACATACCAATATCTGACACAATTGTATAACATATGCAAGAAACATGCATGAATATGATGTCCACCCAAATGCAGCAAGCATAGTACAAACAAATGCAACATCACAATAATCAGATATATATATATATATATAGACTGTATCCATATATATATATTAATCTCAACCATCCATATATATATATATATATATACATGCATATATGGTAATATGCAAAGCGCCATCGATCACGAATGCAAAGATGCATGGTCATGTCGGCTCACCCTAAAGCTACCACGACCCCGGTGTGGCCTCGGTGGCTCGAGCATGACAATGTCCCAACTCAACACCAACCTCGAGTGGCCGAGGGGGCGATAATCGAGAGTAGCATATAAGCGTAAAGAGCAAGCTACACGATGGGGGTCCTCGCCTTGTGGTCACCCGATCCACTACCCATGAGTGGTCGAGTACCACACACGCAGGACTACGACACGCAAATCCAACTACCACCGTCTATAGTGATAGAGTGCGGCACTCAATGCTCTCACACGGGTGACTCCTCCCATGAGTAACGTGGAGGCGGGATGATGGCGACACTCTCAACCACAAGGGAGACCTCGCCGCCTGCGTGCATGTAAATGCATGAATGCAATGTCTCACATACCGACATCCACCATAGACTCTGTTCTCTGAGAGAATCATACTAACAGGATCTACGCACTCTCTATCCCGTAGAGAGTCGACTCAATCGATCATAATACTCTCATCCCGTGAGAGTCATACCAATCTAAGCGACACACTCTACATCAAGAGAGTTGTACTCAACTAATGGACACACTCTCATCCCGTAGAGAGTCGTACTTATCTCGATTATAACAAGCTAGGACCATCGGTCCGTAGCGATACCCTAAGTATCATTCCTCTGACCATTTACACAATACAAGTTCCGTGGTAACATACAACCTAAGGGTACTAGAACTAATCCTAGGTTAAAGACATTATCTACCTACGGATGACCTTTTTACCCAAAGTACAATCAGGTTGTCATCCGGACTTTACTATTTGCACTTAACTTAAACAAATTCTAAGTTATTTACATCATCTATATGTATAACTCCTAATCATGATAAAATAAACATGATATCAAGAATGTAGAAGATCAAGCATGCGATAAAAGAACAGGTCAAGGTAATATGAACACCTAACATGCTCATATCAATGACTAAATCTGAATGAAATATAACTACGGACGTAGGAAATTACCCACTTTTGTAATGCTCGTAATACAATATCTTCACGGCGGAGGTCCTGTCTCGTATCCACGTCCTGCATATATCAAACATTATGATTAAGTGCAAATATACAATGAATAATCGAATCGAATCGTACCTCGACTTCGTATTCCGACCAACTAATTGAATAGTTTCTACCATTAGCTCTTAATCATCAACTATCAATTTGACCATAGCTAATCAAGCTAACTAAATAACATCTCAATCTACATTTATAGTAACAATTCATAGCATTTACCTTACAATTGTTGAAATCAACTACCACTTCTTGATCCTCATCAAATCTGAATCCCATAATCAAATTGGGAACCAATTCCAACTCTGATCCACCAACCCTACAAAGGTACTGCTATATCACCAATCATTAACTTAATCAACGTACAAAACCTTACCTCTCACTAGATCAATCGACCATAGCTTCTTCTTTAATACAAGAGAAATCTGATCTGTACAGAATACTGGCATTGTGGTTAAATCCAATCTCAACTCCAATGTATTTTAGTACCTGCACATAATCAAACCTATAAGCTATTATTTACATATCTGAACCCTTAAATCGTCAAGGAATATAGCAACACCATTCTTCCCAATTACACATCACAGTCGAACCCACCTCAATCACCCTAACTCATCAATACTGAAGGAAACAGAGGAGAGTGATGGCAGTGCAGGGGGGTTCGCAGCTAGGCACAAGAATAGCAGTCGGCTATCGTTCTCGCGATGACAAGGTCAGCTCCACCCTAGCTTTGGCGATGAAGATGGTGACGACAGTAACGAAATTGATCTTGCGACAAGAAGGAAAGGAGGCGATCGGTACAATGCCCCATCGAGAGGGCAACAGGTCCGGCGAGGCCAAGTTCTTGGCGATCACAAGGATGGCTGCTGCAGAGATCGCGAGAAGAACAACAATGGAAGGAGAAAAATCAACATCGGAAAGAAAACCGACCGAGCAGAGGAAGGCGAAATCGGCTGGAGGAGAAGAGCCGGTGAATCGTCTTGCCGACGAGGCAAGCGGCGATGGGCATCAATGGCTCCACTCGCGGCGGCAGCGGCGCTATATGGGAAGAGCGAGTGCACGCAGCCCTTGACAGGGCGGATCGGACCCAGGCATTCCTTCACGCTCGGCGGCGGCGCGGAGGCCCTAGGGCAACGACAGTCGATCCCTCGCGACGGTGCCGTGTGCTCGTGCGAAAAAGGAGGTGCGGCAGTAGCGGCGTGGCGACGACGGCTGGCACGACGATGGCGGCACACGAGCGACAAGCAGCGCTGCCGGCATAGCGATCGAGCGATCCGGCAGGCTGACGACGCCGACGAAGAGAAGCAAAGGAGGAGAAAGAATCGGCGGTGGAAGAGAGGGGAAGGAATTTGGGCAGAAGGATCGCCGATCGGCGGAGAAAAAGGAATCGGGGAAAAGAAGAGGAGTCGGGGGAAAAGAATCGACGGGAAAACGGAAAGATTTGGTCTAATTAACCCATTTAATACCTCGTAGAAGATAGCCTAAACAGGCTTTATAAAAGTCTGTTCATTTTATCCCCATGAAATATCCATAAAACACCCGTTTAAATCCAGAAAAATTTCTAAAAATTCCTAAAAAATTCCACAAGATATTTTATCAATTAACGAGGAATATATTTTTTTTTTCTTTCCTGTATTTTACATATATATTTACCAAGGGAATGGCTAATTTTTCCATTGGAACCAACCATCGGTTCCAATAGCTAAAATTATTTTTTGGGCCTTTGAACTATAATCGATCCATCGAGTGACTAATTGGTTACGATTCTAGCCCATATAATCGAATCAACCGGTAATCGACTCATTGACTTAGTTGCAGGTCCTTGCTGAGTCTGATTTGAATCCGATCTGGGATCAAGTCTATATCTAACTGTAACTAGACTTAGGGTTGTGATTAGTGACTATCAAAATTTGAGCAGAGAAAGTTGAAAGTTGAGATTCTTTATTTTTTGTTCAAGTGGAATTTCTCAAGTAAGAAAAGTATGATTGATCATCTCATTTGGAAGTGGAGTAGGAGTTAATCTTCCATGATACCTCAAAAGAGGACTTAGAAAGTAAGATGTCTGTTTTATTTATGTTTCCACGGGGATAGCGTGGTGGCGAAGGTACGACGGTGCTTATAGATTTGGCATGGGTTGATTTCGGAGGAGGTCTAAAATTCTATCATGGATTCCGATGACCCCTACATGTCTTGACTATAACATCAAGATCCATAGAATCATCTGTGATTTACCTCCCTCATAATTATCGTGAAACAAATCGATAGAGATCGTTAAATTGACAGTTCCAATTTTTACGGATCTATAGATGTTTTATTTATATTGATTGTTAGTTCACTTATATAAGAAGCGATACAGACCATTTCACTTGTTGCCCCCAATCACATCATTCTTTCAAAATTTTGAATATGCTGTCTGATGATTTGACCCCTGCGTCCCAGCACCTTCCTTCTTCCTTCCACAAATTCTGCTTGCAACTAAAGCGGCTCATTGACTCTATACTTCAACACATATCAAGAGGCATCGGTGTGACTCCTCCAACAATCAAATCCGAAAAAACTTGAGGAAGACAAAAGGCCTTGAGTGCGAAAGAAAAAAATTCTCTCTTTCACTTATCATTGTTCTCTTCTATAGACAAAAGGGAAAAAAAAAAATCAAATACAAAAAGTAAATCTGACAAGTATTTTAGTTTGTCACGACCCTTTAATTCTAAAGAAAATCGATTTTTTTATTGACAATTTAGTTTATGAAATTTATGTGGATTATAGGTTGCGTGAGGGCCGGGGTAGATTAAGAATGTTTATCATGTGGGGTAAAACATGATGTTTGTACAACTAAATGAGCCAAAATTATACTTTGCTTTGCTTGTGGCCATGACAAATGAAAGATGCTGATGTTTAGAAAGTTTGCTTCGTGGCGATGTACATATCAAAACTAGTACTAGTTTGGTTCATCACCGCTTTCTCCGCCATTGCATAAACCCATTCACAATAGCAAAAAAAATAAGAAGCAGAAGAAATTATGTCTGTGCTTGTGGAATTGAAGCATCTATTGCTGCAGGTGTTACCATCGCCAGCCATGATGGTACAAGGGCGCTCATTGTGCATCCAAAACCACTTGGCCATGATTTGTGATAACCTCTGGGCTATCAATTCAATGATCATTATCCCTGAGATGGTAGTGCTGTATAAGAATTATTTGCAATGGTTCGGGCGGTGGGATCCAGTGTTAGATGTGCCTGCAGAATTTGCAAATTGGAAAATAGATGTGGTTGTAGCAGTTACAGATGTGGGAGGGTTGCTCAATCGAATCTTGGATTGGGAACCAAGTTTGCATCGTTTCTTTGTTGACAACGCCCAACAAGTGCCCTTTCGCCATGTTATTCTAGTGGAGCTGAAAGAGACATTACGCAACTTGAATTCTCTTGTGCTCCGAGGATCTGCAATGGGTCTTCGGAGGGATCCCATAGAATCCATGAACCCACTCCAAGAAGACTATTCAATTGTCCAAAAAAAAGAGGTGGTGGGTAGAGAAGAAGATCTAGAGAAACTCATCGCAATCATTCAACAACAACAATTAGTACCATCCAACAACAATAGCGATGATAGCAACCCATTTGTGATCGTCATAGTTGGCGAACAAGGAGTTGGGAAGACTACCTTGGCACATATGATCTACCATTACACCTGGATTCGTCAACAATTTCATCATCGCATTTGGGTACATCTATCCCACTTTTCCACATTCAAGATAATTAATATAATTGGAAAAGAATTTGTGAGGTCCATACACAATGAAAAATATTGTGATGACAATTTACACCTAGAGCTGCCACTACAAGCCATGTGGGAATATATTAATGACCAATTGGATGGAAGTAGATATTTGTTGGTGCTTCATTGTGAAAATTTGAATAGTTTGACGCAAAAAGAGTGGGGTGAGTTGAAGAACAACCTGTTGTGTGTGGGCGGTCCAGGGAGTGCAGTCTTGGTCATCCTCAAATCATCGACAGAAGAATTATCAAGTGATATGGGCTTTCTAAATGGGGTGAAGGATATTATAACATACTACTTGAATCCCTTATCAGAGGATGCATTGCTGGAATTATTCAAGAGACACGCAACAACAACAATCCCCCCATGGAAACAGGACAAATCAGAGAAGGATGAGCTCATTCCATTTGCTAAGCAACGTTTACAATCCTTGATTTGTCAACCTTTTTTGGAAAAGATTGTTGCATCGTTAGGCCATGATATTCAGGCTACACCAGCAGATCGCATAACTGATTTTCTAAAAGACATTTACAGGCTTAAGAGTTTGCCACTTTTCTTAGTACGATTGCAGCAATACCGTCATCTATTGGATGATGAAACTCGCAGTGATAATTATAATGTTATCTTACACATGTTGACCGCTGAATGCCTCATACCAGCTGAAGGCCTCGAATCAGGTTGGATTGAGCGCTCTGATAAATTTTTTATAGATATAGATCTAATGTATTTACCAGAATTTATGTTTCCAAGGATGGTCTACTTGCATGTGGAGGTTCCCGAAGATTCAACTAGTATACCAAAGAGCTGTCGCTATTTGTTTTTGAAAATTAATCCTAGAGCAATACCATTTAGACTGCCGACCATACCGGTTGAGGTGAACGATAAACTGATAGCATTGATTCTACAAGAAGATGAGGAAACCACACTTGGAGTTTATGAAAAAAGGCACAAGAAAGTGGCAACTGCAATATTAAAGTTCCTCACCAAGATGTCGATAAGACTCGTACATTTGCAAATATTAGTTGTAGAAAGTAGTATGATTCAGAGGCTACCCAGTGAAGTCAGCAAGTTGGTTAACTTGAGACACCTCCATCTTTCGAAGCTCAAGATGGAATTACTTCCGCAATCACTTTTTAAACTGACTAATTTGCGAATTTTAATTTTGCTTCGCTGCCAAAAACTTCAAAAGATACCTGAAGGAATACGTAAGCTTAAGAAATTGCAGATTTTGAAAGTAGCTTATTGCACAAAGCTTCAGCGGTTACCCAAATCTCTAACTACACTCAAAAATTTAGAAGTGCTTGATGTGGAAGGTTGTTGTTGGCTCAGCGAGCTACCAGAGGATTTGGTCGATTTTAAATCGTTGAGAATCCTGAACGTGGCACGATGTGCATCCTTGTCTCACATGCCCCGTGGGATCGAGCAATTAATTGGCCTTCGTCAGCTGTCAGGAATATTTGTCAGTGTCGATGGAAGTTTTGGACTCGCACAGTTACAAGCTTTAACAAATCTTCAGGAAATAAGATTACGAAACCTAGAAGCAGAAAAGGAGACTCAAACTGAAGTGCTGATGGGCCACCAAAGTTTGTTGGAATTGTCAATGCATTGGAGATGTGAAGAAGCAAATGAGAGTAGTTCTAAATCAGCTACACCATTGCAAGTACTTGAAGCTCTCCGACCCAACGTGCATTTGAGAAAGCTAGAGATAATTTCTTATAAGGGAGTGGAATTTCCTACTTGGATGATTAAACAACAACTTGCTCATTTCGATTCTTTAGTGGAGGTCAGACTCATCAATCTCAAGGGTTGTGCTACATTACCATCACTTGGTCAACTTCCTTGTCTCGAGATTTTGGAGATAAGTGGCATGGATTTAACAACACACATAGATGATACATTTTATAGTGATGGTGGCATATTTCCTATGCTCAGAGATCTCACTTTCTCAGAAATGCTTGCATTAGAGAAGTGGTCTGTTCCGGAAAGAAAAAATACAGAATTGTTTCCGAGGCTTGAAGAACTGAGACTAATTCAGTGCCCAAAACTCAAGGAAATAGATCGGCTATGTGATTCTTCTTTTACAATGGGAGTGTGGTTGAACAATAAGACAATATGGTCCGCTGAATTTTGCAGTTGGGACAATCTTCGATACATTAGAAGAATAGAGATAGTGGGCTGCCAAGAGCTAAGGTGTCTGCCACAGGGTATGCAAAGCTTGAAGGTTCTAACTTTTATGATAATTAACAGCTGCAACAATTTGACAACTTTAGTTGCATTGGATTCACTTTTGGAGTTGAGCTTATATGGTTGTCCAGTGCTAGAATTCAAAGTAGAAGCATTTACAGGACTTTATTATCTAGAAATTAAACGCTGCCCAAAGATGCAAATGTGAGTGTCATCTTCGTCTCTTAGTAGATTTTATTTAATTACTCCTATGCTATTCATACCAACCATAATAGCTAGATTAATTATTGCTTCAGTAATGCTAGTTATTTATTCTCTTCTTCCTTAATTGTTCTACCTAATAGACGTTACTTATCATCAGTGAATACACTTTTATTTAGATAATTAAATAAAAAAATAACTGACTTGTAATATAATGCCACTACAAAAAATAATTAATTTTGTGACTATTTTTTAGATGAATTTTGAATACAAATTCATTGTAAAAATATTTGCAACGAAACTATTTTTATTGCAAATAAGTCACAACAAAATTTTGTGACGACAAATAGAAATTTGTCGTAAAATGTTGCGATGAACAAATATTTCGTCACAAAATTCATTGTCAATTAGCGACTAATTTTGCAACGAATATAGGTTTGTCTCAAAAATTTGTGACTAAATATTAATTCATTACAAATATTTGCGATGAAAATTATTTTTCGTCACAGAATTAGCGAAGAATTAGTATTTCGTCTCAAATTTTTGCAACAAACATGTATTTTTGTTGCAGATATTTGTGATGGCTTTTAATTTTGAAGCAAATATCTATGACAAAAATTATTTTTCGTCGCAAAATCGATGACGAATTAGTATTTCATAGCAAATTTTTGTGACAAACTTATATTTTGTTGCAGATATTTTTGTGACGAAAACAAAATTCGTCACAAATATCTGTGACAAAAATAATATTCATTGCAAAATCTCAATTTCTTGTGGCATAACAATAAGCACCGTGACCGGATGAAAATAAAGCTTTTACAATAAAAAATATTTTCATCGCAAAATCTATGATGAAAAATATTTTTGTCGCAAAATATTAAAAAACAAGCACTCTACATGAGCAGGGTATACAGGCAAGTCGTGGATCTCACCACAGCCGTGGACCTCACCATGGTCAGGCCATGGAGCTCACCACGGTCAGGCCGTAGACCAAGCTGTGAGCGTGCCGATTTTTCATGATTTTGTGATGAAATTTTTTTTCATCGCTAAATTTGCGACGAATATATTTTTTATCACCAAATTTGCAATGAAAATTCTCTTTGTCGCAAAATATGCTACAAAATATTTTTCATCACAAAATCATTAAAAATAAGATCAATACAATAAAAAATATTTTTCATCATGGAGCCCTCCACAATTATGGTGGGATCAACGGCCTAGTCGTGGAGCCCATTGTGTCAATCCTTTTTTTCACAATTTTGAGCTCCACGACCGTGGGACGATCCACGGCCTGGGCGTGGAGCTTGCTGTATAGGGCCTATTTTTTATGATTTTGCAACAAACGACACCCTATAATATCACACATCTAGTCATCCAAAATGATTCAATAATAAATCAACATAGTTATAATAAATAATAACAAACTATTATCGAAATTAATATCACACATCTCGTCCAAAATAGTTCCATTATCCTCTGGACTGAGTAGCCAAAACAATTGTGTTAGGTTCAGCTTCAACAGGCAAAGAAACTTTTGGTGAAAAATCTGAGGACCTGTTCCTCGAATCTAAGGAATTACCCTCTGAATATGCATCTGGCATTCTGGCCAATGGAAGTGAAACTGTTGGATTACCTGTAGATTGCTACTGCTTTTGCTTCTTTGTCTGTGGTTCTCCTTCTATGTCCTACCCACTCGATGAAAATTTTTCATCCTCACTAATAGCAGTGTCCTCAGGATGCATCTCATCTGAGGAATGGTCATTTGAGTCACTCAGTTTCTTGCACAGTCTTCTTTTGTTTAACGATAACACTACGACCATGTTGGTCACTTTGGATGAGCTTTTACGAATTGTTTCACCATTATGCTTAGGCATAGGAGGTCACCCTATCATCTGCCCTGCCACTCGACGCATGAGTTCTCCAAACTTGGACTGTTGCTTAGAACTTGAAGTCTGTGATTTGGTCATGAAATCTCCTAATGCATTAAGTTTTTTTTTTTTCCTTTCCCTTTCCTATATCATCAATATCAAAATCTTCAATTTCCTGATTACTGTGAGATGAATATAAAGTATTCATTTCACATGCATCTTTATCATCATCCAAACCATGATGATCACTCTCTTCAATTTGTTTAGATAATCTCTTCCTTTTCCTACCATGCTCAACTACATGTTTCTCTGTGCTGACTAAGGTTCTACTACTTGCTGATTTTGTCTTTCTCAAATCATTATATGAAGAGGGATGTGTGAATTCTTTACTTGATTTTTTCCCCTTTGATGGTGGACTCTGCTTCCCTTTGCCAATTGAGTTCCCTGTCTTTTGACTTTGTTTTAGAAGTTAGATTTCAGTGATCAACAATATCTTTATTGTTGGTGTAAGAATATTCCAAGTATTAATTACATTTGATATTTGAACAATCAAGTTTAAGTTAGATAATGTTAGTAATTTAACATGAATATTAAGTGACAAGTAAAAGAAAAGTCCAAGTATGAAGATTTGACAAGAGAGAAAAGTCTAAGAATGAGGTCTTGGTAAAGTTAGTCCAAGTGTATAGTTTTGGCGGTGTAAGTCCAAGTGAATCTTGGTAAGGAAATTCCAAGTTTGTAGTCTTGGCGGTGTAAGTCCAAATGAATTTTGGCAAAGGAAGACTCGATGGCATGACAAAATCGAAGGAAGCACTTGAAGGCTAGCGCAAGGGTGAGGAGTCGTAGACTCGCAGACATCCTGACGGTGCGAGGCTGATAGAAGAGCTTGATGGTTGTTGGTCTAGCTAAGCGTAAGGTTACAAGTATGTAAGGATCATACTTGAGGTGTATTAGTCGATTAATAAGCAAAAACAATCGTAGTCGACTGATTGTTTGATCAGTTGACTTGTCTTGGGTGCTCGACATTCGGGAAGTCCGAGCAGCACTCAGCGCTAGGGCTCGGGAAGTCAACTGATATGGGATACAATCAATTACCATGGGACGAACGACCAAAGGTGCTCGGCATAGCAATCTACTATAGTGTTAAGCCATTTGGTTGTTGTGACTGTAACACGTCACAGAAGACTTCTTAGTCTACTGGCTAGTCGGTTGCTGAAGAAGAAGTCACTCGGCTGTTGCGATCAATCGACTGGTCTAGTGATCAGTCGACTGGTGAAGTATCCGTTGAGTGGTGGCGATCGAGAGATCGTGAATCACGGTTTAGTCAGAAGTCGTTGGATTCGCTCAACCATCGCAATAGTCGACTGCTGGTGTCTAGTAATCGATTAGCGAAAGCCTCAATAGACAGAAACGGTCAAACCCTATAAGAAGGGGTTTTGGGAGCTTGGAGAGGCTAGTGTTCTCATGCGAAATTTTGCATCTTAAGCTCTCTAAGCCTTTTCCCAAGTATTTACTCTCTAAATCTCTTCTTTCTAAGCTTATTCCTAACTTCTTGTAAGAAGAAGAGATTGTGTGTAAGAAACATTTCTCTACCTTGGCGTATTCATCCAAAGGAGAAGTATAGCGAAAACTTACCAAGGAGTAATTCATCTTAAAGATTGTCATGGAATAAGAGTAGATTTTCGAACTACGTTACATCATTTGTGTTAGCATTGTTTTCTTTGTTTTTCATTTTAGTTGTTCAATCTATATTTGCTTCCGCTAACAACGTTTATAAAAAGAAATCGAAGAAACAATATTCACCCCCTCTAGCGCACTTCAAGATCCTCAACATGTGTTTGATCTCTTCTTGGATTGTGAATCTTGTTTCTCTTTACGAACTGAGCCCCCTTTGTCTCTTGACTTTGTCTTCCTAAAAGCATTTTTCTCTTAGATATCGAATGATGCTCCTCTTTGTCAACTGAGCTCCCTTTGTCTCTTGACTTGGTCTTCCTAGAAGTACTATCTGAAAAAATTGGTTTCAAGGGATCATCACCAACTTTTTTTACCTGATTTATTTTCCTCAGATACTGAACCCTCAATGTTATCCTCAAGTCCTACACCAATAATGAATGTTGGAAGTTCTGAATATCCCTTCAAACGATAGAAGGCTTTCAACTGAGACTTCAATATTACAAGTTTCAAATTGTCTATCCTTACATTTGGTGACTGCGTGAATGCTTGGATAAAATCGATTAAACTAAGAGGATCAAAGGAGCTTGCTATCCAAGACTTGTTAACAGGATAGTTACGACTTCCTTCCCGTACACCAGCATTCTCAAACTTTGAATCCAGAAGACTATAGCATAACTTCCATCCATAAAACAATGGCATGCCATTCCCAAATCCACCCGCCTTGACACCTCTAGGAGTGCAGCATCCTTAGCAGTTACAAATGCGTCCATGCTGTTTTGGTTTTCCAACTACAAAAAATGTTTCTGAGGAAAAAGCTTCAAAACTGTGAATCATCACACCAAGCAAAGGTTTTGTCTCCGAAATAAGCAACCAGATAGTGATGCAGAATTCGTTGCAAGTTTGCGACGAAATCAAATTTCATCTTAAATTTTGCAACGAATTTTATATTCATCGCAAATTTTGTAACGAATTCTAATTTCATCGCAAATTTTGCATTTGATAATACGACGCTTTCAATGAAAATGATAATGTTTTGTAAAACAATTGAAAAATATCAATGAAATAGATTCACCCTAGAATTTGTTGGAAAGTCTTTGACAAAAAAGAAATTCATTGTAAATTGGCGACGAAAATGGAATTCGTCGCAAACCTTTGTGGCGAATTTATATTTCGACGCAAAATTTGTTGACAAATTTCACTTTCGTCGCCAAATTTACGATGAATTCCTTTTTTGTCATAAAATTTTACAACAATATTGAATTTTACAACATAAATTTGGAGATGAAAGTGAAATTCGTCACCAAATATCCAATGACTTTTGCGACAAAATTTTATTTGTTGCAAAATTTGTGACGAATATATAGTTTGTTGTTATTTTTATAACAAAATCTTTTTTGTTGTAAATTTCATTGTTGATTTCCGACGATATATTTTTTTCATTATAAATTTCATTGCAGATTTGGAATGAATATTTTTATTTTAGTCGTTAAAATTCATTGCTAAATTAATAAAAAAAAATTTGTAGTGTGTGTTTGTCAAGAAAACTTAACAGTTTTATGGTCTCACTTGCCATTTGCTTAGTCATTGGACATATTGAAATAAAAAAAAATTGAGAAATTATGAAATTTATTTGTTCTGACTATAAAAAGTGTAGTTGCGTTGGTTGCAAATGATGAATGGATTGCATATCCTGAAACCAAGATTCATATTCTCAACTAAATATGATATCTGGGCAAATTATATTGCATAGCTAATAATTGCTTATCATTTCAGCTATAACGATAATGCTTGGTGGAAAAAGACAAAGGAATTACAATGGAAAAAGATAGAGGCATTACAGAGAAAAGAGATAGAGGAACAGAGAAAAGAGATAGAAGAATTACAGAGGAAAGACATGGAAGAATTACAGAGGAAAGAAATAGAAAAACAGAGGAAAAAGTTAGAAGAATTAGAGAGGAATGAGATAGAAGAATTACAGAATACAAAGATGAAATCAAGGAGGAAAAACATAGAGGAATTGGAATTACAGAGGAGGGTATTACAGCAGGAGATAAAGGAATTATATAGGAAAGAGCAGGAAGATAGGGCAATATTGACATTGGCAAGGAAACCGATAAAGTCATATCAAATGCGGAACGAGAGAAGGGAATTACGACGAAAAAAGATAGAGGAACAGAGGAAGATAGAGGAACAGATAAAGGACTTGCAGAGAAACGAGATAGAAGAATTACAGAGAAAAGAATTACTGAGAAAAAAGATAGAGGAACAGAAGAAAAAGATAGAAGAATTACAAAGGAAAGAGATAGAAGAATTACATAGGAAAGAGATAAAGGAATTACAGAAGAAAAAGATGAAATTACGGAGAAAAAAGATAGAGGAATTACAGAGGAAAGAGATAGTGGAACAGAGGAAAGAGACACACGAAGTACTACAAAGGAAAAAGATAGAGGAACAGAGGAAAGAGACGCACGAAGTACTACAAAGGAAAAAGATAGAGGAACAGAGGAAAGAGATGAAGAAAGATGGAGGAATCATGGAGGAATTCTGGAGGAAAATGTTGAGGAATTACCGAGCAAAAAGACGGTTGGATTTTGGTGGTAAAAGATGAAGAAATGACAAAGGAACCAGAAAGAGGAACAGAGGGAAAAGATTGTAATTATGGAGGAAAAAGATAGAACTACGGAGAAAAGTGATGAGGAATTGTGGAGAAGAAAAAGATAGAGAAATTATAAAAAGAAAAAAGAAAAAGAAGATTAATCTGAAAATAGTTCTTTTGGCCAGATTTAATGATTTGTTGGACACGCTACGAGCAATAGCCGACTTAGTGTGCTTTAATAGAAGAAGAAGAAGAGAAGATCCTAATTAATATTGATTTGCATATTAAAATCATGCCTTCTTAATGTGCTTTAATTTTATTAATCATTTAATTTATTTTTATTATATGGAATTAATTAGTGTTTGTTGTCGAACTCTCTACTTGTCTTGCATCATTAATCAGATGCAAATTGTAACTAGTGAACTTTCTCAAATTTATTTGTTTGATTAATTTGTGTATTGGACTTGCGCCGACTAGTCCACAGGACCAATCGGTCCCGCCCCAAGGCCTTCAATTAGAGTCCCCACCAGTGAAATTGATGAATTTGTTGGAAGTTTTGAAATTGATATTAGTTTAAATTATTATTTTTATTTATTTAATTCATAAATAATAGAATAAGGTTAGACCAAGCTATTAAGATCGATGAAGTATTATAATAGCAATAGGTGCATCTTTTCCCTTTTTTTTTTCTCTATAAACTATGCTTGTTAGCATATTTAAGCTGTGCTACTCGCAAGATTAAAATGTTATTTGAGACTTCTAGACTCGATATTTTATCTTTATTTAGTTGCATGAATTTATTGTCTAATTTTTTTCTAAACATGTAACATAATTAGTATATTTGTTTAATTTAAATATATAAAAGTATTATATTTGTTTAAATTATTCATAATAAATAAAAAATGAGTTACCATATAAATATTTCTTAATTGAATCAATATTTTAATTTAATAGGATCATCATATCATATAACTTGTTAAGCTCGATAAAAAAAAAAAGAGGGAAGCTCAATTAGCTTTTCTATAAATATACTTAAAAATTAGATAAGATATATAAATGATTGTCTATGAGTTCATTAATTCTCATAAATATTTTATTGATAAATTTATCTATCCATAATTTAATTATAACTTTATTTTTATTTGAATTTGTGGTCTAATGAAATAATTTAATTTAAAATTAAAATTTTATTTTAGAAAGAACAAAAAATAAACAAACTTAGTAAAAAAAAGGACAATCTCTCTTTTTATTTTTTTTTATTTATTGAATCATCTTAAAGTAGGATATTATTCCATCAAATAACTTACGCGTGAAATAGATAAAATAAAATTAATCTATCAATCTTCAATGTTAAATTAAATGGAAAGTAGCCTTATTTGCATAAAGTTATGTAAAAAAAAAATAACTACATCAAAATTAATGATGGTATATGGCATTTGGATGCCCGCACGAGCCCTAAGATCGCATGAGTTCCTATTTGCATAGGCCCCTATCTAGCCTGATGCACATTCCGTTCAAGATCCATCCCTATGATCTTGTCTGGATAGGTACGATCTATGATTTCAACATTCAACAAATTTTATTACTGTAGTCAGTAGTTATAATGACTCTTAATGAGTAATGTCTGTATTGATAGCATCTTATGTGACGTGGGAGTTTGCACCTATATAAGGAGGTGAGCGCGGTGATGTGAGGTTTAGATTTTTTTTTACTTTGTATTCAGGTCATTCTTTTTCATTTCGTTGCTCGTTCAGTTACATAACTGGGAGCTCCATTTCTTCAGTCTGAAATTGACTTGATCATTGAAGGAGTCACACCAGTCATTCAAATGTCCAATGTTATTGTGCAAGAGGTTTACTTAATCGTTCGAGTCATGAATTACCACTTAAATCTTTGTTCCGGTTAAAAGTCAATTCTCCAAAAGAAAGGAAGGAAAAGGCTCGAGGTCAAAGGAAATATTATTAAATTGACATTGTCCGTAGAAAAAAAATATACAAAATTATCAAACTCCATGGCAATAACCATCTGTAATTGGCACGCTATCCTTCGTAATCATTCTACTTTTGACCTCGCAGTCAAGAAGCTCTCTCCCTCCACGCAACATGGATTGGGAGGAGCTCTCTCTCTCTCTCCCGTTGCTCGATTGGGAGGCATCTTCTCCTTCTCGGCTGCTCGATCGAGAGGTGTCTTCTCCCTCCTAGGCACATGAGCTGAGAGAGTACTATCCCTCGTAGGTGCATGGGCTGAGAGAGCTCTCTCCCTCCTAGTTGCACGGACTGGGAGGCACCCTCTCTCTTCCTCCCAGCCACTAGATTGGGAGGCACCTTCTCCCTCTCGCTCATGCAGGTCGAGAGAGCTCTTTCCTTACTTGTCGTGCTAGCCGAGAGGCGCCCTCTCTATCCCTCCCGACTACGTAGGTTGGGAGGCACCTTCCCCCTCCCAACCGCATGGGCCAAGAGAGCTGTCTCCCTCTGAATCGAGAAGCACCTCTCTTTCCCTTCCTAGGAGGCACCTCTCTCCATCTTGATTATGTGGGTAGGGAGGCATTCTCTCTCTCCTTCCTACCCGTGTTGGCCAAGAGGTGCCCTCTCTATCCCTCTTAGCTGTTCGTCGGGGAAGTGCTTTCTCCCTCTCAACTATGTGGGTTGAGAGAGCTTTCTCCCTCTCAGTTGTGTGGGCCAAGAGGGTCCCTCTCTCTCCCTCCCCGTCACGTGGGTTAGGAGGCACCCTCTCTCTCCCTCTTAGCTGGGAGGCGCCTTCTCCATTCTAACTCCGCAAAGAGAGCTCTTTCCCACCCGACTGCATGGGCTAGGATGCACTTTCTCCCTTCCAACTGCATGGGTTGGGAGAGCTCCCTCCCTCTTGGTGGCACGGGGTCTGGAGGCACCCTCTCTCTTCCTCCCGACCGCATGGACTGGGAGGCACCTTCTCGTCTCTTGGCCCTCTCTCTCTCGATCGCTCGACTGGGATTGAATCCCTTCACCTCTACATTACTTCCAACTCTCCTTGGGCATAGTTTTGGGCATAGACGCCCCTCCTCGGTAGAAACTCCTTTGTGCTCCCTGTGTCCTTCTTCGGTTGCTAGTCGGTCCTTACCACCCATACTTCGAGCGTTATCCATATCGCTGCCACTCGCATTCTCCACTCGGGAGGCAACTCAGTCCTCGTCCAAGGAAGTCATGTTCTTGGCCACTCTGATGTTTACTTCCATCATGGTCCGACCTCGGCTCCCTCAAACATTCTTCCAGCCTAGGATAGTAAGCTTCAATCTCTCCGACTATTAGTCCAAGGCCTCTGGTAAGCTTTGTATGGTGGGGGAATGGTCTTGGAAGGTCATTGCAAAAGTCTAGATGATTCTGGTAATTTGAATCATTATGATCCAGTTTAAGTTTTGGCATATGTTCCTGGGAGATATGAGTACACACAAATTGGTCATGCAAAGAATTCTTGCAATCAAGTGAATACTAAGTCTCTAGGGCTTCAATCTTGCTTTTTATGCTACTATCTGAGGAGCCTGTTTAGGATGGAGTTTAAATTGGATTATGAAAAAAAAAAATTCCACGAGCTTGTGTGGTCCATTTCCTTAGGGTTCAGGATTTACTCCACACACCATGTCTTTCCATCAAACCCAATGCTCTGATGATGGAATGGTACATGCCTATGTTGGTTTCTCAAATTATGATCTCTTTTATTTGGGTACTAGCTTGATCCCAAGGAAGGTGCTAGTTAGTGAGGGGTTTTGGGATCCTGTAAAACACAACTTTGCCTTGTTGCTTGCCATATACAGAACTCTGGACATTTGTTGGAGGAATCTACTGTTGATGCTTGCACAATTAGGATCATAGTTTGTAGGATCGTGATCCTATGCAGGATCGATTTGGGGTCAGGATCGGATCGATCCGGATTGGATCGTAGAATCGTAAGATCCTATCAAAAACTCTTAAATTAAAATTTTTACATTTATATAAGAACAATTATGACCATCACATAGCTACCCCTAAAATTGAAGGGAGTCAATAAAATGAAAAAAAAAAATCATAATAAAATGAAAAAAATATACATAACAAAATTGCATGAAAAATAAATTATCATAATCAAATTACACACTCCAACTTAAAAATATCTAAAACACACACCAGAATATTTTAAATAACTCTACAACTGATTAGATGTCTAATTATCCATCTATTTTTTTTTCTCTTTACAAAAAAGGATATGAACAAGAAAACATATAATCATATTAATTTACTTTTCACCGAAATAAAACTATCAAAAAATAATTTATTATTTTCATATCATAATTATAAATTATATTCTCATTTTTTTTCTTTTCGTTTAACTTCATTTTTCTATGAATTAAATTTCTAAAATTCATGATTCGACTTAGATGTTTCCTATTTTCAATCCAAGACAAACTCACCACCTTCCTTTCTTATTCCTTTTTTCTTGTATCTTCTAAACTTCATCAGCGGTCTTAAATCAGTTTGTCTATATGTTTCTTGCTATTCCGTTTACTTTGTCCTTTTTTCGCTTATTTTTCTTCATTATTATCTTCTTAAAAGTTATTTGATTGTTTCGACTTGAAATCGAAAGATTAGGGTGTCGTGGTTAATTTATTTTTGGACATTGGTTTGTATTTGTGTGTGTAGATTGAAATATTCAAAAAGGGATAACCCGGACTCTCCGAAGGATAGTATATGATTCTGAACGATCCTACCGATCCTATATGATTCTATACTAATTTCTTAACGATCCTGTACGTTCCTACCGATTTCTAAACGATTCTATACGATCCTGTACGATCCTACCGATCCCACGACAAAACTGATCCTATGCGATCTGGGAGTGTTATGGGATTTCAGATCGTAGGATCGTGCGATCCTACGATCCAGGATCGCGATTTCGCAAACCATGATTAGGATGTGCTTGTGGTTCCCTACCATATGGTCAATTGAGAATAGCTGTAAAATACCACAGAAAAAAAAAAAGTTGGCTAATTAAGAGAATACCCTATGAAATTTTTCAAGAATTTTTAGGAATTTTTCTGGACACGAATGGAGATTTCTAAGACCCTCTTTTAACAAGAAGGGGTTAAAGGGCTTAACGGGTCTGAAATTCGACCCGTTTATCTACTAAACCCGACCCGATTCATTTCTTAACGCCCGACTGTCCGTTTCTCGCCATCGCCTTTATTCCTTTCACTTTCGCGACTTCTTATTTCCCGATCCCGATCTCCCCTTTTCCCCTCCGCTTTGCTTCATACGCCTTCGTCGCTCGTTGGAGCACCGCTCTAGCCGCTGGCCGTCAAGAAGCCGCGCGAGCACCACTGCCGCTTCTTCCTTTCTCCGGATCAAGCATCGCCACAACGCCACTCGCCGACGACGCACCTTTCCGAACGCCTTTCCTCCTTCCACCGGGCCGCTTTCTCCTCGCGGCACCAACACGCCATCGCCATCGCTGATGCCGCGAGCTCCTGCCGATCGCCGGTGACCAAGCTGGGCCGCTACGCCATCGCCGCCGCCACTGGCCGCCATGAGATCTGCCACGCCTTCGTCAGAGTCTACTGCCATCCGCTGGTCGCCGCTGCAGCCTCGCTGCCACGCTACGGCCGCCGCTTACTCATCGCCGCCTTCCTCGTGCGGCAGGAAATTGATTTGGGATTTTCTCTGGCGATTGTCACCGAGTGATGTTAGGGCTGGATTTTCCAACGTGTGGATTTGGGGTTTGCTCGCCGCTGGTCATTTCGGATTTCGCCGTGGCTCACGATTCAGATGGTAGCAAGCTCCGACAGCCTTCCCTCTCCCTTTCATGTGTTGCCTCAACCCGAGTAGTGTCGACCAACAGTTGGCATTTGTTCAAATAGCAACGGTGATTTAGCTTGGTCTCTTCTACCGATCAACCATGGTGATTTTCCAAAGGATCTACAATTTCGACTTGGGTAATTCCTAATCCATATCATTGTTTCTTGATTGTAGCTATGAACCGGAATAGAGTTACATTGGGTTTGTGATGTCTTATGCTGATCGGTTATCGAGGGTTCTTTTGCTCTAATGCAACGGTTTGAATCACTTTTATTACTCGTGTTTAGACAGAGGACTTTGTGATCAAGCCGTGCTAGGGATGAGGATATTGGAATTTGGAACGACTTTCCTCTTATTCAGTTGGGATTAGATACCATAACTTTGGATTGAACTATTTTGCAATGGAGTCTAAACTTGGTAAGTACATATTTAGATGTTTATGTATGCATACTGTCGTTACAATTGATTTGGTAATTAATGAACGGTATGAGATTGTATAACTATGGGATTTAGTTGATCGATCAGGGATTAGGATTGGATTAGACTCCTACTACTATAGATTGATTATGTTAGTGTTGAGTTATGGTTGTATGTTAAATTGCAGGACCTGAATTCAGGACGGCCTTTTTGGATGTGAAGATTCTTCGATTGGTGTCTACAAAGATGGTGGGTAATTTCCTACTTGGTCCGGGTAGTTGTATTTCATTCAGATTTAGTCATTGATATGAGCATGTTAGGTGTTCATATTACTGACCGCTTCTTTTATCATATGCTTGATCCTTTATCATTGGCTATTAACTCTATTGCTGATATCATGTTTATTTTATCATGATTAGGAGTTATACATATAGGTGATGCAAGTAACTTAGAATTTGTTTAAGTTAAGTGCAAATGGTAAAGTCCGGATGACAACCTGATTGTACATCGGGCAAAAAGGTCATCCGTAGGTAGATAATGACTTTAACCTAGGGTTAGTTCTAGTACCCTTAGGTTGTATGTTACCACCAAACATGTGTTGTGTAAATGGTCAGAGGAATGATACTTAGGGTATCGCTACGGACCAGTGGTCCTAGCTTGTTATAATCAGATGAGTACGACTCTCGGATGTAGAGTGCGCCGAGTAGATTAGTACGACTCTCTCTGATGATAGAGTATTATGATCGGGCCGAGTACGACTTTCTCTGTGATAGAGAGTGCCGAGTAGATTGCATGACTCTCTACGTGATAGAGAGTCTATGGTGGATGTCTCAGTATGTGAGACATTGCATTCATGCATTTACACGCACGGGCGACGAGGTCTCCCTTGTGGTCGAGAGGGTCGCCAACATCTCGCTCTACTACACTCATGGGAGGAGTAACCTGTAGGGCAGAGCATCGAGGTGCCGCACTCTACCACTATGACTGGTAGTTGGATTTGCGTGTCGAGCTCGCGTGTGGTGGTACTCACCACCATGGGTAGTGACCGCCGAGTGACCAACAGCAGGACCCCCATCGTAGCTTGCTTTACGCTTATATGCTACTCGATCATATCGCCCACTCTACCACCGAGAGTAGTGGTTGGTGCCGAGTTGGGACAGCTTGTCATGCTCGAGCCATCGAGGCCACACCGGGTCGTGGTAGCTTTAGGGTGAGCCGAGACCATGCATGCCGCATCGCCAGATCTCGATGGCACTTTGCATATTACCATATATAGATACATATATGTATGTATATATATATACGGATGGTTGAGATTAATATATATATGGATACACTATATATATATGATTATTGTGATGTTGCATTTGTTTGTACTATGCTTGTCTGATTTGGGTGGACATCATATTCATGCATGTCTCTTACATTTGTTATAATGATTGAGTCGGATATTGGTATGTGTCGATGCAGACCATAGATACCTCGACCAGCATGAGTAGATTATGTGTTGGTATTACTCTTCCTGTTATATATATGTTTGATATATGTTCAGGTTGGATCAGAGTAGTGTAGCAGACTTCAGGTACGTCTGCATTTTATGTTATTCTTTTCAGTTAGACGGTATATGCTTGTATTTATATACTATGCTGATATACCTGTTGTACATCTAGATATGTCGTTGAAATACATGTGATATTACATATATACATGTTTTCTATTACCTGCTGAGTTTTACTCACCACCCTCATGGGACCACAGGTTTTCGTCATCGCCTGTAAATGTAGCCGACTTCGTGATGGACTTGGAGCACCGCTGGCTGGCATCATCTCATCTCAACTCCGAGAGTCCGAATTTTTGGTGTTCTCATTGTATTCCATTATGGATTTGTTTTATGTGATGATTGTAGTCGTGACTATTGATGTTGTACCCTTTTCTTCCTTTCTGGTTTTATTATGGTGTCCTGAGTCAGTGTTAGTCATACCGGTATGCTGTGTGTTGTCGTTTGTTGATTGTAGTATGTTTCCGTTGTGCCTTGTGTAGTTTTTGTTTTCATACATATGTATTGTTATTGTGGGCCTACGGGCCTTGTATTAACCCGAAATGTTGCCACGTACAGGGGAGGTGTCGTCCGTTTGATTTTCGGCTCGGTATGCTCTCGGGGCGTGACAACTTTAGTGGTATCAGAGCCCAAGGTTCTGCGATGCCATACAATGTTGTTTTTGTATCGAGTCTTGGATTCTCGGGAGTCGTTTTATTCGATTTTGGTTTTTGAGATGAGATGGACAGCGGCCTGGGCTCCAAGCAGCACGAGGTATGAATTCCTGAAAAACTTATGGTTTAGTAGATATTTATCTAAATTTGAACAGTAGGTGTATACAATAGAGTTATGACACCTGTGCAGACTTGTAGTAGGGGTCGTCCATCGAGACGACCAACCGGAGTTACCTTAGTGTTTATACTCCCGATTTTAGTTGGCTATGCTTTTAGTATATATAACAGGGAATAACCTGTAGTATGTTGGTTATTATTCGTAACCGTGGTATGAGTTGACCACGGGAATAACCTGTTGAGTCTGTGAGTCTTGAACCGTGGTCAAAAGGCGATTTACTGAGAGCCGATCGATACCGAGTCGGAAAACATGGGTCAAGTCGTCACATTTCGTCAAATCAGAGATTTCAGCCTTAGAGATTTTCACTAACGGTGCTAGTCAGATCATTACCTGTGGGTAATGAACAGACTTGTAGACTATTTGTGATGCAGATAGCGGAAGGCTAGGTTATGGAGTTTCATAGGGATTTTATCCCTGAGTTGTTCGTACCGAGTGGTATAACTTTGAGAGTACTTTTAAGTACTTAACTCATGTTATACCGAGGAAGTAGAGTTATTTGCATACCATTATCGGGGTTAAGCCGGTATTTGGTGATAAATGCAGAAAATAACCTTCGGGAAATAATATATCACTTGATCATGGTTTAGTGATGTTGAAAGAGAATATTTCCCCGTGTCACTTTTAGTGACGCATTGTAAGGAATTCTTGAGCTTCAAGAAAAAGGGTGATCAGTTAGTAATAGTGTACTGTGCAGAGTCGTGAGGCTTGCAGAGGTTACGACCACCTAATAGCTCAAGAAGATGAATGGATATTTTAAGCCACCTACGATTGTTGGCTTACAGTTGGATTAAGATGACGGGATCTTCTACCAGATCTTGCGGAAGACATTGGATTGAGACAGGAGTTTAGAAATGACTCCTTACAAGGGTTTAAGAGTTGGAGACTGATAAGCAAATATTGCAGGTCAACTTATTAGAGTCAGAAGTCTCCGACTATTGGATAAAATGAGCAATATCAGGGTCACAGGCCTTGAGCTACTTTCCGATTATAGAAGTCCAATCGCAGATCATCAGAAGATTCTTGTGGATATCAGCAAAATCAGAACAAAGACTCCGAAGGAATTTGTGTGCGTGCAGTGCAGATCACGAAGACACGCGAAGTCAGATATCCGTTGGGGCAGTTCATCTGATGCTATTGTAAGCAACCAGTACAGTGGAGGTGGTGTACTTTGAAGACTCAGTTGAAGACTACCAATGGTGTTCCGGGAGGATGATGTATCAGCTCGACAGCAGAGATCAGCACAGAAGATTGAGTTATCTCAACAGCAGCAACCTACTACCTCAGGCGTGGTTGAAGTTTCTTGATACTTCCCTACAGCAGATATCAGCACAGAAGCAGCATCAGCAGAAGACATCGTAGAAGACTCATGCAGACAACAACAACAGTTACCCCGGATGTGGATTGACTTGGTACAGAGGAGAGAGTATACGACGAAGGTCGTATCTATTCGGTATTCTACAATTACAGCTTGTAGGATTTAGGGATGGGATGGGATGATCTAGAAAAAATCCTTGGATCATTCATCACAGAAATGCGACCGTTTTATCGCGGACTGTTGGATCTGATCTTATTCTCTTCGGAGAAAGGCCGAGACCTGCGTGGAGCCTTTGGGATCGGATCGACAGATATTTCATCGTCCAAGGTATTACTCTAGTTTTACCCTCTGGGTTAATATGTTGAGAGATGCTTGTGGTTACAGGTATCTGTATCTAGAACATTCTCAGTTGGATTATAAGGGTCCTTTACATCGACTTGTGGGTCGATGGTATCTCTACCGTCAGGTGAGAAGTGGACCAATGATTAAGAAGTCAAGGGAGGTCCTTAGACTTGGATAGACATATCTTTACTGTAGACATATCCTTACGGATGGTCAAGTTGTTGAGATTATAGTATGATTATGTCTCTCTGATGTGCGTATAATCCGAGAGCATTCGGATGTAGTTTCGGATGAACTCCTAGCCTTGCCGTTGCTTAGGCAAGTGGAGTAGACGATCGAAATGATCGTAAAATACTTGCATCAAAGATCACATATCGAATGATATTTTGTTGGTATCAGTGTTGTTAAACACTATAAAAGAATTGGAAGAACGTGAGTTACGATTATAGGAGATGTTGGAGGGGATATTTATCTATCTCAGTATTCCTCCTTGAGAAGATCCGGAACTCTTTGTTGAAAGAGATATGGACCTTTGAAAGTATGCATCGATTATCGATGATGGAATACAATAGTTGTTGTGAAGAATATCCTTCGTTGTGGATAGATGATCTATTGAGATCAGCCAAAGATACTTGTGTATACTCTAGGGTTGGTTTATGACTGGAGCATTGATATTGTAGTGACACGATGTCATACAATTATCATTGTCGTTGTGATGATTAATATATATCATCAGCTTAGAGTAAAGGGGATGCAGGTGTGTAGATACGCCAATTTCATACTTGGTATGAATTGTTATGAGTTGTGATTAAGTTATTAGACTAATTAACGATTTAGTCGCCACTGGATTTGAGAATCGTGTATCCTGGACACGATTAGATCCTTTGAGTCATAACTCGCCACCGCTGGTCAGTGGTAGCCGAGTTAGCGACTGACCATCGAGACGACTTGCTAACTTTACACGGGTATTAGTTAATCCTTCAGGAGTGGATAAAAGGATGATGTACGCAGATGCATCGTTTCAGGGATCGGAGCGATTCCGATGTAGTTGAATGAGGCGTACCTTATGCTTACGTTAGTAAGAGACTACGAGATAGTCTGTCATATACATGACGTGACTTTAGTAGTTATCATTTGGATTTGTAGTTGTATGGAGCGGAAGTGCTCATGGAATTTAACAAGCTACTGGGTAGCTACCATGGAGGGGCTGGAACGCGAATAGTTGTAATTTGCGAGATTCGATCGCTATAGTCTTCTATGCACTTACAGAGTGTGTGGTAGAGGGGATCTTGAATGGTTGATGGATTTCTCTTTTGAGAAAATAATTCCCCGTCTCTGATAAGGATTGTGGGTTAAGGAAGAGTTGCTACAAAAAGCACATCATTCGAGATGGGCTATATACCTTGGTGGTACTCAGAGGTACCGAGAGTTGAAACTTGTATACTGGTGGATTGGTATAAAGAGAGTTATAGCATATTTTGCTGCTCGATGTTTAGTATGCCAGTAGGTGAAGGCTGAACATCAAGAACTCGATGAATTGCTCTAGAAAATTCCGATTCCGGAATGAAAGTGGGAGCATATCACGATTGATTGCGTTACAGGATTGCCTAGGACCCGTAAAGGACATGATGTGATTTGGGTGAGTGTGGATCGATTGACCAAATCACTCATTTCCTTTCTATTCGTGGGTCGTGCTTGTTGGATCATTCGGTAGAGTTGTATTACCGAAAGATTATCAGATTGAGTGGGGTACTCTTAAGTACCATATCAGATAGAGATTCGCGATATACCTCGCGATTTTGACATAGTCTACACCAGACTATGGCACAGAGCTTCGGCTTAGTGCAGCGTTTCATTCGCAGACGGATAGACAATCTGAGCATATCATTCAGAACATGTTCTGAAAGGGGTTCCGATTCTACCTCAGTCTAAGAGGAGATCCCAGGGTGGAGCCTGGGTTGTAAGGAGCGATAGTAGTGGGACGAAAACCATCTGACTCGTAAAGGTTGGATGACAGCATCATACTGAGGAGGAGGCTATGTGGGAGCTGGAAGATACTATCCGAGCTCGATAGTCTCATCTGGTCACTTGAGGAAGGTATATGGTCCTTTCGGAAACTTGCTTGAAGTAAATTTTTGCATGTTAGTACGAAATTTGGGGACCAAATTTTTATAAGTGGGGGAGAATGTAAAATACCACAGAAAAAAATAAATAAAATAAAATAAATAAAAGTTGGGTAATTAAGAGAATACCCTATGAAATTTTTCAGGAATTTTTAGGAATTTTTCTGGACACGAATGGAGATTTCTAAGACCCTCTTTTAACAAGAAGGGGTTAAAGGGCTTAACGGGTCTGAAATTCGACCCGTTTATCTACTAAACCCGACCCGATTCATTTCTTAACGCCCGACTGTCCGTTTCTCGCCATTGCCTTTATTCCTTTCACTTTCGCGACTTCTTATTTCCCGATCCCGATCTCCCCTTTTCCTCCGCTTGCCGCCGCTTCTTCACCGCTCGCTGAGCAAATCCGTCATCTAGCCGCTGCGCAAGCCGCGCGAGCACCACCGTCGCTCTTCCTTTTCTCCGGATCAAGCATCGTCACAACGCCACTCGCCGCCGACGCAGACCTTTCCCGAACGCCCTTTCCTCCTCTCCACCAGCGCCGCCTTCTCCCTCGTGCACCAACACGCCATCGCCATCGCTGATGCCGCCAGCCTCTCTTCGATCGCTGACACTTGCCGGGCCGCTACGCCATCGCTGCCGCCACTCGCGCCGCCAGAGATCTCGCCGCCTTCGTCGTAGCCCTACCGCCATCTGGTCGCCACCGCACTCGCTGGCCACGCGGCCGCCGCTTACTCATCGCGCCCTTCCCCGTGCGCCAGAAATTGATTTGGGGATTTTCTCTGCCGATTGTCACCGAGTGATGTTAGGGCGGATTTTCGACGCAACGTGGATTTGGGGTTTGCTCTCGCTGGTTGTCGGATTTCCTTGCCGTGCTCGCGATTCGGGATGGTAGCAAGTCTGACGACCTTCCTCTCCCTTTCCTGTGTTGCCTCAACCCGAGTAGTGTCAACCAACAGTTGGCATTTGTTCAAATAGCAACGGTGATTTAGCTTGGTCTCTTCTACCGATCAACCATGGTGATTTTCCAGTGATCTACAATTTCGCACTTGGGTAATTCCTAATCCATATCATTGTTTCTTGGATTGTAGCTATGAACCGAATAGAGTTACATTGGGTTTGTGATGTCTTGTTGATCAAAGTTATCGAGAGGGGTTCTTTTGCTCTAATGCAACGGTTTGAATCACTTTTATTACTCTGTGTTTAGACCAGAGGACTTTGTGATTGAAGCTGTGCTAGGGATGAGGATATTGGAATTTGGAACGACTTTCCTCTTATTCAGTTGGGATTAGATACCATAACTTTGGATTGAACTATTTTGCAATGGAGTCTAAACTTGGTAAGTACATATTTAGATGTTTATGTATGCATACTGTCGTTACAATTGATTTGGTAATTAATGAATGGTATGAGATTGTATAACTATGGGATTTAGTTGATCGATCAGGGATTAGGATTGGATTAGACTCCTACTACTATAGATTGATTATGTTAGTGTTGAGTTATGGTTGTATGTTAAATTCACAGACTGAATTCAGGACGACCTTTTTGGATGTGAAGATTCTTCGATTGGTGTCTACAAAGATGGTGGGTAATTTCCTACCTGGTCCGGGTAGTTGTATTTCATTCAGATTTAGTCATTGATATGAGCATGTTAGGTGTTCATATTACCTTGACCCTGTTCTTTTTATCATATGCTTGATCCTTTATCATTGGCTATTAACTCTATTGCTGATATCATGTTTATTTTATCATGATTAGGAGTTATACATATAGGTGATGCAAGTAACTTAGAATTTGTTTAAGTTAAGTGCAAATGGTAAAGTCCGGATGACAACCTGATTGTACATTGGGCAAAAAGATCATCCGTAGGTAGATAATGACTTTAACCTAGGGTTAGTTCTAGTACCCTTAGGTTGTATGTTACCATCGAACATGTGTTGTGTAAATGGTCAGAGGAATGATACTTAGGGTATCGCTACGGACCGGTGGTCCTGACTGGTTATAATCAGTTGAGTACGACTCTCTACAAGATAGAGAGTGCGTCGAGTAGATTGGTACGACTCTCTACAGGATAGAGAGTGCGTTATGACTCTCTACAGGATAGAGAGTCTATGGTGGATGTCTGTATGTGAGACATTGCATTCATGCATTTACATGCACGCTGGCGACGAGGTCTCCCTTGTGGTTGAGAGGGTCGTGGTCATCCTGCCTCACGGTTACTCATAGGAGGAATGCGGTGTGGCAGAGCATTGAGGTGCCGCACTCTACCACTATAGACGGTGGTAGTTGGATTTGTGTGCCGTAGTCCTGCGTGTGTGGTACTCGACCACTCATGGGTAGTGACTGTCGGAGTGACCAACAGCAGGGACCCCCATCGTGTAGCTTGATCTTTACGCTTATATGCTACTCGATCATACTGCCCACTCGGCCACTCGAGAGTAGTGGTTGGTGTTGAGTTGGGACAGTTGTCATGCTCGAGCCACCGAGGCCACACTGGGGTCGTGGTAGCTTTAGGGTGAGCCGACATGACCATGCATGTCGCATTACCGTATCTGATGACACTTTGCATATTACCATATATAGATACATATATGTATGTATATATATATATGGATGGTTGAGATTAATATATATATGAATACAGTCTATATATATATGATTATTGTGATGTTGCATTTGTTTGTACTATGCTTGCTGCATTTGGGTGGACATCATATTCATGCATGTCTCTTACTGATCGAAATGATATGCATGTATGTGTCGATGCACCATGATACCTTGACCAGTAGCATGAGTAGATTATGTGTTGGTATTACTCTTCCCGCTATATATATGTTTGATATATGTTCGTTGGATCGAGTAGCGAGCGAACTTCGTGCACGTCGCATTTTATGTTATTCTTTTCGCTAGACTTATATGCTCAGATTTATATACTATGCCGATATACCGCTGTACATCTAGATATGTCGCTTGAAATACATGTGATATTACATATATACATGTTTTCTATTACTCGAGTTTTACTCACCACCCCGCGACTCGGGTTTTCTCACGCCTGTAATGTAGCCGACTTCGTGATGGACTTGGAGCACCGCTGGCTGGCATCATCTCATCTCAACTCCGAGAGTCCGGATTTTTGATGTTCTCATTGTATTCCGTTATGGATTTGTTTTATGTGATGATTGTAGTCGTGACTATTGATGTTGTACCCTTTTCTTCTTTTCTGGTTTTATTATGGTGTCCTGAGTCGGTGTTAGTCATACCGATATGCTGTGTGTTGTCGTTTGTTGATTGTAGTATGTTTTCGCTGTGCCTTGTGTAGTTTTTGTTTTCATACATATGTATTGTTATTGTGGGCCTACGGGCCTTGTATTAACCCGAAATGTTGCCACGTACAGGGGAGGTGTCGTCCGTTTGATTTTCGGCTCGGTATGCTCTCGGGGCGTGACAATAGCAGTATTTCTGTTGGGCAAATATGGAGCAACAACAATTACAAAAATTCATTCTTCTTGCCAATTTTATGGGTTTCTTGAATTACAATTACACTAGATTGGAACTTGCAAGGAAGTCTTGCTTAAATGACAACTTCAAAAGCACTTGCAAAAAGAAGTATACAATAACAATCAAGTCTTATCTCACTAGATGAGGTCGACAATATGAATCATTCTATATAATTGGACTATATCCCTTATTATATTATTATCTATACTTAAATAAATCTTATCTTATTTTATTATCACTAACCAAGTCTTTTTTTATCTTCATCTTCCTCGTTTGATATATTATTTATCATAGTTTCACATCACCTAACTGGAGCATTTATTTGTTATCTAAGTACATGTTCGTACTATCTTAAATATATCTTTCAGAGTTTTTTCTCAATAGATACAACTCTGATTTTTTCTCTAATGCTCTTATTTTTTATTTTGTCCATCCTTGTGTATCCACATATCTATCTTAAAATCCTTATCTCTGCAATTTTGCTCTTCTGCTTATGTGCTCGAGTCATAGTCTAATATTCAGTGTCATATAATATAGGAGGTCTAATCATCGTTTTATATATAGAGCTTCCATTTAAATTTTAAAGGCACTTTACAATCATACAAAACACCTAATACTCTCATTCATTTCAACCATCCTACTTATATTTTATGTAAGACATTATCTCAATATCTTCATCGTCTTGCAAAAATAATCATAAATATCCAAAGTTCTCAGTTCCAGATAATGTGTCATCTCCTATCTTAATACTTGTTTTATTACATATAATATTACTAAACTTAAATTTTCATATATTCTGTCTTTACTTTACTAAACTTAAAACCTTTCACTTCTAGTATTTTTTGCCAAAATTCTAATTTAACATTTACTCTTTCACGTGCCTCATATACCAAAATAATATCATTTGCAAATAACATTTATCATAGTACTGTATCTTGAATGTATCTAATAAGTTCATTTATAATTAGCATAAAAGATAGGGACTTAGAGATGATCATTGATGTAACTTTATTTTTATTAGAAATACTTTAGTTAATCTATCTGAAGTGTTCATTTTAGTCCTTATTTCTTCATAGATATTCTTAATTAGTTTAATATATGCTATACTAACTCCTCTCTTTTCTAGAATTCTCTATATAATTTCTTTTGGAGCTCTATCATAAGTCTTTTTAAGTCAATGAATATCATATGTAGATCTTGCTTTTGCTTCTGATATTTTTCAATTAATTATCTAAAAAGATGTATAGTTTCTATTATCAACCTTTCAGGTATAAATCCAAATTAATTTTCAATAATCATGATCTCCTTCCTTAATCTTTTTTTTTTATTTTTTTCCAAAGTTTTTTTTAGTTTAATACCCTTATAATTTGTACAATTTTATATCTCTATCTTATTCTTATATAAGAAAATTAGAGTACTTATCTCTATTGATCAGGTATTTTTTATTTTTAATATCATATTAAATAATTTTTTAAGTCATTTAATACTTTATTTTCCTAAATACTTTCATACCTCTATTAGAATATTATCTGATCTAATATTTTTTTTTTTTATTTTGCATTCCATTGAAAATTCATTTTTAAAATGTAAATTCTATAAAATTTAAAATGTCAGCGATTTAAAGCTGGTAAAAAGAAATATCCTGATGGAAAATCTTATCGCGATTTTAGATGTGATGCATCCGCGAGAAATTCTCAAGGAAAAACGGCTTGGTGCTACTTTAACCCAATTTCACGACAATCTATGTATAAATGTAGCAGTAAAGGTCGCAGCAGAAAGGAATATGCAATGCTCACATTGGAGCGTTTTGCATGGGAAGGGGATAAGATCGATGGCACAATCAGGAGCACACGAGACAATAATGACCCACTATTCATCGAACCATTTGATGTTACTTGGTCAACTATCTACACACACAGAGTAGGCAACTCAGTCAACATGGAGGATGGATGTAGAATTTATCATGGTTATAGTTTCTCTCACATTAATTGTCAAGTATTTTCATAAATATTCATGAATATTTTTATTATTCATCGTTCAATCTTTTAAAATTTAAAAATTGAATTATAGTATACATTCAATTGAACAGTGAATAACTGATGTGTTCATGCATATATATATAGTATTTTTATTTTTATTTTTTATATTGTTCCATGCCAAATTTCATTTCATATAAATAATATTTAAATAAATAAATATATGTATTTGTAGATGATACTAAAATATTTGAATACCATATGAATATCAAATTCTACAAAACGAGAATATATAAAAATTGGACACTCTATAATAAAAATGAGAAAAAATGAGAAGCGTGCAATAACCAACAGCTGAACTTTGAATTGATATAATTAGGCATAGGCCCACGAGCGAGGTGGTGCCTCCTATAGTAGGTAGAACTGATGAGTGAGATAACTTAGTCATGATAAGCAATACGCACTACTAGAAAAATAAAAAATATCGACGAATGAATAATTCGTCAATAAAATTAGACATTTATGATGAATTTCTTTATCGTCGCAAATAATCTTATATTGGTGACGAAATAATAAATTTTCATTGCTAATATAATATATATTTACGACGATATAAATATATTCGTTGTAAAATGATACTTAGCGACGGAATAAATAAATATTCGTCGTAAATAACTTAGCGACGACCTATTAAACTTCGTCGCAAAATACTCAGTCGAGCCGCCAGTCGAGTAAACTGGATTATGTGGTCGGCCAAATGTCTGGCAGTCGAGTCGTCAATCCTACCAGTCGACTGATTATTAGTGACAAAAGATTTAAATTTCGTTGCAAATTATTCAGTTGAGCCGCAAGTTGAGTTAACTCGATTCTGTGGTCGGCCAAATGTCTGACAGTCGAGTCGTCAATCCTGCCAGTCGACTGATGATCAAATATTAGCGACGAAAGTGTAAATATCGTCTCTAAAGTAATACATATTAGTGATGTATATTTAAAATCCGTCGCTAAAATAATAAATATTAGCGACGAATATAGTTAATTCGTCGCCAATATCCGCGGAAGAAACCCTTGCCCGTGCCGATTCCCCCATTTTCTCGATGCGACTTCCTCTTCTGGTGATTCTCCTGCTCTCCGACGATTCTCCGGCGACAAGCTCCGCGCGAATCTTCCTTCATCTCCGTGCTCCAACTCCGGCTTCTCTTCTCCGGCATGTGCGACTTCTCTTCTCCGGCGCGTGCGACGATTCCTCTCTTCCGGCGATTCTCCGGCAACAACTCCAACCCCTTCTTCTCTAGCTCCGGTCTCCAACTCCGACTTATTATCGGCACCCTCTCAAGCTCATCCTTCGACGCGAAGACTTAGGTTTATCCGAATTCTTTCTTCAAAGTTTTACAATAAATTTAGAGGTTTTTATATTGTTGTTATTATTGTTATGATTAGATGATAAATTTAAGGATTTGTTATGTTATACTCAGACAATGAATTTAGGGTTTTGTTAGGGTTTAAGGTTATTGTAGATTATATATACGATTGTTAGGATTTTGTTACCGATTAGACGATGAATTTAGAGATTTTTTATCATTTAGATTTGGACGTATTCATAGTAATCAAGTATTAACTTATTGCCTAGATGATACATTTGAAGATATGTTGTCAATTAGATGATTTTAGGATTATTTTGCGATTAGAGGATAAGGTTAGGGTTTTCTGATTTTTAGATTATAATGTTCGATGATAAACATAGGGTTATAATGCAAATTGTAGCTTATGTTGTGTAAGGTTTAAATTATAAATTGTTTGATTATTTTGTATGTGATAACTAAATTTGAGTTACTAAATTATTTTTATTGAAAATTAATATCAAAATTATTTTATATATGTATAACCAGGGTTTAAAAATATGGATAAAAGTTGGATAACGATTCAGAATCGGATTAATCCTGAATATATCAATGAGTTGAACCAGTTTATAAATATTACAGAGAATTACATGATCATTTTGAATTTATCGAAAATTCATTGTCCATGTCGACGGTGTGACAATTTATTTCAGTATGAATTGGATTATGTGCGAGGACATCTGTATACGTGGGGATTCGATAGACTATATAAAGTTTGAAACTTTCATGGAGAAGCTTCTATATCATCTGGTAGTATAAATATTGTCAATCAAGATGAGAATGATTTTGATGTTGAAGTAGATGATTTCGAAGACGATTTTGAAGACATGTTTACTGATTTACAAAATGCAGAAAATATAACCAACAATGAGCCTCAATCAGATGATATAAATGTAAACACAAATGCAAATGATTATAGACGAAGTTATATTTCAATGTTGGAAGAAACACAAAAAGAACTTTATCCCAATTGTACTATTTTTTCGATTTTCAATTTTGTGGTGAAGCTAATGCATGTGAAGGTGTTACATGGCTGGAGCAACTAATGCATGTGAAGGTGTTACATGGCTGGAGCAATAAATCTTTTGATATGTTACTTCAGCTATTGCAAGAGGCATTTCCTAAATCAAATGCGATTCCAAACTCTTATTATGAAGGCAAAAAATTATTAAAAGAGTTAGGATTGACATATGAGAAGATACGTGTTTGTAAGAATGATTGTATATTATTTTGGGATGAGCATGAGAATAAGGATGCATGTTCAGTGTGCAATGAGCCCAGATACAAGTACGAAGGGATGAATAAGAAAAAAAATCCTCACAAAATTCTTCGATATTTTCCTTTGAAACCGAGACTTAAGAGATTGTTTATGTCACGCCCTGAGAGCATGCCAAGCCGAAAGTCAAACGAACGGTATCTCCCCTGTACGTGGCAACATTTCGGGTTAATACAAGGCCCGTAGGCCCACAATAACAACATAACATATAAAGTAGATACAATAACTACTCAAAGCACAGCGGAAACATAATACAACAAGCTACACACATGCATACCGGTATGACTAACACATCACAACACCACGAAACCTCGACAAATCTGAATCTACAACATAGTACATTATGAAAACTCCGAATACATAACACAATGTACGGAAAGCCCAAAATAAACAAGGGAGCCTCGGAGGTGAGATGAGATGTCAGCCAGCGATGCTCCAAGCCATCACGAAGTCTTCTACCTGTTACCTGGGCGACAAAAAACCCAGGGTCCGTGGTGGTGGTGAGTAAAACTCAGCAGGTAATAGAAAACATGTATATATGTAATATCACATGTATTTCAACAACATAATCTATAGGTACAACAGGTATATTAGCCTAGTATATAAATACAAGTATATACCATCTAACCAAATGAACAACGTAAAATGCAGACATACCTGAAGTCTGCTACGCTACTCTGATCTAACCTGAACATATATCCAACATATATATAACAGGAAGAGTAATACCAACTCATAATCTACTCATGCTATAGGTCAAGGTATCTAATGGTCTGTCCAATACATACCAGTATCCGACACAACTGTATAACATGCAAGAAACATGCATGTGTTGGCAACGTGCTATTCCTCGGAAGGCTCATCGGCTCCCATGTCCTCGGATTAAAATTTTCACCAAATGAAAACTAATCCGGATGGGATGAGTTTCCTAAGCACAACCAATTCGTCGTCGTGCCAACGACTCAAGCAATTGCTTGAACAAACTAGTTGTTCAAGCAACCAAACTCTTCTAGTTGATTAGCCGCGGAAGAGACGACGGATGGATCGCCGGTTTTTGTGTTTCTTATTCGGGGTCCATGATTATACAAATACATGTAAATGTAAACTAGTATAATCAACATATACTAACATAAAGAACATAAGCTAGCATATCAATAAGAACATGCAAAGAACAATAATAAAAGTTGTAAAACTTTTATACCTCTTGATCTTCTATCGTATGTCCTAACCTCCTTGTAGACTTCGTGTGGGCGAAGATCCTCCACAAGTTGAAGCTTCCTAGATCTTCTTCAATCCAAAGAAAGAAGAACTCTCTTTCCCTTCTTGCTTGAGTCAACCACCAATCCGCAAAGGATTGATGCTGCCGGCCCCAAGAATAGAGAGAACAAAATGGAAACCACCAAGGAACCAAACTAGGGACAAACCCTAGCTTCTAGTGCCGCCGGCCAAGATGAAATAAAGAGGAGAAGAGGAATGAGTTGAGCACCGACCAAGGTAGAGGGAATAGAGATAGGTCCCGGAAACACCTTAGGAAGAAGAAGAGAACCTCTCCTATAGTTGCCGCCCACTCCAACTTCCAAACCCTAGCCGCCCAACCGAACCCTAACCTAGGATTTCTTGCCGCCCAACCAAAGGAAAGGCAAAACCCTAATCTCTTTGAAAACCATCTTCTATGTGCCGGCCATGGAAGAGGGGAAGAAGGATAGAGTGTGGACCGACCAAGGTAGAGGGTAGAAGGAAGGGACCGGCCATGCCTTAGGAAGAAGAAGAAACTCATCTTCCACTTGTTGCCGCCCATCTTTGCTCCCAAACCCTAGCCGCCCAACCAAACCCTAACCTAGGATTTCTTGCCGCCCAACCAAAGGAAAGGCAAAACCCTAATCTCTTTGAAAACCATCTTCTATGTACCGGCCATGGAAGAGGGGAAGAAGGATAGAGTGTGGACCGACCAAGGTAGAGGGTAGAAGGAAGGGACCGGCCATGCCTTAGGAAGAAGAAGAAACTCATCTTCCACTTGTTGCCGCCCATCTTTGCTCCCAAACCCTAGCCGCCCAAAAATTCTAAACAAACTAGGGTTTCATAGCCTCCAAAGGAAGCAAACCCTAATCCCCTAAACCATCCATCATCCTTGCCGCCCAACCCAATAAGCCTTATATATAGAGTTGGGTTTTTGCCTTGGATTAATCTCCTCCATTGGTTCTATAGATTTAATCTCAACCGTCGGATCTAGAGATTTAATCTCAACCGTTGGTTCTAGAGATTTTAATCTCCACCATCGGTTCTAGAGATTTAATCCCAACCGTCAGATCTAGAGAATTAATCTCAACCATCGGTTCTAGAGAATTAATCTCAACCGTCGGTTCTAGAGAATTAATCTTAACCGTCGGATCTAGAGAATTAATCTCAACCGTCGGATCTAGAGATTTGTTTTCCATCATTTGATCTAGAGTTCATGAGGTTTATATTAGGCTACGATAGGGACCATGAGGAGGAGTTGGGTTTTGACCACCCGATGGATCGGAACCACACAAACTTGATCCATCAATGATGTTCCATTCCACTAGAGGATCATCATCGAACTACCTCACCAACCCCCATAAATTAATATGGGTTCCATATATTATTTGTACATCCATCTCCCCGTGTTTAAGATATCGAATGTCCGTCAATTAATTGATTTACTGACCATCAATTAATTAACATCTAACTCCTCGAGTAGTACCACTCAACCTTATCATCATGTTGACTAAGTCAACCTGCAGGGTTTACATGATGAACCTTATGAGCTCCTCAAGGGGACATCATCAACCTAATATATAGAACACGGTTTCCTCCTATAATCAACGGCACACCATGTAAATAATATCATTTCCCAACTTACCGGACATATTGATTTAATCCATAGAAATCTCACCCTCTGATAAATCAAAGAAATAAATATTAAGTACATGTGCCCGTTATTATATCGGGATTAAGAGCATGTACAACATAATATCCGAGGTCCGATTCAATTATGCAGTCAGCAATAAATTGAATCACCTCTATGTCGGTCCTGCTCAATACACCTAAGTGTACTAGTGTAACTCTATGTTCAAGATAAAACAATACCAAGGTACACTACAACCATGCCAATGGTTTGTCCAAAACCATCTTGGTTGTGAGCCTCTACTTATACTCTACAAGGGACTGATAACATGATCTTCTGTGCCACACCCAAGCACCATGTTATCTACAATGTAAAGTATTAGATAATATGCACATATATAAATAAAGTGCAAACAATGATCATGTGATTCTTATTTCAAAATAAAGATGTTCATACAAAAGAGCTAGGCTTTCAGTATACATCCCAACAATCTCCCACTTATACTAAAAGACTATGCTGTCCTCATACTGCCATACATCTGATTCCCCTTCCTTCCACATGCCTATCAAAGCTCTCGCCAGAAAGGCCTTAGTGAAAGGGTCTACCAGGTCATCCTCTGATGCAATCTAGGCGACAACAACTTCTACCTCCTTTACGATTTCTCGTATCAGGTGGTACTTGTACTCTATGTGTTTACTAGCCTTATGGGCTCGTGGTTCCTTCGAGTTTGCAACTGCACCATTATTATCACAATTAATTGTGATAGTTCTGGGCAAACCAGGAATCACATCCAAGTCCATCAGGAAGTTCCTGAACCACACAGCTTCTTTGGCCGCCACAGGGGCTGCCACATACTCAGCTTCCATGGTGGAGTCCATCATGCATTTCTGCTTGACACTCCTCCATACTATGACTCCACCTCCAAAAGTAAACACAAATCCCGAGGTAGACTTACTGTTATCCCTATCTGAGTGGAAATCGCAATCCATGCAACCCACAGGGAGTAATTGGTCTGCCCGGTAAACTTGCATATAATCCCTAGTCCTTCTCATGCACTACAATATATGCTTTTACCGCAGTCCAATATCTCTGTCCTGAATTACTCTGATATCTGCTAACCATGCCCACGACAAAGCAGATATCTTGTCTCGTACATAGCATACATGAGGCTTCCTACTACCGAAGCATAAAGAACCGCCTTCAGCTCCTTTATCACCTCAGATGATCTAGGACACATCTCCTTAGATAAAAGAACTTCATACCTGAAAGGTAGAAAACCCTTCTTGGAGTTCTGCATGCTAAAACGATCCAAAATCATGTCTATGTATGAAGCTTGGGATAAGCACACTAATCTTGATCCCAAGGATGTGTCTCACTTCTCCCAAGTCCTTCAAAACTGTTTGGACAACCATACCCTTACGTCTGATAACACTCTGATATTGTTGCCAACTACCAAAATGTCATCTACGTATAGTACAAGAAATACCACTACGTTTCTGTCACATCTCTTGTATACACAAGACTCATCCGAACTTTGAATAAATCCATAAGTCTAGATTTACCTTATCAAAGCGGATGTTCCAAGACCTCAAAGCTTGCTTCAGTTCATAAATGGACCGATTAAGCTTACATACAATACGCTCTTTGCCCTTAGCAATGAATCCCTCTGGTTGCTTCATATAGATGTTTTCCTCAAGACTTCCATTAAGGAAAGTTGTCTTGACATCCATCTGCCACACCTCATAATCCATATGAGCTGCTATGCATAAGAGCTCCCAGACCTGACTTGAATCCATAGATTCAATCTCAGTATTCATTGCACTTTGCCAAGATGCCGTATTTATATCTTGGATTATCTCGTCGTATGTCTAGGGATCAGGTTCATGTTTGCTAGGGACCAAATCAGAAGATTCACCTAAAAACATGAATCTAAGAGGCTGTCTAACAACCCTCCCACTACGATGAGGTATCATCTGTGTATCCTTTGTGACACGCGGTGCAGTGACATGTGGTATATCCTCTTGTACCGGTGGTACTAAAGAAGTGACTTCCCTTTTTAACTCTTTCAGAATAATTTTACTCTTGGACTTGTGGCTTTATCACATAGTCTTCCTCTAGAAATCTGGTGGTCGTGTTAACGATCACCCTCTGATCTCTAGGACTATAAAACAAGTCAAAATAACTCATCATCGATCTAACCATCTCCATAAGAGTCCTATTCCTTCGCCTCGCTACACCGCTCACTGGGTGTGCCAGTGCACCAATTAGGATTGAATCTCAACCTCTGATAAGTAGTTCCTAAACTCTCCCAAGAGGTTGTCACCACCACGATCAGATCATAGTGTCATCCATATCTTGAATAATCGTCTAAAAAAGAGACGAAATATTCAAGATTACCTCTTGCCTAGATAGTCATAGGACCTCAAAAATCAGAATGAACCATTTCTAACACATCTTTGGCTCTATACCCCTTGGCCTTAAAAAGGCCTCTTGGTCATCTTACCCTCCAAGCAAGATTCGTAGGTTGGGAGATCCTCCACCACTAATGAACCCAAAGGTCCATCAGCTATCAACCTTTGAATTCTGCTTAGGTTAATGTGACCAAGCCTAAGAAGTCAAAGATATGTTTGGTTCATCTTCGAAGGTTCTTTTCTCTTATTGGAATTAGAAGATGAGTTATTAACTTCAATTTGCATCGTGGGAGGTTTTGGTTCAAATTTCCTTTCAATGTACCTGAATAGATATTCTCCCTATTCCTTTTTATAACAACTCTGTCATTAAAAGAAATAGAATATCCATTCATAATAATTTAGAAACTGAAACTAAATTCTTTCTAAATAAAGGTGCATAAAGGGAATTTTCCAGAACCAAAGTTTTATTATTTTCAAGAGATAAATAAAACTTCTCCCACTGCAATAGCCGCCACCATCATGGCATTGCCCAAGTAAATAGTAATCTCCCCTTTAGCTAGTCATCGGGTTTCCTGGAACCCCTGCAAATTGTTGCAGACATGATTAGTGGCTCCCGTATCTACTCACCAGGTGCCGGTAGATATCACCGCTAATCATGTTTCAATGACTAGTCCAAAAGATATACCTTTGTTCTGTTTTGGATTGGGACAGTCCTTCTTCCAATGTCCATCTTGCTTGCAAGTGAAGTACTTACCTTTCGGCTTCTTCACTCTTCCCTGAGATCCTCCCACCATCTTTGCTTCACCTTGTTTCTTCTTCTTCTTGCCTCTCGGCTTAGAAGTAGAAACCCTTTTGAGCAATGATGGCTTGAGGACACTCTTTGAAGAGTGCATACTTGTACTCCTTAGCAGATAAGATAATATCTAGAATCTTTTCCAATCAATATTATTTGGATACAGTAAGTTTATTTCCTTTAGTATCATAGTAAGTGGACTGAAAGTCATTTTTGAAAATCCTAAGAATCACAATGATCAAAATATTAGATTTCAAATATTATTGATTCCTCAAACAATAAAATTTCGAAATCAACCAACACCTCAAAACACCGAGAATATCGCATGCCACGATAGTGTGGACGTATACGAATTCTACATTTGTAAGAGGAGAGGTTACCACTTAATTTTATTATCTTGTCAACCGTACTTTTTGACCAATAAAATTAATATTTGGTTCCTCGTTGGCCCTACAAATAAAAGCAGTGACTCCGATGGGGAGGATACTTTTTATTTGCATCTAAGTGTGCACCATTACACGATACTAAGGGAATTATTTCTATAACCATTATTTGACCTAGTGATCCGCAAACAAACCCATCCGATGGGGAGGAAGGCACTCAGAGCCGACGCACAAGTTTGTTGCATCACACGTCAAATTGTAATGTAGGCCGCGGGAATTAATTAAAATGTCCCTCTCCCACTTAGTAAATTGAAAATGAGGAATTTTCAAGCACAAACAACATGCTTATTATTACTGTAGATTCCAATAAAAATTATTGATTCCTCAAACAATAAAATTTTGAAATCAACCAACACCTCAAACACCGATAATATCGCATGCCACGATAGTGTGGACGTATACGAATTCTACATTTGTAAGAGGAGGTTTAACCCATTAATTTTATCATCTTGTCAACCTTACTTTTTGATAAATAAAATTAATAGTTGGTTCCTCTTTGGCCCTACAAATAAAATTACTTTTTATTTGCATCTAAATGTGCACCATTACACGGTACTAAGGGAATTATTTCGGATTATGTGTCTTACCGCTGTGGAAGTACACACGCTCCTAGATAATTTCCTATAACCATTATTTGACCTAGTTATCCGCAAACAAACTCATCCGATGGGGAGGAAGGCACTCAGAGCTGACGCGCAAGTTTGTTGCATCACACGTCAAATTGTAATGGAGGCCGCGGGAATTAATTAAAATGTCCCTCTCCCACTTAGTAAATTGAAAATGAGAAATTTTCAAGCACACACAACATGCATATAAAACAAATCAGCAATAAATATGGAAAAAACAGAATTTTTTCCAACTATTATGACATTGTTCTCCAATATGCGTCCCGTCGTGTCGCCACCTCGTCCGCTCCTCCTACACCATGTACGAGCCATCCGGAGATCCAAGCCGAGAATAAAACCTATTTTATTTTACATTCATCGATCCTATACTCCACGAGGGAGTGTACATGAAATCTAGATCGAAAGTAAAATAAAATAAAGAGTGGCTAAACAATGTCGTATTCAATTACAAAAATTAAATACTAATTTAGCCTCGTCAACCCCGAGGATTCAAATAATATACAATCACACACACATGAAATCACATACACTCATATATAGCTATAATAGTTGGATCTTATGCCTGCAACCAAAAAGTTAGCCTACGCACATCCTACTATTATCCGGCATACACAATATATGATAAGTGCGTGAAAGTAACCGAATCCAAAACACACAAAACCGGAAACCGTGGCTCTGATACCATTTGTTGGCAACGTGCTATTCCTCGGAAGGCTCATCGGCTCCCATGTCCCCAGATTAAAATTTTCACCAAATGAAAACTAATCCGGATGTGATGAGTTTCCTAAGCACAACCAATTCGTCGTCGTGCCAACGACTCGAGCAATCGCTTGAACAAACTAGTTGTTCAAGCAACCAAACTCTTCTTGTAACGAACGGGCCCCTGTTGGCGGAATTCGACGACCTCTATTGGTCGACGACCGTCGCCCCTGTTGGCGGAATTCGACGACCCCTATTGGTCGACGACCGTCGCCCCTGTTGGCCCGTCGTTACTCACCTGGACTTCCCACCCCTGGAAGTGGGTTTTTGCCTTCCCCAGGATTCGAACTCTAGACCTCCAGGCTAAGTACTAAAGTTTATGAATCCTGGTAACCAAGTGATCCAGAGTCAAATCCAATATGCACATCCGGTTTATTACACCTAGGGTTCCAACACCTAGGGTTCCACTAATGTTGTTTCATTCCTGAGATCCGCTCCTATAGAATAACTCCATCTAAGTTATTCTATTTCTACTAGTCTTAATCATGGTATCCACCGCAAAAACACAGAATTATATAAACATAAAACAAGCTGTCTTATAAACGACAGCATAGTCCTACTAATGGGAATCAATGGCTGAAATTAATTAGGGTATAACTAAAGGGTCATGCCAGATCAAAGTCACGGCAATACTAAATAAAACATCAGATGCCTATATATACCCTAAACTATGTAAGCAATGTAATCATGTCCTCCTGTCTTCTACGAATTTATCCATCTTAGTTATATTATTCAACTAGTCTAATAATCCTAATACTAGTCAAATCCTAAGAGGTAAATATCTTATCATTTATATCACAATGATAACTAGCTACGTATAGCATAGCGATTAGCAATTAATAACCAAATGCTATCTATAAACCAAAGAACCAAAAATCTAACAGTCCAACAGATATCATGTTAAAACAATACTAGATAAAACATGATATCACCGCATAACCAAATATAACCAATACAAATATGTACTAAATCTAGAAAATTTTCTAGAATGTATTTACCTGTTAGCTGTCTGGAGATGTCCTGTTGCCGCCAAATCCCCCATATTGACCTCGTCAATAATACCTCGAATTTCCGAAACATAAAAATCGTCGGAAATCCGTACAACTCCGAAAATACCCAGTTAACCTGCCAAACTTGGCGAACTCCATAAACCCAAAGACCCTAAAGAACTCTAAACTGCTCGATACGAAATAAATTGTCACGCCCGAGGAGTCTCCACGAAAATCCGGCACCTCCCCGTGACGGTGACAATACCAATTTTTATACAAGGCCTACATGGCCACTATACATCGGTCAACACGACCGGAATCCAAACAACACACGCAGATAATAATAAGGCCTCAGGCCAACAAATCTAGGTAAACAAAAGTCTACACTAACTAGACTTACCCCTTCTGCCATCTGGGCAGGAATATCCAACCAAACCAATCAAAATAAGATCCGACCAATGGTCCACAAGGACCCCAAAAAAATCCACGAGTATATATAAATCCAATTCCAAGCCTAAACATATCTTCTATACAAAAATCCAAATCATAACTCATACAACTAATAAACTGTCACTACGAGGGGGATATGGCAACTGGACTCTCTGACACTTCATCTCTCAAATAAAAATAAAACCACTGGGTAAGTTCAAAGAACTTAGCGGATACTAGTCGATATGAATAGTAAGAAATAGCCAACAATACTAATCATGCCAAGATACCATATATATGGTAAGCAAGAAATAAATGCAAAAGGATCAGATTTACTCACTGAAGTCTCCTACCCTGATATAGGAGCATGTGCCCTACTATAAGAGATAAAGTCATCACCATATAAGAATATGAATCCTGTATGCATGTCAATCATATGCAACATCCAAGGCATCAATACAATAATGCAGCAAACACAATACAAATGCAATCCGTGCAAAATGCATGTCGTGCAAATGACATGGTCACCCCTGACGCCAGTCAGCCGCCTCACACGCGATGGTGAAGCCGAGTGGGTAGGGCTATGACAACTGTGCACTCTGCCATCACTGCTCCTGAGTGACCGAGTGGACAGGATGCTGTCGGAGTACACCTATCCTCCTGCCCCAAACATAGTGGGGGAGCTAAGCTCTCATCTCCCGATGTCATAGACCAGAGGAGGGATCCCTGCCCGCTACCACGCTGCCTCGTCGCTACCCATGAGCGGACCAGCGGAGCCTGACAGAGCAACTGCACACACCCTCCTGATGTACCACTAACCCATGAGTGGCAAGCAGGTGTATGCGAGTTAATGGAACCGTCGCGGGCTCAAATAATGGAAGCAAGATGGTGCATGATACTAAAGCATGTAAATCCTACTCAAAATATCTATCCAATAATATGTACAATCGATGTACATATCCCTAATCCAAGTACTATGATCCAAATAAAACAGGGAGATATACTCATATCCTATCCAATGCATGTATCAATAGGCACAAAAACATACTAGGCATATAAACATGAATATTATTGCATGCTATCCTAACTAACATATCAACTTGACTATATCTAAAAGATAAGTCAAAGTACCCGCCTGATATAATGATCGTGAAAGCAAGCCAAAATCACGACCGTGGACACCGCTATCGTGGAAACACTATAGTTAAGCACCAAAAAGCAATTCAACAACAAATCGAATACTTAATCGATTTCCTTTATAACCCAATAACCCAATTAATTCCTAATCCTCCAAATATCATACCGATCAACCGATTAACACCCGAATCAGTCCAAATCGACCAATCAAGCTCACCCGCCCTATAAATTCCACCGACAAATTGATACCCCAACTCAATTTCTTAAATTCACGCGACACATCCACCAACAAACCACTAATCGACCCTCACAACCCGCTCACATCGATACACGATCACCAACAAAACCCCTAACTCGGATCGTCCAAATAAGGGAAAAGGTCATCTCTTACTCGCCCGGCGACCTCGGCCGAAGCCTGTGCAAAGGGGAAAACAACTGGTCAGAAGTTGGCCCACAGACTTCGATCGGCCGTCGATCAGAAGAGTCGACGCATGGCGATCGTGACGGGCCAGCCGAGGGAAGAGGGCGTCGGCGATCTGTGGTAGAGGAACCGACGGGCTGGTCGCAGAGGGGCGGCGGCTGGTCGTCGGCGAGGGCGGCTCGAGCAGAACGGCACGGCGGCGCGGTGCTCACAGCCGAGGAGGATGGCACCGCTCGCCTAGGGCGAGGAGGCCGGCGAGGTGGGCTGCGCGCTTCGGCCATGGAAGAAGGGCTCGGGCTCGCGCGTCGGGCTCGCAAGAAGAAGGGGATGCCACGAAGAAGAGGCGCCACGCGGCGGCGTGAGAAGCGCGTCACGGCGATGGAGAGGGCTCGCGAGAAGGAAAGAAAATAGAAAAATAAAATAGAGATTAGGTTTTCCACTGTGCGTATTTTATCCCCTTTAAATAGACCCCTCTAAAGCCCGTTTACTTTATCCCCGTAAAAATCTCGTACGGAGTCCGTTTAAATCCAGAAAAATTCCGGAAAAATTCCTAAAATTCCCTAAAAATCCCAAAAAATTTCCAGGATTATTTCCTTAATTATTTGACCATTAAATTTTGGTATTTTAAATTTCAGTATTTAACACTTCTAGTCGATTAGCCGCGGAAGAGACGACGGACGGATCGCCGGTTTTTGTGTTTCTTATTCGGGGTCCATGATTATACAAATACATGCAAATGTAAACTAGTATAATCAACATATACTAACATAAAGAACATAAGCTAGCATATCAATAAGAACATGCAAAGAACAATAATAAAAGTTGTAAAACTTTTATACCTCTTGATCTTCTATCGTATGTCCTAACCTCCTTGTAGACTTCGTGTGGGCGAAGATCCTCCACAAGTTGAAGCTTCCTAGATCTTCTTCAATCCAAAGAAAGAAGAACTCTCTTTCCCTTCTTGCTTGAGTCAACCACCAATCCGCAAAGGATTGATGCCGCCGGCCCCAAGAATAGAGAGAACAAAATGGAAACCACCAAGGAACCAAACTAGGGACAAACCCTAGCTTCTAGTGCCGCCGGCCAAGATGAAATAAAGAGGAGAAGAGGAATGAGTTGAGCGCCGACCAAGGTAGAGGGAATAGAGATAGGTCCCGGCAACACCTTAGGAAGAAGAAGAGAACCTCTCCTATAGTTGCCGCCCACTCCAACTTCCAAACCCTAGCCGCCCAACCAAACCCTAACCTAGGATTTCTTGCCGCCCAACCAAAGGAAAGGCAAAACCCTAATCTCTTTGAAAACCATCTTCTATGTGCCGGCCATGTAAGAGGGGAAGAAGGATAGAGTGTGGACCGACCAAGGTAGAGGGTAGAAGGAAGGGACAGGCCATGCCTTAGGAAGAAGAAGAAACTCATCTTCCACTTGTTGCCGCCCATCTTTGCTCCCAAACCCTATCCACCCAACCAAACCCTAACCTAGGATTTCTTGCCGCCCAACCAAAGGAAAGGCAAAACCCTAATCTCTTTGAAAACCATCTTCTATGTGCCGGCCATGGAAGAGGGGAAGAAGGATAGAGTGTGGACCGACCAAGGTAGAGGGTAGAAGGAAGGGACCGGTCATGCCTTAGGAAGAAGAAGAAACTCATCTTCCACTTGTTGCCGCCCATCTTTGCTCCCAAACCCTAGCCGCCCAAAAATTCTAAACAAACTAGGGTTTCTTATCCTCCAAAGGAAGCAAACCCTAATCCCCTAAACCATCCATCATCCTTGCCGCCCAACCCAATAAGCCTTATATATAGAGTTGGGTTTTTGCCTTGGATTAATCTCCTCCATTGGTTCTATAGATTTAATCTCAACCGTCGGATCTAGAGATTTAATCTCAACCGTTGGTTCTAGAGATTTTAATCTCCACCATCGGTTCTAGAGATTTAATCCCAACCGTCGGATCTAGAGAATTAATCTCAACCATCGGTTCTAGAGAATTAATCTCAACCGTCGGTTCTAGAGAATTAATCTTAATCGTCGGATCTAGAGAATTAATCTCAACCGTCGGATCTAGAGATTTGTTTTCCATCATTTGATCTAGAGTTCATGAGGTTTATATTAGGCTACGATAGGGACCATGAGGAGGAGTTGGGTTTTGGTCACCCGATGGATCGGAACCACACAAACTTGATCCATCAATGATGTTCCATTCCACTAGAGGATCATCATCGAACTACCTCACCAATCTCCATAAATTAATATGGGCTCCATATATTATTTGTACATCCATCTCCCCGTGTTTAAGATATCGAATGTCCATCAATTAATTGATTTACTGACCATCAATTAATTAACATCTAACTCCTCGAGTAGTACCACTCAACCTTATCATCATGTTGACTAAGTCAACCTGCAGGGTTTACATGATGAACCTTATGAGCTCCTCAAGGGGACATCATCAACCTAATATATAGGACATGGTTTCCTCCTATAATCAATGGTACACCATGTAAATAATATCATTTCCCAACTTACCGGGCATATTGATTTAATCCATAGAAATCTCACCCTCTGATAAATCAAAGAAATAAATATTAAGTACATGTGCCCGTTATTATATCGGGATTAAGAGCATGTACAACATAATATCCGATGTCCGATTCAATTATGCAGTCAGCAATAAATTGAATCACCTCTATGTCGGTCCTGCTCAATACACCTAAGTGTACTAGAGTAACTCTATGTTCAAGATAAAATAATACCAAGGTACACTACAACCATGCCAATGGTTTGTCCAAAACCATCTTGGTTGTGAGCCTCTACTTATACTCTACAAGGGACTGATAACATGATCTTCTGTGCCACACCCAAGCACCATGTTATCTACAATGTAAAGTATTAGACAATATGTACATATATAAATAAAGTGCAAACAATGATCATGTGATTCTTATTTCAAAATAAAGATGTTCATACAAAAGAGCTAGGCTTTCAGTATACATCCCAATAGCATGAATATGATGTACAATCAAATGCAGCAAGCATAATACAATCAAATGCAACATCACAATAAGCATATATATATAGACTGCATCTATATATGTATACTAATCACAATCATCCACATATATATATACATGCATATATGTATATATATGGCAATATGCAAAAATGTCATAAGTCGGCAATGCAGCATGCATGGTCATGTCGGCTCACCCTAAAGCTACCACGACCCCAGTATGGCCTCGGTGGCTTGAGCATGACAATTGTCCCAACTCAACACCAACCACTACTCTCGAGTGGTTGAGTGGGCAGTATGATCGAGTAGCATATAAGCGTAAAGAGCAAGCTACACGATGGGGGTCCCTGCTATTGGCCACTCCGATAGTCACTATCCATGAGTAGTCGAGTGCCACACACGCAGGACTACGTCATGCAAATCCAACTACCGTCTATAGTGGTAGAGTGCGGCACCACAATGCTCTGCCCTCACACCGATTACTCCTCCTATGAGTAACCGTGGAGGCAGGATGATTGGCGATCCTCTCAACCACAAGGGAGACCTGGTCACCAGCGTGCATGCAAATGACATGAATGCAATGTCTCATATACAGACATCCACCATAGACTCTCTATTCTACAGAAAGTCATACTAGTCAAATCAACGCACTCTCTATCCTACAGAGAGTCGTACTCAACTGATGGATGCACTCTCTATCCTGTAGAGAGTTGTACTCATCTGATTGTAGCAAGCTAGGACCACCGGTCCGTAGCGACACACTAAGTATCATTCCCCTGACCATTTACACAATACATGGTCGGTGGTAACATGCAACATAAGGGTATTAGAATTAACCCTACGTTCAAAACATTACCTACCCACAGATGACCTCTTTGCCCAATTTACTATCAGGTTGTCATCCAGACTTTACTATTCACACTTAACTAAACAAATTTTAGGTTATTTACATCACCTATATATATAACTCCTAATCATGATTAAATGTAACATGATGACAGCAATGGAGTTAATAGCCAAAGGTAAAGTATCAAGCATAAGATAATAAGAGCAGGGTCAAGGTAACATGATCATATAAGATGATCATGCATCTAAATCTGTATGCATTACACTACCTGACCAGGGTAGGAATTACCCACCTGTTTTGACGACTTGTCTAAGAATACAAGTTGTCTTCACGTCCATGAACCTATCTTGAATCAAGGTCCTGAAATCAACATATACAACTAGATTATGCTATCCATTCCAATATTATGATCAAATCCTTATCCTACATCAACTAACTGGATAGTTTCTTCCATTAGCTCTTAATCACCGTACCAACCATCAATATAGTCATAGCTAATCAAGCTAACTAAATAACATCTCAATCTACAGTTAAAATAACAATTCATAGCATTTACCTAGTTCCAAATCCATGATAAGAGCTTCTTGGTCCACAGTAGAAAATCAGCTCTGTACAATCGAATCTATAATTCATCACCCACCAAAACAACAACATAACCATATCAAAACTTACCTCATCTGATCCAATCAAATCAACCACAGCTTCTTGATCAGTTTAATCCAGATGAACTGAAAGCAACTTCCAAATTCAAAATATTAGACACATGATAATTAGATCATAAGAAACTTACGAGTTGCTTCACATACCTCCACACCCAAACCACCGGATTGTGTCAAGTCCGTGCTCACCTTCGATCTTGTTGTGGACTCACCGATGAAAACATCGGCTAATACCATCTCTGCCTCCCACCAAGATCAGCAAATGGTGCACCGAGATCCTCCCTCTTTGATATGAGAGTGAGGAGATGACTGGTGGATGAGATCACAAATCCCAACTCACGGTGAAGGCAATCTGGTGCTCACAGTAGAAACCCAATTGGAATAGGAGGCTACGGCAACGTTGCTGACCCCGATCGATCACAACCCTCGACTGCGATGGTGGTGTCGTGACACATCGTCTGGATCAGTGGCACACGGTAAGGAGGTAGCGGCTGGATATGGCTGCCAGTGAAGATCTCAGGCGTGGGCGACAGTGCACAGGGGAGCAGAATTGCGAGAGGGAACACACAGAAGAGAAAGGAGTGTGATCGGCTGGCGTTGCTGTTCATGACCAACGAGGCTCCCTGCGGTGAAGATCCCCGGTGACAGAAGGCTCGATCGATGGTGATGGAGCATCGACCGCTGGCGGGAGAGAAGGGACGGCGACGGGGTGGTTCGGCGGTCGCGCTGCGAGTGGCTTGTGGAGGCAGATCGGTCGAGGAAGGAGCGGTAGCTGTGGCTCCAATTTTGCAGTGGCAGCGGCGAGGCGACGGCAACAGCATGACGACGACAGTGGCTATGGCTCGGTGGCGTGTGCAGCGAGTTTCTCGAGTAGGCGGCACCGGCGGCAACAAGCTCGAGGCGAAGATGGGGCGGAGATTGGGTTGGATCGGCACCGACGGCAGTGAAGGGGCGGCCATCAGCGGCGACACTCATCCACGGCAACAACATCGCCGATCTGCTCGAACAAAAATAATCCTGACAAACGCGACGAACGCCACAGAATTGACGGCGGCGGGCGGTTCGACGGCCGCGCAGAGAGCGACTAGTAGAGGCAGCCCTAGGACGACAACCATCGACAACAGCATGGGGGCAGCGGCTGTCGTGGCCGGTGCGCGAGGGAGAAGGCGGCGACGGTTCGGAATCGTGAGAGAAAGGATCGGAAGGGGAAGAGAAACGGTGCGATTGGGAATTAAGGGGAAACGGAAGGAATATAAAGGGTTTTAATTAAACCCATTAATTCCTTGCAGATAGTCTAAACAGACTTTACAAAAGCCTGTTCTCTTTATCCCCATGAAACATCCATAAACCTTCCGTTTAAATCCTGAAAAATTTCTAAAAATTCATGGAAAATTTCATAGGCTATTCTCCCAATTATCCAACGTTTTAGTTTATTTTGTTTTATATTTTTTTTTCTACGGTATTTTACATTCTCCCCCACTTATAAAAATTTGGTCCCCAAATTTCGTACTAACATGCAAAAATTTACTTCAAGCAAGTTTTCAAAAGGACCACATACCTTCCTCAAGTGATCAGATGAGACTATCGAGCTCGGATAGTATCTTCCAGCTCCCACATAGCCTTCTCATCGGTATGATGTTGTCATCCAACCTTTACGAGTCAGATGGTTTTTGTCCCACTACTGTCGCTCCTTGTGACCCAGGCTCCAACCTGGAATCACCTCGTAAGTTGCATTAGACTGAGGTAGAATCGGAACCTCTTATAGAACATAGTCAGATCGCGACACGTATTTCCTCAGCATATAAACATGAAATACGTTATGAACACCCGCAAGTGTCGGAGGTAAAGCCAATCGATGATACAAGATCTAAATAGATCCTCCAACGTCTAAATGATACACTCAAACTGTTCATCTGTTTGCGGACAAAACATTGCACTAAGCCAAAGCTCTGTGCCCATAGTCTGGTGCAGACTCTGCCAAAATCGCGAGGTAAATCGCGAATCTCTATCTAATATGGTACTTAAAAGTACCCCACACAATCTGATAATCTTTTGGTAATACAACGCTACCAGATGGTCCAACGAGTACGACCCACGAATAGGAAGGAAATGAGCTGATTTGGCCAGTCGATCCACAATCACCCAAATCGCATCATGTCCTTTACGGGTTCTAGGCAATCCCGTAATGCAATCAGTCGTGACATGCTCCCACTTCCATTTCGGAATCGGAATTTTCTAGAGCAATCCAGCGAGTTTTTGATGTTCAACCTTCACCTACTGGCATACTAAACATCGAGCAGCAAAATCTACTATAACTCTCTTTATACCATTCCACCAGTATAAACGTTTCAACTCTCGGTACATCTGAGTACCACCAAGGTATATAGTCCATCTCGAATGATGTGCTTTCAGTAGCAACTCTTCCTTAACTAGATGCGTGTCCGGAACACACTATCCCTACCAGAGATGGGGAATTGTTTTCTCAAAAGAGGAGTCCACCAACTATTCAAAATCCACACTACCACACACTCTGTAAGTGCATAGAAGACTATAGCGATCAATCTCTCAAGTTGCAACTGTTCGTGCTCCATCAACTATATAGTAGCTACCTAGTAGCTAGTCAAAACTCCATGAGCACTTCTGCTCCATATCACTACAAATCCAAATAACACTACTAAAGTCACGTCATGAATATGACAGCCTATCTCATAGTTTCTTAACTGACGTAGGCATAAGATATGTCTCATTTAACTGCATCGGAATCGTCCCGATCCCTGAAACGATGCATCTGCGTACATCATCCTTTCATCCACTCCAGAAGGATTAACTAATACTCGTGTAAAAGTTAACTGCCGTTTAGGTCTTGTAACTGGTTTCACCATCTTCCGACTAAATGATTTCCATCATCACCTTTGTCAAACAAGTTTGTGGTATAGTAATGTCAAACATTCTATCCACATCTACAAAATTAACCTAAAACATACAAGGAAAACCACCATTTATGGTGGTCGAGTGCGCAACTCCAACTACCACAATCAACAGTGGCCAGGTTACGCAACTCCAACAACCACAAACTAATCCAATCGTGTCTAGGATACACGATTTTCAAATCCAGTGGTGACTAAATCGTTAATTAGTCTAACAACTTAATCAAAACTCATACAATTCATACTAGGTATGAAATTATCGTCATTACACACCTGCATCCCCTTTACTCTAAGCTGATGATATATATATTAATCATCACAACGACAATGATAATTGTATGATGCCATGTCACTACAATATCAACACTCCAGTCGTAAATCAACTCTAGAGTATACACAGGCATTATTGGCTAATTTAAATAGATCATTCATTCTCAACGAAGGGTATTCATTTACAACAACCACTGTATTCATCATCGATAATCGATGCATAATCTCAAAGGTTCATCTCTCTTTCAACAAAGAGTTCCGGATCTTCTCAAGAAGGAATCTGGGATAGATAAATATCCCTTCCAACTTCTCTTATAATTACAACTTACATTCTTCCAATTTCTATAGTGTTTAGCAACACTTACACCAACAAAATTATCAGTCATATGAAGTATTCAATATCGACGCTATCTCCAAAAATCACTCTGATAGCCTACTCCACTTGCTTATGCAACGGCAAGGCTAGGAGTTCATCCGAAACTACATTCGAATACTCTCGGATTATTCGCACCTCTTAGATACATAATCATGTCATACACTCAACAATTTGACCATCCGTAAGGATATGTCTACAGTAAAGGTATGTCTATCCAAGTCTAAGGACATCCCTTAACTTCTTAATTGTTGATCCCCATCTCACCTGACGGTAGAGATACCACCGACTCACAAGTCGATGTAAAGGACCCTTCTGTTGGATCGAAAGTGTCGCTAGAGGGGGGGGGTGAATAGCGATACGGTGTCGTTAAAAAAAACTTTTGCAATAAGTAAAAAGCAAGTAGAGAGTGCACAGCGGAAATATAAAGTAGACAAGATATTTTTACGTGGTTCACAATCTTTCGATTGCTAATCCACGGCCCTAGTGATCCTTGATCACGTACGGAGGGCAATTCACTAAAACCACTCCTCCTCGTTGGAAGTAGGAGCAACGATCACAAAAAGAAATCAAGGCAAAGGGACACTCCCCCTTTCCTTGTTACGATTAAAGCACAAAGACAATTTAAAGAAGTAGAACTTAAATAAATATACCGACAACTCTTATAAGTAGAAGATGTAGCTTTCGTTGTCGGCGGCACTTCGTCGTAGCAAATGTGAGTAGTAGTAGCGGCGTTACGACGGCGTGTTGAGAGCTCTTGATTTCTTGTCTTTTGCTTGGCGTGAACATGTCTATTTATGGATATTGATCTATGAATTTAGACATAGGTAGTGTCCAAGGTGAGGTTCTTATCCCCCAAGTCTTGCTCATCCACATCCTTTGCGCCAACTCAAGGATGAGGTGCTTCATCCAACCACCTTGTGCCACCTCAAGGAGGCCTTCACGCCAACTTGTTGGAGCCATCCAACTTGTGCCACATCATGGGAGCCAACCATCTTGTGCCAACTCTCCTCATTTTGGCCCAAGCTTGATGGTGGTTTGCCAACCATCTTGTGCCAACTCACCTCATTTTGGGCGCCCAACTTGATGATGGTTTGGATGTCCACCTTGATGCCACATCACCTAATTTTGGGGGTCCAAGCTTGGTGATGGTTTGGATGTCCACCTTGATGCCACATCACCCTTTGTACCAAAACACGAGTCAAGTCCAAATTCACCCCCTTGAAATTGAGCTCTTCTCGAGGTCGGAACTAGACCAAAGAGCTGACCGAGTAGTAGACGATCGGTCAAAGGGTTTTGACTGCAGCATAAGTTAGCTTAAAATATAAAGTACGATGGTTCTAACCAACTGATCTCGACCTAGACCTTCCATTGGAGGTATTGGGTCGGATCTACGCTTAACGTCCTTGCTTCGCTTTCACACGAGCTTACCTTGTAGCCTCGCTTCCGGTCTTCACCCGAGTACCTCGGCTTCCTCCGAAATCCTCTGGCGTTGCGACCACCTCGGTTCCCACCGGGTGTCGCAACCTTCCGCTCAACTTTAGCATTTGCACACTTAATTGAGCTCGTAAGATAACAAATATACCCTTAACTATTGAGCCTTTTGCCATAATCAAAATACCGGTTCGACTTTGGTGCCCACTGCACCAACAATCTCCCCCTTTTTGATTTATGGCAAACCGACACAAAAGTTAAGGAAAAATTAAGCTAGCATAATGATTAAGCATGAATGAGCTAGCATAAAGATTAAATATGAATGAGCTAGCATAATGATTAAATATGAATGAGAAATATTATTGTTTCAAGTTCTCCCCTTTGAGGTAACCTCCCCCTTGACCGAAGGTGAGTTCTTGAAAAATAATTTTTACTCCCCCTTAATAGTTGCTTAAGTAATCGGAATTCCTTAATATAACAGGTAAGACATTGGTTTACTTTCTTCCCCTTGAATTTGGGTTACTTTTGGTTACTTTTGTGACTTTCTCCCCCTTTTGCCTTAACTCAAAAAAGTTTGTAAATATATTTTAGGGTTTGTAAGTCCAAGCAAGTTCCCAATATATATATATATATATATATTTTTTTTTTTAAAATAATAATAAGCTTGAAAATATGTTCATCTAAAATGTACAACTTCGGTTGGACTTGATTGATATAGAATGATCAATAAGTCTTGAAGGAGTTGATTAATTTTAAATAATTATACTCCATGGTTCATATCGATGCACGAATCTACATACGAACTGTGAGTAAGGTCCTAACATCTCACGCCTGCTCACGCATAAGTACACAAACACATTAGTCCTATGTGTTGTGAGATGTGTTGGCTCCTTAAATCTATAGGTATATGATTTCTAAGGTAAGACTTAGGCTAATTTCATAAAAAGAAGCAAAAATAGAGTACATATATAGAAAAATTTAAATCCTACTCTATTACGCACATACCTAACTTTCGTCTTAATAAACTAAATTCGGCTTCGGGTAGTGGTTTGGTGAAGATGTCCGCTAGGTTTGATTTGGACTCAACATACTCTAGTTGTATAGTTCCATTAGTTACATGTTCCCTAATGAAGTGGTTTTTAACTTCTATATGTTTTGTCCTAGAATGACATATTGGATTTTTAGTTAAGTTAATTGAACTGATGTTATCTATGTAGGTTTTAATGTTGTTAAAGATTAAGCTAAAGTCTTGGAGAGTGTGCTTCATCCACAGGAGCTGAGAGACACACTCACCCATCGCAACGTATTCGGCTTCGGTGGTAGATAAGGCAACGCAATGCTGCTTCCTACTGCACCAACTCACTAGACTCGAGCCGAGGATTTGACAACAACCACTCGTGCTCTTTCTATCGAGTTTACTACCGGCATAGTCGGAGTCGGAGTAGCCGATTAGATTAAACTCGGTAGATCTAGGGTACCAAATACCTACGATTAGCGTGCCCTTTAGATATCTAAGGATACGCTTGACTAGGGTTAGGTGAGACTCCTTGGCACAGGTTTGTAACCTTGCGCACATACTTACCGCGAATAAAATGTCGTCGGCTCATGTTAAGTATAGGAGACTTCCTATTGCGCTCCTATAGTATTTTAGGTCAACGGGTTTTCCTTCTACATCTTCGTTTATATTAACATTAGTTGCTATAGGTGTATTAATTATTTTAGCATCTTGCATTCCAAATCGATTTATTAAGTCCTTAGTATATTTTTGTTGATGTAAATATATTCCATCTTTAGTTTGTTTAATTTGTAAACCTAAGAAGAAACTTAACTCTCCTACTAAATTCATTTCAAATTCACTTTCCATAAGTGAGATGAATTCGTTTAGCAGGATCGAGTTGGTAGTTCCAAAAATTATATCATCTACATAGATTTGGGCTATAAAGATTTCTTTTCCTACGGTTTTTACGAATAAGGTTGGGTCGACTAAACCTTGGTTGAATACTTTGGACTTAAGATAGATCGAAAGCCTTTCGTACCAAGCTCTTGGGGCTTGTTTGAGTCCATATAGGGCTTTCTTAAGTCTAAGGAAATGGTCAGGTTTATCTAGATTTTCGAATCCGGGAGGTTGATTGACGTAAACTTCTTCCTTAATGTATCCATTCAAAAATGCTGACTTGACATCCATTTGAAACAATTTAAAACCTCGATGTGCAGCATATGCTAACAACATTCGGATGGACTCTAGTCTGGCTACGGGGGCGTAGGTCTCATCGTAATCTAAACCTTCGACTTGACTAAACCCTTTTGCGACTAACCTAGCTTTATTTCTAACTACTTCACCTTTATCATCAAGTTTATTTCGAAATACCCACCTTGTTCCAATAATTGATTTTTCTTTAGGTGGTGGTACTAATTCCCAGACTTCATTTCTAGTGAATTGAGCTAGCTCTTCTTGCATAGCAATAATCCAGTCGGGATCAAGAAGTGCTTGTTCAATAGTTTTGGGTTCGATTTTGGAAATTAACGAGATTTGACTAAGGTTTCGATATGAAGCTCTAGTTCGAACCCCTAAATTTGGATCACCTATAACTTGATTGATAGGATGACTTGGGTTAGGGTCATCTATCACTTGGTCGATAGGATGACTTGGGTTAGGACGAGATTCAAGTTCAAGATCAGAGTCGGGTTTGCTATAAGTTGATTTGCTAGTTGGTTTTGTTAAGGATTGAACGGGTTCGTGTCCTTCGTCGAAAACTATATTAATGGTTTCTTCGACTCTAAGAGTGTCGTGATTGTATACCCTATAAGCTCTACTGGTGGTTGAGTATCCTAGAAAGGTTCCAGTAGAGGTTTTGGATTTGAATTTCCCTAGGTAATCCTTAGTGTTATTGTGAGATGACTTTCAATTTTACTTGATTAATTTTAATGAATTTAAATTAACCAACATTAGGTTAGATTCGGATTTAGTCTAAGCTCATCAAGTAATCTTTTCAAGAGATTAGCTTCCAGGTCGTGGCGAGGCACAGAGGCCTTCTTTGATCGGAACAACGACCACTTCCTTAGACAAAGCTAATTTCAAGAAATTGATAACTCGACTTACTTGAGACTACATCTTGGTCTAACTAGTTATTTTTGAAAAGAGGCTCCCCGAGACTCAATCTTTTCGTAGGATTTTAGTTGATTATGAGTCCTATCTAACCATTCTAAAAATAAAGGAAAAACTAAGCATGCAATTTCTAAGACTTAACAAAAATACATTTTGTATTGGCTCCCCCTGGACCATTGAATCGAGTGGGTCTATTCACATAGTGAATTTGGTCCTTGGGAACCCAATACATGTTAGATCCTAAAGTTGAAATCAAAGTGATCTTAGGGACCCATGCTTGGACATTTTTCTTATGTTGGTTTACTATAGACATATATGACTTATTGGTTGTATTTGAGTTAAACCCGAGTCCGGCCTTGTTGTACACGGCCCTTTGTGATCCAAGTAAGAGGTCAAGTCCCTTGGATCCCAAAGTGAACCTTTCCAACGTGTTCCTAAGGTCTTCGACTTGTGTTTTCAAAAGCGAGTTCTCAACTTCAAGCTTTTCAACTTGAGTTGAGTCCTCCTCTTGAATACGAGTAGTCGAAGAGGTTAGGAGACCTCATGTTTGAGGAGGTTAACCTCCTCACCAATTAGGTCTCGACCTTGGACTCGGACTTAGCTAGTTTCTTATTTAAAAATTTAATTGCACCATACAAAGTATTAAGTAACGATCGACTTACCCTTAATGATTCTTTTGAACCGGATACGGATCCGTGGCTTGTCTTGAATGGAAGCTCATCATCGGATTCGGACTCGGACTCTTCTTGGTTTCGAGTCGTGCTCGGTCGGCTTGGCCATTAGAGCTTGGATATCGCCTTCTTCCTCCGACAACTCCTCCCAAGTAGCGTTAGCGCTTTCTTGGTCTTTGATGCGTTATTCTTTAGCTTTGGGCACTCGGACTTGATGTGACCGAACTTGCACTCATAGCATCTAAAATTAGAAGTATTTGAATTAGGTTTAGGCTTACCTTGAGTTGTTGGTCGTGCCTCTTGATCATCTTCCAACTAGATTGACTAGTTCGATTCTATTTCGAGTCTACTCCGATTCGGACTCGCCTTCTTCCTTCGGGGGTGGCTTGCTTGCGCTTCTTCTTCTTGGAACCTCGCAACTAACGCAATACTCTTCTCGGCCCGACCACGTTAGTTTGCTCATGTAATTCAAGTTCAAAAAACAATTCGCCTAACCTAATTTTAGAAAGGTCCTTGGAGACCTTGTAGGCATCGACCATGGATGCCCACAAGGTGGTCCTAGGAAACGAGTTAAGAGAATACGATAAGGTCGCGATTCTCGACCTTTGTCCGATGGCATGGAGTTGGTTGACGATGTCTTGGATACGAGCATGTAGTTGAGTTGCGGTCTCGCTTTTCCTGCATTTTCAAGTTATACAATTTATTTAAAAGTAAATCTCTTTACATACCTTCGTGTCGCTTGTGCCTTCGTGTAGTTCCACTAGCTTGGTCCATAAGTCCTTTGCACTAATGAAGGGCCGACGCGGTTGAGCTCTTCCTTGACAACCCACATTGCAAGATTTGAGTTGCCTTGGCATCGGCTTCTACTTGTTTTTCATGGAATTTGACCATTGATCGTAACCCAAAGATTCACCATCTTCATTAATAGGAAGTGTGAAACCGGTTTGGATTACGATCCACATCTCGATTTGGGTTTTAAGAAAGCATTCCATCCGACCCTTCCAATAACGAAAGTCATTACCGTTGTAAACGGGGTCGGCGGTGCTAAACCCTTCGAGATGGGCCATTTAAAAACAAGAAGAAGAACGAAAAGAATCTTGCAAAACACACACGAAAGAATATTCCAAGACTTTCGCCTTGGATTAGTAGTGCAGAAGTAAAAAAATATATATAAAATGTAACTTGCAAAAAGAAATAAACAATCAAATGCGAATGTCGTTGAAGTTCCGGAGGACAACCTTACTCGGGATCTAACCCGAAGGACAACCTTATCCGGATCCTAAAGCCTCTAATGCAATTCTATATGTAGGAGAAGATAAGCAAGTGAAATAATTATAATAAAACAGAAATAAATAAATAAAAAATCTGTGAAAAAAAGAAAAACAAAGCTAGATTGGTGGTTTCACCGAATCTTAGCGCCCCCGGCTCTGATACCAATTGTTGGATCGAAAGTGTCGCTAGAGGGGGGGGTGAATAGCGATACGGTGTCGTTAAAAAAAAACTTTTGCAATAAGTAAAAAGCAAGTAGAGAGTGCACAGCGGAAATATAAAGTAGACAAGATATTTTTACGTGGTTCACAATCTTTCGATTGCTAATCCACGGCCCTAGTGATCCTTGATCACGTACGGAGGGCAATTCACTAAAACCACTCCTCCTCGTTGGAAGTAGGAGCAACGATCACAAAAAGAAATCAAGGCAAAGGGACACTCCCCCTTTCCTTGTTACGATTAAAGCACAAAGACAATTTAAAGAAGTAGAACTTAAATAAATATACCGACAACTCTTATAAGTAGAAGATGTAGCTTTCGTTGTCGGCGCACTTCGTCAGAGCAAATGTGAGTAGTAGTAGCGCGCATTTACCGTTGAGAGCTCTTGATTTCTTGTCTTTTTGCTTGGCGTGAACATGTCTATTTATGGATATTGATCTATGAATTTAGACATAGGTAGTGTCCAAGGTGAGGTTCTTATCCCCAAGTCTTGCTCATCCACATCCTTTGCCAACTCAAGGATGAGGTGCTTCATCCAACCACCTTGTGCCACAACTCAAGGATGAGGTGCTCATCCAACCACCTTGTGCCACCTCAAGGAGGCCTTCACGCCAACTTGTTGGAGCCATCCAACTTGTGCCACATCATGGGAGCCAACCATCTTGTGCCAACTCTCTCATTTTGGCCCAAGCTTGATGGTGGTTTGCCAACCATCTTGTGCCAACTCACCTCATTTTGGGCGCCCAACTTGATGATGGTTTGATGTCCACCTTGATGCCACATCACCTAATTTTGGGGTCCAAGCTTGGTGATGGTTTGGATGTCCACCTTGATGCCACATCACCCTTTGTACCAAAACACGAGTCAAGTCCAAATTCACCCCTTGAAATTCGAGCTCTTCTCGAGTGGAACTAGACCAATTGGTAGTAGACGACTGGTCAAAGGGTTTTGGACTGCAGTACAAGTTAGCTTAAAATATAAAGTACGATGGTTCTAACCAACTGATCTCGACCTAGACCTTCCATTGGAGGTATTGGGTCGGATCTACGCTTAACGTCCTTGCTTCGCTTTCACACGAGCTTACCTTGTAGCCTCGCTTCCGGTCTTCACCCGAGTACCTCGGCTTCCTCCGAAATCCCTCTGGCGTTGCCCGACCACCTCGGTTCCCACCGGGTGTCGCAGACCTTCCGCTCAACTTTAGCATTTCTGCACACTTAATTGAGCTCGTAAGATAACAAATATACTCTTAACTATTGAGCCTTTTGCCATAATCAAAATATCGGTTCGACTTTGGTGCCCACTGCACCAACACCTTCTAATTCAAACTAAGAATGTTCTAGACAAAGACACCTGTAAACTATAAATATCTCTCAATATATTAACTCAGAGGGTAAACTAGATTAATACCCTGAACGATCAAATATCTGTCGATCCGATCCAAAAGGCTCCCCGCAGGTCTCGGCCTTTCTTCAAAGAGAACCAGATCAGATTCAACAGTTCGTGACAAAGCGATCACATTTCTACGACGAATGCCTCGGGAATTTTCCTAGATCATCTGATCTCATCCCTAAATCCTACGAGATGTAATTGTAGAATACAAAATGGATATGACCATCATCGTATACTCTCTCCTCTGTACAAATCAAATCACATATGGAGGTAACTGTTGTTGTCTGTATGAGTCTTCTAAGATGTCTTCTACTGATGCTGCTTCTGTGCTGATATCTGCTGTAGGAGAGTCTCAAGGAACTCCAACCACGCCTGAGGTAGTAGGTTGTTGCTGATGAGATAACCCAATCTTCGATGCTGATCTCTACTGTCGAGACGGTGCATCATCCTCCCGGAATACCATCGATAGTCTTCAACTGAGTCTTCAAAGTACACCTCCTCCACTATACTGGTTGCTTACAATAGCAACAGATGTACTGATCCAATGGATAATCTGACTTTGCATGTCTTCGTGATCTGCACTGCATGCACATAATCCCTTCGGAGTCTTTGTTCTAATTTTTCTGATGTGCATGAGAACATCCTGATGATCTGCGGTTGGTCTTCTATAATCGAAAAATAGCTCAAAGCCTATGACTCTGATCTTGCTCCTTTATCCAACAGTCGGAGACTTCTGACTCTATTAAGTTGACCTGTAATATTTGCTTACCGGTCTCCAACTCTTAAACCCTTGTACGGAGTCATTTCTAAACTCATGTCTCAATCCAACGTCTTCCGGCAGGATCTGGTAGAAGATCCTGACATCCTAATCCAACTATAAGCCAAACTCTGGGTGGCTTAAATCATCCATCCATCTTCTTGAGCTATTAGGTGGCCGTAACCTCTGCAAGTCTCACGACTCTGCACAGTACACTGTTACTAACCGATTACCCTTTCTTGAAGCTCAAGAATTCCTTACAATGTGTCACTAAAAGTGATACGGGGAAATACTCTCTTTCAACATTACTAAATTATTATCAAGTGATATATTATTCCCCGAAGATTATTATACCCTACATTTCCACCAAATACCGGCTAGATCCCGATAATGGTATGCAAATAACTCTTCTTTCTCGGTATAACATGAGTTAAGTACTCAAAAGTACTCTCAAAGTTATACAACTCAGTACGAACAACTCAGGGATAAAATCCCTATGAAACACCGTAAACTAGCCTTCCACTATCTGCATCAACAATAGTCTACTTGTCTTGTCCATTACCCAATAGGTAATGATTTGACTAGCACCGTTAGTGAAAATCTCTAAGGCTGAAATCTCTGATTTCAACCAAAAATGTGACGACTTGACCCCTGTTTTTCGACTCGGTATCAGTCGGCTCTCAAAGGTAAATCACCTTTTCGACACAGGTTCAAGACTCACAGACTTAACAGGTCATTTCCGGGGTCAACTCATACCACGATTACAAACAATAACCAACAAACTATAGGTTATTTCTTGTTATATACACTAAAAGCATAGCCAACAAAACCGGGAGTATAAACCCTAAAGGCCACTCCGGTTAGTCGCCTCGGTGGACGACCCCAACTACAAGTCTGCACAGGTGTCATAACTCTATTGTATACACCTACTGATCAAGTTTAGATAAATATCTACTAAACCATAAGTTATCAGGAATTCTTACCTCGTGCTGCTTGGAACTTAGGCCGCTGTCCATCTCATCTCAGAAAACCAAAACCAAATAAATCGACTCCCGAGAATCCAAGACTCGACACAAAAACAACATTGTATGGTATCGCAGAACCTAGGGCTCTAATACCACTAAAGTTGTCATGCCCCGAGAGCATGCTGAGCCGAAAGTCAAACGGACGACATCTCCCCTGTACGTGGCAATATTTCGGGTTAATACAAGGCTCGTAGGCCCACAATAACAACATAACATATAAAGTAGATACAATAACTACTCAAAGCACAGCAGAAACATAATACAACAAGCTACAAACATGCATACCGATATGACTAACACATCACAACAACACGAAACCTCAACAAATCCAAATCTACAACATAGTACATCACGAAAACTCCGAATACATAACACAATGCACGGAAAGCCCAAAATAAACACGGAGCCTCGGAGGTGAGATAAGATGTCAGCCAGCGGTGCTCCAAGCCATCACGAATTCTTCTACCTGTTACCTGGGCAACAGAAAAACCCAGGGTCCGTGGTGGTGGTGAGTAAAACTCAGCAGGTAATAGAAAACATGTATATATGTAATATCACATGTATTTCAACAACATAATCTATAGGTACAACAGGTATATCAGCCTAGTATATAAATACAAGCATATACCGTCTAACCAAATGAACAACATAAAATGCAGACATACCTGAAGTCTGCTACGCTACTCTGATCCAACCTGAACATATATATAACATATATATAACAGGAAGAGTAATACCAACTCATAATCTACTCATGCTATAGGTCAAGGTATCTAATGGCCTGTCCAACACATACCAGTATCCGACACAACTGTATAACATATGAAAGAAACATGCATGAATATGATGTACAATCAAATGCAGCAAGCATAATACAATCAAATGCAACATCACAATAAGCATATATATATAGACTGCATCTATATATGTATACTAATCACAATCATCCATATATATATATATATACATGCATATATGTATATATATGGCAATATGCAAAAATGTCATAAGTCGGCAATGCAGCATGCATGGTCATGTCGGCTCACCCTAAAGCTACCACGACCCCAGTGTGACCTTGGTGGCTCGAGCATGACAACTGTCTCAACTCAACACCAACCACTACTCTCGAGTGGCCGAGTGGGCAGTATGATCGAGTAGCATGTAAGCGTAAAGAGCAAGCTACACGATGGAGGTCCCTGTTGTTGGTCACTCCGACAGTCACTACCCATGAGTGGTCGAGTGGCATACACGCAGGACTACGACACGCAAATCCAACTACCATCGTCTATAGTGGTAGAGTGCGGCACCACAATGCTCTGCCCTCACACCGATTACTCCTCCTATGAGTAACCATGGTGGCAGGATGACTGGCGACCCTCTCAACCACAAAGGAGACCTGGTCACCAGCGTGCATGCAAATGACATGAATGCAATGTCTCACATACAGACATCCACCATAGACTCTCTATTCTACAGAAAGTCATACTAGTCAGATCAACGCACTCTCTATCCTACAGAGAGTCATACTCAACTGATGGACGCACTCTCTATCCTGTAGAGAGTTGTACTTATCCGATTGTAACAAGCTAGGACCACCGGTCCGTAGCAACACACTAAGTATCATTCCCCTGACCATTTACACAATACATGGTCGGTGGTAACATGTAACCTAAGGATATTAGAATTAACCCTACGTTCAAAACATTACCTACCCACAGATGACCTCTTTGCCCAATTTACTATAAGGTTGTCATCCGGACTTTACTATTCACACTTAACTAAACAAATTTTAGGTTACTTACATCACCTATATATATAACTCATAATCATGATTAAATGTAACATGATAACAGCAATGGAGTTAATAGCCAAAGGTAAAGTATCAAGCATAAGATAATAAGAGCAGGGTCAAGGTAACATGATCATATAAGATGATCATGCATCTAAATCTGTATGCATTATGCATTAAACTACCTGACCAGGGTAGGAATTACCCACCTATTTTGACGACTTGTCTGAGAATACAAGTTGTCTTCACGTCCATGAACCTATCTTGAATCAAGGTCCTGAAATCAACATATACAACTAGATTATGCTATCCATTCCAATATTATGATCAAATCCTTATCCTACATCAACTAACTGGATAGTTTCTTCCATTAGCTCTTAATCACCGTACCAACCATCAATATAGTCATAGCTAATCAAGCTAACTAAATAACATCTCAATCTACAGTTAAAATAACAATTCATAGCATTTACCTAGTTCCAAATCCATGATAAGAGCTTCTTGGTCCACAGTAGAAAATCAGCTCTGTACAATCGAATCTATAATTCATCACCCACCAAAACAACAACATAACCATATCAAAACTTACCTCATCTGATCCAATCAAATCAACCACAGCTTCTTGATCAACTTAATCAAGATGAACTGAAAGCAACTTCCAAATTCAAAATATTAGACACATGATAATTAGATCATAAGAAACTTACGAGTTGCTTCACATACCTCCACACCCAAACCACCGGATTGTGTCAAGTCCGTGCTCACCTTCGATCTTGTTGTGGACTCACCGATGAAAACATCGGCTAATACCATCTCTGCCTCCCACCAAGATCAGCAAATGGTGCATCGAGATCCTCCCTCTTTGATCTGAGAGTGAGGAGATGACTGGTGGATGAGATCACAAATTCCAACTCACGGTGAAGGCAATCTGGTGCTCACAGTAGAAACCCAATTGGAACAGGAGGCTACGACAACGTTGCTGACCCCGATCGATCACAACCCTCGACTGCGATGGTGGTGTCGCGACACACCGTCTGGATCAGTGGCACACGGTAAGGAGGTAGCGGCTGGATATGACTGCCAGTGAAGATCTCAGGCGTGGGCGATGGTGCACAGGGGAGCAGAATTGCGAGAGGGAACACACAGAAGAGAAAGGAGTGTGATCGACTGGCGTTGCTGTTCACGACCAACGAGGCTCCCTGCGGTGAAGATCCCCAGCGACAGAAGGCTCGATCGATGGCGATGAAGCATCGACCGTTGGTGGGAGAGAAGGGACAGCGACGGGGCGGTTCGGCGGTCGCGCTGCGAGCGGCTTGTGGAGGCAGATCGGTCGAGGAAGGAGTGGAGACGGTAACAATGGCTCCAATTTTGCAGTGGCAGCGGCGAGGCGACGGCAGCAGCGTGACGATGGCAGTGGATACGGCTTGGTGGCGTGTGCAGCGAGCTTCTCGAGTAGGCAACACCGACGGTAACAAGCTCAAGGCGAAGATGGGGCGGAGATCGGGTTGGATCGGCACCGGCGGCAGTGAAGGGGCGGCCATCAGCGACGACACTCATCCACGGCAACAGCATCGCCAATCTGCTCGAACAAAAATAATCCCGATGAACGCGACGAATGCCACGGAATCGACGACGGTGGGCGGTTCGACAGCCGCACAGAGAGAAACTGGTAGAGGCATCCCAAGGACGGCGACCATCGACAGCGGCATGGGGACAGCGGCTGTCGTGGCCGGCGCACGAGGGAGAAGGCAGAGACGGTGAGGAATCGTGAGAGAAAGGATCGGAAGGGGAAGAGAAACGGTGCGATTGGGAATTAAGGGGAAACAGAAGAAATATAAAGGGTTTTAATTAAACCCATTAATTCCTTGCAGATAGTCTAAACAGGCTTTACAAAAGCCTGTTCGTTTTATCCCCATGAAACATCCATAAACCTTCCGTTTAAATCCAGAAAAATTTCTAAAAATTCCTGAAAAATTTCATAGTGTATTCTCCCAATTATCCAACGTTTTAGTTTATTTTGTTTTATATTTTTTTTCTGCGGTATTTTACAGTTTATTTTGAAGAATACGACCAAAGAGATGAGATGACATAAAGAAAAGCGAGTTAACAGATGGTGTATTAAGACACCCAGCTGATAGTGAAGCTTGGAAAGAATTTGTCAATGCACATGAAATATTTGCAGGTGATCCACAACTTTCCAGCATACGGAACAGTTCCGAGATGGAGCACAAAGGGCTATAAGGTATGTCCAGTATGACTAAATGAAATCAAATCTTAAGGATTAAGGAGTAAAATATGCTATACATGTCACCGTCGATTCTTGGATGTGCACCACCCATGATGTAGAAATAAAAATTTCAATGGAAAGGTTGAAAAAGGACCACCACGATTAATGAATGGATATGAGATTTTAGCGCAGTTAGATGCGTTGCCCCAAGTGACATTCAGTAAGCATCGTTTATTCAGTAAAAAATGACAGCGATCTTTGGATGTTACAAATTGGGTAACGAAGTCTATATTTTTTGAGTTACCATATTGGTCAGGTTTAAAGTTGAGACACAATTTAGACATGATGCATATTAAAAAGAATGTCTGTGATGCTTTAATTGGCACATTATTAAATATAGACGGAAAGTCAAAGGACACTTTCAAAGCAAGATTATACTTGCGAGATATGAGGATAAGGAGTGAGTTGCATTTACAGCCGATAAGAGACAAATTCAGGAAGCCGTATGCAAGTTACACATTGACATTGGAAGAAAGACATGAATTTTGTCAATTTTTAAAATCTATTAAGTTTTCAGATGGTTATGCTGCTAATATATCTAGACATGTGAATACAAATGAAGGAAAGATATATGGACTAAAATCACATGATTATCATGTATTGTTGCAAAGAATACTTCCAGTTGTTGTACATAAATTTTTTTCAAAAGACATATGTTGTCCACTGATTGAGTTATGTGATTTCATCAAAAAGATCACTGCAAGATCTTTACACACAACGGACATATGTAAAATGGAAGAACAAATAGTCCTTATATTGTGTAAGATAGAACGGATATTTCCTCTGGCATTTTTTGATATTATGATCCATTTGACAGTTCATTTACCTCGTGAAGCTATGTTGGCTAGTCTAGTTTCGTCACGATGGATGTATCCCTTTGAGCGATATTTGAGAAGACTAAAAAAATATGTTCGTAATAAAGCATGACCTGAAGGATCTATTGCAGAGGGGTATATTATAAATGAGACATTGACTTTCAGTTCGTTATATATGAATCAAATTGAGATAAGTTTTTCTAGGCCAGAACGGAATAAAGATGTCCAACCATCAATATGCAAATTAAGTGTTTTCTCACATGAAACAAGAGTCTTTAGCAACCAACAAAGTCTGAAATTGCAATTGTCGTTGTTTAAGAAAGCACATTAGTACATTCTGAACAATTGTAAGAAGTCGACCGATATTGAAAGTCAGTGTTTACATTAAATTATTACTTTAATTCTATTTCATTCACATAGTTTAAATTGATTAAGTTTTATATAGTGAGCATCTACAACTTGTGTCCCAAAAGGTTCATGTTGATCAAGTGATGCAATATCACGAGCGAGATTTCCCACTGTGGTTTAGGAATAAAATTATAGCGCTAAATTTTTTTACAAATTCAGAGATCACAAATGAGTTGTACTATTTAGCAATGGGACATGATGTTAAAGTTCAACTGTATCATGCATGCATAGTAAATGGGATTCGATATCATACAACGTCCCGTGATTCACGCAGAACTACTCAGAATAGTGGGGCCAGTGTATCATCCTCTGATGATGGGGAAAATTTAAATTTTTTTGGTGTGTTGAAGGATGTGGTTTAAATATTTTACTCTTTCAGGTATAAAGTTCAATTATTTTGGTGTGAATGGTTCCAATGTAATCCAAAAAAAAAAAATCGTTGGTGGAAGAGTATAATCTCTTGTGTATTGACACTTCTAAAACATGGCATGATGATGACCCATTCATTTTGGCTAACCAAACAAATCAAATGTATTATTTGAATGATATCAAACGTGGAGGTCATTGGAAGGTCGTGCAAAGGGTTCACCACCGAGATATATATACGAAGTAACTGAAGTTGATGAAGTATCTGAAGATTTTGAGGGTGATAATATCTTGATAATGGAGCCAAACCAAGATATTTCATCCAATAATTCAACTTTAGTAGTCGGTGAAGACTTAGCAATAACTCAACTTTGTTGATTAGATGTTGAACATCACCAAATAAATATGACAAATGCACAAGGGGATCTGGATATGGGCGCTCAAAGTAATCGTATTGTTGATGGTGAATATAATGAAAGTGACAGTGAGACAGATGATTATTTATCCTTTTCAGATAATGATAGTGTTTAGATGTATTTACAAGGTATTTATATTGTTCTTTATTTATATTTCATGTATTTAATATAATCTTTTATTATACGTCGATATGTATATAATACTTATCTCACAGCTATGCCATCTAAGAGAATTGAGCATTCTCCAGTTGTGTCTACGCCTGACGATGACAGTGCTCCTGCTCCTACTAGTTAGTTATGTGGTTTTAAGTATGTATATTTTGTTTCCTATATATTTTACTTGTTAATTGTTAACATTCTTTGATTTACAGTTCATCCGTCATGTAGAGAGAGACGAGGCACACACTCTGATCGGCTCCGACGACAAATCGAGGAACGGGGTAGACTATCCATTACCTTCCGTAAGAGCGATGGTCACCCTATCGGGCAGTGTTCTAAAAAGCGCTAGACGGTAGGCGGGCGGTCACTCGTCGCCTAGCGCCTAGGCGGCTAGGCGGCCGCCTAGGCGATTTCTAGGCGGTCGATTTTTTTAATATTTTAAATATAATAATATATAAAAAAAATTAATATATTAGGGGGCACTCAAAAGTCAAAATTCACTTTGTAGCCTCCACAAGTCCACATGCATGTAACAAATAATAACTAACAGCAACTCAACAAGTAACAAGAATATTAAAAATGTTTAAGATTGTAAACAATAAGAATTGTAAAATATAAGAATTAAAAACATAATTGCAAACAATATTAAAAATCCATTGCAATAATAAGAATTGGCAATTGTAAACAACAAGAATACTTGACAATAAACAATAATTTACCCAATTTACACATCAAGCAACATTGCAACAATAAGCATTGCAAACAACAAGAGCACAACACACAAATCACAATGAAGCACGACACAATAACAAATTTAACGGATTAAAAAAACTATTAAGAATACTTGACAATAAGCAACGTACCCAACACTAATAGAATGAAGAAAAACACATTCCTACATATTGTGAATGTTTAGTTGAAAAAGATCCTCTCTCCAAAAAGCAAGACCAAGGATACATCAACAATAAAGTGAATATCATCTTAACCAATAAACAAAATATCATTTACTGATTTACCTTACAGAGCGATCTAGATTTTACCATAATTCTTCAACTTCTTCTAGTTCATCTCCATATTTCTCCAACACTTCCTCTGTATCGGATTCAAACTCAAAATCCATGGCATCTTCCTCTTCTTCATCCGATACAAATTCTTCTTCGTGAAGTTCTCTTACATCTTCAATATTTGTCTCAACATCTTCATCTCCACCATCAACAATCCATCCTTGTGCCATAGTTGCTTCACTAGCAAGTAGCACATCAACTCCTTTTTCTTCTAGTCTTCTTTTTTTGTTTATGATCTTGGCATTGAATTGAACATAAACTAAATTGTTCAACCTTCCGGTATCTAATTTATTTCTTTTCTTTGTATGGACCTACATTAAAGAAAATTAGAAAAATATTAATATTGATTATTGAATACATATTTAGACATTTAGTATAAGTAATTAAATACTTGCTCCCTCAAAAGTACTCCAATTTCTTTCACAACCGGAAGAACTCGTAGTTAAAGAAAGAATTCCAGAGGCGACTTACTATCTTTAATAACGTGCGTAGGCGGGACGGATGAACTGTTTATAGTTATAGTATATTGATTGGTATTTTTAATATTAATACATTATAATATTTTTCAGACCGATCAGTATCAGAGAAAAGATCGGATTACTTACTATCTTTAATACAATCCATTGTAGCTCGTCAAAAGGATGGAGTGGAGAGAGAGCCGAGATTGCATACGTAAGATATAATTAATAAAATTTAGTAAAGTTATTTTTAAATATGCATAAATCTTTGTGAACATATTAATAACGTGCTTGTTATTCTTAGGGTAAAATGGTGAGACTGTGAGATGAACACATCCAGTCATAAGAAATTGGAGATGACATCGATACAGTTCAGATTGCAGATCAGGTTATGATCAAGTACTCGGTGTTCACTCTGGATATATTAGAGGACTTGGAAGTGGGCCAAAATCAGTTAGATGCACTTCTTCAAATACCAACTCCTCCTCTAGAACAACTAATGCAGCACTGCGTGAACAATTGCAATCCATCCAACAAGAGCTAGCAAACACTCAAGTTCGATTAGCTAGCACCCAAGATGAGTTGACATCAATGAAATCAAGACAAGATATGTTCGAAGCAATTCTGAATCGGTTTGTACCTGGAGCATTACAATCATTGATGCATGAGTCATCTTCAGCTCTACCTCCTCCTCCATCTTAGAGTTTGTGAACATTTATACTTTGAGTGAGTGAAATTGTGAATTTGAATGTGTTTGCATTTTAATACTATGAATTTGTGAAATTGGATATTTTAGACTTTAAATTTGATGTTATCTTAGTTATTTTTAAATGTATATGTTGGTTTTATTGTTTTAGTTGTATGTTGTTAAGTTAAATTGTGTGGTTGATATTGTATTACAGGATTTCGAATACAAATAAAATAGATTTTGGAAATCTGTATTTTCATTGTTAGTGATAATTTTTTGAAATTTCATCGCTAACTGTCAATATATTGTTTCAGGATTGTGAGGTTTAGCGACGAAAATATAAATTTCATTGCTAGATTTGGGGTATCAGTCGAGTCGACAGTTGATGCGTTCGACTGTTGTAGGACGTTAGCGACGAACTTTATAAATTTCGTCGCAAAAGTGTCTCCAGTCGAGGGTCTCCCGATTCTGTGACTGGCCAAAAATGAGACAGTCGACTGCTTTCTTGCGTCAGTAGAGTGATGTTAGCGACGAAATAAGTTGTTTTCGTCGTTAATCTGTCAGTCGAGGCGCTAGTCGAGTGTCTCCCGATTATGTGACGGGACACAAAATTAGACAGTTGATTGCTTTATTGTGTCACTCGATTGATAATTAGCGACGAATTTTGTATATTTCGTCGTTAATATCGGTGATTTTCATTTTTCTGCCATTCAAGAATTTGCGACAAAAAATTTATTATTAGCGATATTTTTATTTCCGTCAGTAATATTAACGACGATAATCCTTTTATTCATCGCTAATGTTTTTTTGCGACAAGTTTATTACGACGATTCTAACGACGAAATTGTTTCGTCGTAAAATATATTTAGCGGCGAATTCATGATATTAGCAACGAAATATTTCCGTCGTTATTTTTTATTTTTTTTTATAGTGACGTAGTTTTCTCGCGGATATATATATGGTCCATGTCCATCTCTGCAGGCACTCCAAGTTACTTTTTTCTTTTCATTCTCTTCGCAGGCACTTCCGCCGCATCCTCTTATGGTCTGCTTCTCTTCGTCTTTCTCTATTCTGAAAGCATCCAAACAGTTCAAATGAGCCCAAACCAAACTCACAATCGAAAATATGAAATCATCCTACCAAATTTATCCTTGACAAGATGCTTCAAGTATTAAATTAAATTATCCGTCTTAAAGTCATTCAGAAGGTCATGTCAAGATGCATAGGCCTAAGTGTTTGGGTAATAATATCATAAGTCAAGATGTTAAGGATTTATTTGGAAGGACGCGAAGAAAATCTAAATAATAAATAGGTAACGATAAATAAAAAAGAAAAATAGATTATTTCTATTTGAAAAGAAGTAAGAGAAGACGAAAAGAAAAAGAAGAAAAAGAGAATGAAAGAGAATTTATATTTCTCCTTTTCATAAAAATTTAAATTTTTTTACATCTAAATTTGAAATATAAATCTCCTTTCTTTTTCTTTTCATTCTCTTTCCATTACTTATACTCTCCTCGTCTCTTTCCAAACAAAGCCGAAGTGTCCAGGGACTTATGTTCGAGTAAGTGCTCATGTCAAGGTATATATATATAAAAGGCTTTAAATGTAATTTTTAAAATTTACTGGATTATATTTCATATGTGTTGACCGACGTAAAGCACCTGAGCCTCCGCGTTTTCTTAATTTGGGCATGTCTTCGAGTCAAATTTATCCACAAACGAAGGTTTAAGTCAACTCCAAAAAAATGAATCTCTTCCAGAGCCGTGAAATTGGGTTGGCCCGTCCTGCCACATAATTTAGATGGATGGATTGAAATTTTATCAATCCGTTATTTTGACAGACCTAAACGAATCAACTCACGCATAGAACTGTAAATGAACCAAGCGTTCATGAACAATCTTGGTGTTCGACTCAGTAAGAGTTCGTTTACGTTCGTTCAATATGCATCGAAGTCAATTAATAAACAAACTTGAATAGCTTGATAAGTTGAATAAACAAGCTTGAATATATATGTGTTCGACTTGTTAATGTTCGTGGACAATGTTCGTGAACACTGTTCATGAAAAATATTTATAATTAAACTTATTTTAAAATTATTTATGAATTTATTTATACTCATTTATAAATAAAGATTAAAATATTAAAAATTTAAATAAACAAATAAGTTTGAGCTAAGAGTTTGATAACGTTTAAATAAGTCAAACATAAATAACCTTGTTTCAAGCTTGAATCGAGCTTAATTAAAAGCTTCATACCCATTAAACAAGCTAAGTTCAATTCAAGCTCAAGTTAAGCTTAATCTAAAAAAAAAAAAAAGGCAAAAACAAACCAAGCTTGAACAAGTTTTTCAATAGCTTGGTTAATTTTATGCTTAACTTGGCTCGACTTTATTATCTTATCAAACAAGTCTGAGCATTATAAAGCTTAGCTTGACTTGGCTCGGCTCGTTTACACCCCCCTACCCGTGCGGATTGCGGGTCTAAACGGATCGGCCCGTGGTGAACTCGGATTGGCCCACAAGTTAAGAAATATTAAAAAAAGATAGAATATGTGAAAGCAAAATTGTATAAACTTTTTTACTAATATTCTAATACTAACAAAACAAGTTCTTCTATCACACACACACCTCAACAAAGGTAAGAGAAGGTAAAGGAAAAACAAAAGAACCTTTAATTTAACTTGTAAAATACCACGAATAAAAAAAATGTTTCGGAAAGATTAATATCCCTATTATTCGTAGTTAGAGAACTTATTTTAGGAATTAATTTAAACCATAGTTAGGGATTTAATTTAATCAAACCTTGGCTTAATAGTCAAGGGGGTTAATTGGATCTAGGGTTGGCTTATTGGGTTTTAAAAATCGGATCCGACCCAAATTTTCAAACCCAACCCGATTCTCATTAAGGCCAAACCGTCTCCTCATTAATTCTCGCCGTTTTCTCGCCCGAGCGTTACCTGCGTTCTTATTTTTCTCCCATCACGATCTATCCTCTCGCGACTTCTTCCCTTCTTCGGCGATTTCTTTTCCACCGGCCGGAGCACGATCTTCCTCCCCCGAAACGAAGACCTCGCTCGTCTGTTTTCTCCTCATCGCCGACGGTCCCTCTCTTCCTCCCCGAGCAACCACTCCGTCCACTGCCTTGATCTTGGGCCCTCAGTCCCAGCCAGATTGTCAGTCTCCTTGGCCGACCGATTGGACGACGGCGTCAATCGATTGATCCCTCTTCCTCCTCTCTGCTCGCAGCCGACGCCTTGTTCCGGTGGAGGATCCGGCCGGAGAAAAGGTTACCTAGCATCTGCCAGGGGGTGATTCGAACGAGTGTTCAGTCAGAGTAGGGGATCGACGACGACTCTGTGGCTATTTGGTTGGGAGTAATCTCGGTCCACTTTCTGCGATTGCTCGGTGAGTTGATACAGTTCTTCATCAATCGATCTCCTTCCTCTGTGTAACCCTAACCCGGCAGTGATAGGGCAGCGATGTCGAGGCTATTAAGCTGTTGATTTGGGGATTCTAATTTGCTAGTTCTAAGGGAGTTGCTGCCGGTGGAAAATACAACAGCAAGGTAAGGCGTGGATTTTTCCTTACCTTGAACGAGAGTAAGATGTCACGTGTTTTCCCGCCATTTCGAGCTTGATCCGCTTGTCAGGGCGTGGTTGTGTTTGCTGGGTGAACAGAGTATCAAGGAGTGTTGCGGTGGAGACTCCAATTGTCGTAACTACAAATTTCCTCCCTTTGTTCAAGAAATTTCATCTCTGATGATGGTCATGGCTCGGGCAGTGGTCTTGAGCCGTTGAACAGGGCAGCTTTGATGTTTTCGTATTGTTCAAGGTTTCTCTTGATTTATCTAGTTAACTGTGGAAGGTGTAAGTGTTTTGGTTGTAAATGGATGTAAGGGCAGTGAGATAAGGTGGTGGCATAAGGATTGTTTTGTTTATTCTTTGCAAAGCCTTGGGGTTTCGTGGTTAGCTGATACATTAACTAAATGATAGGGTAATGTATGGTGTTGACTGGGAATTATCAGATATATGGTTGGGTAATTGAATTCAGGAGATAAGGTGACTTATGATGTGATTGAGGGTCTAATGTGAGGGTTAGTTATAGTGAATCAACCTTGGATATTTTGGGGGATTTCTCCTAAATCGCATTTGATAAAAAGGATGCGACTGTAAGAACGATATAGTAATTAATTCGTATGTTATAGTCTGCTTGTACTAAAATGTAATTAATGTTATTTGCAGGACGTGGATACGAGACAGGTCCGCGACCGTGAGGATTTCTTTAGTTCGAGCATTACAGCAGGTGGGTAATTTCTACCTTGGTCAGGTAGTTAATGCATACAGATTTAGATGCATGATCATCTTATATGATCATGTTACCTTGACCCTGTTCTATTTATTTTATGCTTGATACTTTATCGTTGGCTATTAACTCTATTGCTGCTATCATGTTTATTTTACCATGATTAGGAGTTATACATGTAGATGATGTAAATAACTTAGAATTTGTTTAAGTTAAGTACAAGTAGTAAAGTCTGGATGACAACCTGATTGTAAATTGAGCAAAAAGGGTCATCCGTAGGTAGATAATGTCTTGAACCTAGGGTTAATTCTAGTATCCTTAGATTGCAGATTTACTATCGACCATGCATTATGTAAATGATCAGGTGAATGGTATTTTAGGGTGTCGCTACGGACCGGTGGTCCTAGCCTGATACGATCAGTTTAGTACGCCTCTCTACAGGATAGAGAGTGCGTTGATCTGGTTAGTATTACTCTCTGTAGAATAGAGAGTCTATGGTGGATGTCTGTAGGTGAGACATTGCATTCATGTCATTCGCATGTACGCTGGCGACGAGGTCTCTCTTGCGGTTGAGAGTGTTGTCAGTTATCCTGTCTCCACGGTTATTCATAGGAGGAGTAATCGGTGTGAGGACAGAGCATTGTGGTGTCGCACTCTATCACTATAGACGGTGATGGATTTGCGTGCCGTAGTCCTGCGTGTGTGGCACTCGACCACTTATGGATAGTGACTGTCGGAGTGGCCAACAGCAGGGACCCCCATCGTGTAGCTTGCTCTTTACGCTCATATGCTACTCGATCATACTGCCCACTCGGCCATTCGAGAGTAGTGGTTGGTGTTGAGTTGGGACAATTGTCATGCTCGAGCCACCGAGGCCACACTGGGGTCGTGGTAGCTTTCGGATGAGCCGACATGACCATGCATACTGCATTGCCGACTTATGACATTTTTGTATATTACCATATATATACATATATGCATGTATATATATATATATATATGGATGATTGTGATTAGCATACATATATAGATGCAGTCTATATATATATATATGCTTATTGTGATGCTGCATTTGTATGTACTATACTTGTTGCATTTGTTTGTACATATTCATACATGTTATTACATTTTCTGTATGATAGTAGGCCAGCACTTGTATACTTGTTAGTTATTCACTGTGATACCCTTGACCCATATCAGGATATAGTATGAGTTAGTTCTATTCTTTATACCATATGTTGTGAATATGTGCTCAGGTTGGATAGGTGTAGCGTAGCAGACGTTCAGGTATGTTTGCATTTCATATTGACTTTTGGTTAGAAGGTATATACATAGATATGTTATCATGCTAGTGATACCTGTAGATTTTCTGTCGAAATACATGTGATATTAATGTACATGTTTATCTATTACCTGCTGAGTTTTACTCACCACCCCAACGGACCCTGGGTTTTTCTGTCGCCCAGGTAACAGGTTGAAGTCTTCGTGACGGCTTGGAGCTGCGCCGGCGATCCATCCCATCTCCGCTTTCTTCCGTGTCTCCCGAGGATTTTCATTTCTGTTATGGATTTTGCTCTTTGTCATGGACTTTGGTTTATGTATGGACTTGTCTTATATCGTGGACTTGTTTTATGTCGATGTTTTGTTTACAGTTTAGCATTGTGGACTTATCAGGTGGTGTACACCTGTGTGCTTTGGTTTGGATGTCTGTATATGTGTTTATGTTTCCGCTGTGTGTTTGATATATTTATATTTGCTTATTATGATGTTGTTGTGGGCCTACGGGCCTTGTATTAACCCGAAATATTGCCACGTACAGGGGAGATGTCGTCCGTTTGATTTTCGGCACGACATACTCTCGGGGCATGACATAACTACTCTAATTTTTTTTCTTGTATACTCTAATGGTTTTATATTATCTTGTCACTACTATTTTAATTAATATAGGAAATAATAATATATCAAAGTCAAACAATTATAAGGGTTGAAAAATCTCAATTGGATCTCTATTTGGAGGAAAGATTTGGATATTTTAGAGCATTAAAAGATTCGAAAACATCAATATCTATTTTTGTCCGTCGATAATTGAATTTCAATTACAAGATTTTAGTTGCTTTAAATGTTTGCTTTCTTATCATGGTATCTCATCCGCCTTGTCGATCGTCACCTCAAGCCCTTAACGCCTCAATAATTTTAGAAATTTTTTTATATTTTGTAACCTGTGGATTGACCCGCCTAACCCGCAATCCGTCTTGGATCTGATTGTGTTAGAGATTTTTCAACCCGTTGAAATGACGGGTCGATCCACTCTTCCCCATTAAATGTTGGATTTACGATGGATTAACCTACTTCGTCATGAATCGATCCGTTTGACAGCTCTAATCTTCTCCCACATGCAAAATTTCCAAATTTAGATCATCATCCTCCCATTTATTTGTTCTAATATGCTTCATATGAATCTCATCCATATGCTAAATCTAAGAATTATGAAGATTAATCTTGTGTTCATTTCAAAGTCCACGGTATAAAAATACACTTCTCATTTAATTTTTAATTCATCGCTATAATCTTATTTTTCTATGTCCGAACTTAACAAAGATAATTGTGTATGTATAATCGACGAGTAGTTAAAAAAAAAAAAAAAGATACACTTTGACCAAGACTTTACATTAATATATCCCTTTTTTTAAAAAAAAATATTGAAATAGAAAATGTGATGAACAAGACATCATGATTTAACTATGACTCTGCATGTTAATTATTCATCCTTCCTGATCAGACTTTTGGAACTAAACGTTTACATTTGGTTACGCAAAAGAAATGAAAGGAAAAAAGAGGGAGCTAAGGACGATTTTTTTCCCTATTTTATTTGATCAAAATTTATTAATTTTTCCTATTTTATTCGATCAAAATATTTTAGATAAAAATTAAAAAGGCATCTCAAATTTAATAAATCATCTAAAAGATATTTTTTTTTTTTTTTAAATGATCAAATGAATACCCACCAAATGTTGTATGTCGAAAATACCTCTTACTCAAAGTTTCTATGGTTGCGCTTGATAAATTATATAATTATTATTAAGTAGCTATTATAACATATAACAGCTAACTATTAAGTAATTGTTACCACTTGGATAACTGTTATACAAATTATAATCATTGTTGAGTAGCTACTGTAATAATACTGAATAAGTAGCGATATAGTATTAAACAAGTGATATAGCAATTTTATATTTTTCTCTACCGAATTAAGCATTATATATTTGTAATCCTTCCTAAAAGTTTCAAACTTTGCACTTTACCTTTTTGAGTTTGTGAAAATTTTCGCCGTCCTTTGTCTTTCCTGTGTTTAATTGGCATAGAGAAGTCCGTCAAAATTTAAAAGTAAAAAAAAAAATGTTTACAATAAGATTTTTTATGATTAAAATTTTTTATGAATTTTAAGAACTCAAGTCGATGTGATGCGTCCGTAAAGATTGGAATCAACAACTTAACGATCTCTATCGATATGTTCTAGAGTCATTGTGAGAGAAATAAATTACGAAAGATTTTATGAATCTTGATGTGGTGGTCAAAATAAGTGGAGGCTATCGAAATCCAAAAAAAGAGTTTAGATCTCCTCCGGAATCGATTCATGCCAATTTCGCAAGCACCGTTATACCTTAATCATCACGCTATTTCCGCGGGGACCCAAGTTGCTGTTGTGATGCGTGATGATGATAGATTGATAAGAAACTCGTTCCTCTATCTCCATCTCTCAAAAAAAAAAAAAAATCCGAATATAACATTTTTGAAAAATCTCTTTTTGTCAGTTTCTTTTCATGAAATTTAATATAAAAAGCAGGGATTATTATTAGAGAAGAAGATGTTTTTTCATATATCTGTTGGCGCTGTAGTCACTCTCCTTACAAACGTCGATGATAGAAAAATTTTCAATCATTAGTGATAACGTTAATAGAGTTTCAATAAAATTGAAAATTTTGTCTTTCTCCCCCAAAGCAGTGTTGTCAAAATCGCGAGTCAACTCGTCGATTTTACGAGTTTACGAACTATTATTCCAATCCCGTGTTGAATCGGTTGAAAATCACACCCCTCTTGTAAAATCGATTGAATCGCGAGTCAGACTGTCAAAATCGGTAAAATCGCATTTTGAACCGGCCATAACTCGAGTTTGGGCTAAAATATAAATTACGTCGTTTAGGCTCTAAATAAGCAAAAAACACAACCCTAAAACGCTAAAACAAACAAAGCGAGAGCGAGAGCGAGAGCAGAGAGCGAGCGATCTTCATCTTCGATTACACAGATTCGTTCGTCGATTTGGCAGTTGGCACTGAGAGTGAGAGCAACGATCTTCAAGAGTCGAGACTTCTTCGATTTTACACTGAGAGCAGCAATCTTTCAAGACTTCCTTCGTTGATTTTGCACTAGGAGGTAGGAGCAGCGATCTTCTAAGCTCGAGCCAGCCAAAATTCGTTGATTTTGCACCCATAAAGAGACTACTTTTGGGTGTTTTTCGTGTTAACAGGGCGAAGAAGCAGGCGTATCAAAACAACACAGGCGTGTTATCAGTGACACGCCCGTGTCATGAGTTCGGCGCCAACACGCCTGGTTCAAGAATCGACACGCCTGCGTGTCAGAGTTCCATACCAACACGCCTCGATTCAAGAACGACATGCCCTGCCTGGCGCGACACTACGGAGAGAAATGTGCGACACGCCTGTGCCCTCATTTGGCACGAGCGTGTTGGTCTGATTCCAGAATTCCTTTTCTGCGAGCAACTCGACGAAGAAAGGAAAATCTTTTGCCTTAATTGAAGAGGAGGCCAAAGCTATAAAAGAGGAGATATTCTAACCCTAAGGGAACACACGGCGGCGTGGGGTAAAGACTAAAGAGGACGACACCATAACAAGGAGAACGAAGGAGTCAACGACAAAGGAACACAGATGGCACTAAGTATCGTAATTTCTTTCTCTAGCAATTCTTGTTTGACTATGGAGTAGTGTCCTGTAATCTTAGGATGAGGGAGTAACCCTTGACGATTTATGATGGATGATGTAATCTATACTACTTGAATTATTGTTTGTTTTGATCTGGTTTTTTGGATTCTTATTGATAAACCTAAGGAGCTAAGGGGAAGTACCTAACAGTGAACCCAAGTTCCCGAAACTCAGAACCAACTAGGGATTAACTCTTGTCAAGTAGCGGTAGTGTATCTATGAGGGCTTGCGGGGGTCTCGTGATAGGTCCCCTTAGCTGATTATGATCCTGTGTGCAAACCTATCGTGAAAAGGAAATTTAGACTCTAGAGGAACTCTTATGGACTCAATGGATCTATCAAATCTAGTTTTTACCAAGTAAAAAGCAGTGAAGACTAGGAGGCTCATGGGTCTCGTGACAGTCCCCTTAGTGATTATGATCCCCTACGCTCAATACCGTGATGTAAATTAAGTTTGATAGGTACAGCATGAGACTTTAAAGGGGCCGTTGATTTACCTTAGGATAGGTTCTATCAAAACAACTCTAACAGGGGTAGGAAAGAATTAAATCACCTTATAAATCGTCGACGTGGTGAAACTCATATCCTGAGATTCTTCTCAACTATTGACTTTTAGCTCGTTCTTCTCATTAATTGTTCTTAATTGCTCAGTTTCTTTGCTTAATCCACAAATTGATTGACTAGATAACTTGGTATCACGATCATTCGGTAATTATCCCAATCCCTGTGGGATCGATATTTTTATTACTTAACGACAACCGTACACTTGCGGAAAATAACACATCAATTATCAGTCGTAAATTTGAACCTTTGTTTCCTTTTATCAAATTTGGACAATGGAAGTTTATTTGGTGTATTGACTATTGCACTATTTTTGTGTGAAATTTCATATTTGTTATTTTTTTTAACTTGATTTTGAAACATAAATTTTAAAACCTCGTATCTTTTCATGTTTAATTTTTTTTATATGTGAAAAAATGTTGATGATAACTATGTTTATGTTTTTTTATTAGAAATGTGAAATAGTGATTGTTCTTATGAGGTTATGATAAATATATATTATTTGACATTTTATAACACTGTTTTGGATGACCCGTAAACTCGTACGAGTTTACGATACGAGTTTACGATACGAGTTTGTGCGTCCCTAACCGAGTCGACACTGGAATCGCGAGTTTGACAACCTTGCCCCAAAGAAATTGTAACAAAAACAAAATGATAAATTATTAGATGTGATGGATCATTCGAATCTCTCAATGGATCGTACATCTATATATATAATCAGAAAACGAAAATAAAACGATCCATACATAGAATCTTATTGAATGATCTAAAATAAATATGCAAAATAAAATGAAAAGATGAAAGTGTAAAACATGGACCAGAATCCAGAGTCTGCATCGCCGGAAGAATCCAAAGTCAGAAGGAGCGCCGTAGAGTTTGATCTTTCACAGATCGAGTGAGATGGCCATGGATGCTTTGTCCGATGGGGAAAAAGAGTCGGGCAAACTTCATCCTCTCCTGTAGGGATCACACCTCCTATATATAATGTTAACCCAAAATCCATTAATATCCCATCAATGCTAATGGTACAGATTATAGGGTTCTATACATATGGATCCAAAATCCATTAATCCACATCCTATAATATAAACTCGTTAATTTAAAACCATAATTGTTAGATCACTTTTAATCGGATTCGAACTAATACGACACACTCGGATACATTACGATAATTATATATAAGTCCACCACCAACAAAATGTCTATTCAAATCATAAATTATCAAACTAAGAATGCGGTATCTCAAAAATGCTGATTTTAAAAACCAACAATGGCCCAAAACTCATGACGATATCATTTCACTTGAGTTTTTTATCTACATATTTTCATATCCATGGCTGGGACATCGGAGAGGAAGCTTGTTATGTTATGTTATGTAAACGCTTTAAGTGAAAGCTCATTTTAATAAAATAAAGAGCTTCCACCAATTACTTTAACTTTAGTAAAAGAAATAGAAAAAAAAAAGTCGAGAAAAAAAATCAAATAAGAAAATTAAATAGTTTGTCATGACCATTTAATTCTAAAGAAATTGGATTTTTTTTTCATTGACAATTAAGTTAACGAAATTTACGTGGATTACAAGTTGCGTGAGGGGTAGATTAAGAATGTTTATGTCGCAAGGTAAAGCATGATGTTTATACTACTCAATCATCAAAAAAAAAAATACTTTGCTTGTTGCAAAAGGAAGTTTGTTTCATGGCGGTGTACATATCAAAACTAGTTTGGTTGGCTACCACTGTCTCCATCGTCGAGCATAAACTCATCCACTAGCAAAGAAAATAAGAGGTAGAAGAAATTATGTCTGTGCTCAGGGAGTTGAAGCATCTATTACTAGAGGTGCTACCATCACCTGCCATGATGGCACAAGGCCACTCACTGAATATCCAAAACCACTTGGCTATGATTTGTGATAGCCTTTGGGCTATCAATTCAATGATTCTTATCCCTGAGATGCTAGTGCTGTTTAAGAATTATTTGCTATGGGTCAGGGGCTTGGATCTGGTGTTAGATGTTCATGTAGAATTTGCAAATTGGGAGATAGATGTGGCTGCAACAGTTATGGATGCGGATGGGTTGTTCAATCGAATCTTGGATTGGGAACCAAGTTTGCATCGTTCCATTGTGGGCAACACCCAACGGGTGCACTTTCGCCATGTTATTCTAGTGGAGCTAAAAGAGACATTGTGCAACTTGAATTCTCTTGTGCTCCGAGGATCTGCAATGGGTCTTCGGATGGATCCCATGGAGTCCAAGAACCCACTCCAAGAAGACTACTCGATTGTCCTAAAAAAAGAGGTTGTGGGCAGAGAGGAAGATCTAGAGAAACTCATTGCAATCATTCAACAAAAACAAGTAGTACCGTCCAACAACAATTGCGATGATAGCGATCCATTTGTGATTGTCATATTTGGCAAACAGGGGATTGGGAAGAAGACCTTGGCACATATGATCTACCATCACACTTGGGTTCGCCAACAATTTCATCATCGCATTTGGGTGGATCTGCCCTTGCTTTCGACATTCAAGATGATTAAAGTAATTGGAAAAGAATTTGCAAGGTCCATAAAGAATGAAGAATATTGTGATCAGAAATTACATCTAGAGCAGCCGCTACAAGCCATGTGGGAATATATTAATGAACAACTGGATGGAAGTCGATATCTGTGGGTGCTTCATTGTGAAAATTTGAGTAGTTTGACACAGCAAGAGTGGGATGAGTTGAAGAACATCCTATTGCATGTGGGCGGGCCAGGGAGTGGAGTCTTGATCATCCTCAAATCATCAATAGAAGAATTAGTAAGTGATATGGGTTTTCTAAATGGGATGAAGGATATTACCACATACTGCTTGAATCCTTTATCGGAGGATGCATGGGTAGAATTATTCAAGAGACACCCAGCAACGACAATCCCCCCATGCAAGCAGAACAAATCAGGGAAGGATGAGCTCGTTCTATTTGCTAAGCAACACTTCCAATACTTGATTTATCGACCTTTTTTGGCAAAGATCGTTGCATCGTTAGGCCATAATATTCGGGCCACACTTGCACGCCCCTTGCCTAATTTTCTAAATGACATTTATAGGTTTAAGGATTTGCCACTTTTCTTAGTACGATTACAGCAATACCGCCATCTATTTGATGCTGATACTCATAATGATAATTGCAATGTTATCTTACACATGTTGACCGCTGAACGCCTCGTACCAGCTGAAGGCCTCGAATCAGGTTGGATTGAGCGTTATGATAATTTTTTCATAAGAACGGATCTAACACGTTATTTCTCAGAATTTATGTTTCCAAGGATGGTGTACTTGCATATGAAGTCTCTCGAAGATTCAACTAGTATACCAAGGAGTTGTCGCTATTTGTGTTTGAAAATTAATCCTAGAGCGATACCATTTCGACTGCCGACCGTACCAGTTGAGGTGAAAGATAAGCTGATAGCATTGATTCTACAAGAAGAAGGAGATGAGGAAACCACCCTTGGAGTTTATGAAAAAAGGCGCAAGAAAGCAGCAACTGCAATATTAAAGTTCCTCAGCAAGATATCGGTAAGACTCGTGCATTTGCATATATTAGTCTTAGAAAGTAGTATGATTCAGAGGCTACCCATTGAAATCAGCAAGTTGGTTAACTTAAGATACCTCCACCTTTCAAAGCTCAAGATGAAATTACTTCCGAAATCACTTTTTGAACTATCTAATTTGCGAATTTTAAGTTTGCTTCTTTGCAAACAACTTCAAAAGATATCTGAAGAAATCCATAAGCTTAAGAAATTGCAGATTTTGAAAGTAGCTTATTGCACAAAGCTTCAGCGGTTACCCAAATCTATAACTACACTCAAAAACTTAGAAGTGCTTAATGTGGAAGGTTGTTGTTGGCTCAGCGAGCTACCAGAGGATTTGGTCGGTTTTAAATCGCTGAGAATCTTGAACGTGGCAGGATGCGCATCCTTGTCTCACATGCCTCATGGGATTGAGCAATTAATTGGACTTCGTAAGCTGTCAGGAATATTTGTTGGTGTCGATGGAGGTTTTGGCCTCGCACAATTGCAAGCTTTGACAAATCTTCAAGAAATAAAAATTCAAAACCTAGAAGCAGTAAAGGAGACTCAAACTGACGTGTTGATGGGCCAACAAAGTCTGCTAGAATTGTCATTGCATTGGGGTGATAAAGAAGCAAATGCGAGTAGTTCTGAATCCGCTATGCCATTGCAGGTACTTGAAGCTCTCCGGCCCAACGTGCATTTGAGAAAGCTAGAAATCATTTCTTATAAGGGAGTGGAATACCCTATTTGGATGAGTAAACAACAACTTGCTCGTTTCGATTCTTTAGTGGAGGTCAGACTCGTCAATCTCAGGAGTTGTGCTACATTACCATCACTTGGTCAACTTCCTTATCTGGAGAATCTTGAGATAAGTGGCATGGATTTAATAAAACAAATAGATGGTACATTTTACGGTGATGGTGACATATTTTCTATGTTGAAAATGCTCACTTTCTCAGAAATGCTTGCACTAGAGAAGTGGTATGTGCCGAAAAGAAAAAATGTTAAATTGTTTCCGAGGTTTCAAGAATTGACACTAATTCAGTGCCCAAAACTCAAGGAAATAGATCTGCTATGCGATTTTTATTTTAGAATGAGAGTGTGGTTGAACAATATGATAATATGGTCTGCTAAGTTTTGCAATTGGTACAACTTCCGAAATATTACAACAATAGAGATAGTGGGGTGCCAAGAGCTAAGACGTCTGCCACAAGGAATGCAAAGCTTGAAGCTTTTTGATATGACAATTAATAGCTGCAACAATTTGACAACTTTGGTAGCATTGGATTCACTTCTGGACTTGCGCCTATATGGTTGTCCAATGTTAGATTTCAACCTTGAAGAAGCATTTAGAAAACTTTTTTATCTTACAATTAAAGGTTGTCCAAAAATGCAAATGTGAGTGTGATCTTCATCTCCTAGTAGATTTCATTTAATTACTTGTATGCTTCTATTCGTATCCACCAACTATAACTGTTGTAAACTAGTTATTCATTCTCTTGTCTCATTTGTTCTACCTATTAGATGTTACTTATCATCTGTGAATAAACTTTTTTTATTTTGATAATTAGATAAAAATTAACTGACTTATAATATAATTTGTTTTGCCAAGAAAACTTGGCCATTATATGGAAGATTAATCTCACTTACCATTTGTTTAGCCATTGGACATATTGAAATAAAAAAAAATCGAGAAATTCTGAAATTTATTTGTTCTGACTATCTAAGTGTAACTACAATGGTTAGAAATGATGCATGGATTGTATTTCCTCAAACCAAGATTTATATTCTCAATTAATGTTATCAGGGCAAATTATATCACACGACTAATAATTGCTTGTCATTTCAGTTACTATGATGCTTGGAAGAAAAAGAAAGAAGAAGAATCTGAAGAAGAATAGAAGGTCCTAATTGACGTTGATATGCTTGTTGAAAGTTGAAATCATGTCTTCTTAATGTGCTTTAATTTTATTAATCATTTAGTCCATTTTTATTATATGAAATTAATTATGTTTGTTGTGAACCCTCTGGCTAAGTACGTGAAACTGACAAAGCCATGATTCAAATAGGTGAAAATTACCTAGGAGTGTAACCAAGGTAGCCTGGGAATCATTCAAGTTAAAATTCCCAGATGAGGTATTCAGGATTGCCTCTCAAGGCACTATCATACTCAATTTTTGTTACGCCATCAACAGAATAACTAGGGATGGTAATACGGGTTTAGACCTACGACAAAAGGAGGCTACAAGAGACTTAGAACAACTCCAATTATTCAGTTGGAACTGGATCAAATCCTTTTGCAATGACTTCTTAGCACTAACTACAGTATCAGAGAATTATTGCAGAAAGACTTTTTGGAAAGTTACCAGAAGAACTTGACAAAAAAATTCATAATGATAACATAGGGGTACATGTTGAACACATTATTTCCAAACTAAAGGAAAAATACACTTATATCCAAATACAAAAGAATTTGAAAAATCAACAGTATGACTTTTGTAGCTAGATATACACCCCTCAGCAAATATGGGGCTATGACATGACGAAAACATATAAGGCCAAAATTAGTTTCCAAACCAAAACTAAGTCCCAAAACTCTTTACTGTCTGCAAAAGAGCATGGCTAGAAAGCCTTATCTTAATAAAGATAAACACATCGTAAATTCAAACTCAAAAAGACTTATGTGAACATTATAACTTCTTTGCTTGTAATGAATTTGGACATCTATCTTCAGCTTGTCCAAATAGAAAAACTTATATACACACGAGGCTAAACTAGTTGGTTGCACAAATTTAGACCTAGTCAAGGTGCAATACATCCTTTATTTACTCAATCGTCTCGGTCGAAGATACGGAAAAAATTTCATCCCCAACTGATGACTACACGTTAATCAACTCTTTTATAAGCAATCCATATAGATTAGTTGAGAAATATGGTATTCACAATGGCACATTGTAAGACGATTTCGAAGAACTAAAATAACAACTATCTAACCTACAATCCCAAGACTTAGATTTAATGTTCCCTCAGTTCTTTCCTCAAAACTTAACTGATCTTCGCTCAAACAAGAGAAACAGTCCCATGAATGGATACTCAAAGAGGGTATAGATAGTGCCCCATACTTTACCTGTGGTTTCTACCCAGCCATAATCAAGAGAGGCACTTGCAAAATTTGTAGGCAAAATTTTTAATTTTTACCTTAAATAACTATATGATATTTCGATTTCAGAAACTCACACAATCCAAAACAGCATACGTAATCTTCTATTGGAAACTAGAGTATCGGTACTAGAAACCTAACTTAATCTTCTAGAAACTGAAATTGACTATCTTAGACAATTGCATGATAAACAATACGACCCCATAGGAAAACGACACTTTGATCTAGATGATATAAACATGGTCTTTATTAAGACCCCCAATATTTGTAACTGTCACGCCCCGGGAGAGTCCCTGCCCGACGAAAATCCGACAGCATCTCCCCTGTACGGGTGACAATACCAATCTTGCATACAAGGCCTACACGGCCACTATACATCGGTCAACATGACCGGAACATACCACAACACAATATACATAATATGCGGCCTCAGGCCATCAACCAAAATAAATAAAAAATCTAAAACATCGAGACCTACCCCTTCTGCCATCTGAGCAGGAACATACAACCAAACCAAATCGAATAGTCCATAAGGACACAACAAATATCTCCAAACTTTTACAAGTACATAACCAAAACATTAGGACCTAAACATATCTTCTATACAAAATCCAAAACCATAACTCAAATAATTAATAAACTATTATGACGAGGGGGGGGGGGGGGTATGACAACTGGACTCTCCTGACAGCTTCATCCTGAAATAAATATAAAACCATGGAGTAAGTTCAAAGAACTCAGCGGATATAGTCGATATGCAAAGTAAGATATAGCTAACTATAACAATCATGTCAGTACAATCTCATATATAGGGTATGCAAGAAAGAAATACAAAAAGACTGTATTTACCTGAATCTCCTATCCTGATATAGGAGCATGTGCCATACTAGATGAAATAAAGTTACCGAACCATATACAAATATGTATCCTGTATGCATGACAATCATATGCAACATCCAAGGCAGCAATAAAAATGCAGCAAACGCAATACAAATGCTATCCATGCAAAATGCATGTCGTGCAAATGACATGGTCACCCCTGATGCCAGTCAACCACCTCACACGTGATGGTGAAGCCGAGTGGGTAGGGCTATGACAACTGTGCACTCTGCCATCACTGCTCCTGAGTAACCGAGTGGACAGGATATTGTCGGGGTACACCTATCCTCCTGCCCCAAACAGAGTGGGGGAGCTAAGCTCTCATCTCCCGGTGTCATAGACCAGAGAAGGGATCCCTGCCCACTACCACGCTGCCTCATCGCTACCCATGAGCGGACCAGCGGAGCCTGACAGAGCAACTGCACACACCCTCCTAATGTACCACTAACCCATGAGTGGCAGTGTGTGCAGGCCATGTAACTGGCTGTGGGCTCCACTATAAAGGAACCCCGTCCAGCCAGCATGCAATCATACAAGATGATGCATGATACTAAAGCATGTAAATCCAACTAAAAATACTTATCCGAATAATATGCATAATCAATAAGTACATATCTATAATCCAAGTAAAATAGGGAAGATATAATCATAACCGATCAAATGCATGTATCAAGTAGGCACAAAAACATACTAGGCATATAAACATGAAAATTATTGCAAGCTATCCTAACTAGCATATCAACATGACTATATCTAAGAGATAAGTCAAAATACCCGCCTGATATAATGCTCGAAATAATGCAATCTTCACGCTCGTGGACCTGCCTCGTGACCGAAACCTGCATATAAAATATTATACTCAGATTATATTGCCAACCACAACATCAAGTCCAAAACCTAATGGATTAAGCTATCCACTTAACCGATCCCTCACTGCCGTATCAAAATATAATTCATCATAACCAGCTTAGGTAATCAACTTTATTAACCCCAAGTTTAATTACCACTTGATTAATATCAGTTTACTCCAAAAACCCCAAACCATACTATTTGATTAAACATATTAATTAAATCTAAATTCATCCAATTACTCCTAATAATAGATTAATTAGATTAAATCCATTGTTTTAAACAATTAATCCCTTACTTTGATTAACCAAATTAGTTAATTAGCTAAATTGACTAATTAACATGAAGCAGCAACCATCGATTTATCTTACCAGCACTTGAGACAATGTTCCATCCCATTGGTACTTGTTTCTGAATCCCAATAGCCTAATCGAACAAAAGGAAGAAACCGTAATGGACCTCGTGACCGAAGCTTTCGAGACAGGAGGGGGAGATCTGCCTCGAAGAAAATCCACCACCGTCCACAAATCTATGTCGCCCGTCGATGACGATGATCGAGAAGACAAACTGCTCGCCGGACCTCGCAGAGAACGAGGAGGAGGTGATTGGGACAGGGATCACGGAAGGGTTGCGGTCCTGGAGGATGGGGGCTGTCACAACCCTAAAAATATCGAGCGGCCACGGGGCGACGCAGCTAGGCATGAGGAGAGGGCGTCATGGCAGGCGTGGCGACGCATGCCGGGAGGGGCGGCCGGTGCGACGCGCAATCCGGAGTAAAGAGACGCCGGCGCAGACGGCGACGCTGGTGGCAAAGGGGTAGGCGGCCGCAAGGTCAAGTGGCGAACGGACGGCTGCGCGAGAGAATCCGACGATGGAGGAGAGGGAAGCGCGAGAGAGAAGAGAGCGCGGAAGAGAAAGGAGGTAGTCGAGCGAAGAGGAAAGGAATCGGGAGAAAAATAGGATATTAAGGAACCCTAACTTAGGTTTCCTTTATATATTATAGGCTAATGAAACTTATTAACCTCTCATTAATCAATATTCCAAACAGGCTTTAATAAAACCTATTAAATCTTTCTACAACTAATTATTATATAAATTCCATTTAATTTCATAAAAAATCTTTAAAAAATTCCTAAAATTCTCCAAAAATCTCGAAAAAATTCCTGGGATTATTTCTCTTAATTTTGGCCATTAAATTTAGTATTTTTAAATTTCAGTATTTAACATTCTCCCCCACTAATAAAAATTTGGTCCCCAAATTTCCTACTTAGATGCATAACGAGTAAGAAATTACCACAAGTACCAAAATATATCTCACACACCTTAAGTAAACAGGTGGGGGTATTGAGCTCGAATCTTTTTCCTCAAGCTCCCAACTAGCCTCCTCATCAGTGTGGTGACTCCACCTGACCTTGACAAGTCGCACAATCTTATTCCACAACTGTCGTTCCTTGTGATCCAAAATTCATACCGGAACCTCTGCGTAAGTAGCATCAGGTTGAATGGAACCTGACACATCTGACAGAATATGTGTAGAGTCTGGCACATACTTCCTCAGCATGGACACATGGAACACATCATGAGTACTCGTCAAAGATGGTGGTAGCGCTAGACGGTAAGCGACTGCTCCGATCCTCTCTAAAATCTTAAACGGATCAATGTATCTAGGAGCTAACTTACCTCAAAGGCCAAATCTCTTCACCCCTTTCGTGGGTGATACTCGCAGGAATACATGATCACCAATCGAGAACTCCAAAGGTCTCCGTCTCCAATCTGCATAACTCTTCTGGCGATCCTGCGCCTCTGTCATCCTACGTCTGATAATACGAACCAACTCTGCCTCATGCTGAGCTCTCTGGGGTCCTAGCAACTGGGCCTCCCCAACCTCCTCCCAGAGGGTGGGTGTACGACACTGTCTACCATACAATGCTTCAAACGGGGTCACTTGGATAGCCGGATGATAGTTGTTATTGTAGGCGAATTCCACTAACGGGAAGTGATCCTCCCAGTTGGCTCCGAAATCCATCACGCAGGACCTCAACAAGTCCTCTTGTGTCTGTGTAAAATACCACGAAAAAAAAAATAATAATAATAATGATTATAGATGTGGGGTAATTAGGAGAATACCCTATAGAAATTTTCCAGGAATTTTTAGGAATTTTTCTGGACTCGAATGGAGATTTCTAAGACTCTTTTTCGGTTAGAAGAAATTAAGGGGCTTATCGGGTCTGAAATTCGACCCGATTACATTCCACCCGACCCGTTTTCCCCTTCGTAACGCAAGCCGAAATTCCTTTTCCGTTTCACCGATCGCCGACTTTTCATTAAAACCCGAGATCTTCCTCTTCTTCTTCATCGCCCCGAGACCTCTTCCTCTTCGCTCGTCTGCTTCTTCTCGCGACTCCTTCCTCGGCGATTTCTTTCCACCGGCCGGAGCCCGTTTCTTCCCCCGAAGCGAAGCGACCTCTGCTCCGTCGCTCCAGCGGTTCCGAGCAGTGGATTTTCTCCCGTTCGCGCGATCCCCCTGCTCCGTCGATCCAGCAGTTCTGAGTAGCGGATCTCTTTCCGTTCGCGCGATCTCCCTGCCCCGTCGCCGAGATCCCGCCGGCCTTTCCCATCCCGACTCCTCGGTCCCTCGCGCGCTTGGATCGACAGTGGCGTCGTTCTGTTTGAGTGCGAGTTGATTTGGCCGATCGTCGCGGGAGCTAGGTAAGCTGTCGATCCCTCCTTACCTTGTGAACGAGAGTAGGATGATCTGTGAATTTCGTTTGGTATGGATTTCATATGTAACCAGATTTGATTAGGGCAGCGGTGTGGTCATTTAGGGTTCCGACAAACCATGCCGTGCATTGCCGATTGGGGTTAGGGAAGGGTAAGCTGTGATTTTGGTTCTCCTTATCTTGAACGAAAGTAGAATATTCTGTGGATTCACCGTGGCTAAGCTCGAAAATTTATTTGGGCAGTGGCTTGTTTACAACCGGTTGAGGATTGGGAAGGATTGGTACTGCCGGTGAAGCTTCAAGTGTTGATAAACACAAATTCCCTCCCTTTTGTTCAGTAAGTTTCATTCGGTGATGATGGTTGTTTGAGTTTGGGCAGTGGTCTCGAGCAGATGATTAGGGCAGCTTGATGGTTGGGTATCGTTCAAGGTTTCCCCTTGATTTATCTAGTTAACTGTGAATGGATGTAAGGGCAGTGAGATAAGTGGTGGCATAAGGATCCTTTTGTTTATTCGTTGCAAGCCTTGGGGTTTCGTGAATAGCTGATATGTTAACAAAAGGATAGGGCAATGTATAGTTGACGGGGAATTATCAGATATATGGTTGGGAAATTGAATTTAGGAAATAAGGTGACTTATGATGTCTTGAGGGTCTAATGTGAAGGTTAGTTATAGTAAATCGACCTTGGATAATTTAGGAGATTTTCCTAAGTAGTAAGTCGATAAAAGAATGCGACTATAAGAACGATATAGTAATTAATTCGTATTTTGTAGTCTGCTTGTACTAAAAGGTAATTGATGCATGTTATGGTTTGTGCAGGACGTGGATACGAGGCAGGACCGCGGCCGTGAGGATTTTTATTGTCACGAGCTTCTTATCAGGTGGGTGATTCCTACCCCGGTCAGGTAGTAATGCATACAGATTTAGATGCATGATCATCTTAAATGATCATGTTACCTTGATCTTGTTCTATTCATCTTATGCTTGATACTTTATCCGTTGGCTTTTAACTCCTTGCTGCTATCATGTTATGTTACCATGATTAGGAGTTATACACATAGATGATGTAAATAACTTAGAATTTGTTTAAGTTAAATACAAGTAGTAAGGTACGGATGACAACCTGATTGTAAATTTGGCAAAAAGTACATCCGTAGGTAGATGATGTCTTGAACCTAGAGTTAATTCTAGTACCCCTTAGATTGCATGTTTCTACCGACCATGCATTATGCAAATGGTCGGGTGAATGGTATTTAGGGTGTCGCTACGGACCGGTGGTCCTAGTATGATACGATCAGTTGAGTACGACTCTCTACAGGATAGAGAGTGCGTTGATCTGGTTAGCATGACCCTCTGTAGAGTAGAGAGTCTATGGTGGATGTCTATTTGTGAGACCTTACATTCATGTCATTTGCATGCACGCTGGCGACGATGTCTCCCTTGTGGTCGAGAGTGTCGCCAGTCATCCTGCCTCCACGATTACTCATAGGAGGAGTAACCGGTGTGAGGGCAGAGCATTGTAGTGCCGCACTCTATCACTACAGACGGTGATAGTTGGATTTGCGTACCGTAGTCCTGCGTGTGTGGCACTCGACCACTCATGGGTAGTGACTGTCGGATTGGCCAACAGCAGGGACCCCCATCGTGTAGCTTGCTCTTTACGCTTATATGCTACTCGATCATACTGCCCACTCGGCCACTCGAGAGTAGTGGTTGGTGTTGAGTTGGGACAGTTGTCATGCTCGAGCCACCGAGGCCACACTGGGGTCGTGGTAGCTTTAGGGTGAGCCGACATGACCATGCATACTGCATTGCCGACTTATGGCATTTTTGCATATTACCATATATATACATATATGCATGTATATATATATATGGATGATTGTGATTAGCATACGTATATAGCTGTAGTCTATATATAGATGTGCTTATTGTGATGCTGCATTTGTATGTACTATGTTTGTTGCATTTATTTGCACATATTCATACATGTTATCACATTCTTCTGTATGGTAGTAGGCTATCACTTTTATATTGGTTAGTTATTCACTGTGTTACCCTTGACCCATAGCAGGATGTAGTATGAGTTAGTTCTATTCTTTATACCATATGTTGTGTATATGTGCTCAGGTTGGATAAATGTAGCGTAGCAGACGTTCAGGCATGTCTGCAGTTCATATTGACTTTTGGTTAGATGGTATATACATGGATATATTATCATGCTAGTGATACCTGTAGATTTTACTGTCGAAATACATGTGATATTAATATACATGTTTATCTATCACCTGCTGAGTTTTACTCACTCCCATGGACCCTGGGTTTTTCTGTCGCCCAGGTAACAGGTAGAGATCTTCGTGACGACTTGGAGCTGCGCCGGCGATCCATCCCATCTCCACATTTTGAGTCTCCCGAGGATTGATGATTTGTATTTGTGTTGTGGATTTTGTTCTATGTATGGACTTGTCTTTATGTTGTGGACTTTACTTTGATTCGACGTTTCATGTACGGTTTTAATACTGTGGTCTTGTCAGGGGGTGTACACCCGTATGTTTTGGTATATTTTGTTGTGGGTATGTGTTTATGTTTCCGCTGTGTGTTTGATATACTTATATCTGTTTAGTGTGTTGTTGTTGTGGGCCTACGGGCCTTGTATTAACCTGAGATGTTGCCACGTACAGGGGAGATGTCGTCCGTTTGATTTTCGGCACGGCATACTCTCGGGGGCGTGACAACTTTATTGGTATCAGAGCCCAAGGTTCTGCAATGCCATACAATATTGTTTTTGAGTCGAGTCTTGGATTCTCGGGAGTCGGTATATTTTTCGGTTTTGGTTTTTGTGAGATGGGATAGACAGCGGCATAAGCTCCGAGCAACACGAAGTAAGTATTCCTGATAATTTATATTTTAGTTAGATGCTTATCTAGACTTGTTCAATAGGTGAATACTGTCAGAGTCATGCCACCTGTTCAGACTCGTAGTCGAGGCCGTCCATCCAGGCGAGCAGCCAGAGGGAGGGGACGAGATACCGTTGAGATCGAGCTCGCCGCTCAAGCCACCACTCCCTATTGGTGATCCGAGCCTCGAATCCGGATACACCATCGACCACGCCAGAGCCCACGAGTCGAGGCTCAATGATAAGTCGCGGATACTCGTGTTAGCACGATCAGACAAGGAGAATTTCACCTTGTTGCGAGGGGAGTCAGACCCATGGATTGCCCGATCTTGGCTGAAAATATGGAAGACACCTTCGAGTATATGAATCGCATGATGTGGAGAAGGTGGGCCTTCCGGATATCATCTCGGAGATCGGCTATCACTTGGTGGAAATTACGTAAGACTCGCTCGGGAGCATGGGATTACTTGGTCCCGAGATGCTTCGAGGCAAGATTTTCCTTCTGCTTTTTACAAAGACGGCGGGAGTTTCTAAGCGAAGCAAGGTGACCGTTACTATGGAGTACAACGCAGAGTTTACAGACTATCGAGTTCTCGCTCTCATCCGTAGCAGATCGCCGGATGTACTAGTTCACCCAGTGGCCTAGCGGCTTATATCGAGCGAGGATGTCGATCTAGCATTACCTCCTACAGGAGGCATTGACCGTGCCCTCTTTATCGAGATGACTTCCAAAGAAATCTCCAAGGAGAAAGATATCGAGAAACAGATGACTAAGGGCAAGCAGAACTGTGGTTCACTGGGACTCGTAAGAAAGGGGAGCAAAAGGAACTATACGAGGTGCGATGTATGGCTCATTAGATCGCAGAAGGGAAGCGCCCAAAGATCGTAGTTCTCTGAGGGTCTCAAGAACCATAAGAGTCGAGTGTATGGATGTTATAAATGCGATCCGAAGTCATAGAGCTCCAGAGTGTCCTTTCGAGCAATGGCTTGCTACTATTGCAAGCAACCCGACATACTAGCCGAGATCAGACGCTGAGAGCACATTGAGTTTTCTAGCTCTAATAAGGGAAGATACCCAACCAAAGAATGACAAAGAGAGGACAAGACCAGATATCCTTATGGATGAGGCAACCAAGACTTCCACCAAAGACACTTATATCAAATGCAGGGAAGGCCCCTACAAGAATGCCGATAAATGATCCAAGATCCCGTGATCTCTCCGTGATCTACTACCCAGGGGTATTCGTGACCGCCATCGCACCACCACTCGTGGATACCTTATGCTCGACTGGCTACTCACCTCCAAGATCACAGAGCCATATCCAAATGGGAGTGGAGGCACACTACTACTTCGTCCGGATGCACCATTTAATAGAGATCGGACGAGTCTTTGCTATCACTAGAGAGGAGGCACAATGGCCGATGGATCACCATACGCTGATGGTTTCGGGCTTTATTCTATATATGCCGATACGCTGATAGATACTGTAGTTCCCATTCATTCGTGATTCTAGAGTATTTCCGAGTAGAGTCGAAGAATCCCTGTGGTTCGCTCTGTGGTTAGCAGATCCTTGCCATCGGAGAGGTGCTAACTAGCCACCAAGAAATTAAGGGTTGCCCATTAGACTTTGACGGGCATATCTCAAAGTGGACCTTCAGGTGTTGGAAATGATAGAGTTCGATATTATTCTCGGTATGGACTGGTTGGCCGCTTATCACGCTACAGTGGATTGTAGAGCAAGAGTAGTGACCTTCCGATCACCAGATCAGCCAGCTTGGGAATTTGTTGGTACTAGAGATGATGGATTATCCATTATATCAGCTTTGCTCGGTTATCGCCCAGGTTGTCAAGGTTATTTGCTATCTCTCGTCAAAGTTGAGAACGGCGACTACCACCCCTCTCTCGATGCGCGAGTAGTCCGGAGAGTATCCAGATGTATTTCCCGATGAACTTCCAGGCTTGCCACCTCCTAGGCAAGTTGAATTTGCGATAGAGGTGATTCCAGGAACCGCGCCTATATCGAAACCTCCTTATCGGATGGCGCCAAAGGAGCTGAATGAACTTAAAGTTCAACTGCAGGAGTTGCTGGATAATGGATTCATCCGACCTAGTGTTTCACCATGGGGAGCACCCTACTTTGTCAAAAAGAAGGATGGATCGTTGCGGTTATGTATTGACTATCGGCATTGAATCAACGATCGCGATTAAGAACAAATATCCACTGCCGAGGATAGAAGATTTATTCGATCAGCTTAAGGATACATGTGTGTATTCTAAAATTGATCTGCGCTCAGGATATCATCAGCTTCGGATAAGAGATGAGGATGTTCAGAAAATAGCTTTCCGCACCCGTTATGGACATTACGAGTTTCTAGTGATGCCTTTCGGTCTCACGAATGCCCCAGCTGCATTTATGGACTTAATGAATCGGGTATTCCTAAGGTATATAGATCAGTTCGTAATAGTGTTCATCGACGATATATTGATTTATTCTCGATCCGAGGAAGAGCATGAACAACATCTGCGGATAGTATTGGAAATTTTGCGACAGGAACAGTTGTATGCCAAGTTTAGCAAATGTGCATTCTGGTTATCCTCAGTGGGTTTTCTTGGACATGTGGTGTCCAACAGAGGTATTTCTGTAAATCCCCAGAAGATTGAGGCGATTACCAGTTGGGAGCAGCCAAAATCAGTTCAGGAAGTCCATAGTTTTCTTGGTCTGACCGAGTATTATCGGAGATTCGTGGAGGGATTCTCGAGTATCGCCATGCCACTCACTCGTCTGACTCGAAAAGGGGTCAAGTTCACAGTCGAGAGGCACCGTGAAACTAGCTTCGAGGAGCTTAAGCGACGACTAGTTTCTGCACCTATCTTAGTGATTCCTTACGGTGTTGATGGGATGGTTCTCTATACGGATGCTCTATCCAAGGGTTGGGGCGATTACGATCTGATCCAACCGTGTGGTATCTTACGCCTCCCGTCAACAAAAAGATCACGAGAGAAATTACCCAGTGCACGATCTAGAGTTAGCCGCTATTATTTTCGCATTGAAGATATGGAGGCACTACTTGTATGAGATTACCTTTGAGATCTACACAGACCATAAAAGTCTGAAGTACCTGTTCACACAGAAAGAGCTGAATCTGAGACAGAGACGGTGGATGGAGTATCTGAAGGATTATATGGCACGCACCATCGGTATCATCCGAAAGGCTAATGTGGTAGCAGATGCGGCTGGCGAAGTCTCGTGGAGTTCGGCGATCATCGGCGGCGATTCGATCTAGTTCGACAGTTCTCAGAGTTGGGATTGTCTGAACACGGTCAAACACCCCGGGGGATATTAGTTTCTATGGTTGCCCAGTTCGCCCATCAGAGGATCAAGGAAGCACAAGTCGCTGATCGATCTGCAGCTTCTTGAGCGGACGATAGACTCGTACGTCGAGACGGATTCTCGAGTGGCGAGAAGGGTGTGCCGTTAGGAGCGACTATGTGTTCGGACACACACCCATTAAGGAAGAAGCTGCTACAGAAGCACATCATCGAGATTTGCTATACATCTCGGTGGTACTTTCGGATGTACTGCGAGATTTGAAGCGCTTATACTGGTGGAACGGTATGAAACGAGATATTGCGGACTTTGTTGCACGATGCCTAGTATGCCAGCAAGTGAAGGCCGAACATCAGAACCCTGCGGGGTTACTACAGGAAATCCCGATCCCGGAATGGAAGTGGGAGCATATCACGATGGACTTCGTTACGGGATTACCCGAAACTGTAAAGGACATCTGCGATTTGGGTGATCGTGGATCGATTTACCAAATCAGCTCTCTTCCTTCGTATGCGTGAGTCGGATTCTTTGGATAGTCTAGCGTATTTGTACTGGCTAGAGATCATCAGATTGCATGGTGTACCATTGTGTATCATATCTTATAGAGATCTGCGCTTTACTTCCCGATTCTGGCAGAGTCTGCAGCAGGCCATGGCCACAGAGCTTCGACTCGATCTGACCTTTCATCCGCAGACGAGCCAGACGGTCCGACGTACCATTCGGACTTTGGAGGATCTATTGAGATCTTGCGTCATGGATTTCGTGGCGCGTTGGGAGGATCACATTCCTTTAGTGGAATTTGCCTACAACAACGCTACCACTCTTCTATCCGGATGGCTCCATTCGAGGCATTATCTGGCCGAGACCTGCAGATCTCCCTGTGTTATGGGAGGAAGTTGGGAGCAGCGGATATTGGGGCCTCGAGTATTCAAAGACATGATGCGAGTTGGTGCAGTGATCGGGCGAGCGGTTATCCGAGGCACTGGGGACCGAGAAGAGTTATGCGGACCGGAGGCGAAGGCCTATGGAATTTTCAGTCGGAGACCATGTATTCCTACGAGTGTCACCCACCAAAGGAGTCAAGAGATTTGGGCTAAAAGGAAAATTAGCTCCACGCTATATTGGTCCATTTGAGATATTAGAGCGGATTGGAGGTGTAGCTTATCGGTTGGTTTTACCTCCGACACTTGCGGGTGTTCACAACGTATTCCATGTATCTATGCTGAGGAAATACGTGCCGCAATCTGACCATGTTTTGAAAGAGGTTCCGATACCGCTCCAGGCGAATGCGACTTATGAGGAGACTCCGGTGCGGATTCTTGGTCGCAAGGAGCGACAGCTGCGGAACAAAACCATCCGACTTGTAAAGGTGGGATGGCAGCATCATACAGATGAGGAGGCTACATGGGAGTTGGAAGATACTATCCGAGCTAGATACCCTCATCTATTTACCTGAGGTATGTGGTTATTTCGGAATATGCTTGATTAATTTTAGCATTTAAGTACAAAATTTGGGGACCAAATTTTATATAAGTGGGGGAGAATGTAAAATACCACGAAAAATAATAATAATAATAATAATAATGATGATTATAGATGTGGGGTAATTAGGAGAATACCCTATAGAAATTTTCCAGGAATTTTTAGGAATTTTTCTGGACTCGAATGGAGATTTCTAAGACTCTTTTTCGGTTAGAAGAAATTAAGGGGCTTATCGGGTCTGAAATTCGACCCGATTACATTCCACAGCGTTTTCCCCTTAAATAGCATAAGCCAAAATTCCTTTTCCGTTTCACCGATCGCCGACTTTTCATTAAAACCCGAGATCTTCCTCTTCTTCTTCATCGCCCCGAGACCTCTTCCTCTTCGCTCGTCTGCTTCTTCTCGCGACTCCTTCCTCGGCGATTTCTTTCCACCGGCCGGAGCCTGTTTCTTCCCCCGAAGCGAAGCGACCTCTGCTCCGTCGCTCCAGCGGTTCCGAGCAGTAGATTTTCTCCCGTTCGCGCGATCCCCCTGCTCCGTCGATCAAGCAATTCTGAGTAGCGGATCTCTTTCCGTTCGCACGATCTCCCTGCCCCGTCGCCGAGATCCCGCCGGCCTTTCCCATCCCGACTCCTCGGTCCCTCGCGCGCTTGGATCGACAGTGGCGTCGTTCTGTTTGAGTGCGAGTTGATTTGGCCGATCGTCGCGGGAGCTAGGTAAGCTGTCGATCCCTCCTTACCTTGTGAACGAGAGTAGGATGATCTATGAATTTCGTTTGGTATGGATTTCATATGTAACCGGATTTGATTAGGGCAGCGGTGTGGTCATTTAGGGTTCCGGCAAACCAAGCCGTGCATTGCCGATTGGGGTTAGGGAAGGGTAAGCTGTGATTTTGGTTCTCCTTATCTTGAACGAAAGTAGAATATTCTGTGGATTCACCGTGGCTAAGCTCGAAAATTTATTTGGGCAGTGGCTTGTTTACAACCGGTTGAGGATTGGGAAGGATTGGTACTGCCGGTGAAGCTTCAAGTGTTGATAAGCACAAATTCCCTCCCTTTTGTTCAGTAAGTTTCATTCGGTGATGATGGTTGTTTGAGTTTGGGCAGTGGTCTCGAGCAGATGATTAGGGCAGCTTGATGGTTGGGTATCGTTCAAGGTTTCCCCTTGATTTATCTAGTTAACTCTGAATGGATGCAAGGGCAGTGAGATAAGTGGTGGCATAAGGATCCTTTTGTTTATTCGTTGCAAGCCTTGGGGTTTCGTGAATAGCTGATATGTTAACAAAAGGATAGGGCAATGTATAGTTGACGGGGAATTATCAGATATATGGTTGGGAAATTGAATTTAGGAAATAAGGTGACTTATGATGTCTTGAGGGTCTAATGTGAAGGTTAGTTATAGTAAATCGACCTTGGATAATTTAGGAGATTTTCCTAAGTAGTAAGTCGATAAAAGAATGCGACTATAAGAACGATATAGTAATTAATTCGTATTTTGTAGTCTGCTTGTACTAAAAGGTAATTGATGCATGTTATGGTTTGTGCAGGACATGGATACGAGGCAGGACCGCGGCCGTGAGGATTTTTATTGTCACGAGCTTCTTATCAGGTGGGTGATTCCTACCCCGGTCAGGTAGTAATGCATACAGATTTAGATGCATGATTATCTTAAATGATCATGTTACCTTGATCTTGTTCTATTCATCTTATGCTTGATACTTTATCCGTTGGCTTTTAACTCCTTGCTACTATCATGTTATGTTACCATGATTAGGAGTTATACACATAGATGATGTAAATAACTTAGAATTTGTTTAAGTTAAATACAAGTAGTAAGGTACGGATGACAACCTGATTGTAAATTTGGCAAAAAGTACATCCGTAGGTAGATGATGTCTTGAACCTAGAGTTAATTCTAGTACCCCTTAGATTGCATGTTTCTACCGACCATGCATTATGCAAATGGTCGGGTGAATGGTATTTAGGGTGTCGCTACATACCGGTGGTCCTAGTATGATACGATCAGTTGAGTACGACTCTCTACAGGATAGAGAGTACGTTGATCTGGTTAGCATGACCCTCTGTAGAGTAGAGAGTCTATGGTGGATGTCTATTTGTGAGACCTTACATTCATGTCATTTGCATGCACGCGGCGATGTCTCCCTCGGTCGAGTGTCGCGGTCAATATCCTCTCCACTACTCATGAAGGAGTAACCTGGCTGTGAGGGCAGCATCAGAGTGCCGTACTCTATCACTACAGACGGTGATAGTTGGATTTGCGTGCCGTAGTCCTGCGTGTGTGGCACTCGACCACTCATGGGTAGTGACTGTCGGATTGGCCAACAGCAGGGACCCCCATCGTGTAGCTTGCTCTTTACGCTTATATGCTACTCGATCATACTGCCCACTCGGCCACTCGAGAGTAGTGGTTGGTGTTGAGTTGGGACAGTTGTCATGCTCGAGCCACCGAGGCCACCGGGTCGTGGTAGCTTTAGGGTGAGCCGACATGACCATGCATATCGCATTTACGACTTATGGCATTTTGCATATTACCATATATATACATATATGCATGTATATATATATGGATGATTGTGATTAGCATACGTATATAGCTGTAGTCTATATATAGATGTGCTTATTGTGATGCTGCATTTGTATGTACTATGTTTGTTGCATTTGTTTGCACATATTCATACATGTTATCACATTCTTCTGTATGGTAGTAGGCCATCACTTTTATATTGGTTAGTTATTCACTGTGTTACCCTTGACCCATAGCAGGATGTAGTATGAGTTAGTTCTATTCTTTATACCATATGTTGTGTATATGTGCTCAGGTTGGATAAATGTAGCGTAGCAGACGTTCAGGTATGTCTGCAGTTCATATTGACTTTTGGTTAGATGGTATATACATGGATATATTATCATGCTAGTGATACCTGTAGATTTTACTGTCGAAATACATGTGATATTAATATACATGTTTATCTATCACCTGCTGAGTTTTACTCACTCCCACGGACCACAGGTTTTTACGCCGCCGAGTAGTGGTAGATCTTCGTGGCGACTTAGGCTGTGGCGATCCATCCCATCTCCACATTTTGAGTCTCCCGAGGATTGATGATTTGTATTTGTGTTGTGGATTTTGTTCTATGTATGGACTTGTCTTTATGTTGTGGACTTTACTTTGATTCGACGTTTCATGTACGGTTTTAATACTGTGGTCTTGTCAGGGGGTGTACACCCGTATGTTTTGGTATATTTTGTTGTGGGTATGTGTTTATGTTTCCGCTGTGTGTTTGATATACTTATATCTGTTTAGTGTGTTGTTGTTGTGGGCCTACGGGCCTTGTATTAACCTGAGATGTTGCCACGTACAGGGGAGATGTCGTCCGTTTGATTTTCGACACGGCATACTCTCGGGGGCGTGACAGTCTGAATGGTCCGCTCAGACTGTCCATCTATCTGCGGATGGAATACAATACTAAAACGAAGCTGCGTGCCTAAGGCATGTTGCAGACTCTGCCAAAACCGAGACGTGAACCGGGGATCTCTATCTGATATAATGCTCAAAGGAACATCATGCAATCTGATGATCTCTCGACAATAAAACTTTTCCAAACGATCCAGAGAGTCGATCTTCTGAATCGCTAAGAAATGCGCGGATTTGGTTAGTCGGTCAACGACTTCCCAAATCGTGTCATGGCCTTGATGTGTCCTAGGCAACCCACTACAAAATCTATAATAATACGCTTCCACTTCCATTCCGGAATCGGAATTCCATGAAGCATCTGTTCCTTAAACTAATGCAACTCCGGAAACCATTATCCTCCCCAGAGTCAGAGACGGTAGTCTATCTACCGTTCAAAATCCACTCCACCACACACTCTGTAAGTGCATGGGAGGCTATCGCGACCAAACTTCCTTGTTACAACCGTTCGAGTTCTAGCTACTCTATAGTAGCTATCCAGTAGCTAGCCAAAACTCCATGAGCATTTCTGCTCCTCACCTATTTAAAACAACATAGTAACTGCGAAGTCCACGTCATATATATGACGGCTTATCTCGCAGTCCTTTAATTGTCGTAAGCTTAGGATACGTCTTATTCAATAGCATCGGAATTGCTCCGATCCCCGAAATGATGCATCCATGTACACTACCCTTCCATCCACACCAGAATGATTAATCAACACTGGCGTAAAAGTCAACCATCATCTGAGCCCTGAAATTAGTTTCACAAGCTTCAGACCAAGTAAATTCCATCACCTTCCTGGTCCAACCAATCAGCGATGTAGTACCGCTAGAGCATCCTATCCATATCTATGGTAATAATCAAATTAATACCAGGAAACCACCATCTATGGTGGTCGAGTGCGCAACTCCAACTACCACCATCAACAGTGGCCAAGTTACGCAACTCCCACGACCACAACTGATCTAATCGTGTCCAAAATACACGACTTCCCAAATCCATGGACGACTAAGTTGTCAATAAGTATAATAAGATATTCAAAAGCTCATACAATTCATACCAAGTATGAAATTGTCTTCTCTACACACCTGTATTCTCTTTACTCTAGGTTGATGATATAACAATCATCACAACAACATTGACAATTGTATGACACCATGTCACTACAATATCGACACACCAGTCATAAACTAAACCTAGAGTATACACAGGTGTCCTATAGCTGATCTAAATAGATCCTCTATCCACAATGAAGGATATTCATTTCCTTCCACAACTACCGCATTCTATCATCGAAAATCGACGCATAATCTCAAAGGTCCATCTCTCTTTTAACAAAGAGTTCCGAATCTTCTCTAGAAGAAATTCTGGGTCAAATAAATATCCCATCCAACCCCTCCTATAATAAGGTAAAACGAGCTTTCATCGTCTTGACCAGTGTAGGCATACACGCCTTATTTATAACCAAATCAATAATAGTAGGAACTGATATTCTCTGAGGGTTTACTCCTTGTCCTTCCAATTGGTGACTAGCAGGCCAAATCTCTAGCTTCCTAATTCGACATCAGTCGCCACCTCCAAAGAGTCCGTACTTCTGAAATCATCGTTAGGTTCTGCAAGGTCAATACGTCATCGACCTCGTCCCTGACCATGAGTAGGGGCAATTTCACTAAGTCAATACTTTTCCTAACCATTAAAGTATAGTAACCACTAAAGACAATACTTTTCCTATAGCTCAGAGATATCCTTCAATTTGCCTGATCCCAAAACACGAGAACTCCCAAAAATCCAAGGAAAAGAAAATCCTCGATACACCAAAACCCACAAACCAAAACTGCAAACCAATAAAATTGTCACGTCCTGGGGGTATATCCGTCATCCAAATAACAGAGGAGCCCCTTAGTGACAATATTCTGAAAATCTAGTAAAAACCTCAAAATAATAATAGAAATACCAGTATTTTATTAACTGCATGCATGCACGACTAAACATATATCACTTAAAGTAAAATAGTTTTGTGACACCAAATCAAATTGCAACAAAAAATCCAAAGTGTATAAATAAAATGCAATACCGATAAAGTAAATAAAGTGGCATCTCGACGATGCAATGGGACAAGCACGACAAGGGACTCTCTGAGCGACACGAAGGTAGGTCAACCGGACACGTCCTCCATCAGTTAACCTAGAGGATAAGTGAGGAGGGGGTGAGTACAACCACTCTGTGGATGTATAGACAATAGTGCATAATCATAATGCACATAATGGAAGTCACAGGGAACAAGCTAGAGTAACCCAACCCTCAGAGTACCAATATCAGACTGCAACTATCCTGATCAGCAGTATAACAAATATACCCGCAACATACACAACCACTACAACAAGCAGTGCACATATGGATACCACGACAAAGCCTTGTGGCTCTCGTACAAAAAGGAAATTATCTATGAGCTACCGCGAACGTAACCCATGGGCCGACAATCAATAGCACGGTCTACGCGCAACTATATACTACCACGAATGAGACTCGTGGATAGACAGGCAGTATATAAATATCTAATTATTGACTGCATGCACTAGCGTACAACCACCAATAGGTCGTGTGAGCAGTCGATTATCCTAGGTTGTTAAGCCTAGGGTTATCCAATATATCTAGCATAGAACGTCTATCAAAATCGATAAGGATCATCAATCTACAATTAAGCCCATTGAGGCGATCAAGCGAGGGTTTCAACACCTCTAATACGAAATATTTACCAAAGTCGGTAAAGATCATCGACCTATAAATAAATACCTCGAGATGGTAAGTCTAGGGCTTCAACCCTTCTAACATGAACGGTTATCAAGGTCGATAAAAATCATAAGTTCAGTCCACTCATAAACACGTCGAGACGATTAATCATAGGGTTTCGTCCCAGCTAACAGGAAACGTCTATCAAGGCCAATAAGGACCACAAATCTACTATCAAGCCCTTCAAGAGGGTTAAGCCTAAATTATACCATTCTACCAGTTCAATCATGCATGCTACAACATGCTACCACGAACAAATCTCGTGGGTACTTAAGATGTAAAGTAGCTATCTAGCTACAGGCGTCATACGAATCCGATTATCACAAACTCCGAACGAATAACGCAAAAATATAACCTTACAGTAGATCATCTCAACCATGATTGGGAGGCATGATTGACCACAAATATACAAAACACCTACTTATAGAGAGACTCTACTGCAGACTCTCTCTCTCAACCAAGAATGGGAGATATAGTAAGGATTAATCGCATCCTAACCATACAAACTCTACTAGTCCGATCACCGTATCACCGAAACAGTAAATGGATAAACTTATTTCATTTAGCCCATCCAGGTTATTACGCCTAGGGTTCCCACATCTAGGGTTCTACTAATGTTGTTTCATTCCTGAGATCTGCTCCTACAGAATAACCTCATCTAAGTTATTCTATCTCTACTAGTCTTAATCATGGTATCCACCGAAAAAACACATAACTATATAAACATATAACACGTTGTCTAATAATCGACAACATAGTCATACTAATGGAAATCAATGACTGAAATTAATTAGGGTATAACTAAAGGGTCATGCCAGAACAAAGTCAAGGCAATACTAAATAAAACATCAGATGCCTATATATACCCTAAACTACGTAAGCAATGTAATCATGTCATCATGCACTAGAATCTAGAGAGTCAAAGAACCTATATGTATACCTTCTACGAATTTATCCATCTTAGTCATATTATTCAACTAGTCTAATCCTAATACTAGTCCAATCCTAATACTAGTCCAAAAAGTAAGAGGTAAACATCTACCAATAATATCTAATTATTTATATCACAATGATAACTAGCTACGTATAGCAGTAATAGCAATTAATAACCATATGCTAACGATAAACCAACAACCTAAAAATCTAACAGTCTAACAGATATAAGGTAAAACAATACTAGACAAAACATGATACCACCGCATAACCAATATAACCAATACAAATATACACTAAATCTAGAAAATTTTCTAGAATTTATTCACCTGTTAGCAAATGCGGAGATGTCTTGTCCGAATTCCCATATTAACCTCACACATAATACCTCGAATTTCCGAAACATAAAAATCATCGGAAATCCGTACCAATCCAAAAATACCCCAGTTAATCTGCCAAACATGACAAACTCCAAAAACCCAAAGACCCTAAGGAACTCGGAAACCTATGCTCTGATACCAATAAATTGTCACGCCCCGGGGGAGTCCCCGCCAGACGAAAATCCGACAACATCTCCCCTTTACGAGTGACAATACCAATCTTGCATACAAGGCCTACACGGCCACTACACATCGGTCAACACGACCGGAACATACCACAACACAATATACATAATATGCAGCCTCAGACCATCAACCAAAATAAATAAAAGATCTAAAACATCGAGACCTACCCCTTCTGCCATCTGAGCAGGAACATACAACCAAACCAAATCGAATAGTCCATAAGGACACAACAAATATCTCCAAACTTCTACAAGTACATAACCAAAACATTAGGACCTAAACATATCTTCTATACAAAATCCAAAATCATAACTCAAATAATTAATAAACTATCACGACGAGGGGGGGGGGGGTATGACAACTGGACTCTCCTGACAGCTTCATCCTGAAATAAATATAAAACCACGGAGTAAGTTCAAAGAACTCAGCGGATATAGTCAATATGCAAAGTAAGATATAGCTAACTATAACAATCATTCCAGTACAGTCTCATATATAGGATATGCAAGAAAGAAATATAAAAGGACTGTACTTACCTGAATCTCCTATCCTGATATAGGAGCATGTGTCATACTAGATGAAATAAAGTCGCCGAACCATATACAAATATGTATCATGTATGCATGGAAATCATATGCAACATCCAAGGCAACAATAAAAATGCAGCAAACATAATACAAATGTTATCCATGCAAAATGCATGTTGTGCAAATGACATGATCACCCCTGACGCCAGTCAGCCGCCTCACACTCGATGGTGAAGCCGAGTGGGTAGGGCTATGATAACTCTGCACTCTGCCATCACTGCTCCTGAGTGACCTAGTGGACAGGATGCTGTCGGAGTACACCTATTCTCCTGCCCCAAATAGAGTGGGGGAGCTAAACTCTCATCTCCTGTCATGTAGCAGGAGGAGGATCCTACCGCTACCACGCTGCCTCGCCGCTACCCATGGCGGACCGTGAACTGACGAGCAAGCGCACACCCTCCTGATGTACCACTAACCCATGAGTGACAGTGTGTGCAGGCCATGTAACTGGCTGCGGGCTCAACTATAAAGGAGCCCCGTCCAGCCAGCATGCAATCATGCAAGATGGTGCATGATGCTAAAGCATGTAAATCCAACTAAAAATATCTATCCGAATAATATGCACAATCAATAAGTACATATCTATGATCCAAGTAAAACAGGGAAAATATAATCATAACCGATCAAATGCATGTATCAAGTAGGCATAAAAACATACTAGGCATATAAACATGAAAATTATTGCAAGTTATCCTAACTAGCATATCAACATGACTATATCTAAGAGATAAGTCAAAATATCCGCCTGATATAATGCTCAAAATAATGCAATCTTCACGCTCGTGGACCTGCCTCGTGACTGAAACCTACATATAATATATTATACTCAGATTATATTGCCAACCACAACATCAAGTCCAAAACCTAATGGATTAAGTCATCCACTTAACCGATCCCTCACTGCCATATCAAAATATAATTCATCATAACCAGCTTAGGTAATCAACTTTATTAACCCCAAGTTTAATTACCACTTGATTAATATCAGTTTACTCCAAAAACTCCAAACCATACTATTTGATTAAACATATTAATTAAATCCAAATTCATCCAATTACTCCTAATAACAGATTAATCAGATTAACTCCATTGTTTTAAATAATTAATCCCTTACTTTGATTAACCAAATTAGTTAATTAGCTAAATTGACTAATTAACATGAAGCAACAACCATCGATTTATCTTACCAGCACTTGAGACAATGTTCCATCCCATTGGTACTTGTTTCTGAATCCCAATAGCCTAATCGAACAAAAGGAAGAAACCGTAATGGACCTCGTGACCGAAGCTTTCAAGACAGGAGGAGGAGATCTGCCTCGAAGAAAATCCACCACCGTCCACAAATCTATGTCGCCCGTCGATGACGATGATCGAGAAGACAAACTGCTCGTCGGACCTCGCAGAGAACGGGGAGGAGGTGATCGGGACAGGGATCACGGAAGGGTTGCGGTCCTGGAGGATGGGGGCTGTCACAACCCTAAAAATATCGAGCCAGCCACAGGGGCGGAAGCAGCTCGGCAGGCTAGGCACGAGGAGAGGGCGTCGCTGCGGGGCAGCTGTGGCGGCGCACAAGCGGGAGGGGCGGCCGGTGCGATGCGCGATCCGGAGTGAAGAGACGCCGGCGCAGACGGCGACGCTGGTGGCAGAGGGGTAGGCGGCCGCAAGGTCAAGCAACGAAGGGACGGCTGCGCGAGAGAATCCGGCGACAGAGGAGAGGGAAGCGCGAGAGAGAAGAGAGCGCGGAAGAGAAAGGAGGTAGTCGGGCGAAGAGGAAAGGAATCGGGAGAAAAATAGGATATTAAGGAACCCTAACTTAGGTTTCCTTTATATATTATAGGTTAATGAAACTTATTAACCTCTCATTAATCAATATTCCAAACTGGCTTTAATAAAACCTATTAAATCTTTCTGCAACTAATTATTATATAAATTCCATTTAATTCCAGAAAAATCTTAAAAAATTCCTAAAATTCTCCAAAAATCCCGAAAAAATTCCTGGGATTATTTCTCTTAATTTTGGCCATTAAATTTAGTATTTTAAATTTCAATATTTAACAGTAACACCGGACACTCGGTAGATATACGGGTCCAGTGTACAATTAACATCAGGATCATGAACTTACTCTTTATGCTTTCGTTGATAGTGGTGGGAGCTCTTTCAGCCAAGGCTGCTGCAATTACTGTAACCTATAAAATGGAGTATAATTATGTCTTCTACATAATAAATGTCTAGTTGACTCCTCCATTATTAAATTTATTCTTTCTTTACTTCAATCGGAGATAAGTAGTTCTGTTTTGTAATGTCAAATTAAATACAAAAGTAGAAAAAGGAAATGCACTTATATCTAGATACAAAAGCAGTAGAAAAATGGATCTAAACTTTGTTCTCAAATAACCAACTTAGCACTCTTAATCCTAGAAGACTATATGGTCAAGGGTTATTTCCTATGGATCAATCAACTTGACAGTATGAAGGATTTTCCATATAACAAGACATAATTAATATCTTTAGGGATGTATCTCAATTTACTTGTGTATACATTGATGATGTATGCCTTCTTTCCAGCTTTAGGAGGAAGTAACACCTATCAATTGTTGTTCTATAGTTAACAGTTTGGTTTCTAGAACTGTTAACCTATAGTGTAAAGAAGTTAAAAGTGCTATAATGGTATGATTCTGCTGGGACTAAACTTGGTCACTTTTTCCGATTAAGTTCGTCTTATAATATCTATCTTCTTTTGTTTTTGAGTATTGGTGTGTATATTCCAAGACTTCCTCATAATGAACATTCTCAAATTTTAATCTGTTCATTTATACTTGATTTCTTCAAGTATATCATTAAGTTGGTGAATTTCTATTTCAATATGAGTTTTATTGTCAGAGATTAAGCTCTTAAGTTGTAACAAAAGATGCCTAGACTGGGTTTCAAGCTCTCTGGGTTTATTATCTTTTATAAGTTTGTATAAAGCTAGTATATCTTTCTTTGAAGGTATACTATCCAACCGCAATATTCTAAATTTACTATTCAAGGCTTCCTGTGAGGTCTTAAGATAGTTAAGATTGTTTTTAATTTCTACCAATATCTGATTATTCTTTATCAAGTTATTGGATGTAGATTGAAGTATTCGAAGGGATTCTTCTTGATGGAGTTCCAATGACTATCCTAAGGAGTAAATCACTTCTGAGTTCAGATGATCATGAGTAGAGTGAAGACAGTGTCAGAAATTGCCAAGTTTGAAGTAACAATTATGTTGACACTTATCTAGTGATAAAATTTGTTTTACAAGATTTTGTAAAGCCAGATCTAAATATTCAATTCTTCTTATTCCAGAAGAGCTAGAACTCATAAAGTCCCAGAAAATATTGGCTCTGATGCCACAAATAAAATAATGGAAAACAAAAATTTTTTACGAATGTGTTTATCTTTATTAAAATAAGGCTTTTTAGCCTTGCTATTTACAGATAGTAAGTAGTTTTGGGCCTTAGTTTTGGTTTGGAAATTAATTTTGGCCTTCTATGTTTTCGTCGTGTCACTTCCATACCTTCGACCAAGACGATTGAGTAAATAGAGGATGTATCTAAAACATCTGATTGCACCTCAACCAGGTCTGTATCTAGGAGTGGCCAAAGAAATAGGACTAGAAGCCTATCCCAGGTTTCCTAAATCTTCTCTAGTTGAGGTTCAAAGTAGTTTGCTAGTTGAGAAGGCTGGGAAGACAATTGCCTTACTCAGTCAGCACAGGTCTTACTGATCTGTAATCCTTAAGACTCTTTCTTCTTCCCCTTTAGACAATTCCCTTTCTACTTGGAATTATATTTGGATAATGACTGAGGATTCTTGAAGAAAAAGAGGTCTAGAGACCCCAAAAAAAAATAGAGCCTTTCCCTGGCCTAGAAATGTTTTTAGCTTGCCATAATGTTGAAAAGGAAATTACAAACTTGTTACAATCTAAGAAAGGAAATTACAGATGGTCATTAGTAGAGTGAAGACAATGTCTGAAATTGCTGGGTTTGAAGTAACAATTATGTTGACACTTATCTAGTGATAAAATTTGTTTTATAGGATTCTGTAAAGCCATATCTAAATAGTCTATTCTTCTTATTCCAGAAGAGCTAGAACTCATAAAGTACCAGAAAAGATTGGCTCTGATACCACAAATAAAAAAATGAAAAATTAACTGAACAACAAAACTAGAGGATTAAAGAAGTTATCTAGGAGTGGCCAAAGAACTAGCCCTAGAAGCCCATCCCAAGTTCCCTAAATCTTCTCTAGTTGAGGTTCAAAGTAGTTTTCTAGTTGAGAAGGCTTGGAAGACAATTCAAGAGATCCTTAAAAATTTTGTTTGTTTCATCCAGACCTTTGGGAAGGACGTCTCTTATTAGCCTCTACATTTTCTTTCCTCTCACTAGTGAGCCTCACCTGTTAAGTAGCCTCGGAAAGTTTTGCCTTAATCAGCCCTCGTAAAACTTAAGACTCTTTTTTCTTCCCCTTTAGATAGATACCTTTCTACTTAGAAGTATACTTGGATAAGGACTGATAATTCTTGAAGAAAAAGAGGTCCAAAGATATTTAAAAAAAAAAACAGAGCCTTTCCCTAGTCTTGAGCCATAATGTTGAAAAGGAAATTACAAGCTTGCTACAATCTAAGAAAGGAAATTACACACATAAAAGGAAATTACAAGCTGACAAAGACTGTTGCTGCTGCTACTGGACTCTCCTTATGGTTATATTGCTTCCGTGCATGTTTCAAAGTCTATTTATAGAAGCTCGCAAGCTTTGGACTCCAGAGTTCCTTAATTACATTTGAGTCAGAGATCAAGTCCCAAGGGCTAACACTATGTTTGGGAGGAGTAGGCTATAAACGAATCAAGCGCTCATGAATAAGCTTGGTGTTCGGCTCGATAAGAGTGGTTTATATTTATTCAAAATGCATTAAAATCATTTAATAAACAAGCTTGAACAACTTGATAAATTAAATAAGTTTGAAAATATGTATTCGGCTTGTTAATGTTCGTGAACAGTGTTCGGGAACAATGTTTATGAACAATGCTCACGAACAGTGTTTGTGAATAATGTTCGTGAACAAACTCATTTAAAAATTATTTATGAACTTATTTATACTCATCTATAAACCAGGATTAAAATATTAAAAGTTTAAAATAAACAAATAAACTTAACTTAAGAACTTGATAACGTTTAAATAAACCAAACATAAACAAGTTTGAATTAAGCTTAATTCAAGCTTGAATCGAACTTATTAGAAGCTTGATACCCAATAAACAAGCTAAGCTCAATTCAAGCTCAAGTCAAGCTCAATCTCTAAAAAAAGAAACCAAGCCAAACTTAAACAAGTTTTTCAATAGCTTGGTTAATTTTAGGCTCAGCTTGGTTATCTTATAAAATAAGTCTGAACACTGTAAAGCTTAGCTTTGCTTGACTCGTTTACAACCCTAGGGAAGAGGTGAGGGAAGAGTAAATAAGAAGAAGAAAATTTTAAATCTTATTTGAGAGGGGGCGAGAGAAGAGTAAATAAAGGGAGGGAAATTTTAAATCGAAGAAGTGAGAGAGGATTAAGAGTAAAGAAGAATAAATTTTAACTTTCCTTACTCATGAAAAAGAAGATTTCCTTACGCTCTAATTTGGAATGTAAATTTTAACCCTCTCTTCTCCTTCCCTTTCTTTTATTCCCCTCTCTTTCTTTTCCTTCTCTTTCCATTAATGAATCACTCCATCCAAACAGATACTAAGGCTACGTTTGGTAGGACGTAATATAATTAAAATGGCAATGTAGTCAAGTTTGTAATGTAATGCAATGTAATCTCGATTACATTCCTATGTTTGGTCACAAAGTTGCATGTACTCTTGGATTACAAGAGATATTATATTCTTTTATTTGATGTTCATTATAAGGACGATAATGGTTGATTCTTGTGGCGACAACAAGCGATGATGGCGGGCGATTAGCGTCAAGCGGTGGCGGCGGCGCGCGGCGGGCCAGACGTGGCGGCTGACGGCGGGTGGCGGGTGGTGGGCGGCATGCGGTGGCGCCGCGGTAGCGTGATAGCGGTAGGGTGGTCGACCGATAGGCGGCAACGTCGGTTGATTGGCCGACATCGGCGTCGGTGGTGGCCAGCGGTGGTCGACCATCGGCGAGCGGTGGCGATGGCGATGAGCTATGACGTCGGTTGATGGCGGCTACGGACGACGGTGGGCAACGACTTTTCATATTACAACTTGTAATGTAATCGGATTATATAGATTTTGTCTTGTAATCTAAATTACAGAATTTTAGTAACTTTTGTAATCCAGATTATATTACATTATAATTTTAAAATGATAACAAATAAAATAATCAATCTTATAATGTAATTTGGATTACATTATAAGAAGGATTATGACATATCAAACACAGTCTAAGTGGTAGGGAAAAGAGCAATGGTGGGTCTTCTTTGCTTTTAATATGAGGCTGCGTTATTGTGATTCTTTTTTTTTGGAAGAAGTGGTTGACAGATGGTCATGCACTGAGCTATGTCGTTCCCATTCCTTTTGCTTTTCTTCGTAGTATTGGATTAAGTTAGCATGCTCTGTTTTATACGGGAATGGGATAAATGGAACACCCATTTTTTTGTGGCTAATAAATTTTCTCAATGCAAGTTTCAATTGTTAGAAAAAAATCTTTGGGATCTTTTTGGGAATTCCATTACCGTAGGCTCCCTTGAATTGAAGCTCTCCAATGTCGAAGTTGGGTTTCCATAGGAAAATTAAGAATCCAATTTGTGTCTGGTTCCATGTCAAGAAGGGAAGTAGGAAAGTAGTCAAGTCCTTTTGAATAAAAGCCTTCAATTTCAATCTTATTAAATGTCTTGCTGATTCAATCTTTAGATGAATCCATTCTGATGGAGAATTGGTTATGTACATTAATATAGAACTCATTAATTTCCCTAAGCATTAGCCAAGGATTTGACTTAGCATATATGGGAAATCTTTCATACCGTCAAGTTGATTGATCCATAGGATATGAAAAACCCATGGTCCATAAGTGTGAAAGCGAATATGTAATCCCTTGTAATTTTGTTGCGGAAATTCCTCATAGATAATGTTTGCTTTGCGGATGGAGTATAGTAGCTAGCATTGGCATCCATTTTTTTGTTAAAGTTGGATTTTTGCACTAAGGATAAGTTTGTTTGCATTTTTTTTTGTCATAATTATATTCCATTTCATAGGCTACGGTGAAAGAGCTCCTTTATGCAATTTCTCCATATATTCCCATATGATATAAAATGTTCTATAGGTAGATTTTTCTACCATCTTGTGAATCTGCAGGTGGAGTTCTTCAGGTAATTGTTGCAAAAAAGGTTGGTTGTTTGATGGAGTTCATTGTTAAGTGTTTTGGATGAAGTAGCTTGTTGGTGGAGCTTAAAGAAAGTGGGAGGGGGATTCTTTCTTGAAGTTTTTCAAGGACAAGAGGTACTCAACACATATTTTTAGCTATCCTGTCCTCAGCTATGATCTGTGAATCATATTGAGTAGTTTAACTTAAATCTACCATACCAAGTCATTGTCCTCGGCTATAGTCATTTGACCATATCGAGTATAAACTCGGTTGGGCAAATCCCATAGAGTTTCCCTTTAAATGAGTGCTAATAATTAAAGAAATTAGGGTCACACTTAGCTCTAACGCAAGTATATCCTCCTGGAGGTTATAGAATCCTCGGTAAGAAGGATTTTTACAACTCTTTGTGGCTATCCATACCTCTTCTCATGTACTGTAAACTCCTTGCTGAGTTCCTAAAAAGAAGACTGCGTAACAAGAAAATTTCTTTCTATTTTTCAACCGTGATTACGAAGTAATTGGCCAAAGCATTTATAATGGATATTTTGAACTTAGATCAAATTGAAAATGATCCCCAAATGGAGTCAGCCCAAATGTTGTATTAGATAATATTGGATGTGGTCCAATTTTAAACTTAGATCAAATTGAAAATGATCCTCTCTTTTTAAGAATATCTGAAGTTCTTGGTTACCGAACTTCATGATTTTTATGCCCATAAGAGGTCTTACATTTTTCCTCTTTTCCATTCACCGCTATTACCGAAGGTAATTGGATTAAGTCTTATTTTTCTGCTATTACTTGTATGGTAATATAGATTTATAATTTCTCCTTTATCGTGCAGAGAAATAAGATTAAGTAACCTGGATAAATTGTCAGTCGGAGAGTCGTTGGTTCCTTTAATGTGTTCTCAATTTTTTTTAACCTTCTATTGATAATAGCGTCAGCAAATTTAATCTATCTTTTAGCACTTAAACTTTTCTGGGTGCCTTTGGATTGCTGACCATATTTGATTATGACTTCGTAGCCTATTCGAAGTGTTATCTCTTTCTTTCTACAAATGAATAGCATAAAAGCTTCTAGACAGTTTATGATAGCTAGGATTTCATAGTCTAGCTAAATTAAAAGACCTTTCTCTTTAAATTTTCTAGATGCATATTTACATAAGGATTCATAAGTTTAGGATCATATTTAGAATTTTTCCTAAATAAGGCTCCTCCCCATCCAATTTTACATCGGTGTGTCTCAATGACAAGGTAATCCAAGTCTAAGGGAAGGCATTTGGTTCATAGAGAATTTTCTATTTTCTATTTTCATTCTCTCGTTTTTCAGAAAACAGAAAACAAGTTTTTTTTTCCAATTTTCCAAAAAACACTCTTTTATTTTTTAAAAAACGAAAATGGAAACAAAAAACGATTATTTCTCATTTTTCCAATTTTCCAGAAAATACTCCTTTATTTTTTGGAAAATGGAGATGAAAAACGCGAACCAAATACGTTTTCTCGTTTTCACAGAAAATAAAAATGAAAAACGGAGAAGAAAACAGATACCAAATGCCCCCTAAGTATTGGCAAGTTTTTAGCCATATTTTTTATTTGTTTGACCAAATCAATATCTCGTTAGTTAAAATATTTTTGATTAGTTGTTGAGGTTTTATTATACAAAGGGTCGCTAACCTTTCTTATATCTTTGATGTTGGTGGTTTTATCATCTAATCCGAGATTATCTAAGCAAAATAAAAGAAAAAAATGAAATATGAAGCTGTAATGAAACTTATAATGATCGTCAGAAATCTTCTCGCTTCCTGGTACTATTTTGGACGAAGTTTCTACTTGCGATCTGAGGATCGATCACACCGGAAAGAACCTCTCTTCCACGAGACAAATCCCGGCAGTGCCTTGGTGTTCCTATTCACTCCGACAACTCTCTCGAACAGCCTCTCGGTGTCACTCACCTACTCTCACTTCCTCTTCTTTGGACACACACCCATATATAGGGAAAAAGGCAGCGCATGACTCCTTGAGCCGTGCGTGCACACGTTGCTAGTTATGCAACGTGTGCAGTTGCATAAACTGCAATCACAGTTTCACAAAACTGCATATGCAGTTTCATGAACTGTCTACATCTCCCACTCGTCCAAAATATGTCACATAGACCAATAAGAGGTATTTAGTCTATAAAATACCGTAAATAGATGGATAGAGGGGTAAGATTATTAGTGGGTTAATTGAAAATTTGTGAGGGATAGTTAGGGATTTAATTAAATCTAACTTAGGGTTTAATGTTTATGGAATTAACTAAACATGGATTTGATTTTAACCATGTGGATCCGACCCACTTTCTCCAACCCGATCCGATTTCTTTTCTTAACGCCAACCTTTTTAATTTTCTTCTGTTCATCCGTTTCTTCACCGCAACTTCATCGTTCCCTCGCCGCACGCACGCGAGCGATTCCACCAATCTCTCCCATCCCAACCTGTCGGCCTCCCCGCGCAAGTAGCTCGACGACTCCGCCGCCACGGCTGGTTGCTCCGGTCGGAGTATCGCTTGACTCCCTTCTCCTGGGATCTCAACGTGCGATCGGGTCAGTGGCGTTGCCGCTGCGGCAGGAAGCTTCGGCCACAACTGGGGGTTTTGTGGTGAAGGGTAGCAGCAATGACCGGCGAACGAACCCCTCGACAATCTCCGCGGACAAGCGAGCGTGGTGAGTGAGCAAGGGTCAGGTAGTTCGGGTCGGCGACGTTTCGATTGGGAGTTGTTCTTCCCGATCATCGTTAGAACTAGGTAAAAGCCAATTCCTTCTTACCTTGGACGGAATCTAAGTTTAAGCTGTGAGTTTTCTTTCGTTAATCTTGATCTGTTGATTTAGGGCAGCGGTGGTTGAGCGTCGATTTTCACTGGTGAACTGGAGATTTGGAAGCCTTCGCGATTTCTGCCGGAGCAGGCGATCTCTCTTGTCAGATCAGTCGTAAACTGCTGGTGCTAGGGTAGGGATCGTGAGCCCCATTTACAATCGGTGAACACAACTGCCGGTAATAGGGAGTGCTGCCAGTGGAGGTTCCAACCACTGGTAAGTCGATCTGTGTTGATTTTTCGTTCGTTGTAGTTGTAAATTCTTGTGGTCTGTGGCTGGGATTTGATTTGAGATGTGTATGTCCTGTGCGTGTTCTGTGAAGATGGGGAGGGATGTGATGCGGTGCCGACGGTGTTGGAGTGGCTGTGAATCACTGTAATAAGGGGTTGTGAGTCAAAATTCTGGTCTTGGCTGTGAAATTGGAAGGGATGGACAGACCGGATTCGTTGGAATCGTTCTTGCTGTGGGTATCTTTTGCCGATTGATGCAAGTGTAGCTCGGATCGTTGTAGGAAGAAGGGGAGCTGTGATTGGAGTGGTATTGGTTGTTTCGGGTGTTGATTATGTTCGGTTATTACTAGTTTGATGTCTGATATATTTTGATTTGGAGATCTTAGTGTATTGGATTATGTTGGTTATGCTTTGTTAGAGAGTTGTGATGGGTGAAGTAAGTGTGGTTAGATCTATTCACCGTAATTGATCTTGAGGATGTCGGTGATTCATTATGAGTTGGTTATGGTGAATCGGTTGGATATGATCGGTGTGGTTAAAATGTATTCGGGAAAAGAACGAGAACCTAGAAATGACGTAGTAGTTAAGTTGTGTATTTGTTTAATGCTTGTGCTTAAACATAGTTCCTATTAGTGCGAAATGTCGATTATCGATCGAGCTATGAGATGCTCTGATCTCGGCTACGAATGGGAGTTATAACTCGTATTCGATAAGGGATACGGATATGTGGATAACGTTGTAGCTAATTCGTATTTTTGTTGTATGCTTTCACTAAATTATAATTGATGATATTTGCAGGACGTGGATACGAGACGGGTCCGCGGACGTGAGGACTCTATTACTACGAGCATTGACAGCAGGTGGGTAATTTTCTACCTGGTCCGGGTAGATGTATTGCATTCTGATTTAGTCATAGATATGAGCATGCTAGGTGTTCATATTACCTTGACCATGCTCTTATTATCGTATGCTTGAACTTATCGTTTGATGTATTTATGCTCAATTGTTGATATCACACATATATCCTATCATGATTTAGGAGTTATAGATGTGATGTAAATTGACCTAGTTGTTTAGTAGGGTGTAAATGTTAGTACGGAGGATGATCCAATTTATAAATTGGCAAAAAGGTCATCCATGGGTAGGTAATGCCCTAAACGTAGGATTTACTTCCAATACTTGTATGTTGCATACTGTTACCAACCATGAGTTGTGTAATGGTTAAGTGAAGGGTGATTAGTGTGTTGCTGCGGACCGGTGGTCCCAGCTTGGTATGATTAGTCGAGTACGACTCTCTATCGGATAGAGAGTGCATCGATCAGTTGAGAACGACTCTCTATTGGAGAGAGAGTTATGATCAATCGAGTATGACTCTCTATTGGATAGAGAGTGCATCGATCAGTTGAGTACGACTCTATTGGAGAGAGAGTCAGGATCAGTCGAGTACGACTCTCTACAGGATAGAGAGTCCATCGATCAGTTGAGTACGACTCTCTACAGGATAGAGAGTGTATTGATTAGATGGGTACGACTCTTTGCTTAACAGAGAGTCTGTGGTAGATGGTTGTACGTGTGACAACATACACATGTCATTTGCATGCATTCAGACGACATAGTCTCCCTTAGGGTTGAGAGAGTCGTCAGTCATCTTGCCTCCCAGAGCACTCCCCGAGGAGTAACTGGTGCGAGGGCAGAGCATCTGTTGTGCCTCACTCTACCACTATAGACGGTGGTAGTTGGAGTTGCGTGCAGTTGTCCTGGGTGCGTAGTACTCGACCACTCATTGGTAGTGTTAGTCGGAGTGGCCAGTAGCAGGGACCCCCGTTGTGTAGCGAGCTCTTTACGCTCATATGCTACTTGATCATACTGCCCACTCGGCCACTCTATAGCAGTGGTTGGTGTGAGTTGGGACAGTTGTCATGTCGTGCCACCTAGGCCACACTAGGTGTTGGGTTTCCGGCACCGCGGCGTGTGTGTGTTCGATCACATTTCGTAAACATGAACACAGCGGAAGCAATAAAATAATAAATATACATTTATTACAACACACACAACACACGCATGCATATTACAACAAGTGTAGACATAACCGTAAATTTAAATTTGCAATAAAAGGAAATTTATCTACGTTATACCTTTCGTATAACGTGTAGCGGGAACGGCATCAACCGGAACGATCCTCGCTAGAATCGTCTCTATCCGTATCCACGCCGAGTTCCTCGGGATGACTTCGCTAAGCCACGAGCTTCGTCTTCGTACGGGTTACTAGCCTCGTGTTGAAGGCGGCGTGATCGAGATGATCACGATCCGAATCAAATTCGGATCCTAATACGAGTTCTCAAAACTCGCTTCTCCGGAGAGGTATTCGTCAACCAATTGACGAATCCTTCGTCCTCCACCTCAGAGGATTACCGGAGATCGAATCCCCGGTAAGTTAGCCGCTGTCGGAGCTCTAACCGTCGTCCAAACAACGCTCCGACGAGAGGAGAAGAAGCTGTCCAGAAAACTGGACAGCTTGGTGGAGGAGTAGGCGCCGGCCAAAACAAGGAAGCCAAGTGCTCACCTTTTCACCGAGGCCTAAGAAGATCACCGGAGGGTCGCCGGAGGGTTCACCGGCTGAAGCTTGGACGCCGGCAAGGAGCTGGACGACGGCACAAGGAGCTGGGCGGCAAGCTTAGGGTTGGCGCCGAAAACTCCTTCAATGGGGTGGGCGGCAACTTTTGCTAGGGCTTGGATTAGGGCTTAATTATCCATTAAGCCCTCTTTTATAGAGAACTAATTCTGTTAATGGTTATTGGATCATAACCATTAGGCCCGTTAACCCGCTCCATTAAGATAAGTTAAAATAAACCAAACCATGATGGTTTATTTTAAGTTAAAACGAACCGAACCAACTTTTGGTTCATTCGTTTAAAATAAACCAAACCCTTTGGTTTATTCTCCTCCATTGGATTAGAACCAAACCATTTTGGTTCATCCATTATGTCTTCATAAGACACGGCCCACCCACGCTTCCATTGTGACTGAAACGATTTCATGCTCACTTTATGTTTGGTCCAACCAAACCTAGTTTCTCTCGGTTTGAGAATCTCATTCTCAAGCTCGTTTTAAATCCTTTGGATTACGCTCGTTGTGCGTGTGACCAAATAGGTTCTCGGTTTATGTTGGCCGTCTATAATTAACCATTAATTATAGAACGATCATGAGTGACACCTAGTAGTACATCATGACCCCCAATTAACCGAAAAGATCAACGGTTGATCCAGAACTATTTCAAAACCCTTCGACTCGAATGATTCGTGGCCCCATTCCCTTCACTCATCTTATACCCACTTGGTTCAGTGACATGGTCTATTGTGTCAGTCCCCACTAGGCTGACTACGTCACACCTAGCCCAAGTATCATTTCCTCGTCCTACGGATTCTAGTTACTCCACATGTATCGAAGAGTACTTTACTCTAAACATGTAATGCTTTGGCCAAAGACTTTAGTAACAATCCGACGAGAGGCCATGGGTATACATCTACTCGCAAGGAGTGGTGAATCCTTTATAGGCTATTCAAACACCTTCGATCACTTCGACTTATACCCAATCATCCCGGGTCCACATCTCCTTAGAGATGTTTGCTTAAGATGTCAAAACATAAGTCTCCATGATCAAGATGACTTGAATACCGCAAGTCAAAGGAACATCGCACTTAAGCCACAGTAAGAACTTCATTGACATATCTATATATGCAGAGAACCATATGAAGTCTTACGGCTGGTCACTCCAATGAACTAGTTACCATAACTAGCATCCACGATTAACTCCGACATCACTATGTCTCCACCAAAGGAGAATCACCGCTTGGATACACCAAGCTAGTCTCCTCGAATTGATGGTGTCCAAATCCATCAATTCATCGACTAGGGATAATTCCGATACATCACAATTACACATGTAGAGATACTCACTAGTTGTGGTCCAATCACAAATTCTCTCATGCTGTGAATCGTATCGTGGACATTCAGTAAATTAGTTTAAGATCCAATCAAATACATAAAACATGTATACTCAAATAGTGAATCTTCATTTATCATATAAATGGTTCGTACATAAGGCGATTGCCTTAGGACATCTCTCATATATTACTAACAGACTCCCACTTGGCCTAATGCCAATCGCTACAGTATCCAATACCATAAGCTCGAACATGACCCTCAAACTTATTTTGAGGTAATGCTTTAGTCAAGGGATCCGCTAAGTTCCTTTCAGTGGGAATTTTCTCGATTTGTATTTCGTTCCTACTGATGATCTCTCTGATAAGATGATAGCGATGAAGCACATGTTTGGATCATTGATGAGACCACATCAAGTTCAGAGATGAACTTCTTGATCCAAACCGCTTCCTTTGCTGCTTCTAAAGCTGCGATGTATTCTGCCTTAATGGCAGAATCCGCTATAGTGTCAAGCTTGGAACCTTTCCAACTTATTGTGCCTCCATTCCAGGTGAATACATACCCAGACTAAGACCTGGAATCATCCTTGTCTGTCTGGAAGCTGACATCCGTATACCCGCGTATCACCATGTCCCCTTCTCCATATATTATGAACACATCCTTAGTTCTTCTCAAGTACTTAAGGATCGTCTTAACAGCCGCCCAATGATCCATTCCTAGATCGGACTGGTATCTGCTCGTGACACTCAGAGCATACGATACATCGGACCTCGTACATAACATAGCATACATGATAGATCCTATTGCGGATGCATAGGGAATCTTACTCATGCAAATCCTCTCGTCTTCTGTGCGCGGACACATAGACTTCGAAAGGTGTACCCCATGCCTGATGGGTAGGAAACCTTTCTTGGATTCCGACATGCTAAACCTCTTTAGCACTCGGTCTATATATGTAGACGGCGAAAGACCAAGCAACCGTTTCGATCTATCTCTATAGATCTTAATCCCGAGGATGTAGGTTGCTTCTCCCAGGTCTTTCATGGAGAATGTCTTGGATAACCAAACCTTCACTGACTGTAAGATTGAAACATCGTTTCCTATAAGTAGTATGTCATCGACATACAATACTAGGAATACGACTGCACTCCCACTAACCTTCTTGTACACACAAGGTTCGTCTGGATTTTGTGAGAAATCAAACTTTTTGATTGTCTCATCAAAACGGATCTTCCAGACTCTGGATGCTTGCTTCAATCCATAAATGGACCGTCCGCAAATTTGCATACCTTGGTTTTATCAACCGATGTGAAACCTCAGTCAGTATCATATACACGCCCTCAAGCAAGTTTCCATTAAGGAAAGTTTTACATCCATCCGCCATATCTCATAATCATAATGAGCCGCTATGGCGTGGAGCATCCGAATGGATTTAAGCATAGCTACAGCGTAATATGTTTCGCCATAATCAACACCTTATTTTTGACGATATCCTTTCGCCACCAATCTAGCCTTATAGGTAATCACATTACCATCCATGTCGCTTTTCTTCTTGAAAACCCACTTGCACCCTATAGGCTTTATCCTTCGTGGGTCAACCAAGTTCCAAACTTGATTTTCATACATGGAATCCATTTCCGACTTCATGGCACCAAGCCACTTATCCCTTTCTCGAACTTGTCAAGACTTCTTCATAACTGGTAGGCTCTCATCATCAATGAGTAACACGCGCTCGATTCGACTTACGAAATCCATATCTCTCGAATATTGCGTGTTCTACCAGATCTACGAAGATGTGGTGTTACAATAGGTCCAAATGATTGCTCATCACTATGAGTTGCACACGTGCTTCATCGTATCTCATCAATGTCTATTTGAGTCTCTCGAGCCTCCTCAAGCTCGACGACACTCTAATCGCTTTCTTGCAAGAGAAACTCTTTCTCTAGAAACACAGCATGCCTTGAAACAAACACCTTTTGTTCCACAGGATGATAGAATTGGTAACCCCTTGTTTCCTTAGGGTATCCAATAAATAGACATTTATCAGACTTAGCATCCAATTTGTCTGATTCAGTCCGCTTCACATAAGCAGGACAACCCCATATCTTCAAGTAAGATACATGAGATTTCTTACTATTCCATATCTCATATGGAGTAGTTGAGACTACCTTGGTAGGCATTCTGTTTAACAAGTAAACAACTGTCTGAAGTGCATAACCCCAAAAGGACTTGGGAAGAGTTGCATGATTCATCATTGACCTGACCATGTCCAACAAGGTCCGGTTACGCCTCTCAGATACACCATTATGCTGTGGTGTATATGGCGGAGTCCATTGAGACAATATACCATTGTCTCTTAGATAATTAAGAAACTCTTGACTTAAGTATTCACCACCTCAATCCGATTGAAGTATTTTAATACTCTTGTCATGTTGTTTCTCTACTTCATTTCTGAATTCTTTGAACCTTTCAAAGGCTTCAGACTTGTGTTTCATCAAGAACACATACTCAAACCGTGAGTGATCATCGGTGAAGGTAATGAAGTAGCTATAGCCTCCTAAAGCTTGAGTTGACATAGGTCCACATACATCAGTATGTATTAGACCTAGTAACTCTCCCACTGCTCACCTTTCCAAAGAAAGGTAACTTAGTCATCTTGCCTTTTAAGCATGATTCGCATGTATCGTATGAATCCAATTCAAACGATTCCAGAATTCCACATCGGTGTAATTCGGACATGCATTTCTTGCTTACATGGCCAAGACGACAATACCACATGTAGGAGTCTAATTGATTATCTTTTCGAGCACGCTTGTTGCTTGCTTCGATATTGAAAATATCACTGGATACGTCCAACGTATAAATGTCATTACTCAAAGTTCCAGTTCCATAAAGTACGCCATTCAAAGTTATATAACAATAATTGTTACTAAACGTCAAATGGAAACCATTTCTATTTAAACAAGAAATAGAAATGATGTTCTTTATTAACGAAGGAACATAAAAGCAATTGTCCAGTTCTAAGACAAGTCCTGTAGGGAGTTTCAACAAATGCATTCCAATGGCGACTGCAGCAACCTTTGCTCCATTCCCAACATGCAAATTTGACTCTCCCTTGACGAGTCTTCTTCTATTCCTTAGCCCATGTATGTCATTACATATATGTGAGCCACACCCAGTATCCAATACCCAAGTGTTTGAGGAAATAGAATGACAATCAATAACGAAGATATCTGAAGAAGACGGGGCATCCGATGCCTTATTCTTCTTCACGGACTCAAGATGAATCTTGCACTTTCTTCGCAAATGGCTCTCCTTGCCATAATGACGGCAAGTTTCCTTTTGTGCTAGTTCTACCTTCTTAGCCTTTCTCTTCTTTCCCTTCTGCTGTTCCTTTGACTTCCTCTTAGAACCTTTCTTCGAGGAATCAACTAATAGCACCGTCCCCTGCTCATGCTTCTCAGAAGACTCCACAGTCTTCAGCATATTGAGCAGTACCACAGATGAACCTTCTAGCATCTCAGAGGTGAAGAGGAGCTTTGAGACTTCGAACCTTTCGAATCTCACTTGCTTATCAAACAACTCATAAAGATGAAGGACTACGATATGAGCATCCATATGCTCATGCTGCTTTTGTAGCTTGGGTTCCATCGCGGCTAGCATGATGCAACTTGTCAGTTCAGAATCAGTCACATGTTTCTGATAGACCAACAATTGGTCCGGAGTTGCATCGTCACTAGGATGGGCGGGAAGAGGCGCTTCGAGGACATACGCAAGCTTTTCAATCTTGAGAACAATTCTCAAGCTTCTAAGCCAGTCCATGAAGCTCGACCCAGTCAATTTATTCAAATCCAAAATGGAACGCAAATTCAAAAACATCATGATCAATCTTAGAAATACAAAATGAGAATATATGAGAAAATGATTTTTAAAATGCATCATTATACATTCATAAATTCCATTCATTTTTTGAATTTCAAAAACCCCAAAATCACTTCGGGAGATCGTAGGTCCATCTCCGAATGGGCTGATATCCATCATAGTTATGAACAACCTTGGAGAGAGTCCAACAAGCCATTCATAACTACGACGGTAGGTATCAACTATACCGATTGCATATCACGTATATGCAACTATCATAATGTGCTATCAACTAATTGAATGTTCACACATACATCGGGTTGTTAACACATTAACAAGTATGCATCATATGCATAGCACCCAACTTCACCTCCCTTTACATCGACCTTGGAGAGAGTCCAACAAGCCGATGCTCCAGGTTAAAGCCAACCCATTAATCGAAAATAGTTTTAATATGGTTAGAGCGCATTCAACCAATTACCCCAGCTTGGAGAGAGTCCAACAACCAAAGCTAACGATTGACCTCTGACTCTTACCATATTAGTATTAAACTATTCCATGGTTTGAACATGTTCGGGTTCGAGCCGGGCTTGGAGAGAGTCCAACAACCCAAACAAGAAACGGAACTCTGGTTCTAACCATATTAATGGAAGGTGTAGGCTTTAATATTGTTTAAGGGTTTTATGTCTCATCCTCTTTGCATGCAAATAACTATTATCTACATGACATGACATACATGGCATACATCTACATGTCATGACACGCATGTCATTATGTTATGCATCTAATGCAATTACATGACATACAATTATGTCATGTATATGTTTCCTTATATGTCATAACTATTTATGGAAATAAAATATGTTTAAGATTTGATTCTCCAAATCAAATCATAATTAAATTAGGAAACAAATTTTCAAATCTAATCACATATTTTATTCATGGAATTATTTGATTAAGGAAAATCTATTTAGGAAACCAATTTCCTAAATCATTAAAACTACTTATGGAAATAAAATATTTAAGATTTGATTTCCCAAATCAAATCATGATTAAATTAGGAAATAAATTTCCAGAATCTAATCAAATATTTTATTTATGGAAAATATCAATTTCCATAAATACTTCCAACTTTCCAAAAGTGGAAGATTTCCATAAATACTTTTAGACTTTTCAAAATTGTAAAATTTTCATAAATACTTCTAAATTTCCAAACATAGAAAATTTCCAGAAATACATTATGACTATCGCAAAACCATTTTTACGATTATGTCGAAACACAACCTGGGCTCTGATACCACTATTGGGTTTTCGGCACCACGGCGTGTGTGTGTTCGATCACGTTTTGTAAACATGAACACAGTGGAAGCAATAAAATAATAAATATACATTTATTACAATACACACAACACACGCATGCATATTACAACAAGTGTAGACATAACTGTAAATTTAAATTTGCAATAAAAGGAAATTTATCTACGTTATACCTTTCGTATGACGTGTAGCGGGAACAACATCAACCGGAACGATCCTCGCTAGAATCGTCTCTATCCGTATCCACGCCGAGTTCCTCGGGATGAATTCGCTAAGCCACGAGCTTCGTCTTCGTACGGGTTACTAGCCTCGTGTTGAAGACGACGTGATCGAGAGATGATCACGATCCGAATCCAAATTCGGATCCTAATACGAGTTCTCAAAACTCGCTTCTCCGGAGAGGTATTCGTCAACCAATTGACGAATCCTTCGTCCTCCACCTCAGAGGATTACCGGAGATCGAATCCCCGATAAGTTAGCCGCTGTCGGAGCTCTAACCGTCGTCCAAACGACGCTCCGACGAGAGGAGAAGAAGCTGTCCAGAAAATTGGACAGCTTGGTGGAGGAGTAGGCGCCGGCCAAAACAAGGAAGCTAAGTGCTCACCTTTTCACCGAGGCCTAAGAAGATCACCGGAGGGTCACCGGAGGGTTCACCGGCTGAAGCTTGGACGGCGGCAAGGAGCTGGACGACGGCACAAGGAGCTGGGCGGCAAGCTTAGGGTTGGCGCCGAAAACTCCTTCAATGGGGTGGGCGGCAACTTTTGCTAGGGCTTGGATTAGGGCTTAATTATCCATTAAGCCCTCTTTTATAGAGAACTAATTCTCTTAATGGTTATTGGATCATAACCATTAGGCCCGTTAACCCGCTCCATTAAGATAAGTTAAAATAAACCAAACCATGATGGTTTATTTTAAGTTAAAACGAACCGAACCAACTTTTGGTTCATTCGTTTAAAATAAACCAAACCCTTTGGTTTATTCTCCTCCATTAGATTAGAACCAAACCATTTTGGTTCATCCATTATGTCTTCATAAGACACGGCCCACCCACGCTTCCATTGCGACTGAAACGATTTCATGCTCACTTTATATTTGGTCCAACCAAACCTAGTTTCTCTCGGTCTGAGAATCCCATTCTCAAGCTCGTTTTAAATTTTTTTGGATTACGCTCATTGTGCGTGTGACCAAATAGGTTCTCGGTTTATGTTGGCCGTCTATAATTAACCATTAATTATAGAACGATCATGAGTGGCACCTAGTAGTACATCATGACCCCCAATTAACTGAAAAGATCAACGGTTGATCCAGAACTATTTCTGAAATCCTTCAGCAGCTCGAATGATTTGTGCCCCATTCCCTTCACTCATCTTATACCCACTTGGTTCAGGACATGGTCTATTGTGTCAGTCCCCACTAGGCTGACTACGTCACACCTAGCCCAAGTATTATTTCCTCGTCCTACGGATTCTAGTTACTCCACATGTATTGAAGAGTACCTTACTCTAAACATGTAATGCTTTGGCCAAAGACTTTAGTAACAATCCGACGGAAGGCGATGGGTATACATCTCCTCGCAAGGAGTGGTGAATCCTTTATAGGCTATTCAAACACCTTCGATCACTTCGACTTATACCCAATCATCCCGGGTCCACATCTCCTTAGAGATGTTTGCTTAAGATGTCAAAGCATAAGTCTCCATGATCAAGATGACTTGAATACTGCAAGTCAAAGGAACATCGCACTTAAGCCACAGTAAGAACTTCATTGACATATCTATATATGCAGAGAACCATATGAAGTCTTCCGGCTGGTCACTCCAATGAACTAGTTACCATAACTAGCATCCACGATTAACTCCGGACATCACTATGTCTCCAGCCAGTGAGAATCAGCTGCTTGGATACACCAAGGAGTATACCTCGTGCTAGTCTCGACAGAATTGATGGTGTCCAAATCCATCAATTCATCGACTAGGGATAATTCCGATACATCACAATTACACATGTAGAGATACTCACTAGTTGTGGTCCAATCACAAATTCTCTCATGCTGTGAATCGTATCGTGGACATTCAGTAAATGAGTTTAAGATCCAATCAAATACATAAAACATGTATACTCAAATAGTGAATCTTCATTTATCATATAAATGGTTCGTACATAAGGCGATTGCCTTAGGACATCTCTCATATATTACTAACACTGGGGTCATGGTAGCGAGTAGGGGTGAGCAGGCATGACCATGCATGTTGCATTGTCGTATCTTATGGCGCTTTGCATATTACCATATATAGATACATATATGTATGTATATATATATATGGATGGTTGAGATTAATATATATATAGATGTGGTCTATATATATATGATTATCGTGATGTTGCATTTGATTGCACTATGCTTACTACATTTGGGTGTACATCATATTCATGCATGTTTCTTGCATTTGATATACGATGTGTGACAGGATCTATTAGATATCGGTTAGCAGAGTATATTAGTGAGTTGATCTACTCTACCGCTATATATATATATATATGTTTGATATATGTTCGAGTTGGATCGAGTAGCGTGCACTTGAGTATGTCTGCATTTTTATGTTGTTCATTCAATTAGACGGTATATGCTTGTATTTATATACTATGCTGATATACCTATTGTACTTCGAGAGTATGTCATTGAAATACATGTGATATTACATATATATACATATTTTCTATTACCTGCTGAGTTTTACTCACCACCCCCCACGGACCACAGGTTTTTCTGCCCTGTGTAATGTGTAAGACTTCTGTGACTTGGAGCACCACCTAGACATCATCTCATCTCACCTCCGAGGCTCCCGTGTTTTGTTTTGGGCCTTCCGTCCGTTGTGCATTTGTATTTTGGAGTTTTCATGATGTATATGTTGTATATTCAGATTTTGTCGAGATTTCGTGTTGTTGTGGTGTGTTAGTCATACCGGTATGCATGTGTGGGATTGTTGTATTGTTGTGGTATGTGTCCGCTGTGTTTTTGTGTAGTTGTTGTTTTGATATATATATATATATATATATATATATATATATATATATATATATATATATATATATATATATATATATATATATATATATATATATATATATATATATATATATATATATAGATATATATATATATATATATATATATATATATATATATTGTTGTTATTGTGGGCCTACGGGCCTTGTATTAACCCGAAATGTTGCCACGTACAGGGGAGGTGTCGTTCGTTTGATTTTCGGCTCGGTATGCTCTCGGGGCGTGACATAGTCACAAAGACCAAATAGAGTCGGAGTCATTAGTCCCAAATGACTAATAGAAGTATCCCGTCACATAGACCAGAATTGTATTGGAGATCATAGTCCTAAAAGACTAATAGAACAGAGATTAATAGTCACAAAAGACCATTAAAACAACTAATTCATACTTAGGAAAATGGCTCGTGCGACAGCAAGCACACTGAGCAATCCAATGCTATGAAAGTTGTTACACCTTACATAGCTGCTCATAGAGCGATCAATGCTAAGAAAAGTTGTTACGCCTAACTTAACCGCTCCTTAAATGGTGTATAACCATTCTCTGAATGACATGTAGTCACTCACCTAATGACCCATTATCATCCTCCAGGTGGCTCCCAGCCATTTACCAGGTGGTATTGAACCTTTCTCCTGGTGGTATTTAATCATTTTTCTGGATATAATATCCTGCTATTTGTCCAGATTAAATAATCTCTATTTATATCAATATGAACATCTCTAATCCCTCATAACGACCATCAAGTCAAGAGCAATTTCTATATTCTCAATATTCACAAACATTTCCATACATAATAGAAATGGGTCGACCAGTGAATAATTTTCAAAGGATGTAAACATATTTAATCTTCCTTTTTAGTATGAATCCATTCATTTTAATCGGTCACTTTCCTAGTCATGTTCCATAGACCGAATCATCCATAGTCAATAGGTTTACATGCTAAAGTAGCAAACCCTGATTAAAACTTCAAGCAGATACCTAAATAGTCACAAAGGGCAAATATTAAGATTAACATATAATCTCAAAGGGCTCACATAGTAGAGAATTAGGGATCCATTCTCCTACTACCTTTATTGTCGCCTTAGCACACGTGATATGAATCACATGCTATGATGTTATTCTCTTTATCAATAAAGAGCACATGTTTACCTCAACATCGTATAGATTTTGATCCAGACATTCCAAATGTCTAATTCTGAATTCAACATATGAATTCTAATCTGGCTCATAAACAGGTATAATAAATGTTAGGAATATTTACTTCGATCACTTTTCTTAAATGATCTTATCTTGATACATATATCAAGATGACCCCAACTTATAGGTATGTATCCCATACATATAGCTTCCAAAGCTATCTTATAAACAATAGTCTTACCCTTATTCGTACATAACAAACAGAGATGATTGTCCATGTGAGAGGACCAATCACTACCTGTCAACATGCTCACCGAGATCTTATCAGAATGTAATATCACATACACTGAATAAATTATGCCTTGCATTAAAAATAACAATCAAATTACAATATCCGATTGTCATTACAAAACTGTTACATTCTACGAAGTCCCATAGACTTTACATGCTCATTAAATGACTCTCTAGTCATTGGCTTAGTAAAAGGATCTGCAAGCATAGCTCGAGTAGGGATATACTCAAGAATAACCTTCTTATTAGCAATAATATCCCTGATAAAGTTGTACTTTATAGCAATATGCTTGCCCTTGCTGTGATATTTGGGATCCTTGGAAAAAGCTATAGCGACTTATTATCACGATGAGCGATCACGGACTCCTTGTCTTGACAATCTTGGATGCTTGAGAATCTCCTTAACGGACCGCTTCTTATGCAATTTAACATGCCACATATTCAACTTCCATGATTGATAAGGCCACACAGACCTGTTTCTTATTGTTCCAAGAGATGGCGCCACCATTCAACAAGAACGCATAGCCTGATGTAGATTTTCTATCATCTAGGTCCCCAGGCCAATCTGCATCTGAATATTCCTTCAGGCTCATATCTGATCCTTGATAACATAGACTGTAATTTGTCGTCACTTTCAGATACCTGAATATCCTTTTCACTGCCTTCCAGTGTCTCGGTCCTGGGTTTGACTGGAAATGACTTACTAAGCCAACAACATAGCTGATATCGGGATGAGTACACAACATAGTGTACATTAAACTACCAACATCACTGGCATATGATTTTTTATTCATCTCGGTTATTTCATTTGGAGTTTTGGGACTCATACTCTTGCTCAGAATAGTACCTTTCACAATAGGTGCTTGTTCACCGTTGTAATTAGACATGCTGAAATGTTGTAACATCTTATTTATATAAGACTCTTGAGACAAATCCAAAAGTCTCTTAGATCGATCCCTGATGATCTTTACTCCTAAGATGTATTTAGCTTCTCCCATATCTATTGTGTCAAATTGTGATGAAAGCTACTTTTTGACTTCTATCACAAAACCTATGTCATTTCCTGTAATTAGTATATCATCAACATATAATAATAAAATGAAATACTTTCCTTTATCCTTTTTCAGGAAAACGCAATGATCCTCATTGATCATTTCGAAACCATAAGATAAAACCACTTCATTAAATCTTATGTTCCACTGTCTTAATGCTTGCTTTAGCCCATATATAGATTTCTTCAATCTACATACTTTATCTTTTTGGCCTTCAACAACGAAACCTTCTGGTTGAACCATATAAATTTCCTCATCAAGCTCACTATTAAGGAAAGCGATTTTTATATTCATTTGATGTAACTCCAAATCATAATGTGCCACTAAAGCCAAAATAATTCGGATTGACACAAACTTTACTACGGGAGAAAATGTCTCCTCAAAGTCAATACCCTCCAATTGGATAAATTCTTTTGCAACTAGACGAGCTTTGTATCTGTTAATCGATCCATCAACTTTCCTCTTTATTTTGAAAATCCATTTATTCCCAATAGCCCTTCGGTCAGGAGGAAGATCGACTAACTCCCAAACATGATTCTTAATCATTGACTCCATTTCTTCAACCATTGCAACTTTCCACTTTTCTCCAGCTCTAGAGCCCAGAGCTTCCTTTACTGACTGAGGTTCCTCATCGTCAACAGGGAGTGTCATTATTGTCTCATTCTCAATATCAAACCTCTTCTTAGGTTTGATCTTACGAACACTTTTTCATAAGTTAGGCTGATGAAGAGTCACCCCGTGATTAGGCAAAGTACTCCCACTGGGTTGACTAGTTTCAGGTATCCCACTAGACACCTGTCCAGTTGATAATGACTCTTCCTCCTCAATTAGAGGAATTGTCTTATCAACTTCACCTCTAGCTGAGAACTCAGTTTCAAAAAAAGTAGCATCTCTCGAATCCAATTCGGAGATTATTTCATCTGATTGCTCACCTATGAAAACATAACCTTTTGAAGTATCAGAATATCTTATAAAGATACACTTCTTACCTCGAGGTCCTAGTTTTTCATACTTGTGAGAACTGTCATGAACATAGGCAGCCGACCCCCAAGGTCTCAGATTTCCCAAATCTGATTTTCTGTCTATCCAACGTTCATATGGGGTAGATGGAACTGACTTTGAAGGCACTTTGTTAAGTATATAGGTTGTAGCTAGCAATGCATCTCCTCAATAGGAGATGGACAAATTAGCCTGCGCCATCATAGACCTAACCATTTCGAGAAGAGTCCTATTTCTTCTCTCAACAACCCCATTTTGCTGTGAAGTTTCAGGGATCGTCAGCTGTCTAATAATCCCTTTATCATTACATATTGTCTTGAACATATCAGACAAATATTCTCTTCCATGGTCAGTGCGTAAAGTCTTAACCTTACGTTCCGTTTGATTCTCAACTTCGTTCATATAATGAATGAAGCAATCCAATGCTTCAAATTTACGAGAAATCAAATACACATGACTGAAATGAGAGAAATCATCAATAAATGTAATGAAATAGGAAGCTTCATGTCTATCCCTCACATTCATTGGACCACAAATATTCGAATGAATCAATTGCAACGGTGACTCTGCCCTAATAGCTTTACCGAATGGTTTCCTAATTACTTTTCCAGCAAGACAATGCTCACATACAGACAAGCTAATCTTAGCTCGAGAGCCCAATAAGCCCTCTTTAGCTAACCGATTCATGCGATCTTGTCCTATATGTCCTAATCTAGCATGTCAAATATCATCAGTTATTTCTACATCACTAGTAAGAGCAATATTTGAAAAACAATTATCAATCGCACAATTGTCATTTGGTTCCACATCAAGAATCATAAAACCATTTGTTAAAAAATCATAACCGATTGACACTAAGTCAATCTTCAGTTTAACACACCGACTGTAAAAATTTATACAATTTTCTAAATCAAGAAGATAAGTAACTGATACAAGATTCCTCCGAATCTCAGGAGCATACAAGACATCATGCAGAAACAATGTTCTTCCACCCCGAAGGTCAAGTTTGTAAGTGTCGACTCCTTTGACTTCGATCGACTCTTGCATTGTTTCCTACATATATCCATTTGTTGTCAGCTAGTACCCGGCGGTACTCCACATATGTAACTCGCTCCTGAGCTACATGGTTGGTTGCTCCCGAATCTATAATCCACAAAGGATAAGAATCAACCAACAACACAGAACTAGCAACAAAATGCTCAGAAGACAGACTAGAAGTTACCTTTTTTGGCTTGGTACACTTTCGAGCATAGTGACCCTTCTTGTCACAATTAAAGCAAGTTACCTTGCTTTTAGGTTTTTTCCCCGTCTTCTTGTTCTTCTTCTTCTTGATTGGGCCTATCCCACCTGCAGCAGTAGCTTCCTTCTTCTTTCCCTTCCCTTTCTTGAACCATCTCCTTTTCTTGGATCCAGATGATCCAGCAGAACCGACAGTCAAATAGGCTTGGTCAGAAATCCTCGCGGATTCTACTCTCTCCGCCTCAAGTTCTACATGGCGCAAGACATCAACGAAAGTCTTAATACTCTCGATGTGAGTAAGGGTCTGCTTCATGGTCTCCCAAGAATCTAGAAGGGATCGAATGACTGCATGAACCTGTTGTTCATCTGTCAGCTCGTGACCGGCAGTTTTAAGCTCCCGAATCATATTCGACATCTCCCTGAAATGTTGAATCATAGTGACATTCGGGCACTTCTTGTAGCTATCAAACTTGATCGTCAGCTGTCGAAGTTTGCTCGGACTAACTCCGTTGTACTTGTCCTTAAGGGTAACCCAGACAGCATGAGCTGAAGGATACGACTCATACTCAAAAACTAGGTCATATTGAACTAATCAAGATTCCCTTAGCAGTGGAGTCTTTCTTCTTCCATGCCTTGTAGGCATCAATATCTCGTCTATTTTGTGTAGTGGGACCATCTAAAGGTTGTACTATGACCTGATTTACAGCCTCTAGAACTTCTTGTTCCTCAAGAACATACTGTATCTTAATGTGTCAGATTTTGTAGTTATCCCCATTGAGTTTCTCACCCTTATTGAGTTGAGCTAAGATGTTTTTAGTTGCCATAACCTAACATAAATAAACACATTATTTAGTTATTCAGTGTATGATTTTATGTATGTAATCTACAAATTGACTCAATGTGAATTCGATTTGGTTTACAAAATCAAGTGACAATCCAATTCCCACTCATCATTTGTATGTACAAATCGAATCGACTTTGATCATTACATACATCCCATCTTAACATGATATTATTAAATGAACATTTCATTTAAATTGTACTCAATATGAACAAATCAAAAAGGAAAAATATCATCCATCATGTAGAGTTAACAGTATAAAATGAACATATCATTAAATTAAACTTGTTGTACATTGTCAACACATAACAAAGGTAACTCTACTAAGAATGTTACATATAACATTTTTCCTACTCATAACTGAAAAATAAAAAACTAAACAACTAGATAGATAATCATTACTCCCACTAGGACAAACACTAGTGCAGTATTAATGATCCAAACATGCCCAATCTTCTTGGACTGAACTAGGACATCTCCCGCCGAGATGCTTTCAAGATGATGCGGGATCACGAGAATCTTGAAGGACACCTTTAGGCGATCGAAAGGAAAAGACTTCATCGAGGGGTCCTCGTCGGAATCTTCCTCTCGGATCTTCCACGATGCACCTCGCGATCCTCGTGGTGAAAGCTGACTCGGTGCATAAGCCGGGTATAAGAGAGATCTTTCCTACATGGCACCCAGTCTCGCTGCGCTATGTCCTTTCGAGTGTTGTGGCGGTGGCGGACAGCTTCATCTGTAATTCTCGAGATCGGAAACTCACGCATCTCAAGTCTCGAGAACAATCTATCAAAGTCTCGATGTGCCACTTCATAAAGAACTCTATGAATTTGAGTCATCTCTAGATAGCCTCTCTCAGCCGATTACGCAACACATCACGTCTCGTCATAGTGGTAATCATCCGTGCCATCTGAAAATTGATATTAATTAAGTCAGTACAAAACCGACAAACCAGTAAATATACCGGCTTAATTCAATTTATATATAGGCATAGATCCATCAAAATAAATCAAGAATAAATTTCCTTGATTTTATGGAGGACTATCGATAGACTTACTTAGACCAGTCAATTGGTACTTTTACCAATTGACTATTATCTAAGTTTAGTCGACTAGTATTATGAAGACTCAATATTGACCGTGAGAGTCCAAACACCATGCAATTTGCTCCGAGTACCCCAGACACTCAAGCAATATGCATAGTATTCTTTCTCATCATTCCTAGGCATCAACTCTAGTTCATTTTGTCTATCTCTAAGTTGTTTATATTAAGTCATAATTGTTCCAAACAATTACTTGATTATTTAGTCATAAGTTGAGTTGACCACAGTCAACTTTAGCAAGTCAGTCAATACTGACTTCTAAGCATTGTGTTTAATTTAGCCCGATCTAAATTTAACCATGACTAACTCAGCCGCGACTGATTCAGCCAATGTCAAATCATGCTAATCAATGCCAATCTAGACAAATCGAGTTTGGTCAAGCATGATTAAGTCGAACCAAATTAGAGTTGAGTTAACCAAGTCCAATTTACACTTGGTCATGCCAGAGCACTTAACACAACACTTATTTGAGCTAATTGAGCACCTAGCTTTTATTGAAATCCAATTAATTGAACATATGACCAAATTAATTTGAATCTCAAATTAAAGGCTAAGTCCAATTATTCAATCAGACCTCTCTAATTGATAGCCCAATTAGAAATCTGATTTTGAGCCCATTTTCATTCGGCCCAATTTAAAATTAGCCCAATTAAAATCATGGCATGTGGTAAACTGCTCTGGTAGGGTGGTTCACCGCCCCAAACCACCCTGGCAGGTGGTAAATCGCCTCGGCAGCAGAAACCGCCGCATGTCAGAAACCGCCTCGCTGCTTAGAAACCGCCTCGACAGTGCGATTAAACTACACCCCGCCTGCAGGAATCGCCCTATCGGCGGCTCAACCGCTCGCCGGCGGTTCAACCGCTCGCGCCAGCTGTAAACCGCCGCCGACGCAAATCGCCTGTTGGCGATTAAATCGCCATCGCGTAGCTTAAATCTGGCCGGCAGAAACCGCTGGCGGTGCTTTCAAACCGCCCTTCGGGGTTGAAAATCGCTTCGACAAGCGATTCACCGCCGCCGGGCCAAATCGCCCTAACCCGCGGTGGAACTGCCCTGTCGCTGGGTAAACCGCTTTGTCGGTGGTTTAATCGCCCTGGCAGGCGGTTAAACTACCCTGGCAAGCGGTTAAACTGCCCGGGTAGGGGTCAAACTGCCCTGCCCGACGTTGAAACCACCCTTCCAGTGTAGTTTCCAACCAGGGCAGTTAGCCCAGAGTGATTTTCCACTCGACAAACCACTCTGGAATGGCCAGAGTGGTTTGTCCAGAGCGGTATTCCACTCGTCGCAGAAACAATGTTCTCTGCACTGTTCATCTTCTTCCTCGCGTGATTTTCGCGATGAACAGCTTATTTTGTAGGGAAAAAAAAATTCTAATCTCTATTAGATGCTTTCCAACAAGGGCTCTGATACCAATGTTGGTGGTTTTAGCATCTAATCCGAGATTATCTAAGCAAAATAAAAGAAAGAACGAAATATGAAGTTGTAATGAAACTTATAATGATCGTCAGAAATCTTCTCGCTTCCTGGTACTATTTTGGACGAAGTTTCTGCTTTCGATCTGAGGATCGATCACATCGGAAAAAACCTCTCTTCCACGAGATAAATCCTGGCAGCGCCTTGGTGTTCCTATTCACTCCGACAACTCTCTCGAACAGCCTCTCGGCGTCACTCACTTGCTCTCACTTCCTCTTCTTTGGACGCACACCCATATATAGGGAAAAAGGCAGTGCACGACTTCTTGAGCCGTGCGTGCACACGTTGCTAGTTCTGCAACGTGTGCAGTTGCAGAAACTACAATCGCAATTTCACAAAACTGTGTATGCAATTTCATGAACTGCCTACATTTGAGATATAGTCCAAAGAAGGATCTAAGAGTTTTTGTGTCTTCAATTTTTTTCAGGGGAGTCAAGTATCTTGAAAGAGATATGTGATTGTAAGGACACTATTCTTTGTCCTATTTCTGTTCTAAAAAGTCTATACGAGTAGAGCCTAATTTCATCTTCCTTCTTGAAACTATCAATCCATATTTTTCAAACAAGTTAAAGATCATAAAAGGTGAGAGTAGTGTTCTTCTTTAGTTTTAAAGAACGCTACTGCATCATCAATGGATACACAAATAAAAAAGAAATGTTATACAATTCATTCGTGAATATTCGTGTACACCTTTATTATTCATTATCTGATCACTTGCACACTATAGTCTAATCCTTAAATCCTAGAGGATCGGACGGTGGATAATAAAGGTACCCACGGTGTTCACGGATGAGTTGTGTAGGATAATATTATATCACAAATAAATTGAGATACATCCCTAAAAATATTATCGATTTCTCTGAAAATCTGAGGGGTTGTCTTAAGTCTGAATGACATGATTAGACATTCAAATTATCCTTCGGGACAAGAGAATATCGTCTAATTGATATACTCAGGATGCATTTCAACTTGTCAAGATCCTAATTTCATATCAAATTTTGAGTATCATTTAAAGTTTTGGATTTTATTAAGTAATTGTTCCTTATTTGATATCTTATAATCATCTTCATAGCAATTATCATTTAGATGTTCATAGTTACAATCATTTTAGATATCTGGAACTAGTTCATTTGAATCGGTTTCGATTCTGAATTTAATGGATTGGTTCTGACTCGAACCAATTCGTTAAACATGCCTAATAGAAAGTATAATTATTTTTTTAGTTGATACTAGATATCTAAGGGTTAGATTTGGCTAATTCTAGGGGTGACAAATTCCTATTTATAACTTGAGAATCTCTATAGACCTTCGTCCAATTTTCAATAAAAAATTATTTTTGTAAGTTTTGAACAATTACTGGTAATTTGATATTTTGAATTTCAGATTCATTAATATCTACTCTATTTTTTAAACTATATTATTTATAAATATCATATAAATTATTTTAAATATTTTTTTTGAAAATATGAGCGGATCGAGAATATATAATAATTTTTTAATATATAAAATTAAAATATCATAATATATAACTAACTAATATATCTAATTAACTTTAGTTTAGGATCCCAAATTAGCAACTCAAATTGACTCCCATTTGAAGGGACACTTTACCTCTTCATTTGGATACATGTACTAAGTCCTCTATTTTAAATTCAACAATTGAGATCGAGTGTGAATGAGCACTTATATCCTTTCATTTGGATATACTTGATTTATCTATCTTAATCCAACAAGCTAAATCGATCCATGTCATTGATCCACATTGAACTCAGATCGTACAATGTCATCGATCCACACTAAACTAATCCGAAAGCCGATATATGCAATAAGAAAAGCTCCCTCACAAATCCAAGCTTGAGTTGGATTGAATCAATTAAATACCAACAATGAGAAACATAATATAAGGAATTAAGGTCTAATAACCTTTCCTTTCCAACACGGGACAATTTTTATACTCTTTCTAACGTGGACTTTATGAGCTTACTTTAAATAATAATCAATTTATCATTCACTCTAAATTGAATCAAATTAATTTTCTGACACATCTAAACAAATGAAGCTCAAGTCAAGCTAGCTTGAACTAAACTCAAGCTTTTAATTAAAAAAACCAAGTTAAGTTTGAATAATTATTTTAACAACTTAGTTCATTTTAGACTCGACTTAACTTTATCTAGATTGATTATCTTATCAAACAAATTTAACTCTACTTAACACATTTACTGCCCTAAATACAAGGATATATCACCTTAACCATGCATAATACCAATGTAAGAAAACAATATCTTTTGTGTTAGCATTGTATTTCAAAATTAGTCTACATATAAGCTACATTTTGTGTTGTATCCACTGAAATAAACATCATTTTATTTCTTATCTTTTTTTTTCTTGTAGAGATGCTAGGGATTCACCAATCCATAGCATACAAAATTTAACCAATAAAATAAATTTTAAAAGATAACTCATGTGGGTTTCATCAATAAATCTGAAAATTAAAAATTCTAAATTTTGAGTAGATAATTTTAGAATATTTAATTTTCTAAAAATTAAATTCGAACAAATAAATTAATTTAAATAAAAGTCCATATGGAAGGAGACGTAAAATTATCTCATCTTGGAAAAAAAAGAGATATTAAATCTTCCTTATATTATATTTTGTGTTATTAAGATTTAGTTGGTTCAATCCAACTTGTGCTATCCTATCTCTTAAAGAATTGTGTTGTAAATTAATTAATTCAATTCAAAATATAAAAATAAACATTCCATATTTGCATTGAGAGTTCAAGAAGCAACTTCTTAAAAAGATAATTAAATTTAATTGTTATACCATCGTGAATCGAATGGAAACCTATGGCTCAAAAATCGAACCGAAACCGTTTTTTCGATTTCGGTTCTGAAATTGGAATCGAAACCAGAGGCATATGGTTCGATTCCGAATCTTAAATTTTTGGAACTCGGAACTGAACCGGAACCGTATCGGAACCGGAACTAAATATTTCTTTGTTAAAATCGGAATTGAATTTTTAAAAATAATTTTTCAAAATTCAAATTTTTATTAGTGTGTCACAATTATAATAATAAATATACATAAAAATCAAAATTAAAATCATTTAAAATTCACTAGTCTCCCTAATTCTCTTTTCTCTTTTCCACTTTCGTATATGTGGAAAGAACGTTTTGCAATACAAGGCAATTGTTTCAACACTTTTTTTTTTGTTTATAGAAAAAAATATTTATCTTACCTAACGGTTGACCCATTTGTTCTACTATTGCAATTTTGATTGGTTAATCACTGAATTAGATGATTTGCTGCATGCGTGGATAATGAGTTCTAGCTAAGAAAAACTTTTGCAGCAAAGATGAATTAATGTATCAGAACAGTAAGAAAACATCGCTAAGGAGTGGTCATAAGATGAGTTTAATAGAACAGTAAATGCGAAGAATAGTAATTACTTACATCATAAGTTTCATAGATCTGTTGAAACTGGGCACTGCAGTCAATCTCCTTACAAACGTCGGGACGATAGAGAAATTTTCAATCATCAGTGATCGTGATCACGTTAATAAAGTTTCAATAAAATTGAAAATTTTGTGTATTCCTCCCAAAGAAATTGTAACAAAAACAAAATGGTAAATTATTAGAGTAAAAATAGAGTTTACAGTCTTGTGTGCTTAATTAGATGCCCATTCAAATCATAAATTATGAAACTAAGAATGGCCCAAAACTCATGACGATATCATTTCACTTGAGTTTTTTTTATCTACATATTTTCATATCCATGGTTGGGCACACCATTGTTAGAGAGGAAGCATGTTATGTAAATCCTTCAAGTGAAAGTCCACGTTAATAAATGAATTAAAGAGCTTCGACGAATTACTTGTACTTTAGTAAAAGAAATAGAAAAGGAAAGAAAAGAAAGTAGAGAGAAAAAAATTAAAATGTCGAAGATTAAGTCTCTTACAAGCTTTCAATTTTAAAGAAAACCTTTTACTTTAATAAAAGAAAAAAATTTCAAATGCGAAAAGTAAATATGACAAGGTTTTTAGTTTGTTACGGCGACCCTTTAATTCTAAAGAAAATCGATTTGATAATTAAGTTTATAAAATTCATGTGGATTATAGGTTGCGTGTGGGGTAGATTAAGGATGTTTATGTTGCGGGGTAAAGCATGTTGTTTATGCTATTCGATAAGCAAAATTAAACTTTGCTTTGCTTGTGGCGATGGCAAATGAAAATTGCCGATGTTAAAAAAGTTTGCTTCGAGGTGGTGTATATGTCAAAACCAGTACTAGTTTGGAAAGAAAAGAAAGTAGAGAAAGAACTAAAGATATCAAAGTATTTTACAAGCCTTCAATTTTAAAGAAACCCTTTTACTTTAGTAAAAGACAAAAAAAATCAAATAAATCCGACAAGGATTTTGGTTTGTCACGGCCCTTCAATTCTAAAGAAAAACGATTTTTCCATTGACAATTAAGTTTAAGAAATTTATGTCGATTATAAGTTGCGTGAGGGGTAGATTAGGGAAGTTTATGTTGTAGGGTAAAGCATGTTGTTAAGAAAGTTATACTTTGCTTTGCTTGTGGCGATGGCAAATGAAAGATGCTGATCATGTTAAGAAAGTTTGCTTCGTGGTGGTGTACATGTCAAAACTAGTACTAGTTTGGTTCGCTACCACTCTCTCCACCATTGCACAAACTCATTCACACTAGCCAAAAACTAAGAGGTAGAAGAAATTATGTCTTTGCTCATAGAATTGAAGTATCTATTGCTGCAGGTGCTACCATCGCCTACCATGGTAGCACAAGGTCGGTCGCTGTGCATCCAAAACCACTTGGACATGATTTGTGATAGCCTTTGGGCTATCAATTCAATGATCGTTATCCCTACGATGCTAGTGTTGTGCAAGAATTTTTTGAAATGGGTCGTACACTTGGACTTGGTGTTAGATGTTCCTGCAGAATTTGCAGATTGGGAGACAGATGTGACTGTAGCAGTTATAGATTTGGAAGGGTTGCTCGGTCGAATCCTTGATTGGGAACCAAGTTTGCATCGTTTCATTGTGGGCAACACCCAACGGGTGCACTTTCGCCATGTCATTCTAGTGGAGCTGAAAGAGATGTTGTGCAACCTGAATTCTCTTGTGATCAGAGGATCAGCAATTGGTCTTTGGAGGGATCCCATGGAGTCCATGAACCCATTCGAAGAAGACTACTCGGTTGTCTTAAAAAATGAGGTGATGGGCAGAGAGGAAGATCTAGAGAAACTCATTGCAATCATTCAACGACAACAACGAGTACCATCCAGCAACAATGGCGATGTTAGCAATCCGTTTGTGATGGTCATAGTTGGAGAAGAAGGGGTTGGGAAGACGACCTTGGCACATATTGATCTACCATCACACTTGGATTTGCCAACAATTTCATCATCGCATTTGGGTGAATCTACCCCTCCTTTCTATATCCAATATGATTAATATAATTGGAAAAGAATTTGCAAGGTCCATAAACAATGAAGAACTTTGTGATCAGAAATTACAGATAGAGCAGCCACTACAAGCCATGTGGGAATATATTAATGAACAACTAGATGGAAGTAGATATTTGTTGGTGCTTCATTTTGAAGATTGGGCTAGTTTGATGCAACAAGACTGGGATGAGTTGAAGAACATCCTGTTGCGTGTGGGCGGGCCGGGAAGTGCAGTTGTGATCATCCACAAATCATCGACAAAAGAATTAGCAAGTGATATGGGTTTTCTAAATGGGGTGAAGGATATTACAACATACTGCTTGAATCCCTTATCGGAGGATGCATCGCTGGAACTATTCAAGAGACACACAGCAATGACAATCCCCCCATCAAAGCAAGACAAATCAGAGAACGATGAGCTCATTTCATTTTCTAAGCAACACTTTCCATACTTCATTGATCGACCTTTTTTTGGGAAGATTCTTGGATGGTCTATTTATGATATTCGAGCAGCACTTGAAGATTACGCAGTTGATTTTCTAAAAGACATTTATAGGCTTAGGCATATGCCACTTATCTTTCTACGATTACAACAATACAATCTTCTACTTGATGTTGCTACTCATAATGATTATTATAATGTTACCTTACACATGCTGACCGCTGAATGCCTCATACCAGCCGAAGGCCTCGAACTAGGTTGGATTGATCTCCATGATAGATTTTTAATAGAAATAAAGCTATCACCGTATTTTGCAAAAATTTTATTTCCAAGGAATGCCTATATCTTGCATTTGAATGTTTCTGAAGATTCAACTACTATTCCGAAGTACATTCGCTATTTGTGTTTAGAAATTAATCCTAGAGCAATACCATTTCAGTTGCCGACTATACCAGTTGAGGTTAGAAGTAAGCTGATAGCATTGATTCTACAACAAAAAGATGATAAGGAAACGGCACTTGAAGTTTACGAAAAAAGGTGCACGAAAGCAGAAATTGCAATATTAAAGTTCCTCAGCGAGATGTCAGTAAGACTCGTACATTTGCATATATTAGTTGTAGAAAGTAGCATGATTCAGAGGCTACCTAGTGAAGTCAGCAAGTTGGTTAACTTGAGATACCTCCATCTTTCGAAGCTTAAGATGGAATTACTTCCAAAATCACTTTTTGAACTATATAATTTGCAAATTTTAAGTTTGCTTCACTGCCAAAAACTTCAAAAGATATCTGAAGGAATCCGTATGCTTAAGAAATTGCAGATTTTGAAAATAGCTTATTGCACAAAGCTTCAGCGGTTACCCAAATCTTTAACTGCACTCAAAAACTTAGAAGTGCTTAATGTGGAAGGTTGTTGTTGGCTCAGCGAGCTGTCAGAGGATTTGGTCAGTTTTAAATCGCTGAGAATTTTAGACATGGCAGGATGCACATCCTTGTCTCAAATGCCCCATGGGATAGAGCAATTAATTGGCCTTCGCAAGTTGTCAGGAATATTTGTCGATGTCAATGGAGGTTTTGGGCTAGCACAGTTGCAAGCTTTAACAAATCTTCAGGAAATAAGATTGCGAAACCTAGAAGCAGTAAAGGAGACTCAAATTGAAGTGTTGATGGGCCAACAAAGTCTTTGGGAATTGTCATTGCATTGGGGTGGTGAAGAAGCAAATGAGAGTAGTTCTGAATCAGTTACAATATTGCAGGTACTCGAAGCTCTTCGACCCAACGTACATTTGAGACAGCTAGAGATCTTTTCTTATAAGGGAGTGACATTCCCTACTTGGATGACTAAACAACAACTTGCTCGTTTCGATTCTCTAGTCGAGCTCAGACTCATCAATCTCAGGAGATGTGCTATATTGCCATCACTTGGTCAACTTCGGAGTCTCAAGACATTGGAGATAAGTGGCATGGATTTAATAAAACAAATAGACGATACATTTTACGGTGATGGTGATATATTTCCTAAGTTAGAAGAGCTCACTTTCTCAGAAATGCTCGCACTAGAGAAATGGTCTGCGCCGGAAAGAAAAAATGCTAAATTATTTCCAAGGCTTCAATCATCGACGCTAATTCAGTGCCCAAAACTCAAGAAAATAGATCGACTTTGTGATTCTTCTTTTATAATGCAAGTGTGGTTGAACAATAAGACAATATGGTCAGCTGAATTTTGCAGTTGGGACAACCTCCGATGCATTAGAATGATAGAGATAGTGGGGTGTCAAGAGCTAAGGTATCTACCAGAGGGTATGCAAAGCTTGAAGCTTCTGACTTCTATGACAATAAACAGCTGCAACAATTTGGTGACTTTGATTGCATTGAATTCACTTTGGGAGTTGTACCTATATGGTTGTCCCGTGCTAGAATTCAATCTAGAAGCATTTACAAGACTTTGGAGGCTTACAATTAAAGGTTGCCCAAAAATGCAAATGTGAGTGTGATCTTCATCTCCTAGCAGATTTCATTTAATTGTACCCATCAACGATAAATGCTGGATTAATTATTATTTTAATCAAACTAGTTATTTATTCTCTTCTCTCATTTGTTCTACCTATTAGACGTTACTTATCATCATTGAATACACTTTTTATTTAGACAATTAAATAAAAATGAACTGACTTGTAATATATATGCTTGTCAAGAAAACTGGACAGTTATATGGAAGATTAGTCTCGCTTATCATTTATCAAGCCATTGGACATATTGAAATTAAAAAAAAAATTGAAAAATTATGAAATTTATTTGTTCTTAGCCGCAATACTTGGAAATGATGCATGGAATGCATATTCTCAAACCAAAATTCATATTCTCAATTAATGTTACTTGGGCAAATTATATTGCATGGCTAATATATAATCGCTTATCATTTCAGTTATAGCGATGATGCTTGGCTAAAAAAGATACGGGAATCACGGAGGAAAAAAGAGGAACGGAGGAAAAAGATAGAAGAATTAGAGGAATTACATAGGAAAGAGAGAGAGGAAATATGGAGGAAAAAGAGAGAGGAATTATGGTGGGAAGCAAAAGAAGAAGAAGAGGAATTATGGAGGGAAAATACAGAGGAATTAGAGATGGATGCATCACGGAGGGGAAAGAGAGAGGAATTATGGAGGAAAAAGATAGTGGAATTATGGAGGGAAGAAGAAGAGGAAGAGGAATTATGGAGAAAAAATATAGAGAAATTAGAAATAGAGGAATTAGAGGAATTACGGAGGAAAAAAATAAAAGAATTACAAAGGAAAGAAGAAGAAGAAGAATCAGACAATACAAGAAGTTCTCTTAGTCAAACTTAATGATTTGTTAGACATTCTAATTGACATTGATTTGCTTGTTAAGATTGTTTCTTCTTAGTGTGCTTTAATTTTATTAATCATTTAGTCTATTTTTATTACATGAAATTAATTAGTGTTTGTTGCAAAATGCTCTACTCGTCTTGCATCGTTAAAGAGATACAAGTTATGGCTTGTGAACTTTCTAAAATTTTAGATTTTTTTTTGATGAATTTATGCAACTAATCGAATTGATTTATTAATATTTATGAACAATACAAAACTCTAACATATAATTAAGGATGTCCATGAAATTTGCTCGCACGGATAAAATCGGATGATTAGCATAGTACAAATTTGCACTAAGTGAGTAAGGGTCAATCTTCCATATTCGCAGCGATGTCTGTCCTCCACTGTGTCAGATATCAGTACGATTAAAAGTCGACCATGATTTACGTAGGTCTCTTCATCTAGCTGTGGAGTCGACAATGAGGGACGTCTGAGATGAACGCATCATCTTTTGCACCCGTAAAATTGATGAATTTGTTGGTGGTTTTGAAATTGATATTATCTTAACTTATTTTAATAATTATTTTATTCATAAATAATAGATTAAAGTAAGGAACCAAGCCTATTAGATGAATTATTACAAATAGCAATAAATGCATCTTTTCCTTTTTTTTTTCTTTATAAAGTATTCAAGTTAGATTAGAATGTTATTCGAGACGGTACGAGAGTTTATCTTTACTTAATTCCATGAATTTATTGTCTATTTTTTTTTAAACATGTAACATAATTATTGTATTTGTTTAATTTAATTTTCAATTTAAATATATAAAAATACTATATTTGTTTAAATTACTCATAATAAGTGAAAAATAAGCGACCATATAAATTTTTCTTTAATTGAATCAATGGTTTAATTTAATACGATCATCATATCATATCATATATATCGCTTGTTGAGCTCAATAAAAAACAAGTGAAGCTCAAGTAGCTTTTCAATAAATAATTTACAATCTTCAATTTTAAATTAAATGAAGAATAATCTTATTTACTATATGTTTCATTAAAATCAAAAGAAATTGTAAAATAGTTGTAAAATAATTATTAAGTCATGTCTTAAACTTATGAATTCTTGTGAATGTTTTCGTCTTCTTTCAATAAAATTTATACTTTTATAAAATTTGAATTATCTACTAATATTTTTATTTCTAATATATTAATATCTACTTCATATTTTAAACTATATTCTTTATAAATATCTTATAAATTATTTTTAATATTTTATACAATATTAGTAGATCAAAAGAATAATAATTTTTTAATAAAATTAAAGCATCGTAATAAATAATTAAGATTTCATCTAAATTATCTTATTTTAATTTAGGATTTAATTAAAGCATTATAATCCATCACTTGGTTCACTTATCCATTTTGAAATTAATGATACCATAATTCATCACTTAGGTTCATTCATTCATTTTGAAATTAACGACTCAAATTAAATTTCATTTGAAGGGGCACATTATCCCTATTTATAATGAATCCTCTATTTTAAATTTAACAATTGAGATTGAGGCATCTAAAAAGACATTTAGGGGGCGTTTGGTTCGTGAAATTTTTTTCATTTTCATTTTTTATTTTTGTGTTTTCTTAGAAAACAGAAAATGTGTTTGGTATGATATATTGTATTTATATTTTCTAGAAAAAGAAATTAGAAAATACGTTTGGTATAAATTTTCTTTTTCAATCTAATTTTTATTTTTTAAATTTATACGAATAAAATAAAATAATATATAAAATAATTCATACCCTTACAAAAGTTGGAACTGTCAACCTAACGATCCTTTCATCCCAGTTGATTTATAAACATCTTTTCCCTCAATTGATTTATCAAGATGAAGAAACACCATGCCGACTTTTGCACTAGAAAGTGACGTCGGACGGAGGAGAAAGTGATGTTGTACTAGGCATGCCTAATGGATTGGATCGATCTAGAATCGAGTCAGAACCAATCCATTAAATTCGAAACCGAAACCGATTCAGATGAAACGGTTCCGAAATCGAACTGGAACCGTTCCGATTCCGATTCAGTTTCAATCGATTTCAGAACCGATTCAGAATCAATTCGGAATCGGGTTTGGTTCCGATTTGGATATGGTTCCGGTTGTTAATTTAAAGGTGGAAATTATGGAAATTATTAGCATGCTAACATCTTTACAAGATTATTTTACGATAGAAAGAAAAATAGAATCACCAACATGTTAGATGAATTTGAAAGCTCAAGTTCAAAGAAGGTGGTCCAGAATCGGTCCGGAATCGATTCGGAACCGGTTCGGACCGATTCCTACGTCGACAGATACATAACCGATCAAAATCGAATCGGAATCGGAACCGAAACCGAGGAACCGATAAGTATGCCTACGCTATACAACGATTGCGTCCACTGGTGCTTGCCAGGCCCCATCGACACGTGGAATGATTTCTTGCTTCAGATGCTGAAGAATGAGGGCGGATGGGGAGCCGCAGGACGGAGGTCGTTGGCCCTCAAGAAGTCCACAATCAAATAAGTTAATCTAATCGATCTTATTCTTCCTCCTTTTTTATCTTAATTCTATATAATTTTGATTTAATTGGTAAACATAAAAGGTTCTGCTCTTTCATGTATTTACTTTTTCAAGCTGTCGAATTTAAAAAAATAAAAAAAAAAGACAAAACAAAAAAAAACGCTAACAAACTCCCGAAATATCAATCTTCAACTGATAAAGGAATACAAATCTTACAGACACAAAGGCTTCTTCCTAAAATTCAGCTGGAATTTAATCTCGACAGTTACTAATTATCAAATAATTAATAATAAGGAAATATCATCCAACACTTAATCAAAAGGATCTATAGGTGGATCATGTTCACTTGTCATCGCCATTCCTGTGCATAGGCACGATGGACACATAGCCTGCAAAATTGCAATCAGATTAAGACAGATGAATAGGAATATGCCTATCAAAGTCACACTGATATAGTGCACTTGAATAAAGTGCTAAGGAAATGTCTAGAAAAGTAGATTGCATATTTGCATTAAAACAATTGGGGCTTAATGGACCATTTGCAGAAGGGGAAAAGTATCACCAGACCTTTCTAGTCCCTGAACAATTTGGACACCTTTTAGTAGTAGATAATCGTAAAGAATCATTACAACCATCAGGAATTGAATTTGGTCCGTGCTCGAGAACAAACCTCTTGCAGAACATCGAGCACAGGCTAAATACCCTGTACACCAAGAAAGTTCAACAACTTCAATAATCATGCAGCCATAAGCAAAAAAAAAACATGAAGCAATGCTGATGCATAAAATTATGACATACCACTACCATGGCAGTATTTGCATCTCTTCTTTTCTTGTAGTAGAACATTATTGGTTTCGAGCCCCATCAAGGCTGATATCACACCGACTATACCACCTGAAAACGATGCTACTATAGGATCTACCTGACTAGACAAAAGCAAAAGAAAAACTTTAGGCAAAATTTGTTCTAACGAAAATTGTACTGAATCTTTGTTTTAAAGCAGGAAAACCTTAGTTGAAAAGGCAAATGCAAGTTATGTATGAAATATGTGTAGGAAGTACCACCGAGTCCTAAGTTTAGCTCCAGCTGCAACAACAAACAAGAAGGCCATAAAATTCAATTTTATGTGATGAATCTCAATAGTTGTTCTTCTAATCCAGCAAGGTATCATGTAAGAAATCATTTGCCTATTGGTTACGGTTATCAGAAACATAGGTAAAAGCGGCAATAATTATAATTTCATATTACAACAAAAGGATATGAATAACAGGATCTAATTGCACAAAGTATCTTCCTAAATGCTAAAATTATAACAGTGACAAACTAATGATATCCAAATTAAGTGTCAAAACTGAAAAGTAGTTCCCAAGTGTCACACAATCTACAACCACTCATATCTAGAGACGAAAGGTTATGAAACTAATTTTAAAATTTTGAATATGATTTCAACAAGTATGATTTGGAAACATGTATATTGACTGGCCAAACTTGGATGATCATACAATGTCTCCTTGCAGCATAACAACTTCTCTGCAAGGCAAGATATACAACTCGGCCACAAGTCATGAGCTCCAACATTGTCTTAACCCAACATATATACACACATAAAATTACTGCATCTCTGAAGCCACTACGCTAATGATGATTTCCTACAATTGCTGCTTTTCAAGACCAACAATCATTGGAATGATATTGAGTAACACAAAACAATAAATCTAGATAAAAATATTTTAAGTGTAAATAAAGTGAGATTGTAGGTGCACAAGTGTACATGAAATAGAAAAGTAGTTCACTGACATCTCAAATGATGGAATAGTTATGCTATTTAGAGTACCATGGAAGTGAGAGCTTGTAAGCCTCAGAATATGCTATTTAGAACTGATATATTGCATTAATAGACAAAAGTACAAATAGTTAATCCAAAAATTACACTTTGCAGGAAAATTATAAGCAAAATAGTTAATATATTAATACATATGACCTAACATATTGTTTTTAATTTCACATGTTCATATATATTAAACATAAATACAAAACTAATTATGGATGATGTTCCACATAATTATTCCATATATGACTTGCAATTTCATCACGTACATGTCCCATCTGAGCTGTTTGGCTGGGATCAATTGGAATCGGCTCTTGATCACCAAAATCTCCTTCAACTCCAAACATAATCATATCATCAGAAGAGTATTCCATAAACAAATTATCGATTGCATGATGTCGACATATGAAATTATGCACTGCACAACATGCAACCGGAATTAATCTTTGCTTAGTAATTGGATAGTTTGGCATATCTTTTAAAATTCGAAACCTTGCTTTTAGCACCCCAATACACTGCTCTATAATATTACGACATGTATTGTGCCTATAATTGAATAACTCTTCCTTCCCTCTTGGTCTGCCTTGCCCCCGATAATCTCTCAAGTGATAGCGGTGACCTCGATACGAAGCGAGAAACCCCGACATATTTGGGTAACCAGAATCAACAAGATAAAATTGATGTGATAGTTTTCCCATATTAATGATGTAATACACCAACATAAATGAATATATATAGAGAGTTTTATCTTTTACTTACCACCGCGAGATTTAGGAAAATTATTTTCATGCCTTGTTAAAGCGTCTATGAACACCCTGGAATCATTTGTTGTCCCCTCCTAGCCAGTATACACAAATGTGAAAAGCATATCAAAGTCACATGTACGCATCACATTTTGTGTAACAATAACCTTTCTACCACGAAATGATGTCTGAATTGATGTCAGTGCCCATGCCAACACATGAGTCTCATCGATAGCTCCAAGACAATTCTAAAAATGCATAATGAGTTAGTAACAATATATTGTTAATGTAACTAGATACATTAGGATACAATATGTACCTTAAAATACGAAAACCACTTTGGATTGTTCAATATGTGAGGATGGACACCATTATATTCATTTGGTCGAATAATATATGTGCCCAATGTACAAACAGTTCGTACAACTCGTTTGAACCACTTGCTACTGGTGTATAATGAATGTTGAAATCAATCTGTACATATTCGATGTCGTGTGTTGTGCCCGATGATTAGTAAGAACATAGCAACACCTTCCTCAACTGTAACTTTCCTTCCATCTTTCACTAGATTCATTTCTTTTAATGTTCTACAAAAATTCACAAACACATGTTTTGACATACGAAAATTGTCAAAGCAAACTTGGGGGTGCCCATCAAGTATTTCTTGTATGTACATCCTCTCAGTAAGAGAAGAAGTCCAACATGACATTCGATCAATGTATCCTGGAAATTCAGTCATCATGTCATGAAAAAAATCATTTGCGAGACCCAAAACTATAAGCAAATTGATATCTGGGCTTAATTCGTCAGATTCATCATCAGAGCTTGACATGGTCTACAACAAACCAATATTAAAATCAACATGCATAAAATTAAGGATATATTCATCTCAAACCAATAAATGATTAAAATTTAAAAGCTCAACAAAGTCTTCAACATTAAATTCACAAATATTAAAAGAGTCTTAAATATTCAAACCACAAGATCAAACAAACTCCATTAACATTACATAGTCTTTAGCTAGGTAATAGAAGTAATCCCCATCAACTTAGCAATATATGATTCTACACGTGATCAAGATTGAGGTACTCTAACCATCCAGCTCTCCTATTTGATGGAATTTTCATGAAAATTTCACTCAGACTAGGTTTAAGGAGAGCTTATGTAGCTTTTGTGTACTCTTGAGTAGATAAATTATCCATCTCATTTAAAATCTGCATGCAAATATCTATAGAGTAAGGATCATTGGGCACACTAGTTCCAGAAGAGCAGGATATATCTTGTTCGCATTCTAACTTAGCAGCCCTAGCAACACCATGTATTTTTGTCTAGCAATTGATTCTCCACTCAGTTGTTGCAAGGTATTACTCCACTTATCCATACAAGCCTCATATTTTGCAATTTTTGCAACTTTAGGATCTTTACATCGACTACTATTGGATGATTCTGCACCACGTCGCCGACTATTAGGTTCCCCTCTAACATCCTCATGCTCGTCATCAACGACTTCAACACATGAATTAACACCTCTATTAATGAATGCCTCTTCGAGTTCTCTCTCTTCGTCGGATGTGGGAGGTAATTGGGTAGAAGCCCTATGCATATCACCTGTTGCAGTTGTCCCACCAAAACTTCATTAAGAATGTGGAAATGATCACAATCTTCCTTTCGTATTGTCTTGTACTCCTTTTTATTTTTCTGTACCATTGATTAGGAAACTGTGACTTTATTATACACTAACATACAATAAAAATATACATTTGAATGGATAAAATATTTACCGTATAAAATTCAACCCACACTTCCTCTGGAGCATTCACTTTACCAGTGTCTAGATCCATTGTCACACCAGTATGAGCAAGCAATGCAGCAAAAAGTCGATACCTGGTGTGTAGACGATTCCATTTACCTTTGAGCCTTTCTACATGATAATTCGTGTTCGTTGTTAAATATGGAAATTTAAAATACTAAATTAAATGGACAAAAATTTAATAAAATAATCCTAGGAATTATTTTGGGATTTTTTGAGAATTTTAGAAATTTTCTAGAATTTTTCTGGAATTAAACGGGGCTTGTACGAGATATTTACGAGGATAAGAAAAATAGGCTTTTAAAGGGCATGTTTAGATTATTTAATAGGTTTAATTAACCTAAGTTATAAATCTAGGTTTTCTGTTCCTATTTCCCCGATTACCTTGATTACCTTCTCACGCGCAGCCAAATTTTCTTCTTCCTCTTCCTCTCGCATTTCTCTCCCGATCACGACTTCTCCCTATTTCTTCCCCTCGCAATTATCTTCTCGCGATCTCTTCTCCACGGGCCCGACCTTCCCTCTTTTCTCTTCGCGCGATCTTTTCCTTTCTCTTTCGTGATGATGTTTCTCTTATCGATGAGATCCCGACGGTTTCCATCCTAGCTCTCGCCGGCAACCTTGAGCGGGTGAATCGACGACATCGCTGCCACGGGAGGTGTGGGTGGCATTGTCCGTTCGTCGCCGGAGCAAGGTGAGGTGCTGTTCTTCCTTGATCTCGGATGAGGGAGAGCTGGGAGCGAGCAAGGGTCGGTAGATTCGCGTCGATGAAGGTTTGAAGCGGAGCTGTTCTTCCTGATCAAAGCTGGAGCAAGATCGTCGTGTGTGGAGCTAGGGATTAGAAGTAGGTTGGGCTACCGGTGTTGTGGATTTCGCTGTCAGTGGTCGTCAGAGCTAGGTAAGAGCTATTTTCTCCTTACCTTGGACGAGATTTAAGGGTTGTGTTGGTTTTCTTTCACTGAGTTTTGAACTGTCGATATGGGCAGAGATTTGGAGTTGTTAAACAAGGGATGAGAAGGATTGGCTGTCGGTGGAGTTTTTCTAGGGTTGGTAAGCTTATTACCTTTTCTCTTCATATATAATTGCTAGAGTTGGGTTATGTGTCAATCTGTGGGGTGGATTTTCCTTTCGAGTGAGTTGACTGTGAGTTGGCCGGCTGCTATTGGAGTTTTTGGCTCGACATGATGACGGGAAGGAGCCGCATGGCCATGGAGGGAGCCTTACGGCTGAGATGACTGTGAGGTTCGAATTGGTGTTGCGCTTGCCAGTTGTCGAGTGAGAGGTGGCTGTGAAGGTGAGTGTGTAAGTCGTAGATGAGCTGTGGAGCGATCGTGGAGAGCTATGCGCTTCTCGTGCGTGGGTCAGATGAGATGGGGAAGCCTGGCCCAATAGTCAGGATGGTAAGGTAAGCCTAAAGGTGATTGGGGATTATAATTCATATTCGATAAAGGATACAAATATAAGGATGATGTAGTAGTTAATTTGTATGTAGTTGTATGCTTACACTTAATCGTAATTAATGATATTTGCAAGACGTGGATACAAGACCGGTCCACGGGCGTAAAAATAGTTGGTATTCTTCATAGCAAATGGGTATCTTTGACTTATCTTCTTTTAGATATTGTCATATTATTGTGCATTGTTTACTATAGATAGTAGTAATTTTCTATGCTTGTTAATAGACCTGGCCACGGTCCGGGTCCGGGTCGGAACCGTCGGGTCCGGGTTGGCAAAATACCGACCCTTAACCGGCCCGCTCGTGGCCGGTTACGGTCCGGGTTGTGGAACCGCCGGTTCCGGTCCGGGTCCGGGTCCGGGTCCGGGTTCGGGTCCGATCCGGTTAATCGCCGTCTTAGTTAAATAAATAAAAAATTAAGAATGATGTAAATAATTAAAATAAAAAAATTACATGATTAAACTTATAAAAACTCTATCAAATATTTCATTATCTCAATAAAAAATATATTACATCTCAAATTTCAACATCTTGGACTTAAATAAAAAAACGTATTACAATAAAAAAAATCAACTACATTTCAATTTTCATTATATTCAATCAATTTCAGTCGTATTCAGTATTTTCTCCCGTCGTCGTAGTTCCGGATGTTCCCTCTGTTTCGTCTTGGTCTTCTTCGTCACTTTTAATATGATGGGTTCGACTTACAACTTTTGACCAATCATTGAGTAAACATTGCGCTTCCAAATTTTCTGGCCTTAAGCTAGAACGTCTCTCGTCCAATGTATTTCCTCCAATACTAAAAGTTTGTTCCACTGCAACCGTTGAAACTGGACAAGCTAGAATTTCTTTTGTCATTATAGATAAGATTGGAAATATTTGAGTTCTTTGCGACCACCATTTTAGAATGTCGAAGCTTTCTTCATCTGCATCACTAAAATCAAAAGAAGTGGTAAAATAATTCTCAAGTTCCTGACTGAAACTTGAGGATCCTCGTGGACGTTTAGTCCGTTCCCTTAATAACAATTGTGTTTTAGTGAGTTTAGAAGTAATAATACTAGTTGTAGTGGATTGATGTATTTCGTGTCCAATAGTTTGTTCACCATATTTAATGTTATATTCATTATAAATATCATGTAAATGAGTTTTAATATTAAACAAAATCAAAAAAATATTAGGAGCAGTTTCGGTAATAGGGCTTAAAGATTCATAATATAATGCTAACATATCTTGCAAACCATCTAATTTAAGTCTAGGATCTGAAACAAAAGCACATAAAAATATTTCAGGAATGTTTAAGAAATATTTTTCCCATTTTTCTTTCATTACATAAATACATTGAGATAAATAAGTATCATTTGATTGAATATGTTCATTAAAAATACATGCAATATTACAACAATGTGTTAAAACTAAATGTGAAGTTAGATAATAAACACCTGATAATTGGTTACTAGCATCACTAAAAACTTTTAAAATTTCACAAATACTAGTGTATATATTCCATTGATTTGAAAATAAATAAATATCACGTGATTGAACATGTTAATGAAAAAATATACATAATAAATCTTTGTATTCAAAAGTAGATAACAACAATTTATAAGTAGAATTCCAACGAGTTAGAATGTCACGTGCAAACCGTTTAGGCTTCATACCATTTATTTTGCAAAATTTTCTCCATTCTTTCATAACTTGAGGATGTGTCCATAAATAATGAATTGCACTCCTAATTGGTTGAATATATGATCCTAAATTTTTAAGTCCATCTTGAACACACAAATTTAAAATGTGACATGTACACCTAATATGAAAAAATCTTCCACCTATTGATGGTTTTCATATATCAATAAGCTCACTAATACTAGAGGTATTTGCACTAGCATTATCAAAAGAAATTGAAAAAACTTTAGAAGTTAGACCATATTCTTCTAAAATAACAAAAATAAATTGTGAAATATTTTGTGCCGTGTGTGTTTCGTTAAAACATCTATATACTAGCAATCTTTTTTGAATGTCCCAATTATTATCAATCCAATGACAAGTAATACCCATATATGAACAACTTTGCCAATGATCACTCCAAATATCGGAACACAAAGAAATTTTACTGTTTAAACTAGAAAATTTTTTAATCAATTCTTTTTTTTTGTTCTAAGACTAATTTTAAAAGTGTGCATTTTAGAGTATTTCTTGGGATACGTTTAATAGAAGGATTTGCACTTGTAGAAAGCCAATTTTCAAAAGATAATTTATCACTAAAACTAAAAGAAAGTTGTTCAATTGCACAAAATTTAGCAGTTTCTTCTCTAAATCTAGATTCGTCAAATTTAAAAAGTTTAGATTCGTTACCCCAACTCGATTGTGAAGAGAATGTCGGAATTTGAGTTTGAGAACGATCGATACCAATTTTCACCGGATGATTTCTCTCCACATGTCGAGTAAGGGTTCCGTATCCTCCTCCTTGTTGAAATTTGTAACATTTCGAACAATATTTGCATTTTTCTTGCATATCACCGGAAGGGAGAGTTACTTTTTCGAAATGTTTGGTGAAGATATCGGATGCGGGGCGAGGCACTCGAGTTGGTCTTGTAGCCGTAGAACCCGCCATCGTACTGGATGTATTGCTCCTACTTTCTTGACTTTGATGATGATGACGTATTTTATATTCATCATCGGAAATATCAAGATCATAGCCGCCGATATTGAATTGAGGTGAATCGTCGCCTTGCTCGAACTCGAACTCGGGCGGTGGTGGCATTATGCTCGTTCCCTTTCTAGCACCGGCCGCACCCTTACGACTTGATCCGTCTCCAGACATTTATAAAAATATGACTTGAGACTTGAAAGCAAATGAGGGAATGAAAATTAGAGAAGAGAAGTTGTGATTTGTGAAAAAATGAAAGGGAGTGGAGGAGTATTTATAGAAAAAAAAACATAAAAAAAATCCAATGGCCGATCCGCCGAGTCCGGGCCGGGCCGACCCACCGGGTTGGCCGTTGCACAACGGCCATGATTTCGTGGCCGTTGATCATCAATGGCCATGAAATCGTGGCCGTCGATTTTTTTTTTTAAAAAAAATAAATAAAACGGTCAACCCGCGCGGGTCCGTTTCCTGGCTGACCTCCATCCATCCCTCGGGAAGATAACTTTACCACCCCCTCCTCTTTCCTAGGGCCATCTTTGTGCCCTGAACTACCTCGGGTGTCACACCCCTCTCCTCCTCGAAGTCTTTTACAATATATTTGAGAGATAGAGAGGGTCGAGGTAAAGAAGAAATCCATGCCAGCCTTTATGTGACTCAAACTAAGGTAATTAGCTCATCTTCTTTCCTTAGTATTTTGCATATATACTAACCAATCTTTTTACTCAGATTTAGGCACATCAGTTGGAGCTGACAACCTGATTCCCTTCTCTGTTGGAGTCCTTTCTGTTAGGACTTGTGCGCCCGCTAGAGGGGGGGGTGAATAGCTATTCGTCGTCGTGCAATGGATCTCGATCGTGCTTGCTACAAGATGTGTTATACACAGCAGAAATAGAAATAATACAATACAAAATACACAAACACAATCACACCACAAGACGATGTAATGTGGTTCGGAACCATATGGTTCATACTCCACGGATTGGGCTCTAAAAGCCCTAACGATGCAAACACACACCACTAATCCAATAAACTCCTTCTCGACAATAAGTCGGAGGTGGAGAAACCTCTTATAGTGATTACAACAGTAATACTAAGAAAATACAAAATGAATACAACAATCTATGTAAAGAGAACTTTACAAATGAGCTTTTTGATGCTTGCTTGTTTGGTTGCTTGAGTTGCACTTGGAGACCTTGAATTGCAATAGAAAATCGCCCCAAAACTCCTCAAAGAACCATTGCCAAAACCCTCTCTTCGTGCTCCTTTTAAACCTGCAACTCGGGTTGGTTTTTGCTTAGCAGTCGACTGATCGGGACCATCAATCGACTGCTCCTATAGTCGTTGTCTCACAATGGCATGAGCCACGTTGGATAAGTTCCAACGGATAGACCATTAGTCGACTGATCATACCCATCAATCGACTGATCGAGCCATCATTCGACTTCCAAACCCTAGCAGTCGACTCGGGGACCTTCTATGTCCGAAAACTCGACCAACACCAATCGATCTCGGATCGGTCGATTAGTAGGCCGATCGTCTAATGTCGCGACCAATCGCTAGGCCAATTCCTACAATCAAACTCTAGTCAACTTCCATCAATCGACTGACCATAGTCCCAGTCGACTGATACACCTCAAACATAAGGTTTTACCCCAAGTATGATGCCCTCATACTTGCTAGACCACCCTTAGCCTAGACCTAAGCCTTTTAGCCACCTTCATCAGCCTCACACCTATCGGATCCCTCCAAGTCATCCATGACTTGTTCATCCATATGATAGCCTTCAAGTGCTTCCATCCGCTATTGTCATGCTAATGTGGTCTACACTACCAAGGCACATTGGACTTACGCTGCCAAGACTCCGCTTGGACTTTACACCGTCAACCATTGGACTTATGCTGCCAAGACTCCACCCTTGGACTTTACGCCGCCAATATCACCCCTTGGACTTTCCTTGCCAACCCATGTTGGACTTTCCATTTTCCAAGACTCAAGCTTGGACTTTCCCTTGCCAAGACTCATGCTTGGACTTTCCTTGCCAACCCATGTTGGACTTTCCCTTGCCAAGTACCCATGACTTGGACTTTACCATTGCCAAGATCCATGCTTGGACTTCTCATGCCAAGTACTCAAGACTTGAACTTTCCATGACAATCACATTGTCATACATTTTGTCGAATATCAAAATATCGCTCGAGTCAAACTCGAGTTTGGTCAATCATGACCTGGGCCGATTGCACCAACACTTTTGAGCAACACGAACCCAAGCTATTGAAAGCTCAGCCCGACTCTAGGATAAGGAGGAGTTAGAGAATCCCTAGGCAGAAGCGACCATCCTCAAGGCGAAGACCCTCAGGTACGAGGATGAGATAGGCGAGCTGCAAGGGAAAGTTCAAGAGCTAGTAGAGCTTCAAACGAAGGCTCAGGAAGTGAAGGAGCTCCGAGCTAAACTGCAAGAGTCCGAGCAAACCCATGAGACTCAAGTGGCCGAGGCAGCGACCCGCCAAGAGATGTTGGTCGCCAGGGTAGAGATAGTTGAGACCAAGATGAGCTTTTATGAGGAAGGGGAAGAGGGTCGATGGGCGAATAGGAAGAAAGAATTCCTTACTTAGGAATTCACAGACATAATAGGGGAGCACACCATCAAGATGCTAAAGATCGGATACACTGGAGTCATTCATCACTTCAAGGAAGTCGACCATCCTCCCAAAGGGACCTCCTTAGACTTCTTAGACTTACAACGACTTTGAAATGAGATCCCAACGACTTTGAAATGAGATCCCCATTGATGTTCTCGAGGATTAAATATTGTACTAGGTATTTTTGTAACAAACTTTTGCAAGTTTTAATGTAATGGCTTTTTGGGGCAAGTAGTGTGATCCTTTATAAAATGTCAAGACAACCTTTAGTGAGAGACGGACAAAGGGAGGTGCCAAGTTGGTGACTTAGTCGATAGGCGCCAAGACTAGAGAAATAGTGCGCCAAACAAGTGACTTGGGTGTTGGACACCTCTATCTGAGATTCGAGGGAATAGACGACGCTGAGAAGGTGACTTTGTTGATGGATACCTCGGTTCGAGACCAGGAAGAATAGCTGATGCGGAGAAGGCGACTTTGCTCATAGACACCTCGATCCAAGACCAAAGGGAATAGAAGGCATCGAGAAGGCGACTTTGCTGATGGACACCTCGGTCGGAGATCCGAGGGAATAGATGGCGATGACTGAAATGAAATAGATATTATTGCTTCAAGGAAAAACTGATAGTTATATACCACTTTACTAAATTAAACACAATAAAGCCGGAGATGGAAAGCATTCCATGGCCAAGTGAGTTCCTTCCCACTATCATCCTACAAGTAGTAGGCTCCAGAGCTAAGTTTCTTAGTGACTTTGTAAGGCTCCTCCCATCAAGGGGCTAGCTTTCGAACCTCTCCAGCAGGTTGAACCTTCTTCCATACGAAATATCCCAGTTGAAATGAGTGAGGCACAACCTTCTTGTTATAAGCTTGAGCTATTTGCCGGTAAGCCCTCATACAGGAAGTTGCCTCGTCTCTCTCTTCACTTACTAATTCTAGCCCTGTTAATCATTTTTTCGGAATGCCAACATTGTCTTGATCATAAGTAGAAATCCTAGGTGAGCTCATGCCAATTTCTACCGAGACCACCGCTTCCAAATTGTATACTAGATGAAAAGGTGTCAACCCTGTGTTGTCTTTAGGAGTTGTCCGATATGCCCAAAGAATACCTAACAACTCTTTGACCCAGCTCCCTGTTATACGATCGAGCTTGATCTTGAGTCCCCGAACTAACTTCCGATTAACTACTTTTTCTTGCTCTTTGCTTTGAGGATAAGTCACCGAAGTGAAAGCCTATTGAATTTCTAATTGTTGACACCACTCTTTGACCTTTCGACCCTGGAACTGTCGGTCATTATCCGAGACAATCCTCCGAGGAATGCCGAATTTGCAAACAATATTCTTCTAGAGAAATTTAAGCACAGCTTCCTTGATGATTTTGGCCAATGGCTCAACCTCTATCCACTTGGAGAAGTAGTGTACCGCCACCAACATGAACTTTTTCAGACTCCGTCCCACTGTCATCAGCCCCACAATATCCATCTCCATTGGTCAAAGAAGCATGATATCACAGAGGCTCTCAAGTGCTCGGCAGGTTACTAAGAGAAATTCTAGTGCTTCTGGCAGTTGAGAAAGGTGTTGACACAACGAGCAAAATCCTTTTGCAAAGTCGGCTAGAAATATCCCGCCAATAGAACCTTCCGAGCTAAAGCCCTCCCACCTAAGTGATTTCTGCAACATCCTTCATGTATTTCGCACATCATGTAGTCGGCTTCTTCCGAGCCAAGGCACCTGAGCAAAGGGTGGACGAAGGCATGTTTATATAAATTGTCTCCGATTAAAGTAAAACGTGTACCCCTCTTTTTCAGCAGTCGAGCCTCTTGGAGAGTGTATACTATGGTGCAATTAGTTCTTCTATTTTTCCTGGAGCCGATCTGTACTTACTTTACATAACACTTTCAAGCGACCCTCTGATCTCCCATCACCTCTCTGGCTTGATCACCGATCGAAAACTTTACCTTTTGGTGGTATGTGGAGACCACAGCTTGGAAGGAGTGTAAAGTTGGACTCCCCAAAATGACGTTGTATGTCGAGTTAGCTTTGACCACTGTAAAGGTAGTGATCTTGGTTTGGTGAAGCGGCTCCTCCTCCAAAGATAAAGGCAGGCCGATTCGGTTGAGAGGTAGAACTTCAAGACCAGATAACCCAAAAAGTGTCGTGTTCATCGACTGAAGCTCAAGACAATCAATCTGCATATGGTTAAAAGCTTCTTTAAACAAAATATTGGTTGAGCTACTTGTGTCAATGAACATCCGAGCTACGTCATAGTTGGCTATGGTGGCTCGGATTACTAATGCATCATCGTGAGGGGTTAGGATCCCCTGCAAATCTTCATGTCCAAAGTTGATGGAGGGCCCCTCAATGCGTCCTCGGCTGGTTCCTACTTCCATGTTTTCTAGGCATCGTCCATGAGATTTCCTGGCACGATTGGAGTCCCCATCTGTCGCCCCCCTACGATCATACTAATCGTACCTCAGTGAGGGGCATTCTGTTTTCCTCGCCGAGGGTCTTCAAGAAAGGAGGCATGTCTCGGGGATTGCTCGGGAGACTTTCGAGGCGTCTTGACTTGGCGATCAAGTTCTCTAGATCGCGGTCTTCGAGTGTACCTCAGTGGCTCAGGTCTAGCTTCGTACCTCGATGATGCAGGCCTTGCTCCATGATTTAATGGCTCTGGACTTGCATCAAGGCTTCTCTGTTGCTCTTGGACCACCTGGTGGATTTCATCAGCCAACTTGTGACATTCTTCTGTTGAATGCCCATGCACTTGGTGAAAAGCACAGAATCTTGTCGGTGCTTGAGGGTATCTCAGGGCAATGGGTGGCCTCAGAGCTTCTTGCACAACTTGGACAATTCTCTCTTTGATTGGGCTTGGAGCATAATTTGTAGGCAAGCGAGGCTCCCGAGCTCGGACAGGGAATGTAATCCTTTTGGTCGACTGAGTAGAGTTTGACCTGTCACGCCCCGAAGGAGACTCCGCCAGACGAAAATCCGACAGCATCTCCCCTGTACGGGTGACAATCCCAATTTACATACAAGGCCTACACGACCACAATACATCGGTCAACACGACCGGAATCCAAACACACACGCAGTTATATAATTTAGCCTCAGGCCATCTACCAAAATAGATGATAAATAGTCTACCATAAATAGACTTACCCCTTCTGCCATCTGGGCAGGAATACTCACCAAAACTAATCCAACAAAACCGAAATAGAAGTCCATAAGAACAAAAAAAAAACCACGAATACAGACATCAATCTCCAATCCTATACATGTCCTCTAATCAAAATCCAGATACCATAAAACAAAAATCCCAAAACAGACATTTACGACGAGTGGGGTCCGGCAGCTGAACTCTCCTGACAGCTTCATTCTGAAATAGATATAAATCAAGGGGGTGAGTTCAAAGAACTCTGCGGGTATAGTAGATATGCAAAGTAAGGTATAGCTAACAATAAAAATATCATGCCAGTACAGTCTCACATAAATAGGGTATGCAAGCAAGAAATACAAAAGTACTTACACGAATCTCCTACTGATATAGGAGCATGTGCACGACTAGAAGTAATAAAGTCGACCATATATAAACATGTATCTGTATGCATGAAAATCATATGCACATCCAAGGCATCAATAAAAATGCACAAACACAATACAAATGCAATGCTGCAAAGTGCATGCCGTGCGATGACATGGTCACCCCGACGCCGGTCGGCCGCCTCACACGCGATGGTGAAGCCGAGTGGGTAGGGCTATGACAATGTGCACTCTGCCATCACTTTGCTCTGAGTGGTGAGTGGACGAGGATCTTGTCAGTACACCTATCCTCCTGCCCCAAACATAGTGGGGGAGCTAAGCTCTCATCTCCCGGTGTCATAGACCAGAGGAGGGATCCCTGCCCACTACCATGCTGCCTCATCGCTACCCATGAGCGGACCAGCGGAGCCTGACAGAGCAACTGCACACACCCTTCTGATGTACCACTAACCCATGAGTGGCAGTGTGTGCAGGCCATGTAACTGGCTGCGGCTCAACAATAATGGAACCCCCGTCTTGCAAAATGGTGCATGATACTAAAGCATGTAAATCCTACTCAAAACACCTATCCGAATAATATGTACAATCAATATGTACATATCCCTAATCCATGTACTATGATCCAAATCAAACAGGGAAATATAATCATATCCTATCACATGCATGTATCTAGTAGGCACCAAAAGCATACTAGGCATATAAACATGAAAAATTATTGTAAGCTATCCTAACTAGCATATCAACAATGACTATATCTAAAAGATAAGTCAAAATACCCGCCTGAATATATATCCGTAAGAATGAAACCGTCACGACTGGGGACCTGCCTCGTGACCGAAACCTGCATATAGCATAACCTTAGTTAAGCACAAAAAGCAATTCAACGACAAATCGAATAATTAATCGATTTTCTTCATAACCCAATTAATTCCTAATCCTCCAAATATCATACCGATCAACCGAATAACTCTGGAATCAACCCAAATCGACCAATCAAGCTCACCCGCCCTAGGAATTCCATCCACAGCCGATACCCCCAACTCAATTTCTTAAATTCACAGTGACACCTCCAACCCTAACCACACGACACCCTCCAAATAAAACCTTCACAGCCTCTCACAATCGGCCCCCAAATTTCTTCCCTACTGCCCTATTCACCATCACCAACCACACTCATCGATCGACCAAACAGAAAAGACCCTTACCAACTCTGGCATCCACCGACGAGAAGGGCAGAGGCGGTGGTCGTGGGCAGCCGCGAGGAAAGGAAGCGATGGCGGAAGGCCGCTGTCGGTGGCAGCGGCCGGCAGACCTAGCGCCGACGACGAAGAGAAGACCTGCCGTGGCCGACACGCGTGCCGCGGTGGACGGCGAACTCGCGTCGCGTCGGGCGGCGGTGCTCGTGGGAGCGAAATCCCTTGCTGTCGCGCGGTGAAGGAGACCCGGTGCTTCGGCCTGGTCCTCGGCGGAGAGAAGACCGACGGCGGAAAGAATAGGGCGCCGACGGTGGAGGGATCGCGTCGGGCGGAAGCAGCTCGCACGAGGAAAGAAACTGCCGAAGGAGTAAGCGGTGGGGAAAAATAGAAAGAAAAAGGGAAATAGAAATTAGGTTTTCTATCATGTATTTATCCCCTTTAAATAGACCCCTCTAAAGCTTATTTATTTTATCCCCGTAAAAAAAAATCTCGTACGGAGTCCGTTTAAATCCAGAAAAATTCCGAAAAAATTCCTAAAATTCCCTAAAAATTCTGAAAAATTTCTAGGATTATTTCCTTAATTCTTTGTCCATTAAATTCACATTTTTTAAAATTTTCCAGTATTTAACATTCTCCCCCACTAATAAAAATTTAGTCCCCAAATTTCCTACTCAGATGCACAACGAGTAAGAAATACCACAAGTACTGAAAATATACCTCACGTACCTCAAGTAAACAAGTGGGGGTATTGAGCTCTGATCTTTTCCTCGAGCTCCCAAGTCGCCTCCTCATCGGTGTGATGACTCCACCCGACCTTAACAAGTCGCACAACCTTGTTCCGCAACTGTCGTTCCTTGTAATCTAAAATCCGTACCGGAACCTCTGCGTAAGTAGCATCAGGTTGAATGAAACCTGATACATCTGACAGAATATGTGTAGAATCTGGCACATACTTCCTCAGCATAGACACATGGAACACATCATGTATACTCGTCAAAGATGGTGGTAGCGCTAGACGATAAGCAACTGCTCCGATCCTCTCTAAAATCTCAAACGGACCAATATATCTAGGAGCTAGCTTACCACGGAGTCCAAACCTCTTCACCCCTTTCGTGGGTGAAACTCGCAGGAATACATGATCACCAATAGAGAACTCCAAAGGTCTCCGTCTATGATCTGCATAACTCTTCTGACGATCCTGCGCCTCTGCCATCCCTCGTCGATGTCACGGACCAACTCGCCTCATGCTCGAGCTCTGCGGGGTCCTAGCAGCCCAGGCCTCCCCAACCTCCTCCCGGAGGGTGGGTGTCGACCTTGCCTACCATACAATGCCTCATACGGGGCCATTTGGATAGCCGAATGATAACTGTTATTGTAGGCGAATTCCACTAACGACAAATGATCCTCCCAGTTGCCTCCGAAATCTATAACACAGGACCTCAGCAAATCCTCTAGTGTCTGAATGGTCCGCTCAGACTGTCCATCTGTCTGCGGATGGAATGCAGTACTAAACCGAAGCTGTGTGCCTAAAGCCTGCTGCAGACTCTGCCAGAACCTAGACGTGAAACGGGGATCTCTATCTGATATAATGCTCAAAGGAACACCATGCAATCTGATGATCTCCCGACAATATAGCTCTGCCAAACGATCCAGAGAGTCGGTCTTCCGAATCAATAAGAAGTGCACGGATTTGGTTAGTCGGTCTACGACTACCCAAATCGCGTCATGGTCTCGACGTGTCCTAGGCAATCCCATCACAAAATCCATAGTAGTAATCCAGCTGGTCTCTGATGCTCAGCCTTGACCTGCTGACAAATCAGACATCTAGCTACAAAATCCGCGATGTCTTTCTTCATACCGTTCCACCAATACAAACGCTTTAAATCTAGATACATGCGGGTTCCGCCTGGGTGGATCGCAAATCGAGAGCGATGAGCCTCCTGTAGTAATTCCTCCATAACCGGGTGAGGCTGAGATACACATAATCTGCCTCGGAAATATATAATACCCTCATCATCTCGAGTGAACTCAGTCTGCTGTCCAGAAGTTATCTGACTGCCAATGAACTGTAAATGCTGATCATCGCGAGCCTCCGGACTCGTCCGGATAGGCACGCGAGCAACCATGGTAACCAGAACACCCTGCTCTGTCGGTCCCTGCTCCTCAAAACTCAACTCAGAAAAACCCTAAATCAAATCCGTGACTAAAACTCGGAAGGAAGCTAAAGTCCCTCGGGACTTCCGGCTAAGTGCATCGGCAACCACATTGGCTTTCCCTGGGTGGTAGCTGATGGTACGATCATAATCGCCTTCAGAACTCCATCCATCTCTCTGCAGCCGGAGATTGAGTTCATACGTATGTAGATATTTGAGACTCTTATGATCAGTAAGAATCTCAAACGTAATACCACATAAATGATGCCTCCAAATCTTCAAGGCATAGATAATAGCGGAAAACTCTAAATCATGAACTGGGTAGTTTTTCTCATGATCCTTCAACTGGCGAGAAGCATAAGAAACTACCCTGCCGTGCTACATCAATACTGCACCTAAACCCTGTAGAGACGCATCGGTATACAGAACGAAACCATCGTCCCCTGATGGCAATACCAAAATCGGTGCTGACACCAATCTCCTCTTCAACTCCTGAAAACTAGTCTCGCACGCCTCATCGCGTGAACTTCACGCCCTTCCTGGTAAGGCGTGTCAATGGCATAGAAATGCTCAAGAAAACCACAACGAACAGTCTGTAATAACCGGCCAAGCATAGGAAACTGCGAACCTCTGGTGATTTATTGCTCCCAATCGCGACCTCGATCTTCTGGTCAATGAAATACCTCTACTCAAACCACATGTCCGAAAACCGGTGAGTGTAACCAAAATGCGCATTTATTGAACCGCATATAGCGCCTGCCGGGCCTATCAAACAAGGCGAAGATGTTGCGCGTGTTCCTCTCTCGGAGCGAGAATAGACGAGAATGTCATCGATAAAAACAATAGAACCGATCTAGAAAATCTATAAATTCACGGTTCATCAAATCCATGAATATCTTGCTTTGGAGCATTGGTAAGCCCAAATGGCATTACCAAAACTCATAATGTCCATATCACAGTGCGGGCGATGTCTTCTGAATGTCAGAATCTCTAACCCTTAATTGATGATATCCGGACCACAGATCAATCTTAGAATAGACTGATGTACCTCTGAGCTGATCAAACAAGTCCTCAATACATGGCAGGGGATATTTATTCTTGATAGTAGTGACGTTATTGACTGTAGTCGATGCACAGTCTCATCGAACCATCTTTCTTCTTCACGAAGAGAACCGGAGAACCCCAGGGTGATACACTAGGGCGAATAAAACCTCTATCCAAAAGTTCCTGGAGCTGAACCTTTAACTCATCCAACTCTCTCGGGGCCATACGATAAGGAGCTTTCGATGTCGGCGCCGTCCCAGGTATTAACTCAATCATGAACTCCACTTGCCTTCTGGGAGGCAGACCCGGTAACTCCTCTGGAAAAACATCTGGATACTCTCAGACAATAGAGATGCCCGCTATCTGAGAGTCACCACTGTCTTCTACATTGATCATCGATAATAGAAAACCTTGGCAATCGTGCAATAAAAGCTTCTGAGCCTGAATCGCAGAAATGAATGGTCGCTATCAGTCATCGGATGCGGTGAAATCCCACGAGGGTTGGTTCGGAGGTCGAAATGTGACCACCCTCGTCTGGCAATCAACTGTGGCATGATATGCTGACAGTCAATCCATGCCAAGGATAATGTCGAACTCGACCATATCCAGTACCAATAAATCAACAGTAAGGATGATGTTACCAAAATCTAAGGGACAACCTCGAACCTCCTGGGTAACATCCAATGTATCGCCAGACGGTGGGGAGACGACAAATCTCTGTGATCTACTAGTAGGTAGTCTACCGATCTCTCTCATAAAAGTACGAGAAATAAACGAATGCGAACTACCAGTATCAACTAGCATAATAGCTGAACATGCATAAAGTGAAACCGTACCGCGAAATACGGATTCGTTGGCTCGCTGCGCATCCTCTCTGCTAATCGCATGAATCCGCCCAGTCTCCGGTGGAGGTGGAGGTGGTATCACTGCCAGGTGGCCGTACACTGGGCACGAGGCGTCACGAAGGCTGTACGTAGGCTTAATCTGGCGTAGTATGAAGGCTGCGGTATCTTTATCGTAGATCACGGTAGTCTGAACCCAGTGGAGAAGATTGCATCATGCGTGGTCCTTTATCCATGAATGCCATAGGCGACTCCTGCAGGGGGAGATATCCTCTGCGAGCGTTGCGAAGATCTGGTGGTCTGGCCCCTCTGAGTCCCGGCCATCTGACGGTCCTCCTGAATAGAAACCCGGAAGCCACATCAGCCTTCAATGAACAATCTCGGCTCAGATGTCGGGTAGTTTGCAATAATATGGCCCATGTCCCAAGGTCGGTTGAGACAATATGCTCTCTCGATCCACAGAGTCTGATGGGTGTCACTAGTGGGCGGCCTCCGGCTCTGCTGAAAAGACCGGGAGGGCCCAGCTGAAGATCGTCCTGATTTCTGAGGCCGGCTAGATGCCCCAGAATGACTCGGACCCGATTGACTGCGGCCACTCTGCTGATGTCCGATGATCGCGCTGCTTCTTGGAGTCGACACGTAGTTCTTCGATCTGTTTCCTCTTCCTGTCTGTATTGACTCTCTGTTGAGCCGACTCGATCAACAAAGCTCTATCCAACACCTCTCGGTAGGAAGAACTACCAAATCCTGCCATCCTGACCTGTAGATGCCCATCTAGTCCCTGAACAAACTGCATCATCCGTGACCTATCCTCAGCAACTAACTCTGGACAAAACCTGGCTAACCGATTAAATTCTGTATTATACTCCATCACTGAGCGATTATTCTGTCGAAGACTCAGAAAATCCTGACGTCGCATCATCTGATATGCCCGTGGGAAATACTGACTCTCAAAAGCCTCTCTAAATCTCGCCCAGGTAACTCTTTGCTCGCCCGATAATCGGGCATATCCCACCAGATCTCGGCCTCGCCTCGTAAATGGAAGGCTGCCAACTCTGCCTTCTCCCACTCGGAGCAAACCATATAATAGAAGGTATGCTCCATCGTCTCGATCCAAGACTGAGCTACACTCGGATCAGTCTCTCCGCTGAATAAAGTGAACCGGCTTTTCATCGACTTCGCTAATCCTGGAATCCGAGCTCGTGCCACAGCTACATCAGTAGGATAAGTAGGGGTCGATACTGAGTGAGGGCCGACCGGCTCCACTGATGGGCCTGTCGGGTCTATAGTAGCAGGTCCTACTGGTGGGGGTGTCTGATGTGTAGTAGCAGGGTCTCCCGCTGGTACATCGGATACCCCAGCAGTGGGTATCTCGGGAGGAGGATTCGTCGAGGACTGAGGATCCACTACTCCCGCAGCACCCTGTGGAATCTGGCCCTGATCAATAAACTCGTCCTCAGTAGATCTTCCTGGCAACTCAGTCGCCAAAGATCTCAATGTCCTCTGTCGTGGCCGCCCCGCACCGCGTCTCGGCGCAGGAGCACGCCTACCTCGTCTCATATCTGTTAAATGAATACAGATATTACCACAAATAAAAACATATCAAATTAATCATCATACCTATTTCACCGTCAGGAGAGGTCCCGTAGCCACCAAAATCCCATATTAACCTCGTCAAAAATCCTCGAATTTTCGAAACATAAAAATCGTCGGAAATCCATACCAATCCAAAATTTTCCAAATTGCCTTGCAAAACCTGCCAATACATGGCGAACTCCAAAAAAAATCCAAAAACCCCTAGGAACTCGAAAACCTAGGCACTCTGATACCAAATAAATTGTCACGCCCCGAAGGAGACCCCGCCAGGCGAAAATCTGACAGTATCTCCCCTGTACGGGTGACAATGCCAATTTACATACAAGGCCTACACGGCCACAATACATCTGTCAACACGACTGGAATCTAAACACACACGCAATTATATAATTTGGCCTCAGGCCATCTACCAAAATAGATGATAAACAATCTACCATAAATAGACTTACCCCTTCTGCCATCTGGGCAGGAATACTCACCAAAACTAATCCAGCAAAACCGAAATAGAAGTCCATAAGAACACAAAAAAAAAATCCACGAATACAGACATCAATCTCCAATCCTATACATGTCCTCTAATCAAAATCCAGATACCATAAAACAAAAATCCCAAAACAGACATTTACGACGAGTGGGGTCCGGCAGCTGCACTCTCCTGACAGCTTCATCCTGAAATAGATATAATCAAGGGGGTGAGTTCAAAGAACTCTGCGGGTATAGTAGATATGCAAAGTAAGGTATAGCTAACAATAAAAATATCATGCCAGTACAGTCTCACATAAATAGGGTATGCAAGCAAGAAATACAAAAAGACTGTACTTACCTGAATCTCCTACCCTGATATAGGAGCATGTGCCTGACTAGAAGTAATAAAGTCCTGACCATATATAAACATGTATCATGTATGCATGACAATCATATGCACATCCAAGGCATCAATAAAAATGCAGCAAACACAATACAAATGCAATCCGTGCAAAGTGCATGTCGTGCCAATGACATGGTCACCCCTAACGCCAGTCAGCCGCCTCACACGCGATGGTGAAGCAGAGTGGGTAGGGCTATGACAATTGTGCACTCTGCCATCACTGCTCCTGAGTGACCGAGTGGACAGGATGCTGTCGGAGTGCACCTATCCTCCTGCCCCAAACATAGTGGGGGAGCTAAGCTCTCATCTCCCGGTTGATAGAAAATAAACAAAAATAAATGGCTAACATATTGGTAAAGCAACATACGACACACCTGTTTGACAAAGTTATCGACTAGATGTCTCAGACAATAAGCATGGTGACTACCAGGAAACACAAATTGAATAGCCTTGATCAATCCAGGATGTCGGTTAGAGAAAAAAGTATAGTTACGAAATATCATGATGTATTGGGAAGCCAAGACATGTTTTAACTGGTAGCAAAACCATTCCCAATTAGAATCATTTTCTGCATCCACAACTGCATACGTCAGTGTAAAAATATCATCATTCGCATCCTTAGCCACAGCGACTAATAAACATCCTTTGTACTTGTTCTTAATGTGAGTTCCATCCAAAAAAATTAATGGACGACAACCACTAATAAAACTAATAAGACATGCATGAAAACATATGAATAATCGTCTAAATTTATTTGTCATCGGATCAATTTCACATTCAGCATAACTCCCCGGATTTGTTTCTTTGACAGCATGACAATATCATCGCAACTTATCATATGACCCCTTATCAGTCCCATGAATATCATGCATTGTCATTTCTTTGCCCGCCCAAACTTTATGATACTCAAGTTCTACTCCATAATCTCGTTAAATATCCTTCATCATTGTACATGGACGATATGATGGCTCTCCCCTTAACTTCTCCTTCACCACATTAGCTACCCAAGTTGAATCAGCTTTAGGGTGACCTCTAGTCCTCAAATTATCATCCCCACAACTATGGATTAAGTTGCATTTTCTTATGCCGAATAAATTGTCTGATTTATATTTGGAGGCATAAATTCTCCACTCACAATTTTCTTTGCTGCAAACAACTATGATCTTATCACTATCATTTTTCTTGTAAGAAAATGATCGTCTAGTAGCAATAGCATAGTTTTTAAGACAAATCCTGAACTCTGTAGCATCTTTAAATGTTTGGCCTTCATAGGATATGCAATGCATCCAAGAATCAATAGAATTGCTTATAGTGCAAACTTCAAGATCATTGTCTCCGTTCGAACAAACTTCATCATCAAAATCAAACTTTACCATTTTAATACAAATCAAAACAATACATTAGCAACCAACTCAATTTTCAATTAATAATAATTGAACTTGCAATATAAATTATAATAGATATTTTAAAATTATTAACTAACTAATATACACAATCAATAATGAAAAATAATAGTCATGTGCTGCAAAAAAAAAACTAGTACAAAAAAATATATGAACATTGTAAATTCTGAATCTTGCACTCAAATCAAAACAACATTACAAATAAAAATTACCTTTCAATATTTATGTTAACCTGACTCTGATCATTTTTTGGAGCTGCTCTCAATTTGATTATATTCAATTTCAGACAACTACGAAGATTTATCATGTCACGCCCCGAGAGCATACCGAGTCGAAAATCAAATGGACGGCATCTCCCCTGTACGTGGCAACATTTCGGGTTAATACAAGGCCCGTAGGCCCACAATGACAACAATATATAAAAATATACCAAACCACAACAATATATATAAATCAAAACAACTACACACAGCGGAAACGATACAACAACAACAATACATCCTACACATGCATACCGGTATGACTAACACCATAACATAAAGAAAAATCTCGACAAAACCCGCACCAACATGTGCGTACATCACATAATACATAACATCACGAAAACTCCGAATGCAAAACAAGACATACGGAAAATCCAAAAATAGACACGGGAGCCTCGGAAGTGAGATGAGACGATGTCAGCTGGCGGTGCTCCAATGCCATCACGAAGTCTTCTACATTACAGGCGACGAAACCCGAGTCCGGGGGTGGTGAGTAAAACTCAGCAGGTAATAGAAAACATGTATATATATGTAATATCACATGTATTTCAACGACATACTCTAGAAGTACAACAGGTATATCAGCATAGTATATAAATACAAGCATATACCATCTAACTGAATGAACAACATAAAAATACAGACATACCTGAAGTCTGCCACGCTACTCTGATCCAACCTGAACATATATCCAACATATATATATATAACAGGAAGAGTAGATCAACTCAAAATATACTCTAGCTACAAGTCAAGGTATCTAGTGGTCTGTCCAACACATACCAATATCCGACACAATCGTATAACAAATGCAAGAGACATGCATGAATATGATGTCCACCCAAATGCAGCAAACATAGTATAAACAAATGCAACATCACAATACTCATATATATATAGACCGCATCTATATATATATTAATCACAATCATCCATATATATATACATGCATATATGTATATATATGGCAATATGCAAAAATGCCATCAGTCGGCAATGCAGCATGCATGGTCATGTCGGTTCACCCTAAAGCTACCACGACCCCAGTGTGGCCTCGGTGGCTCGAGCATGACAACTGTCCCAACTCAATACCAACCACTACTCTCGAGTGGCCGAGTGGGCAGTATGATCGAGTAGCATATAAGCGTAAAGAGCAAGCTACACGATGGGGGTCCCTGCTGTTGGTCACTCCGACAGTCACTACCCATGAGTGGTCGAGTACCACACACGCAGGACTACGGCACGCAAATCCAACTACCACCGTCTATAGTGGTAGAGTGCGGCACCTCAATGCTCTGCCCTCACACCGGTTACTCCTCCTATGAGTAACCGTTGAGCGAGATGATGCGACCCTCTGACCACAAGGGAGACCTCGTCGCCAGCATGCATGTAAATGCATGAATGCAATGTCTCACATACAGACATCCACCATAGACTCTCTATCATGTACAGAGTCATACCAATCTACTCGACGCACTCTCTATCCTGTAGAAAGTCGTACTCAACTGATCATAATACTCTCTATCCTGTAGAGAGTCATACTAATCTACTCGACGCACTCTCTATCATGTAGAGAGTCGTACTCATCTGATTATAACAAGCTAGGACCACCGGTCCGTAGCGATACCCTAAGTATCATTCCTCTGACCATTTACACAACACATGTTCGGTGGTAACATACAACCTAAGGGTACTAGAACTAACCCTAGGTTAAAGACATTATCTACCTACGGATGACCTTTTTTTGCCCAATGTACAATCAGGTTGTCATCCGAACTTTACCATTTACACTTAACTTAAACAAATTCTAAGTTACTTGCATCACCTATATGTATAACTCCTAATCATGATAAAATAAACATGATATCAGCAATAGAGTTAATAGCCAACGGTAAAGGATCAAGCATACGATAAAAAGAACAGTATCGAGTAATATGAACACCTAACATGCTCATATCAATGACTAAATCTGAATGAAATACAACTACCCGGACCAGGTAGGAAATTACCCACCTGCTTTGTAGACACTAGTCGTCTCCACGTCCGCGGATATCTCGAACCAAAATCCTGCAAATAAACATATATGATCCAATCATATACCAATTCTAATATTAGGATCAAATCATAATCCTGCATCAACTTTATATCTCGATCTACAGTTAACGTAACGATTCATAGCATTTACCTAGTTTCGAATCTATGGTAAGAGCTTCTTGATCCAAATTCAAATATCCCCTCCAGACCTCACAGCTGTAAACAACTCCAATATCACAGCCATACATGTAGCATACAAAACATGATAAAATCATGGATCAACATAAACCTTACCTCAACCTCTTCGTAATCCGCTTAAGGAGTTCGGTCTCAATTTAATCCAAATAAATCAATCATCACCACACAATGAACAGGTACTATCATCACTACGTAATTATAGCACATCTAGATCAGTTTACTAAACAAAACTGATACACAACCATGAACAATCAAATCTATACTTACCTCGCGTCGTTCCACTTTCCTCACAATGAATCCAGAAGTAAATCCATTGTTAACACCTATAATCACATACAGTTCATCACCCAACATATACTGATAAAACAAACAAATCATAACTACACATACCTTTAGTTGATTCAATCTCCCTCAACTTATCTGGAAGACGAACCCGATATCGAAACACCCAACTTCTTGATTCACTCCTGGGAATATGTTATAAACCCATCAATGTAAGCACAATCCACTGACTTAATAATCCCAAACAAGTATAGTACTTAAGCTTACCTATCCTCATTCCATCACCCACTATGGATCGAAACGGATCAGTGAATCGAACCCTCCCCCTCAAATCAACTTACCAAATATTGCTTCAACTGCCCATAGCAGTGCGAGACAACATCCTACTGCCGTGGCAAAGCCAAGTATCAAGGGGATGTCCACAACGCCGAAAGAAACAACGGAATCGTAGCTTGTCCTAGTGCAGCTGAGAGTTGGCTGAGATGCCCGCGGTGGATCACAAAGGAGCTCGACATCGAAGAGGAGGGGAGCAACCAATCGGGGATTGAGCTCACAACAAAAAAACGAAATGGCGATGGCCATCCGCGACTAGAGAAGGGATCGGCACCGACGTGGCTACTGGCACACCGTGGTCGGCGATGATCGCTGGGCTCGTGACGAAGAAATCCAGAGGAAGAAGTTACGGCTTGAGCTCCGGCGATATTGGCTCACCTCGATTAGTCGCGTTGTGCAAGCCGAAGAGCCGGCGATGATCCAAACCGACGATGACCGCCGTAAGCTTAGAGAAACTCCAGGAAGGTCGATTGCCGAGGTTGCCCGTGGTGGGCGGAGCTAATCGGCTGGCGGCGAAGATAGGCAACCGTGCGCGCTTGCTCAGGCAGAGTCGGTGAAGGGGGAAAAGGAATCGCACGAACGGGGGAGGCGGATCGCCCGCAGCTATGATCGTCGCAGCGATCGGCGACGTCGCGTGCACGACGGCGGTGGCACACGAGCGACAAGCAGCGCTGCCGGCATAGTGATCGAGCGATCCGGCAGGCTGACGACGCCGACGAAGAGAAGCAAAGGAGGAGAAAGAATCGGCGGTGGATGAGAGGGGAAGGAGAAGAATCGCGGATTGGGGGAAAAATCGCGGCGGCTGGAAACGCTCGAAGAAATCTAATCGATGCGGAGGAGAAACGACATGAAATGAATGGGGTTAAACGGGTTTGGATAAATGGATCCGGTTTAACCTATAAGCATTAAACCCAATCCAAAATCTCTTTATAAATAGATAACCCAAACAGGCTTTCCCAAAGCCTATTAAATCTTTCTCCAAAAATACCTTAGAAATTTTCATTTAAGTCTAGGAAAATTTCTGAAAAAAATCTGGAAAATTCCATAGGATATTTTCCTAATTAACAAGCATTATTTTATTATTAATTTTTTTTTCTGGTATTTTACATATCATATTTCGGACATTATCATCTTCGTTCAATGTTACTGTAATCTTTTCATGTGGTGCTATGTATCGCAATATTGTTAACTCGGGATTAATAGCATCACATTTTCGCTTTAGACTCTGGAATATCTCTATTAGAGTTGCACCATTAGGAATTGAAATCAAATAAAGATCATTGATATAACGACAACTTCCAATAAATGAAAAATTAGCACCCCCAGATTCGACTTCCATCAATACAATGACCGTGGAATATCTGAAAAATTAAAAATTTATCATGTTTTCTACAACATCATCTTCAATAAACGAACATTGAACTTAGAAAAATCATAAACAAATTTTTTATATGCTAATCTAACCAATTTAAATGGAATAGGTTGCCATTAAAATTCAAAACATTAGAATTTGAAAGAGAAAGTTAAGAAAGGCTATGAAAATTAATGAAATTTTTTGTGACATACCCCATGAAGTTACTATTGGTAAATTTTAGGTATATATACCAATTCACAAAATATATTACATAGGGACTGAATTTTAAGTAAAATAATTTGGAGCCAAAACAAGTACTTATTAACTCATATTAGGTATCATATTTTTATTTCATGAACGTCAAACAAAAGTCACTATTATTAACTTCAAGGTATAATTTCTTTACATCCCCAAAAATCAAATCAGAATATTTTAGGCACAAAATCAAATACATATTGACTCAAATTAGATACTCTTTGTATCAATAAAAAAATTTATATAATTATCATAAAAAATTTATCAAAAATTGTATGTAATCAAGTATATTTACCTTGTTTAATCTTTTTTGCGCACTTGCTCGTTGCTCTCCTTGCTCGCTCTTATTGCATTTGCTTGCTGCAGTGGGTCCTAGTGGTTGAAATAAGGGAGAATGATTTTCAAGGGGGTGAGAAAATGGTTTGGTCAAGTGGAGAATGAACCGAGAGTTTAGGGTTATCGTTGGGGGAGGGAAGACGATGACTTGTTGGGAAGAAAATCGATATTATCACATTTGTTGTTGTAGATCGCTAATGGTCAAGGTAGGAGAGTGTTAGGATGAGTTTCCGTTGGGGGAGAGAAGAAGATGGATTGTTGGAAGAAATGGAATCGGTGGGAGAAGATGAGTAAAAAGAATTTAACCAAAACAATGTAAATAATAAGGGTAAAAATGGAATTTCAACCTTGTAGGGAGTTAAAACTAAGTTTTGGGTGGTTGTCAGATACCAAATCCTAAAAAAAATTACATAGGGACTGAATCCAAATATAAACATGGGCAGAGGGATTTTAGTCTAATTTACCGTAGAAAATATGATGGACGAGAATCAAGATCCCATCCAACTACTCAGGCCTCTGCATGCTAATTGTTCATCCATCGTGGCAAACTTTGGGAATTAAAAATTTACGGTGATTTATCAAACAACGCACGTAAAATTTAAAATTGCTCAAACAACGTCCCATACTTTTATATTTATCAAATAGCGCACTTAATTCCCTTTTTACCCCTCCTGTCAAATAGACCTGCACTATTATGGTATTGGAATTGCAAATTCCAGCACCACTGTGGTGCTGGAAATTCAAATCTCTCACAGTGGTGATGCAATTCCAACAGCACCACCGTGGTACTAAAATTTGTGCTGAAATTGTAAATTTCAGTACCATTGTAGTGTTAGAATTGTAATTCCCAATACCACAGTGGTACTGAAATTTATAATTCTAACACCACTATGGTGCTGGGATTTGAATTTTCAACATCACAGTGGTGGTATTGGGATTGCAACATCAGTGTTGGAATTGTAAATGTCAACACCACAGTGATGATGCTGGGATTGCATCACCACTATGGTGCTGAGATTTGAATTTCCAACACCACATTCGAGGTTTTCACTGTGGTACAAGTCTGTTTGACGGGAGGGATAAAAAGAGAATTAAGTGTGTTATTTGATAAATATAAAAGTATAGAGCGCTGTTTGAATAATTCTAAATTTCACGTGCGTTATTTGGTAAATGGTTGAAAAGTTTACATTTGATTACGCAAAAGAAATAAAAGGAAAAAAAAAGGAGCAAGGACAAATTTTTTTCCCATCTTATTTGTTTGAAATTTATTTTAGATAAAAATTAAAAGTAGATCTCAAATTTAATAAATCATCAAATAGACAATTTTTTTTAAATCATCAAATGAATTCACCTTTATCTCGAAAATTCACTTTATTCAATATTATTATAGCCACTACTCACTACAACAACTGAATAATAATTAATATTAAATAATTACTATAATACGTAGTAGTCGACTATTAAGTAATTGTTACCATGTGAATAATTATTATATATTATAGTCATCAGTTTAGTGAATGTTGAGTAACTATAAGGGTCCGTTTGGTTGGGATTTTTTATTGATAACTTTATTAGGTTATCAATAAAAAATTTGTTTTGTTTAATTTATGAATAATTACCTGGTAATTGAACATTACCTGATTATGGACAAAAACCTTTTTAGGGGGAATAGGAAAACTTTGGAGAACCAAGGTTTTTGTTGATTCCCGGGATTAAGGATTTTTCACTGTGATATATTAAATGTCGATTGTCAAAACTCAATCGATTATCGTCGATCGATGCCCATATCGTCGGCCGCCGCCGCCGCCGATCGTTATTCATTGCCCGTCGCGTCCTGCCGTTACCATCATTGTTATCGCCGCCTCGCTCGTCGCCGCCAAGCCGTACCATGCGGCCGTCGTCGCCGTCCAGCCGCCAGCAGTTCTGCCGTCATTGCACCCGTGCCGTCGCTTCGGCCGATCGGCACCGCCGCCGATTGATCGTCCATCGTTGTCGTCGTTGGTCGATTGTCGTTGATGTCGCCGATCGATCGGCCACCGTCGTCGCTCGGTCCGGTGTTATCGCGGCGGCCGACCGATTCGGCCGATCGGCTCAAGTCACCGATCGTCACGCCGTCGGCCGGTCACCACCGTTGTCGGCCACCGGTCCATCACCGCCATGCGCCGGTGTCATTGGTCGATCACCGTCGTCGTCGGCCGACCGAGCACTGTCGTCGGTCGATCATTGTCGTCATCATTAATATTTCCGTCATCTTCGTCGAATTGATTGAGCAAAAACAAGGATAATTTAGTAAAATGTTAAACTAAGTTATATATTAAAACCTCTAACAGAATAAGGTTTTTATCAAAGATTATATTTTATTCCAAGGTTATGTTTTATTCCCTGATAATCACATAACCAAAGTTATGTATGATTACTTGAACCAAACACACCCTAAGTAGCATTTTTGTATAAAACATGTGATTTAGCAATTTTATATTTTTCTCTAAGCCCAATTAAACATTGTATATTTCAATATTTGCAATGTCATTGGAAAATTTTGATTTTGCCTCCTAAAAGTTTCAAACTTTGCCCTTTACTTCTTTGAGTTTGTGAAAATTTTCATCGTCCTTTTTCTTTCCTGTGTTTAAATGGCAGAGGGAAATCCCTCAAAATTTAAAAGTAAAAAAATGTTTACAATAAAAATTTATTATGATTAAAAGATTTTATGGATCCTGCGAACCCGAGTTGCTGTGCTACCGCTGCAGGAAGAAGATAATCCAAATGTTTACAATAATATATTGATATATATCATGTGGAAAATTTGTAAATTTCATTCTATTAAATTTATAAAATTTATTTTATTATTTATTATATTAAGATGTGATCATAAATAAGAAATAATAATTTTACTTTATTTAATTTGATTTTTTAAAATTTTAATTTATACTAAATGCATAAATTGAAAATAGATATATATAACAAATATAAAAAATACAATTTCAATAGTAAGGTGTCAAAAAAAAAATTAAGTTCATTAATACTTACAATATTAGAACTAGCACTATTAAATGATATTGAAAATATTTTATTTATTAATTTATATTTTTTAAAATTAAACATAATGATTGAGAGGCAGTATGAATAGTATATAGTTCAAAAATTTAATATACTAAGAAATATTTTTAAATTTTCTAAGAATTATTGATCCAATGGTAAGTCATATCTATATATAAATGAGTTTATCAATGATCATTTCAAATGTCAAATATAAAAATAATATATTATTTAATTTTTCAATTAAATCTTTTTTTCCTTATTTTACTAATTTTTTATTTGTACAAATAAGTATAATTTATGGAACACATTTAGCAGATTAGTTATGTGATTCTTGATAAAAGTTCATTTAAGCCCAAAACTAAAAAAAATATAGAAATAAATCTAGTTAGTGATTCTTTTAATTTAATATTAGAATATTTAAATAAATTTATATCGGTACATGATAAAAATTTAGAGAGTTGTATTTGAGAACGTTTTACTCCAAATTCTATCTAGTACTTTATTTTAACACGTCATTTAAATGATTTATAACCACCGTGCAATTTGAATTTATATGAGACTTCATAATATTTATATTGTGCCCATATTTTTCCTGATGAAAAAAATGACTTTCTCACAATGTTTAATAAAAATAAATAATTTTAAAAGTAACTTTCTCGAACTTTAAAAGTTCTAGTACTTTTTTGTGTATTGATTATTAGAAATTGCTTTGGTTTATCATTAATAAATTGATCATTTGAATCGACATTTGAAATGATTATGTTCTTGTCTTTTCGAGAATGAGATAAGTTTTTTTCCATTAGAATGCAATTGAAAGCATTTGAGATTTCGAAAGTTAGAGATAAGAATATAAAAGGTGGTACGAAAATGATAAATGAACATCATATCATATGTATAGAATTTGAAAAATAACGGTCATTAAATCATAATCATTTATCAAAAAAGTTTAAATAATCTCTACTGTTTAAAATATATATATATATACCAAGGGAACTGCTAGTTCCACCATTGGAATCGTCATTCCAATCGCTAAAACCATTTTTTAAGCTTTTGAACTCTTCGTCGAGTGATTGATCGGTTACTATTCTAGCCCATATAACTGGATCAATGAGTAATCGGGAAATTTGATTTGAATCCGATCCAATATCGGGTCTATATCTAACTGTAAATAGACATAGGGTTGTAATTAGTGACTATGAAAGATTGAGCAGAGAAAGGTGAGATTTTTTACTTTTTGTTTAAGTGGAATTTCTCATGTTAGAAAAGTATGATTGACCATGTAATTTGAAAGTCGAGTATCAATAGTGAGTTAATATTCCATGACAACTCAAAAGAAAACTTGGAAAATTGAAGCTTCTTGTTCTTGTGAAAAGGGTCTAGTGGCTAACGCATGTAAGATCTAATGATTAGCGTGAGTAGCTTGGGCTAGTCAACAAAACGTACATGCATGAATCTGCTCTGCAACAGCCCCCAGAGTAAATTAAAATGGATAGCGTAATCGTGCTAAAGTTTGAAAGGGTAAGGGGTTGATTTTTGGAAGTGACGATCAGACTATCGATGACTCCGTATTTATGCGCTAGTCATTTGACATCTGATTTACCACCCTCCACACGTAGGGATAGCGATGAAAAAGTCGCTAATGTGACGGTTCCATATGAATCTACTCTGCAGCTGTTTGATAAACTTTCCCTTAACACTTGTCTGATAATAAAGAGGAAAAGGCATGACAAACAAAGCCTTATCCAATTTGTCAATTGTCTCATCATTATAATTTTAGTTGCGAGAGATATTATTAAGGGAGATTGTCATATTTGCAAAGTAAATTTATCTCAAAAGTTTAAACACCAAGTTCATCGTCATCCCTTTCAACAATGAATTGATCACCCTGCTTGAAGGTGACATGGAATAAAAAAAAAAATGTTTGTCTGAACGTTTATTCCATTCCGCTGGCGTTGACTCTGCCGCCGGCAATCTAGCAAAGTGGCTCCTCAAACTTAGGCATCTGGAACCAGTGCTGCTCCGGCGGCGGAGATGGCCGCGGCGGTTGATAACTGGCGGCGGAAAGTGAGGTCTCGAATGCCAGCGACTCCGCCCAAAAACTAACAAAATCGAAACCCTGAGAAGACATCCCCCTAAGGCAGCAGGGATCCAGCAAAATAATCAACAAAGCTCAACATTTCCACAGGCTCAAGAAAAAACAGTTCGATCATAAGAGAGAATCCATTTTTCGATCAATCTGATCTCCGCGTCTGAATGAACTGAGAAATCCATGAACAGAAACAACAGACAAGGGGCAAGCTAAGCTACCTGAAGTGCGAGCTGTGGGAAAGCCTTCTTAACATTGATCTGTTTGAGATTATTTTTGGCAAATAAAAATATACAATAACCATTTTATATTGCTCGAGTTAATATGCAAATTTTCTTTTATTTGATTTAGTATATCTGTGGTGATAGATGTATGTTTTATTTATATTGATTTGTTTAAGTTCGCAAATATACAGTAAGGTTAAACTTAGCTTCTGATATGTTATAAGAAGCGATACAGGTCAAAATTTTGAATATGCTGTCCGATGATTTGACCCCTGCGTCCCAGCACCTTCCACAAATTTAGCTTGCGACTCACTGATCCTATACTTCAACACATATCAAGAGGCATCGGTGTAATCAGTGTGATGTTGGATTTAATCATTTAAACTCTGGATTTAATCTCGTAATTTGTATAAACGAATACGAACTGAACCCATTTAAATGATCTAGTTTGAGATTATTGGATATAGATTTATTTGTGCAAAACCCTTAAACCCGATCCATTATCAACTATGAGCTAATAATGGATCAGACTTCTATATAAAGGGGAGGTCCCCGTTAGATTAGGAGAGTTTCTTGACGTCTCTTCGTTCTCTATTGACGAAGAGTTTTCGGCGCCATCATCCTAATTCTTTCGGAATATCACCTTTACTTCTTCTTCTCCCATATGAAATAAGATCAAGAGGACGACTCCAATGACGATGTCTCTTCCACTGCATTCAAGTGATATCGTTATTGTTTTATATTTCCCTTACTATACCATGAAAGATGAAACAAAATTCGTTTATGTATTTTCCATTGTGAATTCTTATTCTGTTTCTAGAATTAGTAAGGTCAAGAGAGTACACATATTTTCATGTCTTTCATTGGTATCAGAGCCGTTAGAATTATGTTTCATCATTTTCATAGCAAGTTATAACGTAGGTTTGTATGAATACTGTAAATTTCATAGTTCATTATGAAAACGATGAACAATGATTTTGTTGAGTAATTACAATCGCTTATCGAGCAGTTCCCGAGTGAGAAACTACTTGTCGAGCAGTTAAAATTGCTTATCGATAAATTCCTGAGTGAAAAACTATTTTGTCAAGCAGTTCTCAAGAGGGGAACTGAATGGGAAATCTAACTGCCGCCTCGACACAAAATGTTTGGATTTTCATAGGTTGCTCGGGATTTCTATAGGTTGCTCAGGATTTCTATAGGTTGCTCGGGGTTTTCTATATATAGGTTGCTCAGGTTTTCTATAGGTTGTTGGGACTTCTATAGATTGCTCAGGTTTTCTATAGGTTGCTCGGGATTTCTATAGGTTGCTCGGCCTTTCTATAGATTGCTCGAGGTTTTCTATATGTTGCTCGGGGTTTTCTATAGGTTGCTCAGGATTTCTATGGGTTGCTCTGGTTTTCTATAGGTTGCTTGGATTTTCTATAGTTGCTTAGGATTTTTATAGGTTGCTCGTGTTTTCTATACGTTGCTCGGGATTTCTATAGGTTGCTCGGAATTTTTATAGGTTCCTCGGGATTCTTATAGGTTGCTCGGGATTCCTATAGGTGGTGGTCGGCTAGCACGTATAGTGCTCGGCCAAAACACTAGGTGCTCGGCCAGAACACTAGGTGCTCGGCCAAAACACTTGGTGCTCGGATGGAGCACTGATCAAGAAGTTTGTTCAAGATTTTTCTTGGGTCTATCTACACACGTGCTACTAAATTGAATTATTGTGTCGCCCCAAAGGAAGACACTCTAAGTAGGTTTAGTGCATTTTGTATTGATAGATGTATATCTATGCTAAAAATAATTAGCCCAATGGAAAATTATTTTTATGGCAGATATATGTTTGCAGGTAGCTTACAACTAGGGAACAAAAAATTTATTTAGTTCAGATCATGCACCAAAAATATATCGGCTCAAAGGAAGATATATTGAGGGGTTGATTCAGGTTGTTGTGAGCTATGAACTAATAAATAACTCATATAAGTGTCATATTATGCACATAATGGGTCGACCCAAAGGAAGTCACATTGTGTGACCAATTAAAGTTTGAGTTATATCAGAGAGTACTATCAACAAATTATAATTTAATTACTAGAATATAATATAATGTTGTATTTGGTATATCTCATGAGGAGCTCATTCATAGTCATTTAAAAATTTATTTTAATTGCATTAACTATATCTATTTATTTGTTCTTGGCTTTGACTTCATCGTGAGCTTATATTATTATCTCTCTTTGTTTTCAGTGCAATCTGTAACTGTCAATGTTAATAACATCCCCACACTTACTGGTTCTAATTTTGCTGAACGGAAAGAGTACAATATGGTAATCTTAGGATGCATGGACTTAGACTATGCATTGAGATACGATTGCCCCGCACCCCTGACTAGTGCCAACACTATTGAACAAAGGGTTGAATTTGAAAAATGGGAGTGATCGAATCGTATGAGTCTAAGTATCATGAGGCTCTCAATTCCAGCACCAATTAAGGGCTCAATAACTGAGAGAGAGAATGTTAGGAGTTTCCTTAGCCAATTAGCAGATCGATTCGTTGCAAACGAAAGGTTGAGACTACCACACTTCTTTTAAAGTGGTAACTATGCGGTATAATGGCAAAGGGAACATCAGGGAGTACATTATGGAGATGTCCAATATTGTCATAAGTCTGAAAGCACTTAAACTCGAAATGTCTGAGTCTATGTTAGTGCATTTCGTCTTGATGTCTTTACCTTCACGGTTCACTACTTTTAAGATTTCTTATAATACTCAAAAAGAAAAGTGAACATTGAATGAGCTTATAGCTCAGTGCGTGCAAGAAGAAGAGAGACTAAGGCATGAGACACTTAAAAGTGCTCACCTAGCCTCTGGGTCTCAGGGGTCAAGAAAGAAAAGGAAGAGGATTAATAATAAAGGAAAAAGAAAGCAAACTACAGATTCTAGGGGAGTTGACCATAAGGAGCAAAAGCAACAAGATAAGGATGTCACTTGTTACTTCTGCAAGAAGAAAGGTCATATGAAGAAAGATTGTCCCAAATCTGCCAATTAGCGTATAAAGAAAGATAAAATTTTCAACTTTATTAGTTTAGAAGTTAATTTGGCTATTGTACTCAATGACACTTGGTCGATAGATACTAGTGCTACTACTCACATAAGTGTCACTATGCAGGGTTGTCTCAAAAGTCATCTTCCGCTTGATGGTGAAAGATATATCTATACGGGGAATGGAAAAAAGGCTAAAGTCGAGTCAATTGGTGTTTTTAGGCTTTGTTTAGGAACTAACATCTTTCTGGATTTAGAAAATATATTTATTGTACTGTCTTCTCAACAAAATTTAATTTCAATTTCTTATTTGGACAAATCTGGTTACACTTGTTCATTTAGAAATGGAATGTTTAGTATTTTCTTAAATTCAGTGTTGATTGACCATGGTTCCTTGGTTGATAAATTTTATAAATTGAACACCTTAACTCCTATGGTTGACAATGTTATTAGCATTGTATAGGTACAAAATGCAAATTAACTAATGAGAAATCATCCATGTTGTGGCATAGGCGTTTAGGACTTATATCGAAACAACGTCTAAAAAGGTTAATATCACATGGAATTCTCAATACCCTTGACATGTCAAACTTTGATGTCTGCATAGAGTGTTTTAAGGGAAAGACTACTAACAAAAGAAATAAGGGGGCAAGTCGTTGTAATGATGTTTTGGAGCTGATACATAAGGGCATTTGTGGCCCATTCCCTAAAGCATCTTGGAATGGACACACATATTTTATTAGCTTCATAGATGATTACTCTCGATTTAGCTATCTATACCTTATTCATGAAAAATCACAATCTTTGGTCATGTTCAAAATTTTCAAAGCCGAAGTTGAAAATCAACTAGGGAAGAAAATTAAAGTCGTTCGGTCCGACCGTGGAGGTGAATATTATGATTGATATGATGGATCAAGTGAACAACGTCCAGGACCATTTGCGAATTACCTTCCTAAGTTTGGGATTGTGCCTCAGTATACCATGCTTAGTACTCCCAGTCAGAATGATGTAGCTGAGTAACGCAATCGTACCCTAAAGGACATAGTAAGAAGTATGATGACTTTTACTTTCCTACCAGAGTCTTTGTGGGGTGAAGCACTCAAGACTACAGTTTATCTACTTAATCGAGTACCTAGTCAGGCAGTAACTAAAACCCCATTTGAGATTTGGATGGGTAGGAAGCCTAGTATTAGGCATTTACACGTCTGAGGTTGTCCAACTGAGGCTAGACTTTATAGACCTAATGAACAGAAATTGAACACACAAACTATTAGCTGCAATTTTGTAGGTTACTCTGAAATGTCTAAGGGGTATAAATTTTTCGACCCTTCTAATAGATCCTTCTTCGAAATGAGAAACATCAAATTCATTGAGGACAGTGGGAGTGATAAGGTTAGGGAAATATCTTTTGAGGAAAGCATTAGCGATCCTCCTATGGTGATTACTAGTGCAATGGGTAATGATATGGTTTCTATACCTTACATTATGAAAATTGCACATCCAGCAGGAGTAGTGAGACAAGATATACCCATGTCATCTCCAATGCAATCGGAGGGTCCTTCCACTTCGAATGAAATATTACCTCATATTGATGAGCAAGTATCTCAACCACCTCAAGTACAAGTGCCTTTGAGGCGATCCACTAGGGAAATGAGATCCGCGATATCTCATGATTATATTTATTTCCGAGAGCATGAGTTTGACATTGGGCTGGAAGATGGTCCTTTATCTTTCTAGGATGTCAAACATTGTTATAATCCTGAAAAATGGATTGAAGCCATAAAAGATGAGATGAAATCCATGACAGACAATGGTGTATGAGAACTAGTCGAATTGCTTAAAAGAGTGAAATTGTTGGATGTAAATGGATATTTAAGACCAAGCGGGATTCAAAGGGCAATGTTGAAAAGTATAAGGCTCGCCTTGTTGCCAAGGGATTCATTAAGAAGAAAAACATTGATTATAAGGAGACTCTCACCTGTGTCAACGAAAGACTCCCTTAGAGTAATCATGTCACTTGTAGCTCATTTTGATTTGGAGCTACACCAGATGGATGTAAAGACTACATTTCTCAATGGAGACATTGAGGAGTCTATATATATGGTGCAATCGGAGAACTTTGAGTCTGAGGATTCAAAGCACCTAGTATGCAAATTAAAGAAGTCCATTTATGGTTTAAAACAAGCATCCCGTCAGTGGTATCAAAAATTTAATCAAGTGGTCATCTCATTTGGATTTAGAGAAAACCATATTGATTAGTTCATATATATCAAGTCCAGTGGGAGCAAGTGTATTATACTTGTTTTATATGTGGATGACATATTGCTTGCAAGCAATAATAAGGAACTACTGCATGAAATTAAGTTATTTCTATCTAGTAATTTTGAAATGAAAGATCTTGGTGAAACATCGTTTGTTTTGAGCATACAGATATGTTGTGATCATTCAAGAGGCATTCTTGGACTTTCACAAAAGGCCTATATTGAAAAGATGTTTATAAGGTATGACATGCAAAACTGTGCGCCTAATGATACTCTTGTATCTAGAGGTGACAAATTCATTTTCAGCAATGTCCACGACTTGAACTTGAAATAAAGAAGATGAACCAATTCCCTTATGCATCAACTGTGGGAAGTCTAATGTATGCATAGGTTTGTACATGACTAGATATAGCGTTCATAGTGGGAATGTTGGGCAGATATGTAAGTAACCCAGGACCGTTGCACTGGAAACAGTAAAGAGAGATGCGATATTTGCAAAGAACTAAAGGACACATGCTCACGTATCGATCAAATCACCTGGAGGTGATTGGTTTTTCAGACTTCGATTTTGTTGGATGCTTGGATAGCAGGAGGTCTACTTTGGTCTATATTTTCATATTGGCTGAAGGGGCTATATCTTGGGAAAGTGTCAAAAAGACGCTAGTAGCCACTTCTACTATGGAGGCAGAGTTGATAGCATGCTATGAAGCATCCAACCACGGAATTTGACTGTGAAACTTCATCACAGCACTGCAGATCATTGATGGTATTGACAAACCATTAAAGATCAATTGTGATAATAAATTCGCAGAACTTTATGCCAAGAATAATCACAATTCATCAAAGTCCAAGCACAATGACATCAAGTTTCTAGCGGTTAAAGAAAGAGTTCAGAGTCGTCAGGTGATCATAGAGCACATAAGTACAAATTCCATGTTGGCAGATCCACTCACAAAAGGCTTATTGCCAAAGGTATTTCATGTGCATGTTGTGGATATGAGAGTTCTTCTTATGGACGAAATACTCATTTAGTAGGAATTTGTATTTATTTAATTGCTTTATATTTATAAAAGACAAACATCTCTTTTCTTTTGTACGTACATAAATGAAAATTTTATTTGTTTGTTTGACACTCTGAAATAAAGTATCATGATTTACTACTGTGATTAAGTATTTGGTATTTGTAAATATGATATAGATTCCTTATGGAATCATCAGGATTGGATCATGATTTGTTGTTGCGATTTAGCATAAAGTATTTACAAATATGATCATAACTTTTGGGTCAATTTTTGGACAAGTTGAAAATTGACATGTGCTGATCATATTTCATATAATTTTCACGCTACACATCCACATCTTGATCTCTGTCAATAGTGACTTTGATATTGTGATTACTGTTGGTATTTGTTATAGTTATATATAGTAGCTATGACCTCTTTAATTCTATATCAATGAAGTTAATAGACTAGATTATTTACAAGGAATTCTATATTCATAAGGTTTGATATCAACTACAGTTATGCTCTGATTATATCGTATACACATCACATATAACCCAAGTGGGAGAATGTTGGATTTAAACATTTAATCTCTAGATTTAATCTCCTTTAAGGTGGACTTAATGTAATTTGTATAAATGAATACGAACCGAATCCATTTAAATGATCTAATTTGAGGTTATTGGGTTTCAGATTATTGGATGTGGGTTTATTTGTGTAGAACTCTTAAGCCCAGACCATTATCATCTATGGGCTAATAATGCATCAGACTCCTATATAAAGGGGAGGTCCCTATTAGATTAGGAGAGCTTCTTGACGTCTCTTCGTTCCCCATTGATGAAGAGTATTTGGCACCGTCATCCTAATTCTTTCGGAAGATCACCTTTACTTCTTCTTCTGTACGAAATAAGATCAAGAGGACAGCTTCAATGACGATGTCTCTTCCACTGCATTCAGGTGATGTCGTTGTTGTTTAATGTTTCCTTTGCTATACCATGATAGATAAAACAAAATTCGTTTGTGTATTTTCCATTACAAATTCTTATTCTGTCTCTAGAATTCATAAGGTCAAGAGAGAACACATATTTTTATGTCCTTCGTGTGACTCCTCCAATGATCAAATCAGTTCTGAGTGAAAAGTGATACTCGATGGCTACGCAAGTGAAAGAACGAAAAAACTTGAGGAAGAGGCCTCGAGTGCAAAAGAAAAAAATTCTCTCTTTCATTTATCATTGGTCTCTTATACAACCAAAAGGAAAGGAGTTCATGTGGATTGTCACATATATTAAAAGTCCACTACGTCGTCGGCAGAGAAGAGTCGACTGTCAAAGGGAAAACAATGAATTAGTACGCTTGACATCGTCAGGCCGCCGCAAAGTGTTACATTCGACATAGTTTGTCCTATCAAGATAGTTATGTACGATGATTGCACTCGCTGAGAATTATCCAAGGTTAAGATCGAAAAAGAAGAGAGAGGAGCACAGTTCGACATAGATGTCTCTGTTTGAGCAAACCTCGTTGGGTGAGGAATAGTGAATAAAACATGTCCAATTGGAGGGCTTGCTACTCGAATGGGCCGCTAGATACCTCACTATTTAATTTGTTTTTTTTAACATGATTTTGATTCTCATCCACTTAACACCGATTTCATAATAATCAAGATTTTACAAACTAAGGCTGATAAAATGTATTGATTCCAACTATTATCGGGAGACTTAGGTTGCAAAACTAATAAAATAAAATAAAAATTCATTATGGTTGTAGCAACCCAAATCGGACGCTTACAACATTCTGTAGCTCGTTGAACTAGTTTAAAAAGAAAAATGAATAACAGTAATTGTCTGGCTTCCATTGTTGCAGCTGCTGTGCGTTTTGATGTTCAAATTCCTTCTCTGATTTGTTTCTTGTGAATCCTCCTCAAGGGTGAAGGAAATGACTCATTTCACATGAGTCTTTTTTCTACATATTTTCATATCCATGGGTGGGACACCATTGTTAGAGAGGAAACATGTTATGTTATGTAAATAATTTAGGTGAAAACCTACTTTAATAAATGAAAGAGCTACGACCAATTCCTTTTTCTCTAGTAAAAGAAATAGAAAAAGAAAGGAAAGAAAGTAGAGAAAAAAAATTAAAGATGTCAAAGTATCTTACAAGCTTTCTATTTTTAAGAAAACCTTTTACTTTAGTAAAAGAAAAAAAAATCAAATACAAAAAGTAAATCTCACAAGGATTTTAGACCCTTTAATTCTAAAGAAAATCGATTTTTTTTATTGACAATTTAGTTTACTAAATTTATGTGGATTATAGGTTGCGTGAGGGGTAGATTAATTAAGAATTTTTATCATGCGGGGTAAAGCATGATGTTCGTACAACTGAATGAGCAAAATAATACTTTGCTTTGCTTGTGGCGATGGCAAATGAAAGATGCTGATGTTTAGAGAGTTTGCTTCGGGGTGCTGTACATATCAAAACTAGTACTAGTTTGGTTCACCACCGCTCTCTCCGCCATTGCATAAACCCATTCACAATAGCAAATAAAATAAGTAGTAGAAGAAATTATGTCTGTGCTCGTGGAATTGAAGTATCTATTGCGGCAGGTGCTACCATCACCTGCCATAATGGTACAAGGCCGCTTGTTGTGCATCCAAAACCACTTGGCCATGATTTGTGATAATCTTTGGGCTATCAATTCAATGATCATTATCCCTGAGATGGTAGTGCTGTATAAGAATTATTTGCCACGGTTCGGGCGGTGGGATCCAGTGTTAGATGTGCCTGCAGAATTTGAAAATTGGAAGATAGATGTGGCTGTAGCAGTTACAGATGTGGGAGGGTTGCTCAATCGAATCTTGAATTGGGAACCAAGTTTGCATCATTTCTTTGTTGGCAACACCCAACAAGTGCACTTTCGCCGTGTTATTCTAGTGGAGCTGAAAGAGACATTGTGCGACTTGAATTCTCTTGTGCTCAGAGGATCTGCAATGGGTCTTTGGAGGGATCCCATGGAGTCCATGAACCCACTCCAAGAAGACTACTCGATTGTCCTAAAAAATGAGGTGGTGGGCAGAGAAGAAGATCTAAAGAAACTCATTGCAATCATTCAACAACAACAACAATTAGTACCATCCAACAACAATAGCCATGATAGTAACCCATTTCTGATAGTCATAGTTGGTGAACAAGGGGTTGGGAAGATGACTTTGGCACATATGATCTATCATCACACTTGGGTTCGTCAACAATTTCATCATCGCATTTGGGTGGATCTATCCCACTTTTTCACATTCAAGATGATTAATATAATTGGAAAAGAATTTGTAAGGTCCATAAACAATGAAAAATATTGTGATAAAAAATTACACCTAGAGCTGCCACTACAAGCCATGTGGGAATGTATTAATGAACAATTGGATGGAAGTAGATATTTGTTGGTGCTTCATTGTGAAAATTTGAATAGTTTGATGCAACAAGAGTGGGATGAGTTGAAGAACATCCTGTTGTGTGTGGGTGGGCCAGGGAGTGCAGTCTTGGTCATCCTCAAATCATCGACAGAAGAATTATCAAGTGATATGGGCTTTCTAAATGGGGTGAAAGATATTATAATGTACTACTTGAATCCCTTATCGGAGGATGCATCGTTGGAATTATTCAAGAGACACACATCAACAACAATCCCCCCATGGAAACCGGACAAATCAGAGAAGGATGAGCTTATTCCATTTGCTAAGCAACGTTTACAATCCTTGATTTGTCAACCTTTTTTGGAAAAGATTGTTGCATCGTTAGGCCATGATATTCAGGCTACACTAGCAGATCACTTAACTGATTTTCTAAAAATCATTTCTGCGCTCAAGGATTGGCCATTTTTCTTAGTACGATTGCTCCATTACAGCCATATATTTGAAGGTGATGCTCGTAATGATAATTATAATGTTATCTTATACATGTTGACCGCTGAATGCCTCAGACCAGCTGAAGGCTTCGAATCAGGTTGGATTGAGCGCTCTGATAAATTTTTTATAGATATAGATCTAACGTATTTACCAGAATTTATGTTTCCAAGGACGGTCTACTTGCATATGAAGGTTCCCGAAGATTCAACTAATGTACCAAGCAGCTGTCGCTATTTGTGTTTGAAATTAATCCTAGAGCAATGCCATTTCGGCTGCCAACCATTCCGATTGAGGTGAACGATAAGCTGATAGCATTGATTCTGCAAGAAAATGAGGAAACCACACTTGAGTTTATGAAAAAAGGCACAAGAAAGCGACAACTGCAATATTAAAGTTCCTCACCCAGATGTCGATAAGACTCGTACATTTACGTATATTAGTTGTAGAAAGTAGTATGATTCAGAGGCTACCCAGTGAAGTTAGCAAGTTGGTTAACTTGAGATACCTCCATCTTTCAAAGCTTAAGATGGAATTACTTCCGAAATCACTTTTTGAACTGACTAATTTGCTAATTTTCAGTTTGCTTCTTTGCAAAAAACTTCAAAAGATATCTGAAGGAATCCGTAAGCTTAAGAAATTGCAGATTTTGAAAGTAGCCTATTGCACAAAGCTTCAGCAGTTGCTCAAATCTATAACTACACTAAAAAATTTAGAAGTGCTTAATGTGGAAGGTTGTTGTTGGCTCAGCGAGCTACCAGAGGATTTGGTCAGTTTTAAATCGATGAGAATCTTGAACGTGGTAGGATGTGCATCCTTGTCTCACATGCCCCGTGGGATCGAGCAATTAATTGGCCTTCGTAAGCTATCAGGAATATTTGTCGATGTCGATGGAGATTTTGGGCTCGCACAGTTGCGAGCTTTAACAAATCTTCAGAAAATAAGATTACGCAACCTAGAAGCAGTAAAGGAGACTCAAACTGAAGTGTTGATGGGCCAACAAAGTCTGCTGGAATTGTCATTGCATTGGGATGGTGAAGAAGCAAATGAGAGTAGTTCTGAATCAGCTACACCACTACAGATACTCGAAGCTCTCCGACCCAACGTGCATTTGAGAAAGCTAGAGATCATTTCTTATAAGGGAGTGGAATTCCCTAAATGGATGAGTAAACAACAACTTGCTCATTTCGATTCTTTAGTCGAGGTCAAACTCATCAATCTCAGAAGTTGTGCTACATTACCATCACTTGGTCAACTTCCTCGTCTCGAGACTTTGGAGAAAAGTGGCATGGATTTAACAACACACATAGATGATACATTTTATAGTGATGGCGGTATATTTCCTATGTTGAAAGATCTCACTTTCTCAGAAATGCTTGCACTAGAGAAGTGGTCTGTTCCGAAAAGTAAAAATACGGAATTGTTTCCGAGGCTTGAAGAATTGAGACAAATTCAGTGCCCAAAACTCAAGAAAATAGACCTGCAATGTGCTCAAGGTTATACAGTGAGAGTGTGGTTGAACAATAAGATAATATGGTCTGCTGAATTTTGCGATTGGGAAAACCTCCAATTCATTAAAACAATAGAGATATTCGGGTGCCAAGAGCTAAGGTGTCTGCCACATGGTATGCAAAGCTTGAAGAATCTAACCAAAATGACAATTAACAGCTGCAATAATTTGGCAACTTTGGTAGCATTGGATTCACTTCTGGAGTTGCACCTATATGGTTGTCCAGTGCTAGAATTCAAAGTAGAAGCATTTACAGGACTTTATTATATGGAAATTAAAAGCTGCCCAAACATACAAATGTGAGTGTGATCTTCATCTTCTAATAGATTTCATTTAATTACTCCTATGTGTCCATTCATACCAGCGATAACTGCTGGATTAATTGTTGCTTCAATCATACTAGTTATTTATTCTCTTCTCCCTTATTTGTTCTACCTATTAGATGTTATTTATCATCAGTAAATTAATTTTTTATTTAGATAATTAAATAAAAAATAAAAATTAATTGACTTGTAATATAATGTGTTTATCAAGAAAACTTAACGGTCATATGGAAGATTCATCTCATTTGCCATTTGCTTAGTCATTGGACACATTAAAATAAAAAATTGGGAAATTATGAAATTTATTTGTTCTGACTATCAAAGTGTAGCTGCAATGGTTGCAAAGGATGCATGGATTGCATATCCCGAAACCAAGATTCACATTCTCAGTTAAATGTTACCAGGGCATATTATATTGCATAGCTAATAATTGCTTATCATTTCAGCTATAACAATAATGCTTGGAGGAAAAAGACAGAGGAATTACAGTGGAAACAGATAGAGGAATTACAGTGGAAAGAGATAGAGGAACAGAGATAAAAAAATAGGGAAATTACAAAAGAAAGAGATAGAGGAACAGATGAAAAAGTTAAAAAAATTACAGATCAGGAAAGAAATAGAGGAATTACACAGGAAAAAGAAAGAGGAATCACAGAAGAAAAGGATGAAATTATGGAGGGAAAAGATAGAGGAATTACATAGGACAAGGATGGAATCACGGAGGAAAGAGATAGAGGAATTAGAAAGGAAAGGGAGAGAAATTACAATTACCAAGGATAGTGAGAGAGAAATTGAAATTACTGGAGAAAAAGATAGACGAATTGGAATTCCAGAGGAAAAAGATAGAGAAACTATAGAGGACAAAGATGGAATCAGGAAGGGCAGAGATAGAGGAATTGGAATTCAAGAGGAAAGAGGTAGAGAAATTGGAATTACAGAAGAAAGAGGAGATAGAGGAATTACTAGGGGAAAGGAGAGTGAAATTATGGAGGACACGGGAAGGAATTACAGAGGAATTAGAGAGTAAAGAGAGAGAGGAATTACAGAAAAAAAGACAGAGGAACAGTGGAAAAAAATAGAGAAATTACAGTTGAAAGAGATAGAGAAATTGCAGAGGAAAGAGATAAAGGAATTACAGAGGAAAAAGAGAGAGGAATTACGAAGGAAAGAGACATAGTGATCTATAAGCTTATCAAAATTGCTTCATCAGATCTCTTAATTGAAGTAGATTGATTCTAATTGCTATTTGAATATTTTTTATAGTTTGTTTAGGTTGAGTGTATAAAAGACTAATAATTCTTAATGTTTAATCATTTTTCAAGCCCCATTGACTTGGGGTTGCATTCATTTGCTATCAAAATGATCTCGTGCTACAAGACTTGGTGTGAAATTATTTTCACTCTATTCCCTTTGACTTCGCACATAAGTAAAAGAGAAATTGACTAAGTGATACATATGCAAATATGAACTCAAGTCGTTGCCATTTTGATCACTTTTTTATGTGTTCAAAATGGGATGTTCTGGGCTAGATTTCCCATCGTGCGTACTTTTCGATTTATTCTAATGGTCGGCGAGAGTTTCCGTGGAGTCGGATCATCCACCTCTAAAACTTAGTCGATCGAAAATCTAAATACCTGAATTAACAAACAAAAAAAAAAAGTGATGCCTTTATAGGAAAGACATTCACGATGGGGTATAAGTTTTTTCCCTCTCTTTCCTTTCCATCAATGAACCTCCTCTCGGGGGGCAAAAGATGATGTACTCATCTCAGGCTTCCCTCATTGCCAATCTTAGATGAAGAGAGGTAAATTACGAGAGGTATTTTTGTCCAATCAAAAACTAGCACCTTGAAAAGTTTTGCAACTCTTGAGGATTGACCTTCACTCTTTGGAATAATTTTACTATCTGTGCTAGACACTCAATCCTCTCATGGAGACAGGACCGTGGATATGCATTCAAATGAAGCACTATGAACCAAACGGAGTGTAATTTGAGCACTAAACTTGAAAATAAGATGCGCCATGAGAATATCCCCTTTTTGGATCAAGAATGAGCGATCGAACAGCTCGATCATGTTTGATTCAGTAAAGGTAATGGCTCGAACCAAATTAATAAATGTTAGCAATTGATCATCAGAAGATCATATTTGTCTCACTAGAATGTTCGACCAGTTGTAATCCCTAAAAGTACTGAATCTAACCTGGTGAGGGAAGGGAAGCTAGATCCACCACGGAAAACAAACGACGCTCTCCCATGGAGGTTCAAGCACGACGACATCGGAAACAGAGAGGAGAGAGTACCAGTAGGGCACAGAACCAGGATCGTCCTTGGAACTCAGTGCGGGACGACTTCGCCGGAAAACCGTCCTCAACTTCGAGATCCGCCTCCGTCGAAATGGGTCACGGGAGAGAGAGAGTACTATGAGAAGAGAAAAAAAGACGGCGACTCGGATTGGGAGAAGTGAATCGGACTTGACTCGGCCGAATCGGTCATAGAAAAGTCGAGTAGGTCGTTTTTTTTTCCCCTTCATCAATAATTATTAATATTTTGACCAAATTTATTAAATTAGGGGTTATATGATCCCCTAAAAGGACATAGTGGTCAGCGTATATTGTTATTATGTCATAGGATAATGGATCAATCTCTTGCACATGTAAGGGTGTTATCCCTCCATGCGTTAGTTACTAGTCTTAATGGGCAAAGGGCTACCGTGATTTACCTCTCTTATAATGGTCCGGGGCGGACTAATAGCGGTCACTAGATTGACGGATTTCAACCTTTTGTATCAAAGGAGATTTGATCTGCTTAGCACTATATGATTCCATGCGTGACGAGATCTCATCTGTCCGATCGATCACGATCGAGAAATGCATAGTGATTTTTTCTCGCACGCGCAATTTCACCGTTGTGGTCACCGATTTATCGGCGGTTGACCGTAATCCGATCGTGATCTGATCGATACCAGAGTCCGATCGGATCGCAGTTGAATTCCGATGGAATTGCGGTCGAAAATGACCACGATTGTGATCTAATCTCATGATTTAAGGTTTCATTTGATAAGCATTAAAGCACGAACATAAGTCAAAAAATATAGAAATAGGGATGAGAAGAAAATAAATTAAATATTACAAAGGTCTAGCTCACAATTATAGCGAAAGTCGATTCGTTGATCCTCAGTGTCTTCGTTAATTGATCTCACAGTCAATATAAATAAGATAAATCACGAAGGAGACTATGTCCCTTGACTTATTGATCAGAACAACGAAAGTCGGATTGAACTCAAAGAGAGTTATTAAATCTCCGTCGAAATTCGACCCCTGCTTTATTATAATATAATTACACTGTTCTAGTCAACGGATCTTTCCCGTGGCAACAAGGTCTAGCTCACAAGATACTTCAAGAAGTGTCGTCCCAAAATAACAAAACATTGAAAAGACTATGTCTAGATACATGCCTAATTGCTCCAGAGTGAGAATTAAGACACAACAACCTGAGAATGAGAATTGGAGAAATTGTTTTCCATGATGATAAAAAAAAAAAAAGATGGTCTGCAACAGTGACTAAGTAGGAGTAGATGGGTCAAGTAGAATGAAAAAGGACTAAATGAGATTAAAATTAGTTTCTTTGTATCGACATTTGTGGGTATTGTGACTAACCGTTGAATAATAAGGAATATATATATATATCGAAATAAATCACTTATATTCATACGCATTTTCTTAATTTTGCCGTGACTAAGTCAAGTTTGTCCACAGAGGCAGGCTTAAAGTCAACTCCTAAATAATAGAGGAGCGTTTAATTTGTAGAGAATTTTTTATTTTTTATTTTTATTTTTTTTTAGAAAATAAAAAATGATTTTTTTTTGTTTTCTAATTTTTTAGAAAATGTTCTTTTATTTTTTGAAAAACGAAAATAGAAATAGAAAATGATTATTTCTCGTTTTTCAGTTTTCTAGAAAATACTTCTTTATTTTCTGAAAAATAGAAATGGAAAACACGAATCAAAGACATTTTCTCGTTTTTACAGAAAATAAAAATGAAAAATAGAGATGAAAATACTTACCAAACGCTCCCTAAATGTTCCCATGCAAACAAAGATTTTCCAATTTTAGAGTATCATCCTCCGTTTGTATTTGTTGTAATATGCTTCGTATGAAGCCATGGATGTGTTAGATCTCAGAATTATGAAGATTAATCTCGCTAGGAATGGTCATTTCCAAGTCAACGGTATAAAATTACAACTCTCATTTAAATTTTAATTCATCTCTATAATCTTGATTTTCTATATATCCGAATTTAACAAAAGATAGTGATGATGTCTCTTTCCAACACAATCAGACTCTTTCTCCTTTTCTTATCTCATGCACACTCTTTGAGGAAGTCATCGTGGCTTTCGATTTGCAGGCGTAAGGATCATTAGAGGTAGGTCAGACCGGCTTTATCAGTGTCGACCCTCCAACTCTCAAATCAATTTCGTTTGAGGAGAAGAGAAATAAGCAGAAGAAAGTTAAAAAAAAAAGAGTAGTCATAATAGAAAAAAAAAAATTCATTTTTTTCCCTTTGCTTCTCGCATATCTTATATAGTGTATCAGAATCGTCTTACCGACCAAGCTTATTTGACATCAATATCCTTTGTTGGGCTATTAGCGGACAACTGTTAAGAATATTAAGGGATAAATACTATAAGAAATCTCAATATATTATACATCCTTCCTCATTTTCAGCCGTTGTGGAGACAGGCAATCAAGCATGACACGTGGATGTCCACGAAGAGAGGTGGATGACTCATGACTCAGCATATATAGTTGGCCTGGACACTGAGACGGGCTGCTTCTAACTCTATTCTAGGACACGAATGCAGCGGAGCTATAGTCGCTAAAAATCATTACTCATGAATACTGATTAGTCGGAAAAACTATACTGGTTAGAGAGAAAGATCTACAGAAACTCATTGCAATCATTCAACGACAACAAGTACCATCCAGCAACAATGGTGATGTTAGCAACCCGTTTGTGATGGTCATATATGGTGAATGAGGGGTTGGGAAGGTGACCTTGGTGCATATGATCTACCATCACACTTGGATTTGCCAATAATTTCATCATCGCATTTGGGTGAATCTACCCCTCCTTTCTATATCCAATATGATTAATATAATTGGAAAAGAATTTACAAGCTCCATAAACAATGAAGAATATTGTGACCAGAAATTACAACTAGAACAGCCGCTACAAGCCATGTGAGAATATATTAATGAACAACTGGATGGAAGTAGATATTTGTTGGTGTTTCATTTTGAAGATTCAGGTAGTTTGATGCAACAAGAGTGGGATGAGTTGAAGAACATCCGGTTGCGTGTGGGTGGGTCGGGTAGTGCAGTCTTGATCATCTACAAATCATCAACAAAAGAATTAACAAGTGATATGGGTTTTCTAAATGGGGGGAAGGATATTACAACATACTGCTTGAATCCCTTATCGGAGGATGCATCGCTGGAATTATTCAAGAGACACACAGAAACGACAATCCCCTCATGGAAGCAGGACAAATCACAGAAGGATGAGCTTATTAATTCTATTGGTTAAGCAACATTTACAATCCTTGATTTGTCAACCTTTTTTGGCAAAGTTTGTTACATCGTTAGGCCATGATATTCAAGCGATAATAGAAGCAGATAGCTTAACTTTTTTTTTTTTTGAAAATATTTTTATGCTCAAGGATTTGCCACTTTTCTTAGTACGATTTCAGCAATATCGTCACCTATTTGATGTTGATACTCGGGATGATCTATTTGATGTTGATACTGGCGATGATAATTATAATGTTATCTTACACATGCTGACTGCTGAATGTCTCATACCAGCTAAAGGCCTTGAGATTGAGCACCGTAAAATACATCTAACGCGTGCTCTCTTAAAAGTTGTCTCCAAGAATGGTCTACTTGCATATGAAGGTTCCCGAAGATTCAATTAATATACCAAGTAGCTGTCGCTATTTGTTTTTAGAAATTAATCCTAGAAAAATACCAATTCGATTGCCGACCCTACTAGTTGAGGTGATCAATAAGCTAATAACATTCATTCTGCAAGAAAATGAAGAAAAAGTTGAGGAAACTGCACTTGGGCCCACGAAAAAGCAGTAACTGCAATATTAAAGTTCCTCAGCAAGACGTCGGTAAAACTCGTTCATTTGCGTATATTAATTTTAGGAAGTAGTATGATTCAGATGCTACCCAGCGAAGTCAGCAAGTTTAACTCGAGATACCTCCATCTTTCGAAACTTAAGATGGAATTACTTCTGAAATCACTTTTTAAACTGACTGATTTGCGAATTTTAAGTTTGCTTCTTTGCAAAAAACTTCAAAAGATACTTGAAGGAATCGGTAAGCTTAAGAAATTGCAGATTTTAAAAGTAGCTTATTGCACAAAACTTTAACAGTTACCCAAATCTATAAATACAGTCAAAAACTTATAAGTGCTTAATGTGGAAGGTTGTTGTTGGCTCAGCGAGCTAACAGAGGATTTGGTCAGTTTTAAATGGCTGAGAATCATGAACGTGGCAGGATGTGCATCCTTGTCTCACATGCCTCGTGGGGGTCGAGCAATTAATTGACCTTCATAAATTGTCAGGAATATCTGTCGATATTAATAGAGGTTTTGGGCTGGCACAATTGCAAGCTTTAACAAATCTTCAGGAAATAAGATTACGAAACCTAGAAGCAGTGAAGGAGACTCAAACTGAAATGTTGAAGGGCCAATAAAGTCTGTTGGAATTGTCATTGCATTAGGGTGGTGAAGAAGCAAATGAGAGTAGTTCTGAATCAGCTGCACCATTGCAAGTACGTGAAGCTCTCAGACCCAATGTGTATTTGAGAAAGCTAGAGATCATTTCTTATAAGGGAATGAAATTTCCTACTTGGATGAGTAAACAACAACTTATTCGTTTCGATTCTTTAGTCGAGGTCAGACTCGTCAATCTCAGGAGTTGTGCTACATTACTATCACTTGATCAACTTCGGAGTCTCAAAACATTGGAGATAAGTGGCATGGATTTAATAAAACAAATAGACAATACATTTTACGGTGATGGTGATATATTTCCTAAGTTGGAAGAGCTCACTTTATCGGAAATGCTCGCACTAGAGAAATGGTCTGTGCCACAAAGAAAAAATGTAGAGTTGTTTTTTAGTCTTGAACAATTGACAATAATTCAGTGCCCAAAATTCAAGGAAATAATAGATATGCCGATTCATTTTTTATTCAATGAGAGTGTTGTTGGGTTTCTGGGGCATCGACGTAGACATGTGTTCGAACATGTTTCATAATATGCACAACAAAAACAAATAAAAATGGTAATAAATAATTTTATTACAATATACACACCACACGCATGCAGGATACAATAGTGTAAATATAATTGTATTTTCAAATTTTACAATAAAGAAAACTACTCTAGGTATACCTGACGAATTATGTGAAGTGGAAATGACATCAACCTTAGCGACTCTCGTAAGTTTCGCCTCTATCCGTATCTATGTCGAGTATCGTCAGGATAGCTTCAATAAGCTACAATCCCCGTCTTCGCACGAGATACTAGTCTTGTGTCGAAGACGTTGTGATCCGAGAGATGATCACAATTCGAATCATATTCAAATTCAAATGAGTTTTGTAAACTCGCTTCTCGAAAGCGATTTTCGTCAACCAATTGACGATTCCTCAACCCTCCACCTATGAGGATTGCTGGAGATACAATCCCCGACAAATAGGTCACTGTCAGAGTGCAAAATGTCGACCAAACGATCTCTCCACGAAGAGGATAGCAAGCTGTCCAAAACTAGATAGCTTGTTTTGGTGGAGGAGATGGTCGGCTGCTCCTTGATCACTGGCGCCCAAGGGAGGTTGGCTGGCGGCTGAGGATGTCCGAGGACTGTCGACGGCTGGTGGTTGGCCAACGGCAAGGAGGAGGTGGTAGCACAACAAGCTTGGGCGACACAAAGGGGTTGGGCGACAAGGAGCAAGGAGAAGAGGTTGGGCGGCTAGGGTTTTCAAGTCCCAAAGTTCTCCACGAAAAACCCTTAACCCTTTATCTTATAGAGAGTGTGTGTCTTGACCATCAAGAAATCTTCTCCTAACGGTTATTGGTTCATAACCAAACACCCGTTAACCTGCTTCAAGAACTTAAGTTATAATAAACCAAACCACATTGGTTTATTTTAAGTTAAAATGAACCAAACCAATTTTGGTTCATTCGTTTAAAACAAACTAAACTCCTTTGGTTTATTTTTCACCATTGGATTAGAACCAAATTAATTTGATTCATCCATTATGTCTTCAAAAGACTTGGCCCATCCATGCTTCTAATGTGACTGAAATAATTTCATGCTCGCTCCTTGTTTGGTCCAACCAAACCAAGTCTCTCTCGATATGAGAATCTCATTTTCAAACTTGTTTTAAATCTTTCGGATAACACTCGTTATGTGTGTCACTAAATAGGTTCTCGATTTATATTGGTCTTCTGTAATTAACCATTAATTACAGAATAATCATGAGTGACACCTAGTAATACATCATGATCCCCAATTAATCGAAAAATCAACAGTTGACCCAGAACAACTTCTAAAAACTTTCAGCAACTACAGTGAAACGTGCCCCATTCCCTTCACTCATCTTATACCCACTTGGTTCAGGACATTGTTTATTGTGTCAGTCCCCACTAGGCTGACCACGTCACACCTAATCCAAGTATGTCCTACGGATTCTAGTTATTGCATATGTATCCAAGAGTACCATACTCTAAACATGTAATGTTTTGACCAAATACTTTAGTAACAATCCGATAAGAGACCATAGGGTGTACATCTCCTCGCAAGGAGTGGTGAATCCTCTATAGGCTATTCAAACACCTTCGGCCACTTTGACTTATACCCAATCATCCCGGGTCCACATCTCCTCGGAGATGCTTGCTTAAGATATCAAAAGCATAAGTCTTCATGACCAAAATGACTTGAATACTGTAAGTCGAAGGAACATCACACTTAATCTGTAGTAAAAACTTCATTGACATATCCATATATGTAGATAACCATATGAAGTCTTATAGCTGGTCATTCCAATGAACTAGTTACCATAACTAGCATCCACGGTTAACTCCGAACATCTCAATGTCTCCAGCCAGTGAGAAATAGCTGCTTGGATAAACCAAAGAGTATAACTCGTGCTAGTCTCAACAGAAATAATGACATCCGAATGCATCAATTCATCGACTAGGGATAATTCCAATACATCAGAATTATACATGTAGAGATATTCATCAGTTGTGATCCAATTATAAATTCTCTCATAGTGTGAATCGTATTGCGGGTACTTAGTAAATGAATTTAAGATCTAATCAAATACATAAAAATATGTATACTCAAGTAGTGAATCTTCATTTATCAAATAAATGATATAACCATAAGACGATTGTCTTTAGATACTTTTCATATATAACTAACAAGTATAGTTGAACAATAAGACAATATGATATGCTAAATTTTGCAGTTGGAACGACCTCCGATACATTGGAAAAATAGGGATAGTGGGGTGCCATGAGCGAAGGTGTCTATCACAGGGTATGCGAGCTAGGCTTGATATTTCTAAGTGAGATGACAATTAACAACTGCAACAATTTAGTGACTTTGGTAGCACTGGTTTCACTTTGGGAATTGTATCTATATGGTTGTCCAGTGCTAGAATTCAACCTAGAAGTATTTACATATCTTCATGAATTGGAAATTAACGACTGCCCAAAGATGCAAATGTGAGTGTGATCTTTCATCTTCCAGTAGACTTTATTTAATTACTCCTGCGCTTCTATTCTTACCCACCAACTATAACTGTTGAATTAATTATTGCTTCAATCAACTAGTTATTTATTCTCTTCTCCCTTATTTGTTCTACCTATTAGATATGTTACTTAATATCAGTGAATAAACTTTTTATTTAGATAATTAAATAAAAATTAATTGACTTGTAATATAATGTGTTTGTCAAGAAAACTAGAAGATTAATCTCACTTGATATTTAATTAGCTATTGGACATTTTGAAATTAAAAAAATTGATAAATCATGAAAAATTTTATTCTGACCGTCAAAGTGAAGCCGCAATGATTGGAAATGATGCATTATTGATGTCCTCAAACTAAATTCATATTCTCAATTAATATTGTCGGGGCAAATTATATTACATGGCTAATAATTGTTTATCATTTCAGTTATTATGATGGTTGGACGAAAAACAAAAAAAGAGGAATTACAGAGGGAAAAAATAGAGGAATTATGAAGGAAAGAAGAAAGAATCCGACCATACAAGTAGTTCTCTTAGACAAACTTAATAATTTATTCGACACATTGCAAACAACACTCGACGACAACAGAAGAAGAACAACATACCTTAATTGACATTGATTTGCTTATTGAAATCGTGTATTCTTAATGTGCTTTAATTTATTTTTATTTCAATTGGTAAGTACAAAGGGGTTTGTCCGTAGTAAATAGGGGTTAATTTTCGAAGATTTCACAATCGACCGATCCTCTTCCTTTGTATTTATCAACTAGAATTCTGATTTATCTTCTCTATCGATAGGAATATTCAGAAGGAATTATTAATGTAATGGTTCCATATTTTTTTAATTTAATTTTATTAATGATTTAGTTTATTTTTATTATATGAAATTAATTAGTGTTTATTGCATTATTAAAGACATGCAATTATGGCTTGTAAACTTTCTCAAATTTGAGATTTTCCTTTTGATGAATTTATGAAACTACTCGAATTGATTTATTAATATTTATCAATAATATAAAACTCTTATATATAATTAAGGATGTCCGTGAAATTGATGAATTTGTTGGAGGTTTTGAAATTGATATTATCTTATGATACTGCTGCTGTAATATGATTTAGAATATAAAAAAAAAAATCATAAATTGTAGGATAAAATTGGAGGAAAGGATCATGACATCGGATATACAATCTAGTCCAGCAAAATTTGACTTGGGAAAGTAAACCGAGTTGACGAGATGACAACTCGGAAAGGAGAAAGGAGGTCCTATGGTTCGAATGAAACTAAATAGTGACTCAGGGAAGTAAGCCGAGTTGGTGAGGTGATAACTCAGAAAGGAGAGAGGAGATCCAGTGATCAGAATGAAACTAAATAGTGACTCAGGAAAGTAAGCCGAGTCAATGAGGTGGTGACTCGAGAAGGGAAGAGAAGGTCCGATGGGTAAAGTGAAACCAGATAGAAAGTCGGAAAAATAAATCAAATCAATAATAGGGTAACTCGAAAAACCGAGCGAAGTTGAGATAGGGATAAGAAGAATTGACTAGGAGAAAGAATGACCCAGTGGTAAGATGAGAGTAAATAAAAGGGGGAAGGGGGGGAGGATGCTCCCTATTATATTTTCACATGAGAGTTTGTTACGTAACATAATAAACCAAGACATCTTTAAGACTCTACATAAGATTCATAGTAACCCTCACTCGCCAATATCATAACAGTATTATTCTTCAGATTGGGAGACCTCTCCACATGGACGATGATCCGAGTGATTTGTTATATGACAGTTGGTTTTCAGAAGCGGCAAGTATAGAAGGAAGGAATGAAGAAAGGGAAAAGGAGATTTTTTTGGAAACTTCTGGATTTTTCTCTCTCTAATTCACACACACTCTCTCTGGTGACTTAAGACTCACTACGGGATGGGAAGAATAATTTTGGATGAAAGAAGAAGGAGGAGAATCATACGAGTCTCATTTTTTTTTACCTTATATAAGTTTTTATCTGTAAAGAGTTTCTTCATCTCCGAAAATACTTTCGAAAAGGAAAAATTATAATAAAGATGTTTAACACCGGAGCTCACTCTAGAACTCATCTATGGAGTAGGAATTTAAATTTTAAATTATGTTAAATTTTTTATCATTATTTTTTTTTTAATTTTATTGTTGCGGTTAGAGAGGACTCCAAATCTTCTAGACATTTTCGTTTCAAAAAGATAGAAAATCTATACTGTATCATCTTAAATTATTTTAATATTTATTTAATTCATAAATATAGATTAAAGTTAGACCAAGCCTATTAGATGAATTATTACAAATAACAATAAAGGCATCTTTTCCTTTTTTTTCTTTGTAAATTATGAATGTTATTTGAGGCTCGATATTTTATCTTTATTTAGTTGCATGAATTTATTGTCTAGAGTTTTTAACATGTAACATAATTATTCTATTTGTTTAATTTAATTTTTAATTTAAATATATAAAAATACTATATTTGCTGAAATATAATTATTCATAATAAGTTAAAAATTTATGGCCATATAAGTTTTTTTTAATCGAATCAATGGTTTAATTTAATATGATCATCATATCATATCACTTGTTGAGCTCAACAAAAAAAAAAGTAAGCTCAATTAGCATTTCAATAAATGATTGTCTTTTATCTATCTATAATTTAATTACAACTTTATTTTTATTTGAATTTGTGATTTAATGAAATAATTTTCATTAAAATTAAATTTTTATTTTGGAAAGAACGAAAAAAAGTAAAAAATGGAAAATTTCCTTTTTATTTTTTATTTATTGAATTGCCTTAAAGCATGATATATATTATTCCATCAAATAACGTGACGAGTGAAATAGATATATAAGATAAAATTAATTTACAAATCTTCAATGTTAAATAAATGGAGAATAATCTTATTTACTAAAAATAAAAAGAAGTCGTAAAATAATTATTATTGATATTTTAAATTTGGTCCTCTTTTAATAAAAGTTATAGTTTTATAAATTTGAATTACTAATATTTTAAATTTTGAATATATTAATATCTATTCTATATTTTAAATTATATTCTTCATAAATATTATATAAATTATTTTTAATATTTTATATAATACTAGCGGGATCAAAAAATAATATATTTTTTTTAAATTTAATTTTAGTGTAGGATTTAATTAAATCATTATAATCATCATTTGTTCATGCATCCATTTTGAAATTGATGACTTAAATTGAATCTCATTTGAAGAGGCACTTTATTCCTTCGTGGGGATACATCTGAACCCTCTATTTTAATTTAACGATTTAGATCGAGACATCCGAAAAAGCACTTATATTATGTCATTTGTATGAATCTAATTTGTCTATCTTAATCCAACGAGTCAAATCAATATATGTCATTAATCCACATTGAAATCATCTCGTTCTTAAATTGTGTCATGTCATCGATCCGCACCAAGCTAATCCGAATGCCAATATATGTGTCATGTCATCAATTCACATCGAACTAATCCGAAAGTCAATGTATGTAATAAGAAAGTGTTAGTCGATTGACATACTCAGTCGGTCCTACAATCAACCGACAAATATTTTGTTCAAATTTTTTATGCACATCATTCAACTAGTTCTTATGGCACTCGACTGATGATGATCAGTCGAGTGGCCCAATCGATTCAGAAATATTCTGTGCACTATTTCTCAATCAGCAATCGATTGATAATCTACATCAATCGACTATGTTTGTGGGCACTATTTATATTTCCTGAGCATCCTGTGTATTTTCCGAGCACAGTAAGGTCATAAGAAAGTGTTAGTCGACTGACATACTCAGTCAGGTCCTACAGTTAACCCACAAATATTTTGTTCAAATTTTTTATGCACATCATTCAACTGGTTCTTATGGTAGTCGACTGATGATGATCAGTCGAGTGTCCCAATCAATTCAGAAATATTCTGTGCACTATTTCTCAATCAGCAGGTGACTGATAATCTACATCAATCGACTATGTTTGTGGGCACCATTTATATTTCCTAAGTATCCTGTATATTTCCTGAGTACAATAAAGCCATAAGAAAGTGTTAGTCGACTGCCATACTCATTCGGGTCCTACAGTCAACCCACAAATATTTTGTTCAAATTTTTTATGCACATCATTCAACTGGTTCTTATGACAGTCGACTGATGATGATCAATCGAGTGGCCCAATCGATTCAGAAATATTCGGTGCACTATTTCTCAATCAACAGTCGACTGATAATCTACATCAATCGACTATGTTTATGGGCACCATTTATATTTCCTAAGCATCCTATGTATTTCCCGAGCACAGTAAGGCCAAATGTGTATTTCTGAATTGGATAGGGATGAAGGATATCGGTATTATTGGGTACAGTAAGATGAGGTGTTAAGGAATCTTTTGAATAGGGAATATTATGGAAAGGGAATATTCTATTACTATTGTTTATCTATTTGAAATTTAGGTATGATTTATTTGTAGGTAATAAATAAGAAAAGAGAATGGACACGTGAAGGATATGGAGCGAACCACTTTAAAAGGAAGCGAAAAAAACGGTTATATCTCAACATGTTAGTAAGGATATTAAAGTAAATTCATCTTGGAGCAAAGGCGGTGCAAATCTCCTATAAAAGGGGCAGAGATGGAAAGAGAAAGGAGATGATTTTTTTCTTCTCTATTCGATACATAAAGATCTCTTCTCACCTTTTTTTAGTGACATTCTACTATTTTACTCTTCCGATCTTGACTTGAGCATCAGAGGGGTTGCACCGGCAACGTCGGCCCACTTCTAATGTTCTTTTTGGTGACAAATCTAGCATTCAAGCAGGAGATCCAAGGTTCCAACAGAGATTCCTAAGAAAGGAGAAGGGGATCCAAGTGTGCTGAAGAAGAGAACACCATCTATAATTAAGATTTTGGGGTATTGAGTTATTTAGGAAACTAGGGGTGTTGAGTCATTCTTAGGGCATTGAGTTGTATAGGGGACGTGGGATATTGAATTATAAAAGAGACTCGAGATGTCAAATTGTATAAGAGACTCAGAGTGCCAAATTGTATAAGAGACTCAGAGTGACATGTCATATAGAGGATTCGAAATATGAGCCAAGCAAGGAATTGAATTGGAGTCATATAGATGGGAGTTGTTAACATAAAGTCATAAATTAGAGTGGCTAATGTGGATAGTAAATTATTTTTATCTAATTAATATAATTTATTGTGCTAATAATTCATTAATTATTTTTATATTATTCTAATTTATTATATTTTACAAACATATTTACATGTTGGTTAATCATTTACTATTATCAACATTATTTTACTATAAAAAGTATTATATATATATATATATATATATATAAAAGGTGAAAATTTTCCTTTCTAATAAAATTTTACAATTCTAACTTCTTGGCTGTCTGAATGCAAAATGGGGATTTTTTTTCTTCTTTTTATCTAACTTGAATATGTACTAAGTATTTTCTACAGTTAAATATGTGATATGATAAGTTGCCCTCTTTTTATGCTCGATCGTCAATGTCATACTAGAAACCAACAAACAATAGGGGAAAAAAAGATACAGATAACACTAATAAAATTCTACTATTGCCTACATTAAAAAACCAAGAGTTCATGTCCAACGTAATAATGTGAAAGTTTGAGAATTCATGGCTTCATGTTGTTTTACATGAATCATATTTGGTAATTCCACTTCTGATATGGGATAAATATTAGCCCGTATATGGAAAGAATGATCCAACCCAATTGGAGAGCTATAAAAGAAGTTGGTAGGGTTAAGGAAAAGGAGGCTTCTCTTCTCCCACGATGAATCTCTAGAGGGAGCGGTCGCCGCAAAGGAGTCACTCTTTTTCTCGGAGGGAGCTTCTTCTTTACACATATGCTTCCGTAGGAGATGGGCGGATCCCCTTGCCGCTTATGGTGCTAGCCTTTCTCCGCTTCTTCCTCCTCCTTTTCCTCTCAATTGCTGCCGCCTCAGGCACTTTGTTAAAGCAATCCGACGAGGTTGGATATATCTCCTCCATTTTCTCCGAAACGGGCCTCGTCTCTGTCAAGGACCTGCTCATCGAACAAGGTATGGACTCGCTAACCCTACTCCGTCTCCCCGACATCGAGAAGGATGCCCAAATTCCTAGGAGTGGTGCACATGGGCACTGTTAACCATGGTTTGCAGGATCGTGATCCTGGATCATAAGATCGTACGATCCTACGATCCGAAATCTCAAAACGCTCCTAGATTGTATAGGATCGTTTTTTGCTGTGGGATCACATTAGGATCGTTGGGATCATTCATAATCGGTGGGATCGTACCGATTCTACGTTTCAACCAATCCTATCAAATTGAAATATTTTTTTTTAACCCTTTTTCTCTTCCGCAACCTTTGCATCCTCCGTCGCATTCGCCAAAGAAAACAAAGTGGCAAGGAAGGCAATCACAGTGGAGACACTCGTTATCTCGACCGTGGTAACGGGGGACGACGACAAGGAGATGGAGAAGGGAAGGAACTAAGGGAGTTCAACAGCGAGAGTTTGTATTGTCGCTGTCGCACCTCCTCGAGGAAATAATTGCGTACTCCAGTAACACTTGAAGTAGAGGTTCATCATTGCGAGGCTTCCAAAGAAGTTGCAGTTGTTATCGCAGAGAGTGGCCCTATTGCAAATGCTGCTCCTCCACCATCATTCGAGGAGTCTGAGCTATCCCCTTTCGAATCGTTCGATCTACGCATACAAAGACAAATTGATATTAAAAAAGTAAATCGACCATGACACCTTATCCCTCCTCAAAAATAAAATAAATATTCAACTTTGAGATTAATTAACCAATCGATTTCAGATCGAAACAACTAAACTACATTGAAGAAGATAATGATGAACACAAAAAGAAGTAAAAGAAGGGCAAAACAGATGGAATAACAAGAAGCACGTTGATGAACTGATTTAAGACAGTCGATGAGGTTTAGAAGATATAGGGAAAGACTGAAAGAGAATAAAAAGAGAAGTGGTACTAACGAAGTTGACTTCTAAGGTTGAGATTGGAAACAAAAAGCCTCCAAGTTGGATTCTAATTTATAAAAATTTAATAGGAAAATAAAGTTAAGGAGAAGAAATAGAAATGAGATATAATTTATAATTGTGATATAAATATAATAAATAGAGAAATGACTAGATGGATAATTAGACGGTTAATTAGTGATATAGTTATTTAAAATGTCTTGGCGGGTGTATTTTAGATTTTTTTTAAATTGAAGTATATAATTTGATTGTGATATATATATATATATATATATATATATATAGTCAATGCAATATTTTTTTCACTCGAAATATATATATATATATATAGTCAATGCAATATTTTTTTCACTCGAAATACAAATCCGAAATTTTTTTTCTTCATCTTATTATGATGTTCCCTTTTCGTTTTATTAGCTCCCTTTAATTTTAAAGGGTAGTTATTTAATGACTATAATTATTCTTTACTATTTGATATCAAATATTATGTAATAATACAAAAATATTAATCTAATTATATATAAATGATTTTTTAAATTATTAATTAGGTACAATTAATTATAATAATATTTAACCATAAAATTCTAAAAGGTTTTGATAGGATCGTACGATTCTACGATTCGATCTCAATCGATCCGATTCTGATCTCAAATCGATCCTGTGTAGAATCACGATCCTACAAACTATGCTGCTAACATCACCCTCTCTATCAAATTCTCCTCATCTATGGTCAAGCGCAGTCTCCGATAAAGAGATGGCTTCTGTTCAGCCAGGTTGAAGGCATGTAAGTGAGGCTGACAATAACCTTGGATAAGAAGAATGGAACACTGCAGCTTGCTGTTTTGTAATGCGATCAGCTATGGAAGATGCAGGTATAAGGAAGATTATTGAAGGGGCACAGAAGCTTGATTTGTTTCTGCAAACTTTGCCGAAGCAAATTGATATTGACAAAATCTCTTCTCTAAATGTCATGTTTGTGGATGAACCTATTCTCACAAACTCTTCGCTTGAGCTTGATATTAGTGACTTGTTTGTTTCATCAAACAAAGCATATACTCAAAATTATCTTCACAAGGTCGGGCACCAGCTCATCGAGAGATATACTATAGAATGTCCTCGATTTAGTGATCATTTAGAAACCATCAAGTTTGTATGCAAAGATTCCTGGTCGGACCTGTTCAAGAGGCAGATTGATAACTAAGACCAGTCACAGAGGCACCTTTGTTCTGCAAGACAACAAGTTCCATTGGTTTACTCGTGTATCAATCGATTCTTCTTCTAAAGACAACAAAGCATCTCAGGGCTCTTCATCTGAAGCCACAGACATTTTTCTACACTTCACATATGGAATTGTAATGGAAGTCCTAAGTATTATTCTATAGGAAGGCATTATCTCTTTCATATGATCCTAGCTACACGTGAGATAAGTTATACTTTTACTGTCTTTAATATATTTTCTTTCGTTAATAACCGTTCTAACTTAAGCATTAGAGTGCCGTCGCCGGATAGGCCGACGACGGTTTAACTCGTGTTAACTTTTTCAGGATACCAACTTTACTGATGCGGTCGGAGGAAACCCGCCTTCTATAGTTCAATCTCGAAGGGAAAAAATTCTATGCCGCATCAACTTCAAAGTCATCAACTATAGATCTGCTTCATAACTGATTCTCAACAGAAGATAAATATTTATTGAAGGCAAAGTAAACATTTTCCTACCCCACGGACTCTAGAATCTAGAGTTACATCTTCAAAGAGATTATCCTATATGAACTTTATTAACTTAGAGTTTGGTAACCTATGAATCAAACGAAAAGAATGGATAGTCTGTATATCCAACAACTGGATCAGAAATGTAGAAGGTTTCCCTGTTATACTCGTTAAGTGGAGCATTCAACTCGTACCGCCGAGGAAGGTCGGGGTTGGCCAAAAAAATGCGTCCATAAGCTACCAGGTCTGCATATCCGCTTGAGATGACATTGTTGCCTTCTTCTCTATTATAACCCCCAACGACGATAAAAGTTCCCTTAAATGCCTTCCTCATCGGAAGAAGACTCTTAGGAACTTCTATTTTTTCCCCAAGTTTTATCATCCTTGGCTCCACCATGTGACAGTATGCAATCCCATATTTGTTGAGAGCATTGACCATGTAGAGTCCAAGAGCCTCAGGATTGGAATCTCCGGCTTCTGCATAGTTGGCAAAAGGAGAAAGTCTTATTCCGACTACACCAATTTCGGAACAACGACCGACTACTTCTAAAGTAAAGCGGCAACGATTCTCTAGGCTTCCACCGTACTTATCTGTACGATCGTTCACTTGGTCCTTCATGAATTGATCAATTAAGTAACCATGGGCTCCATGAATCTCAACTCCATCAAAACCTGTGCAGCAAAGTAACAAGTCCCAGTAAAAAAAGCTTATTTTGAAAAAAAAAAGTCCCATAAATTGTGCTTGATTTTGATTCAAACTAAAAAATCAATTTTCAGGAATTAAGATGTAAAATTGCTAAGAACAGAACAATTCCAAACAAACTAAGCCCTATGCTAAACTGATGTAAAGTTATAAATTTCATTTTAGACTTGCGCAGTTCAGTTAACTTAATATACTTTCCTTTTAAGCAAAAGGAATAGATATGCAAGATTATTTCATCATTATTGAAATGAATTGGACATCATCAACATCAAGTCCCAATTATTTAGATTGATTGCATGAATTTTACCCTTCTATTAGACTCTAGTCAAGGCTATACACTAGCAATATTCAATCTTTAAATCATTTTAAATTGCATTAGCCAATTTTTTTTAGGCTCCCATTTTCTATTGCCTCCCTCTACAGAGTTTTCTTGGATTTAAATTGTATCATGGCTAAAAAAATTTCTTTTGAACACTAAACCCTAAACCATGAAACACTCAGATGACTATAAAAGCCAAACACTGAAAAGAAGACCATATGATCCACTGAAGAAAGGAATTGATGCATCAAGAATAAGTTGGTATTTGATATAACAGTAAAGGAACATTTGTGGGATTGGACTTTGCAAGTATATAAGCCATAAGCTTCATTTTTTTATCATCATGAACAAACAAATTATTCTGTTCAAATAGTGAAGAACTTTGCTCTTGTTTGAGGCTCATTAAGCTTGATCAATGAACCATGAACCAATAAGATGAACCATATAATCCTTATGTTTTACATATTGGAAGATCAAACTTAACAGAAAAAAAGATAATCGAAACTCTCAGAGATGTTACTCCGAGACATTTGATAACTGTGATAGTATGGGTGGCAAGTTGCAAATCTGCAATAGATTTAGTTTCTTATTTGGAATAAGAAAATGAATAAAAAACGTAGGTAGTCTTACCGGCTTTAATGGCATTTCTAGCAGCAAGTCTAAAATCATTGACAACCAAAGGAATTTCTTCTGTCTCCAATCTCCGGGGGGCAGAAAAATGCACTTCATCAATGCCGTTGGCTCGTAGTTGAGGACTTAATGGCTTGTTAGTACATGAAATTGGAGATTGGCCATTGGGCTGAAAAACTGCAAGAGGAGCATAGTGATATATGAATCAATAGTGGGCATCCCTATATGGGTGACACCTGCAGTAATCCAGTCTCAACAGATAATACCGAGCAGAATGGGTAGAGATACTTACCTCAGCATGTTTAAGATGTAAACCAATTTAGACGATTAACCATGACGATGCAATACAGTATAGATAGAAGGAAAAAAAGAAGCAATTATATCTTGGGTAAGCAAACTATATTGGCTCACATTCTTTCACATCTAGTGGGTGTTTGCTTAAGAACCAACACAAAAGAAGAGTGGTTTCAAACTTGCAATCAGGACTTGCACCTAAAAAATACATAATTTGGCCAAGAGAAGTGAGCAAAGCAAGATTTGAGAGAAATACCAGTGTTGGAAACCCTTCCAGTGTGCCAAATCTGGCAAAAGAAGATGCCACCCTTTTCGTGAACTGCATCCACAATGGGCGTCCAAGCTTCCACCTGTTCTTTGGTCCAAATGCCGGGAGTGTCTTTATACCTAACACAACCAGATTCGATGAGCAAACACAACAAGACAAAACCCTTAAACAGCGATTACACCACCATCTGAAAAAAGTTGGGGCAATAGCTCATCCTACCCTTGCGCAGTGTCGGAAACTCCAGTTGCCTCGGCAATCAAAAGGCCGCCTTTGGAGGCCCGCTGAGAGTAATACAAGATGGCGTGCGGCTGCGGCACATTCCCGTACGACCTCTGCCTTGTCAACGGCGCCAGCACAATTCTGCAAGCAGAGCAAGCGCAATGCGTTTCAGCTTCAGAAATTGGAACAAAAACAGATTTTTGATATCTTGTTTGCCACAAAGAACTAACTATATCGAACCACTCATCGCATGCGATTCGATTCGATGTTAGGGAAGCGGCCAAAAAGAAAAGAAAAAGAAGAAGCTCTGACCTGTGAGAGAGGTAAAACTTGCCCATCTTGTAAAGGGTGAGAAGGGGAACCGAATTTGGCGCCGCCATGTTGAGAAGACAAACAAGGACCTCGAACCCTTCCTTCCGCCGGGGTCGGAGTGATCGGCGGAGGTCTATTTATAGTGATTAGTGAGCGGCCGAGAGGAAAATAAAGACGACCGCTATCGAATTTACACTTATATATTTTTGTATTAAAAATATTCTTATTTTAATATTATTGTAGCATGTATTAACATACAACAATAGTTGTTATAACGTATTAAAATAAATTGTTTTTTAAAATTTAATTTGATTAAAATAATTTTATTAAATTAATAAACAAATTAATCAAAATCACAATATTAATAGTATCTTAAAATTATTATAGTGGACAATTAATTGCGGTTACAGCTATAACAATGTCTGATATAATTGCAACAACTACTGATATAATGTTGTAATTTAATCATTGTAATATTATTGTAGCATGACTCTATTTTTTAAGTGATTTTGATCGAGTATTAATAATTTTAATTAAGTTGGTAAAGGATTTTATAGTATAAAAATATTATATGTATAGCAATTTTAACTAAATCGAACAGATTGATTTTAATTCATTGTAGCCGTTGTTCTTTGTATGTATGTTCCGAATCTATACCTAAAGTCTCAATAAAAATGGAATTTATTAATTTTAATAAAATTGAGATCAATATTAAAGGGCTATTTTTTTTTTTTTTAGATTTAGCATCTATTTAAGACTTGATATATTTTTTTTTAAATCTAGGATCTATTTAAAACTCGAGACGGCTTTGTTCCTCGCTGTACAATAACGTTGAAATAAGAATTGTTTATACAAGAAAAAGGAAACTTTTGAATTCTGATAATTAGGAATGTGCCTTTTGCCCATTTATAACTTTTTGTGAGATTATCTTAATCGTGCAATTTTTCAAAATACTCTTTTTCACTAATTATATCTTTGGGCCAAAATATAAAATAAAAAGAACATCTTTTTTTTTATTGGTGTCATTAAAAGGATGTTCTTTTTTTAAATAATTAATTAAAATAGCATTATGACCTCTATTTTATCCTAAGAATACTCTTATTTCAATATTATTACAGTAGTTGTGGAACATAAATGATACTGCTGTTAATTCTTTTCTGTGAATCATATGGGAGGGCTCATATAGAAGACGTTACCCGAACCGAATGATTGGTTCGGCGTAGAGAGGGGAGAGAAACGGTTCGGGCGCAAGCGCCTGAACTAATTGGCATGGGAAAGCGGAGGCAAGGGGAGGCGCTTCGCTGGGAACATAAGCTAGAATCGATTCGGCTATATAGGCTTAGAAGTAAACGGGACGGATAAGAATCGACTTGGCTCAGTCAGTCCGGAGGTCGTTCGATGGGGGAAGAAGGAGAGTTGGTTCGGGCTGGCGGGAAGCCCAAAAGCCATACCACCCGTGAGCTATGAACCTAAGTTAGTTTCACCAAAAGTGGATGGTTGAGTGGGACAGGCTAACCTAGTTTCTCAAAATACAAATGAAGAGGTGTTATGTAACAGAAGGAGGAGTCCCCACATAATATTCCGAGGAGCCTTCATTCCTCGTATTAGTAACAGAATTATTCTCCAGGCGGAGGTGGTGACTACGTGTACGATGAGGACAACCCGCGAGGTGACGACGGATTAGAGGAGGAGGATAAAAGGGAGGAGGATGACAGAAAGAAGGGGATCCACATTTTTCCAACAAGTAAGAAACGAAGACGCATCATGAGAGGGAGCACTACCACCACGTCGGAGAAGGAGGGTGGCGATCTGTGGTTTTGCGTTACTTGTACTCTTTCTTATACTGTGATTTGATTGTAAGAGGTTTTTCTCCTCTACCTCCGAAAGTTTCCTTTCCGTGAAGGAGGACGTTTATAGTGAAGGTGCTTTGGCACTGTATCCGATGAGAGAGCTCACCTCCGTGGAGTAGGAATCCTTATTCCGAGCCACGTTACATCTTGCGTATTGGTTTCGTTGCCTGTGTTGGTTTACGTTTCTCTGCTTCATTTTCTCATCTTTATTGTTGCGGCCTGTGAGAAACTCCCACCCAAACCTCCCTTCGCGCTTCATCGCATCGAAAGGAGGTGAACAAATATTCCAAGCCGCATCAGTTGGCGCCATCTGTGGGAACTTCTGAGCTAGACGTCGAGATGCAGCCAAAAGAGATACAACACCTAGGTGCCTCCGCAGCGGAGGAGAATCCCATTACCATACTGCCATCACAACTGAAAGCTCTAGTTGATGACGTTGTAACTGAGGCCCTCGCTAGAGAAAGAAGAAGAGCAGAATACCTTCATCCTCACTCCTGTGAGCCTTCTTCTCGAGGCCCACCCCCAGAAATGCCTCCCCCACCTCGTGCCGCCATTAATGTTGAAGTAGTGCCTGGAGAGGGACTTGGAGGGCGAGCACCTCAAAATACTATACCCTTAACCCAGACTCGACAGGAAGAACAGGGTGAAAGTCGGTCGACCCGGGCTCCAGAGGTTTATGAGCCCACTCCTTTTACCATGGACATCCTCTCTGAAATCCCCCCATCCTACTTCCGGAATCCCCAAGTAGACAAGTATAATGACTCAATGGATCCCGAAGAACATATATCGTAGTTAGATGGAGCGGCCTCGCTCCACTGTTACACCGACGCCCTCAAATGGTGAGTCTTTCGGACCACTCTAATTGGTTCGGCACAAAAATGGTTTAACACCCTGCCCTTGGGTATATTACCTGTTTTGCTGATTTTCAGGGGATGTTCCGTCAGGAGTTCGCCAGCTGTAAGGCGTATAAGCATGATGCCTCTATCCTGATGCACCTGATGCAAGGGCCCTCAGAATCCCTCAGAGGGTATCTTCATCGATTCACCTCTGCAGCTAGAGGTATTCCTTCTGCAAGATCAGAATCTTTCAGAGTCGCTATTCCGCACGGGCTGAATGAGGGCCCCTTCCTCAGTTCCCTTTTGAGAGAGCCTGCTAACAGCTATGAGGAGCTGCTAAGTCGTGCAAAAAAATTCATCCGCGAGGAGGAAGGACTGAAAGTGCGGAGAGCCGAACGCGTTGCCACAGCAGCCCCAGCCAAAAGAACTCGCCCCATCTCCCCTCAAGCACCCCATCGTCGGGGATATGCGTGACCCCTTCGACTGGAGGCTCCTAGACCTCGGTTATTGTTACAAGGCACTCGCCCTGTGCCGCCATTACAGATTATGGCCGCTGATGCACCTCCTCCCGCGAGGACTTGGAAAGAGCGGGAGATGGAATTCTATGATCAGCAAGGTCTACTGCAACGACCCTCAGGATATAGGGGGGTACCACGTAACCCCCCCTGCCCCATTTTTCTGCCAATATCATATGGAGTATGACCATGCTAGTGGTCGATGTTTTAAGCTACAGGAGGAGCTGGAGCGCCTCTGAGCCGCATACCCGCAATTGCAGCTTCAGACGGGAGGGCCGGCACGACGAGGGCAATGACCCAATGTGGCTCGCCCGGGACCGTATAACCAACCCCCATAAGTCACTTTCCCCCAAACGTCGTCCCATGAGGTGGTTCCTCAAGAAGGCCCGTCAGGTGAGGGCCCGTCATCTAATCTAAATAACGCTCCCACACGGGGGGTTATTCATGTCATCGCCGGAGGACCCACTAACGGGGACTTTAACCGGGCGCGGAAGTCATACGCCCACCTCATGGAGAGTCTGGCCATCATCACCGACCAGACTGTTCAAACCGCACTGCCCGTTTCATTCGGGCCGGAAGATCTCCAAGGTGTCTTGCTGCCCCACACGGACGCCTTAGTTATCCGTATATCCCTGGCCAATTACGAAGTGGCCAGGGTCCTGGTCGACTAGAAGATGTGGCCTTTGGACAGATGCAGATGGAAAATGCCCAGCTAGAAGATGTGGCCACACCACTCTTCGGGTTCGCAGGGCATGTGGTCAACCCCATAGGGCAGATTTCGTTGCCCCTGACTCTGGGCGTAAAGCCCAGCCAAAAAACCAGTATAATCCCTTTCGTCATCGTGGATGCTCCGTCCACTTATAATTCCATTCTTGGTCGTCCTTTCCTTACCATTTTTCAGGCGATGGCTTCCCCGTACCACCAGAAGTTGAAATTCCCAGTTGGACAGTTGGTGGGGGAAGTCCGAGGGGAACAGAAGGCCGCCAGGAGCTGTTATGTGCAGATGGTTCGGGATGACCAAAAGAAGGCCCGAACCGACGATCTCAAAGGGAAGGCTATCATCATTTCTGATGTCTGCGTCCTGGAAGAATCCCCCCCCAAAGAAGACAAAATAGAGGAAGGGGAGCTGGTGGAAATAGCTCCGGGAAAGACCACACGGGTGGCGCAGCAGCTGGAGGCCAAGGAGGAGCTGGTGGCTTGCTTGAAGAAGAACGAAGACATCTTTGCAGGAGATGTGCATGATCTCACGGGGATTAACCCTCGTGTGGCTGAACACCATCTCAACATAACCAGAGGAGTCTGACCCGTCCAACAGAAGCGATGACACTTTGGACCTGAGAAGGACAAGGTCATAGCCGAGGAAGTGGACAAATTATTAAAAGCGGGTAATGTGAAGGAAATCCAATTCCCCGAGTGGGTCTCCAATGTAGTTCTGGTCCCCAAGCCTTCTGGGCAGTGGAGAATGTGTATTGACTTTCGTGATTTGAATAAAGCATGCCCTAAAGACTGCTACCCCTTGCCTCGTATTGATCATCTGGTAGATTCTACTGTAGGGTATGAAGTGGTGTCCTTGATGGATGCATATCAAGGATATCACCAAATACCCTTGGCTAAAGAGGATCAGAAGAGAGTTAGTTTTGTGCCGGCAGGAGGGTTGTACACTTATGTGGTAATGCCTTTCGGCTTAAAGAATGCAGGGGCCACCTATCAGCGACTTATGGACAAAATTTTCGCGGAGCAGAAAGGGAAAAATGTGGAAGTCTATGTAGACGACATCCTAGTCAAATCAAAAACCACTCAGGATTTGGTCAAGGATTTAAATGAAACCTTCGCTACATTGAGATGGTATAATATGAAGCTGAACCCTAAAAAATGCCTGTTTAGGGTAAAAAGCGGCAAATTCTTGGGGTATATAGTAACTGAGAAAGGGTTGTAGGCTAACCCCGAGAAGGTGCAAGCACTATGCAATATGAAGTCACCCACTAACTTGCGAGAGACTCAAAAGTTAGTGGGCAGAATTGTTTTCTTATCCCGATTCATAGCCAGATCGGCGGACAAAGGGTTACCTTTCTTCAAGATTCTGTGTAAAGCTACCAAATTTCAATGGAACGATCAATGCGAGCAGGCTTTCCAAGAGTTGAAGAAATATTTAGCTGGGCTTCCACTGTTAGTCAAACCAATGGCTGGAGAATCATTATGGATGTATTTGGTTGTCTCGGAGGGAGCTATTAGTTCGGTTTTGCTGAAACAAGAAGACTCTCATCAAGAACCTATTTATTATACCAGCCATATCCTGAAGGGAGCTGAATCCCGTTATACAGAGCTAGAGAAGCTGGCGTATATTCTAGTTTTGACCGCCCGCAAACTGAGACCGTACTTTCTGGCTCATCCCATCACACTTCTAACTCACAGTGAACTGGGTAAGGTCATCACTAAGCCCAGCTTCTCCGGAAAATTGGCTAAATGGGTGGTAGAATTAAGTGAATATGACATTCACTACCGACCCCGAACCGTTATCAAGGCCCAGGCGCTCGCTGACTTTTTGGCGGAAGTACTTTTTGGCTCGGAAGAGGGCTCGTCAACAAAAAAGGAAGGATTAGATACATGGAACATATTTGTAGACGGTTCTTCAGGATCTGCGGGTAGCGGCGTTGGTGTTTTGTTAATTTCCCCTGATAAAGAGGAGACCCGCATAGTCGTACGCCTGGGGTATCAGGCATCCAATAATAAGGCGGAGTATGAAGCTATTCTAGCGGGATTGCAGCCTACCAAGGCGGTAGGGGCTTCTTCAATTATAATCCATTCGGATTCTCAGCTGGTGATATCACAACTTCAAGGTTCTTTCACGGTTCGGGAAGAAAGGTTGCACAAGTATTTGAAAGCTTTCGAGAAAGAAAAAACTCAATTTCAGCAAGTCCTCTTGAAGCAAATTCCAAGGGAGGATAATGGGAAGGCAGATGAATTGGCTCGGGTGGCTAGCGCTATGGAAGGAGTGAGATCATTGGAAACGGTCCATGTGGAAATCCCTACTTTCCTAGCGATATGCAATGTGGAGGAAGCAGCGCCTGAACCAGACCCAATCCTTGACTGGAGGACCGACATCATAGCTTATTTACAGCATGGAAAGGTTCCTGAAGAAAAAGGAGTGGCATCTGCTTTAATGTGCAAAGCCAGACGATTCACCCTCTTAAACGGAGACTTATACAAGACATCTTTCGGACGACCCTTATTGAAGTGTTTGGGGAGTGAAGATGCTGAATGGGTACTCCGGGAGATTTATGAAGGTTGCTGCAGTAATCATCTGGGGGGGAGGGCTTTAGCAAGGAAGGTCCTGTTAGCAGGATATTTTTGACCTACCCTCCAGCAAGATACCGCTCGTACAGTGCAAACTTGCCCAGCTTGTCAAAAGCATAACAACTGGTCCGAACGACCGGCTGAATTAATGAAAGTTGTGGTCGCTTCATGCCCTTTTGACCAGTGGGGAATGGACATAGTGGGCCCGATGCCTGTGGCCCCTTTGCAGAAGAAATTTCTATTGGTGGCCGTAGATTATTTCTCCAAGTGGGTGGAAGCAGAACCTCTTGCCAAATTACGGAGAAAGCGGTAATACAGTTCCTATGGCAGAACATCGTTTGCCGATATGGTATTCCTCGGAGGATAGTTAGTGATAATGGACGACAATTCCAGGGCAAGAAAATTAAAGAATGGTGCCAAAGTCTCAATATACAACAAGCTTTTACTTCGGTAGCCCACTCTCAAGCCAATGGGCAAGTCGAAGTCACTAATAGAATTCTCATTCAAGGGTTGAAGACTAAATTGGGGGCTCAGAGAGGGAGTTGGGTAGAAGAGCTGTCTGGGATCCTGTGGGCCTACCGAACCACACCAAAAACTGCAACGGGGGAAACTCCGTTCAGTCTAGTATATGGGACGGAGGCCGTTATTCCAGTCGAAGCCCTCTTAAGTAGCGCTCGGATAGAAATGTACGAGCTAGAGCAGAACCAAATTATTCGAAGCACGGAGTTGGACTTGGTGGAAGAAAAGAGAGAGATGGCACGAAGGCGAGCAGAGTTCTACAAACGGAGAGTACAACAAGCCTTTAGTAAGAAGGTAATGCCCCGAAGATTTCAGGAGGGAGATTGGGTTCTACATAAAGTTAATCCTACGGGAGATCCTGGAAAGTTAGCTCCAAATTGGAAAGGGCCCTATGAAGTGACACGTCGCGTAGCTAGGTCGGCGTATTATCTAAAGAATGACCAGGGCAAGGAATTTCCCCGACCATGGAATGCTATTCACTTGAAACCTTTCTACACTGTATAAGAAATGACGGATAAGAGAAGAGGAGTTGGAGGGCCCTCGAGGGGATGTACTTGATAATTTGTTGTGTTCATTCAATATGTAGTACATCTGAGTTTGATTGATTCACAATGATGCTGTAGTTCTTATAGCGAACTCTGAAGAAGAAAAGAAGATAACAAAGGGATCACGTCTCAAAGCAATACATCAGGTTATAATCTAAACCGATCGGGAGGATAACGTCGGAAGCCAGCCTCCCAATTTAAGGAAAAAGACTGATGGTTCACCGGGGGAAGCCCTTGGTCAGCATACTGTCGAACCGCTTCGTTAAACCCATCTTGATAAGTGGTGCGCAACAGGATGGCTAAGCTCCTTCCGGTTCGGACGGTCAGGGCTCCGATCCCGGTGAAGCCTGTGACATTTCTCTTGTTGCTCTTGAAGGGTTTGGCGTATGTCAACATAGCGTCGGGATACCTCCATAATAGCATCGGCTAGGACGGATGTTAGGAATTTCTTCGGAGGCTCATTGGCTCCCATGTCCCCGGATTAAAATTTTCACTAATGAAAACTAATCCGGATGGGATGAGTTTCCTTAGCACAACCAATTTGTCATCGTGCTAACAACTTGAGTGATCGCTTGAACAAACTAGTTGTTCAAGCAACCTAACTCTTCTAGTTGTTTAGCCGCGGAAGAGATGACGGACGGATCGCCGGTTTTTGTGTTTATCTTCGGGGTCCATGATTATACAAATACATACAAATGCAAACTAGTATAATCAACACATACTAACATAAAGATAAGAACATGCAAAGATCAATAAAAGTTATAAAACTTTTATACCTCTCGATCTTCTACCGTATGTCCTATCCTCCTCGTGGACGTCGTGTGGGCGAAGATCCTCCACGAGTTGAAGCCTCCTAGATCATGTTCTTCCTTTCCTTGCTCGCTCCGAGCAAAAATAAGAACCAAACAAAACTCCTTCTCCTTTCTAGAACCGGCCACCAAACCAAGGAGCTTGATATAACCGCCGGCCAAGGAGTAGCTTCTTGAGCACCGGCCAACCTTGAAGCAATGTTGCCGCCGGCCACCAAGGTGGGATATGGATGAACGCCGGCCAACCTTGAAGCAATGTTGCCGCCGGCCACCAAGGAGAAAGTGAGGAGGAAGAGCGCCGACAAAGGATGAGAAGAGGAAGAGGGGAGCCGGCCAAAACCCTAGGGAGAACCAAGCTTGCCGCCCACTTCTAGCCGCCCAAAAACCCTAACTCCTCTAGGGTTTGTTGCCGCCCACTTTTAGATAGGCAAAACCCTAATCCACAAGCATTAGTTGCCGCCCAAGCCTTAGCCCTCTATTTATAAAGTTGGGCTTAGGACTCCTTTAATCTCTACCGTCGGATCTAGGGATTTAATCTCCACCGTTGGATCTAGGGTTTCATCCCAACTGTTGGATCTAGGGTTTCATCCCAACCGTCGAATCTAGGATTTCATCCCAACCGTCGGATCTAGGGTTTCATCCCCACCGTCAGATTTAGGGTTTTATCCCAACCGTCGGATCTAGGGTTTCATCCCAACCGTCGGATCTAGGTTTTCATCCCAACTGTCGGATCTAGGGTTTCATCCCCACCGTCGGATTTAGGGTTTTATCCCAACCGTCGGATCTAGAGATATAATCTCAACCGTCGGTTCTAGAGTTTTGTTTTCCATCCTTGGATCTAGGCTTCATGAGGATTATATTAGGCTACGATAGGGACCATGAGGAGGAGTTGGATCTTGGCCACCCGATGGATCGGAACCACACAAACTTGATCCATCAATGATGTTCCATTTCACTAGAGGATCATCATTGAATTACCTCACCAACCCCCATAAATTAATATGGGCTCCATATATTATTTGTACATCCATCTCCCCGTGTTTAAGATATCGAATGTCCGTTAATTAATTGATTTACTGACCATTAATTAATTAACATCTAACTCCTCGAGTAGTACCACTCAACCTTATCATCATGTTGACTAAGTCAACCAGCTGGGTTTATATGATGAACCTTATGAGCTCCTCAAGGGGACATCATCAACCTAATATATAGGACACGGTTTCCTCCTATAATCAACGACACACCATGTAAATAATATCATTTCCCAACTTACCGGGCATATTGATTTAATCCATCTAAATCTCACCCTTTGGTAAATCAAAGAAATAAATACTAAGTACATGTGCCCATTATTATATCGGGATTAAGAGCATGTACAACATAATATCCGAGGTTCGATTCAATTATGTAGTCAGCAATAAATTGAATCACCTCTATGTCGGTCCTACTCAATACACCTAAGTGTACTAGTGTAACTCTATGTTCAAGATAAAACAATACCAAGCTACACTACAACCATGCCAATGGTTTGTCCAAAACCATCTTGGTCGTGAGCCTCTACTTATATTCTACAAGGGACTGATAACATGATCTTATGTGCCACACCAAGCACCATGTTATCTACAATGTAAAATATTAGACAATATGCACATATATAATAAATATAAAGTGAAAACAATGATCATGTGATTCTTATTTCAAAATAAAAATGTTCATACAAAAAGAGCTAGACTTTCAGTATAAATTCCAACAATCTCCCACTTATACTAAAAGACTATGCTGTCATCACACTGCCATACATCTGATCCCCATGTCCTCCACATGCCTATCAAACGCTTTCGCTGGAAGGGCCTTAGTGAATGGATCCACCAGGTTATCCTCTGATGCAATCTTGGCTACAACTACTTCTCCTCGCTTTACGATCTCTCGTATCAGGTGGTACTTACGCTCTATGTGTTTACTCGCCTTATGGGCTCGTGGTTCCTTCGAGTTTGCAACTGCACCACTGTTATCACAATAAATTGTGATAGTTCTGGGCAAACCAGGAATCACATCCAAGTCCATCAAGAAGTTCCTGAGCCATACAACTTCCTTGGCTGCCTCAGAGGCTGCCACATACTCAGCTTCCATGGTAGAGTCCGCTACGCATTTCTGCTTGACACTCCTCCATACTATGGCTCCACCTCCAAAAGTAAACACAAACCCCGAGGTAGACTTACTGTTATCCCTATCTGATTAGAAATCCGAATCCGTGTAACCCACAGGGACTAATTGATCTGCCCGGTAAACCAGCATATAATCCCTAGTCCTTCTCAGGTACTTTAATATATGCTTTACCACAGTCCAATGTCCCTATCCAGGATTACTCTGATATCTGCTAACCATGCCCACGACAAAATATATATCTGGTCTCGTACATAGCATAACATACATGAGGCTTCCTACTGCCGAAGCATAAGGAACCACCTTCATCTCCTCTATCTCCTTTGATGTTTTAGGACACATCTCTTTAGATAAAGGAACTCCATGCCTGAAAGGTAGAAAACCCTTCTTGGAGTTCTGCATGCTAAAACGAGCTAGGACCGTGTCTATGTATGAAGCTTGAGATAAGCACAACATCCTTTTCTTGCGATCCCTTAGAACTTTGATCCCAAGGATGTGTCCCACTTCTCCCAAGTCCTTCATGTCAAACTGTTTGGACAACCATACCCTTACGTCTGATAACACTTTGATATTGTTGCCAACTAACAAAATGTCATCTACGTATAGTACAAGAAATACCACTACGTTTCTGTCACATCTTTTGTATACACATGACTCATCCGGACTTTGAACAAATCCATATGACTGGATTACCTCATCAAAACGGATGTTCCAAGATCTGAAAGCTTGCTTCAATCCATAAATGGACTGATTAAGCTTACACACTAGATGCTCTTTGCCTTTAGCAATGAATCCCTCTGGTTGCCGCATATAGATGTTCTCCTCAAAACTTCCGTTAAGGAAAGATGTCTTGACATCCATCTGCCAAATCTCATAATCCATATGAGCAGCTATAGATAAGAGAATCCAGATAGACTTAAGCATAGCTACTGGCGAAAAAGTCTTCTCATAATTGATACCCTCTTTCTGAGTATACCCTTTCGCAACAAGCCTAGCTTTGAAGGTCTCAACCTTCCCATCTACTCCTCTCTTTCTCTTGTAGATCCACTTGCATCCAATGGCTTTCACACCATCGGGTGGTTCTACTAGCTCCCAGACATGATTAGAATCCATAGATTCTATCTCTGAATTCATCGCTATTTGCCAAGATACCGCATCTCTATCTTGGAGTGCCTCGTCATATGTCCAGGGATCAAGTTCATGTTCGCCAGAGACCAAATCAGAAGATTCTCCCAAGAACATGAATCTCTCGGGTTGTCTAACAACCCTCCCACTATGACGAGGTGCCTCCTGTGTATGCTCTGTGACACGCGGTGCAGTGACTTGTGGTATCTCCTCTTGTACCGGCGTTACTGAAGTCGGGACTTCCCCTGTCAACTCCTCAAGAACAATCCTACTTGTGGGCTTGTGGTTCATCACATAGTCCTCCTCTAGAAATCTGTCATTCGTACTCACGATTACCTTCTGATCTCTAGGACTATAGAACAAACCACCCTTCGTTCCCTTAGGGTAGCCAACAAACAAGCGTACTTCTGTATGAGATTCCAACTTACCAGCATCTCCCTTCAGCACATGTGCTGGACTACCCCAAATCCGAATATGTCTTAGACTAGGCTTTCGCCCTTGATCCACAGTCGTGGGAGTAGTCACTTAGATGGAACCAAGTTCAGAATGTGTGCTGCCGTTTCCAGAGCAAACCCCCAGAACGAATCAGGTAACTCAGAATAACTCATCATCGATCTAACCATCTACATAAGAGTCCTATTCCTTCGCTCCGCCACACCATTCTGCTGGGGTGTGCCAGGTGCAGACAATTGGGATCGAATCCCAACCTCTGATAAGTAACTCCTAAACTCTCCCAAGAGGTACTCACCACCACGATCAGATCGTAGTGTCTTGATACTTTTACCTTGACGGTTCTCCACATCAGCCTTGAATTCTTTGAACCTGTCAAAGCATTCAGACTTGCGGCGCATTAAGTAAATGTATCCATATCTTGAATAATCATCTATAAAAGAGACGAAATATTCAAAACCACCTCTAGCCTGGATAGACATAGGACCGCACAAATCAGAATGAACCAATTCCAATACATCTTTGGCTCTATACCCCTTAGCCTTGAAAGGCCTCTTGGTCATTTTACCTTCCAAGCAAGATTTGCAGGTTGGGAGATCCTCCACCACTAATGATCCCAAAGGTCCATCAGCTATCAATCTTTGAATTCTACTCAGGTTAATATGACCAAGCCTTAGATGCCAAAGATATGTCTGGTTCATTTTCGAAGGTTCTTTTCTCTTATTAGACTTAGAAGATGAGTTATTTACTTCTATATGCATCGTGGGAGCTTTCGGTTCAAGAGTGTACAAATTGCCAACCAATGTACCAGAACAGATAATCTCCCTATTCCTTTTTATAACCACTTTGTCATTAAAAGAAACAGAATATCCATCCATAAACAATTTAGAAATTGAAATTAGATTCTTTCTAAAAGTAGGTACATAAAGACAATTTCTCAAAACCAAAACTTTATTCCTATCAAAAGATAAATAAACGTCTCCCACTGCAATAGCCGCCACCTTTGAAGCATTGCCCATGAAGACGGTAATCTCTCCCTCAGCTAGTTGTCGGGTTTCCTGGAACCCCTGTAAAGTATTGCAGACATGATCAGTGGCTCCTGTATCTACACACCAGGCACTGATAGATAACACCGTTAAACATGTTTCAACAACTAAACAAGAAGATATACCTTTGTTCTTTCGGCGAGGACAGTCCGCCTTCCAATGTCCAATCTGCTTGCAAGTGAAGCACTTGCCTTTCGACTTCTTCACTCCTGCCTGAGGTCCTACTGCCACTTTCTTTGCTCCACCTTGCTTCTTCTTCTTCTTCTTACCTTTCGATTTAGAAGAAGAAACCTTCTAAGCAACCATGGCTTGAGTGCTTTGACGAAAAAGCCCCTCTGCCGCCTGGAGTTCTGTCAGAAGCTCCGCCAATGAATACAACCTCTTGTTCATGTTGTAGTTGAGGTGGAACTGCTCAAAACTCCTAGGCAGAGACTGGAGAATGATATCGACCTGGGTTTCCCCATCGATCTTAGCTCCAAGGACTTCCATCTCATTAAGATGAGCCATCATCTTGAGAACATGATCCCTGACGGGTGTTCCCTCGATCATGGTGGTCGTCATCAAGTTTCTCATAGCCTCCTGTCTAGCTGCCCTACTCTGATGTCCGAAAAGTTCCTTGAGATTGAACATCATGTCATAAGCTGTGGCCATGGCCTGATGCTGATGTTGCAGCACATTTGACATAGATGCCAAAATGTAACACCACGCCATCTCATCTGCCTTGATCCATTTCTTATAACTTTCTTTCTCCTTTTCATCAGAGTCATCGGTGGGCTTAGAAGGACAGACCTCGAAGAGTATAAATTTGTACTCCTCTGCAGTTAAGACAATATCCAAATTTCTTTTCCAATCAATATAATTTGTTCCAGTAAGTTTATTTTCTTTTAATATCACAGCAAGTGGGTTGAAAGACATTTGAAAAACCTAAGAATCACAATGATCAAAATATTAGATTTCAAATATTATTGATTCCTTAAAACAATAAAATTCTGAAACCAACCAACACCTCAAAACACCGAGAATATTGCATGCCACGATAGTGTGGACGTATACGAATTCTACATTTGTAAGAGGAGGTTTTACCCATTAATTTTATTATCTTGTCAACCTTACTTTTTGACAAATAAAATTAATAATTGGTTGCTCTTTGGCCCTACAAATAAAAGCAGTGACTCTGATGGGGAGGATACTTTTTATTTGTATCTAAGTGTGCACCATTACACGATACTAAGGGAATTATTTCGAATTATGTGCCTTACCGATGTGGAAGTACACACGCTCCTAAATAATTTTTTATAACCATTATTTGACCTAGTGATCCGCAAACAGACCCATCCGATGGGGAGGAAGGCACTCAGAGCCGACGCGCAAGTTTGTTGCATCACACGTCAAATTATAATAGAGGCCGCGGGAATTAATTAAAATGTCCCTCTCCCACTTAGTAAATTGACAATGAGGAATTTTCAAGCACACACAACATGCATATAAAACAAATCAGCAATAAATATGGAAAAACAGAATTTTCCCAACTATTATGGCATTGTTCTCCAATATGCATCCCGTCGTGTCGCCACCTCGTCCGCTCCATCTTTTCCCGTGCGCAAGTCACCAAAGAGATCCGAGCCGAGATATATCATTTTAACTTACATCCATCGATCCTATACTCCACGAAGGAGTGTACAAATAATCTAGATCGAAAGTAAACTAAAATGAGTGGCTAAACAATGTCGTATTCAATTACAAAAATTAAATACTAATCTAGCTTCGTCAACCCTGAGGATTCAAATAATATACAATCACACACAACCAATCACATACATACATAAAACCATAATAGTGGGATCTTATGCCTGCAACCAAAAAGTTAGTCTATGCACATCCTACTATTATTCGGCATACTCAATATATGATATGTGCATGAAAGTAACCGAATCCAAAACACACAAAACCGGAAACCGTGGCTCTGATACCACTTGTTAGGAATTGCTTCGGAGGCTCATTGGCTCCCATGTCCCCGGATTAAAATTTTCCCTAATGAAAACTAATCCGGATGGGATGAGTTTCCTTAGCACAACCAATTCATCGTCGTGCTAACAACTTGAGTGATCGCTTGAACAAACTAGTTGTTCAAGCAACCTAACTCTTCTAGTTGTTTAGCCGCGAAAGAGACGACGGACGGATCACTGGTTTTTGTTTTTATCTTCGGGGTCCATGATTATACAAATACATACAAATGCAAACTAGTATAATCAACACATACTAACATAAAGATAAGAACATGCAAAGATCAATAAAAGTTGTAAAACTTTTATACCTCTCGATCTTCTACCGTATGTCCTATCCTCCTCATGGACATCGTGTGGGCGAAGATCCTCCACGAGTTGAAGCCTCCTAGATCACGTTCTTCCTTTCCTTGCTCACTCCGAGCAAAAAGAAGAACCAAACAAAACTCCTCCTTTCTAGAACCGGCCACCAAGCCAAGGAGCTTGATATAACCGCCGGCCAAGGAGTAGCTTCTTGAGCACCGGCCAACCTTGAAGCAATGTTGCCGCCGACCACCAAGGTGGGATATGGATGAACGCCGGCCAACCTTGAAGCAATGTTGCCGCCGGCCACCAAGGAGAAAGTGAGGAGGAAGAGCGCCGGCAAAGGATGAGAAGAGGAAGAGGGGAGCCGACCAAAACCCTAGGGAGAACCAAGCTTGCCGCCCACTTCTAGCCGCCCAAAAACCCTAACTCCTCTAGGGTTTGTTGCCGCCCACTTTTAGATAGGCAAAATCCTAATCCACAAGCATTAGTTGCTGCCCAAGCCTTAGCCCTCTATTTATAAAGTTGGGCTTAGGCCTCCTTTAATCTCTACCGTCGGATCTAGGGATTTAATCTCCACCGTCGGATCTAGGGTTTCATCCCAACCGTCGGATCTAGGGTTTCATCCCAACCGTTGGATCTAGGGTTTCATCCCCACCGTCAGATTTAGGGTTTTATCCCAACCGTCGGATCTAGGGTTTCATCCCAACCGTCAGATCTAGGGTTTCATCCCAACCGTCGGATCTAGGGTTTCATCCCCACCATCGGATTTAGGGTTTTATCCCAATCGTCAGATCTAGAGATCTAATCTCAACCATCGGTTCTAGAGTTTTGTTTTCCATCCTTGGATCTAGGCTTCATGAGGATTATATTAGGCTACGATAGGGACCATGAGGAGGAGTTGGATCTTGGCCACCCGATGGATCCAGTTGTAAGGCGTATAAGCATGACGCCTCTATCCTGATGCACCTGATGCAAGGGCCCTCAGAATCCCTCAGAGGGTATCTTCATCGATTCACCTCTACAGCTAGAGGTATTCCTTCTGCAAGATCAGAATCTTTCAGAGTCACTATTCCGCACGGGCTGAATGAGGGCCCCTTCCTCAGTTCCCTTTTGAGAGAGCCTGCTAACATCTATGAGGAGCTGCTAAGTCATACGGAAAAATTCATTCACGAGGAAGAAGGACTGAAAGTGTGGAGAGCCGAACGCGCAGCCACATAAGCCCCAGCCGAAAGAACTCGCCCCATCACCCCTCAAGCACCCCATCGTCGGGGATATGCGTGACCCCTTCGACTGGAGGCTCCTAGACCTCGGTTATTATTACAGGGCGCTCGCCCTGTGCCGCCATTACAGATTATGACCGCTGATGCACCTCCTCCTGCGAGGACTTGGAAAGAGCGGAAGATGGAATTCTATGATCAGCAAGGTCTACTGCAGCGACCCTTAGGATATAGGGGGGGGGGGGTACCACGTAACCCCAACTGTCCCATTTTTCTGCCAATATCATATGGAGTATGGCCATGCTAGTGACCGATGTTTTAAGCTATAGGAGGAGCTGGAGCACCTCTAAGCCACATACCCGCAATTGCGGCTTCAGACAGGAGGGCCGGCACGGCGAGGGCAACGACCCAATGTGGCTCACCCGGGACCGTATAACCAACCCCCACAAGTCACTTTCCCCCAAACGCCATCTCACGAGGTGGTTTCTCAAGAAGGCCCGTCAGGTGAGGGCCCGTCATCTAATCTAAATAATGCTCCCACACGGGGGGTTATTCATGTCATCGCCGGAGGACCCACTGACGGGGACTCTAACCGGGCACGGAAGTCATACGCCCGCCTCATGGAGAGTCTGGCCATCATCACCGACTAGACTGTTCAAACCACACCGCCCGTTTCATTCGGGCCGGAAGATCTCCAAGGTGTCTTGCTGCCCCACACGGATGCCTTAGTTATCCGTATATCCCTAGCCAATTACGAAGTGGCCAGGGTCTTGGTTGAATCAGGAAGCTCTGTCAACATCCTCTTTCAGGAGGCCTTTGGACAGATGCAGATGGGAAATGCCCAGCTAGAAGATGTGGCCACACCTCTCTTCGGGTTCGCAGGGCATGTGGTCCACTCCATAGGGCAGATTTCGTTGCCCCTGACTCTGGGCGTAAAGCCAAGCCAAAAAACCAGTATAATCCCTTTCCTCATCGTGGATGCTCCGTCCACTTATAATGCCATTCTTGGTCGTCCTTTCCTTAGCATTTTTCAGGCGGTGGCTTCCCTATACCACCAGGAGTTGAAATTCCCAGTTGGACAGTTGGTGGGGGAAATCTCAAGGGAACAGAAGGCCACCAGGAGCTGTTATGTGTAGATGGTTCGGGATGACCAGAAGAAGGCCCGAACCGACGATCTCAAAGGGAAGGCTATCATCATTTCTGATGTCTACGTCCTGGAAGAATCCCCCCAAAGCAGACAAAATAAAGGAAGGGGAGCTGGTGGAAATAACTTCAGGAAAGACCACACGGGTGGCGCAGCAGCTGAAGGCCAAGGAGGAGCTGGTGGCCTGCTTGAAGAAGAACGAAGACATCTTTGCAGGAGATGTGCATGATCTCACGGGGATTAACCCTCGTGTGGTTGAACACCATCTCAACATAACCAGAGGTGTCTGACCCGTCCAACAGAAGCGGCGACACTTTGGACCTAAGAAGGACAAGGTCATAGCCGAGGATGTGGACAAATTGTTAAAAGCGGGTCATGTGAAGGAAATCCAATTCCCCGAGTGGGTCTCCAATGTAGTTCTGGTCCCCAAGCCTTCTGGGCAGTGGAGAATGTGTATTGACTTTCGTGATTTGAATAAAGCATGCCCTAAATACTGCTACCCCTTGCCTCGTATTGATCAGCTGGTAGATTCTACTGTAGGGTATGAAGTGGTGTCCTTGATGGATGCATATCAAGGATATCACCAAATACCCTTGGCTAAAGAGGATCAGAAGAGAGTTAGTTTTGTGACGGCAGGAGGGTTGTATGCTTATGTAGTAATGCCTTTCGGCTTAAAGAATGCAGGGGCCACCTATCAGCGACTTATGGACAAGATTTTCACGGAGCAGAAAGGGAAAAATGTGGAAGTCTATGTAGACGACATCCTAGTCAAATCAAAAACCACTCAAGATTTGGTCAAGTATTTAAATGAAACCTTCGCTACATTGAGACGGTATAATATGAAGCTGAACCCTAAAAAATGCCTGTTAGGGGTAAAAAGCGGCAAATTCTTGGGGTATATAGTAACTGAGAAAGGGTTGCAGGCTAACCCCGAGAAGGTGCAAGCACTATGTAATATGAAGTCACCCACTAACTTGCGAGAGACTCAAAAGTTAGTGGGCATGATTGTTTTCTTATCCTGATTCATAGCCAGATCGGCGGACAAAGGGTTACCTTTCTTCAAGATTCTGCGTAAATCTACCAAATTTCAATGGGACGATCAATGCGAGCAGACTTTCCAAGAGTTGAAGAAATATTTAGCTGGGCTTCCACTGTTAGCCAAACCAGTGGCTGGAGAACCATTATGGATGTATTTGGCTGTCTCGGAGGGAGCTATTAGTTCAGTTTTGCTAAAACAAGAAGGCTCTCATCAACAACCTATTTATTATACCAGCCATATCCTGAAGGGAGCTGAATCCTGTTATACATAGCTAGAGAAGCTGGCGTATATTCTAGTTCTGACCGCCCACAAACTGAGACCGTACTTTCTGACTCATCCCATCACTGTTCTAACTCACAGTGAACTGGGTAAGGTCGTCACTAAGCCCAGCTTCTCTAGAAGATTGGCTAAATGGGTGGTAGAATTAAGTGAATATGTCATTCACTATCAACCCCGAACCGTTATCAAGGCCCAGGCGCTCGCTGACTTTTTGGCGGAAGTACCTTTTGGCTCAGAAGAGGGCTCGTCAACAAAAAAGGAAGGATCAGATACATGGAACATATTTGTAGGCGGTTCTTCAGGATCTGCGGGTAGTGGCATTGGTGTTTTGTTAATTTCCCCTGATAAAGAGGAGACCCACATAGCCATACGCCTGGGGTATCGGGCATCCAATAATGAGGCGGAGTATGAAGCTATTCTAGCGGGATTGCAGGCTGCCAAGGCGGTAGGGGCTTCTTCAATTATAATCCATTTGGATTCTCAGCTGGTGATATCACAACTTTAAGGTTCTTTTGCGGTTCGGGAAGAAAGGTTGAACAAGTATTTGAAAGCTTTCGAGAAAGAAAAAGCTCAATTTCAGCAAGTCCTCTTGAAGCAAATTCCAAGGGAGGATAACGGGAAGGCAGATGAATTGGCTCGGGTGGCTAGCGCTATGGAAGGAGTGAGATCATTGGAAACGGTCCATGTGGAAATCCCTACTTCCCTAGCGATATGCAATATGGAAAAAGCAGTGCCTGAACCAGACCCAATCCTTGACTAGAGGACCGACATCATAGCTTATTTATAACTCTTCCGCCTCCACCACCATCTAACAGGATAAAATAAAAGCAATACGTAATCGGATTCACCCTCTTAAACGGAGACTTATACAAGACATCTTTCGGACGACCCTTATTGAAGTGTTTGGGGAGTGAAGATGCTGAATGGGTACTCCGGGACATTCATGAAGGTTGTTGTAGTAATCATCTGGGGGGGGAGGGCTTTAGCAAGGAAGGTCCTATTAGCAGGATATTTTTGGCCTACCCTCCAGCAAGATGCCACTCGTACAGTGCAAACTTGCCCAGCTTGTCAAAAGCATAGCAACCGGTCCGAACGATCGACTGAATTAATGAAAGTTGTGGTCGCTTCATGCCCTTTTGACCAGTGGGGAATGGACATAGTGGGCCCGATGCCTGTGGCCCCTTTGCAGAAGAAATTTCTATTGGTGGCCATAGATTATTTCTCCAAGTGGGTGGAAGCAGAGCCTCTTGCCAAAATTACAGAGAAAGCGGTAATACAGTTCCTATGGCAGAACATCGTTTGCCGATATGGTATTCCTCGGAGGATAGTTAGTGATAATGGATGACAATTCCAGGGCAAGAAAATTAAAGAATGGTGCCAAAGTCTCAATATATAGCAAGCTTTTACTTCGGTATCCCACCCTCAAGCCAATAGGCAAGTCAAAGTCACTAATAGAATTCTCATTCAAGGGTTGAAGACTAAATTGGGGGCTCAGAGAGGGAGTTGGGTAGAAGAGGTATGCAGGATCTGTGGGCCTCTCACAGAACCACACCAAAAAAGCGGAAACTCCGTTCAGTCTAGTATATGGGACAGAGGCCGTTATTCCAGTCGAAGCCCTCTTAAGTAGCGCTCGGATAGAAATTTACGAGTCAGAGCAGAACCAAATTATTCGAAGAATGGAGTTGGACTTGGTGGAAGAAAAGAGAGAGATGGCACGAAGGCGAGCGGAGTTCTACAAATGGAGAGTACAACAAGCCTTTAGTAAGAAGGTAATGCCCCGAAGATTTCAGAAGGGAGATTGAGTTCTACGTAAAGTTAATCCTGCGGGAGAACCTGGAAAGTTAGCTCCAAATTGGGCAGGGCCCTATGAAGTGACGCGTCGCGTAGCTGGGTCGGCGTATTATCTAAAGGATGACCAGGGCAAGAAATTTCCCTGACTATGGAACGCTATTCACTTGAAACCTTTCTACATTGTATAAGAAATGACAGATAAGAGAAGAGGAGTTGGAGGGCCCTCGAGGGGATGTAATTGATAATTTGTTGTGTTCATTCAATATGTAGTACATCTGAGTTTGATTGATTCACAATGATGTTGTAGTTCTTATAGCGAACTCTGAAGAAGAAAAGAAGATAACAAAGGGATCACGTCCCGAAGTAATACATCAGGTTATAATCTAAACCGATCAGGAGGATAATGTCGGAAGTCAGCCTCCCAATTTAAGGAAAAAGACAGATGGTTCACCGGGGGAAGCCCTTGGTCAGCATACTGTCAAACTGCCTCGTTAAACCCATCTTGATAAGTGGCGCGTAGCAGGATGGCTAATCGCTCCTGCCGGTTCGGACAGTCAGGGCTCCGATCCCGGTGAAGCCTGTGACATTTCTCTTGTTGCTCTTGAAGGGTTTGGCGTATGTCAACATAGCGTCGGGATACCTCCATAATAGCATCGGCTAGGACGGATGTTAGGAATTGCTTCGGAGGCTCATCGGCTCGGGAGGATTGATCTTGCTGAATAAGGTTCGTCATGTCCATCATATTCTGGCGCATCGAGGCCGAAATTCCCTCTACTGCCTCGGAGTAAGATCTGGTGCGGATAAGCTCAGTGCCCAGCCTCTGAAGGGAGGTTTCGTGCCTACGTATACGGGCATGAGCATGCGCCCTAGAAGTTATGAGGGAGGAGTTTTCTTGTACCTCCTTGCACAGGCGAGTGCGGAGGTCCCCTATTTTATCCTCTGCTTTCTGGTGTTGAATTCGCAAGCGGGCGATAACGTCTGAGTCTCGTTGTTTCCCTTGAAGGAGCTCTGCCACCTGCTCTCGAAGATTTATTAATTCTTGAGAAGAGGAAGTTTTCCTGTCACGCTATGCCGGCTGAACATTCTGCCGGGGAGAGGGCGATTCCATGCCAGCTTGTTGCTGTTCTTGTAATGCCGCTATAGTTGCGGCATCTTTTTGAAGTTGGTGGTGAGCTTCTGTTAGTCGCTCCTGACATTGCTGCAGTTGTTGAGATAGGAGGTGCTCCCGATGTAGAGCAGCCGCCAGATCCTCCCGTTGCTGCTGTTCTGACTTTAGAGATTGGGCTCGGTATTGCTGGAGGGAGCAATCCAATTCTTGGTAGTTTGTCAGGGCCTGTAAGCCTTTGGTTGAAAGGATGTTATTCAGTAAGAGAAGTTAGTAAAGTTGATTAGAGAAATATACCAATTCTAAAGCGTGGCGCAGGCCTTCCATTCTGGGTATCAACTCCTCTAAATTCAAGATTCGAAGGTCCCGGGGAGAGGAAGAGGAAGAGGGGATGGATGACATCCGCAGTGGAGGTTCACTCAGAAAAGGAAGAATAGGGTGGTGGCCATTGGCTGCGATAGGGGTTCTAAGAGAGAAGAAGAAGGAGGAGCACTGGTCAGGAGGTTCAAATGGGTGGAAGTTGGGGGTAACGAATCGGTGGTTAGAGGGGGAAGGTGTATGATGGCTGGTTGTGAGGAGGGTACATCAAAAGTGGCGGAAGGGGATTGTTTCGGTGAAGAATCAGGAGAGGAGGGTATCGAGAGTATTGGAATGAAAAGTTCTTCGGTGGGAAGGTGAGTAGTGGAGGGGCCTGGGCTAGTGCCCATAGAAAATGACGGGCTCTCCAGGCGTTGAGCAGAAGGGGAGAAGGGCAGTGGAGGAATATCAATTACCATAGGTTCAGGGGAGGTGCCATATTTCGGAGACAGAGAAGGCATAGATGTAGAAGCATCCTTGGTCGGCGGGGGTGGAAGCACTACTTTCCTTGACTCATCTTCGGGTTGTGATAAAAGAGGAAGCGACTTCCGAACACTTACGGTAGAGGGGGAGAGAATGGGAGAGTTAGGGTTTGTGAATAACAGAGGAGATAAGGAGGGGCTGGTTATGCCAGTTCCCTCTGGTACAGATGTAACCAGGGCTTTAGACGAAGGTGGAGAAGAAAGGCGAGATGAGGCAGGTGTGGTGACGGTAGGGGAAGGAGAAGGGGAAGATGAAACTGACGCCTGACCATTACCCGTTTGATGTGGGGGTAACGGCTTGCTATTTCCTGGAAAAAAGAAGAATGCATTCTGCTCATCAGAGAAAGAAGAAAAATGTTAAGGAAGGGGATTGGGGGCAACGGAGGATGGCGGCGGAAAGAAGAACCGACGAAGAAGAAGGAGATGAAAAGGTGGAAGAAATGAAGGTAACCAAAGAAAGGAAGATGAAGCATCCCCTATAAAAGGAGGGAAAATGGGCTGGTAACGACTATTGGGCCCCTAGTTGATAGAAAGGGAGACCCTAAGCAGAAGGGTAATGAGGATTTATTTCTCTGATGACCCGTTATATAATAAAATCCTTGCTCTCAATAGAGAGGATGGATGGAGGTGTTTCCTTCGGGATGAGAGAAGGAAGAATAGCGGTGGGAGAACAGCGCACTTTTTATACCGAAGATCTTTGGGCAAATATATATTATTTTATCCCCGTGTGGTGGAGGAGCGGAAGAACTGAGGTCCCCTCAGATATATATTATTTTATCCCAGTGTGGTGGCGGAACGGAAGAACTGAGATCTCCTCAGTTATGTATCACTTTTTATCCCTGCGAAGTGGAAGAGTTGAATTCATTTTACAACTATATATGTTATTTTATCCCCATGTGGTGGCGGGACGGAAGAACTGAGATCTCCTCAGTTAGGTATCACTTTTTATCCCTGCGAAGCGGAAGAGTTGAATTCATTCTTCAACTATATATTATTTTATCCCCGTGTGGTGGCGGAACGGAAGAACTGAGATCTCCTCAGTTATGTATCACTTTTTATCCCCGCAAAGCGGAAGAGTTGAATTCATTCTTCAACTATATATGTTATTTTATCCCCGTGTGGTGGCGGAACGGAAGAACTGAGATCTCCTCAGTTATGTATCACTTTTTATCCCCACGAAGTGGATGAGTTGAATTCATTCTTCAACTATATATGTTATTTTATCCCCGTGTGGTGGCAGAACAGAAGAACTGAGATATCCTTAGTTATGTATCACTTTTTATCCCCGCGAAGCGGAAGAGTTGAATTCATTCTTCAACTATATATGTTATTTTATCCCTGTGTGGTGGCGGAACGGAAGAACTGAGATCTCCTCAGTTATGTATCACTTTTTATCCCCGCGAAGCGGAAGAGTTGAATTCATTCTTCAATTATATATGTTATTTTATCCCAGTGTGGTGGCGGAACGGAAGAACTGAGATCTCCTCAGTTATGTATCACTTTTTATCCCCGCGAAGCGGAAGACTTTAATTCATTCATCAACTATATATGTTATTTTATCCCGTGTGGTGGTGGAGCGGAAGAACGAGATCTCCTCGATTATGTATCACTTTATCCCATAAGAGTTGAATTCATTCTTCAACTATATATGTTATTTTATCCCCGTGTGGTGGCAGAACGGAAGAACTGAGATCTCAGTTATGTATCACTTTTTATCCCCGCGAAGCAGAAGAGTTAAATTCATTCTTCAACTATATATGTTATTTTATCCCCGTGTGGTGGCGGAACGGAAGAACTGAGATCTCCTCAGTTATGTATCACTTTTTATCCCCGCGAAGCGGAAGAGTTGAATTCATTCTTCAACTATATATGTTATTTTATCCCCGTGTGGTGGCGGAACGGAAGAACTGAGATCTCCTCAGTTATGTATCACTTTTTATCCCCGCGAAGTGGAAGAGTTGAATTCATTCTTCAACTATATATGTTATTTTATCCCAGTGTGGTGGAGAAACGGAAGAACTAAGATCTCCTCAGTTATGTATCACTTTTTATCCCCGCGAAGCGGTAGAGTTGAATTCATTCTTCAACTATATATGTTATTTTATCCCCGTGTGGTGGCGGAACGGAAGAACTGAGATCTCCTCAGTTATGTATCACTTTTTATCTCTGCGAAGCGGAAGAGTTGAATTCATTCTTCAACTATATATGTTATTTTATCCCCGTGTGGTGGCGGAATAGAAGAACTGAGATCTCCTTAGTTATGTATCACTTTTTATCCTCGCAAAGTGGAAGAGTTGAATTCATTCTTCAACTATATATGTTATTTTATCCCCGTGTGGTGGCAGAACGGAAGAACTGAGCTCTCCTCAGTTATGTATCACTTTTTATCCCCGCGAAGTGGAAGAGTTGAATTCATTTTTCAACTATATATGTTATTTTATCCCCGTGTGGTGGCGGAATGGAAGAACTGAGATCTCCTCAGTTATGTATCACTTTTTATTTCCGCGAAGCGGAAGAGTTGAATTCATTCTTCAACTATATATGTTATTTTATCCCCGTGTGGTGGCGGAACGGAAGAACTGAGATCTCCTCAGTTATGTTTCACTTTTTATCCCCGCGAAGTGGAAGAGTTGAATTCATTCTTCAACTATATATGTTATTTTATCCCCGTGTGGTGGCGGAACGGAAGAACTGAGATCTCCTCAGTTATGTATCACTTTTTATCCCTGCGAAGCGAAAGAGTTGAATTCATTCTTCAAATATATATGTTATTTTATCCCCGTGTGGTGGCAGAACGGAAGAACTGAGATATCCTCAGTTATGTATCACTTTTTATCCCCGCGAAGCAGAAGATTTGAATTCATTCTTCAACTATATATGTTATTTTATCCACGTGTGGTGGCGGAACGGAAGAACTGAGATCTCCTCAGTTATGTATCACTTTTTATCCCCGCGAAGCGGAAGAGTTGAATTTATTCTTCAACTATATATGTTATTTTATCCCCGTGTGGTGGAGGAGCGGAAGAACTGAGGTCCCCTCAGATATATATTATTTTATCCCCGTGTGGTGGTGGAACGAAAGAACTGGGGTCTCCTTAGTTATCTGTCATTTTTATCCCCGCGAAGCGAAAGAGTTGAATTCATTCTTCAACTATATATATTATTTATTTTATCCCCGTGTGGTGGAGGAGCGGAAGAACCGAGGTCCCCTCAGATATATATTATTTTATCCCCGTGTGGTGGTGGAACGGAAGAACTGGGGTCTCCTCAGTTATCTGTCATTTTTATCCCCGCGAAGTGGAAGAGTTGAATTCATTCTTCAACTATATATATTATGTTATCCCCGTGTGGTGGCGGAACGGAAGAACTGAGATCTCCTCAGTTATGTATCACTTTTTATCCCCGCAAAGCGGAAGAGTTGAATTCATTCTTCAACTATATATTATTTTATCCCCGTGTGGTGGCGAAACGGAAGAACTGAGATCTCCTCAGTTATGTATCACTTTTTATCCCCGCGAAGCGGAAGAGTTGAATTCATTCTTCAACCATATATATTATTTTATCCCCGTGCGGTGGTGGAACGGAAGAACTGAGGTCTCTTAAGTTATTTATCATTTTTATCCCAGCAAAGCGGAGGAGTTGAATTTATTCTTCAACTATCTCCGTGTACCAATAGAGCAGTAGAGTTGAGTCATTTCGCGACTCTATATTAGTATATTCCTAGTATGATAAAGGGGCAAAAGAGCCTAAGTATACCCCAGCTATGTGTCATTCTATTTTGGTATGAGGAAGGTAAAATGGGCATAACTTAAGAAATGTTGGAAGAAGAAGACAAGCGGGAAAAGTTCATTGCTTTAGAAAAATTACACATTCTAATTCCTTTACAAGGAGAAAATAACAAAAGAGACCCTTATATATATAGGGTATTACAGTTCTTTGTTAGGAGGAGCTGATGGAGTTTCTTTCCGTGACGGGGGTTGACACATTAGTTGCCGAAAGTAGGATTGCTGCAGGAAGATCTACTTAGATAGTTCCTTCTGGGAACCTGCTAGCAGTTGGCGCAAAGAGTAGTTATTGGCGGAAACCTCCCTCAACCGCTGCTGTAAGTACCTCACTTGTTCTTCCAAGTTAGCAATATAACGTTGCTCGTCCACCTTTTCTTCAGCAGGAAAGGAACTGCTGCCCTGTTCAGACATTTTGTCCATGGCTAGGGGAAAAGAAAGAAAAAGATGGATGTTATACAATAGGGGTTGGAGGTCCTTATAATGATGGAGGAGGAGGGCACATTTATTAGCAAAGGAAGTAAGAATAATGAATGCTAGTAAAGAAGGAGAAACGTAACGACAGTAGGTGAAAAGTCGCTGGCACAGTAATTATGAGAAAAAGGGTCCGAATCCCCTGGAGATGGTAAAAGAAAGTATGTTCAGGTGAGGTTACAGTCTTTCTGATGACAGAAACCTTACCTCCACAGGAAAACGACAAGAGCGGATACCAATTCCCTCCTTCATTTTTATTAGCATACTTAAAATGATTACATCGTTTAATCTATGAAGGTTTTCTATGATTGCTCTTAACAGGAGAAGTGTTAGAGGGATCCTCGGGGGGGGGGGGGGGGGGGGAAGGTGCCAAAATGACCCTATAGAGCTCGCCTTGAGCAGAAGGTATCCCTGGTGGACCTTCATCAAAGGAAGGCGGACGGATCCTCGCCGGGGAGACTGGAATGAAGGTCAGGGCCGGTGGAAGTGGGGGAAGTTCAGCAGAGGCCCGAGGATCTCCCACTGTATACTCTCATGTTAAAGGAGGGTTCCACACCCGATTGCGGAAAGAAGGAAAGGGTGCTCGAAAAGACCTCTCTGTGGGAGGGGTGGGAGCTGTGGTATGAGGAGGAAAAGGAAGGGGACGAAACGCCGAGGTAGCTGTCGAGCGGGTCTCAGAATCTTCAGTATCTCCGGTAGGCCAGTCCCACAACTCGAAAGATTCGGAATCCGAAGAAATCTCGATAGGGTGTTCCACCGAAGCCATGAGAGTCAGATGGAAGGACGAAGACATGGAGGGTGATAATTTATAGTTGAGGGGAAAGGAACTACAGTAGTTCTTGGGAAGGAGAAGAAGGTGAAGAGACTAATATCATGATGGTAGCAGCATAGGTACTCATCAAGATATCACTTCCGAAGCAGTAAGGTAGACAGAGAAGATCAACAGGCGTAAGTAATTTAATTTTTAGCCGAGCCAAAATTGGGTCGAATATGAGTAAGATCATCCGAGATCTTCTGAGTGAGTTCCCGAGCAAAGGAGGGGATTGCGCCATCCGACACGGGAAAAGAAACGTAATTGTAAAAAGGATAAAAACACAGAATTCCCGACTCGCAATAAGACGTACGAAAAGAAAACTATGAAGCCATGCTAATATTAGCCTTTTTCAGTACTAAGTAAGGGGTCATTACAGGAAGTAGGATATTAAGAGTTACAACTCAAACAGTTCGGGGGGACACTTAGATAAGACATCTACGGGATTTAAATAACTAGTGTCTGTGTCGGGGGTGGATATCCCCGTTCAGCATTTAGAGCCGAGGACCCGTCAAAGCCCAGAATGAACAGATCCACCCCTTTTTTGACGTATCGCCCCTTTAGGTCAGCTTCCTGCTCCTTCAGTTGGAACTAGCAATTGGTTAGCTGAGCCCGACAATCAGCCAGCTGGATTTGGCTTTCAGTTAGCTGGGTTGCCAAGGCATCCTTCTCAGTTGCTGCTTTTATAGCTTGCTGACCCAGAGTTGAAAGAGCCTCAGAATATTCTTGTTGAAGGTCAGACTGTTGCCGAGCCACTACTGACAGGGCTTGAGGAAGAGCAGCCACCATGGAGGAGAGCTCTTGACACTTCTCTATGCAAGATTTTTTAGTGGCTTCCCACGCTTGGCATTCCAATTGATGCCGTTGACGTTCTTGCTGAAGCTGTTGGATGGCGGTAGAAGAATCGGCAGCTTTAATAAAGGCGTCCCCAAGCTGCCCCTTATACTCTTTTAGTTCGTGGGTAAGAAGATTCACCTGCTGTAGTTCGCTGGACTGTAGGAAGACTTGCTGTTCGAGGTCTTTATTTCTCCGTTGAAGCTCCTCCTTTTCACTTTGAACCAGGGCCAACTGTGTCATGGCATCTTCACATTGTCCCTTCAGGTCGGATTCCTTCTGTTCTCTCTCGCTTAGCTGCCGAGCGAGTTGTTTCTGCTGCGCTAGGGAGGCAAAGTGGCGCGCCTCTACGTTGGACTGAAATTGGGCTAGGTGAGTTACCATTTTGTTGTGCTGGGCCGAGGCCTAAAGGAAAGAAAGCACCGTCATTATATGTTGACATACAGTGATATGTACAATAAAGATTGGAAGGGGACAGTAGGCACCTCAGCCAGCAATTTGCCTACTTGTTCGCAAGGGCCTTACACGCCTGATTGATTGAAGAATTTTACCTCCGAAAGGTGACGGATCTGTAACAGAGACCCCAATGTAGCCCTGGGGGGAGTTGGAAGGGGAAGGTCTTCTCCCTTGGATGGAAGAGCAGGTTCAATACGTTGAATAGGGGAGGGAGAAGTAAGTGTGTCTAGAGGAATTGGGGCGGAGATGGATTCGGTTCGGGAAGGCAAGGGAGATTCATGTGAAAGGGGGGATGAATTAGGAGAATGGAAAGGGGAATCTCCTCCTTGAGGAGACGAAGATGGGACGGATAAGGTGATATCCTTCCTCCTCGGTTCGTAGATGGTTAAGGATTGTGAACCATGTTGACCGGAAGAGGAAGGGGGAAGAGCAGATGAACTCGGGGCTCCTTTCTTAGTGAGCCGCAATTTCTTTCGAGGAGAAGAAGGGGCTGCCACCGACTTACCCCTCTTCGTTGAGGCCTTCTTCTTCTTGGCAGCCTCAACCTCTTCTCCTTTTACTAAAGCATTTTGCATTAGGTTATCTGCAAAATGCATTAATAAGAAAGATGAATAATGCAGATAGAAAGTTACATTGAAGGGTAAGTGTCATCCTACCTACGACAGCTGAGGTCGTTGAAGGGAAGGGGGACAGTCCGAAGTGGCTCAGAAGGGGAGTTTTCATCAAATGATCCGAACAGTAATGTGACTCTCCCAATATTCTACAAACTTCTAAGAAAGGGCATTGGGTCCTCATTTTCCGGAAGGAAGGTAGTTCGGGAAGTTCTAACTTCCAGGTGCTCGAGTAAGGTAAAGGTACCAGAAGCTGCACAAAGAAGTACAATTCTTCCCATCCTTTGTGGGAAGTAGGCATGTTTACTAGGAATTGGCAGTCTGGATGACTGGACAGGTAAAAAAGGCCTGCTTTGGAAGATTTCAATTGAAAGAAACAGTGGAATATTTGAGGAGTTAGAGAAAGGTTTAGATGTTGGAATACTATAGAGGCCCCTGACAGAATGCAAAAAGAGTTGGGGGTAAATTGGTTTAAGGATAGTCCGTAAAAGTCCAAAATTTCTAGATAGACGGAAGGCGCTGGTAGAAATAGGCCATTGAGTAATTGTTCGGAAAAGAAGCAAGTTAAACCAGGAGGAGGACTGTGTGGTCGATGCATCTTGGTCGTAAAGCAGCATTTCAGGGAAGGGTCTATAAACCTATCCTTAAGGCTAAAGAAGTAATGGTTGCAGTTCAGTTGGGTTACAGTGTGTTCATACCACGCGGGTGAAGGGATGGTCCTAGGGGCCATAGGTATAAAATAGGACAGAATACTTACTTGGGGGTTAGAGGAGGAGCGTATAAGAAAGGAAGGGCTAGGTCGCTGAAATGCCGCCAGTGAAAACCGCAGGAGAGAAGAAGTGGAAGAGACGGGATTGCTAAGCATGCTGAGTAATACCTAGAAGGACAAAAGTAGAGATTTATATAGGGCTTTTGCGACGGTTCGACTATATAAGAGAAAAGGGAAAGCGGGGCCCATGGGCCCATTAGGCCACTTCAAGAGTATAGGGTGGGGGGAGTTGTAAGAGAGGTGTAAAATTAAATTAATGAGCTAAGAATGGAGCCGGAACCTTATATAGTTGGAAAGTCAAGCTTATAACTTCGCTTGACTATTTTTTGGGGTTGACTAATGATACTGCTGTTATCTCTTTTCTATGAACCATATGGGAGGGCTCATATAGAAGACGTTACCCGAACCAAATGATTGGTTCGGCGTAGAGAGGGGAGAGAAACGGTTCGGGCGCAAGCACCTGAACTAATTAGCACGGGAAAGCGGAGGCAAGGGGAGGTGCTTCGCTGGGAACATAAGCTAGAATCGATTCGACTATATAGGCTTAGAAGTAAATGGGACGGATAAGAATCGACTCAGCTTAGTCAGTCCGGAGATCGTTCGGTGGGGGAAGAAGGAGAGTTGGTTCGGGCTGGCAAGAAGCCCAAAAGAGTTAGTTTCACCAGAAGTGGATGGTTGAGTGGGACAGACTAACCTAGTTTCCCAAAATGCAGATGAAGAGGTGTTATGTAACAGAAGGAGGGGTCCCCACATAATATTCCGAGGAGCCTTCATTCCTCGTATTAGTAACAGAATTATTCTCCAGGCGGAGGTGGTGGCCACATGTATGATGAGGACAGCCCGCGAGGTGACGACGGATTAGAGGAGGAGGATAAAAGGGAGGAGGAGGATAGAAAGGAGGGGATCCGCATTTTTTCAACAAGCAAGAAACGAAGACGCATCAGGAGAGGGAGCTACTACCACCACGCCGGAGAAGGAGGGTGGCGATCTGTGCTTTTGCGTTACTTGAACTCTTTCTTATACTGTGATTTGATTGTAAAAGGTTTTTCTCCTCCACCTCCGGAAGTTTCCTTTCCGTGAAGGAGGACGTTCATAGTGAAGGTGCTTTGGCACTGTATCCGGTGAGAGAGCTCACCTCCGTAGAGTAGGAATCCTTATTTCGAACCACGTTACATCCTGCGTATTGGTTTAGTTGCCTGTGTTGGTTTGCGTTTCTCTGCTTCGTTTTCTCATCTTTACTGTTGCGTCCTGTGAGAAACTCCCACCCAAACCTCCCTTCGCGCTTCATCGCATCGAAAGGAGGTGAATAAATATTCCAAGCCGCATCAATAAATATAGAAAAAATTACTTCAATTTGATCAAAATTAATACACATATAACACTCATATCAAAATCTCTTTATCAACTTGGTTAAAATTATTCCAGCTTAATAAAACTATGGATCTTAGCTACTATTATAGTAGCTAAGATCCATAGTTTTTTTTTTTTGATAATTTAGGTGTCTGAACTTCATCCGATTAATCTTGGGGTAGACGATATTCTTTCTCAAAAGTCAACCTCTAAAATATTCATCTCTATTAGAATTCAAATTTTAGTTGTCTTATTTGTTCTCCAGAATAAAGAACACTCCTCACAATTCTTCTTGCGGGAAGTTTCTCTCCTAAATTTACCTTATTTGGTGTTTAGACATGTTGGCCCTTTGACCCATTGGAACTTCTTCCACTTGGTGTTTAGTCTTCCAACCTGTTGTCGGTGATGATTGCCGCCGGGAGGATGCAATCTGATATAATATCGTTGAGGCTAGTGTTTAATACTATCTCCGTAAAACGATATTGCTCCGCTCAGGTGCTTATGGATAACAACAATTCATACGGATAACAACAATTCATTTCCAAGATACAACGACGATGTCTCAGAATAGTAACACTACAAATTTCGAGACCGGCGAACCTTCTCATAGGTTTTTCAGACTTCGGATGCAGAGGATGGAATGTATGCAAGGGTTGGGTGAGTTTGAGTGTATTTTTGGTGAGTCTATTCCATCATTTAGGGATCCTATTTATACTAGGTGAAGAGGTGAAGTACCCTTTGGTGAGTTTCATCTGAGTCATAGGATCTAGAGGGTTGTAACCCTTCAACAAACCTTTTAATCTCAGCCACTATATCTGGAGGATTGTAACCTTTTAGATCCTCCTTTGATCTCAGTCGCCAGATCTGGATCTGGCGATCTAGTCAATCTGACACTTTAGATCAACCTTCATCACCAACAGTCCGATCGTAATTCTTCGCAATCAACGCTCCAGATCGCGTCACTTGCAATCCATCACCCTCTTCAATCAACGGTGGCCATCCGATTGCCCAGTCAACAGTCAATCACCTCTCTTTGCCCAACCGAGTGCCATGTATGCATGACACATCACCCGAGTGCCACGTAGGTATTTCCACGTCACCTGAAGCATAAATTTAAGCTCCTCACGATGACACGAAGTGCAAAGTGCGCCAACAAAGCACCCATTGCGCGCGTGGCGGGTGGTGGGCTCGCAGGTGTGAGCACCTGCTCACCCATTAGATGAGAGTATCTGTGCTATTTGAGTTAACTCAATTAACACAACAACACATATAAGGAAGTAAATCCTCTCCAAAATTTTCAATGTGGGACTATTTCTCCCCTATTTCCTTTAACAACATTTTGGGTTGACTTTTTCACCCGTCATCAGTTTTGAGAAAATTAATAGTTTAGATTCATCTACTCGAAACGTAGATTTCAATTTTGAAGTCATTTCAGACTTTCATCGATTGATGGTATCTTGATTTTCCTTTGCAAAACCATAAATCATATTGGTCTTTTAAGACCCAATATCCAACAATCCCCCATATGAATGGAAATTAATGCGTGTATGCATGCTGACACTTTACGAGATTCCAATCGATAAGTCAATGCATTGAGAGAGATAGCTTGTGGCTTTGAACCTTTCGTAGTGGAATGCTATCGAGCATACTAGGCTGCGCAGTGAACGTGATGTCTTGAACTGCTCAACTGTTTGCGTATACTTAGATAATAACACCCACACAAGGACTTATCTCACCTACTTTTAGTTCTCATGGTTGGTTCCATTTTGGCCATGAACACCATCTTGGATTCATGAGTGTTTCATTGAAGTGACCTATCTTCACACTCACATAGGTGACACTTCTATCAAGAGTATCCCACCATACTCCACCTTATAAAGGTATAGAATCATTAAAAGCATAATCTTAACCTCACTACATGTGGTAGGATAGCACATATTCATCCTAGGATTAGGATAGGGATAATATATCTCGTGTGCTGTAACACAACTTATGTAACTTCGTTGTCCCATTGAACCAAGATCTTGGGATCTCCAGTCAACAAGGTTGGGTTACCGCTACAGTCATTTTAGTTGTAGAATTTTAATCTCATTCCTCTCGATGAGCAGTATACTTGATCTTGATTTAGCCCCTTCGTAAGAGGATCTGCTAAATTATCTTTAGACTTGACATAGTCGATTGCAATCACTCCATTCGAGATCAACTGTCTAATGGTATTATGTCTACGACGTATGTGTCGTGACTTACCATTATACATACTACTCTGTGCCCTTCCAATCGCTGATTGGCTATCACAATGTATAAGTACGACAGGCACAGGTTTTGTCCAGCTCGGAATATCTTCCAAGAAATTCCGCAGCCATTCAGCTTTTTCAGCTGCTTTGTCTAGTGGTATAAACTCGAATTCCATAGTTGACCGAGAAATGCACATCTGCTTAGTGGATTTCCAAGATACTGCTCCTCCACCAATTATGAATACATATCCACTAGTGGATTTGGAATCTTTTGTATCTGATATCCAATTAGTATCACAATATCCCTCTAAGATAGCGGGATATTTTCCGAAATATAATCCATAGTTCATAGTATATTTCAAATATCTAAGAACTTGTATCAATGCTTTCCAATGGATGTTGTTTGGATTACTTGTAAAACGACTCAGCTTGATGACCACACAGGCAATATCCGGACGTGTGCAATTTGTGAGATACATCAAGCTGCCTATTATCCGAGAATATCCTAATTGTGATATGGGCTCACCTTGGTTTTTCGCTAAGTGTTGACTTAGATCCATAGGTGTTTTTACTATAGAGAGATCATACGCATTGAACTTTTTCAACACTGATTCTACATAGTGGGATTGTATCAAAACTATCCCCTCAGATGTCCTGAGAATTTTAATTCCCAATATAATATCTACTTGACCCATATCTTTCATATCAAAATTTTTGGTCAACATTTTTTTTGTACTCATGATTATCTCATGGTTACTGCCCATTATAAGCATATCGTCTATGTATAGATAGACGATTACATAACCTTTAGGTGTATTTTTGACATAAATGTATTTGTCACATTCATTTATTTTGAACTCATTTGACAGCATTATTTTGTCAAATTTCTCGTGCCATTGTTTAGGTGCTTGTTTTAGTCCGTACAATGACTTAACAAGTCAGCACACCTTTTTCTCTTTTCCTGGAACTACGAACCCCTCGGGTTGCTCCATATAGATTTCTTCTTCCAACTCACCATTTAAGAATGCATTCTTAACATCCATTTGATGTATTTCAAGGTCATATAATGTTGTGATGGCTATCAACACTCGTATGGACGTAATCCTTATCACCGGTGAGTAGGTGTCGAAGTAATCAAGGCCTACTTTTTGCTAGTACCCTTTGGCTACAAGTCTAGCCTTATACTTGTCAATAGATCCATCAGCTTTATACTTGTGTTTTAGTATCCACTTACAGTCTAATGGTTTAGAACCAGAAGGAAGATCCATTAATTCTCAAGTATGATTATTCATGATGGACTCGATTTCACTATTGCCTACTTCTTTCCATAATGGGGCGTCGGGACTAGAGAGAGCTTCGCTCAAAGTTCTTGGGTCTGTTTCTGACATAAAAATCATAAAGTCCGGCCTGAATGATTTCTCAACTCTAGCCCGTTTGCTCCGACGTGGCTCTTCGCTTTGATAGTCAATAGTCCTTTTATGACAATTAAGTTCAGAAATGTCATTTCCGTTAGAACTTCCGTTGTCATCACTTTGAATGTTTCTCTTCTTATTTGGGAATATATTTTCAAAGAATATCGCATTCCGAGATTCTATGGTTGTTCCCACATGAATATTAGGAATGTCTGACTTATGAACTATGAAACGATATGCACTACTATTTTGGGCATATCCAACAAATATTGCATCGAACGTTTTAGGTCCGATCTTTATTTTCTTTGGCTTAGGTACTTAGACCTTTGCTAATCACCCCCACACTTTCAAGTATTTGTACGATGGCTTGCGGACTTTCCATAGTTCATATGGTATTTTATCATTTTTCTTGTGAGGGATTTTATTAAGAATGTGATTTGTCGATAATATGGCTTCCCCCCACAAGTTCTGGGGTAAGCCTGAATTTATCAACAAGGCATTCATCATTTCCTTTAGTGTTCGATTTTTACGTTCGGCAATACCATTCGATTGAGGTGAATAAGGCGTCGTTGTCTGATGGATAATGCCAAATTTTGAACAATACTCATCAAATGGTGCACCATATTCTCCACCTCTATCACTACGAATTATTTTAATTCGTTTATCAAGTTGATTCTCAACTTCTATTTTATAGGTTTTGAATGCCTCTGAGTCTTCGTCTTTACTTCTTAAAAGAAAGACATAACAGAACCTCGTGTAGTCATCGATAAAAGTAATAAAATACTTTTTACCTCCTCTAGTTTGCATGAATTTTAAGTCACATAGATCACTATGTATTAACTCTAGAGGAGTCGTTAACCTTTCCACCGAATGAAAAGGTAGTCTTGTCATTTTTGCTTCCACGCATACTTCACATTTGTGTGTTTTGTCAACATTGATGTTTGGTAATAAATTTAATTTGATGAGACATTTCAGAGTATTATTATTAACATGTCCAAGTCGATAATGCCATCTTTTGAAATCAGCTCTGTTGAATTTGTTCGGCTTCTCTCCGGGTGGAACGGAGGTCGGGACTCCAGGTGAAACGATAGTTGAAACGTCGTTGATCACGGCCATATCAGATTGCATGATATCATTTTACGAGTTGTCGGTGATGATTGCCATCTGGGAGGATGCAATCTGATATAATATCGTCAAGGCTAGTGTTCAACACTATCTTCGTAAAATGATATTGCTCCACTCAAGTGCTTATGGATAGCAGCAATTTGTTTCCAAGATACAACGACGATGTCTCGGAATAGTAGCACTACAAATTCCGAGACCGACGAACCTTCTCGTAGGTTTTTCGGACTCCGGATGCAGAGGATGGAATGTATGCAAGGATTGGGTGAGTTTGAGTGTATTTTTAGTGTGTCTATTCCATCATCTAGGGACCCTATTTATACTAGGTGAAGAGGTGAAGTACCCTTTGGTGAGTTTCATCTGAGTTATAGGATCTAGAGGGTTGTAACCCTTCAACAAACCTTTTAATCTCGACCACTAGATCTGGAGGATTGTAACCTTTCAGATCCTCCTTTGATCTCAGCCGCCAGATCTGGATCCAGCGATCCAGTCAATCTGACACTCGAGATCAACCTTCATCACCGACGGTCAGATCGTGATTCTTCGCGATCAATGCTCCAGATCGCGTCACTTGCGATCCATCACCCTCTTCGATCCATCGGTGGCCATCCGATTGCCCAGTCAGCAGCCAATCACCTCTCTCTGCCCAACCGAGTACCATGTATGCATGACACATCACCTGAGTGCCACGTAGGCATTGCCACGTCACCTAGAGCATAAATTTAAGCTCCTCGCGACGACGCGTACGTGCAAAGTGCGCCAACAAAGTGCCCATTGCACGCGTTTGTACGTGGCGAGTGGCGGGCTCGCAGGTGCGAGCACCTACTTGCCCATTGGATGAGTGTATCTGTGCTATTTGAGTGAACTCAATTAACACAACAATACATATAAGGAAGTAAATCCTCTCCAGAATTTCCAATGTGAGACTATTTCTCTCCTACTTCCTTTAACAATATTTTGGGCCGACTTTAACAATTAATTTCTCATTCACCCGTAATCAGTTTTGAGCAAATTAATAGTCTAGATTCATCTACTCGAAACGTAGATTTTGATTTTGAAGTCATTTTAGACTTTCATTGATTGATGTCATCTCGATTTTCCTTTGCAAAACCGTAAACTGTATTGGTCTTTTAAGACCCAATATCCAACACAACCCACTTTCCAAATGTCTGATTTGTTAATCCATTTAGACTTTCTCAATCTGATATATGATCCTTCTAATCTATCAATGCTTCTCTTATTTTGTGTTTGGTTATCTAATCTATCAAGACTTTTCCTATTAAGTTTCCTATATCCACCCACTTGACACACATTATAAAATACACAATCTAACTTTAAACTCTTCTATCATACATCAAAATATAGATTCGATCATGTGGTGTTGTCTACACCACTACTCTTGACAACTTTAAGCCATGAATTCCTAGGGTTATTCGGGTCAAGCTCTATTCTTCTACCCAAAAGGGAGAGGAGTATGTCATCATAGAACCTCCTTAACATTTAGAATAATAAGTTGCATTAGTTACACCAAGGTGATAAGTCCAATTGCTAAATTGTTTCAAGCTCCTCCATATTGTTACTTATGTGCTCATCATCCTCAATGTATAAGTTTAAGTTTCCTATAGATGACACTAAAAAATAATGCATTGGTTTATAAAGTTAACCAAAGCACAAGGTTCACAAGCTTAAGTATATCTCATGTGCATGTTTCTACAAGCGAAACATATCTAAAGCCTTAGCATTGCAAGTTGTGTATTTCAAGTTCATGCATTTCAAGTTGAACCATTGTGTTATGTACAAGTGTTTCTAAATGTTTAATATAGTAAGTTCATGTATTTCAAGTTGAACCATTGTATTATGTACAAGTATTTTTAAATGGTTAATGCAGAATTTTCTTAATGACAAGTATGAGCATATGTTGCATGCAAGTATTCTAATAGCATGTTTTTCTTAATGCGATGTTTTGTGAGAATAGGAGGTACTTACTAAGCATCGTTGCTTATAGTTTGTATTCCTTATACTGCAGATAAGGGTAAAGCAAGGTTTGAGTAAGAGGGGGCAGCGGATGAAATACTTGGTGTGTGTGGTGGTGAAACAGTGGATTACGATTCTGAACTTGCTAGAATTCTGAACTTGCTAAAGTTTATGTTATGTCTAAGAACTCTGAATTTACTAGTGATTATGTTGTGTCTAAGAATGTCGAACTTGCTAGTATTATATTATGTTAAGACCTTTGAACTTGCTAGTGTGCTAGTGTTCATGTTATGTGATAGTGTTCATGTTAGGTGACAGTGTTGATGTTATGTATTATCATTTACGTTTATTTTTTTTATGTCAAAGATGCATATCATTACTATCGCCATGCATGAGGTTGAGTTTTTTAAGGATGTTTTATGTTAGAACTCTAGCGAATGTGCATGCTTAGATATGTTAAGAATTTGTGTAATATCCCTGTGTCAACATGCCAATGTAGTTGATTTATTTCTTTAGCTTCTGCTATTTCAAGTTAAGAGTTTGAATTATGATACTTGTTTGGAAACCATGTTTAGATCTTGTTACGAGTTTTTGATACTCTTTTGTTAATCAAGTATTAATTAATTTATAAATAGTGTAAGTGAGTTTATGGAATAATTGAGACATGTATGACTTCTTGATATAAATAAAAAGATAAAGTATGATGGTAACACCTCCTTTACTAGAGTAAAGAGATGGGAGTGTTACAGTATGGTATCAGAGCAGGTTCCACCCTTCCGCCACATGCACATCGTGTTAGTAATATATGAGAGATGTCCTAAGACAATCGCCTTATGTATGAACCATTTATATGATAAATGAAGATTCACTATTTGAGTATACATGTTTCATGTATTTGATTGGATCTTAAACTCATTTACTGAATGTCCACGATGCGATTCACAGCATGAGAGAATTTGTGATTGGATCATAACTAGTGAGTATCTCTACATGTGTAATTGTGATGTATCGGAATTATCCCTAGTCGATGAATTGATGGATTTGGACACCATCAGTTCGGTCGAGACTAGCACGAGGTATACTCCTTGGTGTATCCAAACAGCTGATTCTCACTGGCTGGAGACATTGTGATGTCCGGAGTTAATCGTGGATGCTAGTTATGGTAACTAGTTCATTGGAGTGACCAGCCGTAAGACTTCATATGGTTCTCTGCATATATAGATATGTCAATGAAGTTTTTACTGTGGCTTAAGTGCGATGTTCCTTTGACTTGCGGTATTCAAGTCATCTTGATCATAGAGACTTATGCTTTGACATCTTAAGCAAGCATCTCTAAGGAGATGTGGACTCGGGATGATTGGGTATAAGTCGAAGTGATCGAAGGTGTTTGAATAGCCTATAAAGGATTCACCACTCCTTGCGAGGAGATGTATACCCATGGCCTCGTCAGTTACTAAAGTCTTTGGCCAAAGCATTACATGTTTAGAGTAAGGTACTCTTCGATACATGTGGAGTAACTAGAATCCGTAGGACGACGAAATGATACTTGGGCTAGGTGTGACGTAGTCAGCCTAGTGGGGACTGACACTATAGACCATGTCCTGAACCAAGTGGGTATAAGATGAGTGAAGGGAATGGGGCACGAATCATTCGAGCTGCTGAAGGGTTTCAGAAATAGTTCTGGATCAACCGTTGATTTTTTCGGTTAATTGGGGATCATGATGTACTACTAGATGCCACTCATGATCGTTCTATAATTAATGGTTAATTATAGATGGCCAACATAAACCGAGAACCTATTTGGTCACATGCACAATGAGCGTAATCCAAAGGATTTAAAACGAGCTTGAGAATGAGATTCTCAGACCGAGAGAAACTAAGTTTGGTTGGACCAAACATGGAGCGAGCATGAAATTGTTTCAGTCGCAATGGAAGCGTGGATAGGTCGTGTCTTATGAAGACATAATGGATGGATTAAAATGGTTTGGTTCTAATCCAATGGAGGAGAATAAACCAAAGGGTTTGGTTTATTTTAAACGAATGAACCAAAAGTTGGTTCGGTTCATTTTAACTTAAAATAAACCATCATGGTTTGGTTTATTTTAACTTATCTTAATGGAGAGGGTTAACGGGCCTAATGGTTATGATCCAATAACCATTAAGAGAATTAGTTCTCTATAAAAGAGGGCTTAAGGGATAATTAAGCCCTAATCCAAAAACCCCTTGCCCTAAGGTTGCCGCCCACTCCATTGAGGGAGCTCTCGGCGCCAACCCTAAACCGCCGCCCATTGCTCCTCCAACCGGCGTCCAGAAGGCTGCTTCCTTCCCCCTCGCCGGCGTCGAGCTGCTGCCGGTTAGTGCTCCGGTGATCTCCTTCAAGTTTGGCATCAAGGTGAGCTCTATCTCCCTTGGTTGGCCGGCGCCTATCACCTCCACCAAAGCTGTCCAGTTTTCTGGACAGCTTGTTCTCCTCTCGTCGGAGCGTCGTTTGGACGACGGTTAGAGCTCCGACAGTGGCTAACTTACCGGGGATTCGATCTCCGGTAATCCTCTGAGGTGGAGGACGAAGGATTCGTCAATTGGTTGACGAATACCTCTCCGGAGAAGCGAGTTTTGAGAACTCGTATTAGGATCCGAATTTGGATTCGGATCGTGATCATCTCTCGATCACGTCGTCTTCAACACGAGGCTAGTAACCCATACGAAGACGAAGCTCGTGGCTTAGCGAAGTCATCCCGAGGAACTTGGCGTGGATACGGATACAGACGATTCTAGCGAGGATCGTTCCGGTTGATGCCGTTCCCGCTACACGTCATACGAAAGGTATAACGTAGATAAATTTCCTTTTATTGCAAATTTAAATTTATGGTTATGTCTACACTTGTTGTAATATGCATGCGTGTGTTGTGTGTGTTGTAATAAATGTATATTTATTATTTTTATTGCTTCCGCTGTGTTCATGTTTACGAAACGTGATCGAACACACACACACACATGATCTTGAAACCTTGATGGTATCGAGCCCGAGGTTGTGTTTCGACATAATCGTAAAAATGGTTTTGCGATAGTCATAATGTATTTCTGAAAATTTTTTAATTTTGAAAATTTAGAAGTATTTATGGAAATTTTTCAATTTTGGAAGTCTAGAAGTATTTATGGAAATCTTCCACTTTTGGAAAGTTGGAAGTATTTATGGAAATTGATATTTTCCATAAATAAAATATTTGATTAGATTCTGGAAATTTGTTTCGTAATTTAATCATGATTTGATTTGGGAAATCAAATCTTAAAATATTTTATTTCCATAAGTAGTTTTAATGATTTAGGAAATTAGTTTCCTAAATAGATTTTCCTTAATCAAATAATTCCATAAATAAAATATGTGATTAGATTTGGAAATTTGTTTCCTAATTTAATTATGATTTGATTTGGAGAATCAAATCTTAAATATATTTTATTTCCATAAATAGTTATGACATATAAGGAAATATATACATGACATAATTGTATGCCATGTAATTGCATTAGATGCATAACATTATGCCATGCGTGTCGTGACATGTAGATGTATGCCATGTATGTCATGCCATGTAGATAATAGTTATTTGCATGCAAAGAGGATGAGACATAAAACCCTTAAACAATATTAAAGCCTACACCTTCCATTAATATGGTTAGAACCAGAGTTCCGTTTCTTGTTTGGGTTGTTGGACTCTCTCCAAGCCCGGCTCGAACCCGAACATGTTCAAACCATGGAATAGTTTAATACTAATATGGTAAGAGTCAATCGTTAGCTTTGGTTGTTGGACTCTCTCCAAGCTGGGCTAATTGGTTGAATGCGCTCTAACCATATTAAAACTATTTCTCGATTAATGGGTTGGCTTTAACCTGGAGCATCGGCTTGTTGGACTCTCTCCAAGGTCGATGTAAAGGGAGGTGAAGTTGGGTGCTATGCATATGATGCATACTTGTTAATGTGTTAACAACCCTATGTATGTGTGAACATTCAATTAGTTGATAGCACATTGTGATAGTTGCATATACGTGATATGCAATCGGTATAGTTGATACCTACAGTCGTAGTTATTAATGGATTGTTGGACTCTCTCGAGGTTGTTCATAACTATGATGGATATCAGCCCATTCGGAGATGGACCTACAATCTCCCAAAGTGATTTTGGGGTTTTTGAAATTCGAAAAATGAATGGGATTTATAAATGTATATTGATGCATTTTAAAATCATTTTCTCATATATGCTCGTTTTGTATTTCTAAGATTGATCATGATGTCTTTGAATTTGCGTTCCATTTTGGATTGAATAAATTAGTAGGGCGAAGCTTCTTGGGTGGCTTAGAAGCTTGAGAATTGTTCTCAAGGTTGAAAAGCTTGCAAATGTCCTCGAAGCGCCTCTTCGCCCGTCCTAGTGGCGATGCAACTTTGGACCAATTGTTGGCCTATCGAAACATGAGTGATTACGAACAAATGAGTTGCATCATGCTAGCCGCGATGGAACCCAAGCTACAGCGACATGAGCATATGGATGCTCATATCGTAGTCCTTCATCTTTGTGAGTTGGTTGATGAGCAAGTGAGATTGAAAGGTTGAAGTCTCAGCTCCTCTTCACCTCTGAGATGCAGAAGGTTCATCGTAGTCTTGCTCGAACATCTTGAAGGCTGTGGAGCCTTACGAAGCATGGCGAGGGGCGGTGTTAGTTGATTCCTCGAAGAAAGGTACTAAGAGGGAGTCAAAGGAACAACAGAAGGGGAAGAAGAAAAAGGCTAAAAGGCAGAACCAGCTCAAAAGGGAACTTGCCATCATTATGGCAAGTAGGGCCATTGGTGAAGAAATTGCAAGATTTATCTTGAGTTCGTGAAGAAGAATAAGGCATAAGATGCTCCATCTTTTTCATATATCTTCGTTATTGATTGTCATTCTATTTCCTCAGACACTTGGGTATTGGATATTGGGTGTGGCTCACATATATGTAATGACATACATGGGCTAAGGAATAGAAGAAGACTCGTCAAGGGAGAGTCAAATTTATGTGTTGGGAATGGAGCAAAGGTTGCTGCACTCGCCATCGGAACGTATTTGTTGAAACTCCCTGCACTACTTCTCTTAGAACTGGACAATTGCTTTTATGTTTCTTCGTTGATAAAGAACATCATTTCTATTTCTTGTTTAAATAGAAATGGGTACCAATTGACTTTTAGTAACAATTGTTGTTACATAACTTTGAATGGAGTTCTTTATGAGACTGGAACTTTAAGCAATGGTGTTTATACGTTGGACGTATCTAGTGACATTTGCAATATCGAAGCGAGCAACAAGCGTGCTCGAAAGGGTAATCAATTAGACTCCTATATGTGGCATTGTCGTCTTGGTCATATAAGCAAGAAATGCATGTCCGAATTACACCGATGTGGAATTCTGGAATCGTTTGAATTGGATTCATACGATACATGCGAATCATGCTTAAAAGGCAAGATGACTAAGTTACCTTTTACTGGAAAAGGTGAACGAGTGGGAGAGTTACTAGGTCTAATACATACTGATGTATGTGGACCTATGTCAACTCAAGCTTTAGGAGGCTATAGCTACTTCATTACCTTCACCGATGATCACTCACGGTTTGGGTATGTGTTCTTGATGAAACACAAGTCTGAAGCCTTTGAAAGGTTCAAAGAATTCAGAAATGAAGTAGAGAAACAACATGACAAGAGTATTAAAATACTTCGATCGTATCGAGGTGGTGAATACTTAAGTCAAGAGTTTCTTGATTATCTAAGAGACAATGGCATATTGTCTCAATGGACTCCGCCATATACACCACAACATAATGGTGTATCTGAGAGGCGTAACCGGACCTTGTTGGACATGGTCAGGTCAATGATGAATCATGCGACTCTTCCCAAGTCCTTTTGGGGCTATGCACTTCAGACAGCTGTTTACTTGTTAAACAGAATGCCTACTAAAGTAGTCTCAACTACTCCATATGAGATATGGAATAGTAAGAAACCTCATGTATCTTACTTGAAGATATGGGATTGTCCTGCTTATGTGAAGCGGACAGTATCAGACAAATTGGATGCTAAGTCTGATAAATGTCTATTTATTGGATACCCTAAGGAAACAAGGGGTTACCAATTCTATCATCCTGTGGAACAAAAGGTGTTTGTTTCAAGGCATGCTGTGTTTCTAGAGAAAGAGTTTCTCTTGCAAGAAAACAGTGGGAGTGCCGTCGAGCTTGAGGAGGCTTGAGAGACTCAAATAGACATTGATGAGATACCTGGTGAAGTACAACAGTCGACAACTCATAGTGATGAGCAATCGACTGGACCTATTGTAACACCACATCTTCATAGATCTGGTAGAACATGCAATATTCCTGAGAGATATGGATTTCTCGTAAGTGAATCGAACGACGTGTTACTCATTGATAATGAGGAGCCTACCAGTTATGAAGAAGTGCTGACAAGTTCAGAAAGGGATAAGTGGCTTGGTGCCATGAAGTCGGAAATGGATTCCATGTATGAAAACCAAGTTTGGAACTTGGTTGACCCACCTGAAGGCATAAAGCCTATAGGGTGCAAGTGGGTTTTCAAGAAGAAAACCGACATGGATGGTAATGTGATTACCTATAAGGCTAGATTGGTGGCGAAAGGATATCGTCAAAAGCAAGGTGTTGATTATGACGAAACCTATTCGCCTGTAGCTATGCTTAAATCCATTCGGATGCTCCTGGCCATAGCGGCTCATTATGATTATGAGATATGGCAAATGTATGTGAAAATATCTTTCCTTAATGGAAACCTGCTCGAGGACATGTATATGATACAGTCTGAGGGTTTCACATCGGTTGATAAAACCAAGGTATGCAAATTGTGACGATCCATTTATGGATTGAAGCAAGCATCCAGGAGCTGGAATATCCGTTTTGATGAGACAATCAAAAGTTTGATTTCTCACAAAATTCAGACGAACCTTGTGTGTACAAGAAGGTTAGTGGGAGTGCATTCGTGTTCCTAGTATTGTATGTCGATGACATATTACTTATAGGAAACGATGTGTCAATCTTAGAGTCAGTTAAGGTTTGGTTATCCAAGACATTCTCCATGAAAGACCTGGGAGAAGCAACCTACATCCTTGGGATTAAGATCTATAGAGATAGATCGAAACGGTTGCTTGGTCTTTCGCAGTCTACATATATAGACCGAGTGCTAAAGAGGTTTATCATGTCGGAATCCAAGAAAGGTTTCCTACCCATCAGGCATGGGATACACCTTTCGAAGTCTATGTGTCCGCGCATAGAAGACGAGAGGATTTGCATGAGTAAGATTCCCTATGCATCCGCAATAGGATCTATCATGTATGATATGTTATGTACGAGGCCCGATGTATCGTATGCTCTGAGTGTCACGAGCAGATACCAGTCTGATCCAGGAATGGATTATTGGGTGGCTGTTAAGACGATTCTTAAGTACTTGAGAAGAACTAAGGATGTGTTCCTAATATATGGAGAAGGGTACATGGTGATACGTAGGTATACGGATGCCATCTCCAGACAGACAAGGATGATTCCATGTCTCAGTCTGGGTATGTATTCACCTAGAATGGAGGCGCAATAAGTTGGAAAGGTTCCAAGCTTGACGCTATAGCGGATTCATCCACTAAGGCAGAATACATTGCAGCTTTGGAAGCAGCAAAGGAAGCGGTTTGGATCAAGAAGTTCATCTCTGAACTTGATGTGGTCTCATCAATGATCCGAACATGTGCTTCGCCGCTATCATCTTATCAGAGAGATCATCAGTAGGAACGAAATACAAATCGAGAAAATTCCCACTGAAAGGAACTTAGCGGATCCTTTGACTAAGGCATTACCTCAAAGTAAGTTTGAGGGTCATGTTAGTGCTTATGGTATCAGATACCGTAGCGATTGACATTAGGCCAAGTGGGAGTCTGTTAGTAATATATGAGAGATGTCCTAAGGCAATCACCTTATGTATGAACCATTTATATGATAAATGAAGATTCACTATTTAAGTATATATGTTTCATGTATTTGATTGGATCTTAAACTCATTTACTGAATGTCCACGATGCGATTCACAGCATGAGAGAATTTGTGATTGGATCACAACTAGTGAGTATCTCTACAGTGTAATTGTGATGTATCGGAATTATCCCTAGTCGATGAATTGATGGATTTGGACACCATCAATTCTGTCGAGACTAGCACGAGGTATACTCCTTGGTGTATCCAAGCAACTGATTCTCACTGGCTGGAGACATTGTGATGTCCGAAGTTAATCGTGGATGCTAGTTATGGTAACTAGTTCATTGGAGTGACCAGCCGTAAGACTTCATATGGTTCTCTGCATATATAGATATGTCAATGAAGTTCTTACTGTGGCTTAAGTGCGATGTTCCTTTGACTTGCGGTATTCAAGTCATCTTGATCATAGAGACTTATGCTTTGACATCTTAAGCAAGCATCTCTAAGGAGATGTGGACCCGGGATGATTGGGTATAAGTCAAAGTGATCGAAGGTGTTTGAATAGCCTATAAAGGATTCACCACTCCTTGCGAGGAGATGTATACTCATGGCCTCTCGTCGGATTGTTACTAAAGTCTTTGGCCAAAGCATTACATGTTTAGAGTAAGGTACTCTTCGATACATGTGGAGTAACTAGAATCCGTAGGACGAGGAAATGATACTTGGGCTAGGTGTGACGTAGTCGACCTAGTGAGGTGACACTATAGACCATGTCACGAACCAAGTGGGTATAAGATGAGTGAAGGGAATGGGGCACGAATCATTCGAGTCTTGAAGGGTTTAAATAGTTACGGATCAGCGTTGATTTTTTCGGTTAATTGGGGATCATGATGTACTACTAGATGCCACTCATGATCGTTCTATAATTAATGGTTAATTATAGACGGCCAACATAAACCGAGAACCTATTTGGTCACACGCACAACGAGCGTAATCCAAAGGATTTAAAACGAGCTTGAGAATGAGATTCTCAGACCGAGAGAAACTAAGTTTGGTTGGACCAAACATGGAGCGAGCATGAAATCATTTCAATCGCAATGGAAGCGTGGATGGGTCGTGTCTTATGAAGACATAATGGATGGACCAAAATGGTTTGGTTCTAATCCAATGGAGGAGAATAAACCAAAGGGTTTGGTTTATTTTAAACGAATGAACCAAAAGTTGGTTCGGTTCGTTTTAACTTAAAATAAACCATCATGGTTTGGTTTATTTTAACTTATCTTAATGGAGCGGGTTAACGGGCCTAATGGTTATGATCCAATAACTATTAAGAGAATTAGTTCTCTATAAAAGAGGGCTTAAGGGATAATTAAGCCCTAATCCAAAAACCCCTTGCCCTAAGGTTGCCGCCCACTCCATTGAGGGAGCTCTCGGCGCCAACCCTAAACCGCCGCCCATTGCTCCTCCAACCGGCGTCCAAAAGGCTGCTTCCTTCCCCCTCGCCGGCGTCGAGCTGCTGCCGGTTAGTGCTCCGGTGATCTCCTTCAAGTTTGGCATCAAGGTGAGCTCTATCTCCCTTGGTTGGCCGGCGCCTATCACCTCCACCAAAGCTGTCCAGTTTTCTGGACAGCTTGTTCTCCTCTCGTCGGAGCGTCGTTTGGACGATGGTTAGAGCTCCGACAGCGGCTAACTTACCGGGGATTCGATCTCCGGTAATCCTCTGAGGTGGAGGACGAAGGATTCGTCAATTGGTTGACGAATACCTCTCCGGAGAAGCGAGTTTTGAGAACTCGTATTAGGATCCGAATTTGGATTCAGATCGTGATCATCTCTCGATCACGTCGTCTTCAACACGAGGCTAGTAACCCGTACGAAGACGAAGCTCGTGGCTTAGCGAAGTCATCCCGAGGAACTCGGCGTGGATACGGATAGAGACGATTCTAGCGAGGATCGTTTCGGTTGATGCCGTTCCCGCTACACGTCATACGAAAGGTATAACGTAGATAAATTTCCTTTTATTGCAAATTTAAATTTACGGTTATGTCTACACTTGTTGTAATATGCATGCGTGTGTTGTGTGTGTTGTAATAAATGTATATTTATTATTTTTATTGCTTCTGCTATGTTCATGTTTACGAAACGTGATCGAACACACACACACCGTGGTGTCGGAAACTCAACACATCGAGCATCAATCCTGCTGCTTCCAAGTAAGAAAGTACACATATGCTTTATTGTCCTTTATGATTAGTAAAGAATGTTGAGTGTTTTGAGTTTTTAACATACTTACATATGTATGTGATGCTGATAGAAGGTAATTAAGGGTAGTAGTCTTATATGGGATCTTTTCTCTCACTAAGGAAGAGGTAGCAAATGCTTCTACTGTTGTCATAGGTTAGATACTTATCTTTAATTAATATGCTACTGTACTATTTGATACTGGGGCAACCCATTCGTTTATTTCCATGATATTTGCTAAGAAGATAAATATATCTCCGGATGTCCTGGATCTTAAGTTTGTAACAACATTGCCTTCGGGAGAGGTAATGACATCTATCCATTGCACTACAAAAATACATGAATTTAGCAATGAAATTTAGCGACGAAAATAATTTATTGCAAATCTGCAACAAATTTTGTGACAAATTCCAAAATTTGTCACAAATTTATAACGAAATTTGCAACAAAATTTTTTTTATTGCAAACTTATTTACATTTCCAACAAATTTATTTTTGTCCCAAATATCGTCCCAAATTTGTGACGAAATATCAAATTCATTGCAAAAGTTTGCAACGAATCCTGGATTCATTGCAAATTTTACAATAAATTTAGGAACGAAAGATTTTCATCGGACAATTTTAATTATTTGGAAAAAATAACTGCTGGATAACTTTGCGATGAAATTTATATTCATCGCTAATTTGGCAACGATTTTTATTTTCGTCGCTAATTTTGCAATGAAAAATAAAATTCATCGCAAAATATTGCGACGAAATATGAATTCGTCGCTGAATCTGCAACGATTTAATAATTCGTTGCAAATTTTTGCAACGAATATTAAATTAGTCGCAAAATTAGTAACGAATATTTGATTCGTCACCAAATTCCTAATTATCAATATCTCCTCACTTTCCCTTTCTCATTTCCGCCGATCCGATCCCTCCGAAATCCCTTTCGGTATGCATCTCTCCCTTTCCCCGTTCATCCTTTGTGCGGCAGGGGTGATGCTCCTGCCGTGCCGGTGCCCTCTACCACATCATTCGCGTGGCTCTGTCACATCGATCCTTCTTTCGCGCAGTTAGGATCGACGGTTTTATCGTACTGATGGCCTGGCTAGGTCGTTCACCCAGCTATGACGTTGTTCCAAGCGCGTGGGTAGTTCATCGTTGTCCCTGGATCGACACAACTATTGTGTTGACTTTAGATCACGCACAAAATATCAACATGTTATTTAAATTAAATTATGTAATATAAATAAAAAATTAATGTTTTATTTTCCATCGGTTTATCGTATTTCCATTTTTCAGGTGATCCGCGAGTTTGTAAAGTCTTCTGCTGGGAGTTCATCCGTTCCTTCCATAGAGCTGGTATATTATATATTCTAAAATTTATAACATTATTATTTTATACTACATATAATTAATGTTTAATTTTTTTTATTTCTTCTCCGAAGATTTTATTATTATTATTTTTCTTTTACGTTACTTTTTGTAGGTTTCAAATTTTATGATAAGTACCTATGTTGATCCATATATTTACAGGATATTATCGGTATTTGAGAAGATGACCAGCAGTTTCTTATAACTTACAATTTTTTTCTTCGTTTTATTTGTATCGCTATCTATATGTGGTATCTTAATTTCTCCGGTCGAATTCTCGGCTTTAACTTTCCTCTGACTTAGGCTTGGAATCATATCTAGTAACATGGCATGAAGAGGATCTGTCAAAATTGTTCTAACTTTTTATGTCGTCCAGGACATAAGAGTCACTTTATGACTACACAAGAAGTTAGAACAATTTTGGTAGATTCTTTTCGTGCCATGTTACTAGATATGATTCCGAGTCTAAGCCAGAGAAAAGTTGAAGCTGAGATTTCGACCGAAGAAGTTAAGATACCACATATAGATAGGTAGGGATGCAAATCAAGCGAAGAAAAAAATTGTAAGTTATAAGACGTCAGAGAATTTTTTTGATATATTGGTAGATTATTTCGGCGTCTAGTATTGCAGATAAAATATGGTAAGTTTTTTCATATTATTCATTATACATTCGATGAATATGTGAATCTTTTTTACTTTATTATTCTAATAATTATGATTGATAGTTTTGGCGTGACAGTTATAAATGGAATAGTGATGGAAGAATACTTTCTTCCTTTGCTTCAACCCTTGTATCGACAGGAAATGTGTCTTCGGGCTCTTCCCCAGCTGTAGGATCTCTCCAATTGTAGAATTTTTTGGTTCTCCAACTACAAGATCTCCTTCTCCAGTTACTGCAGGATCTCTTTCTCCAGTAAAAATCAATTGTTGAGAGGAAATATACGTGAGAGTTGAGCGTAGTTATGTTTCAATTTTATACCTAAATGTTTCTTGACTAGTACGGTTACATTTGATATTTTTGTTTTATAAATTTCATACGATTAATAGTTTATTATTTGTATTGATGAATTATTTTGAATGATTAGATGTGTTTATCAAATTTGATATGTGAATTTTTATATATTGTTATATGTGTTTGGAATACAAATTGTAAAAATAGGTAAAAATAATAAATTATATAATAGTATTTTTATTTTCATATTTTTTTAAATTAATTTGGCGACTAAAATATAATTTTGTTGCAAAATCTGCAACGCTAGTCGACTGATTTATTGTAGCACCTTACAGAATCTTCGGTAGCCAACTAACCATGAATCACATGGTCACATGTCGATCGTGATGGTATTTTGATCGGAATGAATATTTTGCAACGAATTTTTTATTTTCGTCGCAGATTTGGCGATGAAAAAAATTTCGTCGCCAAATTTATTTTTATTCATGAAAATTTGTTTATTAGACTTTTGCGACGAACTATATTTTTGTCGTAGATTTGGCGACGAATATAAATATTTGTCGCTAAATTTGGCGATGAATAGTTATTTTCGTTGCCAAATATTTGCGACGACCTTTTTTTTCGTCGCAGATTTAGCAACGAACAATGTTTCATCACCAAATTTGGCGACGAATAATTATTTTCGTCGCCAAATTTTTGCGACGAATTATTTTTTCGTCGCAGATATGGCGATGTATTATTTTTTCATCGCAAATTTGGCAATGAACTATTTTTTTGATGCAGATTTGGCAACGAACTTTGTTTCGTCGCCAAATTTGGCGACGAAAATAATTATTCGTCGCTAAATTTAGCGATGAATTTTGCAACGATAATTTTATTCGTTGCAATTTTTGCGACGAATTTTTTGTTTTCGTTGCCAAATTTAGCGGTGAATTATTTCCAACGAAAAAAAATTCGTTGTAAATTTCGATGCAAAAAAATTTTGCAACGAATTTTTATTGAAAATTCGTTGCAAAATTTATCGCCAAATACTGAAATTTTTGTAGTGTTGGTTATGTGCCACACCAGTCTAAATTTCAAAAAGAGAACTTTATAGTGATCTGATAGTGCTGGACATGCATGATTATGATATCATCTTGGGAATGGACTTTCTGAGCAAGTACGGTACTTCCATTGAGTGTCATAAGCAAAGAGTCATGCTCCAACCTGAGGCAGAGTCTAAGTTTGAATTTATCGGAGAACCAAAGGAAAGAACTAAGAAGTTCTTATCTGCCATAAAAGCTCAAAAGATGTTAGTCAGTTTGTCACGCCCCGAGAGTATACCGTGCCGAAAAGCAAACGGACGACATCTCCCCTGTACGTGCAACATATCGGGTTAATACAAGGCCCGTAGGCCCACAACAACAATATAACATAATGATATCAACATATCAAACACAGTGGAAACATACTACAGATAAAATAAAATACAATGACTCAACTGTGCACTCCGGAGTGACTTGACACGACAAGAATCATAACAGAAATCGAATCAAAAACCAAATACATACAACACATCCGTATATCACAAATACGAAAACCATACAGGGTAAAGACCCCAAAACAACAATCCATAGTAATACAACAATACGGAAAACATATCCATCCGTCCGGTGTGAGATGGGATCACCGTGAGCCTCGAGCGTCAAGAAATCTTCTACATTATCTACGAAACCGGTCGAGGGTGGTGAGTATAAACTCAGGGGTAATATGTAGAAAGTGCATGAACAACATATAAGGATATAGAAATCTACAAGTATACATGTGAAGATCTACAGGTATACAGCATGAGTCCAATAAACATACAGTCCTATCCAAATCCAATAACAAGTAACCACAGTATAATCATACTCAATGTATATACTAAACTGATCAACTGAACATGAAGTAATGTACCAACATACCTGATGGTCTACAACACCATATGCTATATCAACCTAAACAGGTATACAATAACATAACCCATATAACGTACAAGGTCAATCCCATACCTGACCAATACTCAGACATATGAACAGTATATGATCACCTGAAATAACAACCCGGTCCGTACCACACAATGACATGATGCTAATCAAATGCATACAACAGTCTGAACCAACATATGTATCATGCTCAACACACAGCAGTATATAAAATGCAAATGACATGTATCATGATGTACAAGCATGTGCAACAATCATAGCTCAATCAAATGCAGCATCTCACAGGCATATGTAAAATATATATCAAATACATGCATACATATATATCAGCAGTGCATATGCATGGTCACTGTCTGCGGACCCGTCCAACCACAACCCCAGAGTGGCCAGGGTGGCACGACAATGACAACTAGCCCGACTCCAGCTACCACTACTCTCGAGTGGCCGAGTTGGGTAGTATGACTGAGTAGTGTATAAGCGTAAAGAGCTAACTACTCCTAGGGGCTCCTGCTACAAGTCACGCCGTCCCTACCCATGAGTAGACAAGTGCCGCACACAGGACAACTGCACGTCACACAACCACCGTCTATAGTGGGCGAGTGCTAACACCACTCTGTACAGTGGTCAGGTGTGCATCTCCAGCTATCACTGTATATATAGTGGCCGATCGCGGCACATCCAATGCTCTGCCCTCAACCCTGCTACCACTACCCCGAGTGGCCGGGGAGGCAGGATGACTGACGAGCCATCTCAACCACAAGGGAGACCCAGTCAACAGCATACATGCAATGTAATGATGCATAGCTCCATACATGTATCCTCGCCACACTCCCTATCCCACGGGGAGTCCTGGTCAACCAAAAGTCAACTATGCAAGGACTACAATCCACAAGACTCTCTATATCGCACAAAGAGTCATACTCATCTGACAGTCAACCACGCTAAGACGCTAAGACTTCTAGTCAGTAGAGATATACTATCGACCGTCCATATAACTATACACAGGCACACAATCCATAACGGATATACCATCACGCTAGGACCTCTAGTCCATGGTCACATACTGACAACCACACACTTATCTATGCATAGACAACTAGATCCACAATAGATGCACCACTAATATGGATATGATAAAACAATCGACTCCATAATCCTAACCATCACCTAACCCTAGTGATGTAACACAGTAATCCAATCTGAGGTCACAAGGATAACCCTAACCACCTGTACTTACTGAATATCCATCGGCTAACACATAATAGGGTTTATAGTTCCTATCCGTGCTAGATAATCAATGAAGTAACAAAGTATATATCTCAAAGGTCAAGGAAGTACAAGCATATGATATAAATAAGAGTGGATTTAAGGTAAACAGGTATAAACATATATCCAAATTCATGCACTGGAATCTGATCAAAACTACCGGACCAGGTAGATATTACCCACTTGATACATAATCCATATTATCCATCTCCACGTTCATGTATCCATCACCATCAAAGTCATGTAACAATAGGATACAGTTAAGTATCATCATACATCTAATGACCGAATCAAATCCTACATCAACCTGGTATCTCGATCAACTAGATTGATCTATTTATCCAATTAACCTAATCAATCCTTCAGCAACACAGAACAAATATATATCAGCTTAATATCAAAACTGATCACAATAACCAATATACAACTCACATCCTGCATAAAAATCACCATACTTAATCCATGCTGAATTCCAAGTATAGTTATTAGATCTTGCTTACCCTCACCAGCACAGCTTCAAATCCATCAACCCTTAACAGAAACCATCGAATGCCCTAGGCATAGACACCATGAAAATTCAGCAATTATCATTGAACAGAAAGGTAACAAGGCTTACCAAATTCAGGTTCCCTGCTCCACTGCATCCACTGCCGACTCAATAGAGTTGAGCTCTCAACCTCACAATCCATCAACACAGCAAAACCAATAGGGTAGCCAACCAATGCTTCCACTCTCGGTGCAATGCAGATGGATGAAACTCTGCTCACGACAAGGATAAGCTGAGCATAAGGCGACAATAAATCTACTCACCATTAAGCAACGCAGGGAGAAAATGCCAGAAAACCCATCGGAATCTCACAACCTTGACACATCACAGCATTCACAATAGTTACAGAGGCAACAACAGGAATAAACAAACCTACCGGCCAAATCTTCACCGACAGCCACCTCCCCTGTTCACCGTCGACCAACAAGCTCCACAAACTGCCCAAAACCGATCCAAGCTAAATCAGAAACCCGCATCAAGATCTCATCTCACAAGAGGAAGAAGATAGACCTTTACCTACCCTCGGTAGGAATCGTGAAACCTAGCTCACGATCGGAGACCTGATAGAACCGCCGTCGACCCTTAGCTCCCAGCGAAGACATTTCATCGAAATCTTGCTCGAGAACCTGCAATCGAAAGTCTCCCAGCGAGGTGATCCTCTACTGCATTTACATCGACGGCAGACGCGCCCAAAAGAGGAGATGGGAATGGCGATCGCGCGAAGGATCACTGGGACCTTGAAGGACCAGTATAAGCTGGGGCGGCGACTTCGCCGAGCTGCGCTCACATGGACGCCGGCGAGCTGAGATCGGCCGACGAGATTGCACGGAGAGACGAAATCGCGCAGAAACGAAGGACAAGTCGCGATGGAAGAAGGAGCTTCGACAGCATTGAGGAAGAAAACGAAATCGCGATTTGAAGAAGTGAGGAATCGTGATCGGCTTGTATAAGTTGATCCGCCTCAACTTGAACCGGCCTTAGGTTAAAACCTAACCTAAGTTGAACCCAAGCTAACCTAGGTTTAACCCAAATACTCATTTAGGCTTAAATCCTCATATGAACTCCTTTTTAATCCGAAAAAATTCCTAAAAATTCCATGAGCTAATTCTCAATTAGCAAGGACTATTATTTTATTTTATTTTATTTTTTTTCGTATCTTACATTCTCCCCCACTAATAAAAATTTGGTCCCCAAATTTCCGACTCATGTACGAGTATGAGATGTCTCAACAACCATCTCAAGTATTCGGAGAAAGTCACGCACATCAAATACTAAGTGGGGTACTGAGCTCGAATACCACATTCCAGCTCTTATATGCACTCTCATCCAACCTCTTAAAAGGTAAACAACTGTACCAAAGTGGAGCTCTATATCCGTAACTGATGGGAGACTTTGCCAGAATCGTAAGGTGAATCATGAATCATTATCAGAAATGATACTTAAGGATACTCCATGAATATAATTCCGTCAAGCGATTCAACGAAATTCATCTTACGGCTCGGAAAGAAATGAGCGGACCTAGCTAATCGATCATCGACTACCCAAATCCGATCAAGTCCTTTCCGAATTCTAGATAATCCCCCAACACAGTCTAACGTACTAGGCTCTAACCTCATCACGGTACGTAACCCTACCGATCACAATATTCCACCTTTGCTTGTTGGCATACCCAACATCAAGCTACGAACTCAACCATGTTCCACATGTCATTCTACCACCAAGAACGTCTCAAACTCGTTATTTTCGGATACGCTCCGAATACATCATCACTCTCGAATGAAGAGTCTCCTGAAACAACTCTTCCTAAAGCGAATGCAACTCTGGAAAACACTATCCTTCCCAGAGACGGAGATTTATTCTCATAAGAGAAATTAATCTAATGTCCAAAATTCACTCTGTCACCCAGAACTGAAAGTAACTGGGAGACTATAATGACTGATCTCACTAGTTTCTCAACTAGCATACACATAATATACGTCTCATTTAACTGCATCGGGATCGCTCATAATCCCTGAAATGATGCATCTGCGTACAATACTCTTCCATCCATATTGGACGGATTAACTAACACTGACACAAAAGTCAACCACCTTCTAGGCCCTGAAACCTAGCTTCACAAGCTTCCGACCAGGTGATTTCCATCACCTTCTTGGTCCAACAAGTCGACGGTATAGTATCGCTAGAACATCCTATCCTCATCTGTGGTAAATACCAAATCAATTTAGGGAAATCACAACTTTCCTCAAGATTGGGAATATATCCATAAATATATCCTCCACAGATGTGATGAAAATCGATCTCAAATACTTCAAGAGTACTTGATTCCTCAAGTCCATGAACGACTAAATCGTCGATAAGTCTAACAACATTATCAACATCTCCTAAAATTCATACCAAGTATGAAATGTCATCTTCTACACACCTGCATCCCTTTTACTCTAAGCTACAGATAGCTCAATCATCACACCGACAATGATAATTGTATGACACTAAGTCACTACAATATCAACCCTCCAGTCGTAGATCAACCCTAGGGTATACACAGGTGTCATTTAGTTGATCTAAACAGATCCTCTATCCACCACGAAGGATACTCATTCCCAATTACTGCATTCCAATCATCGATAATCGATGCATAACCTCAAAGTCTGACTCTCTTCTAACAAAGAGTTACAAGTCTTCTCAAGAAGAAACACTGAGGCAGATAAATCTCCCATAGTGTTTAGCAACACTGATACCCATAAAATCATCTCCCGGTATGAGGTCCCCAATATCAGGACTATTCCCGAAATCACCTCAATCGCATATTCCACCTGCCCATGTAGTGACCAACCCGAGAGTTCATCCGTAACTACATCCAAATACTCTCGGATTATACGTACATCCGAGAGTCCTAGTATATCAACGCTCCAACAATCCAACTATCCGTAAGGATATGTCTATAGTAGAGGTATATCTAGCAAAGGCTAAGGGTATCCCTTGACTTCTTGATTGTTGATCAACATCTCACCTGACGGTAGAGAAAATCACCAACCCACAAGTCGATAAGAACCCTTCGAACCCTATCCAAGAATGTTCTAGAGAAAGATACCTGTAAACTACCAGTATCTCTCGATATATCCACAAATAGGATAACCTAAAGTAATACCCCGAATGACCAATTCTTCGGTCTACTATATCTCTTCTCGAGTAACCATGTAAATTTGTCTAACATCTGTTCTTGACGGTTGAGCTCAAGTAGCTGCAAAAATCTGCCATGGAGGAACTGAAATCAACTGTTGAACTGAGGTACAAACTGCAACAACTGCAATGGGGATGGTAAACACTGTTGTACTGGCAAAAGGGTACACATCCGACTGATAAATACTGAATCGTAGCATGCTCCAATTCTGTGAAAGGTATAGCTGCAACTGGAGAATACCGCAAAGATACGACCATCGTCGTATACTCTCTCTCCTCTGAACAAATCATAACTACGCCTGGGAAGGTAACTGTTGTTGTCGTCTGGGAAGGTAACAATTGTTGTCTGATCGTCTGAGTCTTCTGAGATATCTTCGGCTGATACTGCTGAGTAACTTACTTCTTCCCGGATGGAAGTATAAAAAAAACTCCACTATATCTGAGGTAGTAAATCACTACTGATGTGATAACCCAATCTTCTGTCATGATCTCGGCTTCCGTGGTTGTGGATCGTCCGCTCGAAAGCATCATCCATAGTCTTCCACTGAGTCTTCAAAGTACATACTTTCCTCGTAGATACCAGCTGCTTATAGTAGAAACAGATACAATGGTCCATCGGATAATCTAGCTCTGTGTCTCGTCGTAACCCGCACTGCACACACATAATCTCCCTTCGGAGTCTTTCCTCTGAGTTATTGATAAACGCAGAAGCTGTTGACAATGCAATATGATCGGAAAACTCTCCAATAGTCACTCGTGACTCATGACTTTAATCTTGATCCTTTTATCCAACATTCGGAGACTTCTAATTCCAATAATTTGACTTGCAATATATGCTTATCAAATCTCCAACTCTTAAAACACTTGCTACGGAGTCATTTCTATACACATGACTCGGTCTATGCACTTCCGGTAGGATCTGGTAGGAGATCCAAACATCCTGATCAAGATGTCAGCCGATAAACCGTAGGTGGCTTAAGACATGTCGATCACATTCTCGAGTTATTAGGTGGTTGTAACCCTCGCAAGTCTAGCGACTCTGCATGGTACCTTCGTTACCAAACGATCACCCTACTCGATGCCCAAGAATTTCCTGACAATGAGTCAAAGATGATAACGTGGGAAAATACTATCTCACAACATCACTAAACCATGGCCAAGTGATGTGTTATTTCCCGAAAGTTATATCCTATATCTTCCACCAAGTACCGGCTAAATTCGGATAATGGTATTTAACTAACACTACTATCGTCGTATAACCCGAGTCAAGTACTCCAAAAGTACTCCCAATGTTATACAACTTAGAATGACTAATTCAGGGATCAAAATCCCTATGAATATCTCCAAACTAATCCTCTACTATCTGCATCAGCAATACTATACTCGCTTGTCCATTACCCCATAGGTAATGATCTGACTAACATAATTTGTGAAAATCTTAAGACTGTAATCCTTGATCTCCACAAGAGATGTGACTATTAATCCCTGCTATCTGACTCGGTATCAGTCGGCTCTCAAAGGTAATTCACCTTTTCGACAGTAGGTACATGTCTAATAACCTCAATATGTCATTCTCGTGGTCAACTCAAATCACGGTTACGAATACTAACCAATACCCTACAAGTCATCCATGTTATAAGCAACTAAATGCATAGCCAACAGAAGGATATGTAATAACAGTTAACATACCTTAAACCTTATAGCTTGGAGAAGTCCACAACAGCCAGATTCCAGAACTCACAAAACTAAAATCGAGTAAAGCAAAACTCGATGTCCGAACGAAATAAAATCTGAAAATGGACTTCGCAACCTAGGGCTCTGATACCAATAAAATTGTCACGCCCAGAGAGTATACCGTGCCGAAAAGAAAACGGACGACATCTCCCCTGTACGTGGCAACATATCAGGTTAATACAAGGCCCGTAGGCCCACAACAACAATATAACATAATGATATCAACATATCAAACACAGCGGAAACATACTACAGATAAAACAAAATACAATGACCCAACTGTGCACTCCGGAGTGACTTGACACGACAAGAATCATAACAGAAATCGAATCAAAGACCAAATACATACAACACATCCGTATATCACAAATACGGAAACCATACAGGGTAAAGACCCCAAAACAACAATCCATAGTAATACAACAATACGAAAAACATATCCATCCATCCGGTGTGAGATGGGATCAGCTGGAGGAGCTCCGAACGTCCAAGGAATCTTCTACCTATTATCTGGGCGACAGGAAACCTAGAGTCCAGGGGTGGTGAGTATAAACTCAGGGGTAATATGTAGAAAGTGCATGAACAACATATAAGGATATAGAAATCTACAAGTATACATGTGAAGATCTACAGGTATACAACATGAGTCCAATAGACATACAGTCCTATTCAAATCCAATAACAAGTAACCACAGTATAGTCATACTCAATGTATATACTAAATTGATCAACTAAACATGAAGTAATGTACCAACATACCTGATGGTCTGCAACACCATATGCTATATCAACCTGAACAGGTATACAATAACATAACCCATATAACGTACAAGGTCAATCCCATACCTGACCAATACTCAGACATATGAACAGTAAATGATCACCTGAAATAACAACCCGATCCGTACCACACAATGACATGATGCTAATCAAATGCATACAACAGTTAAAACCAACATATGTATCATGCTCAACACACAGCAGTATATAAAATGCAAATGGCATGTATCATGATGTACAAGCATGTGCAACAATCATAGCTCAATCAAATGCAGCTCACAGGCATATGTAAAACATATATCAAATACATGCATACATATATATCAGCAGTGCATATGCATGGTCACTGTCTGCGGACCCGTCCAACCACGACCCCAGAGTGGCCAGGGTGGCATGACAATGACAACTAGCCCGACTCCAGCTACCACTACTCTCGAGTGGCCGAGTTGGGTAGTATGACTGAGTAGCGTATAAGCGTAAAGAGCTAACTACTCCTAGGGGCCCCTGCTGCAAGCCACGCTGTCCCTACCCATGAGTAGACAAGCGTCGCACACAGGACAACTGCACGTCACACAACCATCGTCTATAGTGGGCAAGTGCTAACACCACTCTGCACAGTGGCCAGGTGCGCATCTCCAGCTACCACCGTATATATAGTGGCCGAGCGCGGCACATCCAATGCTCTGCCCTCAACCCTACTACCACTACCCCGAGTGGCCGGGGAGGCAGGATGACTGACGACCCGTCTCAACCACAAGGGAGACCCAGTCAACAGCATGCATGCAATGTAATGATGCATAGCTCCATACATGTATCCTCGCCATGATAAGATTATCTTTCAAAGGTTGATTGGTTCACCTTAGAGAATGCCTTGGATTAAGGGGGAGTTTTAAGTGTATTTTGTTCTTTAATTTAAAGCATCAATCTTTATTGGTACAAGCTTATGACAACTTTGTGTTTTGACATATCTTTTGTTGTCACCTTTAAATATTTTTCCCCTCTCTTTTTGATGTATGTCAAAGGGGGAGAAATAAAAATTTAAGTTAGAATATTCATGTTAAAGAAAAAGACATATTGTGCTTTTATATGTGCTTTCATATTATGTCTTATTGCATATTTAAAGACCTAACTTAAATAGTTGTCAAACATCAAAAAGGGGGAGATTGTTGGTGCAATCTTGCCCCAAGCATTAATTACTTTTGATATTTGGATAACTAAATTTAAGTTAGGTAATGTTGATGATTTAATAGGAATATTAAATGAAAGGTACAAGAAAAGTCCAAGTATGAAGTTTTGGCAGTGTAAATCTAAGTGTGTAGTCTTAGCGGTGTAAGTCCAAGTGTAACTTGGCTATGGAAGTCCCAGAGGCATGGTTTCTTGGAAAAGGAAGACTTGATAGTATGACCAAATCGAAGGAAACACTTGAAGGCAAGCGCAAAGGATGTTGAGTCATGGACTTGGAGTCATCCTAAAGAGGTGAGGCTGATAGAAGAGGCTTAAAGACTTAGGTCTAGGCTAAGGGTAAGTGACAAGTATGAGTGGATCATACTTGGTGCATTATACCTCAATTTTGAGGTATAATAGTCGATTGATAACTTTCTTCAGTTGCATGGGTTGAGACCAATCGACTGGTTAAGTGACCGGGGGATGAGAGAAAGTCACTCGGGTAGTCGGGCATGCGAATGGTGCTTGGGGGTGTGGTGCTCGGGTCGAGCAGTACTCGGGAAGTCCCGAGTGCCACTCAAGCTTGGACAGTCAATTGTTGTATGCAGCAATCAACTGGTCAAGTGCTTGGGCAATTGAGAAACACCCGAGCTGGGACTCGCGCCTAGAAGTTCTTGGGCTGAGAGGTGCTCAGGCATGACACTCGAACTTAGGAAGTCCCGAGCGGTGATGGGGCAATTGCAAAGGAATCACGGCGCTCGGGCAATTGACTAATGTGTGATCAATCAACTGGCCATGGGTACTCGAAAGATTAAGAAGTCACAGTGCTCAGGACAAGTGTGCTCGGATGATTGGGAAAACAGTGCTCGGGAAACTTAGATGAAGCAGTCGACTATCATAAATGGGCAGTCAATTGGTTGAAGTAAGAAGGGCTCTAAGTCGACTGGTCAGTCGACTCAATCAAGACCAATCGACTGGTCTAATGACCAGATGACTGGTGAGGCTACAGTTGAGCTATAACATTCATAATCTCAAGAATCGTGGCAAGCCATTGGGGCATTGACAGCAGAGCTCCAAACCCTATATAAGAAGGGTGTTGGAGCTTGAAGATGGCTAAGAAAAACATTCAAGAAAACATCCAAAAACTCTCTAAGTTTTTCTAAGCTCTTCTCCGCTAAACTCTAAATCTCTTCTTCAAGCGCTCATTCATTCAATCTTGTAAGAAGAAGAGAATATTATTGTAAGAAGGTTTCTCCACCTTGTGTTGGGTTTCTCTGGCATCGATGTGGGTGTGCATTCGAACATGTTTCGTAAACATGCATAGCGGAAGAAAATAAAACGAGTAATAACTAACTTATTACAATACACACACCACACGCATGCAAGGATACATCAAGTGTAGACATAATCGCTATTTCAAATTTTACAATAAAGGAAAACTACTCTAGGTATACCTGACAAATTATGTGAAGCAAGAATGACATCAACCAAGCGACCCTCGCGAGTTTCGCCTCTATCCATATCCATGTCGAGTATCATCGGGATAGTTTCACAAAGCTACGAATCTCGATTTCGCAAGTCATTAGCCTCGTGTCGAAGTTGTTGTGATCCAAGAGACGATCGCAATCCAAATCAAATTTGGATCCCAAAATGAGTTTCACAAACTCGCTTCTCGGAAGAGGTTTTCGTCAACTAATTGACGAAAGCTCAACCCTCCACCTATGAGGATTGCCGGAGATCCAATCCCCAGCAAGTAGATAGTTGTCGGAGCACAAATCGTCGACCAAACGACCTCTCCAACAAGAAGAGAACTAGTTGTCCAAAACTGGACAGCTTATTATGGAGGAAGGGATGGCTGACCAATGCTTGGTCGGCTGCTCCTTGGTCGCCGGCGGCCAAGGGTGGTTGGCCGGTAGCTGAGGGTGGCCCGACGATTGCCGACGGTTGGTGGTTGGTCGACGGCAAGGAGGCGACAGCAACAAGGTTGGGCATCAACCAACTTGGGTGGCTCCTTAGCTTGGGCGACAAGAGCAGGGAGGAGAAGAGGGAAAAACGGCTAGGGTTTCCAAAACCTTGAACCAATTGATTACGGGATATCTCTCAACCCCGTTATTTATAGAGAACGTATCTCTTATCCATTAAGAGACTTTTCTCAAGACCTTTTCTCAAGACCTCTTCTCTAAAACCTGAAAGGACCGATATACACAAGAGGGGGGAACCCTTTTTTTTTAAAAATTGAACGAGAAAACGCAACAAAAATTCGACATTGCGAGATACTTAGCAAGGACACGGAAAACACACTTATTTTGATGCAGCCTATACTTTAACAGAAACGCGATGGATACGAACAAATATAAACCAAAAACCCGTGCAGGATAAACTGTAAGGAAAAAGAGACACAATCAATTTTTTTTTACTTGGTTCATAGCTCTCTCCTAGAGCTGCTAGTCCAAGGCCTACCACTATCTTTCTCCTTTTCGAAGCTAAGATTCAAGGGTGGAGTAACCTCTTAAAGCTTTATAGTTTACAGAAATCTTATGCAATAAGAACAAGAAATAATAAAGAAGCTTTTACAGAGATAGTAAATTTTATTTCCTTCATCGTTGTGATCAGATCGTCCGCAACTGTAACCCCAGGAAGACAAGGATGAGGCACGAGATAGAAATCTTAGACGATTGCAATGGACGCAGAAGCACCACTTGAAGTAATGGAGGCAGAAGATGGATGCTCTGTTCGTTGTGAGTTCAAGAAGGCGCCGAGATTCTTGTCACAATAGTAACGCAGAAACAATGAGGTTGAGCACAGGGGCGACAGAAGCAGAAGACGCAGAGCCAAAAATTCCTCTGTGGCAATGGGAGCAGAAAACCTAAGGATGAAGATGAGTCGCAACAGTATCACAGTGATTGAGCGCAGAGAGAACACCACGTGAGCTCTTCGACGTGTGAGCCTTATAGGTCTCCGCCTGTCCAACTTTTTCTCTCGACCGACCATGTAAGCCTGGAAGCCCGCTTCCTCAGCAAGAACCCTGCTCGATCATTGGAATTTGAATTCTTACGGTTTGCGCTCGTCCACGTAGAGAAGATTTCTCACCAAAATCGTGACTCTGAATCCCACCAGTCGAGGTGGAAGTCGAGCGTGCCATGCGTCTGAGTGTTGTTTCCAAAGGCCAGTCAAGGCACTGGCTCGATTGATCAGGTAAGTGTTGAGACTTCCTCTTGTGCAGTCGAGGCGCCAGTCGAAGCTTCCTCGCTTCTGATCACTATTGCTAACGATCAGTCGAGACATTGGCTCGACTGATCCAACTATCTTCTTGATCGAGTCATCCGCCAAGGCGGTCAGCGCCGCCACAATCAGTCGGTCGAGTGAGGCTTGCTTACATCCTCGGCCTAGTATCAGTCGAGGCCCTGCCTCAACTGATACCTCTTCAGCAACTTGTTGAGTGTTATTTGTCCATGTTGGTTGTAGGTTGTTATCAGTTGAGTCACTACCTCGACTACACTAAGGCCAATTGAGGCTCTGACTCGACTGTTACTTGATGTCGGCAACCTCGTCGACTAATGCATGCAGTAAGGGCAACAGTTGAGGCGTCAACTCACTGTTGTCCTTATGACCTGTTGTTTCAGTCAGCTCTAAGACTAAAACACGCCTAGTAAAGACTCTACCAGAGTTCCCTTTACTTGCCAAGACTTCGACCTTTAGCCATTCTTGGACTTTTCACTAAGGTTCCCCCCTTGGATTTTCCATCTGCCAAGAAATTACCCATCTTGGACTTTTCACCAAGGTTCCACCCTTGGATTTCCCATCTGCTAAGGAATTACCCATCTTGGACTTTTCACTAAGGTTCCACCCTTAGATTTCCCATCTGCCAAGGAATTACCCATCTTGGACTTTTCACTAAGGTTCCACCCTTGGATTTCCCATCTGCCTAACCCTTTGTTTTCTTAAACCTTTGTTTGCTTAAACGTTTGTCAAACACCAAAACATAGTTTAGAGCATCAACCCTAACAAAACCTTTTCTCAAGAAACCTTTTCTTAAAGGGTTATTGGTTCACAACCAAAATCCGTTAACCCACTCCATTAACTTAAATTAAAATAAACTAAACTACATTGGTCTATTTTAAGTTAAAATGAACCGAACTAATTTTGGTTCATTCGTTTAAAACAAACCAAACTCCTTTGGTTTATTTTCCACCATTGGATTAGAACCAAACCGATTTGGTTCATCCATCATGTCTTCATGAGACTCGGCCCATCCACGCTTCCATTGCGACTGAAATAATTTCATGCTCGCTCTTCGTTTGGTCCAACAAAACCAAGTCTCTCTCGATCTGAGAATCCTATTCTCAAGCTTGTTTTAAATCCTTCAGATAACACTCATAGTGCGTGTGACCAAATAGGTTCCCGATTTATGTTGGTAGTCTATAATTAACCATTAATTATAGAACGATCATGAGTGGCACCTAGTAGTACATCATGATCCCCAATTAATCGAAAAATCAACGATTGATCCTAGAACATTTCTGAAACCCAATACTAACGATTGACCTCTAACTCTTACCATATTAGTAATAAACTATTCCAATGGTTTGAATATGTTCAGGTTCAAGCCGGGCTTGGAGAGAGTCCAACAACACAAACTAGAAACGAAACTCTGGTTCTAACCATATTAATGGAAGGTGTAGGCTTTAATATTGTGTAAGGGATTTAAGGTCTCATCCTCTTTGCATTAAAATAACTATTATCTACATGGCATGACACACATGACATACATCTACATGTCATGACACGCATGACATAATGATATGCATCTAATGCAATTACATGTAACACCCCCCTAGTCTTTCCACTCTCTACTAGGGGAGATGTCACTACTTTACTGTTTTAATCTTAATTCATGCAATATACTAATGCAATATACTAACAACTAAAATGGTTATAAGGACCTTGACATCACTTAAATAATAACCAATTCAAGACCTTCACATAACATGCAAGTATTAAGACTAACCCAACATGACTCTAGCATTCTTTGGGCTCAACCATAAGCAATCCAGTTGAACTTCAACAATATAAAAAAAATAACTAGAAACTTAAAATCTGATTTAGACATCTACATTTAGGATCTTTTATTTCCACTGTTCCATTGCCACACACTCCAAGCACTTCATCCGCTATGCCACCTTACTGAAGCTTTTCTTTACCTTTATCTACAGTATAAGGAAATGCAAACTGTAAGCAATAATGCTTAGTAAGTACTTTCTATGCTCACAAAAACATGCAATGTATGAAATCATGCAACTAGTTCTCTTACCCTTGATACAAATACAAGCATAACTGAAAATCATAACTCTGAATACATGTCTCTTGTATAAACCATGCTCTTAAGTATTTTAAAACTTGTAAACAGTGTATCTGAACTGGAATAATTTACTTTGAAAACTTTTATTTGTATATCCTCCAAAATCTGATTCACTCTTTCTTCTTGCCCATCTGTCTGAGGATGAAATATAATGCAGTGTTGAATCGTAGCTTAGTGCCGAGGGCTGTCTGAACACACTCCCATAAGTGTGAAGTGAAGCGACTGTCTCTATCAGAGATAATGGTCTTAGGTACTCCGTGCAGTTTAATCACTTCTCTGACATATACCTGGGCTAACTATTCCATGGAGTATGATATTCTGATAGGCATGAAGTGAGCAGACTTTGTCAATCTATCGACAACTACCCGAATAGAATCGTAGCCATTGGTTGTTTTGGGTAGTCCTACTATGAAATATATGGTTATTTCCTCCCACTTCCATTCTGGAATCTGGATAGATTGTAGAACTCCTCCTAGTTTTTGGTGTTCTGCTTTCACTCTCAGACATGTCAGACAAGTGCTAACATACTTAGCCACGCCCCTCTTCATACCAAGCCACCAGAATTTCCCTTTCATATCTTGATACATCTTAGTGGATCAAAGATGCATCGAATATGGGGTCCCATGAGCTTCTTCTAGGATCTTCTTTCTTAAGTCTGGGTCCTTGGGGACACATAAGCATTCACCCAGATATAATACCCCACTGTCAGAGACATGGAATCCTTCATCCTTTCCTTCTTGGATCTCTTGCTTGATCCTTTGGATGCTAGGATCTTTGTCCTGTCTCGCTAATATATCCTCGAACAGTGTAGGTACTATGGTCAAGGCGGAGAGCTATCCAGAAATGATCTCAACCCCAAAATTCATTATCTCTTTTTCCAGTGGTTGGGATAGTGTTGCTAGGGACATCAAAGTGGCGCCTGATTTTCTACTCAGCGCGTTTGCTACTTTGTTTGCCTTTCCAGGATGGTAGTGGATTTCACAGTCATAGTCCTTTACTAGCTCAAGCCATTTGCGCTATCGCATATTCAGATCCTTCTGAGTGAAGAAATACTTCAGACTCTGGTGATCTGTGTAAATCTTGCATTGGACTCCATATAAGTAATGTCTCCACACTTTCAGAGCAAACACCACTGCTGCCAACTCAAGGTCATGAGTGGGGTAATTCTTTTCGCAGTCCTTGAGTTGTCTAGATGCATAAGCAATGACTTTACCCTTCTGCATAAGTACTGCTCCGAGTCCCATCTTGGATGCATCACTATACAGGTCAAATCCCTCATTACTTTCTGGAAGGGTAAGCACTGGAGCACTTGTGAGTCTCCTCTTTAATTCAAGGAAGATCTTTTCACAATCTTCGGTCCATTCGAACTTCTTGTTCTTTCTGGTAGAAGCGTCGATAGTGAAGCTATCCTTGAGAAGTTTTCCATAAACTTAGGTAGTACCTGCTAATCAGAAACTTAGACTTCACTGACATTCTTTGGTTGACCCCAATTACTGACTGCTTCTATCTTCGTCGGATCTACCATAACTCCATCTTTTGAAATAACATGTCCCAAAAACGACATTCGATCAAGCTAAAACTCACACTTGGAGAACTTTGCATATAATTGCCTTTGCTGAAGGATGTGTAAGACTGTCTTCAAGTGTTCGGCATGTTCCTCCTAGGTTCTCAAGTAGATAAGGATGTCGTCAATGAAGATGACCACAAACTTGTCAAGGAACTCCTTAAATACCCGATTCATCAAGTCCATAAACATAGCGGGTGCATTTGTCACTCCGAAGGGTATGACCACGAACTCATAGTGTCCATACCTCGTTCGGAAGGCTATTTTCGGTATATTATCCTCTTTAACTCTTACCTGATGATAACCAAACCGCAAGTCAATCTTGGAGAAGACTGTGGCTCCCCTCAATTGATCAAATAAATCCTCTATCCTTGGCAGAGGATATTTGTTCTTGATTGTCACTTGATTCAAGGCTTGGTAGTCTATGCACATCCTCATAGACCCATCTTTCTTTTTCACGAACAACACTAGAGCTCCCCACGGGGAATGACTAGGGCAGATGAATCCCTTGTCTAGTAACTCCCGTAATTGTTCCTGAAGCTCTTTCAATTCAGCTGGAGCCATATGGTAAGGTGCTTTTGAGATTGGGTTGGTACCAGAAATAAGCTCAATCTCAAACTCAACTTCCCTTCTAAGTGCTGGTCCTGGTAGCTCGTCAGGAAATACTTCCGGGTAGTCACATACAATTGGGACTTCTTCCAGCTTTTGGCTTCTTTCATGCTTAGTATCAACTATATGTGCTAAATACCCAGTGCATCCACTAGCTAACATCTTCTGAGCTTCCATGGTAGATAAGAACTTCTTAGTCTTCTTCCTTGGTTCTCCAATAAACTCAAATTTGGCCTCGGTCTCGGGTTGAAATACTACTCGTTGCTTTTGGCACTCAATGGAAGCATCATACTTGCTAAGAAAGTCCATTCCAAAGATGACATCATAGTCATGCATGTCCAGCAAGATCAGATCACTATAAAGCTCTCTGTCTGAAATTCTGACCGGCACGGCACGCAACCAGTGTGTAGATGTCATTATTTCACCCGAAGGTAGGGTAGTTAAAAATTGAATATCTAAGACATCCGGAGTTATATCTATCTTCTTAGCAAATGTCATAGACATGAAAGAATGGGTTGCCCCAGTATCAAACAGTACGGTAGCATGCTGACTAAGGATAGGTATCTGACCTGTGACTACCGTAGAAGCATTTGCTACCTCTTCCTTGGTGAGGGAGAAGATCCGGGCATTAGGTGTAACTGATGGGGCCTCCAATCTTCCTTGGCTGATGTAAGGACCCTCCAGTGCTCCCTGCATCTGATGTAGCTGAGCTGGTCTACCTCCATACTGAGTAGACTGTGGCGGAGGTAGATTGGTCTTGGTGGGGCACTGTTTGGCGAAGTGTCCCTCGACACCACATATATAACACCCGCTCACGCCCTGGCGGCAAACTCCTGGATGCTTCCTCCCACACTTAGAACATGTAGGATACGTAGGTTGCTTACTGGCTGAACCTCCCTTTGTATTATTCCATTGTTTCCTCTTGCCATTGTTGTTTCGCTTCCAGTTCGAATTATCGCTCTGAGGTTTCTGACCTTCTGAACTTCCCTGGCGTTTGCTTTCTATCGAGGCTAGCTTCTGGTGCTTGATACTATTCATGTAATGCTCCATGATTAGCGCACTGTTGATTAGCTCTTCAGTAGTCTGTGGTCTATTAATTCCACCAGCCACATTCAGAGCTATCTCCAATCTCAACATCTTTAGCATCAACCTAACTCTTTTCCTTCTCAGTACTGACCAATTCTGGGCATAGACGAGCCAGCCTATTGAACTTCTTTACTGCTTCATCTACTGATAAATCCCCTTGTCAGAACTCTGTGAACTCATCATAATGCTTATTGGTGACTCGCATATGGAAGAACTCCTCGAAGAACTCCGTCTTAAAGTCCGTCCGTGACATTTGGTTCACCACCCTCTTAGTCTTTACTCGCTCCCACCACATTCTGGCATCTCCATTCAAACAGAATGAGGTGCACTTAACTTTCTCATTCTCAGGCCAGTCCAGCAGTTCCACTATGCTCTCTACTGTCTTGAACCATGCTTGATCATCCCATGGTTCACTGGCATCGGCAAAACTCTCTGGCTTCAGCTTTTGCCATTGAATCAGATATGCCTCTTGTCTCACCCCTCCCACTGGAGTTGTTGGTGGATCTGGTGGGGCAGAAGATGCAGTTAGAATGGCATTCTGAGTCCCTGGCTGAGTAACAAGATTTTCTCGCTGATTCGTCATCAAAGTATTGATGACCTTCTACTGCTCTGCCACTTGTTGTTGAAGCTGAGTGACTATCTACATCCAAGCAGGTGGTGGTACTTGTAGGATCGATGGTTGGCCGGCTAGAGGGGGGTGAATAGCCCTCAATCATCGTACAGTGGAATACGATCATTCTCGTTGCGTGCTCGTCTACAATTGTCGTTAGCGCAGCGGAAATAACAATAATAATGATAACAACAATGCAAGCATACAACAATACACAAGATATACGTGGTTCGGAACCGAATGGTTCCTACTCCACGGGCGAGCTCACCGAGCTCTAGTTCTACACACGACACTAACTAACAATCCTTCTCGACAACACGTCGGAGGTGGAGAAATCTCTCACAAGCAATTACAATGTAATATAAAAATACAAGCAAATACACAAATACAATACACAAGAAAACTTTCACCGATTGCTTTGATCGCTTTGCTTGTTGCTTTCTTTAGATGGCTCTTGAAGGTCTGGAATGCAGCAGCAATTCCCCTCCAATAGCTTCCCAAAAGGCTTGGAGAAATCCCTCATCTTGAGCTCCATTTATAACCTGCATCAAGCTGATTTCGCACGCATCAGTCGACTGATCGTGACCAATAGTCGACTGGTCCTGTAGTCGTTGTCTCACAACGATCAGATCCACGTTGGTTAAGTTCCAATGGATCACACATCAGTCAACTGATGATACCCATCAGTCGACTGGTAACCCATCAGTCGAGTGCTGGTGAGCTCGACTAGCTTTTGTGCCCGTGCACAATGATATCAGTCGACTGCTTCCCTTAAGCAGTCGACTGATGTTGTCAACAGTCGACTGCCCTCCCATGGCAATCGACTGATTAGCCAGACTCTGTTCAGTCGAACACTGGTCGAACCCATACGACCTAGAGCAGTCGACTGACACCTATGCCAGTCGACTGATGTTGAGTGAAACCTCAAACATCAAGCTGTTTGAGCATCTGACAACCAGTCTTAGCCACTTGGACAAGTCCACCTCATCCCTCATGGAGTTTCCCACCGAAGTTCTCTTCCCTCGGCCTACGTCCCTCGGATGCACCAAGCGCACGGCTTCGCACCGCCATCCTGTTGGTGCAGTAGGCACCTAAGTCGAACCTGAGTTTTGATTATAGTAAACGATACAAAGTTAAGCTCATGTTGTTATCTCACGAGCTGAATCGAGTGTGCAAAAAATTGCTATAGCTGGAGCTGAAGGCTAGCGACACCCGGAGGAAGCCGCGGTGGTCGGGCGACACTCAAGTGACTTCGGAGGGAGCCGAAGGAATTGAGTGGAAGGCCGGAAGCGAAAGCAACACGTAAGTATCGAGGTAAGCTCGTGTGTGCGAGTGTAAGTAAGGTCGTATCCTCATTACGGGGAAAGACTTAAGCGTAGATCCGACCCAAGACATCTCATAGGTGGTCTAGGTCGAGATCGAACGGTCGACGACCGTCGAAATAATGTTTTCTTTAAGCTAACATTGCCTTGCAGCCAGCATCAGTCGACTGCCAACCTGAAGGACTCGACTGCCGTCCATCAGTCGGGTGACTACTGGTCAAAGGATCAGCCTCGAGGAGTCAAGGTTTATCACCAAATTTCAAGGGGAATGGTGCTCAAATATGATTGGCTAGGGTTCCTCTCGAAAAGGGGCTCAAAGACTATAAAAGGAGGTCCTAACCTAGGGTTTTTAGAAGAATTCTAAGTGCTCAAAAGCCTCCGTTACGCTGCAACTCTCCGACGACTCTACAACAACGAAGTGCTGCCAACAACCCTAGCTTAAAGTTTCTTTTGTTTAGTTGTTGGTATAATCTTAATTTGTTATTGCTTTCAATATTGCAATTATTTTCAATCGAGGTTTTTCGTTGCATTTTACTTTAATAGAAGAGAGGGTTTGTCTCTCTATCTTTTTGCTTCGAAGGCTTTTGTAATCGTAAAACTCCTACCTCCAACGATGAGGAGTGTTTTAGTGAATTGCCCTCCGTACACGGTCTAGGACCGTTAGGACCTTGGAGTAGTAGCCGAAGGCTAGAAAACCAAGTAAAAAAACTATTTGTCTCATTTAGGTTTTATTTACATTTCCGCTGCGTTTAATTGTCTATCGAACGTTTTAAAAGAAAAGTTTTTATCGCTATTCACCCCCCCTCTAGCGATCCGCTTCGATCCAACAATTGGTATCAGAGCTGGGGGTTGCTAAGATTTGGTGAAACCACCAATCTAGCCTTTTTTACAAATTTATTTTTCTTTTAATTCTGTTTTTTTTTATTTTTTATTTTATTTCGCTTTGTTAAGTTTTTCTCCCGCACTACTAATCCAAGACGCGAGTCTTGGTACTTGTTTTCGTGTTTTTGTCGTTGCTAGTTTCTTCGTCTTTGTCTCCTTATGTCTTTTGTTCTAATGGCCCATCTCGAGGGTTTTAGCACCGTCCGACCTCCATTTTACAACGGAGATGACTTCCGTTATTGGAAGGGTCGGATGGAATGCTTTCTCAAAACCCAAATCGAGATGTGGATCATAATCCAAACGGGTTTCACACTTCCGACTAATGAAGTGGGTGACTCCTTGGATTATGATCAATGGACCATTGCGACAAAATGACAAGTCGAAGCCGACGCCAAGGCAACACAAATCCTCCAATGCGGCCTATCCAAGAAGGAGCTAAATCGCGTCGGCCCCTTCATAAGCGCAAAGGATCTTTGGACAATACTAATCGAGCTACACGAAGGATCGGATCAAGCTAAGGTTTGCAAACGCGATTTGTTGTTCAATAAATTGTACACACTAAAAATGTAGGAACACGAGTCCGCGACGCAACTCCATGCCCGTGTTCAAGATATAGTCAACAACCTACACGCAATCGGGCAAAAGGTCGAAAACCGCGACCTTATAAGGTATGTTCTAAACTCGTTTCCGAGGACTACCTTGTGGGCATCCATGGTCGATGCCTACAAGGTCTCCAAGGATCTTTCTAAAATTAGGTTAGATGAACTCTTTTCCGATTTCGAATTACATGAGCAGTCCAACTCGGAACCCGAGAGGGGTATAGCCTTGTTTGCAGGTTCAAAGAAGAAGAAAATCGCAAGCAAGCCACCACCAACCGAAGAGGCGTCATCCGAAGAAGACGAAGACCACGTCTTCATGGCGAAATCGATTGAGTTAGACACGGAGACCGAACCTGAACTTGAGTCAGAACCTGAGGATGACTCAGACTACGAAGCTACCTTCAAGTCAAGCCACGGATACGCATCCGGTTCAAAAGATACCCTTAAAGTAAGTCGAACTTTATTTAATACTTTACAAAATACGGTTAGGTTTTTGTCTAGGAAATTAGTTAAATCCGAGTCCAAGGTCGAGACCCTGGTTGAGGAGGTCAAACTCCTCAAACACAAGGTCTCCCTAACCTCTTCGACTAGTCGAGTTCAAGAGAAGGACTCAACTCGGGTTGAAAAACTCGAAGTTGAGAACTCACTCTTGAAAAGTCAAGTCGAAGATCTTAGGAACACGTTGGAAAGGTTCACTTCGGGATCCAAAGGACTTGACCTCCTACTTGGATCTCAAAGGGCCGTGTACAACAAGGTTGGACTTGGGTTTAACTCAAACACGACTAATAGGTCGTATATGTCGATTGTAAGTCGACATAGGAAACATGTCCAAGCATGGGTCCCTAAGAACCTTTTGATTTCAACTCTAGGATCCAACCTCTTTGGATTCCCAAGGACCAAATCCACTATGTGGATAGACCGAACCGATTCAACGGTCTAGGGGGAGCCAGTACAAAACATGTTTGTGCTTTAACTTAGAAATTGCATGTTTTAACTTAGAAAGTTTGTGCTTTAACTTAGAAATTGCATATTTTAACTTGGAAAGTTTGTGCTTTAACTTAGAAATTGCATGCTTTAACTTAGAAAGTTTGTGCTTTAAAACTTGTGAACTCACTTAGAACACGAACATAACCAACTAAAATTCTTCGAAAAGATTGAGCCTCGGGGAGCCTCTTTTCAAAAACATAACCAACTAAAATTCTTCGAAAAGATTGAGCCTCAGGGAGCCTCTTTTTAAAAATAACCAGTTAGACTAGGAAATAGTCTTAGGTGAGTCAAGTCATCATTTTCTTGAAAATGGCTTTGTCTAAGGAAGTGGTCGATGATCCGATAAAAGGCCTCTGCGCCTCGCCACGACCTGGAAGTCATGATCTTGAAAAGGTAAATTTGACAAGCCTAGGGTCAAATCCAAATCTAACATAAAATTACTTGAACCTAAATCCACTTAATCAACTTAATTGGAAGTCATCTCACAAAAACCACATATGTATAACATGCTTGATCATATAGACACAGGTGTGATGACCTAGGTTTAAAAACTTACAACCTTTTTTTTAAAAAAAAAATTATAAAAAATCTAACATCCAATCCAACCACCTTGTGTGTAGGATCAATGGATGTTGGACGGTGATTACTCGACACATGGCCAGGGGATCAACTCAAATTCACAAAGCTTGATTCAAGCGACAAGGATCGGTAGCCTTTGGGAATAATAGCAATCTCAAAATCATCGGATCGGTGATATCGAGCTTAACTTTCGAATTTTGTTATTAAAAATGTATTACTTGTAGAAATTTTGAATATAACCTGCTTAGCGTAAGCCAATTATGTGACAATAACTATAAGGTCGTATTTTTAGAAAATGAATGTGTAATTAAAACAAATAAAACAGCTAAAACAATACTCAAAGGAACTAGGACAAATAATATTTATACAATTAACTTAATCAAATCCTCAGCCAAATGTCTTATGACACAGGAAGAGGAATCATGGTTGTGGCACCGACGACTCGGTCACTTGCACCCAAGACTCATCCACAAGATGAGTCAGAGTGGCTTAGTCAGAGGCTTGCCCAACCTCAACAATTTGGTTAATAAAATCTGTAATGCTTGTCAACAAGGAAAACAACCTAGGACACAACACAAGTTAACTAACCAAGAACGAACCTCAAGTGTACTTGAGCTCCTGCATATGAATCTATTCGATTCACATGGAGCCAAGTCACTCAATAAAAGTCAGTATTGCTTAGTCATAATTGACGACTACTCCAGGTTTACCTGGGTTAGGTTCATCAAATATAAAAATGATACCCTAGATCAATTAATCAATCTATTCAAATTAATTGAGAATCAAAAAGACCTTAAGGTTAAAAGACTTAGAAGCGATCATGGTGGTGAATTCGAAAATCAAAGGTTCACCGACTTCTGTAACCTAAACGGATACCACCATGAATTCTCATGCCCTAGGACCCCTCAACAAAATGGTCTAGTGGAGCGAAAAAATCGAACCCTACAAGAAGCCGCTAGGACCATGTTGACGACCTAATAGGTTTTGGCGATAGTTAGCACGGCTTGCTATGTCCAGAATAGGATCCTTATGGTAAAGAGGCACCTTAAGACCTCGTACGAGATTTATCACAATAAAGTACCCAACATCAAGTACTTTAGGGTATTTGGATGTAAAGTACATATCTTAAACACTAAGAACCACCTAGGGAAATTCGAATCCAAAACCTCCACCGGAATCTTCTTAGGATACTCAACCATGAGTAGGGCCTATAGGGTATATAACCACGATACCCTTAAAGTCGAAGAGACTATTAATGTAGTGTTCGATGAAGTACCCGAACCTACAAAACCCTTAATGACCCCAAGTGTTGAGCCCACTGATACCAAACTCGTCTCCGACCCTGAGATCGAGTCTAATCCACATCAACCAACCTCTCTTGTCGACCAAGTGACAAGTGATCCGAGTCAAACTAGTGTTCAACCAAGTCACTCAATTGATCAAGCATTAGGTGACACAAACCCAACCCAATCTAGGATTCAGAATAACCACCCTATCGATCAAGTGATAGGAGATCCTAATCTAGGAGTTCGAACTAGAGCATCCTATAGGAACCTTAGTCAAATTTCCTTAATTTCAAAGATAGAACCCAAATCAATTGAACAAGCTCTTCTTGATCCCGATTGGATTATTACAATGCAAGAAGAGCTAGCTCAATTTACTAGGAATGAAGTGTGGGAATTAGTACCACCACCTAAAGACAAAACGATAATTGGAACAAGGTGGGTGTTTCAAAATAAGCTTGATGATAAAGGTGAAGTAGTTAGAAACAAGGCTAGGTTAGTCGCCAAAGGGTTTGGTCAAGTCGGAGGCTTAGATTACGACGAAACCTATGCCCCAGTAGCTAGACTCGAATCCATTCGAATGTTGCTAGCTTATGCCGCACATCGAGGATTTAAGCTGTTTCAAATGGATGTTAAGTCGGCATTCCTAAATGGATACATTAAAGAAGAAGTTTATATTAGCCAACCCCCCGGATTCGAAAATCTAGATAAACCCGACCATGTTCTAAAACTTAAGAAAGCTCTCTATGGACTTAAACAAGCTCCTCGAGCTTGGTACGAGAGACTTTCAATCCATTTTAAGTCAAAAGGGTTTAATCAAGGCTTAGTTGACCCAACTCTCTTCGTAAAAACCTTAGGTAAAGAAATATTCATAGCTCAAATTTACGTAGACGATATAATTTTTGGAACCTCTAACTCAGCCTTACTAAACGAGTTCGTTTCACTCATGGAAAGTGAGTTCGAAATGAACTTGGTAGGCGAGTTAAGTTTCTTTTTAGGTCTACAAATTAAACAAACTAAGGATGGTATATACCTATATCAACAAAAATACACTAAGGAGTTAATTAAAAGATTTGGAATGCAAGACGCTAAGATAATAAACACCCCAATGGCGATTAATGTTAACATAGGAGAAGACCAAGAAAGTAAGTCCATTGACTTAAAATACTATAGGAGCATAATAGGGAGTCTCCTTTACTTAACTGCAAGCCGACCTGATATCTTATTTGCAGTAAGTATGTGCACCAGGTTTCAAACCTGTGCCAAGGAGTCTCACCTAACCCTAGTTAAGCGTATCCTTAGATATCTAAAGGGTACACTTAATGTCGGTATTTGGTATCCTAGATCTACCGAGTTCAAACTAATCGGCTACTCCGATTCGGATTATGCCGGTAGTAAACTTGACAGAAAAAACACGAGTGGTTGTTGTCAACTACTCGGCTCGAGTCTAGTGAGTTGGTGCAGTAGGAAGCAACATTGTGTTGCCTTATCTACCACCAAAGCCGAATACATCGCGATGGGTGAGTGTGTCACTCAGCTTCTTTGGATGAAGCACACTCTCCGCGACTTTAAGTTAGACTTTACGAATACTAAACTTCACGTAGATAACATTAGTTCAATTAATCTTACAAAGAATCCGATATGTCACTCTAGGACCAAACATATAGAAGTCAAACACCATTTCATTCGAGAACATGTGGCCAACGGAGCCATACGACTCGAGTACGTCGAATCGAAGTCTAACCTAGCAGACCTATTTACTAAACCCCTACCCGAAGCCGAATTTAGTCTATTAAGACGAAAATTGGGCATGTGCGTAATAGAATAGGAACTTGCAAACTATATTTTCTTACTACTATTTCTTAATTTTCATTTTGATGGAACTAGCATAGGACATACCTTAGATATCATGCACCTATAGATTTAAGGAGCCAGTACATCTCACAACACATAGGACTAATGTGTTTGTGTACTTAGCCACGTAGATGGGCGTGAGATGTTAGGACCCTACTCCTGGTTCCAGATGTAGAGCTAGTGCATCGCTATGAACCACGGAGTATAATCATACATACTAATCGACTCTGATCAGGACTGGTTGATCTTTCATATCAATCAAGCCAAATATGAGTCGAACATTTTATAGATGAAATTATTTTCAGTATATTATTTTCAAAATAATGTGGAACATGCTTGGACTTTAAAATTAATACTTATTCCACACACACCCTCGCTTTTTTCGATATATGGCAAAAGGGGGAGAAAAAGGCCAAAGTTAAGGGATCGATTTTTTTTTTGGCCAAGGCTTACTTAACTTTAAGTTAACAAAACAAGTTAAGGCTTAACTTAAACATATTTAGTTAACTTGTTTTTGTTAACAAATAATTTACTTAACTTTAAGTTAACTTGTTAACAAAACGAAAGTAAAGGCCAAGGTTAAGAAATCATTTTCTTAACTTAAAACTTATTTTAAATACTATGGCCAATATTAAGTAATTTCGGTTACTTAATTCTTTTTTAGTAGCAAATATCAAGGGGGAAAGTTAAAACTCTTTCTCAGGTACTCACCCTCGGTCAAGGGGGAGGATTCCTCAAGGGGGAGCACTTGAAAAAGAGTTTTTATACTCCTACACATTCATGCATATCTCTTGCTCATTTTACTTAATGCACTTAATTTGTTTTTTTTCTTAACTTTGTATGTGGGTTTGCCATAAATCAAAAAGGGGGAGATTGTTGGTGCAGTAGGCACCTAAGTCGAACCTGAGTTTTGATTATAGCAAACGATACAAAGTTAAGCTCATGTTGTTATCTCACGAGCTGAATCGAGTGTGCAGAAAATTGCTATAGCTGGAGCTGAAGGCTAGCGACACCCGGAGGAAGCCGCGGTGGTCGGGCGACACTCAAGTGACTTCGGAGGGAGCCGAAGGAATTGAGTGGAAGGCCGGAAGCAAAAGCAACACGTAAATATCGAGGTAAGCTCGTGTGTGCGAGTGTAAGTAAGGGCGTATCCTCGTTACGGGGAAAGACTTAAGCGTAGATCCGACCCAAGACATCTCATAGGTGGTCTAGATCGAGATCGGACGGTCGACGACCGTCGAAATAATGTTTTCTTTAAGCTAACATTGCCTTGCAACCAAGATCGATCATCGCCAACTGAATGACTCATTGCGCCCATCACGGGTGATTACGGCTAGCACTCGATCGATGTCGCCAAAGAATGATCGGTGATGGTCATCAGTCGATTGCTGGTCAAAGGATCAGCCTCGAGGAGTCAAGGTTTATCACCAAATTTCAAGGGGAATGGTGCTCAAATATGATTGGCTAGGGTTCCTCTCAAAAAGGGGCTCAAAGGCTATAAAAGGTCCTAACCTAGGGTTTTTAGAAGAATTCTAAGTGCTCAAAAGCCTCCGTTACGCTGCAACTCTCCGACGACTCTACAACAACGAAGTGCTGCAAACAACCCTAGCTTAAAGTTTCTTTTGTTTAGTTGTTGGTATAATCTTAATTTGTTATTGCTTTCAATATTGCAATTATTTTCAATCGAGGTTTTTCGTTGCATTTTACTTTAATAGAAGAGAGGGTTTGTCTCTCTATCTTTTTGCTTCGAAGGCTTTTGTAATCGTAAAACTCCTACCTCCAACGAGGAGGAGTGTTTTAGTGAATTGCCCTCCGTACACGGTCTAGGACCGTTAGGGCCTTGGAGTAGTAGCCGAAGGCTACGAACCAAGTAAAAAAACTATTTGTCTCATTTAGGTTTTATTTACATTTCCGCTGCGTTTAATTGTCTATCGAACGTTTTAAAAGAAAAGTTTTTATCGCTATTCACCCCCCCCCTCTAGCGATCCGCTTCGATCCAACACATCCTTCGCGTCTCATGCCCTCGAAGTATGCTTCCCTTTGGTCTCACTCCATTCGCTCCCCGTCCGGCGGTCCCTCGGATGCACCAAGCGCACGGCTTTGCAATGTCATTCTTCACTGACTCAAGGACCCCGAGCCTAGTGAACTTGCCAAGTCCTCAAGACTTCCCAAATGCACCAAGCGCACGGCTTCACAATGCTTTGGATTTCCCATGCCAAGCACCAAGCGCACGGCTTCGCAATGCTTTGGACTTTCCCACACTAAGGCTTCCCCCTTGGACTTCCGCACCAAGCTCCATGCTTGGATTTTCCATGCCAACACCATGTTGGACTTTCCCATGACACTCCCATGTCATGAGTTTGGTCTATCATCAAAATACTGCTTGAGTCAAACTTGAGTCAACCTGGGTCGATTGCACCAAGAATCTCTCCCTTTTTGATGATTGACAAAACTACCATCTCAAGTCTACCAATTCTCCCATATTGGCAATTCTCACATCCCAATGAGAATTTCAAACCCAATTGGTAACTTGGTAACTTCTCCCCCTTTTTGACATTACATCAAAAAGGTCCTCCCCAAGGGTATGAATGTCTCATATCCCAATAAGATCTTACAATCTCTCCCTTGGAGGTACACATGCCTACAATCTTTCTAGTGATCTCATATCACTTAAAGAGAGGCAACCCAATTTTCCTCCCATGAGGAAATACACATCCATCTTCCCATGATGGATACCTCCCCCTAGAGGCTTACTCCCCCTTGACCAGTGCACCAACAATGTCCTTGGAGAGTACCTAAGCCAATAGGAACATTTAACCAATCAAAATTAAGGCAAAGTTCAACAATGAACTCTCATCCACCTTAAAATTGATACTTTCCCTAAACACTTCTCCTAATCCATGTCCAATGGATTTCCACCCTTTCTAATGCTCTCCCAAGCATGTCCTAGGGTTAGGAGTGGTTAGGGGACCAAAACACAGCTGAACATGGCCCTAACCACCAAGGTTTATCGAAATCAGCATGTTCCAGTCGACTCTGTCAACTACCAGTCGATTGGACTTGTCATCAGTCGACTGGCCTTCATGCCAGTCGACTGATACTGCATTTGCAGTTTGCTGAATTTCAGAAACAAATTTCCAAAATTAGTAAGTAAATATACATAAGTTGATAAATCTTGAAATTTGGTATGTATATTACTTATCACAATCATTATGGGTGAAAAATATTAGAAAATTATTTTACCCACTAAAATAGGAGATTGATACAAAGTCCAAAAGTTTAGAAAAACTTCAATATTGAGCCCTCTTTGTATCATCCCATTCAATGGTGATAGCTATCAAAAGATAGACTTCACCAAGGTTTTTCAAAATATTTTTGAAACCTTTAATTCATTTTTCCTTAACATCTCACTTGTATCTAGATGTGTAAAACACATACAAGGCAATTAATCTAGTGAGATGTCGGTTTTTGTTCTTTAATGGTCTCATGCATATTTCTAGGCAATATTATTTGATTCCCATCAAATCATGTCATAGTCCTTAATTTCATTTTATTTTATGCATGATATGATTATGGCATATATATGATATAACTAAACATGTGCCAAAATCATGATGTCATGGCATGTGAATGAAATTTTAGCATACATGACATATAAAGATAAGTCTAGGATATGATCATGACATTTTTAGAGATAAAAATGAAAATGATGTCATGACATGGCAAGGCAAATAAAATATGGCAAGTAAAATATACTAAGGTATAAAATACCTAAGTGTTAAGTCCAAATTTCCATTTCTAGGAATTAATTCTATTTTGCCTTAATACCATTATCTCCCAAGTGTGCTATAAACTCAAAATGGCACACCTATACCTCTAAGACTTAATCATGCCAATTTAATCATTTTTAACTTCTCAAGCACATTGGCACATCCTAATGTGTCAACTCTACTATGGTTAGGTTAACTACCCATCCACTTAGGGTTGACACACCCTAACCCATTTAGCGTGAATCGATCACGCTTCTAGGAACCCAATACCTATTGGAGCTCCTTGGGTTAACAAGGTATTCTCTAGGGATAACTTCCCTAGATACCTTCCTAATGACCCTTTTAGGCTTTGAAGCATTAGTCTTTTGGGTCTTTCCTAGGTCAACTCTAGAGGTAACTCCTCCAATGACCTTCTTAGTGGCCTTCTTGGTTTTCCTTAAGTCCTTGGCCACTAAGCAAACACCATGGCTAGACTTAGGGATAACTTCCCTATTAGCCTTGGTTTTCCTAGACCTAGAAATTGTTTCATAATCAAATGGAACATTATGATAAGTCTTCTTGAGCTTAGATTTGTGACCCAAACCTTCCTTGTCCTTAGACCGTTTTTGAACCCTAGGTCTTGACTTTTGGGCATTTGACCCTAGAATTGAATCTTCTATGATTCTAAGGATTTTCTCCATTCTCTCAAGTCTTGAGCTCAAGACTTGGTTTTCTAGCTCTAATTTTCCCAATTTTGAATTTTCATTAGGTTTTTGGGAAATGTTCTTCCTCTTAGGCATGTGTCTACCCTTCTTAGGGTTAATGCCTAGATTCTCTTCTATTCTCCTAATGGACTCCTTTGGTAAAATATTTCTAAAATTATGAGTCCTAGGTTTATCCTTAGTTATATGAACATGCTTGGCACCTAAGCAATAAAACTTATTATTTCTCTTAGCATGCTTTTCATTAACAATAGCAAGAGAACTAAAATAATTTTTAGCATGCTTTTTAATCCTAGAAATTGAAGGTGCATAATTTAAATGTACCTTAGGGTTAGCTTTAGAAGCTCCCCCTACATGAGTTACACCTTCTTGCCCTTTCTTCCTCCCCCTAGGGCATTGGCTTCGGTAATGTCCCCGTTGGTTGCATTTGAAGCACACAATGTGCTCTTTGCTCTTAATTGTGGGGACTCCGGCATCTTTTGACTTTGGGTTGACTTTCCGTGCCGATGCATTTTCCTTAGCCAATTTTGGGCATTTACTCTTGTAATGCCCTTTCTCCCTACACTCAAAGCATATTATATGATCTTTATTTAAAAACAAAACACTTGAGTTACCTAGGGAGGTAGTGGAGGCCTCTTGATCACTTCTCCCGGATATGGATGTTTCTTGTTCTTGCTCCGGGATGGAAGATTGCCTTTTCTCCCCCTCAATGCTAGAGGTGGAGGTTTCCACCAAATCATCCACGTCTTCGAATGTGGATGGCAATTCTTCCACGGCATTCTCTTCCACTTGTGCCGATTCGGGATTCTTGTGGAATTCAACCACCTTATTCCACAAATCCTTTGCATCCCTAAAATTTCCTAGCCTAGACCAAATATGGTTAGGAATCAAATCACTAAGTAATTTAATTACCTCGAGATTTGTCTTGAAATCCTTCATTTGGTCCTTGGTCCATTTTGATTTTTCTAGTGGCTTGTTTTCTTTGTCCCTAGGCACTTCAAAACCATTTTCAATGATTAACATGAAATCGAAATCGATTTCGAAATATACCTCCATCCGTTTCTTCCACCAAACAAAATCTCCATCGAATTTCGGTAGATGGATGTTATAGCCGGCCATCTTGTAGTGCTTGTGTTGGCGGTTAGTCCTCGACAAGCGCCTTGGCTCTGATACCACTTGTAGGGTAGATGGTTGACCGGCTAAAGGGGGGTGAATAGCCCTCAATCATCGTACGGTGGAATACGATCGTTCTCGTTGCGTGATCGTCTACAATTGTCGTTAGCGCAGCGAAAATAACAATAATAATGATAACAACAATGCAAGCACACAACAATACACAAGATATACGTGGTTTGGAACCGAATGATTCCTACTCCACGGACGAGATCACCGAGCTCTAGTTCTGCACACGACACTAACTAACACTCTTTCTCGACAACACGTCGGAGGTGGAGAAACCTCTCACAAGCAATTACAATGTAATATAAAAATACAAGCAAATACACAAACACAATACACAAGAAAACTTTCATCGATTGCTTTGATCGCTTTGCTTGTTGCTTGCTTTAGATGGCTCTTGAAGGTCTGGAATGCAGCAGCAATTCCCCTCCAATAGATTCCCAAAAGGCTTGATGAAATCCCCCATCTTGAGCTCTATTTATAACCTACATCAAGCTGATTTCGCACGCATCAGTCGACTGATCGTGGCCAACAGTCGACTGGTCCTGTAGTCGTTGTCTCACAATGACCAAATCCACGTTGGTTAAGTTTCAGATGATACCCATCGATCGGGTAACCCATCGAGATGAGCTCGACTAGCTTGCCCGTGCACAATGATATCGATCGCTTCCCTTAGCGATCGACCGATGTTGTCAACGATCATTGCCCTCCCATGGCGGTCGGTGATCCGACGAACTGTTCGATCGAACAGGTCGAACACCGGGTCGAACGACCTATACGGTCAGAGCAATGATCGACACTATGTCAATCGACTGATGTCGGGTGAAACCTCAAACATCAAGTTGTTTGAGCATCTGACAACCAGTCTTAGCCACTTGGCCAAGTCCACCTCATCCCTCATGGAGTTTCCCACCTCATCCCTCAAGGCCACTCGGCCTACGTCCCTCGGATGCACCAAGCGCATGGCTTCGCAACGCCATCCTTCGCATCTCATGCCCTCGAAGTATGCTTCCCTTTGGTCTCACTCCATTCTCTCCCCGTCCGGCAGTCCCTCGGATGCACCAAGAGCACAGCTTCGCAATGCCATCCTTCACCAACTCAAAGACCCCGAGCCTGTAGGAGATTTGAGGTCGCTAGAGGGGGGGTGAATAGCGTCACGTGATGGAATTCGTTTCGCGTTAGTCTACAAATTTCGTTAGCGCACAGCGAAATAATAATGAAGCAATATGAAATAGACAAAACGCAAATACACAAGTATTTAACGTGGTTCGGAACCGAACGGTTCCTACTCCACGGATCGGGCTCTAAAAGCCCTAGAAATATAAACACGCACTACTAATCACAATAACTCCTTCTCGACACAAGTCGAAGGTGGAAAAACCTCGTACAAACGATCTTACAACAGCAAGAATGAAATATAAGCAATATACAATGTAAATATGAAAGACACGTAAAGAAAAAGCTTTACAACACTTGTTTTTGCTTGCTTAAATGATTGATTGCTTGTTTTCACTTGGAGACCTGATTTGCAGCAACAAATCGCCCCAATAGCTCTCAAGAACCGGATGCAATTTAGATAACAAAAGGACAAATAACAAGTGTAGTGAGAAGCTATCAAACACTAACTAAGCAATACGTAACTGAACGAAGTATACTGCTGCTTCTTGTGAGACAACGGTGTAATCCACGCTGGAAAAATCCAACGGCTAGAACATCAGTCGACTGATCATGAGCATCAGTCGACTGTTCAAGCCATCACTCGACTGCTCATCCTAGCGGTCGAGTGAGACTCCATTCTGTGCCCCAAAATCCGAGCATCAGTCGACTGATCACAAGATCAGTCGACTGCTCGTCCAATCAGTCGACTGCTAGGGCAATTCCCGCAGTCAAACCCTAGTTGACTATGTCAGTCGACTGCCACATGGTACCAGTCGACTGGCACACCTCAAACATGAGGTTTTAGCCCAATTATGGTGCCCCCATACTTGCTAGACCACCCTTAGCCTAGACCTAAGCCTTCTAGCCACTTTCATCAGCCTCACGCCGCTCGGATCCCTCCAAGTCATCCATGACTTGTTCATCCATTGTACTAGCCTTCAAGTGCTTCCATCAGCTATGTCATGCTAACGGTGTCTACACCGCCAAGGCACATTGGACTTACGCCGCCAAGACTCCGCTTGGACTTTACGCCGCCAACCATTAGACTTATGCTGGCAAGACTCCCGCTTGGACTTTACGCCGCTAATATCAATCCCCTTGGACTTCTCAAATGCCAAGACTCAAGCTTGGACTTTCCCTTGCCAACCCATGTTGGACTTTCCATGCCAAGGCCATGCTTGGACTTTCCCTTGCCAACCCATGTTAGACTTTCCATGCCAAGTACTCAAGACTTGGACTTTCCCAAATGCCAAGTGTCCCACTTGGACTTTCCGTGCCAAGTACCCAAGACTTGGACTTTCCCACGATAATTACATTGTCATATGTTTTTGTCGAACATTAAAACATCACTCGAGTCAAACTCGAGTCCTGGTCAATTGTGACCTGGGTCGATTGCACCAACAGAGCCTAGTGAACTTGCCAAGTCCTCAAGACTTCCCAAATGCACCAAGTGCACGGCTTCGCAATGCTTTAGATTTCCCATGCCAAGCACCAAGTGCACGGCTTCGCAATGCTTTGGACTTTCCCACACCAAGGCTTCCCCCTTGGACTTCCACACCAAGCTCCATGCTTGGATTTTCCATGACAACCCCATGTTGGACTTTCCCATGACACTTGCACCAACAGTACTTCTTCATTCATTCCTTGTCCTCCACGGGGTCTTTCTCGAGGCATTCCCTGCTCTTCATAAGATGATAAAGTGAAACCACTATTAGGCTATAATCACTATTTTTTCATCTTCACATACATATCTAGGTATGCTCTATTACTTACTGTCTATTATCTTCATATATATATATATTCTAGGTGAGCATGTTTAACTTAAAGAGAACATTCTAGGTGAGCATGTTTAACTTAAAAGAAGCATTCCTTACTACTCATAAAGTAAATAAAGCAGATAAATACTTGCTTACTTGGAGGCGGCAGGACTGATGCTCAATGTGTGTGTGACGGAAGGGCGAAACCCGCTCTGATACCATCTTGTAACACCCCCCCCCCCCCAAACCAAAGGTTCATGGTTCGAGCCCCCGCTAACGAACCATTTATTTGATTTTTTTTTTTCCTTTTTTTTCTTCCTATTCTTATTTCTATTTTTTTTCTAAATAAATAAATAAAAGTATATGAACTAAAATTTGGATTGTTACATTACATGATATACAATTATGCATGTACAAGTAGTTTCCATATTGTCAAAATTAATTTTGGAAATAAAATATGTTTGCAATTTGATTTCCCAAATCAAATCCCGATTAAATTAGGAAACAAATTTCTAAATTTAATCACATATTTTATTTATAAAAAATATTAATTAAGGAAATTCAAATTTAATTTAGGAAATAAATTTCCTGATCACATTAGAAAATTTCCAATTTGAATTTCTTTACTAATTAAAATTTCCATAATTATTTCTAAACTTTCCAAAGATGGAAAATTTCCAAAAAATACAATTATGACTATCGCAAAATAATTTTACGATTATGTCGAAACACAATCGGGCTCTAATACCACTGTTAGGTTTCTCCGGCACCGACGTGGGTGTGTGTTAGAATATGTTTCGTAAACATGCATAGTGGAAGCAAATAAAATGAGTAATAACTAACTTATTACAACACACACCACACACATGCAAGGATACATCAAGTGTAGATATAATCGCTATTTTAAATTTTGCAATAAAGGAAAACTACTCAAGGTATACTTGACGAATTACATGAAGCGGGAATGACATCAACCAAGCGACCCTCGCGAATTTCGCCTCTATCCGTATCCACGCCGAGTATCGTCGGGATAGCTTCACAAAGCTACGAACCCCGACTTCGCAAGAGTAACTATCCTCATGTCGAAGTCGTTGTGATCCAAGAGACGATCACAATCTGAATTAAATTTGATCCCAATACGAGTTTCGCAAACTCGCTTCTCGGAAGCGATTTTCGTCAATCAATTGACGAAAACTCAACCCTCCACCTATGAGGATTGTTGGAGATCCAATCTCCGACAAGTAGGTCACTGTCGGAGCAAAAAAACATCGACCAAATGACCTCCCCAACAAGAGGAGAACAAGCTGTCCAAAACTGGACAGCTTGTTGTGGAGAAAGGGATGGTCGGCCAATGCTTGGTCGGCTGCTCCTTGGTTGTCGGTGGCCAAGGGTGGTTGGACGATGGCTGAGGGTGGCCCGAGAACTGCCGGTGGCTGGTGGTTGGCCAGCGGCAAGGAGGCGACAGTAGCAAGGTTGGGCGGCAACCAACTTGGGTGGCTCCTTGGCTTGGGCAGCAAGAGCAAGGAGAAGAAGAGGGGAAAACTATCTGCCCAATGCTGGCAGTCGACTGCCAAGGCCACTTGCCGCAGTCGAACGCCAATTGACTCACGATAGTCGACTGGTCATAATCTCAGTCGACTTCTCAGTGTCAACTCGGCTGCCAAGTGTCAAAACACTTGACCAGTCGACTGATAAACATTAACCATGAGGTTTAACCCAAGTATGATGCCCTCATACTTGCTAGACCACCCTTAGGCTAGACCTAAGCCTTCTAGCCACCTCCATCAGCCTCACGCCTATTGGATCCCTCCAAGTCATCCATGAATTGTTCATCCATACGCTAGCCTTCAGGTGCTTCCATCGGCTATTATCATGCTAACGGTGTCTACACTACCAAAGCATATTTGGGCTTACGCTGCCAAAACACACGCTTGGACTTTACACTGCCAAACATTGGACTTATGCTGCCAAGACTATCGCTTAGAATTTACACTGCCAATATCACACCCTTGGACTTTCCAAATGCCAAGACCATTTGGACTTACGCTGCCAAGACTCCACCCTTGGACTTTACACTGACAAATATTGGACTTATGCTGCCAATACTCCACCTTTGGACTTTACGTTGCCAATATCACATTTGTAGGGGATCGTTGGAACGCTAGAGGGGGGTGAATAGCGTCGTGCTATGCGTCGATGGAATTCGTTTGTGATCGTGTCTACAAATTTCATTAGCGCAGCGGAAACAAAGATAATAAAGCAATAACGAAAAACACAATCACAAACATAATTATTTAACGTGGTTCGGAACCGAACGGTTCCTACTCCATGGATTGGGTTTGTACGAACCCTAGCGATGCCACAAAAACACACCACTATGCAATAACTCCTTCTCGACACAAGTCTGAGGCAGAGAAACTTCGTACAAAGATTACACTAAGTAATACAAAGTAAGACAAGCAAATACAACAAAAATACAACAATCTATGCAAAGAAAAACTTTACAAATGCTCTTTGGATTGCTTGCTTTTAGTTGCCTTGGACTAGCCTTGAAGGACTGGAAAAGCACCAACTATTCCCCTTCAAATTGCCCAAGAAAAATGCTTTTTCCAAACCTCCACGAACAACTGCTTTTAACCTGCATCGGGCTAGATTTCCACCGATTAGTCGACTGCCATAAGTCACCAGTCGACTGATGTCACTGTTGCTGTGAGACAACGGCTCAATCCACACTGGAAAAGTTCCAACGGGATTCTCACCAGTCGACTGCCATCCCCGTAGTCGACTGCCCAGTCGGCTACGGAGCATTCTATGCTCATAACTAAACCAGCAGTCGACTGCCATCAGTTGACTGCTCCAATGAGCAGTCAACTGCCAGAGCCTTTTCAGCTCTTAAACGGCAGTCGAACTCTAGTCAACTCAGGCCAGTCGATTTCCCCATGGAACCAGTCGACTGGCACACCTCAAACATGAGATTTTAGCCCAAGTATGGTTCCCCCATACTTGCTAGGCCACCCTTAGCCTAGACCTAAGCTTTCTAGCCACCTCCATCAGCCTCACGCCTCTCGGATCCCTCCAAGTCATCCATGACTTGTTCATCCATCGCGCTAGTCTCCAGGTGCTTCCATCGGCTATTGTCATGCTAACGGTGTCTACACCGCCAAGGTACATTGGACTTACGCCGCCAAGATTCCGCTTGGACTTTATGCCGCCAACCATTGGACTTATGCTGCCAAGACTCCCGCTTGGACTTTACGCCGCCAATATCAATCCCCTTGGACTTCTCAAATGTCAAGACTCAAGCTTGGACTTTCCCTTGCCAACTCATGTTGGACTTTCCATGCCAAGACCCATGCTTGGACTTTTCCTTGCCAACTCATGTTGGACTTTCCATTTGCCAAGACCCATGCTTGGACTTTCCCAATAACCACATGGTCAACCCTAGTCAGCCATCAAAGTCTCCCTCGAGTCAAACTCTAGTCTGGTCAATCATGACCCGTGTCGATTGCTCCAACAATCTCCCCAACATATTAACCGACATTAATGTCAAACATCAATGTCAACTCACTTTGTCAAACATACTATGTCAAACATACTATGTCAAACATCATATGACAAACATCAAAACATCACTCGAGTCAAACTCGAGTCTGGTCAATCATGACCTGGGCCCATTGCACCAACAATCTCCCCCTTTTTGATGTTTGACAAAACCAACCTTGAGTTAGGCCCCTAACTCAAATTCTCTTACCAATTTCCCAAATTTGCTAATCTCACTTTCTTCCAATACTTCTCCCCCTTTTTGACTAACATCAAAAAGATTCTCTCCAAGGAGGGTAATGTCTCATGTTCCAATGAGATCTTACAATCTCCCCCTTGGTCTAACAATACCTAGGATGTCTACCATCTTCCTAGTGATAAGTCCCATATCACTCAAGAGAGGCAAACCTATATGCTCTCCCAATTTCCAAATTGGTTTTGAGATACCCAATTTTTCCCATAACTTCTCCCCTTCAAGAAGAAAAACACATCAGTCATCCCATGATGGATAACTCCCCCTAAAGGCTTGCTCCCCCTTGATAATTGCACCAGCAATGTCCTTGGAAAGTCCCTAAGCCAATAGGAAATCTAAACCATCAAAATTAAGGTCTAAAGTTCAACATGAACTCTCCACACCTTAAATTTGATACATCACCCTAACACCTCTCCTAATCCATATCCAATGGATTTTCACCCTTTATAATGCTTCCCAAAGCATATCCCAGGGTTAGGAGTGGTTAGGGAACTTTACCATGGCTGAAAACGGGCTAAACAACCTTGTTTTTTCGAATCAAATCGGTTTGACGATCGACTACTTACGATTATTAATTAGTCGCCCTCCCGTCGATCGGCCATTAGCCGTGATCGATAACTAAAATTTTTGAATTTCAACTATCAGAATCGAATTTTGACAAATCATAAGTAATTCTATGTAATTTGAAAATTCATGAAAATTCATACGTACATTACTTATAAGCAATACAATGGGTGGAAAATGTATGAAAAATATTTTACCCATAAAATATCGAAATTGATACAAAATTCAAAAGTGAAGAAAAACTTCAATGTTTTAGCTCACTTTGTATCAACTTCATTAATAGTGATTGCTATCAAAAGATAGACTTCACCAAGGTTTTCTAAATTGATTTTAAAATGTTTTTTTTAAAACCTTATTTTGGATCATATTCCTTGGGCTCTATGTACATGACTTGTATACAAGCTTTTCCAATGATCCATCATTGAAATTAGATGAGTTTTAGTTCATCTAGATGCAAAAACTATGCACCTTGAACTTAACTCATATCCTAGGATCTCACATGTATCTAGGGTGTATAAAAACACATACATGTCGATGTAATGTGAGATGTGGGTTTTGTTCTCCCTAATCTAGGGTTTCATGCATTTTTCTAAGGCAACTCTACTTGATTCCCTTATAAATGGGACTCCAAGTCATGTCATTGTCCTTAATTCAATTTTAATTAAATTAAATGCATGAATGATCATGGCATAATGATAGCAATAATTAAGCATGACCAATGATCATGATGTCATGGCATATGATATAAATCTAAGCATACATGACATTAACCTTAAACCTAAGCATAATCATGACATATAAATGATAGAAATAAGCATGATGTCATAACATGACATATGACAAATCAAAGCATGGCAAATAAGATATAAAGGTATATAATACCTAAATTTTAGTGTTAATTGTCATTTGTTGGGATTAATTATATTTTGCCATAAAACCTAAATTCTCCCAAGTGTGCCAAAAATTCAAAATGACACACTAAGACCTCTAAACCTAATTTGTGCCAATTTAATTGATTTTTCATGATTACAACGATGTATTGGCACATCCTAAAATCTTTTAGGATTAACAATCAAATTTATTTCCAAGGTATCCATAATCTTGAAAATTATCTAAAGTGTCACCTTTACCATGGTTGAGTTAACTACCCATCCAATCAAGGTTGGCACACCCTAACCCCATCTAGCGTGAGTCAATCACGCTCCTAGGAACCCAAAATCTATTTGAGCTCATTGGGTTAATTAGGTATTCCTTAGGGATGACCTCCCTAGATACCTTCCTAATGACCCTCCTAGGCTTATTAGTCTTGGTCATTTTGGTCTTGCCTAGGTTAACCTTGGGGATTGCCTCCCTAATAACCCTCTTAGTGGCCATCCTAGGTTTCCTAGAAACCCTAGCCACTAGGCACACACCATGGTCAACTCTAGGGATGACTTCCCTATTGACCTTGGTCTTCCTAGACCTAGTTTGTATTCCATAATCAAATGGAACACTATGATAAGTCACCTTAGGCTTAGATTTGTGACCCAAACCTTGCTTGCCCTTGGTTGACTTTTGACTCTTAGGTCCTAGGTGTTGACTTTGACTTTTGGACCTAGACTTTTGATCATTTGACCCTTTAAATTGATTTTGCATAATTTTAAGGGTCTTCTCAAGTTTTTCAAGCCTTGATCTCAAGGCTTGGTTCTCTAATTCTAATTGTCCAATTTTAGAATTTTGATTTAATCCTTGGGCATGATTCTTTCTAGGCATATGCCTAATCCATTTGGGGTTAAAACCTAGGTGCTCTTGTATTTTCCTAATAGATTCCCTAGGTATGACATTTTTAGAGACATTAGTCCCAAATTTTTCCTTCTTTGAAAGATATACATTCTTAGCTCCTAGACACAATTCTTTATTTCTAGCATGCCCTTTATGATAGATAGCAAGATTGCTAAAATTATTTCTAGCATGATTTTTGCCATTATTTGAATAGGGAGCTTTATTTAAAAATACCTTAGGGTTAGCTTTGGAAGCTCCCCCTACTTGTGTAGCTCCTTCTTGCCCCTTTTTCTTCCCTCTTGGGCATTGACTCCGGTAATGTCCCGGTAGCCAGCATTTGAAGCAAATGACTTGCTCCTTGCTTTTGATTGTTGAGGGACCGGTCTCCTTGACCTTTGGCATGGGTGGACTCTTCTTGACTCTTTTAGGACATTTACTCTTGTAATATTCTACTTCCCTACACTCAAAGCAAACTATGTGATTTTTATTTAAAACTACATTGCTTGAGTTACCTAGGTCCGTGGTGGAAGGTGTCGGAGTTGGAGCTTCTTCATCTTGACCGGATGTGGAAGCTTCTTCTTGTTGCTCTGGAGTGGAAATTCTTTCCTCCCCCTCAATCCTAGAGGTGGAGGTTTCTTCTACTTCTTCCACCTCCTCTTCCACCGATCCGGAAGTTGACTCCTCTTCAACTTCCAACTCCTCAAGCTCTTTAGATGATGTATTTGCTTGAGCTTGAGAGGGTGAGCACTCCTCTTCTTCTTCTTCTTCTTCTTGGATTGATGATGGATTTTCATGGAGCTTTGCCACTTGGCTCCACAACTCCTTAGCATCCATATAGTCCCCTACCATACACACAATATCATTAGGGACCAAATCAAAAATAAATTTTACTACCTTCATGTTTTTCTCGAAGGCTTGAATTTGATCTTCACTCCATCTCTTCTTTTTGAGAAATCCATCTTTTGGTCCTCTTGGATACTCAAATCCTTCCATTAATAGGAATCATTCCTCAAGGTCTCTCATCATAAAAAAAATTTCAATTCTTTTCTTCCAAGAATTGAAGCCTTCTCGTTCGTATAGGGTGTAGGGCACCGGTGTGTAGATGTCCCAACCTAATTGTTCTTGGACTTCCATCTTCACCCTCTAGCGTGCTCCCTTAGTTGTTAAACTTCAAGAGCAGCCTCACTCTGATACCACTTGTAGGGGATCGTTGGAATGCTAGAGGGGGGTGAATAGCGTCGTGCTATGCGTCGATGGAATTCGTTCGTGATCGCGTCTACAAATTTCGTTAGCACAGCGGAAACAAAGATAATAAAGCAATAATAAAAAAAATAATAACAAACACAATTATTTAACATGGTTCGGAACTGAACGGTTCCTACTCCACTGATTGGTTCGTATGAACCCTAGCGATGCCATAAAAACACACCACTATGCAATAACTCCTTCTCGACATAAGTCTGAGGCGAAGAAACCTCGTACAAAGATTACACTAAGTAATACAAAGTAAGACAAGCAAATACAACAAGAATACAACAATCATGTAAAGAAAAACTTTATAAATGCTCTTTGGATTGCTTGCTTTTGGTTGCCTTGGACTAGCCTTGAAGGACTGGAAAAGCACCAACTATTCCCCTTCAAATCGCCCAAGAAAAATGCTTTTTCCAAACCTCTAACCTGCATCGGGCTAGATTTCCGCCGATCAGTCGACTGCCATAAGCCACCAGTCGACTGATGTCACTGTTGCTGTGAGACAACAGCTCAATCCACGCTGGAAAAATTCCAACGGAACTCTCACCAGTCGACTGCCAACATTGGCAGTCGACTGCCAGCCCCGTAGTCGACTGCCCAGTCGGCTACAGAGCATTATGTGCTCATGATTAAACCAGCAGTCGATTGCCATACATGGCAGTCGACTGCCATCAGTGGACTGCTCCAATGAGCAGTCGACTGCCAAAGCCTTTTCAGCCCCTAAATGGCAGTCGAACTCTAGTCGACTCAGGCCAGTCGACTGCCCCATGGCACCAGTCGACTGGCACACCTCAAACATGAGGTTTTAGCCCAAGTATGGTTCCCCCATACTTGCTAGACCACCCTTAGCCTAGACCTAAGCCTTCTAGCCACCTCCATCAACCTCACGTCTCTCGGATCCCTCCAAGTCATCCATGACTTGTTCATCCATCGCGCTAGCCTCTAGGTGCTTCCATCGGCTATTGTCATGCTAACGGTGTCTACACTGCCAAGGCACATTGGACTTACACCGCCAAGACTCTGCTTGGACTTTACGTCGCCAACCATTGGACTTATGCTGGCAAGACTCCCGCTTGGACTTTATGCCACCAATATCAATCCCCTTGGACTTCTCAAATGCCAAGACTCAAGCTTGGACTTTCCCTTGCCAACCCATGTTGGACTTTCCATGCCAAGACCCATGCTTGGACTTTTCCTTGCCAACCCATGTTGGACTTTCCATTTGCCAAGACCCATGCTTGGACTTTCCCAATAACCACATGGTCAACCCTAGTCAACCATCAAAGTCTCCCTCGAGTCAAACTCGAGTCCGGTCAATCATGACCCGTGTCGATTGCTCCAACAATCTCCCCAACATATTAACCGACATTAATGTCAAACATCAATGTTAACTCACATTGTCAAACATACTATGTCAAACATACTATGTCAAACATCCTATGTCAAACATTAAAACATCACTCGAGTCAAACTCGAGTCTGGTCAATCGTGACCTGGGTCGATTGCACCAACAACATTCTTAGACTTTCCCAATTGCCAAGTACCCATGACTTGGATTTTACCATTTTCAAGACCCATGCTTGGACTTTCCATGCCAACTCCATGTTGGACTTTACCAATGTCAAGACCCATGCTTGGACTTTCCATGCCAAGTATACAAGACTTGGACTTTCCAATGCTAAGTGTCCACTTGGACTTCTCCATCATATGGTCAACCTCATGTCAACCATATAGTCAACCCATTATCAAACAATGGTCAACTCATCGTCAAACATCAAAATACTACTCGAGTCAAACTCGAGTCTGGTCAATCGTGACCTGGACCGATTGCACTAACAGGACTCGACCTTAGTGTTTGACTTAGCTAATTTCTTTGTTAAGCATCTAATCATTACATGCAATTTTTTAATTAAAGAGGAGGGTACCTTGATAGAACCTTTTGAATCGGATACGGATTTGTGGCTTGATTTGGACTCAGTTTTGGACTTGGACTCATATTCGGACTCATATTCGAACTCGGACTTTGCCATGAGAGCTAAGTGGCTAGCTTAATCTCGTTCTTCCTCATCGGATGACTCATCCCATGTAGAATTTAGTGCTCATTTTGACTTTTTTCGCTTTAGATTTGGGCAGTCGATGATGAAGTGCCCCTTCTTATTGCACTCGTAGCATTCTTGTTTTATCTTAGTGGTTTGACTTGAGTTGGATTATTTGGTTTGCTTAGCCCCTCTTCTCTTTTTGATTAATTCTTCGAACGAGGTTGACTAACTCCAAGGCCACCTCATCGTCTAGCTTGGATTCAGATTCGTCGGACTTGAATTTGATCTTACCCTAACCTGCAACCAAAGAAACACTTTTCTTGACCTGTATGGAGTTAGTTTGTTCATGCAATTCGAATTCAAAAAATAATTTGTCTAATCTAATTTTTGATAAGTCTCTGGATACTTTGTATGCATCAACCATGGATGCCCACAAAGTGGTCCTCGAGAAGGTTTTTAGAGCATACCTGATTACATCCCGATTTTCTACCTTCTATTTGATAGAGTGTAGTCCGTTTAGGATGTCTTGGATGCGTGCGTGGAGTTGGCTAGCGGTTTCACCATCTTGCATTTTCATGTTATACAAACTATTAAGCAATAAATCTTGTTTACGTACCTTAGTATCTGAAGTGCCTTAGTGAAGCTTCGTAAGCTTGTCCCAAAGGTCTTTTGCACTGATGAATGGACCGACCCAGTTGAGCTCTTCTTTGGATAAGCTACATTGCAAGGTTTGGGTGGCTTTGGCTTCTGCTTCAATTTGTCGTTTCATCCCAATTGCCCATTTGTCACACTCTAATGATTCTCCAAGATCGTCTGTGGGAGGAGCAAACCCTGTCTGGATGATGATCCACATTTTGACTTGGGTCTTCAAGAAACATTCCCTCCGACCCTTCCAGTATCCAAAGCATCTCCACAGAAGAAAGAGGTTGAACGGTACTGAAGCCTTCTTAATGAGCCATTTAAGAAACTTTGCAAATATATACAAGGGAAAAACAATGTACCAAGACTTGGTTTTGAATTAGTAGTGTAGAAAAAGAAATAAAATTAACAAAATGAAAAACTTAAAAAGAATGCTCAAATGGTGGTTGCACTGGATCTGAGTGGCCCACTCTGATATCAATTATAGGATCAAAAATACGCTAGTAGGAGGAGTGAATAGCGTAAAAATTTTCTTTATCATTTTCATTAAAACTCGTAAGAGTACGCAGCGGAAATGTAAAAACAAAATCAATACACAAAGCTTTTTTACTTAGATCACAACCATAAAGCTGTTAATCCAAGGCCCGCAATTCAAGATCTCTTACTGATGGACAATCCAATAAATGTCTCTTTTTCATTGGAGAAAAGAGACTCGCTTCGTTACAAAAGATGAGAAGTGGTAACAACCTTACTGCCCCCTAAATAAAATACAAAAGAAAGAGACACTATATAACTTGTATACTGACTTTAACAATGACAAAAATGATGTACTGAGTTAGAGTTGTAGCACCACATCAGTAGAGTTGAGCATCGAACGAGAAATGAAAGCACAAACACTTAGAATTGATGATTTAGGGCTTCTGTATGAAACTTCTTTTATAGACTTTTCTAAGCGCCTGGACCCATTCTAGGTGCCTCCAGCTCATCCAGATCATATTCGATTCGGCTAGGGTTTATCAATTCCCAAGCGCCTGGACCTGTTCCAGACGCTTAGAATGCTGACAAGGCACTTTCTAGTTTAATCTTGATCCCATTTTGGCTATTGAGATCTATCTCTTTTCCAGTCAGTTGGACCTGGTCCAGGCACATGGAATGCTGACATGGAATCTTGTTTTAGCTGATTAAATTTATCTCTTATTTTGGTCGACTGGACCTGTTCCAGTTGCCTAGATCAGTCCAGTTGTTTGAAGCTTATTTTGTCGACTTAGAAAGTTCATGCATCACAAGCACAACATAGTAGTAATGATAGTCTTCAACTGTCCAATCTCAACTTTGGTATTCTCTCGGAACCCTTAGTTGGATCGAAACCTAAGGTTGTCCCCATACCAAGAACGCGACTTTACCAAGTTTTCTTGTCCAGAAGAACCACTCCACATAATTAAGGTCCTTACCTTGCTTACCTCTGCCAAAAACTTGGTCCTCTGGCCTGTTTGGACTTTCCTACTTAGCCTTCAATCCTTAGACCACCCCAGCTCTCTCCAATGTCCTAACTCTGCTGACCTATCGAGATTCTCTTGGTTTCTTCGACCTCTGCTAAGACTTCTTTTGGTACAACAACCCCAAGCATTTATGTATTTTTATGTTTGGATAATCATTTATAGTTAGACAATATTTGTGATCTAATAATGAATTGTTAAGTGACAGGAAAAGTCCAAGTGTGAATCTTGGCAAGGGAAGTCTAGGGAAAGGTCTTGGCAGCGTAAGTCCAAGCATGTAGTCTTAGCGGCATAAAGTCCAAGCAAACCTTGGAAAAGGAAGTCCAAAGGCAAGGTTTGGCAGCATATGTCCAAGCATATAGTCTTAGCGGTGTAAAGTCCAAGCAGAATTTAGAAAAGGAGAAACTCGAAACATGACAAAACTAAGGGAAGCTTTTGAAGGTAAGCGCAAGGATGAAGGAGTCATGGACTCGGATGAATCCTGGAGGCGCAAGGCCGATGGAGAAGGTAGAAGGTTGATTCTAGGTTTAGGGTGTTATTTTTAAGTATGAATTGATCATACTTGAAGTATGTCAGTCGACTAGGGTCTTGTATTAGTCAATTGGTCTTGAGTCTTTGACACTCGAGGGTCCAGAAGGCTTGAACAATCGATCGATTATGACCCACGATCGGGTCAAGCGCTTAATCAAGTCTACGATGTACCACCGGCGATGATTGCTAGCTTTGGGATACCGATCATGAAGGGTAGTCGACTGATTTAGGTGGACATGAGCACAGAAACATTTTTAATCAACTAATTTCTTGGAGCAATCGATTGCTAGCTCGATCAGTTGACTAGTAGTATGAGCAGTTGACTGGTCAGAGTTCTATTGAGTAGTGATGATCGCGATTATGCCTCATTAGAAGCCATTGGATCCAGTTAACAGTGGTAGCAGTCGACTGATGGTATGCAACAGTCAATAGTTGTCGGGCTCAACGAGAAAAAACATCCTTTCTCTATAAAAAGAGGCCTTAGGGAGCTTGAGAGGGCTAGTGCTCTCATTCTAATCTTTACTCTTAAGCTCACCGAGTCTTTCTCTAAGCTTTCAAGAGTTCTTAACCTCTTCTTCTCCAACTTAATTCTATCATCCTGTAAAAAGAAGAGTGTGATTGTTAGAAGGCTTCTCTACCTTGGTGTTTACATCAAAAGGAGGTTTTAGTAAAAGCTTGTTAAGGGTGATCCACCTTACGGATTGTCGTGGAGTAGGAGTGTCATCTCTGAACCACATTAAACACCTTTATTAGCATTTCTCTTATTGTCTTTTGATTTCATTTTTAATTGTATTATTGTTCTTGCTTCTACTAACATCTTATAGAAATAGAAAGAGGTTATTCACCCCCCCTCTAGCCATCCAAAGATCACTCTACAACTTCCTTTGCCTAATCAAGTCCTGCAAACCTACTAGGACTTACCCTTTTTAAGTCCATCAAGCTTAACACAACATATAATATCACACCATAACTTAACTTTGAATCCTTTGACATTATCAAAACTCAGGTTCGATTATCTGGTACCCCTGCACCAACACTAAAATCCTCTCCATTGAATAGAAGTGGATGGACAATGTTATATCCTTCTTGATGAACCATTGATATCTTGCAAACAAAAATTAAAATTTGTTCCAAGACTTTGTCTTGGGTAAGTAGTGAGATTGAAAAGTGAAACCTTTATAAAGAAAAGAATAAAAAAATTCTCAAATGGTGGTTGTAACAAATTAGACGGTCCTTACTTTGATACAAATTGTTCGATAGAGAAAATGAAACATGGGGAGAATCTCGTTAAAAAAATATTTTGAAACCTTTTTTCCTTTTATAAATCAAGTTTACGACAGTTGAAATAAAATAAATAAATAAGATGTGGTTGTTTTTTTTACTTGGTTCATAATCCTTTTTGGATTGCTATTCTAAGGCTCATAATCTGATCTTGGATTACCTCGATGGGCACTTCACTAAAACTCTCTTTTTCGAAAAACTATTCAAAGGTGAAAAGAACCTTTTACAAAGGTATAGGGATCCAGTAACTGTTGGTGCAATTTGCCTAGATCATGATTGACCAGACTCGAGTTTGACTCGAGTAATATTTTGATGTTTGACAATATTTTGGGAGATTATTAGTGCAATCGACCCAGGTCATGATTGACCGGATTCGAGTTTTACTCGAGTAGTATTTTGATGTTTGACGATGGTTTGACCATTGTTTGACGATGGTTTGACCATTGTTTGATAATGGTTTGACCATTGTTTGACTATATAGTTGACATGGGATTGACCATGTGATGGAGAAATCCAAGTGGGACACTTGGCAATGGAAAGTCCAAGTCATGGGTACTTGGCATGGAAAGTCCAAGCATGGGTCTTGGCAAGGGAAAGTCCAAGCTTGAGTTTTGACAATTGGAAAGTCCAACATGGGTTGGCAAGGGAAGTCCAAGGGTTGATATTGGTAGCGTAAAGTCTAAGCGAGAGTCTTGGTAGCATAAGTCCAATGGTTTGGCAGCGTAAAGTCCAAGTGGTAGTCTTGGCAGTGTAAGCTCAAATGTGCCTAAGCGGTATAGACCAGCTTAGCATGACAATAGCTGATGGAAGAACCTGAAGGTTAGCATATGGATGAACAAGTCATGGATGACTTGGAGGGATCCGATAGGTGTGAGGCTGATGGAGGTGACTAGAAGGCTTAGGTCTAGGCTAAGGGTGATCTAGCAAGTATGAGGGCATCATACTTGGGGTTAAACCTCATGTTTGAGGTTTGTCAGTTGACTGGGATTATGAAACAGTCTACTGGTCAAGTGTTTTGACACTTGGTAGCTGAGTCAACTTATAGTAGTCTAGTGGGATTATGACCAGTCGACTGTTGTGAGTCGACTAGCATTCGACTGCGACCAAATGGCCTTGACGATCGCCATGACTGGAAGTCGATCGATAGCTCGATCATTGATCATATGTATGGCAATGATCGATAGCTTGGTCAGTCGATTGTTATGTATGGCAGTTGACTGATGGTTGAGGAAACGACCATAGAAGTGAGGCATCTTGACTAGGGGCTCAACTGCCTATGCATCAGTCGATTGCTAAGGTTTGGCAGTCGACTAATGGTCTATCCGTTTGAACTTGTCCAGCGTGGCTCGAGTCATTGTGAGACAACGGCTACAGGAGCAGTCGACTATTAGGAAAAATCCCACCCAAGTTGCATCTTTAAAAGGAGATCGAGGAGAGGGATTTTGGTAGCGATTTCTTGGGTGATTTGGAGCGATTTGCTGGTGCAAATCAGGGTCTTCAAGTGTGGTTCAAGCAAGCATCCAAAACAATAGTTGTAAAGTTTTCTTTACATTATTTTGTGTATTTCATTTGTATTTATTGGGATGTATACTGAAAAGTCTATCTTTTGTATGAACATCTTTATTTTTGAAATAAAAATCACATGATCATTGTTTGTATATTTGTGATTATGCATATAGTCTGATACTTTACATTGTAGATAACATGGTGTGTAGTGTCACACATGAGATCATGTTATCGGTTCATTGTAAAGTATAAGTAAAGGCTCACAACCTAGATGGCTTTGGACAAACCATTGGTATGGTTGTAGTGTGATTTGGTATTGGTTTGTCTTGATCATAGAATCACATTAGTACACTTTGTGTGTATTGAGTAGGACCGACTTAGAGGTGATTCGATTTATTGCTGACTACATAATCGAATCGGACCTCAGGTATTATATTGTACATGCTCTTAATCCTGATATAATAATGGGCACATATACTTAGTATTCATTTCTTTGATTTACCAATGGGCGAGATTTATAAATTAAATCGATAGGCTCGGTAAGTTGGGAAATGATATTATTTATATGGTGTGTCGTTGATTATAGGAGGAAATCGTGTCCTATATATTAGGATGATGATGTCCCCTTGAGGAGCTCATAAGGTTCATCATGTAAACCCTGCAGGTGGACTTGGTCCGGCATGATGAAAAGGTTGAGTGGTACTACTCATGGAGTTAGATGTTGATTAATTAATGGTCAGTAAATTAATTAATCGACGGACATTCGAGATCTTAAATACGGGGAGAAAAATGTACAAATAATATATGGAGCCCATATTAACTTATGGGGGTTGGTGAGGTAGATCAATGATAATCCTTTAGTGGATTGGATTATCATTAATGGATCGGACTTTATGTGGGCTTGATCCATTAGGTGGCCAAGATCCAACTCCTCCTCATGGTCCCTATTGTAGCCTATTAAAACCTCATGAAGCCTAGATCCAATGGATGAAAACAAAACTCTAGATCCAATGGTAGAGATTAAATCTCTAGATCTGACGGTTGAGATTAAATATCTAGATCCGACGATTGAGATTAAATCCCTAGAACCAATGGTGGAGATTAAAACATGGCTTATCCCTAACTCTATATAAGGAGAGGCTAGGGTGGGCGGCAAGGGCAATTAGAAGAGAGATAGGATTAGGGTTGGGCGGCAAGGAGCTTGGAGGCTAGGGTTTTGGAGTGGGCGGCCACAAATAAGGAAGTTTTTTCCTTTTCTTCTTCTTCCTTAGGTGGCCGGTGCCCTTCCTTCTTCTTCTCCCCTTGGCTTGGCCGGCGTCCAACCCTCTCCCCTTCATCTTTGGCCGGTGCTTAGGGTCTTTCCCTTGTAACTTTTGGCCGACCCTCTTATTCATCTCCTTGTTCTCCTTCTTGGCCGGCGGCAAGCACCAAGCTTGGAGCTTGGTGGTTGGTTGAAAGAAGGAGAAGCATTTTGTTTCTTATTCTTCCACTTGTTTGGAGCGAGCAAGGAAGGAAGATTGGTGATCTAGGAGCTTCAACTTTTGGTAGATCGTCGCCCACACGACGTCCAAAAGGAGGAAGGACATACAATAGAAGATCGTGAGGTATATCGATTGCCTATTTTCTTTTGTAAAATGTTTATAATTGTTTTTCAATTATATATGCATGTTGTATTCTATTTTTATGGTTAAATATACTTGGACCCCGAATATAAACGTAAAAGCCAGCGATCCATACATCATCTATTCCGTGGCTAATCGTAGAATAGAGGTTGGTTGCTTGAACAACAAGTTTGTTCAAGTGACCACTCTAATCGAATAGCACGACGATGAAACGGTTGCTTGGGTGATCCCTTTGTCTAGGAATAAATTTTTTTAATCCAGGGGCGTCGATGGGATCGCCATGAACAAGCGACCAAGTTGAAGTGGGAAGCGAAGTTTCCTACCATCAAGTGGTATCAGAGCTTCGGTTCCGGGCAAAACCCTTCAGTATTTGCTTGTTTTATCTTGTATTACTTGTGTAATCATTGTAAGAGGTTTCTCCGCCTCCGGATTGTTCCGAGAAGGAGTTATTAGTGGTAGTGTTTGCATCGCTAGAGCTCATTCGAGCCCAACCTATAGAGTAGGAATCCTAAGATTCTGAACTACGTTATATCATGTGTTTGTGCTTGTGTATCTTGTTATTTGTATTTTTTATTATTCTGCTGTGCATAACAAGCTTTGTAGACAAACATGAACAAATTCCGTCAAGCAACGAAAATGTGCCATTCACCCCCCCCCCTCTAGCGCTCATCTGATTCCCTACAATTGGTATCAGAGCCCGGGGCTCTTCTACGGATTAACAACCGAGGGAGCAAAGCGCTAAAGGATAGAGTCGCCAAAAGATGGACTTGGATGGGATATCAACATGCCAGTTCCATATGCGCTCTATGGACGAGAAGGCTTCAATCAATGGAAGGCAAGGATTGAAGACTTCATGATGATGATGAACATTGAAGATTGGTCCTCCTTGATGGAAGGATTTGAATATCCAAGAGGGTCAAAGGGAGGTTTCCTCATGATGAAGAAATGGATCGAGGAACAACTCCAAATATTCGAGAAAAACAAGAAGGTAATAAAATTTCTTGTTGAATTGATCCCTAATGATATATTGTGCAAGCTAGGGGATTACATGGATGCCAAGGAGCTACGGAGAAAGTTGGCAAGATTCTATGAATAGCCTGACTTAGCACAAGAAAAAGAAGAGGGTGAAGAATTGGAGGTTGAGAGGCCATCAACATCCGAGGAAGAGGTGGAAGAATCGGAGGAAGCCTCCACTTCAAGGATTGAGGGGGAGGAGATTAGGTCATCTTCAATACCATAGCAAACTCAAGAGGAATCATCTACCTCCGGTCGAGAAGATGAAGAGGCTCAAAATTCCACCACCATTGACCTAGGTAACTCAAGCACTTCAATTATAAATAAAAATCATATTATGTATTTTGAGTGTAGAGGATATGGGAACTATAAGAGCAAGTGCCCTAAGAAGGTCAAGAAGACTCAACTGGTGCCAAAAATTCAAGAAAAATCAAAGGATGCCAAAGTCCCCACTAGGAAGAGCAAGGAGCACGTGGTGTGCTTCAAGTGCCAACAACAGGGACATTATAGGAGTCAATGCCCTAGGAGGAGAAAGAAAAGCCAAGAAGGAGCATCTCATGTAGGGGGAGCTTCAAAAGCTAACCCTAAGGTATATTTTAATAATGCACCTTCAAATTTTAACGTCAAAAAGCATGCTAGAAATAATTTAAATACTCTTGCTATTGTTCATAATAAGCATGCTAGGAGTAATCTTACTATAGTTCATGAAAGGCATGCTAGAAATAATAGACTCTGTTGTTTAGGTGCTAAGAGTTGTAATTTTGAAAATAAAGAGAAATTTGAGACTAATAACTCTAAGAAAATCCTACATAGGGAAACTATTAGGAAGGTAGAGGAGCATCTAGGCATTAATCCCAAGAACCATAGGCATATGCCTAGGAAAGGAAAAAATACTCAAAGAAATAATGGGCCCACAAAATTTGAGAAATTAGAGTTAGAGAATCAAGCCTTGAGGTCAAGGCTTGAGAAACTTGAGAAGACCCTTAGGAAAATACAAAATCAAATGCAAGGGTCAAATGGTCAAGATTTAGGATCTAGGAGTCAAAACCTAGGGTCTAGGAAGCAATGCCCACCTAAGGGAAAGAAAGGTTTAGGTCACAAACCTAAGCCCAAGGAGACCTATCATAATGTTTCATTCGATTATGGAACTCAACCTAGGTCTAGGAAGGCCAAGGTTACTAGGGAAGTTATCCCTAAGGGTAACCATGGTAAGTGTCTAGTGGCCAAGGTTTCCATGAAACCTAGGGAGGCTACTAAGAAGGTTACAAGGGGCGTCACCCCTAGAGTTAACCTAGGCAAGACCACAATGACCAAGGCTTCTAAGCCTAGAATGGTCATTAAGAGGGTATCTAGGGAATTTATCCTTAAGAAATACCTAGTAAACCCAAGGAGATCAAATAGGTTTTGGGTTCCTAGGAGCGTGATCGATTCGCGCTAAATGGATTAGGGCGTGCCAACCTTGAATGGATAGGTAGTTAACCTATCCATGGTAAAGGTAACACTTTAGGTCATTACCTATCCAAGGTTATGGGTACCTTGGAAATAAGTTTGATCATAATCCTAAAGGATTTAGGATGTGCCAATATCATTTAAGAATTTTGATAATTTGATCAAATTGACACAATTTAGGTCTTAGAGTCATAGTGTGTCATTTTGGATTTTTGGCACACTTAGGAAAAGAGTGATAATATGGAAAAATGGAATTAATCCTAACAAATGGAAATAAATATTAAAATTTAGGTATTTTTATACCTTTATATTTTATTTGCTATGATTTATTTGCCATATGTCATGTCATGACATCATATTTATTTTTATCATATAAATGTCATGATTATGCTTAGGTTATTTAATAATGTCATGTTTATGTTTAGGTTTAATCACATGTCATGACATCATGATTATTGGCACATATTTCATTTATGCTATCATTATATGCCATGATCATATTTCATGTATTTAAGTTAATCAAAATTGATTTAAGGATAAAATGTCATGATTTGAAGTCTCATGTATAAGGGAATCAAATAGTGTTGCCTAGAAAAATGCATGAACCCTTAATACAGGATGAACAAAACTCACATCTCACATCAAATTGACATGTGTGTGTTTTCAAACACCCTAAACACATATGAGATGCTAGGAAATGAGTTAAGTTCAAGGTGCATAGTTTTTGCATCTAGATGAACTCAAACTCACCTTATACCATGGATGAATCATGAGGAAAGCTTGTGTACAAGTCATGTGCATTAAGCCCATAGACCATAGTTTAATATAAGGTTTTAAAAACATTTTAAAATAATTTTGAAAAATCTTGGTGAAATCTATCTTTTGATAGCAATCATCATTGTAGAAGTTGATATAAAATAGGTCAAAATATTGAAGTTATCAATGATTTTGAATTTTGTATCAATCTCAATATTTTATGGGTATTTTATTTTCTAAATATTTTTCACCCATAATGTTTGACATAAGTATTATACATATGAAATCATGATTTTTCCTAATATGTATAATTACTTATGATGTTTCGAAAATCGTTTCTGAAATTGAATTTTTGCATTTGTAGAAATCAGTCAACTGTCACTTATGGCAGCCGACTGGCGCTAAGGGCAGTCAACTACTGACTGACAGAGTCGACTGCCAACGTTGATTTTGGGTAAACAAGAATGTTTAGCCAATGTTTCAGCTGTGTTAGGCTACCCTAACTGCTCATAACCCTAGGATATGTTTTGGAAAGCATTGGAAAGGGTGAAAATCCATTGGATATGGATTATGAGAGTTATTTAGGGTGATGTATCAATTTTAAGGTGTGTGAAAGTTCAAGTTTGAACTTTTGACCTTAATTTTAATGGTTTAGTATTCCTATAGGCTTAGGGACTCTCCAAGGACATTATTGGTGCAATGATCAAGGGGGAGCAAGCCTTTAGGGGGAGGTATCCATCATGGGATGATGGATGTGTTTCTTCCTCATGAGGGGGAGAATTTGGAGAAGTAAGGATTACCTCTCTTAAGTGATATGAGACTTATCACTAAGAAGAGTGAAGGCATCCTAGATATTTTTGGACTAAGGGGGAGATTGTAAGATCTCATTGGGATATGAGACATTGACCTCTTTGGGAGAACATTTTTGATGTATGTCAAAAAGGGGGAGAATTAATGGGAGAATGTGAATTACCAATTTGGGAGACATGGGATTAAACCTCATGTTTGAGGTTTATCAGTCGACTGGGATTATGAAACAGTCGACTGGTCAAATATTTTAACACTTGACAGACGAGTCGACTTGTAGCAGTCGACTAGGATTATGACCAGTGGATTGTTGTGAGTCGACTGGCGTTTGACTACAGCCAAATGGCCTTGGCAATCGACTGTGATGGATTGGCAGTCGATTGATGGATCGATCAGTTGATTGCTATGTATGGCAGTTGACTGATGGTTGAGGAAACGACCATAGAAGTGAGGCAGCTCGATCAGGGGCTTGACTGCCTATGCATCAGTCGATTGATGGTCTATCTATTAAAACTTGTCCAGTATGGCTCAAGTCGTTGTGAGACAACGGCTACAGGAGCAATTGACTGATGGTCATGATCAGTCGACTGCTAGGTGGAATCCAACCCGAGTTGCAGCTTTAAAAGGAGCTCAAGGAGAGGGATTTTGGTAGCGATTTCTTGGGCGATTTGGAGTGATTTGTTGGTGCAAATGAGGGTCTTCAAGTGTTGTTCAAGCAATCAAACAAGCAAGCATCTAAAGCAATAGTTGTAAAGTTTTCTTTACGTTGTTTTGTGTATTTCATTTGTATTTGCTTGTGTTATCTTGTATTACTTGTGTAACCATTGTAAGAGGTTTCTCCGCCTCTAGATTGTTCCGAGAAGGAGTTATTAGTGGTGGTGTTTGTATCGCTAGGGCTCATTCGAGCCCAACCCGTGGAGTAGAAACCCTAAAGTTCCGAACCACATTATATCGTGTGTGTTTGTTCTTGTGTGTCTTGTTATTTTTATTTGTTATTATTCTTCTACGCATAACAAGCTTTGTAGATAAACGTGAACGAATTCCATTAAGAAACAAAAATGCGCCATTCACCCCCCCCCCCTCTAGCGTTCATCTGATTCCCTATAGTAACACTCTTCCATCCTCTAAATGAAATGAAAGTACAATCAAAAGAAAATTATATTGACAACATTTAGATATACAGAATAGCTTGGAGGTTGTTAGAGAGCAAGGAATGATTTAATGAGATTCTTGATCACACGAAGAGTTGTGTAGAGTTGAATGAATTGAGTGACAAGTGCTACTTGAACCCTTCATTTATAAACTTTTTTTGATCGCCCAGATCACCTTCCGAGTGCCTCCAGCTCAGCCAATCTATTTGGAAACTTGGCCTTTCCGGGTGCCCCCAATGTGGCCTTATCAAATCTAACTCATTTGATAGTTTCCTTCTCTAGTCGCCCGGATCCAACTACCATCTATGCCTACCAATCTCCTGGATGCTTTATAGGCTACCTCAGTCTGAGCTAGTCAAATATGCACTCTAGTTGCCTGGATCTAATCCGGTCATCTAGACCTCCGATCGCCTAAAACCAACAAGGGTGCTCGAATTCCAACATCAAAGAGTTAGCACAAAAATATGATAATATAGAATCGACAGTCACTTAGCTGTCTGATCTCAACTTTAGAATCCAAGTGGAACTTTAGTTGGATCATCGCTGATAAGCGTGTGCGTCGTACCACAGTTACAAAATTTTAATTGAATCCCTTTACACTAAATATAGCATAGGGAATGACCCAGTTCATCTCCCAATGAATATAACGACAGGATGACATTCTTAGGATCAACTTATTCCTAACTATAGATTTTTGGAATTTTTGAATTATAAATGGAGGGTTTTTGAAGACATAAAATGAATAAGTAAAATAATAATTAAAGGTATCCTATCAATGAAACCTAAACAACCAAAACAATTCATGAAACTTGTAAACAAGAAACCTAACTAAGCTAACTATTGCATTTTAAGAAACAACCAATAACAAGGTTCATCATGAAATCTAATGAAACAAATTAAACTAATCAAAAGTTTAACCCAAATGAATGAATAGTAGCATAGCAAGCAAACAACAAACTACAACCGAAACATGAAACAATTTAAAGCAAGAAAATTCAACTATAATTTAAACAAACAAGCATGATGGATCAAGAAAGAATCTCATGGATCAAGCTAGGACAACCCCTTGGCTTGACTGTGATCGAAGAAGAATAGAGAGAAGCAAACGACCAATGACATTGCATTCTAATAAGCTCCATATATGTGGAGTCGATGATGAATTGGATGAAAGGAAGATGGATTCGAGCTTCCTGATGGAGTAGGAAACCCCCTTGCTCCTCCTGAGGTTTGTTGTCGATGAGGAAAGTTTCAAAGGTGATGGATCAAGCTCGACAACAGTGGCAACGATGGAGGAGAAAGGATAACTATCAGAGGATGTAGATGGCTTGGGAATGGTCATCGAAGGAGGGAAAACTCTTTCCCCTATAGTGATCCAATTGGGTTAGAAGGAGCTAGATGATGGCCAATGATGCCTTGCTCTCTGCCCTGTGCGTGCGTCCACGGGAAGATGGATGAGTACTGTGCATTCCTAAAATTAAATCCAGATCTGGATCCAATGACTAAGATCTCTCTATATTTGAAATGAGTGGGTCTGATGAGATCTTGATGGATGGTCACGATCAACTTGATATGGATGAAGGGCTAGGATGTCGGGATCTTTGTGTATGGACAGGATCTCCTCAAATCTGGATAAATGGCTCAAAAATCAAATCTCATTGAACGATCAGGATTGATCAGATCTAAATCATTGATCATATCGCTTCAGATCTTGATGATGGGTCCAGATTAATCCAGCTTAAAATACCACTTGTAACCCTAGCATTAGCCAAAATTAATTCAACTCGAGTCTAATCAAATGGCTCATCTCGATCCCTACAAAACACAAATTGTATAATTTGCATAAAAATCCACAAATATAAAGAAAATTACAACAAAGTCCTAAATGGATCTAAACTCATAAAACATGATAATAATCGCAAATAATCACATAGAAGATTAAAACCATCAAGATTAAAGACCAAACTAATGTGACAAAATGGTAGTTAGCAAATTCTTCCACATTTATTCTTGCACATCCTGGGCAAGCGACAAAACTATAAAAAGTAAATTCACATTCCAAATAATTTTCTAGTAATACTTTGAAAATATTAAAAGGTAGTTACCTAAGATTATCAAATTTGCAAAGATCCAAGCATTCATGAATTTAATTCTTACACTAGTCAATCAAACATGATAACTTCAAACTACCCAAATAGACTAAGCATGAAATCCTCACAAGATAGAATTTCCTCTTGCACTCTCAAAAATATGTGTAAGTGGAGTTTCACTCAAGGCTACTCATAACACTTCACTACCATAAGCTTGTTTATTTTCTACTTCCCCACTACTATAAATGCATAGAAATAATGAATCAAAAGGATTTATCAAGAATACAAATGAAATCAAAAAAGAAATGGAATGAAGCAAATAAAGTGGTAAGAGAGAAAAAATCAATGAGAGAATTTAAATTTTGGAAGAATAACCCTGGTGAATTAACCTAACGATGAATGCATCATGCCTCAGACCAAATCATTGATTTCACCAAAATAATTTTCTGAAGCTTGAATTAAATCTATTACCATCTCCATAAGCATTTCACATCCTTTAGACAACCATCAATTCACAAAAAAAAAAAAAAAAAAAAGCAAAAGAAATAGCTCACCTTACACCTCCTTATTCACCACTTACAAATTCCACTCTCATCAACTTAAATACGAAAAAGAACTTGAGAATGGAAGAAAAACTATTATCATTGATAGAACAAGGGTTTCCTTAAGTTTTCCACTGATTAAAATGGTTGTAGAAAAATTTTGGCACATCACATTTCAAGTTAATACTTAAATGATAATTTTTTACCAATTCAATTCTCAACCTCTTTTAAACTTTATTTTTGTTGTTTTTCTCTACAGATAACCTTTGTTTCTAGAGTATCTTGGAGTTGGTTTCCACCTTGCATCATTTAGAACTCGAAATAAAATTTTTGATAAATCCACAGCCTAACAAAAACTCAAATTACAAAATTCTAGGATTTTGTCTTCTCTGTTTCTTTCCTTTATTTTGTAACTTGAATCAACTTGATATTCTTCCCAAATTTAAAGGGATTAATCTACCTTGGATGCTTCTCAATGGATGCTAGTTTAAGTGCTAAAATTCATGGATTTAGAGATCAAATTAGAGCTCAAACTCTAAATTTCAAAAAACTAGACAAATTTTAAAATTTTTTAGTGCAGTTTCAAGTTCCTTATTCTCAAAGAAATTTTGGCTTAAATCATGTGGGATTAAACTCGAAATAAGATCTCATTTAGAATTGCACTGATAAGAAATTGAATTCAACTTGATTCAGACCAGAAAACATATTGTGAAGTTGGCACAAACAAGTTCTTTGGCTAAAAATAGATTCAATTCTAGCCAACTCTTTGAATATTTCTTCCAATCCTGAGGTCTGGATTCACCATACTTTCTATACTAGAAATTCAGACATCAATTGAATCATTTTTCCAACAATTCAATGTCATGAAGCTTTATCAAAATCTAATACAGAACTACAATGTAGAATTCCACTTCTCTCTCCCTCTATCCATTTCTAATTTTTTTTCTTAAAATTCAAACTACAATAAATATGGCTTGCATTGTCATTCAAAATTGTATCAAATGAGGTCTCAATCCTGATTTTCTTTGGTCAAATTTGGAGAAACAATAGCTCTGAAAATTTTGAAACAACAACACCTTCATTTTAAAACTCAAGTTTTCATTTTCTTTTTCTCAGTTGAATTTTTCACAAATTTAGCAATTGAAAAGGCAGCAATAGTTATAACATATTCATGGGCCCCTTCCTTTGGGTTTGTTACTTGTTAAAGAAATGGAATCAAATTGATTTGAGATCTCAAAATCAGCCCACAGATTTTTCGGTAAAACAAATTTTCAGAAACAATTTTTTTCTTCTTTTCAATGCATTTTCAACTTATTAATCATTGAAAATCTTTGGGAAAGGCAAATACTATTTGTTAATTGAGGTCTTCACTTGCACCATTTCTGATCAAATGTTGACAACAACACCTTGACACATAAATGATACAATTTCAAAATTGAAATTTCTAATTTTCTTCCAAATTGTTTTTTTTTCCTTTCTTTTTTTCATTTATCTGTCAAATTCTCACCAATTGGAGGTTGGAGATGGTAAATATCGTTTGTCAATTGGAAATCAAAGGTATGAATTGAAGCTTTTATTGATCAGGTGGCTACAAGAAAATATTGTCACATAAATGATACAACTCAAGAAATTGAATCTGATTTTTTTTCTCTCCAATTTGATTTTTTTTTTCTCATTTCTATTTTTTGCTATTTTCGAATTCATTTTCTTTAGATTCTAAACATGACCATAAATGAATGAATAACACTCCGTTAGATTCACCTGTTCATTAGCTTTTGAGTTCAATAAAACCACTCCAAATCAGTTTCAGCATCAAAATTTAGCAATTTTCTTGAATTTCAAACTATCCTTTTGTTTCATTTTTCTTTTCACTGGATTCAATTGGTTTTGATCCTAAAATAAGCAAAAGACATAAACTTACATTGCATGGATCTAGAATCATGCAAAATTTCGTGTCTAACTCTCCTTTTTTCTTTCCTTCTTTCTATAAAATTTGATTCTAACTGAGAAAATGGAATCTCAAATAGCATTACAAAGCAGCAAACTATCTTGAGTCATTCACCAACCAAAAATTTATAGAAAACTTGGCACATTCAACCTACGTTTGTATCATGCTCTTTGTGTTTTCTTTTTTTTTCAACCTGTTTTTGTTTTGTTTTTTATTCTTTTAACCTCAACCAACACACCAAATGATAATAGAAATCAACCCAAGTTTGACACAACAACAACCAAAGTAAAAAATTCCAAAAAACTATCATGAAACTTCAAAACACCAAACATCATGCAAAAAAAAAATTTCTTTTGTTTTTTTCCTTCCATGAGAAGAAATCTTGATTTTGAGATGATTGCTACAAAGTCACTACCAATCCACAGTTCAAATATGAAGGCAAATAGGTTTATCAACCATTCTTAGCCATACTCTAAATAAAACTTGCCAAGAGAAATTTTGAAATGCAACAACCCATTAACTCTCTTTTATCCAATCCTAACTGCCCATTATTAAATTCTTTATTCACTTCATCAAGAGCAAGAAAACAAATTAGCATGCCTCAAAATTTTCATTCCAAAAACTCCATAAACCCAATCAAGAGTAAAGAAATTGAGCCAATTCTCATTAATCTTTGTACAATTCTTAAAAAATTTCCATCTTGTCAACATCATCCCTCCACACTTAAAATTCAACCATCTTGGGCAAACAAATTCAACTCATCAAGTTATTCATCCAAGACTCTCAAAGAAATAGGATAAAGTAAAGATGATAAAGAAAATAATAATAGATGAGTTGTTTTTCCAAGACAATTATGGGAAATGAAATTGAAAATTGTGAAGAAAAGCAAGAATGGAAAAAAAATGTCATTCATCATTTTCATGTATGCCATTGCTACTATAGTTTCAAAAAGAAGCAAAGAAAGTTCTAGAGTATCAATTGTCTTGAGTGTCATCACACATAAAAAAAAATCAATAATAGATATGAAGTTGGTCCTCTCTAGATAATTTTTATTTATCAAGCTTAGTCAATCAAGATAGTATCCATCACCAAACATGCAATCAAATGAAAGTAAAGCATTCGATCATGCTAATGTATCCTAAAATTCAATGATCAAATTTAACTAATTTATACGATTCTCAAGACATTAGTAGGAAACCACATATGGAAAGGCTACTCAAAATAAATGAAATGCAACTTGCAAAATCAAACAAGTAAAAGTAAGCAAGTATATGTACAAAAAGAAAAACAAAACAAGAGATAGAAAAAAACGAACCCCCTTGAATTCTTAGAGGTTGAAAGTGATTCAATAATAAAAGCTAGGTGGGAGGTGGAATGGTTTGAAAGACAATCCACTCTGGCAGTTGAAGATGATTCAACTTTGATATCCAAGCTAGGGGTAGAATGGTCCAAATAGAGATAATTCTTTGTGTGATCAATGTCGTCAAGTTCAACTCCATCTATCATCATGCCCTCGAAGGTCCCTCTAGGTGATTGCAGACGATTCAACTGTAAGATCCAATCTGGGGCCAGAATAAGTGCAGTCGAAGTAGGTATCACTCCTTCCACCAAGTACATTATGAAAGTTTCCTGAGCCAATTGGAGTCAATCCGCATAAAAAATCCAGTCTAGAAGTGGAATGCTTTGAGTTGTCGTAAATATCACTTCCCCCACCATTTTTCCTTTAAATCTTCTTTTGGGTGGTTGGAGGTGGTTCAAATGTAGAATCCACTTTGGGGTCCTAATGACATTAAGTGTTATCTCAAACCTCTAAATAAGAATCACTCCTGCTACATAGTCAAAGGCAACGCATATCAACCTAAATGGAAGTGTTCGGTCTGGAGGCCTCTAGCTATCTATCACTCTCAACTCAAGAGGCTGCTCCAACTCCAGTTTAGGTGATTCCATAATCGAAGGAAATAATAATGTGGGCATAGCCTCTACTGCACAAGTCTTTGCACTTGCATCTACAACAATATCACACACAAGATACGTAGAAAACTCACCAGCATCATCATCCTCAATATATATATCTACAACATATGAAATTAAATATTGTATACATCATCAACAATAATATACACATCATCTACAACCTCATCACCACAACACAAAGAAATATTAGAGTCCTGTAAAGTAGCAGAATCATAAATGTGCCTATAACACACTCCACAATCGATCTCTTCAAGCGTGTCATACCCATAGAAATGTTCTTTGATGAGGACTGAACGAATTCTTGTACTTGCATCTAATTGATGGATGCTGCAATTTGTCTAATTGGATATGCAAATTTTATATTTTTGCATCATTTTGCTACTGGAATTGGAGATCACTACCAGTTTGTTGTTGCATGTAAAGAATTAGTTTCTGTATAAACTCTTCTAATCGTTGCATATAGGGTTTTGTTTGAATCAGAGCAGGAGTTTCTTCACTATAGTCTTGAGATATCCCCTAGCAAATTGGCTCGACCTACATGAATGGCTGAGGCCAAGTAGGTGACGAATCATCCTAAAATCCAAATGAACTCTGGTATGTTCGCTCCCATACATGAAATTTTGCTAATCCATCCAATCTAATTTATAACATTGAGGGTGCTCAATAGTCCATTATTGTATATTCTCATATTTGAAATCTGAATCATCCAACCAACCAAAATTATGGGTATTAGACAGTTAGTCATACCTAACTTGTTGCTAGGATGGGAAGTACTCATGTTGCTCAAGAATCTGTTGGGGTTGATAATAATAAGTTGAATGATCTCCCCAATCATAACTATAGGCACTAGGAGTCGATCATATGTGTTTTGACGTTGATGTTGATAACACCGAGGCTCAAAGGGGAAAACATTTACATTTATTCTTTAATAACTATCATCCTGGTGCAGGAAAGGGCAATCATTAGTTGGATGATATGGACAATCACAGAAACAATAAGTATTCGTTATTGACACTAGTTGCATTTATAAAGATTGATTCTTGGCATACTATCTGAGAAGAAAACCTATCTCATCTAACTGGATTTTCATATCCTGATACTTAACACTCGAATTATAAGTATCATTGAAGCCTTCATATTATTGATAAGAAGGATCCATGTTGCACACAAAAGAAAGTTTTTGGTCTTATTTGAAATACTAGCAAACAAGATCAAAGACACAAAAAATAAATAAAGCAAAGCACATGGATACAAGAGACATAAGCCACAAAAAAAATTAAATAGAAAAATAGACAAACAATTCTAAGATCATCAAACACGACTACATTCCCCGACAACAGTGCCAAATTTTTTTATAAGAACGTGTGTTGTACCATGATTATAAAATATTAATTGAACCCATCTACACTAAATATAGAATAGAAAATGACTCAGGTTGTCTCCCAACGAATATAACGGTAGGATGACAATCTTAGGATCAACTTATTCCTAACTATAGATTTTTAGAGTTTTTGAATTATAAATGGGGGATTTTCAAAGACATAAAATGAACAAGTAAAATAAGAATTAAAAACATCCTATCAATGAAACTTAAACAACCAAAACACTTCATGAAACTTGAAACAAGAAACCTAACTAAGCTAACTACTACATTTTAAAAAAACCAATAACAAGGTTCATTATGAAACCTAATGCAACAAATTAAACCAACCAAAAATTTAACCTAAATGAATGAACGACAACATAGCAAGCAAATAGTAAACTACACACGAAACTACAATTCAAACAAATAGGTATGCTAGATCAAGAAAGAATCTCATGGATTAAGCTAGGGCAACCCCTTGGCTTGAGTGCGATAGGAGAAGAATAGAGAGAAGCAAATGGTCGACAACATTGAGTTCTGATGAGCTTCATATATGTGGAATTGATGATGAATTGGATGAAAGGAAGATGGATTCAAGCTTCTTGATAGAGTAGGAAAACCCCTTGCTCCTCCCGTTGGCGATGAGGGAAGCTTCAGTGGTGGTGGATCAAGCTCAACAACGGCAACAACAATGGAAGAGAAAGGATGACCATCATAGGATGTAGATGGCTCGGGAATGGTCACCGAAGGAGGGAAACCTCTTTCTCCTCTGGTGATCCAATTAGTTTAGAAGGTGCTACGGTGATGGCTGGTGATGCCTTGCTCTCTGCCCTATGCATGTGTCCATAGGAAGATGGATGAGTAGTGTGCGTTATTGTGCATTCCTCAAATTAAATCCAGATCTAGATCCAACAGTTGAGATCTCTCTGCATTTAAAATGAGTGGTTCTTGTTGGAGATCGATGGTCCGGCTAGAAGGGGGATTAATAGCCTTTCGTCGTTCATTGGAATTTGTTCATAATGCTTGTCTACAATTGTCTTTAGCGCATCAGAATACAAATAACAAATAATACGATAACAACAATACAAGCACACTCACAAGAGACAACCGATATACGTGGTTCAGAACCTTAGGGTTCCTACTCCATGGGGCGAGCTCAACGAGCTCTAGTGATGTTGGGTTTCCCTGGCACCGCGGCGAGTGCGTGTTCGAACACGTTTCGTAAACATGCACACAGCGGAAGCAATAAAAAAAATAAATCTAATTTGTTACAACACACACATCACACACATGTAGGATACAACATGTGTAGACATAATCGCTATTTAAAATTTTTCAATAAAAGGAAACTTATACTAGGTATACCTGACGTATTACGTGTAGCGGGAATGACATCAACCGTAGCGACCCTCGCTAGAATCGCCTCTATCCGTATCCACGCTGAGTATCATCGGGATAGCTTCACAAAGCTACGAGCCCCGACTTCGCAAGAGTCACTAACCTCGTGTCAAAGTTGTTGTGACCCAAGAGACGATCACAATCCGAATTAAATTAGGATCCCAAAAATGAGTTTCACAAACTCGCTTGTCAGAAGCGGTTTGTGTCAACCGTTTGGCGAAAAATTAACCCTCCACCATTGATTGGACAGCTTGTTCTCCTCTTCGTGGAGAGGTCGTTTGGTCGGCATTTTGTGCTCCGACAGTGACCTACTTGCCGGGGATTGGCCCTCCAAAATCTGGACAGCTTGTTTGGTGGAAGATATGGCCAGCCAATCAATGGTCGGTTGCTCCTTGGTCGCCGACGGCCAAGGGAGGATGGTCGGAGGAGTCGCTGGTGGCTGGTGGGTGGCTGGCAGCGACTTGGGCAGCAGCAAAACCCGGGCGGCAGCTCCTCTTGGGCGGTAATGGCTTGGGCGGCAAGAGCAAGGAGAAGAAGGAAAGGAGGTTAGGGTTTCCAAAACCCTTGAACCAATTAATTCTATATGAAAAACCCTTAAGTCATATTTTTATAGAGAATACATTCTCCTAACGGTTATTGGTTCATAACCAAAATCCATTAACCCGCTCCAATAACTTAAGTTAAAATAAACCAAACCGCGTTGGTCTATTTTAAGTTAAAACAAACCGAACCAACTTTGGTTCCTTCGTTTAAAACAAACCAAACCACTTTGATTTATTTTCCACCATTGGATTAGAATCAAACCAATTTGGTTCATTTCATAAGACTCGGGTCATCCATGCTTCCGATGCGAATGAAACCATTTCATACTCGCTCTTTGTTTGGTCCAACCAAACCTAGTCTCTCTCGATCTGAGAATCCTATTCTCAAACTCGTTTTAAATCATTCAGATTACACTCGTTGTATGTGTGACCAAATAGGTTCCCGGTTTATGTTGGTCATCTATAATTAACCATTAATTATAGAACGATCATGAGTGACACCTAGTAGTACATCATGATCCCCAATTAACCGGAAAATCAACGGTTGATCCCAGAACCTTTTCTGAAACCCTTCAGCAGCTACAATGAATTATGCCTCATTCCTTTCACTCATCTTATACCTACTTGGTTCAGGACATGGTCTATTGTGTCAGTCCCCACTAAGCTGACTACGTTACACCTAGCCCAAGTATTATTTCCTCGTCCTCCGGATTCTAGTTACTGCACATGCATCCAAGAGTACCATACTCTAAACATGTAATGCTTTGGCCAAATACTTTAATAACAATCCGACGAGAGGCCATAGGGTATACATCTCCTTGCAAAGAGCGGTGAATCCTCTATAGGCTATTCAAACACCTTCGGCCACTTTGACTTATACCCAATCATTCCAGGTCCACATCTCCTCAGAGATGCTTGCTTAAGATGTCAAAGCATAAGTCTTCATGACCAAGATGACTTGAATACCGCAAGTCGAAGGACCATCGCACTTAAGCTGTTGTAAGAACTGCATTGACATATCCATATATGTAAATAACTATATGAAGTCTTACAGTTGGTCACTCCAATGAACTAATTACCATAACTAGCATCCATGATCAACTCCGGACATCCCAATGTCACCAGCCAGTGAGAAATAGCTACTTGGATAAACCAAAGAGTATACCTCGTGTTAGTCTCAACAAAATCGATGGCGTCCGAATCCATCAATTCATCGGCTAGGGATAATTCTAATACATCACAATTACACATGTAGAAATACTCACTAGTTGTGATCTAATCACAAATTATCTCATGTTGTGAATCGTATTATAGACATTCAGTAAATGAGTTTAAGATCCAATCAAATACAAGAAAATATGTATATTCAAATAGTGAATCTTCATTTATCAAATAAATGGTACAACCATAAGGCGATTGCATTAGGACACCTCATATATTACTAACAAGTGATGCACACACCACTAATAAATCTCCTTCTCAATAACACATCGAAGGTGGAGAAACCTCGTATAAGTGTTTACAACAATAAACAAAATACAACAAGCAAATACAAAGACAATACAACAATCTAAGTAAAGAAAACTTTACAAATGTGAGCTTCGATTCCTTGTTTGTTGATCGCCTTGGATTAGCCTTGAAGGACTAGAAAGCACCAACTATTCCTCTTCAAATCACCCAAAAAAAATCGCTGCAAAATCCTCCAACTCGAGCTCCTTTTATAACCTGCATTGAGCTGATTTTACATCCAACAATCGACTGCCATAAGGCCTCAGTCGACTGCTCCCATAGTCGTTGTTTCATAATGGCCTAATCCACATTGGCATCCCAACCAACGGATACACTGTCAATCGACTGTCATTACCATCAATCGACTACCCAAGCTCGTAGCCGACTGCTCAGTCAGTTACCGAGCGTTCTGTGCCCATGTTCTTGACCAACAGTTGATCGCCCTCCATGGCAGTCGACTGTCTAAGGCCAATCGACTGCCCAAGGCTGGAAGTCAATTGCCAAGACCATGCGACACAGTCGAATGTCAGTCGACTCCCACCAGCCAACTGACAAAATATATCAGTCGACTATTGTCGGGTAAAATCTCAAACACAAGTTGTTTGAGCATCCGACCGTCGGGTAAAATCTCAAACACTAATGTTTGAGCATCCAACACTTGATCTCAGCCACTTGACCAAGTTCACCTCATCTTCCCATGGAGTTTCCCATTGAAGCTCTCTTCCTCCGGCCTGCATCCCTCGAATGCACTAAGCTCATGGCCTCTCCCCGTGCCATCACTACAACAAAAATACAAAAAGACAACACCACAAAGACAACGATTTTTGAAGAAACCGTTGTGATTTTGATAAAAGACAACGGTTTTTGACAAAATCGTTGTCTTTGAACGTCCATATAACACAAAAGACAACGGTTTAACACTATCCGTTGTCATTGAGTGTATTTTTTTAATCAATAACACAATTTACAACGGTTTTCTAAAACTGTTATCTTTAATAATTTTTATTTTTATCTTAACAATAGTTGGGACAACGGTACAATGAAGTGTTGTCAATAAGAAGGTTTTCACAATATTTGGTACAACAATAAAAAATCGTTGTCGTTGTAATACTAATACAACGGTTATAAATTATTGTCAACGAAATTATAATGGTGTAATTGAATTAGGAGAAGTATAATATAATTTGTTAATAATCATTATTAATTTTAAAATATTTTTAATATAAATAAAAATTATTTTATTTATTATTAATACTATTTTTTAAAAAAATTATTGAAAATAAGTTTTTAAAAAAATCATAAATATATAAGATTAAAAATAAAATAAAATTATTTAACCAATAATAATTTAAATAAATTTTAATGTACTAAAAAATTTTATAATAATAATAATATATTTAATCAGAGATCATGGTATTTAAAATATATATAAGGAATAATATCCTCTCTTCCCTTTTTACTCTTCTGCTATTTTCTCGATAGCATCCGTCATTTTCCCAATAGCTTCTGCAATTTCCCTTTCGTTCCCGATAGCTTCCGCCATTTCCCCAATCCCTTGTCTCTTTTCGTCCCCTTTAGTCATCGATTGCTTCATCAATTTTCTTCCCCTTCCAGCAGCTTCTCACGACATCACTTATCAATCTGGCGACCATCGTCCTTTACCCTTCCGTCGCCGATTGGTCGATCGTCATCCGTCCATTATCTTCTCTTTCGATCCATCACTCGCCCTTCAGTCCATCGTTGATATTCTAGGTATACGGTATTCTCTTATTTTAATAATTTATATTGATATCAGTAAATAAAATAATAATAAATAATATTAGCTTATTAGGAAAATACCTTATAGAATTATTTTGATAGTTTAGATAATTTTTCAGAATTTAAATGAAATTTAAATGATATTTTATGAGGATTAAGTAAATAAGCGGCCTGTTTGGAATATCTATTATTGGAGAGTTAATCGATTCAATTAACCTAAGTTAATTCCTTTCCCGATTTCCTCCTATTCTTTTCTTCTCCGTCGCATCTTCCGTCGCATCTGCCCCATCGCCGTCGCCTCTCCTCTCTCCATTGAGCGTCGCCGGAGCAGCTTGCTGATCGCGCATCTCTTCGCCTTCGTCGGTCTTTTCGAGTGGGCTCAGCTTGGCGACGTCGTTGCCGTGGATGATTGTCGTCGTCGCCGCCTTCCTTTTCACCACCGGATCGATCTGTCGTCGTCGCCCTTTATTCTTCTGATCCTGACGGCAGCAAAGCTCCACAGCCACCGTTTCCTTGCATCGTGAGCTTCGTCCGACCATTTTTCCTTCGGTGATTCCGAGCTTGTGTCCGATTGTGTTCTCCTATGTGCTTCGATTGTGAGCCGCGCCGATCTCTACTTCTTCAATCGGCTGCTACCCTTTCTGATTGTGTGTTTCCACAGTTGCCCACACTCGACATCGGGTGCTTAGCTCACCTTTACTGCGTGCGAAAGCTTCGCGACGCCTGCCCTCTTCCAGCTTCGGGCGATCGCTTCCTTCGCTTCCCTGTTTTTTTTATTGTAGTTCAAAGAGTAGAAGATTGGGCAAGGATCTTGTTAGAGATGTGATATCTTGTGATTTCTAGGTGAAGAAGGTGTTCTGAATAGGGATTTCTTGCAAATTCTCTAAAAGTTAGGCGGTAATATACCAAACCTTCAATTGTTGTATACCTTTTTCATAACCGCTAATGATTTTACCTTTTCGCGTGCAGAAACCTATAACTCCAGTTGAATTGTATAGAGAGATTCGTGATTCACAACTTATAGGAATGTCAGGATACACTAAGGATGTAATGCTCCCTTTCTATAGCTAATTCATTTCCTATTAACTCAGTTTATCCATGCCACACACTGCTATCTTAGTCAATCACAGAAGTATCTGTCGTTGTTTGTAATTTACACTTTACAGGACTGGGTGTCCTGGCTCATGTTGTACCTTTCTAGTTGTCTATATTTTTGACTTTTGGATCCTGAAATGCATATAATATATAGAAACTGACATCAGGGATAACTAAGGGATAAAATTGGTAGCCTATTACTTTGCTTCCTCTTTTAAGTTCACATACACATTGATATTTCATTTTCATGTTGTTTGTGCAAGAAAAATTTGAACAAGAAAGTTTAACATTTTGTTTTGGACTCCGAGATGACGCTTAATGCCTGAGATTGATTTACATATCGTTTAGGGTCAATAACTCTTTGCAAAAATATGATAAATTTATACTACTTACAAGTTGAAGTTAATTTCAAATTAAGCATCTTTTGTATTTTCTTTTCTTTTGTTCTTTGGAGTTTGGATGTTGTCTTGCTTCATATATTCTCTAACTTTCTCATCTTATATAACAGATAAATATATGAAAATTTCAATTTGTCATAACCAGAGATTAAGGAAAATAGATTCTAGAAGAAATATTCTTCAAAGAAAATAAAAAATTATTTTCTATAAAGTCTATAAGGACCTTTCATGGTAAAAGATAACAATTTTGCAAAATTCCCATTGTAATTGAAATTTTGATCAAGTTTCTAATTTTATCGTTGTCTTCCTATTGGACAGGGTAACCCTGTTTTTGCAATTGGTGTTGGCCTCAGCACATATAATAAAGCTGGGTAAGTTCAGATCAAACTCCTATAAGCATATCCAGAGGTTGTGCCGATTAAATTGGAGTAGGTAAGTTCAGATTTGAAAACTTTATCGATATATATGTTTCTGCAATTAGTTTCTGTGTTGTGGTTGTGATGTTAGATGGCAACTACAGCTGAATCCATCTGGTTGTTATAGATTGCTACTTCAATAGTGGATCAAGAAGTAATTGAGGATAAGCAAGGTGAGTTGATCGGATAATTTTATTTGTTGGGTATCATGATGAAAGTATAAGTTAGTTATGTGACGTGTGGTTGATTCTAGGTTGAATGACACACCAACAAACCAGTTAGTTTTGATTCCAGTTAACATAGGGTGTGTAAAACAGAGGTGGAACACTCATTTTTTACTTTGATAAACACTTGCTTAACTATATGCATTAATATTGTGTATATATGTAGTTTCCATTGGATTTTGATTGTCATCGATCCTCACAAAGAGGTTATTTCGTGTTGGATTCTCTCGGTCAGTGTAATCGTGATGAGACTTGGAAGAATATTATGAAGATGTAAGTTTTAGTAGGAAAATGTTATGAATATTTATTATAATTTTTTTATATATACTAGATGCACTAAAAGTCTATAATCTCTTATGATTTTATAAAGGACCTTGAAATTGTTCAACACAGAGATTGGCAAGCACGGGAAGAAACAACTTTTGTGGTAAATAATCAAGGTATGTTTTATATTGTGGGGAGCTTATATAATCTGAGGAGTAATTATTTAGTGATATTTTTGTTAAAGTAGATGTGAATCATATACTTTCTTGTGTTATTTGTTAAAGTAGATGTGAATTATTTAGTGACATTTATATAATCAAGCTATTTGTTATTTGTTATTGTTATTAGAAGGATGAATCATATACTTTCTTGTGTTATTTCTCGTTGAGAAAAACTTTGTGAAAATCTCCACATAACTACTATAATTTTTTTCATCACAGGTTCCTCTTCAACCAGATGGAGTTCAATGCGGTTATTTTATTTTGCGATATATGAGAGATATAATTGAAGGTGTCGCATCCATTGACAAGTCTTTCCTATGACCAATAGTAATATTAGACATATTTTTAAATTTTCTTATTAATACATATTTGTAAAATAATTTGTGCAATTAATTATCACATAATACTCAAAGTGTTTAATTACATTTTCATTCATTTATTCACATGTAATTCGCAAAATCTGTGATGGCTGCAAAGGAAATTGATGAAGTACGTTCGGAGTTGGTTGAATGCATACAAGATCATATATCTGATGATTAGGAGATTTAAGTGTACATCTCTTTTGGTTAGATGTGGTAATGTATAAGTGTTTTGGTTATTATGCATAATACTTTTGGTGCAGTATTAAGCATATGATGTGTAGTTGTTTTGCTACGGTACTTTTTTATATATGTTTTTAAGAGTGTTCATTTAAAATGGGATGATGTAATCGTGTACTTTACATTGCTACAAGTGCGAGTGTATGTGTTTTCTATAATTTTTTTTATGTTATTGTATGATTTATATTAAAAACACAACACTATAAATCGACAACAGTTTATTGTTCTCTAAAGTAACCGTTGAGAAATAACAACGGTTAATAACCATTGTCTATGACTCAAAAAAATTATAATAAATCCATGCGTTGAGAAAAATAGGATGCTCAAAGACAACGATTATAATCCGTTGTAATTTTAGTTGAAAGACAACGGTGAAAAATCGTTGTCTGTGATCTAAAAAATCCGTAGTAAATCGACCCGTTGTGAAAAGTGGGGCATTCAAAGACAACGGTTAAAAATCGTTGTCTTTTCCTTAAATCGACAATGGTTTTTTAACTGTTGTCTTTGAGTGCTCCACTTTTCACAACGAGTCAATTTATCACGGATTTTTTGGATCATAGGCAACGGTTTTTCACTGTTGTCTACTCGAATTTTTGTTGTAGTGCATTCTTTGCGTCTTACCTTGAAGTCTGTTTCCTTTGGCTTAACTCCATTACTCTTTGTCCGACGGTCCCTCGGATGCACTAAGATCACAGCTTCTCCCCGTGGCATCCTTCACCGACTCAAGGACTCAAGCCATGAGACAAGTGACATTGCCAAGTACTCAAGACTTCCCAAATGCCAAGTACCCATGACTTAGACTTTCACCGTCAAGGCTACACACTTAGATTTACGTGGCTAAGGCTACACACTTGAACTTTCCAAATATCAACTCCATGTTGGACTTTCCCTTGCCAACTCCATCTTGGACTTTTACCGCCAAGGTTACACACTTGGACTTACGTGGCTAAGGCTACACACTTGGACTTCCCATGCCAACTCCATGTTGAACTTTCACCGCCAAGGCTATACACTTGGACTTACGTAGCCAAGGTTGCACACTTGGACTTCCCATGCCAACTCCATGTTGGATTTTCCAAATGTCAAGTCTACACACTTGGACTTCCCTTACTAAGTACACAAGACTTGGACTTTTCCATCATATGGTCAATCTCATGTCAATCATATAGTCAACCCATTGTAAAATAATGGTCAACTTATTATCAAACATCAAAACACTACTCGAGTCAAACTCGAATCCGATCAATCGTGACCTAGGCCGATTGCACCAATAATCTCTCCCTTTTTGATGTTTGACAAAACTCACATTGAGTTAGGTCACCTAACTCAAATCTCCCAATTGTCCCAAATTGGTAAGTCTTACCAATTGTCCCAAATTGGTCTCACATTCTCCCCCTTTTTGACATGCATCAAAAAGGCTCTTCCCAAGGATGTCAATGTCTCATATCCCAATGAGATCTTACAATCTTCCCCTTGTGAGAAAGAACACATCCATCATCCCATGATGGATAACCTCCCCCTTGACTATTGCACCAACAATGTCCTTGGAGAGTCCCTAAGCCTATAGGAATACTAAACTATCAAAATTAAGGCAACAGTTCAACATTGAACTTTCACACACCTTAAAATTGATACATCATTCTAAACAACTCTCATAATCCATATCCAATGGATTTTCACCCCTCCAATGCTTTCCAAAGCATATCCTAGGGTCAGGAGCAGTTAGGGTACTTAGAAATAGCTGAACATGAGCTAAACATACCTTATTTATCCGAAATCAGCATTGGCAGTCGACTCTGTCAGCTATCAGTCGACTGCTCTTAAGACTAGTCGATTGTCATCCATGACAGTTGATTGATTTCTGCACTGTGCAGAAATCAAAAATCAGAAACGAAATTCCGAAAAGCATAAGTAATTATACATAATTTGAAAAATCATGAAAATTCATATGTATAATACTTATATCAATCAGTATGGGTGAAAAATATTTTGAAAATAAAATATTCATAAAATAGTGAGATTGACACAAAGTTCAAAACCATTGAAAATTTTAATATTTTGACCCTACTTTGTATCACCTCCTTCAATGGTGATTGCTATCAAAAGATAGACTTCACCAAGATTTTTCGAAATGGTTTTGAAATATTTTTTAAAATCTTAATTCATTTTTCTAACATCTCACTTGTATCTAAGGTGTATGAAAACACATACAAGTCAAGTGTTCTTGTGAGATGTGGATTTTGATTATTTAGGGTTTCATGCATTTTCTAAGGCAACTCTATTTGATTCCCTTATACATGGAACTTCAAATCATGTCATAGTCCTTAAATCAATTTTATTAATGCATGAATAATGATTATGGTATAAATGATAACATAAATAAAATATGTGTCAATAATCATGATGTCATGGCATATAAGTGAAATCAAAGCATACATGACATAAAAATTTAAACCTAAGCATTATCATGACATTTAATGATTAAAAATAAATATGATGTCATGACATGACAATAGCAAACAAGGTATGACAAATAAAAGGTAAAGGTATAAAAATATATAAATTTTAATATTAGTTGTTATTTGTTATGATTAAGTTCTTTTTTCCATATTACTACTCATCTTTCAAATGTGCCAAAAATCCAAAATGACATACCAAGACCTCTAGACTTAATTATGCCAATTTGTTAAATTTTTCAACCTTCTCAAATTTAATTGGCACATCCTAAAATCCTTTAGGATATAAAATCATCCTTATTTCCAAAGTATCCAATTACTTTGGAAATGCCCTAAAGTGCTAACTTTGTTACGGTTGGGTTAACTACCCATCCATTCTAAGGTTGACACAATCTAACCCATTTAGCGTGAGGGAATCACACTCCTAGGAACTCAATACCTATTGGAGCTCCTTGGGTTAACTAGGTATTCACTAGGGATAACTTCCCTATATACCCTCCTAATGACCCTTTTTGGCTTGATAGCCATGGTCAATTGCGTCTTGCCTAAGTCAACTCTAGGGAAAACTCCCCCTTTGACCTTCTTAGTGGTTTCCTTGAAACTTTAGCTACTAGGCACACACCATAATTAATCTTAGGGATGACTTCCCTATTAACCTTCGTTTTCCTAGACCTAGATTAAATTCCGTAATTGAATGGAACATTGTGGTAGGTCTTCTTGGGCTTAGGTTTGTGACCCAAACCTTTCTTGTCCCTTGACAGTTCTTGTGTCATGCCCCGGGGGAGTCCTCGCCAGACGAAAATCCGGCAGCATCTCCCCTGTACAGGTGACAATACCAAACTTACATACAAGGCCTACACAACCAATATACATCGGTCAACACGACTAGAATCCAAACAACACACGCATGTAATAAAATAGGCCTCAGGCCAACAAACATATGATATAGTAAACAATCTACAATAACTAGACTTACCCCTTCTGCCATCTGAGCAGGAATACCCAACCAAAACCAATTGAAATAAAATCCGAATAAAGGTCTATAAGGACACAAAAAATCCACGAGTACATAAATCCAACTCCAGTCCTAAATATATCTTCTAATCAAAATATCCAAAACCATAAAACAAATAATTAATAAACTTTCGTGAAGAGGGGGTTTGGCAGCTGGACTCTCCTGACAGTTTCATCCTGAAATAGATATAAGTCAACGGGGTAAGTTCAAAGAACTCAGCGGATATAGTCGATATGCAAAGTAAGATATAGCTAACAATAACAATCATGCCAGTACAATCTCATATATATAGGGTATGCAAGAAAGAAATACAAAGGATTGTACTTACCTGAATCTCCTACCCTGATATAAGAGCATGTGCCCTACTAGAAGAAATAAAGTCATCACCATATATAAATATGTATCCTGTATGCATGACAATCATATGCAACATCCAAGGAATCAATAAAAATACAACAAACACAATACAAATGTTATCCATGCAAAATGCATGTTGTGCAAATGACATGGTCACCCCTGACGCCAGTCAGCCGCCTCACACGCGATGGTGAAGCCGAATGGGTAGGGCTATGACAACTGTGCACTCTGCCATCACTGCTCCTGAGTGACCGAGTGGACAGGATGCTGTCGGAGTACACATATCCTCCTGCCCCAAACAGAGTGGGGGAGCAAAGCTCTCATCTCCTGGTGTCGTAGACCAAAGGAGGGATCCCTGCCCACTACCACGCTGCCTCATCGCTACCCATGAGAGGACCAGCAGAGCCTGACATTGCACACACCCTCCTGATGTACCACTAACCCATGAGTGGCAGCGTGTGCAGACCATGTAACTGGCTGCGGGCTCAACTACAAAGGAACCCCGTTCAGCCAACATGCAATCATGCAATATGGTGCATGATACTAAAGCATGTAAATCCAACTAAAACACATATCCAAATAATATGCACAACCAATAAGTACATATCTATGATCCAAGTAAAACAGGGAAGATATAATCATAACCGATCAAATGCATGTATCATGTAGACACAAAAACATACTAGACATATAAACATGAAAATTATTGCAAGCTATCCTAACTAGCATATCAACATAACTATATCTAAGAGATAAGTCAAAATACCCGCCTGATAAAATGCCCGCAAAATGAAACGAAATCGTCATGACCGTGGACCTACCTCGTGATCGAAACCTGCATACAGTATAACCATTGTTAAGCACAAAAATGCAATCCACCGACAAATCGAATACTTAATCGATTTCGTTCATAACCCAATTAACCCAAAGTAAATCCATCAAATTCAAACACACAACAACGTGCTAAATTACTACTATGTATCCACAAGTAGACCCTCAACCCGTAGGTCACAAATTGTTGATATCTCTTAAATCCAAGAACATATCCTTGCAATTAATCTCACCATGATCAATACTCATCATATGAAAATATTATCCATCTCACAATCCAGAATTTATCCGAAATCAACAACATATCACCCAACCATCCCATATCCACCGAATACAATACGATCAACCGAATAACACCAAAATCGTGCTTACTAGTTCGATCAACTCCCCCAAACAGCTTGGTTCGTCGGAACACCCAACGCCAGCCGCTGCCCTAAACTTTCGCGGAAATCCCCTGTTCACCGGGCCAAGGTTAACTGCCCAATCACAGATCCAATTCAATCAAAGTAAAATCGACGCTTACCTATTCTCGACAACCACCGACAGAGCACTCCCTAGCACCGACAGCCCCAAATTCACTAGCTCCGGCGACCACCACAGAGATCACAACCTCCGCCCCAAATCAGCACGCAGCGGCGACTCCCTGGCAGTAGGTGCGCGCGAGGATGAAGGGAGAGGAGCGGCGTCGGACGCCGACCAGAAAGCAACAGGCGACGGGCAAAAGAAGTCAGGAAGAGAGATGATGGCGGTTGCGCGAGCAACGGCGAAGGCGAGCGCGCGATGCGTTCGCGTGAACAGCGACGGTGGCATGGCCTCGTGTCGGACGGCGAAGTGGGAGCGGCTCGTGCGGTGGTCAGAGGCGAGGAGCCGGCGGCCTGGGCACCGGGAAGGCGAGCATCGGCGCTTGGGGGAGAAGGGGCGACCGCAAGGCTCGGTGTCGGCGTCTAGGGTAGAGGAGGCCAACGCGAGGAAGAAGGGCTCAGAACAGGGATGCGACGCGCGAGGAACTGTCGGCTGAGGAGATGGGGTCGAGAGAGAGAAATCGGCGCACAGGGAAAAAGATTGGGATCGATACCTAATAATCCAAACCACCCTTTATAAATAACTAAAAACCTAAGTTTTATTTTTTATTAACCCCTTAGAAATTTAATTATCCCCGTAATTATCTCGTACGGGCTCTATTTAAATCAAGAAAAATTTCTAAAAAATTTCTAAAATTTTCCAAAAATCTCGAAAAATTTCCAGGATTATTTTTCTTAATTTTTGGCCATTTAATTTATATTTTAAATTTTCCGTATTTAACATCTTGCCTCATAAGACCTAGATTTTGACAATTTAACCTTTGACTTTGATTTTGCATTTTCATAAAGGTCTTCTCTAGTTTCTCAAGCCTTGACCTCAAGCCTTGGTTTTCTAATTCTAATTTTTTCAATTTTGATTTTTCATTTGTTCTTTAGGGAAGACTCTTTTTAGGCATATGCCTAAATTTCTTGGGGTTAATGCCCAAATTTTCTTCTATCCTCCTAATACTCTTCCTAGGTAAAATTGTTTTAGAGTTATTTGTTCTAGATTTGTCTTTAACCTTAATATCACATGATTTGGCACCTATACAATAATATTTGTTTTTTACTTCTAGCATGATCCGTATGATTATGCACAATTGCAAGAGTATTAATATACTTCCTAGCATATTTTTTGACATTAAAATTTGAAGGTGCATTAATAAACGATACCTTAAGGTTTGCTTTAGAAGATCCCCCTATATGTGATGCTCCTCCTTGGTTTTCTTCCTCCCCTTAGGGCATTGACTTCTATAATACCCCTTTTGATGGCACATGAAGCACACTACGTGCTCCTTGCTCTTCCTAATCGGGGCTCCGACTTCATTGGTCTTTTCTTAAACTTTTGGCGTCGATTGAGTATTCTTGACTCTTTTAGGACACTTACTCTTGTAATGTCCGGCTTCCCTACACTCAAAACATATAATGTGATTTTTATTCTTAATTAAAATGCACGAGTTACCTAGGTTGGTAGAGGCGATATGGGAAGGTTCTTCATTTCTTCCGGAGGTGGATGCTTCCTCCAATTCTTTCACTTCTTCTAACGATCCAGATGTGGATTCCCTCTCAATCTCCGAATCCTCATGGGCTTGAGAGGATGAGCATTCTTCGTTGGCTTCCTTCTCTACTTGTGCCGGTTCGGAATTTTCGTGGTATTTGACCAACTTATCTCACAACTCCTTAGCATCCCCATAGCTCCCTAATCTAGAAAAAATATCATAAGGTATCAATTTTATTAACATTTTCATTACCTTAATGGTTGTCTTGAATTGTTGTTGTTGCTCCTTGGTCAATCTTGATTTTTCTATTAGCTTGTTGTCTTCATCCCTAGGCACTTCAAAACCACTTTCCATAATTAGTATAGTATCAAAATCGATTTCGAAGTATACCTCCATTCTTTTCTTCCACCATGAAAAATCTCCTTCGAACTTCTATGGGTGGATGTTGATGTCTGTCATTTGGTGTGCTTATCCTGGTGATGAGTCCGATGATAAGAGCCTTGCTCTGATACCACTTATTGGAGATCGATAGTCCGGCTAGAAGGGGGATGAATAGCCTTTCGTCGTTCGTTGGAATTCGTTCGTAATGCTTGTCTACACTTGTTGTTAGCGCAACGGAATACAAATAACAAATAATACAATAACAACAATACAAGCACACTCACAAGAGACAATCGATATATGTGGTTTGGAACCTTAGGGTTTCTACTCCACGGGGCGAGGTCAACGAGCTCTAATGATGCACATACCACTAATAAATCTCCTTCTCGATAACACGTCGGAGGTGGAGAAACCTCGTACAAGTGTTTACAACAATAAACAAAATACAACAAGCAAATACAAAGACAATACAACAATCCAAGTAAAGAAAACTTTACAAATGTGAGCTTTGATTCCTTGCTTATTGATCGCCTTGGACTAGCTTTGAAGGAATGGAAAGCACAAACTATTCCCCTTCAAATCGCCCAAGAAATCACTACAAAATCCTCCAACTCGAACTCCTTTTATAATTTGCAAAGAGTTGATTTCGCACCCAGTAGTCGACTGTCATAAGGCCCTAGTCGACTGCTCCTGTAGTTGTTGTCTCACAATGGCCTAATTCACATTGGCATCCCAACCAACGGATACACTGACAATCTACTACCATTACCATCAGTCGACTGTCCAAGTTCGTGAGCCGATCGGCCTACCCTATCGAGCGTTACGTGTCCGTGTCCTCGACCACAAATAATCGCTCCCGTCGCGATCGACCGCTTAAGGCCGGTCGACTACCCTAAGGCTAGTCAATCGCCCAGGGCAATGACTACCAAAACCACGTAACAGCTTGAGCGCCACCAATCGACTAACAAAATATATCAGTTGACTGATGTCGGGTAAAACCTTAAACACTAATTGTTTGAACATCCGACCGTCGGGTAAAACCTCAAACACCAGTGTTTGAGTATCCGACACTTGATCTCAACCACTTGGACAAGTTCACCTCATCTTCCCATAGAGTTCCCCATCGAAGCTCTCTTCCTCCGGCCTGCATCCCTCGTATGCACCAAGCTCACGATTTCTCCCCGTGTCATCCTTCACGTCTTGCCCTGAAGTCTGCTTCCTTTGGCTTAACTCCATTTCTCCTTGTCCGACGGTCCCTCGGATGCACTAAGCTCATAGCTTTTTCTCGTGTCATCCTTCAAGGACTCAAGCCATGAGACAAGTGACCTTGCCAAGTACTCAAGACTTCCCAAATGCCAAGTACCCATGACTTGGACTTTCACCGCTAAGGCTACACACTTGGACTTTCCAAATGCCAACTCTATGTTGGACTTTCCCTTGCCAACTCCATCTTGGACTTTCACCGCCAAAGCTACACACTTGAACTTACGTGGCCGAGGCTATACACTTGGACTTCCCATGCCAACTCTATGTTGGACTTTTCCTTGCCAACTCCATGTTGGACTTTCACTGCCAAGGTTACACACTTAGACTTACGTGGTCAAGGCTACACACTTGGGCTTCCCATGCCAACTCCATGTTGGACTTTCCAAATGCCAATGCTACACACTTGGACTTCCCTTGCCAAGTACACAAGACTTGAACTTCTCTATCATATAGTCAACCCCATGTCAACCATATAGTCAACCCATTGTAAAACAATGGTCAACTTATCGTCAAACATCAAAACACTACTCGAGTCAAACTCAAGTCCGATCAATCGTGATCTGGGTCGATTACACCAACAGTTCTAATGAGATCTAGATGGATGGTCATGATCAACTCGATCCATATGCAAGACTAAGATGTCGAGGTCTTAGTCTATTGATAGGATCTCTCTAATCTGGATAAATGATTCAAAATCAATTAGATCTTATCGAACGATCAAGATTGATTAGATCTAGATTCTTGATCATATTGCTTCAGATCTTAATGAAGGATCCAGATTAATCCAACTTAAAATACCCCTTATAACCCTACATTTAGCTTAAATTAATCTAATGGCTCATTTCGATCCCTACAAAACATAAATTGCTTAACTTGTATAAAAATTGATAAATGTAGAGTAAATTACAACAATGCCATAAATGAATCTAAATTCGTAAAACATGATAATAATTACAAATCATCAATCACATGATATGATTAAAAATATCAAAATTAAAGATCAAAATAATATGATAAAATGGTAGTTATCGGTTGCCTAGAGTTGTCCCCATAACGAGGACTCATCCTTACTTGTTCTTCTTTTCAGAAAAACCTCTCCACACTAAAAGCTTACCTTATTTACTATCTGCCAAACATTCGATCTACCTGACTTGTTTGTACTTCCTCTATTTGATGTTGGATCACTCGACCCACTAGAGTTTCCCTTTACTTAATGTCATATTCTCACTGACCCATCAAGTCGTCCTACCAAATATCTGATCTTGTTGACTCATCTAAACTTTGTACATGGTGTCCATTCCTCTTGGTACGCTAAGTCTTTTGTTGCCTAATAACCAATTCAACTGACCTGCTAGAACTTCCAATGCCTAGTATATGATTCACCTGACCTACTAAGGATTTTTCTGTTAAGCCTTGCACACTTAACAAAAACATCAACTAAAAAGTACTTAACTTTAAACTCTTACTAACATCAAAATACAAGTTTGATCATCTAAAACCCATTGCACCAAAATAACAAGTTATGGCCTGAACTTGCCAAGACCATGCATGCTCCATTATGGCCCGTACCCATAGGTCCATATTCAATTATGGATGGTACCTACAAGGGACATGTTCAACTATTACTCATCCTGCAAGGACCATGTTTAGTGATGACCTAGGCCTATGGCTTTTCGAGATTAGACCCAAACTAAGAGATTCAAGGGAGTCTGAGATGCTAAGAGGGGAGAGTTCTCTATGGGGCTTGGGCACAACTTAAGTGGGGGCTTCAACAACTTTGGTATTGGGTCACGTGAGGAATCCTAAGGGGAGGAATTGAACTATAGAGAGGACCTAGAAGGCTGAGTTGTATAAAGTAACTTAGGATGTTGAGTTTCATATGACATTCATGATGTCAAATAGTGGAGGTGACTCAAGGTGCCAAGTCGTATAGGATATTCAGGGTGTAGAGTCATATAGGGGACTCAAGGATACCAGTTGTACAGGGCTTAGGATGCCAATTCATATAGGGAATTCAGGGTGCCAAGTTGTATAGGAGACTCGAAGTGTTGAAACATATAGAGGACTTAGGATATTAAATTGCATATGATATTTAAGATTTGGGGTATCGAGTTATTTAGGAAATTAGGGGTGTTGAGTCATTCTTAGGACATCAAGTTGTATAGGAGACTTGGGATATTGAATTATATAAGAGACTTAAGATGTCAAATTGTATAAGAGACTCGGAGTGCCAAATTGTATAAGAGATTCAGAGTGTTGTGTCATATATAGGATTCGAAAATCCGAGCCAAGCAAAGTATTGAATTGGAGTCATATAGATTGGAGTTGTTAACATAAAGTCACATAAGTTGGAGTGGCTAATATGGATAGTAAACTATTTTTTTTATCTAATTAATATAATTTATTATGCTAATAATTCATTAATTATTTTTATATTATTCTAATTTATTATGTTTTACAAACATATTTACATGTTACATGTTGGTTAATCATTTACTATTATCAACATTATTTTACTATAAAAAAAAGTATTTAAAATCATATATATATATATATATATATGAAAATTTACCTTTCTAAATAAAATTTTACAATTCAAACTTCTTGGCTGTTTGAATGCAAAATCTTTGGATACTTTTTTTTCCCTCTTTTATCCAACTTGAAGAAGTACTAAGTATTTTCTATAGTTAAATATGTGACAGAGACAATCCTTGACATTTAAGGGCCCTAGATAAAATAATAAAAATTAGATCTTTTTATAGATAAAAAATTTATTTTTTGATAAAAATCGAGTCCTTTTTCTTATCAATTTTGAAAAAAAAATCCTTTGAGCCCTAGGCGGGAGGCCCAGTTATCCTTGCCTAGGGCCGGCTCTGATATGTGATATGATAAGTTGCCCTCTTTTTATGCTTGATCATCAATGTCATACTAGAAACCAACACACAATAGGGAGAAAAAAGATACCGATAACACTAGTAAAATTCTACTATTTCCTACCTTAAAAAACCAGGAGTTCATGTCCAACATAATAATGTGAAAGTTTGAGAATTCATGGCTTCATGTTGTTTTACACGAATCATATTTGATAATTCCCCTATAACTTCAAAGACATCAACTATAGATCTGCTTCATAACTGATTCTCAACAGAAGATAAATATTTATTCAAGGCAAAGTAAACACTTTCCTACCCCACAGACTCTAGAATCTAGAGTTACATCTTCAATGAGATTATCATATATGAGCTTTTATAACAGGAGTTTGGTAGCCTATGAATCAAACTAAAGGAATGGATAGTCTGTATATCCAACAACTGAATCAGAAGTGTAGAAGGTTTCCCTGTTATACTTATTAAGTGGAGCATTCAACTCGTACCGCCGAGGAAGGTCTGGGTTGGCCAAAAAAAGGCGTCCATAAGCTACCAGATTTGCATAGCCGCTTGAGATAACATTGTTGCCTTCTTCTCTATCATAACCTCCAACGACGATAAAAGTTCCCTTGAATGCCTTCCTCATCGAAAGAAGACTCTTAGGAACTTCCATTTTTTCCCCCACTGTTATCATCCTCGGCTCCACCATGTGACAGTATGCAATCCCATATTTGTTGAGAGCATTGACCATGTAAAGTCCAAGAGCCTCAGGATTGGAATCTCCGGCTTCTGCATAGTTGGCAAAAGGAGAAAGTCTTATTCCGACTCTATCAGCTCCAATTTCAGCAACAATAGCTTCGACTATTTCTAAAGTGAATCGGCAACGATTCTCTAGGCTTCCACCATACTTATCTGTACGATCGTTCACTTGGTCCTTCATGAATTGATCAATTAAGAAACCATGGGCTCCATGAATCTCAACTCCGTCAAAACCTGTGCAGCAAAGTAACAAGTCCCAGTAAACAAAGTTTACTTTGCAAAAAAAAAAGGAAAAGTCCCATAAATTGTGCTTGATTCTGATTCAAAATCAATTTTCAGGAATTAAGATGTAAAATTGCCAAGGACAGAACATTCCAGACAAACTAAGCCGTATGCTAAACTGATGTAAAGTTATAAATTTGGTTTCAGAGTTTTCAGTTTAGTTAACCTAATATACTTTCCTTTTAAGCAGAAGGGATAGATAAGCAAAATTATTTCGTCATTATTGAAATGAATTGGACATCATCAACATCAAGTCCCAGTTATTTAGGTTGATTGCATGACTTTTATCCTTCTATTAGACTCTAGTCAAGGCTATACACTAGCAATAGTCAATCTTTTATATCATTTTAAATTGTATTAGCAAAAATTTTTTTAGGCGCCCATTTTCTATATATTGCCTCTCCTCTACGGAGTTTTCTTGGATTTCTAGCATAAGCCCTTCAATGATGTGAATAAGGAAAGGTCTAAAGCTTTCTCTAGCCTAAAAATTCTTCAAATTTACTTAAATACTCTATTACACTTAGGGGATGATTGCTTTGATTTATTGCACTTACTATGAAATTAATCCTAATGTATGCCATATTCTTTGATTAGTCTTCATCTCATTTCATTCTTTCTAGTCTGTATTGGTCTTCATTAGCCAAAACTCTTTGCCAAAATTTCTTGGCAGCTCTAGTGAGCTTGATTTCAGCAAATTGCAGTTCAACAGGCTTATGTCATAACAATCAAGATAATCCTCAATTTTGGCTAACCAATTGATCGAGGAATGCATTTACACCTATTCTACCATTAAAGCTAAGGGTGGTCACTTTAGCATGTCTAATGATGTCTCCTAAATCATGCTTAGCTCTACATCTATGGTTTTATTTAAAAAAACAGTCGATCATCTCTAGGCATGGGTGGAGGGTGCACGGATGCATATTGTCTGAGTGATCTAATATTTTATTTTATTTTCTTTGCTCATATTGCCTAGTTTTCTAATAACTTTCTTTAAAATCTTTCTAAGGCATCCGCATGATTTCTTAGGATTTTAAGCTTGGTTTCCAAGCTCACATCTGGTTTCCAATGACCACGCATATTATCTATTTCTCTGAAAGTGGGGTTCAACATGTCATGCCAAGGGTTAACAAGTAATGATATTTAAAAAATTTGTAACACTGATAAACTAATGAAGGAAAGCTCTAAGAGATACGTTTAAGGTAGTATAGATATGTACTTAGACGACTAATAAATGCCCCAATTAGGCGATGTGAAACGATGACAAATATACACATCAAACGAGGAAGAGGATGACCAAAAAAGACTTGGTTAGTAATAATAAAACAAAATAAAATTTATTTAAGTATAGATGATGATAATATAATAGGGGATGAAGTCCAATGGCATAGAAGGATTCATATAACCGACCCTACCTAATGGGAAAAAGCTTGATTGTTGTTGTTGTTATTGATAAAATAAGATATGAATAAAGGATTGTGATTTGATTGTGGTGAGGGTAAAAACTAGTATTTTGTGAGAAAATCTAGATAAATTCATAAGAATCAATTAAATTAAACAAAAAAAATTTTTAATTGAGGAATGATATTGCCAAGTAATGCAAACCTATTTTGTTGTTGAAATTTGTTGTGCAAAGTGTCTCCATGATGGGGATGATATTGTCCTTGCAATTGAAAAATCTTGGGGTTGTAAATTAGCCATAATCTAAAGTAGGGATCTCTCAATCAAATTGTGTAGAGGGTCAAATAACGGGAAGGCAACAACGTGTGGATGTGAGCATAGCAAACATCAAATGGTTGGAATATAAGAAACAACAGAAGTCCAACGTAAGGCATGGGCATATAGAGCCCTCAATCAGGCCAACTTGGGACTCGTAAGTTGGGTTTTAAGCATTTCAAGAAGTGAAGGTGACTAGTGCAAGCTGTGGTGGAGAGACAAGATGGGAATGATGGAATCTTTGAGGCACAAATAGGAGCTTAAGGCAGTCACTAGGGCAATTCCTTCATCACAGATGATGTGGGAGCAAAGGATGCAAGTGGATTAGGAGTGGTCAGGCAGCAGTAGAGATAGAGACATCCATAGTGGCTTGTAGGGAGGTGTGCGTGGGCTCCCCTTTTGTTGATGGTAAGGGGTGGAGTTGGATGGGAATGGTGTAACGGGCAAAAGTGGTGGTGTATTTGTGGGAGGGAATGGATGAGGACTTAGTTACCAAAACACTTTTGAAAGTCCCAAATAAATCTAATGCTTTCAAAAGTCTAAACAAACTCCCAACTAAATCTAGACAAACTTTTAATATCTAAATATCCTCCTAAAGAAAACTAAACAGCCTTTTAAAAAAATATATAACTTCATTATCTTCAATTTAAAATTTTGTAAAATAACTTAGTTAAGAAAAATTATATATTTATTTCCTAAATTCTTCAAGACTTCGACAAAAATAGACCATTTAGATTGATACTTTTTCACCTATCTTATCCTAGTCTATCTTACAAACAAAATCTAATATTCCAAAGATTTTCTTAACTTTCAATCCTAGAAGTAGATTATGTAAAGACATCTCATTAATTAGTTTATCAAATATTTTTTTATATTTCTTTGTAATCCAGCAAATCTTTTGGTTTATATCATTTGCGATATAATATTAACCAAAATCTCTATATTGTTTTCCTTAGCAATTGAATAAATATCCTCTCCTCATCCTCAATCCTAACTTGTCATATACTTTGAAATTTGCCATTCTTATAAGACTTCTGACTCATAAAATTTAGTTGTTTCTCCTTTATATCTTCTCACCACTCGTTTCTACAATCCTGACAATTTTTAGAATATTTCTTACTTAGACTGATAACTCTTGTTCTATCTACACCACACCACAACCATCATCTCTCTTTAAAGGTTACCTCATGACATTCAAAAAATTAACCACGACCCTATTTGCCATCAAAGTTTACATGACAACAATATCGTTCATTTTATCTTGAAAATATTTCATTATTGTACTTAAAATTCTACATATTTTTCTAAAACTAGAAAAAAGATTTCTTCTTACAATTTCTAACACAAATATCTAACATTATTAATCAATGTTGATTAGTTAATTGTATCATGGCTAAAAAAAATTCTTTTAAACACTAAACCCTAAACCTTGAAACACTCAAATCACTATAAAAGCAAAAGACTGAAAAGAAGAACATATGATCCATTGAAAAAAAGAATTGATGCATCAAGAATAAGTTGGTATTTGATATAACTGTAAAGGAACATTTGTGGGATTGAACTTTTCAAGTATATAAGTCATAAGCTTCATTTTTTATCATCATGAACAAACAAATTATTCTGTCCAAATAGTGAAGGAATTTACTCTAGTTTGAGGCTCATTAAGCTTGATCAATGCACCATGAACCAATAAGATGAACCATATTATCCTTATGTTTTACAGATTGGAAGATCAAACTTAGCAGAAAAGAAGATATGTGAAACTCTCAGAGCATGTGACTCAGACATTTGATAACTGTGATAGTATGGGTGGCAAGTTGCAAATCTACAATAGCTTTAGTTTCTTATTTGGAATAAGAAAATGAATAAAGAAGGTAGGTAGTCTTACCGGCTTTAATGGCATTTCTAGCAGCGAGTCTAAAATCATTGACAACCAAAGGAATTTCTTCTGTCTCCAATCTCCGGGGGACAGAAAAATGCATTTCATCAAAGCCGTGGGTTCGTAGTTTAGGAATCAATGGCTTGTCAGTACATGAAATTGGAGCTTGGCCATTGGGCTGAAAATCTGCAAGAGGAGCATAATGATATATGAATCAAGATTGATTACAGCAACATCTGAAATAAATTGGGGCAAGGCAAGATTTGAGAGAAATACCAGTGTTGGAAACCCTTCCAGTGTGACCAATCTGGCAAAAGAAGATGCCACCCTTTTCGTGAACTGGATCCACAATGGGCGTCCAAGCTTCCACCTGTTCTTTGGTCCAAATGCCAGGAATGTCTTTAAACCTTACCCAACCAGATTCGATGAGCAAACACAATAAGACAAAACCCTTAAACATTGATTACAGCAACATCTGAAATAAATTGGGGCAATAGCTCATCCTACCCTTGCGCAGTGTCGGAAACTCCAGTTGCCTCGGCAATCAAAAGGCCGCCTTTGGAGGCCCGCTGAGAGTAATACAAGATGGCGTGCGGCTGGGGCACGTTCCCGTACGACCTCTGCCTTGTCAACGGCGCCAACACAATTCTGCAAGCAGAGCAAGCGCAATGCGTTTCAGCTTCAGAAATTGGAACAAAATCAGAGTTTTTATATCTTGTTTGCCGCAAAGAACTATATTGAACCACTCATCGCATGCGATTCGATGTTAGGAAAGCGGTCGAAAAGAAAAGAAAAAGAAAAAGCTCTGACCTGTGAGAGAATTCAAACTTGCCCATCTTGTAAGGGGTGAGAAGAGGAACCGAATTTGGGGCCTTCATGTCGAGAAGACGAACAAGGATCTCGAACCCTTCCTTCCACTGGCATTGCAGTGATCAGCGGAGGTCTATATATAGTGAGCGGGCGAGAGGAGAATTAATACAAATCGCCTACTTTTCCCTTTCGATTGGCGGGCGGACGGAGTGACGGAAGCGACGACGCCAGCCTTCAATTACTTACAGTCGACCTTTTTGCTGTGCACTGTGTCCTAAATATTCAAAATTTCGAGATATTAAATATTTAAATTTTGATTTGATTATTCTGAGGGATAGATCAATTTTATTTTATAAATTTTTAATAGGATATTAAATAATTTTAAAGTAAAATATATTTCATCCATCATCAAAATAAAATAGAAAGTATTTGTGCGACCGTAATTATAGTGTTCTTAATTTATCATCATATTTGAAAAAAAAAATTATAAATACATCATGATTGAAGATTGAATTATCGATATTTGAGAGTCGAACAGGATACCCTATCACTGCATTGTAGTCCCTCGAGGCTAATTACAATTGACTTTCAATAGTATTGATCACAGTGAAAGGTAGATCTCGATTGACATTTCTACGTCGCAGCGAAAATTGACTTTTGCTTATTTTTATAATTTTGTGTTATGTTAATCATTCGATTTTATCCGTAAAAACAAAACCAGGTCGACCATCGAATTTATGCTTGGGCAATTTACTAGGTAAAAAATAAAATGGACGTTTTCATTAAAAATAAAAAGACACTCTTACATATTTTTGTATTAAAAATATTTTTGTTTTAATATTATAACGTCTTAAAATAAATTATATTTTTTAAATTTAACTTGATTCAAATATACATAAAACATTTTTAAGTAAAAAAAAATACTTTAACAAATTGCTGAAAATTTTTAAACCTAATTAAAATTGCAATATTAAAAGTATCCTAAAATTATAATAACAGATTAATTGTTGTTAAAATTATAGTATCAAATACTGGCTGTTATAATTGTAGTTGTCACTATTATAATACTATAATATAGAAGTGAATAAAATATTTTTGAAATAGAATAAAGAATAAATTACCCTTTCAATAATTAATAAAAAATATCTTTTAATAATTCTAATAAAAAAAATGTATCCCACATGGTTTAGCCTCTTCTGTCATAAGTCAAAAAAGGAGGCCCTTTTAATAAATCCCAGGAAACTCTTCTGCTCTTTTTCTTTTGTTTGATTTTTTTTTTTGGTTAAATTTTCATTGCCTGATATTGTTTCCTTCTGCGCATGAAAAAAAAAAGGTGAATGGATCTATTTTTTCGGCTTTGTTCACAGATCAAAAGATCGTAGGACATCTTTTTTATATTAAAAAAAAACAAATAAATATCCTATCATTCATTTATGAGCACCTATAAATATAAATATCTCGGTTATTCATTGTCCAATCGAGTGTGTACTATAGTTTAATCTTTAAACTCTAGAAAATCGAACGATGAATAATAGAAATGTTCACGGATGAACTGTATACCATTTAAATACATTTTTTTTCTCAAGACTCTCTAGTGAGCCTCACCCCTCTGACTGATTTCTTGGAGCTCCAATTTTTGAACTTTCAAATTCTACCTGCATAGTTCTTATTAGTCAACCTTAGAGAGTTATCTCTTTTTAGAGAATAAGGATGGAAGAATAGTTTTGTAAAAAAAAAATCTTAATTTCAAACAACTTGATACATGCTTGGGACTAAATATCAAAACAAAACTAGTACATGCATGCTTGGGATTAGATAGCATAGCAAACTATTATATGCTTGAAAAACACTTCTTTTTTTCTCAAGACTTTCTAGTGAGTCTCACCTCTCTAACTGGTTCCTTTGAGCCTTAGTTTTTAAACTTTCAAGTTCTACCGGCGTAGGTATTATCAACCAACCATAGAGTTATCTCTTTTAAAAGAATAAGGACTGAAGAACAATCTTTTAAGAAAAAGTCTTAATTTCAAATAACTTGATACATGCTTGGGACTAAATATCAAAACAAAACTAGTACATACGTATTAGACAACATAACAAATTATTACATGCTTGAAAAATAGAACAGAACACAAACTAATACATGCTTGAAAAAAAAATAGAAACACAAGGCTAAACGAACATGTAGATCACTTACAGCTTACAGTGACGGCAACAAACTAGGACTCTTGGATTTGATGCCAACTATAGACTTAGAGACGAGAGAGAAAACTAGCAAGTGGATACCTCTAGTATTGAGAGTTTCTTCTTTTATAGAGAGCTTCCTTCATGAAGAAGTTCTTCTTTATGGGTGGTTTTGCTTTTAGCTGTATGATTTTGCTTTGGAATCTGTTTTTGAGTTGTGTGGGTTTGCTTTGGAATCTGCTTTTGAGCTATATAGTCTTGCTTCAGCACTTCTTTACGTGAGTGATCTCTTCAACTTTTTATCATATTGTCTAAATTTCTATCTTGGGTGGATGTGGTTGAACTTGGAGTGTCTTGTGGTTGTGGGGTCGCCATGCTCGTTCTATATTCTCTAGCGATGATTTGACTAGATTTTTTAAGTAGCAATTTAAAATTTCGTCTTTTGTATTGTTCTACTAATTCACCTTTTTTGGTGTAGTATTTAAAAGGGAAAATTTGATTTTCCATGTGGACTAGCCAATATATTTTTTCGATAAATGTTTCCGCTGCAAGATTATATTCAAGATTATCTCTTGTTTCATCCCATAGCCAATATGTGCCTTGTATGGAGGCCCTCTAGTATTTAACCTGCTCTAGGATAGGAGTTATCCCTCCCCAGTCTTCTTCTTAATCATTGGGGAAATCTTCTTCAATTGTTTCTGGCTTGTGCACTATTTCTTTTGTTTTCAGCTTAATGACATGCATGACTGGCTCTATCTTATGGTCTATCCATTCTAGAGGGGTGTTTTGAATGAAACATAACACATAACTTTCGAATGATTCCATTTCTAAGAGCATTCTAATGGTATTTCCAAGTTTGTATGGAAGCACATTTGTAATATCTCCATTTTGCACCCAAAGTTTGTTCAGAACGCCATGATCTAACAAAATAAAAGGAGTTATTTTCAAACCTCTGAATTTCTACGGAATATAGACACTTAAGTCTATATTTACTTTTCGGATGACGTATAATAATTGACGCCTACAACCTCCATTTCTTTCCAAGATGCAGTCTTTGAATTTGTTCTGGCATCTTGATTTGAAATTGTACTCAGCTTCATATAAGATTATTATGCCTACATGGGGTTCCACTTGTAACCATTGCAATCTTCTTGTAGAATAGTGAAGGTTCTCCATTCTGCACTTTCAGTTGTTCTTCTCATGTAGATTTCGAGATATTGTGGTAGACTGTTTAACATCCTCAAGTCAATTTTTGTATTCTATTTTTGTTCTTCTTTTTGGAGAATTCTTTTACCTTTATCTTGAGTTATTTCAGCATAAGTCTATTGGGGCGTGGCTTTGATCAAGTGTTTGTTTTTTATAGATGCACTTAGGAAGCAATTGGGTCCTACTTCCTTCCTCATTGCTTCTAGGGTTAGTTCGAGGGAGTTGAACTCACCCATTTCTTCTCCTTTTGCTTCTCCTAACAGAAGTTCTTTGGCTTCTTCCCATGTATAGAGTTCAACATGTTTTTCTAATAAAATAGCATAGTATGTATACCTACCTGTCTTACATGCCTCACTGTGTATATCATTAAGATGTAGAAAATAAGCTCCTATTTTGTAGGAGAAAACTCCTGAATAGTAGGTATGTTTCATATGTTGTCAATTATGTTTATTTGTATTTGTTCGAGTTTCATAGAAAAAACCTTTTTCACGAGAGAAGCAACATTAATAGCCTATACTAACGAAGACCTTATAGAAATATAGACCGATGTTTCTGATGCCTCCTCAATATAGTCAATCGTCTCGGTCATTGACCAAGAAGAAGTGCATAAAAACAATAGGCTACTCACTCATAAACTCATTCTTAGAAAATAATCACACTCCCATAACTGAAAAATATGGGATACCCAACCAAGACGTTTTTCATTTTAGTGATATAGGACAATCCTTGAATGATCACCACATGTTGTATCCCGTGTTAAATACGGAAAATTTAAATTATTAAATTAAATGGACAAAGAATTAGGAAAAATAATCCTGGAAATTTTTCGGGATTTTTAGGAAATTTTAGGAATTTGTCTGGAATTTTTCTGGATTTAAACGGAGTCCGTACGAGATAATTATGGGGATAAATAAAATAGACTTTGGTGGAGTCTGTTTAAGGGAGTTAATAGACGATATTAACCTAAGGTTTCAAATACCTAAACCTAGGTTTATTTTTCACCATCGCGATAACTTTTCTTTCCCCGTCGCACCCGACATTTTTCCCCTCGCGGCGGTTTCCGCGATAACTCCTTTTCCCCTCGCGCCCGAAGCCATCGCCTTCTTCTCCCCACGCCTTGCTCTCTTCCTCTTCCCCCCGTACGCGCCTGCTGCCTCGCCGTTGCCCCTTTCATCGTTGCGGTCGGCAACCCGACACCGCCCACACCAGATCTTCCCGTCGCCGACCCCAACCGCGCGCGCCGGCCTCAACGATCACAGGATCGTCGTCGGACTCCTCTGCCCTAGACGACGAGCACCGACCTCTACGACCACAGGACCGCCCGAGCCTCCTCTTCCCCTGTGCTCAGGCCGCCGCAGGTTTGCCGCATCGCCACTGCTTCTTCCCCCCCGTGCTTGCAGTCACAGAATCGCCGACAACCCCTTGCCTTCCGCCGCAGCTTTCCCTTTCGCGCTGCTCCACAAGAGGGGTGGGTGCGCGCGCCATCGTCCCTCGCTAGGCTGGCGGGACCACTGCCCGTCGATTATCGACCACCGCTGCAATCGCGCTTCTTTGCGCTTCTTCTTACGCGCCATCACGATCATAGCACACGCCAATATTGTTTGGTTTGTTGTAGGTGTAAAATACGAAAAAAAAAAATATATATGGATTAAACCTTTTAATTAATTGGGTTTAATTAGTGAATTAATTGGGCTTAATTAGTGGGCTAATGAGGTGGGTTAGCTAGTTGGATTGAGTCCATTGGGCTGGTTTCGGATTGGGCTAGAATCTATGGGCTGGAATTGGGCTTGGGCTTAAATTGGAATTGGGCTTGGGCTTGAACCGGATTAGGCCAAATCTGTTTGGATTAGACTCAGGTTTGGGATTGGGCTGAGTTAACCAGATCAGTTCGAACGACTTTTATAAGCTGTCGAACGAACTGATTTCATCAGATCGTGATCCCTGTTTCTATTTCTTTTCCGCCTCGTTCCTTCCGCTCCGTGCAATCGCGTCGCCGACCTCCGCTCGTCGGTGTCCGGTGCAGGCAGCTCGACGACGCCATCCCTGGGCTGATCTCCGATCGAGGAACAAGGGGTTTCTTGCTTGGGGATCTCGGCGATTCCATCGGCAGACCGACGAGGTTGTCGCCGCGGCAATAGGCTGCCGATTCAGGTACTGCGGCTAGGGTTCAGTTTCAATCGCAATTCCTGCTTCTTCCTCGCTTCTCGTCTCTGCTGACCCGCAACTGCTGCTGGCGATTTCTTCTCCTCGGTGCTCCATCGTCAATGCCTCTCCCTCCTGACCTCGACGGCAGTGAGTTGTGCCAGCCATCGAGTTGTTTCGTCGCATAGGACGATCACCACAGCCATCGAGCCAGCTCCCCTCTGTTCTGCCGGATGGTGATCTTCTCTGCCTGATCGTCGCCGGAGCAACCGGTGGGTGTCGCTGTGCCAGCTGTCGGCATTGCTGATCGGCGACGTCGCTGCCCCCAGATGATCCTTTGTTTCGAGGCTTGGCTCTGTGAATGTCTTGTGGTTGTGGGCATTCAGCTGTGAAGTTGCTGTAACAGAGAAGGAATACCACCATTGTGGTTCACAGTGGTTGGGGGGTGCAGATCCATGAATTGGTCAACAAATTTGGACATCTTATTGTTGGAGATCGACAGTGGATTTGTTTTCTAGATAGCGTAGTGCATGTGAGAACTACACCAGGTAAGTGTAGATTTTGGAATACTAGTTTCACAATGGATTTATTATTGGTATGATGAAATGTGATAAATTGTTCAGATTGGATGTTGCTAAGTGGGTCAAGAAGCAGTATAGAGAAAGCTCAATTCGGTAAGTTTCAATTTGGATTTAGCTAATTGTATCATAGAAGAGTTATCTATATGATTGATTAATTGGGTTGAATCTATGATAACTGTCTAGACTTAATATGGGTATTATGGAATGTGGGATTTGATTTGCAGTGTGTTTAAAACTGGTATAGTTGTATAGTTGCAATTAGAGGAAGAGGATGATCTGAGTTATGTTTTACCTTAATTCGATCATTAGATATGTGATGATACTTAATTGTATCCTATTGCTACAAGACGTTGATGGTGATGGATACATAAATGTGTAGATGGATAGCACAGATTACATATCAGGTGGGTAATATCTACCTGGTCCGGTAGTTTGATCAATTCCAGTGCATGATCTTGGATTTATGTTTATACCTGTTTACCTTAAATCTACTCTTATTTAATCGTATGCTTGTACTGCCTTGACCTTTGAGATATATACTCTGTTACTTCATTGATTATCTAGCACGGATAGGAACTATAAAACCCTATTATGTGTTAGCTGATAGATGTTTAGTAAGTACATGTGGTTAGGGTTATTTTTATGACCTCAGTTAGATTCTTGGGTTTGCATCACTAGGTTAGGTGATGAGTCCAAATTATGAGGTCGGTCGTTGTATTGTATACATATCAGTGTGTTAGTTTGACGGATCTATTTATCTGTACATAGGTAAATAGGTTGTGATTACGGATTTGTCGTCCTTGCATGGTTGACTTTTGGTCGACTAGGTCTCCCCATGAGTTAGGGAGTGTTGCGAGGATTTGTGTGTGAGCTATGCATCATTACATTTCATGCATGCTGACGACTGGGTCTGCCTTGTGGTTGAGACGAGTCGTCAGTCATCCTGCCTCCCCGGCCACTCGGGGTAGTGGTTGTAGGGTTGAGGGCAGAGCATTGTTGTGCGTGCCATTCTCGGCCACTATGGATGGTGGTAGCTGGAGATGCGCACTTGGCCACTGTGCGGAGTGGTAGTTAGCGCACTCACCCACTATAGATAGTGGTCGTGTGATGTGCAGTTGTCCTGGGTGCGATGCTCGTCTACTCATGGGTAGGGACGGAGCATGCCAGGGACCCCGTGTGGTAGCATATAGCTCTGGCGGCTAGCATCGCTTTCATACTACCCAACTCGGTCACTCGAGAGTGGTGGCGGCTGGAGTCGGGATAGTTGTCATGTCCTGCCACCTAGGCCACACTGGGGTCGTGGTAGCGAGTTGGGTGCGCAGGCATGACCATGCATATGCATTGCTGATATATATGTATGCATGTATTTGATATATGTTTTACATATGCCTGTGAGATGCTGCATTTGATTGAGCTATGATTGTTGCACATGCTTGTTCATCATGATACATGTCATTTGCATTTTATTTACTGCTATGTGTTAAGCATGATACATGCGTTGATTCAGACTGTTATATGCCTTTGATTAGCATCATGTCATTGTGTGGTACGGACCGGGTTGTTATTACAGGTGATCATATATTGTTCATATGTTGGAGTATTGGTCAGGTATGAGATTGACCGGGTACATTATATGGGTTATGTTATTGTATATCTGTCAGGATGATATAGCTTATAGTGTTGCAGACCGTCAGGTACGTTGGTACATTACTTTATGTTCAGTTGATCAGTTTAGTATATACATTGAGTATGATTTTACTGTAGTTACTTGTTATTAGATTTGGATATGATTGTATGTCTATTGGACTCATGCTGTATACCTGTAGATCTTCACATGTATACTTGTAGATCTATCCTTATATATTGTTCATGCACTTTCTATATATTACCCTTGAGTTTATACTCACCACCCCGGGACCCTGGGCTTCTTGTCGCCCAGATAACAGGTAGAAGATTCCTTGGACGTTCGGAGCTCCGCCAGCTGATCCCATCTCACACTGGACGGATGGATATTTAATCCGCATTGTGTATTTGTGTGGATTGTCGTTTTGTGGTTTTAGCTTGTATTGTTTCCGTATCTGTGATATACGGACGTGTTGTATGTATTTGGCTTTCGATGTGGCTTCTATTATGTTTCTTGTGGTGTCAAGTCACTCTGGAGTGCACAGTTGGGTCATTGTATATTGTTTTATCTATTTTATGTTTCTGTTGCGTTTGATATGTTGATATCTGTGTATATCATATTGTTGTTGTGGGCCTATAGGCCTTGTATTAACCTGATATGTTGCCACGTACAGGGGAGATGTCGTCTGTTTGCTTTTCGGCACGACATACTCTCAGGGCCTGACAATTTTATTGGTATCAGAGCCAGGTTGCGAAGTCCATTTTCGGATTTGATTTTGTTCGGACATCAAGTTTTGCTTTACTCGGTTTTGGTTTGTGAGTTCTGGGATCTGGCTGTTGCGGACATCTCCGAGCTACAAGGTTTAAGGTATGTTAATTGTTATTACATATCCTTCTATTGGTTATGCATTTAGTTGCTTATAACATGGATGACTTGTAGGATATTGGTTAGTATTTGTAACTGTGGTTTGTGTTGGCCACGGGAATGACATGTTGAGGTTATTAGATATGTACCTGCTATCGAAAAGGTAATTACCTTTGAGAGCCGACTGATACCGAGTCGGAAAGCAGGGATTAGGTAGTCACATCTCTTGTGGAGATCAAGGATTACAGTCTTAAGATTTTCACTAATTATGTTAGTCAGATCATTACCCATGGGGTAATGGACAAGCGAGTATACTATTGTTGATGCAGATAGTAGAGGATTATTTTGGTGATATTCATAGGGATTTTGATCCCTGAATTGGTCGTTCTAGGTTGTATAACGTTGAGGGTACTTTTGAATACTTAACTCGTGTTATACAGAGGAAGCTAAGTTAGCTGCATACCATTATCCGGATTTAGCCGGTACTTGGTGTAAGATATAGGAAATAACCTACGGGAAATAACGTATCACTTAGTCACAGTTCAGTGATGTTGTGAGATAGTATTTTCCCACGTCATCTTTTTTGACTCATTGTCAGAGAATTCTTGGGCATCGAGTAGGGTGATCGTTTGGTTACGAAGGTACCATGCAGAGTCGTTAGACTTGCGAAGGTTACGACTATTTAATAGCCCAAGAATGTGATTGGGTTAGTTTTGACCACCCACGGGTTATCGGTTGACATCTTGATCATGATGTTTGGATCTCCTACTAGATTCTACCGGAAGTGCATAGACCGAGTCATGTGTATAGAAATGACTCCGTAGCAAGTGTTTTAAGAGTTGGAGATTTGATAAGCATATATTGCAAGTCAAATTATTGGAATCCGAAGTCTCCAAATGTTGGATAAAAGGAGCAAGATTAAAGTCATGAGTCACGAGCGATTATTAGAGAGTTTTTCGATCATAGAAGACCGATTGCAGATTGTCAGCAGCTTCTCATGTTTATCAGTGAACTCAGAGGAAAGACTCCGAAAGGAGATTATGTGTGTGCAGTGCGGGTTACGATGAGACACAGAGCCGGATTATCCGATGGACCATTGTATCTGTTTCTATAATAAGCAGCCGGTATCTACGAGAAGAGTATGTACTTTGAAGACTCAGTGGAAGACTATGGATGATGCTTTCGAGCGGATGATCCACAACCTCGAAAGTTGAGATCATTACAGAAGAATGGATTATCACATCAGCAGCGATCTACTACCTCAGATATAGTTGAAGCTCTTTGATACTTTCGTCCGAAAGAAGTAAGTTACTCAGCAGTATCAACCGAAGACATCTCAGAAGACTTAGACATTCAGACGACAACAACTGTTACCTTCCCAGGCGTGGTTATGATTTGTTCAGAGGGGAGAGAGAGTATACGACAATGGTCGTATCTATTCTGCATTCTTCAGACGCAGCTATACCTTTCACAGAGATGGAACGTGCTATGATGTTGGTAGTTCTTCAGTACCTTACAACCGAATGTGTACCCTTTGCCAGTACAACAATGTTTATCATCTCCATTGCAGTTGTTGCAGTTTGTACCGTAGTTCAGCAGTTGACTTCAGCTTCTCCATGACAGACTTTTGCAGTTACTTGAGCTCAGCCGTCAAGAACAGATATTGGGCGAGTTTACACGGTTACTCGAGAAGAGATATAGTAGACCGAAGACGTGGTCATTTGGAGTATTACTTTAGATTACCCTATTTGCGGATATATTGAGAGATATTGATAGTTACAGGTAGCCAGGTCTAGAACATTCTTAGATAGGATTAGATGGGTTCCTATCAACTTATGGATTGGTGGTATCTCTACTGTCAGGTGAGATGTTGACCAACAATCAAGAAGTCAAGGGATACCCTTAGCCTTTGCTAGACATACCTCCACTATAGACATATCCTTACGGATAGTTGGATTGTTGGAGCGTTGGTATACTAGGACTCTCAGATGTACGTATAATCTGAGAGTATTCGGATATAGTTTCGGATGAACTCCTGCTTACAACGCATGGGCAAGTAGGAATATGCGATTGGAGGGTGATTTTGGAAATAGTTCCGATATTGAGACCTCATACCGGGAGATGATTTTACGGGTATCAGTGTTGCTAAACACTATGGGAGATTTATTTGGCTTGAGATTTCTCTTGAGAGGATCCAGAACTCTTTATTAAAAGAGAGATGAACCTTTGGGGTTATATATCGATTATCGATGATTGGAATGCATTAGTTGAGAATGAGTATCCTTCGTTAGGGATAGCTGATTTGTTTAGATCAGCTAAATGACACCTGTGTATATCCTAGGGTTGGCCTACGACTGAAGGTTTGATATTGTAGTGACTTAATGTCATACAATTATCATTGTCGGTGTGATGATTAAGCTATCTGTAGCTTAGAGTAAAAGGATGCAGGTGTGTAGAAGACGACATTTCATATTTGGTATGAACTTTAGGAGATGTCGATAATGTTGTTAGACTTATCGACGATTTAGTCGTTCATAGATTTGAGGAATCAAGTACTCTTGGAGTATTTGAGATCGCTTGTCATCATATCTGTGGAGGATATATTTATGGATATATTCCCAATCTTGAGGGAAGTTGTGGTTTCCCTAGATTGATTTGGTATTCACCATAAATGTGGATTGAATGTTCTTGCGATACTATACCGCCGACTTGTGGGACTAAGAAGGTGATGGAAATCACCTGGTCGGAAGTTTGTGAACCTAGATTTCAGAGCCTAGAAGGTGACTGACTTTTGGGTCAGTGTTAATTAATCTGTCCGATATGGATGGAAGAGTATTGTACGTAGATGTATCATGTCAGGGATTAGGAGTGATCCCGATGCAGTTGAATGAAACGTATATTATGTGTATGCTGGTTGAGGAACTAGCAAGATTAGTCATTATAGTCTTCCAGTTACTTTCAGTTCTGGGTGATATAATGAATTTTGGAATAGTAGATTGGTTTCTCTTGTGAGAAAGTAATTCTCCGTTTCTGAGGAGAATAGTGAGTTACAGAGTTGTATTTCGATTTAGGAAGAGTTGTTTCAGGAGACTCTTCATTCGAGAGTGATGATTTATTCGGAGTGTATCCGAAAATAGTGAGTATTGAGATGTTCATGTTGGTGGAACGATATATGGGACATGGTTGATTTCGTAGTTGATGTTGGTATGCCAACAAGCAAAGATGTACCGTGATGAAGTGGGAGCCTAGTACGTTAGACTGGGTTGGGAGATTATCTAGAATTCGGAAGGGACTTGATCGGATTTGGATAGTCGATGATCGAGTAGCTAGGTCCGCTCATTTTTTTTTTCCGAGTCGTAAGATGGATTTCGTTGGATCGCTTGATGGAATTGTATCCATGGAGTATCCTTGAATATCATTTCTGATAGTGATTCATGATTCACCTTACGATTCTGGCAAAGTTTCCCATCGGTTACGAGTATAGAGCTCCACTTTGGTACAGTTGTTGACCTCTTAATAGGTTGGCTGAGAGCGTATAAGAGTTGGAATATAATATTCGAGCTCAGTACCCCATTTAGTCACTTGAGATGTGTGACTTTCCTCCGGATACTTGAGATGATTATTGTGACATCTCGTACGCGTACATGAGTCGGAAATTTGGGGACCAAATTTTTATAAGTGGGGGAGAATGTAAAATACGAAAAAAAAAATTATATATGGATTAAACCTTTTAATTAATTGGGTTTAATTAGTGAATTAATTGGGCTTAATTAGTGGGCTAATGAGGTGGGTTTGCTAGTTGGATTGAGTCCATTGGGCTGGTTTCGGATTGGGCTGGTTTCGGATTGGGCTAGAATCTATGGGATGGAATTGGGCTTGGGCTTAAATTGAAATTGGGCTTGGGCTTGAACCAGATTAGGCCAAATCTGTTTGGATTAGACTCAGGTTTGGGATTGAGTTAACCGTGATCGGGCCAACGACTTTTATAGCCGAACGAATCGATTTCATCGATCGCGATCCTGCTTCTATTTCTTTTCGCCTCATTCCTTCCGCTAATCGCGTCACGACCGCCGCCGCCGGCGTCTGCAGCTCGACGACGCTATCTCGGGCCGATCTCCGATCGAGGAACAAGGGGTTTCTTGCTTGGGGATCTCGGCGATTTCGTGACGGCGAGGCGAGGTTGTCGCCAAAGAATAGGCCGCGATCTGTCATCGCGGCTAGGGTTCGGTTTCAATCGCAATTCCTGCTTCTTCCTCGCTTCTCATCTCTGCCGACCCGTAGCTGCTGCCGGCGATTTCTTCTCCGGTGCTCCATCGTCGACGCTCCTCTCCTCGACCTCGACGCAGCGATGAGTTGTACCATCGACCATCGAGTTGTTTCGGCGCATAGGACGATCACCGCAACCATCGAGCCACTCCTCCGCTCACGGGATGGTGATCTTCTCTGCCGATCGCCGCGAGCAACCGGTGGATGTCTGTCCGCAAGATTGGCCGACGGCGACGCCGCCGCCTCAGATGATCCTTTGTTTCGAGGCTTGGCTCTGTGAATGTCTTGTGGTTGTGGGCATTCAGCTGTGAAGTTGCTGTAACAGAGAAGGAATACCACCATTGTGGTTCACAGTGGTTGGGGGGTGCAGATCCATGAATTGGTCAACAAATTTGGACATCTTATTGTTGGAGATCGACAGTGGATTTGTTTTCTAGATAGCGTAGTGCATGTGAGAACTACACCAGGTAAGTGTAGATTTTGGAATACTAGTTTCACAATGGATTTATTATTGGTATGATGAAATGTGATAAATTGTTCAGATTGGATGTTGCTAAGTGGGTCAAGAAGCAGTATAGAGAAAGCTCAATTCGGTAAGTTTCAATTTGGATTTAGCTAATTGTATCATAGAAGAGTTATCTATATGATTGATTAATTGGGTTGAATCTATGATAACTGTCTAGACTTAATATGGGTATTATGGAATGTGGGATTTGATTTGCAGTGTGTTTAAAACTGGTATAGTTGTATAGTTGCAATTAGAGGAAGAGGATGATCTGAGTTATGTTTTACCTTAATTCGATCATTAGATATGTGATGATACTTAATTGTATCTTATTGCTACAGGACGTTGATGGTGATGGATACATAAACGTGTAGATGGATAGCACAGATTACATATCAGGTGGGTAATATCTACCTGGTCCGGTAGTTTGATCAATTCCAGTGCATGATCTTGGATTTATGTTTATACCTGTTTACCTTAAATCCACTCTTATTTAATCGTATGCTTGTACTGCCTTGACCTTTGAGATATATACTCTGTTACTTCATTGATTATCTAGCATGGATAGGAACTATAAAACCCTATTATGTGTTAGCTGATAGATGTTTAGTAAGTACATGTGGTTAGGGTTATTTTTATGACCTCAGATTGGGTTACTGGGTTGCATCACTAGGTTAGGTGATGAGTCCAAATTATGAGGTCGGTCATTATATCGTATACATATCAGTGTGTTAGTTTGACGGATCTATTTATCTGTACATAGGTAAATAGGTTGTGATTACGGATTTGTCGTCCTTGCATGGTTGACTTTTGGTTGACTAGGTCTCCCCGTGAGTTAGGGAGTGTTGCGAGGATTTGTGTATGAGCTATGCATCATTACATTTCATGCATCTTGAATGGTCCGCCTTGTGGTTGAGACGAGTCGTCATCATCCCGCCTCCCGCCACTCGGGGTAGTGGTTCTGAGGTTGAGGCGAGAGCATTGTTGCGCGGCCGTTCTCGACCACTATGGATGGTGGTAGCCGGAGATCGCACTTGGCCACCGCATGCGGAGTGGTAGTTAGCGACTCACCCACTATAGACGATGGTCGTGTGATGTGCGATTGTCTGGTGCGGTGCTTGTCTACTCGCGGGTAGGGACTAGCGCAGTGGGACCCCGTGTGGGTAGCATATAGCTCTATAGCGGGCAAGCTACTATTTCATACTACCCAACTCGGTCACTCGAGAGTGGTGGCGGCTGGAGTCGGGATAATTGTCATGTCCTGCCACCTAGGCCACACTGGGGTCGTGGTAGCGAGTTGGGTGCGCAGGCATGACCATGCATATGCATTGCAGATATATATGTATGCATGTATTTGATATATGTTTTACATATGCCTGTGAGATGCTGCATTTGATTGAGCTATGATTGTTGCACATGCTTGTTCATCATGATACATGTCATTTGCATTTTATTTACTGCTATGTGTTAAGCATTATACATGCGTTGATTCAGACTGTTATATGCCTTTGATTAGCATCATGTCATTGTGTGGTACGGACCGGGTTGTTATTACAGGTGATCATATATTGTTCATATGTTGGAGTATTGGTCAGGTATGAGATTGACCGGGTACATTATATGGGTTATGTTATTGTATATCTGTTAGGATGATATAGCTTATAGTGTTGTAGACCGTCAGGTACGTTGGTACATTACTTTATGTTCAGTTGATCAGTTTAGTATATACATTGAGTATGATTTTACTGTAGTTACTTGTTAGATTTGGATATGACTGTATGTCTATTGGGCTCATGCTGTATACCTGTAGATCTTCACATGTATACTTGTAGATCTATCCTTATATATTGTTCATGCACTTTCTATATATTACCCCTGAGTTTATACTCACCACCACAGGACCACTCGGGCTTCGTCGCCGATATAATGTAGAAGAAGATTCCTCGACGCTCGAGCTCGCCACCGATCCCATCTCACACCGGACGGATGGATATTTAATCTGCATTGTGTATTTGTGTGGATTGTCGTTTTATGATTTTAGCTTGTATTGTTTCCGTATCTGTGATATACGGACGTGTTGTATGTATTTGGCTTTCGATGTGGCTTCTATTATGTTTCTTGTGGTGTCAAGTGACTCCGGAGTGCACAGTTGGGTCATTGTATATTGTTTTATCTGTTTTATGTTTCCGCTGCGTTTGATATGTTGATATCTGTGTATATCATATTGTTGTTGTGGGCTTACGGGCCTTGTATTAACCCGATATGTTGCCACGTACAGGGGAGATGTCGTCCGTTTGCTTTTCGGCACGACATACTCTCGGGGCGTGACAGTAGGTGATGAATTAGGTTAGTTGATTAGGAATTAATTGGGTAAATTGATTGGTACAATTATTGGATAAATTAAAAGCCATTAAATTTTATTTATTTGGCTTAGGTTGTTAAAATGCGGGTTAATCCAGGTTTAATTAATTAATTAGCTTATCATTAATTAATCAAAATTTTGATCAATTGATTTTGTGGGCTAAAATAATTGTATGGATATTAGATTAATAAGATGGTTGGAAAATTAGTGAAAATTGGAAATAGTTTGGGTTAATTGGGTTATGAACGAAATCGATTAAGTATTCGATTTGTCGGTGAATTACATTTTTGTGCTTAACAAAAGCATTGTTGTATGCAGGTTTCGATCACGAGGTAGGTCCCCGGTCATGACGATTTCATTCTTGCGGATATTTATTTTATCAGGCGGGTATTTTGACTTATCTCCTAGATATAGTCATGTTGATATACTAGTTAGGATAGCTTGCAATAATTTTCATGTTTATATGCCTAGTATGTTTTGTGCCTACTTGATACATGCATTTGATCGGTTATGATTATATCTTCCCTGTTTTATTTAGATCATAGTTACTTGGATCATGGATATGCACTTATTGATCGTGCATATTATTCGGATAGGTGTTTTTTTTGGATTTACATGCTTTAGTATCATGCACCATCTCGCATGATTGCATGCTGGCTGGACGAGGTTCCTTTATAGTTGAGCCCGCAGCCAGTTACATGGCCTGCACACACTGTCACTCATGGGTTAGTGATACATCAGGAGGGTGCGTGCATTTGCTCTGTCAGGCTCCGCTGGTCCGCTCATGGGTAGCATGGTAGTGGGCAGGGATCCCTCCTCTGGTCTATGACACCGGGAGATGAGAGCTTAGCTCCCCCACTCTGTTTGGGGCAGGAGGATAGGTGTACTCCGACAGCATCCTGTCCACTCGATCACTCAGGAGCAGTGATGGCAGAGTGCACAGTTGTCATAGCCCTACCCACTCGGCTTCACCATCGCGTGTGAGGCGGCTGACTGGCGTCAGGGGTGACCATGTCATTTGCACGACATGCACTTTGCATGGATAACATTTGTATTGTGTTTGTTGCATTTTTATTGATGCCTTGGATGTTGCATATGATTGCCATGCATATAGGATTCATATTTATATATATGGTGATGACTTTATTACTTCTAGTCAGGCACATGCTTCTATATCAGGGTAGGAGATTCAGGTAAGTACAATCCTTTTGTATTTCTTGCTTGCATACCCTATTTATGTGAGATTGTACTGACATGATTCTTATTGTTAGCTATATCTTACTTTGCATATCGACTATACCCGCTGAGTTCTTTGAACTTACCCCGTTGATTTATATCTATTTCAGGATGAAGCTGTCAGGAGAGTCCAGCTGTCAAACCCCACTCGTTGTGACAGTTTTATTGGTTATTTATTTTTATGGATTTGGATTTTTATTAGAAGATATGTTTAGGCTTGGAAATTGGATTTATGTACTCATGGATTTTTGGTGTACTTGTAGACCTTATTTGGATTTTATTTCGATTGGTTTTGGTTGGGTTATTCCTGCCCAGATGGCAGAAGGGGTAAGTCTAGTTAGTGTAGACTTTTGTTTACCTTGATTTGTTGGCCTGAGGCCTATTTTATTACCTGCGTGTGATGTTTGGGTTTCGATCGTGTTGACTGATGTATAGTGGCCGTGTAGGCCTTGTATGAAAATTGGTATTGTCACCCGTACAGGGGAGATGCTGTCGGATTTTTGTCTGGCGGGGACTCCCTCGGGGAGTGACAATTTATTTGGTATCAGAGTGCTTAGGTTTATGAGATTCCTAGGGGTTTGTTTTTCTTGGATTTTTCGGAGTTCGCTACGTTTGGCAGGTTTTTGCGAGGCAATTTGGAAAATTTTTGGATTGGTATGGATTTTCGACGATTTTTATGTTTCGGAAATTCGAGGTATTATTGACGAGGTTAATTTGAGGTTTTGGCGGTGACGGGACCTCTCCTGACGGTGAAATAGGTATGATGATAAATTTTATCTGTTTTTTACTTGTAGTAACATCTGTAGTAATTTAACAGATATGAGATGAGGTGGGCGTGCTCCTGCGTCGAGACGCGGTGCGGGGCGGCCACGACAGAGGACATTGAGATATTTGGCGACTGAGTTGCCAGAGAGATATAATGAGGGTGAGCATGTTGATCAGGGTCAGGTTCCATATGGTGCTGTGGGAGTCGTGGATCCTAAGTCCTCGGCGGTTCCTCCTCCAGAGATACCCGCTTCTGGAGTATCCGATGTACCAGCGGGAGACCCTGCTGCTACACACCAGACACCCCCGCCAGTAGGATCTGCTACTACAGACCCGACAGGCCCATCAGTGGAGCCGATCGGCCCTCACTCGGTATCTTCCCCTGCTCAGGTAGTAGCACCATCTACAGTTGTTTCGCCAGCTCCTACGACGGACCCTACTCATCCTATTGATGTGGTTGCGACATGAGCTCGGATTCTTGGATTAACAAAGTCAATGAAAAGTCGGTTCACTTTATTTAGCGGAGAGACTGATCTGAGCGTGGGTCAGTCTTGGATCGAGACGATGGAGCGTACCTTCTACTATATGGTCTGCTCCGAGTGGGAGAAGGCAGAGTTGGCGACCTTCCATTTACGAGGCGAGGCCGAGATCTGGTGGGAGATGCAGCGCTCGATCATCGGCGAGCAGTAGATTACCTGGGCGAGATTTAGAGAGGCCTTTGAGAGTCAGTATTTCCCACGGGCATATCAGATGATGCACCGGCAGGATTTTCTGAGTCTTCGACAGAATAATCGCTCAGTGATGGAGTATAATACAGAATTTAATCGGTTAGCCAGGTTTTGTCCAGAGTTAGTTGCTGAGGATAGGTCACGCATGATGCAGTTTATTCAAGGACTAGATGGGCATCTCCAGGTCAAGATGGCAGGATTTGGTAGTTCTTCCTACCGAGAGGCATTGGATAGAGCTCTGTTGATCAAGTCGGCTCAACAGAGAGTTAATACCGACAGGAAGAGGAAATAGACCGAACGAACCACAGGTCAAACCCAGCAGCCACAGACTACTGGACAACAACAAAGTGGTCGCATGTACGGCTCGAGAGTCACTCGGGTATCTAGCCGGCCTCGTAAATCGACGATCTTACCGGGCCCTCCGGCCTTCTCAGAGAGGGCGCCCACTAGTGATACCTATTGTACCTGTTGTGGATCGAGAGAGCATATTGTCTCAGCCTGCACCTTGGGATAGTCAGTTTGCTATTATTGCAAACTGCCTGGACACCTGAGCCGAGATTGTTCGTTGAAGGCTCAGCATGTGGCTTCCGGGGTTTCTATTCAGGGAGGACCGCTGGCAGGACTCGAGAGAGGGACAACTGCGCAACGCCCGCAGAGGACGCCTCTTCAGGATTCGGTATGGCATTCATGGACAGGAGTACACCAAGTGCTCGTGACAAAGGTCACGAGGTTCAATTTCAGGACCACGAGATGCAGATCACCCACCGTAGCATAGTACCATTCGCAGCAGCTGTCACGACAAGATCACCGTAGCCTTCGCCACTAGTTCAAGACGTCGTCGCTCGTGATGCGATCGCGATCCGTTATACCACCTTCATATCGCCTTCATACTAGCCTTCGACGGTCGTGTCCAGCACATCCACCTCTGGCAGTGCTACCACCTCCACCTCCATCAGAGACTGGGCGGATTCATGCGATTACCAGAGAGGATGCGCAGCGAGCCAATGAATCCGTTTTTCGCGGTACGGTTTCACTTTATGCATTTTCAGCTATTATGCTAGTTGATACTGGTAGTTCGCATTCGTTCATTTCTCGTGCATTTATGAGAGAGATTGGTAGACTACCTACTATTAGAGCACAGCGGTTAATCGTCTCCTTACCGTCTGGTGATACATTGGATGTTACTCAAGAGGTCCGAGGTTGTCCCTTAGATTTCGGTAACATCATTCTTACAGTAGATTTATTGGTACTGGACATGGTCGAGTTCGACATTATACTTGGCATGGATTGACTGTCAGCATATCATGCCACAGTTGATTATCAGACAAGGGTAGTCACATTCAGACCTCCGAACCAACCCTCGTGGGGTTTCACTGGCATCCGGGATGACGGTATAGCGACCATTTCTGCGATTCAGGCTCAGAAGCTTTTATTGCACGGTTGTCAGGGTTTTCTATTATCTATGATCAATGTAGAAGACAGTGGTGACTCTCAGATCGCGGACATTCCTATTGTCCAAGAATATCGAGATGTTTTTCTAGAGGAGTTACCGGGCCTGCCTCCCAGAAGGCAAGTGGAGTTAATGATCGAGTTAATTCCTGGGACATCGTCGGCATCGAAAGCTCCTTATCGTATGGCCCCGAGAGAGTTGGACGAGTTGAAGGTTCAACTTCAGAAACTTTTGGACAGAGGTTTTATTCGCCCTAGTGTATCTCCATGGGATTCTCCGATTCTCTTCGTGAAGAAGAAAGACGGTTCGATGAGACTGTGCATCGACTACAGGCAGTTGAACGTCGTCACTATCAAGAATAAATATCCCCTGCCCCATACTTGTTTGATCAGCTCAGAGGTACATAAGTCTATTCTAAGATTGATCTGCGGTCCGGATATCATCAATTAAGGGTTAGAGACTTAGACATTTAGAAGACAACGTTCCGTACCAGATATGGACACTATGAGTTTTTGGTAATGTCATTTGGGCTTACCAATGCTCCAGCGGTATTCACGGATTTGATGAACCATGAATTTATGGATTTCATAGATCGGTTCGTCATTGTCTTTATTGACGACATTCTGGTCTATTCTCATTCCGAAGAAGAACACGCGCAGCACTTTCGCCTTGTTTTGGACAAGCTCCGACAGAAGAGACTATATGTAAAGTTCAATAAGTGTGCGTTCTGGTTACCCTCAGTCGGTTTTCTGGGACATGTGGTTTCTAGTAGAGGCATTTCAGTGGACCCCTAGAAGATCGAGGCTGTCACCAGTTGGGAGCAGCCGCGCGAAATCAGTTCAGGAGGTTCGCAGTTTCCTAGGTTTGGCCGGTTATTATAGACGGTTCATTGAGGGTTTCTCGAGCATCGCTATGCCATTGACACGCCTTACCAGAAAGGGCATGAAGTACACGTGGACAGAGGCGTGTGAGACTAGTTTTCAGGAGTTGAAGAGGAGATTGGTGTCATCACCGATTTTGGTATTGCCATCAGGGGACGACGGTTTCGTTCTTTATACCGATGCGTCTCTGCAGGGTTTAGGCGCAGTATTGATGCAGCACGGTAGGGTAGTCTCTTATGCTTCTCACCAGTTGAAGGAGCATGAGAAAAATTACCTAGTACATGATTTAGAGTTAGCTGCAATTATCTTTGCCTTGAAGAGTTGGAGGCATCATTTATATGGAATTACGTTTGAGATTCTTACTGATCATAAGAGTCTCAAATATCTGTTTATGTAGAAGGAACTCAATCTCTGACAGAGGAGATGGATGGAGTTCCTGAAGGATTATGACTGTACTATTAGCTACCACCCAGGGAAAGCCAATGTGGTTGCCGATGCACTTAGCCGGAAGTCCCGAGGGACTTTAGCTTCCTTTCGAGTGTTGGTCACAGATTTGATTCAGGGTTTCTCTGAGTTGAGCCTTGAGGAGCAGGGACCGACAGAGCAGGGCGTTCTGGTTATCATGGTTGCTCAGTCATTTATCCGGATGAGAGTCCGGGAGGCTCAGGCCAGTGATCAGCATTTACAGTTCATTGGTAGTCAGATAACTTCTGGATAGAAGACTGAGTTCACCCGGGATGATGAAGGTATTTTATATTTTCGAGGCAGATTATGCATACCTCAGTCTCACCCGGTCATGGAGGAGTTACTTCAGGAGGCTCATCGCTCTCGATTTGCGATTCACCCAGGCGGAACCCGCATGTATTGAGATTTAAAACATTTGTATTGATGGAACGACATGAAGAAAGACATCGCAGAGTTTGTAGCTAGATGTCTGATTTGTCAGTAGGTGAAGGCTGAGCACCAGAGACCAGCCGGATTACTTCAGAGGATTCCTATTCCTGAGTGGAAGTGGGATCACATTACCATGGATTTTATGGTGGGTTTGCCTAGGACACGTCAAGGCCATGACGCGATTTGGGTAGTCGTTGACCAACTAACCAAATCAACACACTTCTTAGCGATTCGGAAGACCTACTCTCTGGATCGTTTGACAGAGTTATATTGTCGGGAGATCATCAGATTGCATGGTATTCCTTTGAGCATTATATCAGAAAGAGATCCCCGATTCACGTCTCGGTTCTGGCAAAGTTTGCAGCAGGCCTTAGGCACGCAGCTGTTGGGGATCGAATGACTGGCTAGAGGGGGGGGGGGGTGAATAGCCCTCTTACGATGGATGTCGTAATTCGCTCGTCTACAAAATGTTAGCGCAAGCGGAAGCAATAAACTAAGACAAGCAAATAGAAATAAAATCAAAGACAATACAAACACGGAGATGTAACGTGGTTCACGGCTACGCCGCTAATCCACGGTCCGATTCGTCCACGGTGAATCACTCCGCAATCTATCCACTAGATCTCTCCTTTGCACAAAGCTAGGTGGAGGTAACCTCTTTACAACCAAGATCACTCTTCTACAATGGAATGAAGATTAGAGCAAGTAGAAGAGTGGAAAAACGTTTAGGGCACTTTGGGAGTAGTTGGGCGTTCAAACATTATTCCCCCAAAGCCTTACCCCCTTCCTTTTTATAGAGGAAGAGGGTTTCTTCCCGTTGACACAGGAGCAGTCGACTGATGGCACCCATTAGTCGACTGGTCCCATAGCCGTTGCCCAATAACGGCCGCTTTCCACGTTGGATACCATCCATCCAGATCGCATCACCGATCGATGGCACCCATCATCCGATCGATGTCGATCAATGAGTCCTCCACGAGGTCGACATGACCGCTGCCCTTGGCGGTCGAATGATCAAGCCATCGACCGCCCATGATGCCCGATCGGTGATCAACTTGATTCACCACATTAGACCCGGTCGATCGACCCATCGACTCGAGCGATGATCGCCATGACATGGCAATGATCGGTGTGTCGGGAAAAAACCATCCGCCACTTGGCCAAATGGCCAAGTTTCACCTAAGAGCTACCCCTTCCCGGGTTACAATCGCTCACTCTCATCCCTCAGAGTCCCTCGCCTTCGAAGTTCTCTTCGTTCGCGGCCACATCCCTTGGCAGCATCAGGCGCATGGATCTGCAATGCTCCTTCGCGTCTCTTGCCTCGAAGTCTACTTCCTCCGGCTTCACTCCAAGCTCCTCGTCCGACGGTCCCTCGGATGCTCCAAGCGCACGACTTCCGCAAAACTATCCTTCACCGACTCAAGGCACGAGTCATGAGATGTGAAACTCGCCATGACTCCATGTGCGAATTACTAAGTCCTGCACGACTTCAACGCACATATCAAATCAACATATCAAACTAACTTAAACCCTTTGCCATACCATCAAAACCATATTACGGCAAGAGATTGCCCTAACAATCTCCCCCTTTTTGATGTGTGGCAATCCGTTTAAGTTAGGTAAAAGCATTTGATATAAATTCTAAGGTAAAGAAAGCATGTAAACATAAACATGATATAGCAACATGCAACTCCCCCTTAATCCATGAAACTCTCTATGTAAATTTCTCCCCCTATCATAAATTTCTCCCCCTTTTATAATTAACTTAAACATAATATTTTCTCCCCCTTTGACACCATAAAAAAGATTATCACTAAGTTAAAAACACATGGCATCAAGTCTAATAGAAAGAAAATACCACAAATTGATTTAAAATCGGAATTCAGCCTTTACTGGTCTGATATTCAGGCCATCAGTCGACTGGTTCAGATACCAGTCGACTGGCACGTGAATTTTGGGATTTTCTGATTTTCAGACCGAATTTCAGAAATGCATTAAAAATTCCAGAAAATTCTAAAAATCATGAAATTTGGGGAACACATTTCTTTTAAGTATATCTATCAGTGAAAAATATGTTTTCATGAAAAATCATTAAATTTCCACGTATTTTCCAAAAATCCAAAAGCTTTAAAAACTACTAGGTTTTTTATCATAAGAGTATCCATTTTAACACCTAGTCTTGCATCCAATTGTTTCAAAACATGAATACATGTATTTTAAAGTAAGAAATTGTTTTGAAAACATATGAAATATCCAATCATGATCTTTGGGCAATATGTCTATGAATTAAACATAAACCTTCCCCATGATTGGTCTATTATTGCTATTTTGATACTCTAAATGACCATCTAAATGCCATAGGCATTAGTGGACATTTATATCATCCTAACATCTCACCCAAACTAAGTTTTCAATCAAGGTAACCTATGGTGAGTGTGAGATGTATCCTTGGGGGTATTTGTATATACTTAACCCTTGTATTCATGCAATTCTATCATGGTTAAGTATCACCCTAACAATCTACATGATCATAATGATATATATGAATTAATTTCACATTATGATCATGTACCTAATGTATTCATCAATCAATAATCATGCATTAGGTATTATATTATGATAAGCATGATTTAAACCTATTTCTCATGATTACGTGCCAAATATTAAAATCATAAATCATGATTGCAAACATACATAGCAATTATATTAATCATCATGATTTAAGCAATATTATCTATTTATGGGCATGTTATCATCACCCAACACTATCTAAAAAATGTTGTCCCGTCATCCTAAGTCAACCAAAATATGATATAGGCTAGGTCCATGTGGTTGACTACCCTAGGGTTATTCTAACCCTTAAGGATGGATTTTGGAACCCAAAATAAGTTCTTTCCTATTGGGTTCACTAGATATTCCTTGGGGATCCATTTTCTAGCAATTACTTTCTTTTTATCTTGTCCCCTAGCTATTAGGCATTTGTAGGACTTTTCATTTTTCTTTTCTTTATATCCTAGGCCTTTTTTGTTAAAACTTGCTCTTTGGCTCCCTATGATCATATTTAATGTGTTGGAGCCAATTGTGAATTTTTCTAGGGCTTTGGTTAAATAGTCTACCTTTTCCCTTAGTGCCCTATTTTCCTCTATGCATGCATCATTAACATCCAAAGGCATATAGTCATGTGAGTAGACATCATCATGGCAAGAAGAAACATTATCATTTAAGCATGCTTTTTCTAGTTTTTGTTCTAATTCCTTAATTTGATTAAACATGCTTTTATTTTTCTTTTTCATTCCAAATAAGTCCTTAGTTAAACTAGAAATTATGGAAACTATTTTCTTAGGAGAGGCATTCGTTACCATAGTTTCCATGTCCTCTTCTTCTTCGGATGATGAGGATGTAGAAGCTCCCCCTTCATTTGAGCTCTCCCCACTTGAGCTTGATTCTTCATTTTCGGTGGAGGAGGAGCAATCCGAGTCATGAAGAGCCATTAGTGCTAGGTTGGAGTAGACATGCTCTTCTTCTTCGGATGAGGATGAAGAGGCAAGGTCATCCCATGTCTTGGCTTTGAGTGCCATGGCCTTCCCTTTTCCTTTTGCCTTCTTCTCCTCTTCCTTCTTTTTACTTCCCTTCTTCTTCTTCTTTTCTTCTTTCTTCTTCCTTTCTTCCTTGCTCTTGTTTAGGAGGGGACAATTATCCCTTATATGTCCCTCTCCTTGGCAATTATAACATATGACCTTCCCCCTTGGTCTTCTATTCCTGTCATGAGATTTATCAAATCTAAAATTCTTAAATGCACGCCTTACCTTCCTTACCATGTAAGCTTCTTCCGTGCTATCCATGGAGGAGGTAGAGGCTTCATCGGATGAGGAGGAGGGGACTTCCATCTTCTTCTTCCCCTTGTTTGCCATCAAGGCTACTCCCCTTGAATTTTGGACTCTAGGCTCTTCTTGTATACCTTCAAGCCTTGTCTCATGAAGCTCCATGGTTGAAAAGAATTCCTCCAAGGTGCTCACTTCTAGGTTCTTGGAGATGTAAAATGAGTCCACCATGGAACTCCATCTTGAGGACCGGGGAAAGGCATCTATGGCCTTCATTACCATATCCCGGTTGGAAAGCTTTTCACCTACACTTGTTAAACCGGTTAGAATTTCCTTAAATCTAGAGTGTAGGGATTTTACCTTCTCTCCCTTTTCAAGTCTGATATTGGACAATTGGGAGCGAAGAACGTCTCTCCTTGCTAGCTTTGCCTCGGATGTGCCTTCATGGATTTCTATTAGTTTCTCCCACATTTCCTTGGCGCTATCACACTCTCCTATCCTATTGACTTCTTGTTGAGGGAGGACATTGTATAGGTGGTGCTTGGCCTTTGAATTTGCCAAGTATTCTTCTCTTTGCCTCTTGCTCCACCTAGATTTCTCCAATGGCTCCCCATTTTCGTTCCTAGGCAACTCGAAACCGTTTTCCATAATTAACAATATTTCAAAGTCGGTTTCAAAGAATACCTCCATTCGCTTCTTCCACCAAGCGAATTCGCCATCGAACTTTGGTGGATGGATATTTGAGCCGGCCATTTTGAAAATTTGCTTGTTGTGGCGGTTAGTCCTCAACAAGCTTTCCACTGCTCTGATACCACTTGTTGGGGATCGAATGACCGGCTAGAGGGGGGGTGAATAGCCCTCTTACGATGGATGTCGTAATTCGCTCGTCTACAAAATGTTAGCGCAAGCGGAAGCAATAAACTAAGACAAGCAAATAGAAATAAAATCAAAGACAATACAAACACGGAGATGTAACGTGGTTCACGGCTACGCCGCTAATCCACGGTCCGATTCGTCCACGGTGAATCACTCCACAATCTATCCACTAGATCTCTCCTTTGCACAAAGCTAGGTGGAGGTAACCTCTTTACAACCAAGATCACTCTTCTACAATGGAATGAAGATTAGAGCAAGTAGAAGAGTGGAAAAACGTTTAGGGCACTTTGGGAGTAGTTGGGCGTTCAAACATTATTCCCCCAAAGCCTTACCCCCTTCCTTTTTATAGAGGAAGAGGGTTTCTTCCCGTTGACACAGCAATGATTGATGGCACCCATCGATCGATCGTCCCGTAGCCGCTGCCCAATAATCCCGCTTTCCACGCTTGGATACCACCATCCAGACATCATCGATCGATGGCACCCATCACCGATCGATGTCGATCGACCGAGTCCTCCACGAGGTCGACTCCATTCTGCAGGCCGTGCACGTGACATCACCGACCGCCGTCTCAAATCGATCGATCATACCGATCGGCATGAAAGAATGATCGATCAACTTGATTCACCACATTAGACTACCGATCGACCCATCGATTAGAGCGATCCGATCGCCATGACATGGCAATGACCGTGTGTCGGGAAAAAACCATCCGACACTTGGCCAAATGACCAAGTTTCACCTAAGAGCTACCCCTTCCCGGGTTACAATCGCTCACTCTCATCCCTCGGAGTCCCTCGCCTTCGAAGTTCTCTTCGTTCGTGGCCACGTCCCTCGGCAGAATCAGGCACACGACTCTGCAATGCTCCTTCGCGTCTCTTGCCTCGAAGTCTACTTCCTCCGGCTTCACTCCAACCTCCTCGTCCGACGGTCCCTCGGATGCTCCAAGCGCACGACTTCCGCAAAGCTATCCTTCACCGACTCAAGGCACGAGTCATGAGATGTGAAACTCGCCATGGCTCCATGTGCGAATTACTAAGTCCTGCACGACTTCAACGCACATATCAAATCAACATATCAAACTAACTTAAACCCTTTGCCATACCATCAAAACCATATTACGGCAAGAGATTGCCCTAACAGCAGCTTCGTTTTAGTACTGCTTTTCATCCGCAGACAGATGGACAGTCTGAGCGGACCATTCAGACACTAGAGGATTTGCTGAGGACCTGTGTTATAGATTTCGGGGGCAACTGGGAGGACCACTTGTAATTAGTGGAATTTGCCTACAATAACAGTTATTATTCGTCTATCCAAATGGCCCCGTATGAGGCATTGTATGGTAGACAGTGTCGTACACCCACCCTCTGGGAGGAGGTTGGGGAGACCCAGTTACTAGGACCCCAGAGAGCTCAGCATGAGGCAGAGTTGGTCCGTGCTATCAGACGTAGGATGACAGAGGTGCAGGATCGCCAGAAGAGTTATGCAGATCGTAGACGGAGACCTCTGGAGTTCTCTGTTGGTGATCATGTATTCTTGCGAGTTTCACCCACGAAAGGGGTGAAGAGATTTGGACTCCGTGGTAAGCTAGCTCCTAGATACATTGGTCCGTTTGAGATTTTGGAGAGGATCGGAGCAGTCGCTTACTGTCTAGTACTACCACCATCTTTGACAGGTATTCATGATGTGTTCCATGTGTCCATGCTGAGGAAGTATGTGCCAGACTCTACACATATTCTGTCAGATGTGTCAGGTTCCATTCAACCTTATGCTACTTACGCAGAGGTTCTGGTATAGATTTTGGATCACAAGGAACGACAGTTGCGGAACAAGGTTGTGCGACTTGTCAAGGTCGGGTGGAGTCATCACATCGATGAGGAGGCTACTTGGGAGCTTGAAGAAAAGATAAGAGCTCAATATCCCCACCTGTTTACTTAAGGTACGTGAAGTATATTTTTCAGTACTTGTGGTATTTCTTACTCGTTATGCATCTGAGTAGGAAATTTGGGGACCAAATTTTTATTAGTGGGGGAGAATGTTAAATACAAAAAATTTAAATTATTAAATTAAATGGCCAAAGAATTAAGAAAAATAATCCTGAAAATTTTTCGGGATTTTTAGGAAATTTTAGGAATTTTTCCGGATTTAAACGAGTCCGACGAGATTTTTTTCGATAAAATGTAGTAGGGCTTTTGTGGTTTAATTTAAGGGGTTAATAGGAGGGTAACCTAAACCTAGGTTTGTTTTTCACCATCGTGATAACTTTTCTTTCCCCGCCGCACCCGACGTTTTCCCCTCGCGGCGGTTTCCGCGATAACTCCTTTTCCCCTCGCGCCCGAAGCCATCACTTTCTTCTCCCCGTGCCTCGCTCTCTTCCTCTTCCCCCCGTACGCGCCTGCTACCTCATCGTTGCCCCTTTCATCATTGTAGTCGGCAGCCCGACACCGCCCACACCAGATCTTCCCGTCGCCAACCCCAGTTGCGCGCGCCGGCCTCCACGGCCACAGGATCGTCGTCAGACTCCTCTGCCCTAGACGACGAGCGTCGGCCTCTACGACCACAAGACCGCCCGAGCCTCCTCTTCCTCTGCACCGCCGACGCTCGCCTTCACGATGCTCAGGCTGCCGCAGGTTTGCCGCATCGCCACTGCTTCTTCCCCCCGCGCCTGCAGTCACACGATCGCCGGCAACCCCTTGCCTTCCGTCGCCGTTTTACCTTTCGCGCTGCTCCACAAGAAGGGTGGGTGCTACCGTCGTGCGTCCCCTGCCGCTAGGGCCAGCGGGCGAGACCACCTGCCGTCGCCCGGCCCGGCCATAATCAGGTTTGGCCATACGCTTATCACTTGGCCATATTTTTGGTTTGCTGTAGGTGATGAATTAGGTTAGTTGATTAGGAATTAATTGGGTAAATTGATTGGTACAATTATTGGATAAATTAAAAGCCATTAAATTTTATTTATTTGGCTTAGGTTGTTAAAATGCGAGTTAATCCAGGTTTAATTGATTAATTAGCTTATCATTAATTAATCAAAATTTTGATCAATTGATTTAGTGGGCTAAAATAATTGTATGGATATTTTTGGAAGGAAAAGATTAATAAGATGGTTGGAAAATTAGTGAAAATTGGAAATAGTTTGAGTTAATTGGGTTATGAACGAAATCGATTAAGTATTCGATTTGTCGGTGAATTATATTTTTGTGCTTAACAAAAGCTATGTTGTATGCAGGTTTCAATCACGAGGCAGGTCCCCGATCATGACGATTTCATTCTTGCGGATATTTATTTTATCAGGCGGGTATTTTGACTTATCTCCTAGATATAGTCATGTTGATATGCTAGTTAGGATAGTTTGGAATAATTTTCATGTTTATATGCCTAGTATGTTTTGTGCCTACTTGATACATACATTTGATCGGTTATGATTATATCTTGCCTGTTTTATTTGGATCATAGTTACTTGGATCATGGATATGCACTTATTGATTGTGCATATTATTCAGATAGGTATTTTTTTTGGATTTACATGCTTTAGTATCATGCACTATCTCGCATGATTGCATGATGGCTGGACGGGGTTCCTTTATAGTTGAGCCCGCAGTCAGTTACATGACCTGCACACACTGCCACTCATGGGTTAGTGGTATATCAGGAGGGTGTGTGCAGTTGCTCTGTCAGGCTCCGCTGGTCCACTCATGGGTAGCGATGAGGCAGCATGGTAGCGGGCAGGGATCCCTCCTCTGGTCTATGACACCGAGAGATGAAAGCTTAGCTCCCCCACTCTGTTTGAGGCAGGAGGATAGGTGTACTCCGACAGCATCCTGTCCACTCGGTCACTCAAGAGCAATGATCACATAGTGCACAGTTGCCATAGCCCTACCCACTCGGCTTCACCATCGCGTGTGAGGCGATTGATTGGCATCAGGGGTGACTATGTCATTTGCACGACATGCACTTTGCATGGATAGCATTTGTATTGTGTTTGTTGCATTTTTATTGATGCCTTGGATGTTGCATATGATTTCCATGCATATAGGATTCATATTTATATATATGGTGATGACTTTATTACTTCTAGTCAGGCACATGCTTCTATATCAGGGTAGGAGATTCAGGTAAGTACAGTCCTTTTGTATTTCTTGCTTGCATACCCTATTTATGTGAGACTGTACTGGCATGATTCTTATTGTTAGCTATATCTTTGCATATCGACTATACCCGCTGAGTTCTTTGAACTTACCCCGTTGATTTATATCTATTTCAGGATGAAGCTGTCAGGAGAGTCCAGCTGCCAAACCCTACTCGTCGTGACAGTTTTATTGGTTATTTGTTTTTATGGATTTGGATTTTTATTAGAAGATATGTTTAGGCTTGGAAATTGGATTTATGTACTCGTGGATTTTTGGTGTCCTTGTAGACCTTATTTGTTGGTGCAGTAGGCACCTAAGTCGAACCTGAGTTTTGATTATAGCAAACGATACAAAGTTAAGCTCATGTCGTTATCTCACGAGCTGAATCGAGTGTGCAGAAGATTGCTATAGCTGGAGCTGAAGGCTAGCGACACCCGGAGGAAGCCGCGGTGGTCGGGCGACACTCGAGTGACTTCGGAGGGAGCCGAAGGAATCGAGTGGAAGGCCGGAAGCAAAAGCAACAAGTAAGTATCGAGGTAAGCTCGTGTGTGCGAGCGTAAGTGAGGTCGTATCCTCGTTACGGGGATGATCTTAAGCGTAGATCCGACCAAAGACATCCTATAGATGGTCTAGGTCGAGATCGGACGGTCGACGACCGTCGAAATTATGTTTTTGTTGAGCTAACTTTGACTTGCAGCAAGCATCAGTCGACTGCCAGCTTGGAGGACTCGACTGCCGTCAATCAGTCGACTGCCGAAGGTCAGCACTCGACTGATGCTGCCATCAGTCGACTGATGATGGCCATCAGTCGACTGATGGTCAATGATCAGATTCGAGGAGTCAAGGCTTATCACCCCATTTCAAGGAGTTTTTGTGTCCATTTGTGATTGGTTGAAGACCCATTCGATGAGGGGCTCAAAGGCTATAAAAGGAGGGCTTGTCTTAGGGTTTTTCATCAATTAAAAAGCTTCCAAGTGCTTCCGATACGCTCCGACTCTCCGACATCCCTACGACGAAGCGCTGCCGAGACGACGACTAGAGCTTCAACCTCCATCCTTTGAAGTCGTCGGTAACGAAAGTTTGAATCATATTTCAGTTTATAAGTTGTTCTTATTTCGAGCTTTAAATCATATCAAGGAGAGGGGGAGTGTCCCTCTACCTTGAGCTTTTATCATCTTGTGTATCCGTCTAACTCCTACCTCCAACGAGGAGGAGCTTTTTAGTAGTTTGCCCTCCGTACGTGGTCAAGGACCACTAGGGCCTTGGAGTAGTAGCCTTCGGCTACGAACCAAGTAAAACTTTTGTGTCTATTGTCTCTATTTTTGTTTTTATCTTCCGCTGTGTCTACTCGCGTTTTAACAAAAAATTTCTATTGCTATTCACCCCCCCTCTAGCGATCCGATCGATCCAACAATTGGTATCAGAGCCGGGGGCGCTTAGATTCGGTGAAACCACCAATCTAACATTTTTTACAGATTTGTTTTTCGTTCGTTTAAATTTTTCTCCCGCACTACTAATCCAAGACGAAGTCTTAGTACTCTTCGTTTGGTTTTGTTTTGCAAGTATTGATTGCCTTCGGAGTACCTCACGATCAAACGAACATAACTTTTGCTACAAGTGGACTCACGAAACGATCTACCCACCAAATCGAAGCTCTCGCAGAGATCTACACTTCTTATGAAGGTTTACCCCCGTAACAAGCTGTTTTCATCCTCAAAAATCGACGTTTAGTAGCCTTTCGGGGACATCGAAGGTTGTGAGTACTTACTTTTTATTTAGTTTCTTATTTCTTTGCTTAACTTTCTATTTTTCGTTTGTGTTTGACCAAGAGAGTGATGGGAAACATTTAGTTGAAAGCTGGTGAAACCAGTTTACAGGACCTAGATGGCGGTTCACTTTTATGCCAGTACTATTAATCCTTCCGAAGTGGATAAAAAGGATGATGTACGCAGATGCGTCGTTTCAGGGATCAGAACGATTCCGATGCAGATGAATGAGACATATCTTATGCCTACGACAGTTAAGAAACTACAAGATAGTCTGTCATATACATGATGTGACTTTAGTAGTTATTATTTGGATTTGTAGTTGTATGGAGCAGAAGTGCTCATTGAATTTAACTAGCTACTATGAAGTTGCTGGAACGCGAACAGTTGCAACTTGAGAGATTGGTCGCTATAGTCTTCCATGCACTTACAGAGTGTGTGGTGGAGTGGATCTTGGAAGGTTGATGGACTTCTCTTTTGAGAAGATAATTCTCCTTCTCTGATAAGGATAGTGTGTTCCGGACACGCGACCAATAAAGGAAGAGTTGCTATAAAAAAAAGCACATCATTCGAGATGGGCTTTATACCTTGGTGGTACTCAGATGTACCGAGAGTTGAAATGTTTATACTGGTGGAATGGTATGAAGAGAGATACCGTAGACTTTGTTGCTGGATGTTTACTATATCAGCAGGTGAAGGCTGAACATCAGAAACCCGCTAGATTGCTCTAGAAAATTCTGATTCCGAAATGGAAGTGGAGCATATCACGATTGATTGCGTTATGGGATTGCCTAGAACTCGTAAAGGACGTGATGCGATTTGAGTGATTGTGGATCGACTGACCAAATAAACTCATTTCCTTCCTATTCGTGGGTCATACCCATAGGATCGTTTGGTAGAGTTGTACTGTTGAGAAATTATCAGATTGCATGTGGTACTTTTAAGTACCATATCAGATAGAGATTCGCGATTTACCTCGCAATTTTGGCAGAGTCTGCACCAGACTATGGGCACAGAGCTTCGCCTTAGTTCAACGTTTCATCCGCAGACAGATGAATAGCCTGAGTGTATCATTTAGATGTTGGAGGATCTATTCAGATCATGTCTCGTGGATTATGGAGGTGTAGCTTATCAGTTGGTTTTACCTCCAACACTTGCGGGTGCTTACAACGTATTTTCTGTTTTTATATTGAGGAAATACGTGTCGCATGTTGATCATGTTCTGGAAGAGGTTTCGATTCTACCTCAGTCTAATGCAACTTACGAGGTGATTCCAGGGTGGAGCCTAAGTCGCAAGGAGCGACAGTAGTGGGATGAAAACCATCCGACTCATAAAAAGTTGGATGACAGCATCATACCGATGAGGAGGCTACGTGAGAGCTGGAAGATACTATCCGAGCTCGATATCCTCGTCTGTTCACTTGAGGAATGTATGTGGTTATTTCGAAAACTTGCTTAAAGTAATTTTTGCATGTTAGTATGAAATTTGGGGACCAAATTTTTATAAGTGGGGGAGAATGTAAGATACGACGAAAAAAAAAATGATATGGTTAGGAGTTAATTACATCTAACCTAGCTTAAGAAATTTTAATAGCTTAATTAACCTAGATTTAATTGAATCTAGAGTTAATGGCTTATTGGATTTCTACCCTACCCATTCTCAAACTGACCCGTTAACACACTTAACACCTCGTCGATCCTGCGTCGTCTAGCCTTAATCTCACCGAAAATCCTTTACTCCGAGCGTTCCAATTCACGCGACTTCACCTCCTTCATCGCGACAGTCATTTCCCCTTCGCGCACACCGCGAGTTGCTCGTCACCGACTCTGCCGTCGACGCAGACCTTTCCCGAATGCCTTTTCTCCTCTCCAAAGCAACCAGAGGCGATCGCGTCTTCGTGCTCACGCTCGCCGTCGCCGAGCTCGCCGTGCCCTAACGCGTCGCCGCCGCGAGAGAAAGAGCGGCTGCCGCCGATGTCGATCCAGCCCGATCCTCGCCGAATTCAGCCGATCTCTGCTCAAGCTCACTGCGCGACCGTCGAACCGCGCCCCGTCACCGTCCCTTCCCTCTCGCCGACCTCTGGTTTTCCCAACTCTGTCGATTCCCCCTCGCCGCGAGATCCATCTGCTTCTGGCCTTCCCTGAACTGGATCTCACCGGTCGCCTAGATCTCCGCCGAATCACCTGTCGCCATCCCTTCACTCCCACCAGCGATCGGTGCTCCATCGCCGGCGACTGAACCTTCTGCCATTTGTGATATCTACGGGCGGCAGTGGTAGAAGTCGGCGCCCTTGCTTCTCCGCCGCTTTCCACTGTTGCCGTCGGGGGTTCGGATTTCTCCGAATCGTGCGTCGACAGCGCTTCGATTGGAAGCTTCCATAGTTGTTGCCGGAGTAAGTTAAGGGCACGATTCTTGTTGGTTTCAGTTGATCTTGTATACCCCAACTTGTTTGCTCATGCGAACAGCACTCCCACGGTGTTACTGCGGGTGGGCATTCTGGTGAAAGGTGGAGTTTTTCCGGCAAACTGGGGAGGAGAACTGTCAAGGTGGGGAGGATCCAATCTCGGTAAGCTTGATCTAACCCTTGCTTTCCATCTATCAATTGTTGTGTGTGACTTTAGTTGTTTGTGTATCAACGTGATTTGAATTGAACGTTGGGTTCTTTCGATGGAGCATGTGGGATGATGCTGTTTGGGAGAATTGGCTGGCTGTGGTAGAGTGGATGGAGCTGGGTTGAGTTGAGGAGTTCGAATAAGGTTGGTTAAGCCTTGAATTCGTGTAAATTGTGAAGTTGTGAAGGGATGTATTGGTTGTGGGCAGTAGATGATATGGTGAACAGGGCTGCCGGTGAGGATTAATTACCGGTGAAACTTCAATTTCTGGTAAGCAAGATCAATTCCCTTTTGTTTAGTGAATTCCATTCGGTGGGATGGCTATGGGTTGGTTGTGAAGTGTTGAATGAGATGTGAGGGTTGTTGGCTGTGATGTGTTGTGAATAAGGTTGATTTTGGGTCTAAAAAGGGGGTTGTGAGGTGATGTTTTGACTGGCTGTGAGTGAGCCGTAAACAGGTCTATGGGTGTCAATGTAGCTGTTCATAGGCTATGATCGGCTACGAGTTGAGGTTTGATTATGTAGGGTTGTCAGATTTTATATCTGTATAGTGCGCTGGGGTGAAGCCCTATTTGTGTTGCGAGTGGATTTGTGAACTCGGTTAAGTATGGTGTTAAATGGTCAAGTCTGGCTAATTGGGGTTTATAATTCGTATTCGATTAAGGGACGCGAATATAGAAATGGGAGAATAGCGAATATGTATATATATATATTGTCGTGCGTTTGGGTTGATTGTAATTGACCACAATGTTTGAAATTTGCAGGACGTGAATACGAGACGGGTCCGCGGACGTGAGGACTCTATTACTACAAGCATTAACAGCAGGTGGGTAATTTCCTACCTGGTCTGGGTAGATGTATTGCATTCAGATTTAGTCATTGATATGAGCATGTTAGGTGTTCATATTACCTTGACCCTGCTCTCTTTATCGTATGCTTGAACTTATCGTTGGATATATTTATGCTCAATTGTTGATATCACATATACCCTATCATGATTTAGGAGTTATAGATGTGATGTAAATTGACTTAGATGTTTAATAGGGTGTAAATGTTAGTACGGGGGATGACCCAATTTATAAATTGGAAAAAGGTCATCTATGGGTAAGTAATGCCCTAAATGTAGGATTTATTTCCAATACCCGTATGTTGCATACTGTTACCAACCATGAGTTGTGTAATGGTTAAGTGAAGGGTGATTAGTGTGTCGCTGCAGACCGGTGGTCCCAACTTAGTATGATTAGTCGAGTACGACTCTCTATTGGATAGAGAGTATGTCGATCAGTTGAGTACGACTCTCTATTGGAGAGAGAGTCATGATCAGTCGAGTACGACTCTCTACAGGATAGAGAGTCCATCGATCTGTTGTGTACGACTCTCTACAGGATAGAGAGTGTATTGATTAGATGGGTACGACTCTTTGCTGAACAGAGAGTCTGTGGTAGATGGTTGTACGTGTGACAACATACACATGTCATTTGCATGCATTCTGACGACGTAGTCTCCCTTGGGGTTGAGAGAGTCGTCAGTCGTCTTGCCTCCCAGAGCACACCCCGAGGAGTAATTGGTGTGAGGGAAGAGCATCTGTTGTGCCGCACTCTACCACTATAGACGGTGGTAGTTGTAGTTGCGTGCAGTTGTCCTGGGTGTGTGGTACTCGACCACTCATTGGTAGTGTTAGTCGGAGTGGCCAGCAGTAGGGACCCCCGTTGTGTATCGAGCTCTTTACGCTTATATGCTACTTTATCATACTGCCCACTCGGCCACTCTATAGCAGTGGTTGGTGTGAGTTGGGACAGTTATCATGTCGTGCCACCTAGGCCACACTGGGGTCGTGGTAGCGAGTAGGGGTGAGCAGGCATGACCATGCATGTTGCATTGTCGTATCTTATGACACTTTGCATATTACCATATATAGATACATATATGTATGTATATATATATATGGATGGTTGAGATTAATATATATATAGATACAGTCTATATATATATATATATATATATATATGTTTATTGTGATGTTGCACTTGATTGGATTATGCTTGCTGCATTTGATTGTACATCATATTCATGCATGTTTCTTGCATTTGTTATACGATTGTGTCGGACACTGGTATGGGTTGGACAGACCATTAGATACCTTGACCTGTAGATAGAGTATATTGTGAGTTGATCTACTCTTCCTGTTATATATATATATGTTGGATATATGTTCAGGTTGGATCAGAGTAGCGTAGCAGACTTCAGGTATGTCTGCATTTTTATGTTGTTTATTTTAGTTAGACGGTATATGCTTGTATTTATATACTATGCTGATATACCTGTTGTACCTCTAGAGTATGTTGTTGAAAATACATGTGATATGACATATATACATGTTTTTCTATTACCTGCTGAGTTTTACTCACCACCCCCCACGGACCCTGGGTTTTTCTGTCGCCCAGGTAACAGGTAGAAGACTTTGTGACAGCTTGGAGCACCGCCGGCTAACATCATCTCATCTCACCTCCGAGGCTCCCTTGTTTTGTTTTGGGTCTTCCGTCCGCCGTGTTATGTATTCGGAGTTTTCGTGATGTATATGTTGTATATTCAGATTTTGTCGAGATTTCGTGTTGTTGTGGTGTGTTAGTCATACCGGTATGCATGTGTGGGATTGTTGTATTGTTGTTGTATCGTTTCTGCTGTGTATTTGTTGTAGTAGTTTGATATGTTGTGGTTTGGTTATATTGTTATATATATTGTTGTTATTGTGGGCCTACGAGCCTTGTATTAACCCGAAATGTTGCCACGTACATGGGAGGTGCCGTCCATTTGATTTTCGGCTCAGCATGCTCTCGGGGCGTGACAAAGCCGATTCAGAATTTCTTCAAACATATCTTGTCTTGATCTCATTGATGCCAACTTATCTTGGGTGCTAGCTAATTGAGCCCGAGTGTTTGCTAGCTCCTCTTGCGTCCCTTCTAATTTTTACTCGGTGGATTGAAGTTGTTCACGCAGTGTTGCATTAGTTGTTCTGCAAGAGGAGCTAGCATATGAAGAAGTGGGCCTAACTGGTTTTGGCCCACTTCCAAGTCCTCTAATATATCCAGAGCGAATACTGAGGACTTGATCACAAATCTGATTTGCAATCTGAACAACATCGATGTCATCTCCGATTTCTTGTGATTAGATGTGTTCATCTCGCAGTCTCACCTTATCACCCTAAGAATAACAAACATATTATTAATATATTTACAAATAATTATGAAAATTTAAAAATAACTTTACTAAGTTTTATCGATTATATCTTACGTATGCAGCCTCGGCTCTCTCCCCACTCCACCCTTTTGACGAGTTACAGTGGGTTGTATTAAAGACACTAATCCGATTTATTCTCTGAGACTAATCGGTCTGAAAAATATTATAATGTGTTAATATTAAAAATATCAAACAATATACTATACTATAACTGTATTGGATGAATGATTTAGAGCCACCTCAATGGGTAAATGGTAGTTGTACTTGATTTTGGGCATTTGTTTCCGATCGTGTTTACAATATAAAAATTTGTTAAGATAAAATGTAAAACATGAGTTATAGAACAAATATTTTAATTTGTATAGATTGAGTTACCTGAAATTTCTCTGATTTAAACAAATTGCACATATAGTTCCAATCTTCCTGTGTCTCACAATACTCGATCGACATATGATGTCGATGCTCGGTAGGGGAAAGATGTAGTAGACTCTTATAATGAGTGTGCATCTTATTTCTATTGTCTCTATACCTTGCACTCATTAACCTATCGGTCTCCTTTCTTACCGACGTTGCCTCCTCGGTAAAACTGATATCGAAAGCATCCTGAAAAAATACCAATATTGAAATTTATTAGCGAATGATGGTTGATTATATAAATATAAAATTACTTGTATTTATTGCTATTCGGTCATATATCATCTGTTTATTATCCGTAGGGATATGCTTCCAGCTCTTAGCTTGTAAGGGAGCAAACTTCTTAATTGACAGTCCTAACTCTGTCATAAAAGTAGTTGCATTTGTCCTGATAGGGTGACCATCACTCTTACGGAAAGTAATGGGTAATCTACCCTGTTCCTCGATTTGTCGTCTGAGCCAATCGGAGTGTGTGCCTCGTGTCTGTCTACGTGTCGGATGAATTGTAAATCAAAGAATGTTAACAATTAATAAGTTAAATAAATAGCAAACAAAATATACATATATAAAACCACATAACTAATCAGTAGGAGTAGGAACACTATCATCGTTAGGCGTAGGTACAACTGGGGGGCACTCAATTCTCTTAGGCGGCATAACTGTGACATAAATCATTATATACAGATCGGCGTATAATAAAAGATTATATTAAATACATGAATTATAAATGAAGAACAATATAAATTCTATGTAAATACATCTAATCGCTATCATCATCTGAAAAGGATAAATAATCATCCACCTCACTGTCAATTTCACTATCTTCACTCTTAGCAATACGATTACTTTGAGGGCTCATATCCAGATCCACTTGTGCATTTGCCATATTTATTTGTTGATGCTCAACATCTATTCGACATAGTTGAGTTATCACTAAGTCTTCACCGACTATTGAAGTTGAATCATTGAATGAAATCTCTTGGTTTGGCTCCATATTCAAGATATTATCACCCTCAAAATCATCTGATACTTCATCAACTTCAATTACTTCGTATATTTCTTAGTGGTAAACCCTTTGCATGACCTTCCAATGACCTTAATGTTTGATATCATTCAAATAATACATTTGATTTGCTTGGTTTGCCAAAATGAATGGGTCATCATCGTACCATGTTTTAGAAGTGTCAATACACAAGAGATTATACTCTTCCACCAACGATTTTTTTTTGGATTACATTGGAACCATTCACACCAAAATAATTAGACTTTATACCAAAAAGAGTAAAATATTTAAACCACATCCTTCAACTCACCAGAAAAATCCAAATTGTCCCCATCGTCAGAGGATGGTACGTTGACCCCACTATTCTGAGTAGTTCTACGTGAATCACGGGACCTCGTATGATATCGAATCCCATTTATAATGCATGCATCATATAGTTGAACTTCAACATCAGGTCCCATTGCTAAATAATACAACTCATCTGTGATATCTAAATTTGTAAAAAAATTTAGCGCTACAATTTTATCCTTAAACCACAGTGGAAAATCTCGCTTGTGATATTGCATAACTTGATCATCATGAACCCTTTGGGAGATAAATTGGAGATGCACACTGGGTAAAAACTTAATCAATTTAAACTCTATGAATGAAATAGAATTAAAGTAATAACTTAATGTAAACACTTACTTTTGATATCGGTCGACTTCTTTACAAATGTTCAGAATGTACCAATGTGCTTTGTTAAACAACGACAATGGCAATTTCAGATTTTGTTGGTTGCCAAAGACTCTTGTTTATTGTGAGTAAACACTTAATTTGCATATTGATGATTGAACATCTTTATTACGTTCCGACATAGAAAAGCTTATCTCAATTTGACTCATATATAATGAACTAAAAGTCAATGCCTCGTTTACAATATACCCCTCTGTAATAGATCCTTCAAGTCGTGCTTTATTAAGAATATATTTTTTTATTCTGTCCAAATATCGCTCAAAGGGATACATCCATCGTGACGAAACTGGCCTAGCCAACATGGCTTCACTAGGTAAATGAATTACCAAATGAACCATAATGTCAAAAAATGTCGGAGGAAATATCCGTTCCATCTTACACAATATCAGGACTATTTGCTCCTCCATTCTACATATGTCTGTTGTGTGTAAAGATCTTACATTGATCTTTTTAAAGAAATCACATAACTCAATTACTGTGCTACATATGCCTTTTGGAAAAAATTTACGTACAGTAACTAGAAGGATTCTTTACAACAATACATGATAATCATGTGATTTTAGTCCATATATCTTTCCTTCATTTGCATTCACATGTCTAGATATATAAGCAGCATAACCATCTAGAAACTTCACAGATTTCAAAAATTGACAAAATTCATGTCTTTCTTCCAATGTCAATGTGTAACTTGCAATGAGTTTCCTGAATTTACAGCCACTATTAATGATTGGCGACCCTATTGGTCGGCGATTTATCGTGTTGGCCGTCGTTACCACTGAACTTCCACCCATGGAAGTGGGTTTTTGCCTTCCCCAGGATTCGAACTCTAGACCTCCAGGCTAAGTACTAAAGTTTATGAATCCTGGTAACCAAGTGATCCTCATAAACTTTAGTACTTAGCCTGGAGGTCTAGAGTTCGAATCCTGGGGAAGGCAAAAACCCACTTCCAGGGGTGGGAAGTCCAGGTGGGTAACGACGGGCCAACAGGGGCGACGGTCGTCGACCAATAGGGGTCGCCGAATTCCGCCAATAGGGGCCCGGTCGTTACACACTCCTTATCCCCATATCCTACAAGTATAATCTTGCTTTGAGAGTGTCATTTGACTTTCCATCTATATTTAATAATGTGCCAATTAAAGCATCACAGACATTCTCTTCAATATGCATCATATCTAAATTGTGTCTCAACTTTAAAACTGACCAATATGGTAACTCAAAAAATATAGACTTCTTTACCCAATTTGTATCATCCGAAGATCGCTGTTATTTTTTACTGAATGAAGGATGTTTACTGAATGCCACTTGGGATAACGCATCTAACTGTGCTAAAATATCATATCCATTCATTACTCGTGGTGGTCTTTCTTTTTCAACCTTTCCATTGAAATCTTTATTTCTACGCCATGGGTGTTGCACATTCAAGAATCGACGGTGAAATGTGTAGCATATTTTACTCCTTAATCTTTGAGATTTGGTTTCATTCAGACATACTGGACATGCATTATAGCCCTTTGTGCTCCATCCAGAAACTGTTCCATATGCTGGAAAGTCGTGAATGATCCACATCACAGTAGCATGTAATTAAAATACTTGTTCAGTCAATGCATCATATGCTTCCACCCCATCATCCCATAGCTCCTTCAGTTCGTTTATCAGAGGTTATAGGTATACATCTATCTCTTTGCCAGGTCATCTAGGCTCAAGAATTAAAAGAGACATAATCATATATGGTGGCTTCATCATTTTCTATGGTGGCAAATTATAATTCACAAGTATAACAGGTCACATACCATAAGCATTTGATATGTTTCCAAATGGATTAAACTCGTCAGTAGCCAACCCTAAGCAAATTTTTGTGGATCACCTGCAAATATTTCATGTGCATTGGCAAATTCTTTCCATGATTCACTATCAGCTGGGTGTCTTAATACACCTTCTGTTTCAACTCGCTTTTCTTTATGTCATCTTATCTCTTTAGCCGTATGCTTCGAAATAAACAGTCGCTTAAGTCTCGATTTCAGAGGAAAATATCGAAGAATTTTGTGAGGATTCTTTTTCTTATTCATCCCTTCATACTTGTATTTGGGCTCCTTGTACACTGGACATGCATCCTATTCTCGTGCTCATCCCAAAATAATATGCTATCATTCTTATAGTATGTCAATCCTAACTCTTTCAATAATTTTTTGCCTTCATAATAAGAGTTTGGAGGTTTAGGAAATGCCTCTTGTAATAATTGAAGTAATATATCAAAAGATTTATTGCTCCAGCCATAACACCTTCCCATGCATTAGCTTCACCACAAAATTGAAAATCAAAAAATTAGTACAATTGGGATACAATTCTTTTGGTGCTTCTTCCAACATTGAAGTATAACTTCGTTTACAATCATTTGCATTCGTGTTTACATTGATATCATCTGATTGAGGCTCATTGTTGTTTATATTTTTCACATTTCGTAAATCAGTAAACATATCTTCAAAATCGTCTTCGAAATCATCTACTTCAACATCAAAATCATTTCCATCTTGATTGATAATATTTTTACTACCGGATGATATAGAAGCTTCTCCATGAAAGTTCCAGACTTAATATAATCTATCGAATCCCCACCTATAAAGATGTTCTCGCACATAATCTAATTCATATTGAAACAAATTGTCACACCGTTGATATGGACAATGAATTTTTGATAGATTCAGATTGATCATGTAATTTTTTTCCCTACTTATAAACCGATTCAACCCATTTATATATTCAAGACTAATTCGATTCTGATTCGTTATCCAACTTTTATCCATATTTTTGAATCCTGATTAACCATATATATAATAATTTTTATGTTACTTTTCAATAAAAGGAATTTATCAACTTAAATGTAATTATCACATATAAAATAATTAAAAAATTTATAATTTAAACCTCACACAACATGTTATTACTATGGACACAACATGTTACAATGTGTTAGTCCCAATTACTTTAGGGTCAAATTTTATGAATTTATATACTATGGACATGTTATTAGATTTCAAACTATTTTCTCTCATTTTCATGGTCACCTAATTGGTCTTGAATATAGTATCTAAGAGATATTAATTAGGCATGCATAAATAACACTTATTTTAGTTGATAGCGTTATCGAATGGAAGAATTTCCTAACATTAATGTTCTATTGCACGATAAATTCACTACATCATAATCGCACATGGGTATGTATGCAACAAACTTAGTTTCAATGACTATTACTTAATTGTATGATAGAACTACAAATGTGCTTCAAAAAACCTACGGCTAGCCAAGTTCAAGCAGTGGTATAGTCACTCAGGCTAAAAATAAAACCATCATATTCAAACAAAGAAAATTAAGTAATGATTCAACTATCAATATTTTTTTCATTACGTTGCAAATAAAAATTTATTGAACTAAATAAATTTCTAAAACAAATTGACAGATGCAATTTCATGTGCAACAAACAGATATCAAAATAAAGTTGTTATCGATCAAGCTTTCCACCGGACGTTGAGAAGTTGTTCTGTCGGAGCTAGAGAAGGAGGGCAGAGGGCGGAGGCCAGAGGCCGGAGGGCCGAGTGTCGCCGGAGCTGGAGGGCGGAGCTGTCGTTGGAGCCGGTTGCGGGAGATAAGCGCCGAGAAGAAGTCGTGCGTGAGAGGAAGCTAGGGGACCAGAGCTGGTCACCAAAGAGTCGCATGAAGAATCGTTGGAGAGCAGAAAATCGTCGGAAGAGAGGAAGTCGCGTGGAGAAAATGGGAGAATCGGCACAGGGTAGGGTTTTTTTTTGCATATTTTAGCGACGAAATATGATTTATTTGTCGCTAATATTTATTATCTTAGTGACAAAAATGTAAATATTCGTCGCTAACACAAAAATATCGGGCCACAGAATCGAGTTCACTCGACTGGCCACTTGACTAAATAGTTCGTGATGAATAATTATTTATTTCGTCGCTAAATAGAAATCGAGTTGCCTATTTGACTGCTATTATTGGCGACGAATTTATAAATATTCATCGCTAAATCAAAAATGTCGGGCCATAGAATCGAGTTCACTCTATTGGTCGCTCGACTGAATAGTTTACGACGAATAATTATTTATTTCGTCGCTATGTATCAGTCGAGTCGCCAATTTGACTGATTCTATTGGCGACGAATTTATAAATTTTCGTCGCTAATGTATAAATGTCGCCCCACATAATCGAGTTCACTCGACTAAATAGTTTATGACAAATAATTATTTATTTCGTCGCTAAATATCAGTCGAGTCGCCAAATCGACTGCTATTATTGGCGATGAATTTATAAATATCGTCGCTCAATTTCATTTATTAGCGACGTAAAATACATTTCGCCACTAATACTTAGTCTAGCGACGAAATAAAATTATACATCGCTAATATATTTTATATTAGCGACGAAATATTACTATTTCATCGCAAAAGTAATATTGTTTACGACAATGAAGATATTCGTCATAAACTCATAGATTTATCGACGAATTAATAATTCGTCGCTAATATTTTGTCACTATTTTTCATTTTTCTTATAGTAGGTGCTCTATCGCTGCTTCACCATTGCTCCAGAGACATAATGGGGAGCAATTTTGATTAACATTGGAGTTGTTTCGACAAAAATTATTTATATTAATTTTAGTTAAATTTGTTTCACGTTACAGTACCTTTCACTTAACATATTTGAATTCCATAAGTGCAAATTTTTTAAAATTTTAAATTTGGACATTTTGTTTATCTTCTTCTAGTTCAAGTTGTTTTGTGTTCTCAAACTTTTTGTTGCCCAAAGAAGAAGATTTTGTGAAGAAAGGGATCAAGAGAGGATGGCTAAGCCATTAGGATTGGTGTCATACTCGAAGTGAATTATTGATTTTTTATTTTTTTTTATTTACATCAGGTATCATGTATGATTTCTCTCTCCTACTAATTCTGATAGCCAGTTGGCACGATCTCACGTCGAGTGCCATCGACTAACGAGTTTGAATCAGGGTAACGCAGGATCAACACATGTTAGAAACCCATGCTATACCAGGAGGCCGACCACGCTGAGACAGGGGGTATCGAGCACTGCCACCCGCACAACGCACACTGCTGATGGGTGGAATCGACCCCTGAAAATACAAAGAGAAGTCTTATGATTAATCATTGCGCCATGTCCCTGGGGACAAATTATTGATTTTCATGGTTGTGCATTTGTGTGACAAATTTAGTGCTAGTTATTGTGCCAACAACTGAAATCAATGTGCCAATGTTACGATTCATCTTATCTTATCTCCTAAAGCGTAGTTGGCTACTTTGTTTGAGAGGAGATGAGGGAAGTGTAAGTAATGAAAAGGGAAGGGAAGGAAAGAAAGGGAAAGAGAAGGAAGGAGAGGGGAAGAGCCGGAGGTGTAAGGAAATCTTTTTTTTTATGGGTAAGGAGGTTAAAAATTTATCCTTCCTTATCATTCACTACAAAAAAATAAGGTTTTTATGATGAATTTTGCAACAAAATTATTTTCGTTGTAAATAAGTCGATGCAAAATTTTGTGACGAATAAATATTTCGTTGCACAGTTTATTATAAATTAGTGACAAAATTTGTAACAAATAAACATTCATCGTAGATATTTATGACGAAAAATATTTGCAATGAAAATATTTTTCATCGTCAAATCCATCGCCAAATTCGTGACAAAAATATTTTTCGTCATCAAATCCATCGCCAAATTTGTGACAAAAATATTTTTCGTCATCAAATCTATCGCCAAATTCGCGACAAAATATGATGTCGTCGTAAAATCTGATAAATATGTGTCATGGACAGTCACTGCTACAGTATCACCAGTCGACTGACGTCTACCATCAGTCGAATGATGATCCAAAATTTGACAACGAAAAAATGTACCCATCTTGTAAGGGTGAGAAGGGGAACCGAATTTGACACTGCCATGTTGAGAAGACAAACAAGGACCTCGAACCCTTCCTTCCGTCGGGGTTGGAGTGATCGACGGAGGTCTATTTATCGTGACTAGTTGTGAAAAGTACTGAAACTGTTAGCCTAGCGATCTCTCACCTCGGCCCTTTCAAAATTAAGAGAGAGTAAATTACGAAAGGACTATATCCTAAATACGATTGATAAGATAATGGATGACCATTTAAATTTATAATAGAGTTTTAAATCACCTCCGAAATTGACCCTTCCGCAAGGCAATTTATGAGAGGATAATAAATGAAAAAACAAAACCGATCACTATCAAATTTACACTCTTATATATTTTTGTATTAAACATATTTTTATTTTAAAATTATTGTATCATGTATTGTAACATGCAACGATAGTTGTTATAACGTATTAAAAAAATTATTTTTTTAAAAAATAATTTAATAAAAATATATAGAATATTTTTTACATTAAAATATTTTATTAAATTAGTCAAAAAATTTAAATTTTATCAAAATCACAATATTAAAAGTATCTTAAAATTATTATAGTGGACAATTAATTGCTTTTACAATTATAACAGTGGTTGATATAATTGTAACGGTGGCTGTTACAATTATAATGTTGTAATTTAATCATTGGAATATTATTGTAGCATGACTCTATTTTTTAAGTGATTTTAATCAAGTATTAATAATTTTAATTAAGTCGGTAAAGAATTTTATAATATAAAAATATTATCTGTAGTAATTTTAGAAATTAAACCAATTTATTTTAATACACTGTAGCATTTGTTCCTCGCTGTACAACAACGTTGAAATAACAATTTTTTTATACAAGAAATGTGATTTTTTTTTTTAAAAAAAAAGGCATCCGTTTGAATTCTGATAATTAGGAATGTGCTTTTTGACCATTTATAATTTTTTTGTAAGATTATATTAATCGTGCAATTTTTCAAAATACTCTTTTTCACCAACTATATCTTTGGGCGAAAAAAATTAAAAAGAGTATCCTTTTTTTATTGGTATCATTAAAAGGATGTTCTTTTTTTAATAAATTAATTAAAATAGCATTATGACCTCTGTTTTATCTTAAGAATACTCTTATTATAGTAGTTATGAAACATAACTATTACAACATAGAAAAAATTACTTATCAAAATTAATACACATATATCACTAAATCTCTTTATCAACTTGGTTAAAATTATTCAAGCTTAATAAAAAAAACACTTAAATACGATTACAGTAGCTTAAGATCCATAGTTTTTTTTTTTTTGATAATTTAGGTGTCCCAATTTTATCCAATTAATTTTAGAGGTAGACAATCGTCTTTCTTAATTTACTTACTGAGTGAATCTAAAATATATATAATTTATGCACTCTTAAAAATCGACCTCCAAAATATTCATCTTTATTAGGATTCAAATCCTAGTCGTCTTATTTGTTCGCCAAAGTAAAGAACACTCACAATCTTCTTGTTAGAAGTTTCTCTCCTAAATTTATCTCACTTGATGTTTAGACATATTGACCCATCGAAACTTCTTCTAGCTGGTTCTTCTTGACTCATTGTGACTTCTTCCATTTGGTGTTTGGTCTCCCAATCTAGCTACTTTTAATTTCAAATGTCTAATTTGTTAATCCATCTAGACTTTCTCTATTTGATGTCTAATCCTAATCTATCAAAGCTTCTCTTATTTTATATTTGGTCACTTAATTCATCGAGACTTTTTCTATTAAGTTTTGTACCTCTATACACCTATACACCTATACACCTGACACACATTAGAAAATATACAATCTAACTTTAAACTCTTCTATCATGCGTCAAAATATAGATTCGACCATGTTGTATTGTTTGCACCAACACTCAACTTTAAGTCATGAATTCCTAGGGTTATTCTAATTAGGGCTCTATTTTCTCTGCCCAGGTCTTGAAAAGGAGAGGAGTATAACATGTACAATAATAAGTTGCATGAGTTACACCAAGGTGACAAGTCCAATTGCTATGTCAAAGGCATTAACCATAGGTTGACACTATTAATAGATTGATTGAAGCTCTTCCAGATTGCCATCCTCAATGTATTAGTTTAAGTTTCGTGCAGTGATGTAGTGTTTAATTTAGCTCTCAGATATTTATGATTTGATCCCCATCTACGATGAATTTGTAATATTTTCTTTCAAATGAAATGATAAATCAGGAAAACTGAAGTTGTCCGCACGAGCATTTCTCGATTTATCTCTTTCTTTCAGGTTTGGACAGTCATATAGAGGGGTTGCTAATACAACAATTTCATTTTTTTTATTCAAGTTTCCATGACACTAAAAAGTAATGCATAAAAAATCTATCACATACTGAGTGCTGAAGTAAGAGCTTACCACAAGGATGGAGATGAAGATGAATCTACTAGAATAATGCATGTTAGAGGGCAACGCAATTGTCTAACAAAACCTTTCGATGCTTAAGTTACTTTTTCATGGTGGGGGTTGATGGTAATAAGCAAACATGCTAGATTCAAATCCAAGTACTGTCATCAATTTTTGATATATGCTAAATGTGAGGAACCCTAGAGTTATTGGGCCACAAAAGCCATGGGTTATGATAGTATGGATATAATTATGAAGGGTCATGATTGTTGGATTAAGAAAATGAGAGAGGAAGAAGAGTGGGTGAATTTCGTTAAAAAAAAAATTATTTTCCTTTTCTAAATCAAGTTTAATGTAGTGGAGTAAAATAAATAAAGAAGACGTGATTATTTTTTTTTACTTGGTTCACAATCCTTTTTGGATTGCTATTCTAATATATGCAATTCAATCTTGGATTATCTCGGTGGACAATTCACTAAAACTTTCCTTTTTGTAAAACTTTTTGTAGGTGAAGAGAACTTTTTACAAAAGTATAGGAATTCGGTAACACTCTATTGCCCCCTAAATGAAATGAAAATACAAGTCAAAGAAAATTATACCGACAATGTTTAGATATGCAAAGTAGCTCGAAAGTTGTCAAAGAGTAAGGAATGATCAAACAAGATTCTTGATCGCACAAAGAGTTGTGCAGAATTGAATGAAGTGAGGGATGAGTGATGCTCGAACCCTTCATTTATAAACTTTTAGATCACCTGGATCACCTTACAAATGCCTCCAATTCGGTTGGGATATTTGGAAACTTGGCCCTTCTGAGGGTATGAATTCCTTTTTGAGTGCCCCTAGTGTGGTTTTATCTGATCCAACTTGTTTTGGCAGTTTCCTACCCTAGTCACTTGTATTCTTTTGATCGCCCGGATTCAATTGTCATATGTGTCTACATGTCTCCTAGATTTTTTCTAGTCTCCTCGAATCTGACCTGGCTAAATATGCACTCCAGTCACCTAGATCTGATCTGGTTGCCCATACCTCTAATCTGTTAGGGTAATCAACCCAAGTTTGTTTTGGTTTTGATGTGTGTGACAATGGATTTAAGTTAGGTTGATTATGTAATTTGATACGTGTGTTTAAGTTATGTAGGACTTAGTAAATCACACATTGTTAACTTGATGAAGCATTGGTGAGTTCACCATCTCATGGCTCGGGTCCTTGAATCGGTGAAGGATGACATTGCAGAAGTCGTGTGCTTGGTGCATTCGAGGGACCGCCAAACGAGGAGCATTGGAGTGAAGCCAAAGGAAGAAGACTTCTGGGCGAGACGTGAATGATGACATTGCAGAAGACGTGCGCTTGATGCATTCGAGGTACATGGCTGGACGAAGCGAGCTTCGAGGCGAGGGACTTCATGGGAGATGAGAGTGAGCGAATGTAACCCGGGACGAGGTAGCTTATAGGTGAACTTGGCCGAGTGGCTAAGTCAAGTATCGGACGCTTAAACTTAGGTTTGAGGTTTTACTCGACAAGTCGGATGCTCAAACTTGTGTTTGAGGTTTTATTCAACAATTGGATAAGTTGGATGCTCAAACATGAGTTTGAGGTTTCTACCCGATGAATGGAAGTGTCAAATGCTCAAACAGGTGGTTTGAGGTTTATCCGACCGTCAGATTCTCAAACAAGTATTTGTTTGAGGTTTTACCCGACATCAATCGACTGCTCTGAGTCGACGGCACTCGACTGATGTTCGACTGGTGGGTTTCTGGTCCAGCAGTTGACTGCCAAGGCTACTGTTGGACTACAACAGTCGCGATATGACGTGGTCAGAAGCCGTTGGAACAGCGACAGTCGACTGATGACATGCAACAGTTGACTGTTGCATGCCCAATGGGAAGAAATCTCTTCTCTCTATAAAGAGAAGGGGTGAGGGCCTTGGGGATGCTAATGCTTCTACTCCTAATTGCTCCCTAAGTGCTCTACATGATTTTCCACTCCTCTTCTTGTGCTTACTTCTATTCTATGTAAGAGAGAGTGAGTTCTTGTAAGAAGATTTACCTCCACCTTGCTTGGGATAAAGGAGAGACTAGTGATTGGATTTGAGGGAGTAATTTGTCATACGAATCGTCCATGGATTAGCGACAAGGGTCGTGAACTACGTTACATAATTGTGTTAGCATTGCTTTCATCTTTACTTTGTTTTAGCTCTTAATTGTCTTTAGTTTTATTATTCTGTTGTGCTAACGATTTGTATAGACTATTAAGACGAACGAAGACCATCGTACAAGAAAGGCTATTCAACCCCTCTTCTAGCCGGACCACGATCCTCCAACACAATCAATTAGAACCAATAAGGGGCGCCTGAATTCCTACATCAAAGAGTCAGTATAAAAATATGATAATATAGATTGGACATACACTTAACTATTTGATCTCGATTTCCAAGTTGAACCTTAGTTGGATCAACGCCTAGGGTTGTCCCCATATGAAGACTCATCCTCACCTCTTCTTCTTTTCATAAGAACCTCTCTACACCAAGAACTTGCCTTACTTATCATTTGCCAAACATCCAGTCTACCTGATATATTTGGACTTTTTATACTTAACGCCCAATCACTTGACCTACCAAGGTTTCTCTTGACTTAATGTTTGATCCTCATTGAACCATTGAGTTGTCCCACTAGATGTCCTATCCTGCTAACCCATTTAGGCTTTCCGTCTAGTGTTTAGTCCTCTTGATCCACCAAATCTTTCATTGCCTAGTAAACAATCCAACTAACCAACTAGGACTTTCAATGACTAGTATTTGATCCACTTCACCCACTAGGTCTTTTTCTATTAAGTTCTACACACTTGACAAAAAGCATCAGCTCGCAGTCACTTAATTTTAAAACTGTTGCTAACATCAAAACATAGATTTGATCATCTGATACTTCCTGCATCAATAAGCTCTGCTTTTTAAATATTTGACATTCCAATTTAAAGTTAAAAAATAGTCAATCATTTTTTTCAAAACTCCCCCTAGTTGAAACTCTCTCTTAAGTTTAAAACTCAATTTGAAATTTTTAATTTGTGAAAATTATTGGGAGTATAGGGAATATAATCAAAGTCCCACATTGATAAGACATAGAAAAGATCATATGCTTATAAGATAAAAAGATAGCTCCATTGGTATGAGACATTTTGGGTAAAACCCAAAAATAAAACCATGAGGGCTTAGGCCCAAAGTTGACAATATCATGTCATTGTGGAGATATGTGGATCTTATAGTCACTAACAAAAATTCTCTCCCTTATTTGAAAAATAACTCTTTTTCAAGAATACCTTTACCTTTTCTCTCCCTTTCAAAAAAAATTCTCCCCTTTTCAAAAATTAGTTTTTTTTAAAAATAACTACTTTTTTTCAATAAAACCTTTCTTCTCCTTTTGTTTTTAAATAATTCTTTTTCAAAAAGAAAACCTTTCAAGCCTCTAAAAATATACTTAGGAAAAATTCCCTTGAGGTTTTGAAATTTTATTTTTCAAACTCAAACTTATATTTTCAAACTTATAAAATTCCTTTTGAAAACTCAAACTTATATTTTCAAATTCAAACTCATAAAATTCCTTTAGAAAACTCATATTTCCAAACTTGAATTTTCAAACTACTTTAAACCTATAATCTCCCCCTTTTCCATACATCAAAAAAAAAAAAAAAAAAAATATATATATATATATTTTAAAGATTGTAAAAATATTTACTAAGTGAATAGATAACAATCATATAGATAAGCAAAAAATACACTTGAATTAAAGATAAGCAATATGAAATATATCTGAATTAAATATAAGAAATGTGAAATGTACCTAAATTAAAGATAAGCAATGTTATTATTGTTGGTGCAATCGGCCCAGGTCACGATTGACCAGACTCGAGTTTGACTCGAGAGATGTTTTGATGTTTGACAAAGTAAGTTGACATTGATGTTTGACATTAATGTCTGTTGATGTTTTGGAGAGATTGTTTATACAATCAACCCGGGTTATGTTTAACTGGACTCAAGTTTGACTCGAGGGAGACTTTGATGGTTGACTAGGGTTGACCATGAGATTATGGAAAGTCCAAGTCATGGGTACTTGGCATGGAAAGTCCAAGTGGGACACTTGGCATTTGGGAAAGTCCAAGCATGGGTCTTGGCATGGAAAGTCCAACATGGGTTGGCAAGGGAAAATCCAAGCTTGAGTCTTGGCATTTGAGAAGTCCAAGGGGTTTGATATAGGCGGCGTAAAGTCCAAGTGGGAGTCTTGGCAGCATAAGTCCAATGTTTGGCGGCGTAAAGTCCAAGCGGAGTCTTGGCGGTGTAAGTCCAATGTGCCTTGGCGGTGTAGACACCGTTAGCATGACATAGCCGATGGAAGCACCTGAAGGCTAGCACGATGGATGAACAAGTCATGGATGACTTGGAGGGATCCGAGAGGCGTAAGGCTGATGGAGGTGGCTAGAAGGCTTAGGTCTAGGCTAAGGGTGGTCTAGCAAGTATGGGGACACCATACTTGGGCTAAAATCTCATGTTTGAGGTGTGCCAGTCGACTGGTGCCATGTGGCAGTCGACTGACGTAGTCAACTAGGGTTTGACTGTGGGAATTGCCCTAGCAGTCGACTGCCATAGATGGGCAGTCGACTGATTGGACGAGCAGTCGACTGATCTTGTGATCAGTCGACTGATGCTCGGATTTTAGGGCACAGAATGGAGTCTCACTCGACTGCTGGGATGAGCAGTCGAGTGATGAGTGAATAAGATGATGCTCATGCGATCACCGATCGATGTCCTAGAGCTGGATTTTTCCAGCGTGGATTACACCGTTGTCTCACAGCAACAGTGTGATCAGTCGAATGATGGTTCCGAACAGTCGACTGATCGACATTTTCCAGCACAGGTTGAAGCTATAAAAGGAGCTCGTGATTGAGAAAAATGGATCCGGTTCTTGAGGACTATTGGGGCGATTTGTTGCTGCAAATCAGGTCTCCAAGTGCAAGCAAGCAACCAAGCATTCAAGCAATCAAAAACAAGTGTTGTAAAGTTCTTTCTTTACTTGTCTTTCGTATTTGCATTGTATATTGCTTGTATTTTGTTCTTACTATTGTAAGATCATTTGTACGAGGTTTCTCCACCTCCGACTTGTGTCGAGAAGGAGTTATTGTGATTAGTAGTGCGTGTCTGCATTGCTAGGGCTTTTAGAGCCCGATCCGTGGAGTAGGAACCGTGCGGTTCCGAACCATATTACATACTTGTGTTCTTGTTGTGTTTGTCATATTTCGTTATTGTATTACTTCTATTTCTGCTGCGTTAACGAAATTGTAGAGACAAACACAATAAATTCCATTATCGAACAGGTGTGACGCTATTCACCCCCCCTCTAGCGGCCTCAAATCTCCTACAATTGGTATCAGAGCCCGGGGCTCTTCTATGGATTAACCGCCGGGAGCTAAAGAAGCTAGAGGGAAGATGGAATTCCAAGACAAGCTTGGATGGGACATCAACACTCCACCGCCATATGATCGAGAAGACTTTTCAGCATGGAGAACAAGAATGGAGACATTCTTGATGATGAATATAGAGGATTGGTTCATCCTCGTAGAAGGCTTTGAACCTCCTCGGGATAAGAACGGAAACGTATTGAAATTGAAGAAGTGGACACAAGAGCAACGTCTCAAGTTCAAGACCGAAGTTAAGGTAACAAAGCTTTTAGAAGATTTGATACCTAATGACATTTTGTCTAGTTTAGGTGAATTTCAAGACGCCAAGGAGCTATGGGACAAATTAACCAAGTTCCAAGAGAAGCCTCACTTGGCACAAGTAGAAGAAGAAGAATCTTCATCGACTCAAGAAGAGGAAGAAGTCGAGGAAGAATCATCATCATCTTCACAATCGAGTGAGGACTCGGAAGTTGAGAAGGAATCAACTTCCGGATTGGTGGAAGAAGAGGAGACCTCCACCTCTAGGATTGAGGGGGAGGAGATTAGAGCATCTACACCGGAGCAATCTCAAGAAGAATTATCTACATCCGGTAGAGAAGAAGAGCAAGCTCAAGAGAACCTCACCACCACCATAGGTAACTCAAGCATGTCAATTAATAACAAAATTCATATAATATGCTTTGAGTGTAGGGAATCCGGACACTACAAGCGTAAGTGTCCAAAAAGGGTTAAGAAAGCTCCTCCGACACCAAAAGTCAATGAAAAAGTCAAGGATGCCGGTGTCCCCACCAAGAAGAGCAAGGAGCACGTGGTGTGCTTCAAATGCCGACAACCGGGACACTATAGGAGCCAATGTCCTAGAAGAAAGGAGGGAGCTTCACAAGTAGGGGGAGTCTCTAAGACTAACCCTAAGGTATATTTTCATAATGCTCATTCTTTAAATTCTAAGCAAAAGCATGCTAGAATTAATTCAAATAATTTTGCTATTACTCATGAATCAAAGCATGCTAGAAATAATAATTATGGTTGTCTAGAAGCTAAACATGTTGGTTTTAGGTCTAAGGCGAAATCTAGAAATGATAACTCTAGGTCTATTTCAAAGAAGGAGAAATTTGGGACTAATGTCCCTAGAAATGTCCTTCCTAAGAAAACAATTAAGAAAATCGAAAACCATTTAGGCATCAATCCCAATAAGGGTAGACATATGCCTAAAGTGAATGGTAATGCCCAAAAACCTAATCAAAAATCATTTGGGCAATTAGAGTTAAAAAAATCAAGCCTTGAGGTCAAGGCTTGAGAAATTGGAAAAGACTCTTGCAAATATGCAAAATCAATTTAAAGGGTCAAAGTGTCAAACTCTAGGATCTAGAAGTCAACAAAAAGGGTGTAAGAGGCAAGAATCATCTAGGAGACAAGGTTTGGGTCACAAACTTATGTCTAAGAAAGTAATGCCTACTTATCACAATGTTCCATTTGATTATGGAACTAAACCTAGATCTAAGAAAATCAAGGTCTCTAGGGAAATTATTCCTAAGGCCAACCATAGTGTGTGCTTAGTGGCTAGGGTTTCTAAGAAACCTAAGGAAGCCATTAAGAAGGTTATTAGGGAGGCAATCCTTAAAACTAACCATGGCAAGACCATAATGACCAAGGCTAATAAGCCTAGAAGGGTTATTAGGAAGGTATCTAGGGAGGTTATCCCTAAGGAATACCTAATTAATCCAATGAGCTCAAATAGATTTTGGGTTCCAAAGAGCGTGATTGATTCACGTTAAATGGGTTAGGATGTACCAACTTTGATTGGATGGGTAGTTAACTCAACCATAGCAAAGTTGATATGTTAGGTTATTTTCAAGGTTATGGATACCTTGGAAATAAATTTGATATTCTATCCTAAAAGATTTTAGGATGTGCCAATATATTTTTGAAATCATGAAAAATCAATAAAATTGGCACAATCTAGATTTAGAGGTCATAGTGTGTCATTTTGATCTTTGGCACATTTTAGAAATTAATGTATCAAGAGAAGTGTTTTTAAGGTGTAGAAGTTACATCAAGAGTGATACTCAAGTGCCACACACCTTGATGTCTTGCACTTACCATGCTTCATGTGTTTCACCATGTGTTTGCATGGAAGGAATGTCTAGGGTGTATTGCATCTCACAAAACAAGTCTTTTACCTTGATTGTGTATTTCAACACTTAGAAAGGGTGAGATGTTAGGATTTTGAAACCATTGGATGTTAATGTTTGCTAAAATGAAATAAAATACCAAAATACATTAACAAATGCATGAATATAAGCATAACATTAATATATTCGACATACAAGAGTAAACATGATAAAATGAAACAAATTGAGTGAAGAAATCAAAATTCACTCAATTTCAGAATCAAATCGGATCGATCGTGATATAGTTTATCGGTCATTGTTACCTCTAGTACGATCTGAGTCCGTGATCAGTGCTATTTCCGGGACTCATTGTTTTGTACATCGATCATTGCTAGGATACATCAATCGACTGATAGTCCTGTTCATCGAGGCAGAGGATCATCAGTCGAGTGCTCGCGATCAGTGGTGATCGCATCGATCGGTGATATTCTTTACGATCAGAATGCTCGGTCGATTGTTGGGCGGGCGATCGTACTGCGGTTGATAAAACCGCTCATAAGCAGCAATCGATCGGTGAAGTTGCACATCGATCGGAGTCTAATATAGCCGAACCGCTAGGGTTCGGTGTCTTCACGCATCGATCTCTCGCCTTCTTCCTCCTCTCCGGTCGTCGCTTCCTTCTCCGACCAGCTTTTCCGACTGCGCCGGCCACCTAAGCCCTAGGTTTGACAGCCAAACTCCTCCACTCACGTTTTTAGCATCTCATAGCCCTAATCTACTCATTTCCAGCGATGTTTTCTTCTTCAATTAGGGTTCCGGCGAAATCACTGCTCCGGCGCTCTTTTCAGTGGTGTCTGAGTACCCTCTCCTCATCATCCTCAATGGCACCAAAGTATAACTTTTTACTCCTCTAAAACCCTAATTTTTTCATTATAACTCATTATGATCTAATCGTGCATTTGTGTCTTTGCATTTCATGTCACTGCATTGCATTCATATAGGTGATCCCGTAGAAATGACCCGATTGAGGTTGAATCACGGTTGTACCAAACCATGTTGGTTAGGTACATTGATAGGGATTTCTTTACTCGTTACTGCGGTGACGTCATGGAAATTTTATCATATTATCATCTCATGAAGATAGTATGATGCACTCATGCCATAAATGATGATCTCCTTAAGGAGTTCTATCAAAACTTAAAGAAGGTAGACGATGGTCCTACCTACACTACCCGCGTTGCAAAACGCGACTTAGAGTTCACTCCTGCGATATTGCAGGAGTTTCTTGAGTGTAAGCCATCGGCTGATACTTTCATTTTCTACCCTACCTTCGATGCCCCTCTACCTGAGCCCTTTGATCATATCTCCTTGGACTCCATGCATGAGCATGTCTTTCGCCATCCTCGCCCACCAGCTCAGAACTTATTTCCCATCAATGAGCTATCTGCGCCCGACAATGTACTCTACAAAGTCATTGTTGGGTGCCTTCTCCCAATTGTGACTCGGGGTCTGGCCAAGATTCGGCCTCCCCATCTTTTTCTCCTGTGCGCCATGCGTCACAGACTAGACATAAACATTGCATTGAACATGTTTCATTGCATTGTACATTTCATATCCCCTGTGCAAGGGAAAGTGCATATGCCTTTTGGCCACATCATCACTGCATGGTTAGAGTCTTTAGGCATTAACATTAACAGGGGATCGCTAAGGGCGCTATCTGAAGTTTACGACTGTATATCAGTTCGTAACTTCCCATTGGCGAAGCTGCGGATGGGACATGGGCAAATGGAGCTGGCACCTCGACCTCCGCCCAGGGCACGTGGGGAGCCACCTCTAGTGCCTAGAGAGGCTGCAGAGGATTATGAGGATCCAGATGCTGCTGATGAGGAGGACCAGATGCCAACAGATGCATCAGCAGCAGGTCCTTCAGATTGATTTGGACAGCTGGAGGCCAGATTCCAGGACTACCAGCAGACAGGTGACTCTCGGCTGTCAGAGCTTATAGTGGGGCAATCCTCCATGGGCGAGCATCTCAGTCGGATGGAGGAGCGCTACATTCAGATTGAGGAGTCCCAGAGCTACATTGAGCAGCATCAGCTCGATATGTACAAGATGATGCAAGCCTGGACCTTGAGCCAGCAGCCTCCTCCACCTCCACCTTCTGTAGATGATTAGAGCTAGAGAATGTTAGGATTTTTGTTTTTAGTTTTTGTAGTGAGATTGAGCGTCTCAAATCTCTATTTTGGATGTAAAAACTAAAGTTTTCTTAAATTAAATGAAATATTCTGTTTATGAAAATCATTTGTGTCTGATTATGTGCTTGTATTAATGTATTGGTTTATGGAAAATTGCCATATCATGACATGAAATTTCATCTTATCATATAACATGTCATGTCATTGTTTAGGATTATTTTAAATGTCATGTTTGTTTTTAGATTATATCATATGCCATGACATCATGATCATTGGCCATGCGTTATTATTGATATCATTTATGCCATGATCATTCATGCATTTATTTTGATTAAAATTGATCTAAGGAAAAATGACATGACTTGGAGTCCCATTTATAAGGGAATCAAGTAGGGTTGCCTAGAAAATGCATGAGGCCATAATAATCCTAACTCCACATCTCACATCTAAATTGACATGTATGTGTGTGTTTACATCTTAGATAACATGTGAGATGTTAGGATAATAAGTTAGGTTCAAGGTGCATAGGTAGTGCATCTAGATGAACTTAACTTATTTCAATCATCACTAAGAATTATGAGGAAAGCTAATATACAAGTTATGTATATTTAGCTAATAAATCATGGTTCAAAATAAGTTTTCAAAAACGTTTTAAAATCACTTTAGAAAACCTTGGTGAAGTCTATTTTTTGATAGCCATCATCATTGTAGAAGTTGATACAAAATAGATCAAAAACTTTAAAGTTTTAACAGTTTTTGAACTTTGTACCAATCTCCTATTTTAATGGGTAAAATATTTTTCCAAGATTTTTCACTGATTGTATGTGTGATAAGTATTATACGTATCAAATTTCGTGATTTTTCGATATACGTAGAATTACTTATGATTTTCTGAAATTCGATTCTGATAACTGAAATTCGGAAATTTCAGTTATCGATCGCCCTTGGTGTCACGTGATGTGAGTGTCGATCGGGTAGTCGATTGAGTCGACTACCAATGCTGATTTTGGGAAAACTAGATTTGTTTAGCCCGATTTCAGCTACGGTTAAGGTCCCTAACCACTTCTAACCCTAGGATATGCTTTGGTAAGCATTATAAAGGGTGAAAATCCATTGGATATGGATTAGGAGAGGTGTTAGGATATTGCATCAAATTTAAGGTAGGGAGAGTTCATGTTTGAACTTTTAACCTTATTTTTGATGGTTTAGAGTTCCTATTGGCTTAGGGACTTCCCGAGGACATTGTTGGTGCAATGGTCTAGGGGGAGCAAGTCTTTAGGGGGAGGAATTCATCATGGGATGATGAATGGTATTTTTCCTCATGAGGAGGAAAATGAGATTTTGAGAGACCCAATTTGGAAATTGGGAGAACATATAGGATTGCCTCTCTTGAGTGATATGGGACTTATCACTAGGAAGATGGTAGGCATCCTAGGTATTTTTGGACAAAGGGGGAGATTGTAAGATCTCATTGGGACATGAGACATTGACCTCCTTGGAGAGATAACCTTTTTGATGTATGTCAAAAAGGGGGAGAACATTAAATTACCAATTTGGAAAATTGGTAAGGGAGTTTGAGTTAGGGGCCTAACTCAAGGTTTGTTTTGTCAAACATCAAAAAGGGGGAGATTGTTGGTGCAATCGGCCCAGGTCACGATTGACCAGACTCGAGTTTGACTCGAGAGATGTTTTGATGTTTGACAAAGTAAGTTGACATTGATGTTTGACATTAATGTCTGTTGATGTTTTGGGGAGATTGTTTATACAATCAACCCGGGTTATGTTTAACTGGACTCGAGTTTGACTCGAGGGAGACTTTGATGGTTGACTAGGGTTGACCATGAGATTATGGAAAGTCCAAGTCATGGGTACTTGGCATGGAAAGTCCAAGTGGGACACTTGGCATTTGGGAAAGTCCAAGCATGGGTCTTGACATGGAAAGTCCAACATGTGTTGGCAAGGGAAAGTCCAAGCTTGAGTCTTGGCATTTGAGAAGTCCAAGGGGTTTGATATTGGCAGCGTAAAGTCCAAGCGGGAGTCTTGGAAGCATAAGTCCATTGTTTGGCGGCGTAAAGTCCAAGCGGAGTCTTGGCGGTGTAAGTCCAATGTGCCTTGGCGGTGTAGACACCGTTAGCATGACATAGCCGATGGAAGCACCTGAAGGCTAGCGCGATGGATGAACAAGTCATGGATGACTTAGAGGGATCCGAGAGGCGTAAGGCTGATGGAGGTGGCTAGAAGGCTTAGGTCTAGGCTAAGGGTGGTCTAGCAAGTATGGGGGCACCATACTTGGGCTAAAACCTCATGTTTGAGGTGTGCCAGTCGACTGGTGCCATGTGACAGTCGACTGGCGTAGTCAACTAGGGTTTGACTGCGGGAATTGCCCTAGCAGTCGACTGCCATAGATGGGCAGTCGACTGATTGGACGAGCAGTCAACTGATCTTGTGATCAGTCGACTGATGCTCGGATTTTAGGGCACAAAATGGAGTCTCACTCGACCGCTGGGATGAGCAGTCGAGTGATGGCTTGAACAGTCGACTGATGTCCTAGCCGTTGGATTTTTTCAGTGTGGATTACACCATTGTATCACAGCAATAGTGTGATCAGTCGACTGATCGACATTTTCCAGCACAGGTTGAAGCTATAAAAGGAGCTCGTGATGGAGAAAAATGGATCCGGTTCTTGAGGACTATTGGGGTGATTTGTTGCTGCAAATCAGGTCTCCAAGTGCAAGCAAGCAACCAAGCATTCAAGCAATCAAAAACAAGTGTTGTAAAGTTCTTTCTTTACTTGTCTTTCGTATTTGCATTGTATATTGCTTGTATTTCGTTCTTGCTGTTGTAAGATCGTTTGTACGAGGTTTCTCCACCTCCAACTTGTGTCGAGAAGGAGTTATTGTGATTAGTAGTGCGTGTCTGTATTGCTAGGGCTTTTAGAGCCTGATCCGTGGAGTAGGAACCATGCGGTTCCGAACCACGTTACATACTTGTGTTCTTATTGTGTTTGTCATATTTCGTTATTGTATTACTTCTATTTCCGCTGCGCTAACGAAATTGTAGAGACAAATGCAACGAATTCCATTATCGAACGAGCGCGACGCTATTCACCCCCCTCTAGCGGCCTCAAATCTCCTACAATTATCATGATTAATAAACATTTGATAAATTCTAAGACTCCAACCATAGATCCTAACATTAACATCTTAGTTTTAGATTAACACCATTGTAGTGCTAAGTCCAAAAATCAAGACTACTTTGATGTTGAGTTGGGTTTGACCACATCAAATGGTTTTAACATACATGTTATCTATTACAAAATACTTATCTAAACATTATCCTTAAAACAAATGTCTAATTCTTTTCTTTGACTCAAATAATATTAATGGATCATCAAGTCTAGTCAGAGTTAGTCACGTAGTGATCAATTTTGATTTATATCCATTTGTTTCATGTCGATGCACTAATCTACATCAGAACTTGGGATCAAGTCCTAACATCTCATGCTCATCTTCGTGGCTCAATATACAAATAGTTCAACCTAGATGTTTGTGAGATGCAAAAAACTCCTATATCTATAGGTTCATGAATTTTACGGTATAGCCTAGGCTAGTTCTATTTTTAAAAAATATTACATATAATAGCAATAATAGAATGATAGAATTTTACATATGATAGAAAAAATAGAATGTTACGTATGATAAAAAAAAATTGAGTTTTATTCTACTAAATCCATTCCTAATTGATGTCTAAGTATACTAAATTTTGCTTTGGATAATGATTTAGTGAATATGTCAGGCAAATTTGATTTGGAATTAACATAGTTAAGTACAATATTTCCTCTTAAGTAAGATAACAACATCATGCCAATTTTTTTAGCAAACATGTTAAGTTTTAACTCTATAGGTCAATGTTTCAAGCGAAGTTAACTATGTCAAAATGATATATTTCAATTATTAATTAGAAAAGTCAACTCTTATCTCTCTCCCTTTAAGTTATCACGTTTATATTCAACAAAAATACTAAGTCAAAATTGGTTAACCAAACCATCTTAAACAAGTGTTAAGCATGTTAAGTGTCAAACCTTAAGTAAACTTGTTAACGAAGTTACTTCAAAATTATTAAGTCAAGATCAGTTGACCAAACCATTTTAAACAAGTGTTAAGCATGTTAAGTGTCAAACATTAAGTATACTTTTCAAGTTTCAAGTTATTCTTTACAAATTTCAAGGATAATTATTAAGTATGAAGTTAACATTCATGTCAAATTATAATTCAAGTTTCAACTTAAGTTTAAAAATTTAAACTTTATTCAATTTTATTTTGAAAAATATTTGAATATTTTGAAAAGTAAATAATTTTGAACTTAACACTTTTAAAATATTTTAAACTTAAGAACATAAATTTTTAAAAAATAATTTCGGAAAAGCAATTTCAAACTTAATTTATCTTGAAATGTAATTCTAATTTAAGCTCCCCTAAATTATTTCTAGTAAAAGATTTTAAGTCCATAGAACATTGATTTAATTGACCTTATTCATCTCACCTATTCTAAGTTTTCAATATACATTAGTCTTTTGGGTTGTGTGAGATGATTGATTAATTTAATGCTGATTTAGAAGTGCGTAATGCGACTTGCTCAATAAAGAGAAAGACACCCCCTTTATAAGGGGGGTGCATCCAAAGAAATCAGAGCAGGAGACGAGAGGATGCCGGAGTGTTGTTTGAACGGTGAGTGGAGTGTCATCGGAGTGAAGAGCGAACACCAAGTCAGGTTGGATCTTGTCTCGTGGAAGAGTAGGAGCTTTTCGCTGTGATTGTTCCTCAGACAGAGAGCAGCATCTTCTTCCTTGGACGCGAGAAGTTTCTGACGAAACCGCTGTAAGTTTTTCCAGTTTTGTGATACGGTTCTTCCATTAATTTTGTTTAGATAAACTCGATTAGATGCTAAAACCACCAATAATGGTATCAGAGCCCTAGTTGGTAAGCATCTAATAGAGATTAGAAAAAAATTTTCCTGCAAATTCACTGTTCATCGCGAAATTGCGCGAAGAAGAAGATGAACAGTATTGAACATTATTTCTGTCGAGTGGAAAACCACTCTGGACAAACTACCCTAGTCATTCCAGAGTGGTTTGTTGAGTGGAAAATAACTCTTGACAAACCGACTGGGCAGTTAGACCGGTTTGGAAAATAGACTGGTTGAATGGTTCTTGATCGGTCTAATGTCGATCGTGCGAAGCAATAATCGCTGGCGAAACTACCCGAGATTTTTACCGCTAGCTGTGGTTTAACCGTCGACAGGCGATTTTACCGTCGGCGGCGCTTTCATCACAACTCAAGGCGGTTTAAATGCCGACAGGCAGCTTTACCACCACCAAGGCGGTTTCACCGTTGTCGGCAGTAGTTTTACCGTCGGCGGCGGTTTCACCGCGGCGGTTTTAAATCTTTCGAAGGGCGATTTCGCCCGTGGCGATTAATCGCGTCGAGCGATTTTACCGCCGGCTAGGGCGATTTCATCGCCGGCCAGGCGCTTTAACCGCCCAAGGCATTTAACCGTCAGCAGGTAGTTTTACCGTTGGCGGAGGTTTAAATGCCGACAGGGCGATTTTCACCGCCGGCGGCGATTTAAATGTCGACAGGCGGTTTACCACCGTCGAGGAGGTTTCACCGCTGCGGCGCGTTAACTATTGGCGCGCTTTTACTGGCCGTCGGCGGCGGTTTTACCACGGCCAGAGGATGTTTAATGCCGACAGGTAGTTTTACCACCGGCCAGACGGTTTCTTTATCCCGGCGAGGCGGTTTACCACCGGCCAGTGGTTAAACCACCAGCAGGCGATTTCAACCCGGCCAGGCGGTTTAACTATCGCCATGGTAGTTTTACCGCGCAGGCGGTTGAACGAGCTGGAAGGGCGATTTCAACCGGCCAGCTTAACGCGGAAGGGCGATTTCAACCCGATCGGCGCTTAAACGCCGGCGAGGCGCTTTTCTATCGCCTTCTAGGGCGGTTTAACATCGGCCAGGACTGTTTCACCGCCGGAAGGGCGGTTTTATCGCTGGAAGAGCGGTTTCTCCACAAACAAATCGGTTAGCATAGGAGATCAGTTCGGGAATTCATCTGAATCGGTCGGGAATTCAATTGAACTGGTCGGGAATTCACTTTAAGTGGTCGGGAACCACAGTAAGTGCCCAGACAGGTCAACTGTTGGTCAACTATAGTTGACTAAGTTGACTTTGGTCAACTTAACTCATGACTTAATAATCAAATAATTGTTTGGAACAATTAGAACTTGATATAAACAACTTAGAGATAGACCTAATGAACTAGAGTTGATGCCTAGGGACGATGAGAAGAAAAAGAATACTATACATATTGCTTGGGTGCTTGGGGTACTCGGAGCGAATTGCGTGATGTTTGGACTCTCACGGTAAATTTTGAGTCTTCATGGTACTAGTCGACTAAACTTAGATGATAATCAATTGGTAAAAGTACCAATTGACTGGTCTAAGTAAGTTTGTCGATAGTTCTCCATAAAATCAAAGAAATTTATTCTTGATTTATTGTGATGGATCTATGCCTATATATAAATTGAATTAAGCCGGTATATGTACTGGTTTATCAGTTTTGTACTGACTTAATTAATATCAATTTTCAGATGGCACGGATGATTACCACTATGACGAGACATGATGTGTTGCGTAATCGGCTGAGAGAGGCTATCCAGGGGATAGAGTATGACTCAGCTCATAGAGTCGGGTGGCACATCGGGAGGCTTGATAGATTGTTCTGGTGACTTGAGATGCAGGAGTTTCCGATTCTGGAGAATTACAGAATATGGGCTCTGGTCCGCTCACTGCCACAACACCTGAGTGACATAGCGTATCAGATCTGGGAGCGCTATGAGGGACGCGTCTCTTTTACCCAGTTATGCGCTGAGCTTCTTTACTACGAGGACTGTGAGGTGCATCGTGAAGATCCAGAGGAAGATTCGGAAGAGGACCCTGATGGAATCTTTCCTTTTGGATCGCTTCAAAGGTGTCCTTCAGAAGATTCTGCATCCTGACATCATCTTGAGAGCATCTCGGCGGGGGATGTCCTAGTTCAGCCTAAGAAGATTGGACATGTTTGGATCATTACTGCACTAGTGTTTGTCCTAGTGAGAGTAATGATTATCTATCTAGTTGTTTAGTTTTTTTTTCAGTTATGAGTAGGAAGAATGTTATATGTAACATTCTTAGTGGAGTTATCTTTGTTATGCGTTGACAATGTACAACAAGTTTAATTTAATGATATGTTCATTTTATGCTGTTAACTCTACATGATGCAAGATATTTTTGCTCTTTGATTTGTTCATATTGAGTATAATTTAAATGATATGTTCATTTAATAATATCATGTTAAGATGGGATGTATATAATGTAATTGATCAAAGTCGATTCGATGGGAACATACAAATGATGAGTGGGAATTGGATTGTCACTTGATTTTGTAAACTAAATCGAATTCACATTGAGTCAATTTATAGATTACATACATAAAATCATACACTGAATAACTAAATAATGTGTTTATTTATGTTAGGTTATGATAACTAAAAACATCATAGCTGAACTCAATAAGGGTGAGAAACTCAATGGGGATAACTACAAGATCTGGCATCTTAAGATACAGTATGTTCTTGAGGAACAAGAAGTTCTAGAGGCTGTAAATCAGGTCATGGTAGAACTTGTAGATGGTCCCACTGCATAAAATAGATGAGATCTTGATGCCTACAAGGCATGGAAGAAGAAAGACTCCATTGCTAAGGGAATCTTGATTAGTTCAATGATTGATGACCTAGTTTTTGAGTATAAGTCGTATCCTTCAGTTCATGCTGTCTGGGTTTCCCTTAAGGATAAGTACAGCAAAGTCAGTCTGAGCAAGCTTCAACAGTTGACGATCAAGTTCGATAGCTACAAGAAGCGCCCGAATGTTACTATGGTTCAACATCTCAGGGAGATGTCGAATATGATTCGGGAGCTTACAACTGCCGGTCATGAGCTGACAGATGAACAATAGGTTTAGACAGTCATTCGATCCCTTCCAGATTCTTGGGAGACCATGAAGCAGACCCTTACTCACAGCGAGAGTATTAAGACTTTTGTTGATGTCTCGCGCCATGTAGAACTAGAGGCAGAGAGAGTAGAATCCGCGAGGATTTCTAGCCAAGCCTATTTGGCTACCGGTTCTGCTGGATCATCTGGATCCAAGAAAAAAAGATGGTTCAAGAAAGGGAAGGGAAAGAAGAAAGAAGCTGCTACTATAGGTGGGACAGGCCCAATCAAGAAAAAGAAGAACAAGAAGACAGGGAAGAAACCTAAAAGCAAGGTAACTTGCTTTAATTGTGACAAGAAGGGTCACTATACTCGGGAGTGTACCGAGCCAAGAAAGGTAACTTTTAGTCTGTCTTCTGAGCATTTTGTTGCTAGTTCTGTGTTGTTGGCTGATTCTTATCCTTTGTGGATTATAGATTCAGGAGCAACCAACCATGTAGCTCGGGAGCGAGTTACATATGTGGAGTACCACCGGGTATCAGCTAGCAACAAATGGATATATGTAGGAAACAATGCAAGAGTCGAAGTCAAAGGAGTCGGCACTTGCAAACTTAACCTTCGGGGTGGAAGAACATTGTTTCTAGATGATGTCTTGTATGCTCCTGAGATTCGAAGGAATCTTGTTTCCGTTACTTGTCTTCTTGATTTAGGGTATTGTATAAATTTTTATAGTCGGTGTGTTGAACTCAAGATTGACTCAGTGTCAATTGATTATGGTTTTTTAATGAATGGTTTTATGGTTCTTGATGTGGAACCAAATGTCGATTGTGCGATTGATAATTGTTTTTCAAACATTGCTCTTACTAGTGATGCAGAAATAACTGATGATATTTGGCATGCTAGATTAGAACATATAGGACAAGATCGCATGAATCGGTTAGCTAAAGAGGGCTTATTGGGCTCTTGAGCTAAGATTAGCTTGTCTATATGTGAGCATTGTCTTGCTGGAAAAGCACTTAGGAAACCATTCGGTAAGGCTATTAGGGCAGAGTCACCGTTGAAATTGATTCATTCGGATATATGTGGTTCAATGAATGTGAGGGCTAGACATGGAGCTTTCTATTTCATTACATTTATTGATGATTTCTCTCGTTTCGATCATGTGTATTTGATTTCTCACAAATCTAAAGCATTGGATTGCTTCATACGTTATATGAACGAAGTTGAGAATCAAACGGAACGTAAGGTTAAGACTTTACGCACTGACTGTGGTAGAGAATATTTATCTGATATGTTCAAGATAATATGTAATGATAAATGGATTATTAGACAGCTGACGATCCCTGGAACTCCACAGCAAAATGGGGTTGCTGAGAGAAGAAATAGGACTCTTCTCGAAATGGTTAGGTCTATGATGGCGCAGGCTAATTTGTCGATCTCCTATTGGGGAGATGCATTGCTAGCTGCAGCCTATATACTTAACAAAGTGCCTTCAAAGTCAGTTCCATCTACCTCATATGAACGTTGGACAGGCAGAAAACCAGATTTGGGAAATCTGAGACCCTGGGGGTCGGCTGCCTATGTTCATGACAGTTCTCACAAGTATGGAAAACTAGGACCTCGAGGTAAGAAGTGTATCTTTATAAGATATTCTGATACTTCAAAAGGTTATGTTTTCATAGGTGAGCAATCAAATGGAACAATCTCCGAATTGGATTCGAGAGATGCTACTTTTCTTGAAACTGAGTTCCCATCGAGAGGTGAAGTTGATAAGACAGTTCCTCTATTTGAGGAGGAAGAGTCATTATCAACTGGACAGGTGTCTAGTGGGATACCTGGAACTAGTCAATCCAGTGGGAGTACTTTGCCTAGTCACGGGGTGACTTCTTATCAGCCCAACTTACGGAAAAGTGTTCGTAAGATCAAACCTAAGAAGAGGTTTGATATTGAGAATGAGGCAATGATGATACTCCCTGTTGACGATGAGGAACCTCAGTCGGTAAAGGAAGCTCTGGGCTCTAGAGCTGGAGAAAAGTGGAAAGTTGCGATGGTTGAGGAAATGGAGTCAATGATTAAGAATCATGTTTGGGAGTTAGTCGATCTTCCTCCTGACCGAAGGGCTATTGGGAATAAATGGATTCTCAAAATAAAGAGGAAAGATGATGGATCGATTAACCGATACAAAGCTCGTCTAGTTGCAAAAGGAATTACCCAATTTGAGGGTATTGACTTTGAGGAGACATTTTCTCCCGTAGTAAAGTTTGTGTCAATCCAAGTTATTTTGGCTTTAGTGGTGCATTATGACTTGGAGTTACATCAAATGGATGTAAAAACCGCTTTCCTTAACGGTGAGCTTGATGAGGAAATCTATATGGTTCAACCAGAAGGTTTTGTTACTGAAGGCCAAGAAGATAAAGTATGTAGATTGAAGAAATCTATATATGGGCTAAAGCAAGCATCAAGATAGTGGAACATAAGATTTAACGAAGTGGTTTTATCTTATGGTTTCGAAATGATCAATGAGGATCATTGCGTATTCCTGAAGAAGGATAAAGGAAAGTATATCATTTTATCATTATATGTTGATGATATGCTGATTGCAGGAAATGACATAGGTTTTGCGATAGAAGTCAAAAAGTGGCTTTCATCACAGTTTGACACAATAGATATGAGAGAAGCTGAATACATCTTAGGAGTAAAGATCATCAGAGATCGATCTAAGAGACTTTTGGGTTTGTCTCAAGAGTCTTATATAAATAAGATGTTACAACACTTCAGCATGTCTAATTGCAACAGTGAACAGACACCTATTGTGAAAGGTATTGTTCTGAGCAAGAGTATGAGTCCCAAAACTCCTAATGAAATAGCCAAGATGAATAAAAAACCATATGACAGTGTTGTTGGCAGTTTAATGTACACTATATTGTGTACTCGTCCCGATATCAGCTATTCTGTTGGCTTAGTCAGCCGATTCCAGTCAAACCCAGGAGCGAGACACTGGAAGGCAGTGAAAAGGATATTCAAATATATGAAAGTGACGACAAGTTACAGTCTCTGTTATCAAGGATCAGATATGATCCTGAAGGGATATTCAAATGCAGATTGGGATGAGGACCTGGATGATAGAAAATCCACATCAGGCTATGCGTTCTTGTTGAATGGTGGCGCCATCTCTTGGAACAGCAAGAAACAGGCTTGTGTGGCCTTATCAACCATGGAAGCTGAATATGTGGCATGTTCGGCAGCTGTACAAGAAGCGGTCTGGTTAAGGAGGTTCCTGAAGCATTTGAAGATTGCTGAAGACAGTGGGAGTCCAGTGACTGTCTACTGTGATAGTCAAGCTGCTATAGCTTTCTCCAAGGATCCCAAATATCACAGCAAAGGCAAGTATATAGAAATAAAGTATAACTTTATCAGGGATATTGTTGCTAAGAAGAAGGTGATTCTTGAGTATATCCCTACACGAGCTATGCTTACAGATCCTTTTACTAAGCCAATGACTAGAGAGTCATTTAATGAGCATATAAAGTCTATGTGACTTCGTAGAATGTAATAATTTTGTAATGACAATCGGATATTGTAATTTTATTATTTTTAATGCAAGTCATTCTTCATTCAGTGTATGTGATGTTACATTCTAATAAAATCTCGGTGAGCATGTTGACAGGTAGTGATTGGTCCTCTCACATGGACAATCATCTCTGTTTGTTATGTACGAATAGAGGTAAGACTATTGCTTATAGGATAGCTTTGGAAGCTATATGTATGGGATACATACCTATAAGTTGGGGTCGTCTTGATATATGTATCAAGATAAGATCATTTAAGAAAAATGATCGAAGTAAATGTTCCCACCATTTACTATACCTGTTTATGAGCCAGATTAAAATTCATATATTGAATTCAAGATTAGACATTTGGAATGTCTAGATCAAAATCTATACGATGTTGAGGTAAACATGCGCTCTTTATTGATAAAGAGAATAACATCGTAACATGTGATTCATACCACATGTGCTAAGGCGACAATAAGGGTAGTAGGAGAATGAATCCCTGCTTCTCTACTATGTGAGCCCTTTGAGATTATATCAGCATTTGCCCTTTGTGACTATTTAGGTGTATGCTTGAAGTTTTAATCAGGGTCTGCTACTTTAGTATGTAAACCTATTGACTATGGATGATTCGGTCTATGGAACATGACTAGGAAAGCGACTGATTAAAATGAATGGATTCACACTAAAAAAGAAGATTAAATATGTTTACATCCTTTGAGAATTATTCATTGGTCGATCCATTTCTGTTATGTATGGAAATATTTGTGAATATTGAGAATATGAAACATGCTCTTGACTTAATGGTCATTATGAGGGATTAGAGATGTTCATATTGATGTAAGTGGAGATTGTTTAATCTGGACAAATAGCAAGATATTATATCCAGGAAAACAGTTAAGTACCACCAGGAGAAAGGTTCAGTACCACCTGGAGAAAGGTTCAGTACCACCTGGTAAATGGCTGGGAGCCACCTGGAGGATGACAATGGGTCATCAGGTGAGTGACTACGTGTCATTCAGAGAATGGTTATATATACCATTTGAGGAGCGGCTAAGTTAGGCGTAATAACTTTTCTTAGCATTGATCTCTCTATGAGCAGCTATGTAAGGTGTGACAACTTTTATAGCATTGAATTGCTTAGTGTGCTTGCTGTCGCACGAGCCATTTTCCTAAGTATGAATTGGTTGTTCTAATGGTCTTTGTGACTATTAATCTCTGTTCTATTAGTCTTTTGGGACTATAATCTCCGACACAATTCTGGTCTATGTGACTGGATATTTCTATTAGTCATTTGGGACTAATGACTCCGACTTTATTTAGTCTATGTGACTTAATACCTCTTATTGGTCTATGTGACCATTTTGTCTATGTGACATGCTTTGGACGAGTGGGAGATGTAACCGCTCGAGTGGCTGCATCGTGCACACATTGCAATGCAACGTGTGCACTCGTTGCACGAAGTGCACAACTGCACTTCGTGCAACGCAGCAGAAAGACACCCCCTTTATAAGGGGGGTACGTCCAAAGAAATCAGAGCAGGAGATGAGAGGACGTCGGAGTGCTGTTTGAACGGTGAGTGGAGTGTCGTCGAAGTGAAGAGCGAACACCAAGTCAGGTTGGATCTTGTCTCGTGGAAGAGTAGGAGCTTTTCGCTGTGATTGTTCCTCAGACAGAGAGCAACATCTTCTTCCTTGGACGCGAGAAGTTTTTGACGAAACCGCTGTAAGTTTTTCCAGTTTTATGATACGGTTCTTCCATTAATTTTGTTTAGATAAACTCGATTAGATGCTAAAACCACCAACAATGTTTGATATAGAGTTAGATTTAAGTTTAGTTTTGGATTAGTTAAGTATTCATTTCTTAAGCCAATTTTCAGGTCGTGGTAAGGCACAGAGGATCACTTTCTTAGATAAAGTTGAGAAATAAAATTACAACACTTTACAAGTGAACTTTTGATTGCTTAATCTTTTGGTTGTTTTGAGATGCTTTGACCCCTCCAAAAGCTCCAAGAATCGGCAAATTCAACCCTCCATTGCATCCTCCTTTTATAACTTGCATTGGGTTGATTTTTTGCATGATAGTCTACTGTCAAAAGGCCCTAGTCGACTGCCCACCTATCCATTGTCTCACAACGGATTAATCCACGTCGACTTTAGCCCAATAGACACTTGAGTAGTCGACTTCAGTTACCATCAGTCCACTTCCAAGCCATTAGTTGACTTCTCAGTCAACTATGAGACCTTCTGTGCTCGTGTCCACCAATTCTAGTCAATTGATCTACCAAGCAGTCCACTACTAGTGACCAATCGACTAGTCTAACCCACTAGTCGACTCCTCGACCAGTCGACTGAGTCATAACCCCAGTCGATTGCTCAGGTCAAATTGAGCTCCTGATTGTCATGCACTCGGTCAGTCAACTGGTCAATACCACAAGACGACTGGTAAACCTCAAACATGAGATTTAACCCAAGTATGATCCCCTCATACTTGATACTTACCCTTAGCATAGACCTAAGTCTTTTAGTCACTTCCATCAGCCTTATGCCCTTAGGGTCCATCTGAATCCTCCACGTCTCCTTCACACTTCGCGCTAGCCTTCAAATGCTTCCATCGACTATGTTATACTATTGGGTACCCTTAGTCTAGATCAAAGCCTTCAGGCCACTTCCATCAGCCTCACCCCCAGGTTCGAGTCCATGACTCCTCACCATTTGCGCTAACATTCAAGTGCTTCCATCAACTATGTCATGCTATCGGGTCTACCTTTACCAAGAGGTTGCGCCTCCAAGACTTCCAATGCCAAGTCTCCATACTTGGACTTTCACCGCCAAGACTACATTTGGACTTACATGACCAAGACTACACTCTTAGACTTTTCCTTTACCAAGTATCCATACTTGAACTTTTCCATTTCCAAGAATCCATTCTTGGACTTCTCCATTGTCAAGTATCCATACTTGGAATTTTCCTTGCCAAGTCTCCAAACTTAGATTTCTACTCGAGTCTCACTCGAGCTTAGTCAACCTTTGACCTGAGATCGATCGCTCAAACAATCTTCCATAACAATTTTTCTAATATGACCATGGATATCCCAATCATCCACTAATCATATGGTTAGCATATGATCAAACCCATATTGTCAAACAATTGACAAACCATTATCAAACTTATCGTAAAACTCATTGTCAAAGTCTATTGTAAAACATCAAAAACCTACTTGAGTCTCACTCGAGTCTGGTCAATCGTAACCTGGGCTGATTGCACCAACAATCTCTTCCTTTTTGATGTTTGATAATACCTTTAAGTTATGTGGCAATACCTTTAAGTTCAGCTATCCCATAAGCCTAACCCGACTCTTCTTATGCCAAAGCATAATGAAAGTTTTTCTAACTTAAACCCTTATTTCTCCCCCTTTGGCATACATCAAAAAGCCTACCAAGGTTTTCAATGTCTCATCTCCTTATGAGATCCCTTATTCTCCCCCCTTGGTCCAAAATCATCTTGAATGCTTTCAGTCTTCTTAGTGATAAAAACCTTATCACTAAATGAGAGACATTCCTCATTCTCCCATTTTTATCAAAATTTATTTGTCATACCTTGATGGACAACCTCTCCCTAAAGGCTTGCTCCCTCTTGACCATTGCACCAAAGTTTCTAAGCCTATAGGAAATCTAAACCAACAAAAATAGAGGTAAAAGTTCAACCTTGAACTTTAACTTCCCTTAAAATTTGATCTTTACCCTAATCAACTCTCTAATTCATTTTTAACCAACATTCCCCCCTTCCAATGCTTCTCTAAGTATATCATAGGGTTAGGAGCAGTTAAGATACATAGGGGTGTTGATAATTAGTTAAAAGAAACTTGTTTAGCCAAAATCAGCATTAGTAGTCGACTATGTCAGTAACCAGTCGACTGCCACTATCACTAGTCGACTGCTCCATGCAGCAGTCGACTGGAGTCTGATTTTTCAGAAATTAAACTTTCAGTTCGAATTTCAGAAATGCATAAGTAATTCTATAGTTTTCGAAAAATCATAAAATTTCACACACATATTACTTATGCTACATACAATGGGTGAAAAAATAATTTTATATTAAAATACTCATTATTTTGAAGATTTGATAAAAAGTTCAAAACCATTGAAAACTCCAATGTTTTTGGCTAACTTTGTGTCAATATCATCAATGGTGGTTCCTATCAAAAGATAGACTTCACCAAAGTTTTTCAAAATATTTTTAAAATGATTTTCAAAACCTTTATTTCAATCATGTTCTATGAGCTAAGTATACATCACTTGTACACTAACTTTCCTCATGATTTATTCCTATAATTGAAAGAGTTTAAGTTTATTTTGATGAATCATATAAACACATTGAAATTAACTCATATTTCTAGCATCTCACATGTATCAAAGGTGAATCAATACACACACGTCTCCTTATGGTCTTTGTGAGATGTAAGTTTGATTTTTACCTAACCTAAGGGTTCATGCATTATTACGTAGGCATATCCATTTGATTCCTTTATCTAGAACATCAAACCATGCCATTTGTCCTTAAATTCAATTTTATGCATGTATATGATCATGACATAAATGATTTGCTTAAATTAAAAGTATTTTCCAATGATGCATGATTTTATAGCATACTAAAAATTAACCTAAGTATTAATCATGACATATTAAATAGGCATGTGAAATAAGATGTCATAACATGGATTATGGCAAACAAAACATTACAAATTTATAAAGTAAAGGTATAGAAATACCTAAGTTTAAAGCTTAATTGCTATTTGCTAGGATCATACCCAAATTGCCATAATAACTCAATCTCCCTTGAGTGTGCCAAAGCTCCAACTTGGCACACTACTGACTCTAACCTATTTGTGTCAATTATAATCAATTTTTAAAACTTCATTATCTTTATTAGCACATCCTAAAATCTTTTGGGATCATAATTCTAATCTCATTTCCAAGGTATCACATTACCTTAAATGTCATAAAGTGTCAACTCTATCGTGGTTAGGTTAACTATCCATCGATTTAAGGTTGACACACCCTAAATCCATCCAGTGTGTAGGGATCACACTCATAGGAACCCAAAATATATTTGAGCTCCTTGGGTTTACTAGGTACTCATTAGGGATGACTTCCCTAGATACCTTCCTAATGACCCTCCTAGGCTTGGAAGCCTTGGTCATTTTGGTTTCTTAAGATTAACCCTAGGGATTGCCTCCCTTATAACCTTCCTAATGACTTGTCTAGGCTTCTTGGAATCATTAGTCACTTGACTCTTACCATAGTCAACTCTAGGGATGTCACTAGCCTTAGCATTCCTAGACCTAGGGGCAGTTCCATAGTCAAATGGAACACTATGATAGGTAGGCTTATTTACCTTGGACTTAGGCTTGTGACCCAAACCTTTCTTGTCCTTAGTTGGTTCCTTCCTACCAACACCTAGACCTTGCCCATTTGACCCTTGAATCATATTTTCCATTTTTTAGGGTCTTCTCTAATTTATCAAGCTTATCCCTTAAAGCTTGATTGTCTACCTCTAACTTCTCAATTTTTGATTGTCCATTACATTTTTGGGCACTCTTTCTCTTCCTAGGCATGTGTCTAGTTTTCTTAGGATTAATGCCTAGGTTGTTCTCTACCTTTCTATCCTTTTTGTCCTTAGGTAGGGTAGTCCTAGAGTTATCCTTAGGCCTAATATTACAATGTTTAGCACATAAATACAAATATTTATTTCTATCATGACATAAAGGAAGAGCATTATTAAAATGTGCCTTAGGTTTTGGCTTAGGTGCTCCACCTACAACCGAACTCTTTGTAGAGTATCGAACGTCATGCTAGGGGTGGGGGGTGAATAATGTTTTCACTTGTCGCTTCGAATTCATTTTTTTTTTGTGTTTGTCTACAAGACTTGTTAGCGTAGCGGAAATAAATAGCAATAACAAAATATAACAAACACAAATGCACAAGCATAACACAAGCGGTATAACGTGGTTCGGAACCTAGGGTTCCTACTCCATGGGTCAAGCTTAAGTGAGCTCTAGTGATGCACACCGCCACTAATAAAGTCCTTCACGGTGACACAACAGAGGTGGAGAAACCTCTTACAACAATTTTACAACAATAAGAATGAAGATACAACCAAATACAACAAGAGTACAAATGAAATGTAAAGAGCACTTTATAAATTAGGGCTTTTGAATACTTGTTGATGTGGTTGCTTGGACAAGCTTGAAGGATCCTAAAATGCATCAGCACTTTGCCTCAAATCTCCCTTAGAAACCTTTTAGAACCATGGCCAAAATCTCCTTCGTCAAGCTCCATTTAAAGTCCCCGTGTGACTTGGACATCTGCCTGGTAGTAGACTGCCAAAAGGCACCAGTTGATTGCCTACAGTGTCGTTGTCTCACAACGGACTTAATCCACATTGACATTCCAGCCAACGGATACCCCAATGATCGCTCTCATTAGCAGCTGAGCCAACCCAATAGTAGATCGATACGACTACGAGCTTCGTGCTCGTGGCCATACTTAAACCGATCTTGCTCAAGGCCAGTCGACTGCCCACAATGGAAGTGGACTGCCAGAGCTTCACCCGAGCAGTCGAAGCTTAGCCGACTACTTGACCAGTCGATTAGTCATAATCTCAGTCGACTAATCCAAATTGACTAGGCTGCCAAGTGTCAAACACTTGGCCAGTCGACTAGTCCATAAACCCAGTCGACTAATAAATCTCAAACATGAGATTTTACTTAAGTATGATCCCCTCATACTTGATAGACTACTCTTAGCCTAGACTTAAGCCTTCTAGCCACCTCCATTAGCCTCACGCCTATCGAATTCCTCTGAGTCCTCCATGAGTCGTTCATCCATACGCTAGCCTTTAGGTGCTTCCATCGACTATTATCATGCTAACCAGGTCTACCTTGCTAAGTTACATTTGGACTTATGCCGCCAAGACAAATGCTTGGACTTTACGCAGCCAAACATTAGACTTATGCTGCCAAGACTATATCCTTGGACTTTACGCTGCCAATATCATACCCTTGGACTTCCCAATTGCTAAGCATCCATACTTGGACTTTCACCGCCAAAGTTCACTTGGATTGTACACCCTCAAGACTACACACTTAGACTTTTGCTGTCAAGACTATACCTTTGGACTTTCCTTGCCAAGTACCCATGACTTGGACTTTTCATTGCCAAGACCGATGCTTGGACTTTCCAATTTCCAAGTACCCATGACTTGAACTTTACCATTGTCAAGATCCATGCTTAAACTTTTCATGCCAAGTACTCAAGACTTGGACTTTACCATTGCCAAGACTCATGCTTGAACTTTTCATGCCAAGTACCCAAGACTTGGACTTTCCATGCCAAGTATCCAAACTTAGACTTTCCCTCGAGTTTCACTCGAGCTAGGTCAACCTTGACCTGAGGCCGATTGCTTCACCAATCTCCTCATAAAACTATCTCCTCATATGGTCAAACTCATGTCGACCATATGATCAACCCATTGTCAAACAATGGTTAAACCGTTTGTCAAACATCAAAACACTACTCGAGTCTTGTCAATCATGACCTAGGATTATTGCACAAATAATCTCACCCTTTTTGATGTTTGACAAAACCTTTGAATTAGGCAACCTAACTCAAGCCATTAATTCTCCCCCTTTTTGACATACATCAAAAGGTCTCCTCCAACGGTATCCATGTTTCATATCCCAATGAGATAACTCAATCTTCCCATTGGTCTAAAAACATCTAGGATGCCTTCACTCATCATAGTGATAAGTCTCATATCACTAAATGAGAGGCAATCCTCACTTCTCCAATTTTCTCCCTTTGAGGAATACTCATCCATCATCCCTTGATGGATAACCTCCCCCTAAAGGGTTACTCCCCCTTGACTATTGCATCAATAATATCCTTGGAGAGTTCCTAAGCCAATAGGAAACTTAAACCATCGAAAATAAGGGTAAAAGTTTAAACTTGAACTTTAACCTCCCTTAGAATTCGATACTCAACCCTAAACACCTCTCATAATCGTTTTCAATGATATTTCTCCTTTTCCAATGCATATCCTAGGGTTATGAGATGTTAGGGTACATTGAAATCAGACCTACCATCGACTGAAATAAGAAATAAGTTGAGTATTCTACTACCAGTCAACTGCCATCATACGACAGTCGATTAATTTATGCAAACACAGAAATAAAAAATCAGAAATGGATTTTGAAAATGCATAAGTAAATATACATATTTTGACAAATCATGAAAATTAATTCGTACATTACTTATTAGGAATACAATTGGTGAAAAATAGTTTTATAATAAAATACCCATTAAATTAAAAGATTGATGCAAAGTTTAAAATCAATGATAACTTCATTATTTTGAGCCTACATTGTATCAACTTCATCAATGGTGATTGCTATCAAAAGAGAGACTTCACTAAGGTTTTTCAAAATGATTTTGAAATGTTTTTCAAACTTTATTTTGAACCATGGTCTATGGGCTAGATGTACATGACTTGTATATTAGCTTTCCTCATGATTCATCCATGATATACTATGAGTTTTAGTTCATCTAGATGCAACAACTATGCACCTTGAACTTAACTCATTTTCTTAACATCTCGCATGTGTCTAGGGTGTATTAATACACATATCAATTTAATATTATGTGAGATGTGGGTTTAGGTTATTAGAGTTTCATGCATTTTTCTAGGCAACTCTATTTGATTCCCTTATACTTGGGATCTCAAATCATGTCATTGTCCTTAAATTAATTTTAATTAACCTAAATGCATGAATGATGATCATGGCATATAAGATAGCATAATTAAGCTTGTTCCAATGATACATGATGTCATCACATAAAAATACAAACCTAAGTATAAGATGACATTATCAAAAATTAAAACTAAACATTATCATGACATTTTAAATAAAAATGTAGAATACGGAAAAAAAATTAACCCATCTAATTAAGTTAATTAAGGGGTAGGGTTAATTAAGTTGGGGGTTTAATTAGATGTGATTGTGGCTTGGACCTGAACCAGTTTGGGTTAACCGGTTGGCCGAACGACCTTTAAAAGAACTGAACGAACCGAGCGGGGCATTCATCGCGATTGACTTTCTTCTTCCTCTCCTCATCGCAATCAGTGATTTCTTCTCCATCTTCCTTCTTCCTCCGCGAGCGATTGCTGTTGGCGCCTCTGGTGGGAGATCCGGTCGAAGGAGGGACACCGAACAGGCTGGAGTCGGGGGGGAGTTAGTTGACGAGCTTGGACACTAGGGCAGTGAGCTGCCGAGAGGCAGGTTTCACCGCCGATCGTCGCCTGAGCTAGGTAAGGATCGATCTCTTTCCTCCTTTGGGATGTGAGCTGAGATTTTGGCTATGGGATTCTTATTGAGCGTGAATCCATTGTGGGCAGCGATCGGAGCCCAGTTTTCATTGGAAAACAGGGGACGAGGAAGGGGGCTACCGGTGGATATCTAAGATCGGTAAGCTTTGAATTTTTTTCCTTTTCAATGGTAACGGTTGTGATTGTGTGGTATGTCAATACATTTGGAATCCGATGAGTTTTTTTCCTGTCTATGGATTTTTTGGTGGATTGCTCCGGTGAATAGGGGGGTTGTCGGAAGAGATCTGATTGGTAAGGTTGATTCAATCTATTATGTCATCTGCTAATTGTTGTGTAGTATGTGGTGAGATCATGGCTGTGAATGAGGGTCTCGATTGGTTTGAGGGGGTTGATGCAGTGGTGAAGTTAAATTGGGTATAATCCCTGTGTTTTTCCCTTTACCTATTTTGTGGATGTTGTTTTCAGGTCTGGGATGATGCTGTATTATTGGGCCATGGCTGTGAACGATGGTGTTGTATGTGGTGTTTCTATTCGATGTTGATGATTTAATTGTGGATGTCAATTGATCTATGTAGGTTGTGATATACTCGGTGGATGGAGAATTTAGTGTGTGAATGGATTGGTTGTGGTGATTTGGTGCTTGAGGTAAGGATGGATTATTTCTAAGTGTTGTTGTGTCAACCATGTGTGGGGAAGGAGAAGTTGCAACTGGGTTAATTGGCTCAGATCGGAGAACAGTAGAGGAATTGCTTATGGTTTACCTATCTAATTGGTGGTAGTTGTGTTACAATTGTTCTTGGGGTAGCTGGTTTGATGAGCTGTGGAATTGTGGATAGGTTAGATATGTGAGTATGCAGTTTGAATTAAGTGTGTTTAGATCTATTTACCTTAATTGATCTTGAGGATGTCGGTGATTTATTATGAGTTGGGTTATGATGGATTGGATTGGGATAATCGAGTTTTAACTCATAGATGAGAGAAGGATGCGAATATAGAATGAATTAGTGTTTAGTTTGTATAATTATTGGAGACTTGTACTTAACCATAATTTATTATTATGTGCAGGTTTGGGATACGAAGCAGGTCCACGACCATGAGGATTATTTCGAGCTTTGTATCAGGTGGGTAATATCTACCCTTGTCAGGTAGTTTTGACTTATTCCGGTGCATGAATTTGGATTTATGATGATATCTTTGATCTTAAATCCACTCTTATTTTATCATATGCTTGTACTGCCTTTGACCTTTGAGATATATTGTTGTTACTTTATTGATTATCTATCACAGATATGAACTTCAAACCCTATTGTGTGTTAGTTGATGGATGTTCAGTAAGTACTTGTGGTTAGGGTTATCATGGTGAGCTCAGATTGGGTTACTGTGTTACATCCAGTGTTCTAAAAATCGCCAATTTTATCCGATTAGGCGGCGCGTAGGCGGTGGACGCTCCTCCACCGCCCCGACATTTACAGAGGTGATGCCGCTAGGCGTCACCTCATTAATCGGCTGCGTCACCGCTTTAATCGGCGCCCAGAGTGATTAATCGACGATGCTTCGCTTCAATTAATCGGGGCGACCGACCGATTAAGCGGCAATGTAGTCGCGATTCATGAATCGCGATTGAAATTTGAAATCCCTAATCGCGATTTCTGAATCACGATCTCGCGTGCAACCTAAATCCTAATCGAGCCAAATTTTGGAATCCCTAATCCCATGCATGCAGCCTCTTCGCTGCAAAGGAAGTCTGGAATCAGGCCAACACGCCCATGCCAAATGAGGGCATAGGCGTGTCGCACATTTCTCACCGGCCGTGTCAGCGCTTGAATGGGACATGTCGGTTGCTGAACCAGAGCGTGTTGAGCGCTGGAACTCCTGACACGGACGTGCCACTGATAACACGCCTGTGTTGTTTTGATACGCCTGCTTCTTTGTCCTGTTAACACGAAAAACACCCAAAAGCAATCTCTTCGTCCAAAATATGCTAAACTTAACTGAATCATGACAAAATACATGCCTGGGACATGAAATGAGATAAAATGCATGATATGGAGTAGTGAAAACGTAGCACGATTTACACACATCAGTCACCATGATATTGCAAATGATAATACCCTCAAGAGTTTGAATTTCTTTAAGCACCAAGATCATTGTCTTTCTGACAATGATAAAGCTCATCCAAGTTCTCAAGTGGAAAATCAGAACAAATTAGCTTTTATCATATTAGATCCATTTCCAAATTTCATAAATTAATTTTCCTTAAAAAAGTTTCATAGACAAGCTCTTAACAGATTGATCCATATGACTGCTCTGATTAAGATTTCAAGATGTTCACTAATTGTTATCTTACTATGGTATCTTAGGTAATACACATATTGTGTTTTCCTTTTGTTTGTTCCATTTCTTAACATTCCTCATCCAGCAATTACATACAATTCAATTTTGATGGTACTGCACTTGACTTCAGTGTGAATTTTATTCTGTTTATTGTTCTTGCAGTGTAGCACTGAGTGCTTTCTCTTCTTGGCATCGTAAATTGGTTTTTCTTTCCCTTACTAACAATAAATAGATCCACCTTGCATTTTGATTCAAATATACAAGGGTTTCATTTTTATCCTTTGTAGGATAAAATAAAAATGTCAGTACTATATCTTCTGAAGCATCTAATTCAATGTCCGAGATTGATTTTCGTTTGAAGCGTAATTCCAATGATATTGGATGGGAATTTGCGGAATTGGTGGATCCTAAAAGTTTGGATAAGTTGAAATGTAAGTTGTGTGGAAAAATTACTAGTGGTGGAATTTATAGGCTCAAACAACATGTTGCCAATATCAAAGGAAATGTTGCCCCGTGTAAGAAGTCTTCGGATGAGGATAAAGTGAAGTGTAAGAATGCTATTGAAGATGCAAGAACAAAAAAGAAACAAAAGAATATGAATGAAATGGAGGTGAGAGAAGAAGTTGTTCTTGAAGAATATGAGGTGGACGAAGGGAGTCGAGGGACAAAAAAGAATCCGCGTACTCTTGGGCCTATGGATCAATTTGCATCTATCATTGATCCTGATTCTTCATTGAGTGAAAGTAAGAAGACAAAACAACAAAAAAATATTATTCATGCACTTTGGAAGCAAAGGACACATAGTGTGCACCAATATTTAGCTCGATGGGTGTATGAGTCTGGTATTCCTTTTCATGTCATTGACAATGATAGCTTCAAGAGGTTTGCAGAAGCGGTTGGTCAATTTGGCCCAGGTTATTGTCCTCCAACTCAATACCTGTTAAGGGAGCCCTTATTGAAAGAAGAGGTAGATAGAACTAAAAGTCTATTAAAGAAGCAAGAAGAAGAATGGGTTTTGAATGGTTGTTCAATTTTGACTGATGCATGGACTGATCGAAAAAGAAGAAGTATCATGAATTTGTGTATCAATTGTAAAGAAGGCACAACTTTCCTTTCTTCTAGGGAAGCATCGAATGAAGCACACACCGGAAATTATATATTTGAATATGTGGACAAGTGTATTGAAGAAGTTGGACCCCAAAATGTAGTTCAAGTGGTAACGGACAATGCTTCGAATAATATGGCGGCAAAAGATCTGTTGAAGGAGAAGAGACCACATATATTTTGGACTTCATGTGCAACTCACACAGTGAATCTTATGCTTCAAGGAATTGGGAATCAACCTAAGTTCAAAGGGGTGATTGAAAAGGCAAAGAGCTTGACAATCTTTATTTATGCACATCACAAGACATTGTCAATTATGAGAAAGTTTACCAAAAAAAGAGACATAGTGAGGCCGGGAGTAACACAATTTGCAACCGCCTAGGATTTTTAATTGCCAATTCTTATTATTGCAATGGATTTTTAATATTGTTTTCAATTATGTTTTTAATTCTTATATTTTGCAATTCTTATTGTTTACAATCTTAAACGTTTTTAATATTCTTGTTACTTGTTGAGTTGTTGTTAGTTGTTATTTGTTACATGTATGTGGAGGCTACAAAGTGAGTTTTGACTTTTGAGTGCCCCATAATATATTAATTTTTTTATATATTATTATATTTAAAATATTAAAAAAATCGACCGCCTAGAAATCGCCTAGAAACCGCCTAGGCGGCCGCCTAGCCGCCTAGGCGCTTGGCAGCAAGTGACTGCCCGCCTACCGTCTAGCACTTTTTAGAACACTGGTTACATCACTAGGGTTAGGTGATGGATTAGATTATGGAGTCGATTGTTATATCGTACACATATGAGTGGTGCATCTATGGTGGATCTAGTTGTCTGTGCATAGATAAGTGTGTAGTTGTCAGTATGTGGCTGAGGACTAGAGGTCCTAGTGAGATTATATATATCCATTATGGATCGTGTGACTGCGTATGGTTATATGGATGGTCGACAGTATCTCACTACGGACTGGAGGTTTTAGCGTGGTTGACTGTCAGATGTGTATGCCTCTCTGTGTGATAGAGAGAGAGTCTTGTGGATTGGTAGACCTTGCATAGTTGATTTGTGGTTAACCAGGACTCCCCGTGGGATAGGGAGTGTTGCGAGGATATGTGTATGGAGTTGTGCATCATTACATTGCATGCATGCTGTCGACTGGGGTCTCCCTTGTGGTTGAGACGGGTCATCAGTCATCCTGCCTCCCTGACCACTCGGGATAGTGGTAGCAGGGTTGAGGGCAGAACATTGGATGTGCCGCGCTCGGCCACTATAGACGGTGGTAGCTGGAGATGCGCACCTGGCCACTATGCAGAGTGGTGTTAACACTCGCCCACTATAGACGGTGGTTGTGTGACGTGCAATTGTCCTATATGCGGAGCTCATCTACTCATGGGTAGTGACGGAGCGGCCAGCAGCAGGGACCCCCATGGAGTAGTTAGCTCTTTACGCTTATATGCTACTCATTCATACTACCCAACTCGGCCACTCGAGAGTAGAGGTAGCTAGAATCGGGCTAGTCGTCATGCCATGCCACCCAGGCCATACTGGGGTCGTGGTTGGATGGGTCCGCAGACATGACCATGCATATGCATTACTGATATATATGTGTGTGCATATATTTGATATATGTTTTACATATGCCTGTGAGATGCTGCATTTGTTTGCTGCATATGTTTGTACATCATGATACATGTCATTTGCATATTATATACTGTTCTGTGTTGAGCATGATATATGTGTTGGTCCAGACTGTTGTATGCATTTGATTAGCGTCATGTCCTAGTATGGACCGGGATGTTATTACATGTGATTATATATTGTTCATATGTCTGAGTGTTGGTCAGGTATGAGTTTGACCTTGTACGTTATATGGGTTGTGTTATTGTATACCTGTTCAGGATGATATAGCTTATGGTGTTACAGACAGTCAGGTACGTTAGTACATTACTTCATGTTCAGTTGATCAATTTAGTATGTGCCTTGAGTATGACTATATTGTGGTTGCTTGTTAGTATATTTAGGACTGTATGTATATTGGACTCATTCTGTATACCTGTAGATCTTCACATGTATACTTGTAGATCTCTATATCCCTATATATTGTTCATGCACTTTCTATATATTACCCCTGAGTTTATACTCACCACCCCGGACCCTGGGTTTCCTGTCGCCCAAGTAACAAGTAGAAGATTGCCTTGGATGTTCGGAGCTCCGCCAGTTGATCCCATTTCACACCAAACGGATGGAGGTTTATTACGATTTGTGGTATTCTATTGGATTGTCATTTTGGGATTTTATCCTGTATCGTTTCCGTATTTGTGGTTACGGTTGTGTTGTATGTATTTGACTTCTGATGTGGTTTCTATTTTGGTTCTTGTTGTGTCAAGTCACTCCAGAGTGCATAGTTGAGTCGTTGTGTATTTATTATTTGTCAGTATCTTTCGCTGTGTTTGTATGGATTATGTCTACATATTTGTTATGTGATTGTGGCTAAAGGCTTTATGTATATCAGGAAATTGTATCACGTACAAGGGAGATGTTGTCCGATTATTTTTGGCTCGGCATACTCTCGGGGCATGACAATTTTATTGGTATTAGAGCCCTATGTTGCGAAGTTCACTTTCAGATTTTATTCCGTTTGGACATCGAGTTTTGCTTTACTCGGTTTTGGTTTTGTGAGTTCTGGGATCTGGCTATTGTGGGACATCTCCAAGCTACAAGGGTTAAGGTATGATAACTGTCATCACGTATCCTTCTGTTGGCTATGCATTTAGTTGCTTATAACAGGGATGACTTGTAGTGTGTTAGTTGCTATTCATAATCGTGGTTTGAGTTGACCACGGGAATAACATGTAGAGTCTGTGTCTTGGACCTGCTGTCGAAAAGGTAAATTACCTTTGAGAGCCGACTGATACCGAGTCGAAAAGCAGGGGTAGGTTGTCACATTTCTTGTGAAGGTCAAAGATTACAATCATAGGGATTTTGATCCCCAGATTGGTCGTGCTAGGTTGTATAACTTTGAAGGTACTTTTGAGTACTTAACTCGTGTTATACGAAGAAAGTGGTGTTAGTTGAATACCATTATCTGGATCTAGCCGGTACTTGGTGGAAGATATAGGAAATAACCTACAGAAAATAATATATCACTTGGTCACAGTTTAGTGATGTTGTGAGAGAGTATTTCCCCACATTATCATCTTCAACCCATTGTCAAGGAATTCTTGAGTTTCAAGTAGGGTGATCGTTTGGTAATGAAGGTACCATGCAGAGTCGTTAGACTTGCGAAGATTATGACCACCTAATAGCTAAAGAATGTGATTGGGTTGATTTCAGCTACCCATGGTTTATTGGCTGACATCTTGATCAGGATGTTTGGATCTCCTATCAGATCCTACCTGTTAGGGGAGCGATATGGCCGGCTAGAGGGGGGTGAATAGCCCTCGTACGTTGGACGTCGTAAATTGCTCGTCTACAAAATGTTAGCGCAAGCGGAATATACAAATACAAAGCAAAAGACAAGCAAGATATAAGCAAGCAATACAAACACCGAGATATAACGTGGTTCACGGCTACGCCGCTAATCCACGGTCCGATTCGTCCACGGTGAATCACTCCGCCAAAACCAATCACTATCGGTCTCTCCTTTGCACAAAGCTAGGTGGAGGTAACCTTTACAACCAAGATCACTCTTCTTACAATAGGATTGAAGTAAAGACAAGTAAGAAGAGTTTAGAGCTTGTGGGGCACTAGGAAGATCACTTGGAGCATGAGCATTGGCCTCTCAAAGGCTTACACCCTCTCTTTTTATAGAGAGGGCTAACTTCTTCCCGTTTGCCGCCATCAGTCGACTGCCGTCCTTGGCAGTCGACTGCCGTCACTACAACGGCCTCCGAACACGTCGGATCCCGACCGTTGTAGTCCAACGGAACTCTTGGCGATCGGCGATGGACCTCATCGATCGGCTGCCGCCTCCGTAGTCGGCCCGATCGGCTACGAGCGTCTCAATGGCCAGAACCCTTATCTACTACCGATCATTCGCCTTGCGTCTAGTGATCTTCTTGATCGGCCCGCCCACGTATGGCGATCGGCGCTGGCCAATCGATCGATCGTATACGGTCGAACTCACTCGACTCGGGCGATCATTGCCATGACATAGCGTCGGGGTGTCGAAAACCCATCGACACTTGGCCAAATGGCCAAGTTTCACCTAAGAGCTACCCTTCCCGGGTTACAATCGCTCACTCTCATTTCTCGGAGTCCTCGCCTTGAAGTTCTCTTCGTTCTCGGCCCATCCCTCGGCGGCATCGAGCGCGGCTCTGCGATGCTCGCTTGGCGTCTCTTGCCTCGAAGTCTACTTCCTCCGGCTTCACTCCAAGCTTCTCGTCCGGCGGTCCCTCGGATGCTCCAAGCGCACGGCTTCCGCAAAGCTATCCTTCACCGACTCAAGGCACGAGTCATGAGATGTGAAACTTGCCACGGCTCCATGTGCGAATTACTAAGTCTGCCGCGACTTCAACGCACATATCACATCAACATATCAAACTAACTTAAACCCTTTGCCACACCATCAAAACCATATTACGGCAAGAGATTGCCCTAACAATCTCCCCCTTTTTGATGTGTGGCAATCCGTTTAAGTTAGGTAAAAACATTTGATATAAATTCTAAGGTAAGAAAGCATGTAAAGATAAACATGATATAACAACATGCAATTCCCCCTTAATCCATGAAATTCTCTATGCAAATTTTCTCCCCCTATCATATATTTCTCCCCCTAAAGTGATTAACTTAAACATACTTATTTCTCCCCCTTTGACACCATCAAAAAGATTAACACTAAGTTATAAGCTCATGGCATCAAGTATAATGGAGGGAACAATATGTCTAGTTGATTTAAAAATTGGGTACCATTTGTTGATGGCATCAAGTATATTTCTACCACTTGTTGGTGGCATCAAGTATATTTCTACCACTTGTAGGAGGTTTACAAACCGAATTCGGTCTTCAATATTCTGATTTAGGGCCACGATCAGCTATCGATGTAAGCGATCAGTGCACAAATGAATCCATATTTACGATTTTACGGGCCAATTTGAAATGCATTATAAATTCCAGAAAATTTGAAAAATCATGAAATTTGGAGAAAATATTTCTTTTAAGTATATCTATCAATGAAAAATAGTTTTTCATGAAAACTCATTATATTTTCTTGTTTTTGCCAAAAATCCAAAAGTTCTAAAAACCACTAGGTTTTTGATCATTCTAGTATCAAGTTAGCTACCTAGTTTTGCATCCAATTGTTTCAAAACATGAATACATGTATTTTAGGGTAAGAAATTGTTTTGAAAACATATGAAATATCCAACCATGATCTTTGGGCAATATGTCTATGAATTAAACATAAGCCTTCCCCATGATTGGTCTATTATTGCTATGTTGATACTTTAAATGACCATCTAAATGCCATAGGCATTAGTGGACATTTGTATCATCCTAATATCTCACCCATGCTAAGTTTGCAATCAAGTTAGCCTATAGTGAGTGTGAGATGTATCCTAGAAATTTGTATATACTTAACCCATATATTCATGCAATTCTATCATGGTTAAGTATCAACCTAACATCCTACATGATCATAATGACATATATGAATGAATTCTACATTATGATCATGAAACTCATGTTTTCATCAAATTATAGTCATGCATTAGGTATTATACGATGATAATAAACAAATTATCACCTAAAGCATGATTTAAACTTATTTCTCAAGATAACGTGCCAAATATCAAAATCATAAATCATGATTTAAGACATACATAGGAATTACATCAATCATCATGATTTAAGCATTATTACCTATTTATGGGTACGTTATCATCACCCAACACTATCTAAAAAATGTTGTCCCGTCATCCTAAGTCAACCAAAATATGATATAGGTCAAGTTCATATGGTTGACTACCCTAGGGGTTTTCTAACCCTTAAGGATGGATTTTGGAACCCAAAATAGATTCTTTCCTATTGGGTTCACTAAATATTCCTTGGGAATCCATTTTCTAGCTATTGCTTTCTTTTTATCTTGTCCCCTAGCTATTAGGCATTTGTAGGCCTTTTCATTTTTCTTTTCCTTGTAGCCTAGGCCTTTCTTGTTGAAACTAGCTCTTTGGCTCCCTAAGATCATATTTAAGGTGTTGGAGCCTATAGTGAATTTCTCTAGGGCTTTGGTTAAATAATCTACCTTTTCCCTTAATGCCCTATTTTCATTTATACATGCATCACTAACATCCAAAGGCATATAACGGTCATGTGAGCATGCATCATCTAAGCTAGAAGAAATATTATCATTTTCATTTAAGCATGCTTTTTCTAATTTTTGTTCTAATTCCTTAATTTGTTCAAGCATGCATTTATTTTTCTTCTTTGCCCTAAATAAATCCTTAGTTAAACTAGAAATCATAGAAACTATTTTACTAGGTGAGAGATTGGTTACCATAGTTTCCATGTCCTCTTCTTCTTCGGATGATGAGGATGTGGAAGCTCCCCCTTCATTTGAGCTCTCCCCATTTGAGCTTGATTCTTCATTTTCGGATGAAGAGCAATCCAAGTCATCAAAGGCCATCAAGGCCAAATTGGTGACAAAGGCATTCTCCTCATCCGATGATGAGGAGGAGGATGAGGATGGATCATCCCAAGTCCTTGCCTTGAGAGCCTTAGCCTTTCCCTTCTCCTTTGTTTTCTTCTCCTCTTCCTTTCTCTTGCTCCCCTTCTTCTTCTTCCTCTTCTCTTCTTTCTTTTTCTTCTCTTCTTTGCTTTTGTTTAGGAGGGGACAATTGTCCCTTATGTGTCCCTCTCCTTGGCAGTTATAGCATATGACCTTCCCCCTTGGTCTTCTCATCCTATCATTAGATTTATCAAATCTAAAATTCTTAAATGCACGTCTTACCCTCCTTACCATATAGGCTTCTTCGGTGCTATCCATGGAGGAGGAGGAAGACGCTTCGTCATCGGAGGAGGGGATTTCCATCTTCTTCTTCCCCTTACTTGCCAATAATGCTACTCCTCTTGAAGGTTGAATTCTAGGCTCCTCTTGTATTCCTTCAAGCCTAGTTTCGTGGAGCTCCATTGTTGAGAAAAATTCCTCCAAGGTACTTACTTCCAAGTTCTTGGAGATGTAGAACGAATCCACCATGGAGCTCCATTTTGAGGACCGGGAAAGGCATCTATGGCCTTCATTACCATATCCGGTTTGATAGCTTCTCACCTACACTTGTTAGCCCAATTAAAATTTCTTTAAACCTAGAGTGTAGTGAGGTTACCTTTTCTCCCTTTTCTAGTTTTATATTGGATAATTGGGAGGCGGAGGAGGTCTGTTCTTGGTAGCTTGGCCTCAGTTGTGCCTTCATGGAGTTCTATAAGCTTCTCCCACATCTCTTTGGCGCTATCACATTCTCCGATCCGGTTGATCTCTTGTTGAGTGAGCACATTGTAGAGATGGTGCTTGGCTTTGGAGTTTGCAAGGTGCTCCTCTCTTTGCCTCTTGGTCCACCTAGATTTCTCTATTGGCTTCCCTTCTTCATCCCTAGGCAAAACCAAACCGGATTCCATTGTAATCATTATATCAAAATCCGTTTCGAAAAAAACCTCCATTCGCTTCTTCCACCAAGCGAATTCTCCTTCAAACTTCGGAGGATGGATGTTGGAGCCGGCCATTTTTGATGTAGGGCTTGTTGCGGCGGTTAGTCCGGTGACAAGCAACCTCGGCTCTGATACCACTTGTAGGGGATCGATATGGCCGGCTAGAGGGGGGTGAATAGCCCTCGTCGTTGGGACGTCGTAAATTGCTCGTCTACAAAATGTTAGCGCCAAGCGTGAATATACAAATACAAAGCAAAGACAAGCAAAATATAAGCAAGCAATACAAACAGAGATATAGCGTGGTTCACGCGGCTCGCCGCTAATCCACGATCCGATTAAATCCACGGTGAATCACTCATAAAACCAATCACTATCGGTCTCTCCTTTGCACAAAGCTAGGTGGAGGTAACCTTTACAACAAAGATCACTCTTCTTACAATAGGATTGAAGTAAAGACAAGTAAGAAGAGTTTAGAGCTTGTGGGGCACTAGGAAGATCACTTGGAGCATGAGCATTAGCCTCTCAACGGCTTACACCCTCTCTTTTTATAGAGAGGGCTAACTTCTTCCGTTTGCGCCATCGAGTCATTGCCGCCCTTGGCGATCATTGCCGTCACTGGCGGCCTCAGAACACGTCGGATCCGGCCGGGTTGTAGTCAGCGGAACTCTTAGCGATCGGTGATGGACCTCATCGATCATTCGCCTCCGTCGTCGGCGCGATCGGCTCTGAGCGGTCACAATGGCGAACCCTTATCTACGATCATTCTTGCCTTGGCCCGATCCGATCGATCGATATACCGGTCGAACTCACTGACTCGGGCGATCATCGCCATGACATGGCGATCGGCGGTGTCGAAAACCCATCCGACACTTGGCCAAATGGCCAAGTTTCACCTAAGAGCTACCCTTCCCGGGTTACAATCGCCACTCTCATTTCTGAGTCCTCGCCTCGGTTCTCTTCGTTCTCGGCCACGCCTCGGCAAAGATCACGGCTCTGCAATGCTCCTTCGCGTCTCTTGCCTCGAAGTCTACTTCCTCCGGCTTCACTCCAAGCTTCTCGTCCGGCGGTCCCTCGGATGCTCCAAGCGCACGGCTTCCGCACAGCTATCCTTCACCGACTCAAGGCACGAGTCATGAGATGTGAAACTTGCCACGGCTCCATGTGCGAATTACTAAGTCCTGCACGACTTCAACGCACATATCACATCAACATATCAAACTAACTTAAACCCTTTGCCACACCATCAAAATCATATCACGGCAAGAGATTGCCCTAACACTACCGAAAGACATTAGACCGAGTCATGTGTATGGAATGACTCCGTAGCAGGTGTTTAAGAGTTGGAAATTTGATAAGCGGACATTGCAAGTCAAATTATTGGAATCAGAAGTATCTGTATGTTAGATAAAAGGAACAAGATTGGAGTCGTGGGCCACGAGCGACTATTGGAGAGTTTTCCGACCATAGAAGATCGACTGTAGGTCGTCAGCATCTTCTTATGTTTATCAGCGAACTCAGAAGAAAGACTCCGAAGGGAGTGTGTGCGTGTAGTGTGGGTCACGATGACATGCAGAGTCAGATTATCCGATGGATTATTTTATCTGCTTTTACTATAAGCAACCAGTATCTACGAGGAGAGTATATACTTTGAAGACTCAATTGAAGACTATGGATGATGCTTTCGAGAGGACGATCCACAACCTCGAAAGCGAGATCATTATAGAAGATTGGGTTATCACATCAGCAGCGATTTACTACTTCAGATATAGTTGGAGCTCTTTGATACTTCCATCCAGGAGAAGTGAGTTACTCAGCAGTATCAATAGAAGACATCTCAGAAGACTCAGACGTCTAGACAACAACTGTTACCTCTCCAGACGCAGCTATACCTTTCGCAGAGTTGGAGCGTGCTACGATGTTGGCAGTTATTCAGTACTTCACAGACGGTGGGGTACTCTTTGCCAGTACAACAGTGTTTACCATCTCCATTGCAGTCATTTTGGGTATTGCATCTCAGTTCAGCAGTTGATTTCAGGTCCTCCATGGCAGACTTTTGCAACTACTTGAGCTCAGCCATCAAGAACAGATGTTGGCCGAGTTTACATGATTACTCGAGAGGAGGTATAGAAGACCGAAGAATTTACATGCGGGGTATTACTTTAGGTTACCCTATTTGCGGATATATCGAGAGATACTGGTAGTTACAGGTAGCTAGGTCTAGAATATTCTTGGATAGGATTAGAAGGGTTCCTATTGACTTGTGGGTTGGTGATTGTTCTCTACCGTTAGATGAGATATTGAACAACAACCAAGAAGTCAAGGGATACCCTTAGCCTTTGCTAGACATACCTCTACTATAGACATATCATTACGGATAGTTAAATTGTTGAAACGAGGGTATAACTTGTATCTCGAATGTGCATATAATCCGAGAGTATTCGATGTAGTTTTGGATGAACTCCCGAGTTTGCCACTGCATGGGCAAGTGGAATATGCGATTAGGGGTGATTTCGGGAATAGTTCCGATATGGATGACCTCATACTGGGATATGATTTTATTGGTATCAGTGTTGCTAAACACTGTGAAAATTGGAAGAATGTAGGTTGCGATTATCAAAAGTATCAGATGGGAGATTTATCTGTCTCAATGTTTCTTATTGAGAGGATTCAGAACTCTTTGTTAAAAGAGTGATGGACCTTTGAGGTTATGCATCGATTATCGATGATGAATACAGTAGTGGTTGAGGATGAATATCTTTCGTTGAGGATAGATGATCTATTTAGTTCAGCTAAAGGACACCTGTGTATACTCTAGGGTTGATTTATAATTGGTGTGTTTATATTGTAGTGACTTGAAGTCATACAATTACCCTTGTTGGTGTGATGATTAAAATATCATCTGCTCGGAGTAAAAAGAATGCAGGTGTGTAGAAAATGACATTTCATACTTAGTATGAATTTTATGAGTTGTTGATAATGTCGTTAGACTTATTAATGACTTAGTCATTCATGAAGTGATTGGACCAGTGTGTGGTTGTCTTTTTAGATGGTACGTTTGGATAGGATGCTCTAGCATTACTACACGGCTGATCTGTTGGACCAAGAAGGTGATGGAAATCACTTGGTCAGAAGTTTTGAAACTAGGTTTTAGGGCCTAGATGGTGGCTGACTTTTGCATCAGTGTTAGTTAGTCCTTCAGTTGTGGATGGAAGGGTTATGCACATAGATGCATCATTTCAGGGATTATGAGCGATCCCGATGCAGTTGAATGAGACGTATATTATGTGTATGCTAGTTGAGAAACTAGCGATATTGGTCATTATAGTCTTCCAGTTACTTCCAATTCTGTGTGACAGAGTGGATTTTGGACATTAGATTGATTTCTCTTGTGAGAAAGGAATTCTTTATCTCCGAAGAGAATAGTGGGTTACAGAGTTGCATTCGATTTAGGAAGAGTTGTTCCAGGAGACTCTTCATTCAAGATTGGTGATGTATTCGGAGTGTATTCGAAAATAGTGAGTTTGAGACGTTCTTCGGAGTGGAACGACATGTAGGACATGGTTGATTTCGTAGTTCGATGTTGGGTGTGCCAACAAGTAAAGATGGAATATTAGTGACCAGTAAGGTTACGTACTGAGATAGAAGTGGGAGCCTAGTACGTTAGAATGTGTTGGGAGATTATCTAGAATTCGGAAAGGACTTGATGTGATTTTGGTAATCGATGATCGATTAGCTAGGTCCGCTCATTTTCTTCCGAGCCATAAGATGGACTTTGTTGGATCGCTTGACGGAATTATATCCATGGAGTATCCTTGAGTATCATTTCTGATAGTGATTCATGATTCACCTTACGATTCTGGCAAAGTCTCCCATCGGTTACGGGTATAGAGCTCCACTTTGGTGCAGTTATTTACCTTTTAATAGGTCGGTTGAGAGTATATATAAGAGCTGGAATATAATATTTGAGCTTAGTACCCCACTTAGTATTTGAGGTGTGTGACTTTTCTCCAAATACTTGAGATGGTTGTTGTGACATCTCGTACTCGTACATGAGTCTGAAATTTGGGGACCAAATTTTATTAAGTGGGGAAGAATGTAGAATACGGAAAAAAATTAACCCAGCTAATTAAGTTAATTAAGGGGTAGGGTTAATTAAGTTGGGGGTTTAATTAGATGTGATTGTGGCTTGGACCTGAACCAGTTTGGGTTAACTGGTTGGCTTGAATCAGTTGGTCGAACGACCTTTAAAGGAACCGAACGAACCAAGCGGGGCATTCATCGCGATCGGCTTTCTTCTTCCTCCCCTCATCGCAATCGACGATTTCTTCTCCATCTTCCTTCTTCCTCCGCGAGCGACTGCTGTTGGCACCTCTGGTGGGAGATCCGATCGGAGGAGGGACGCCGAGCAGGCTAGAGTCGGGGGAGAAGTTAGTTGAGGAGCTAGGACAATAGGGAAGTGAACTGCCGAGAGGGAGGTTTCGCCGTCGATCATCGCCTGAGCTAGGTAAGGATCTATCTCTTTCTTCCTTTGGGATGTGAGCTGAGATTTTGGTCGTGGGATTCTTATTGAGCTTGAATCCATTGTGGGTAGCGATCGGAGCCCAATTTTCATTGGAAAACAGGGGACGAGGAAGAGGGCTATCGATGGAGATCTAAGATCTGTAAGCTTTGAATTTTTTTTCCTTTTCAATGGTAATGACTGTGATTGTGTGGTATGTCAATACATTTGGGATCCGATGAGTTTTTTTCCTATCTATGGATTTTTTGGTGGATTGCTCCGGTGAATAGGGGGGTTGCCGGAGGAGATCTGATTGGTAAGGTTGATTCAATATATTATGTCATCTGCTAATTGTTGTGTAGTATGTGGTGAGATCATGGTTGTGAACGAGGGTCTCGGTTGGTTTGAGGGGGTTGATGCAATGGTGAAGTTAAATTGGGTATAATCCCTATGTTTTTCCCTTTACCTATTTTGTGGATGTTGTTTTCAAGTCTGGGATGATGCTGTATCGTTGGGCCATGGCTGTGAACGATGGTGTTGTATGTGGTGTTTCTATTCGATGTTGATGATTTAGTTTTGGATGTCAATTGATCTATGTAGGTTGTGATATACTCGGTGGATGGAGAATTTAGTGTGTGAATGGATTGGCTGTGGTGATTTGGTGCTTGTGGTAAGGATGGATTATTTCTAAGTGTTGTTGTGTCAGCCGTGTGTGGGGAAGGAGAAGTTGCAACAATAGAGAAATTGCTTATGGTTTACCTATCTAATTGGTGGTAGTTGTGTTATAATTGTTCTTGGGGCAGCTGGTTTGATGAGCTGTGGAATTGTGGAGAGGTTAGATCTGTGAGTATGCAGTTTGAATTAAGTGTGTTTAGATCTATTTACCTTAATTGATCTTGAGGATGTCGGTGATTTATTATGAGTTAGGTTAAGATGGATTGGATTGGGATAATCGAGTTTTAACTCGTAGACGAGGGAAGGATGCGAATATAGAACGAATTAGTATTTAGTTCGTATAATTATCGGAGACTTGTACTTAACCATAATTTATTATTATGTGCAGGTTTGGGATACGAAGCAGGTCCACAACCGTGAGGATTATTTCGAGCTTTGTATCAGGTGGGTAATATCTACCCTGGTTAGGTAGTTTTGACTTATTCCGCTGCATGAATTTGGATTTATGATGATATCTTTGATCTTAAATCCACTCTTATTTTATCATATGCTTGTACTGCCTTTGACCTTTGAGATATATTGTTGTTACTTCATTGATTATCTATCACGGATATGAACTTCAAACCCTATTGTGTGTTAGCTGATGGATGTTCAGTAAGTACCTGTGGTTAGGGTTATCATGGTGAACTCAAATTGGGTTACTGTGTTATATCACTAGGGTTAGGTGATAGATTAGATTATGGAGTCGATTATTATATCGTACACATATGAGTGGTGCATCTATGGTGGATCTAGTTGTCTGTGCATAGATAAGTGTGTAGTTGTCAATATGTGGCTGAGGACTATATATCCATTATGGATCGTGTGACTGCGTATGGTTATATGGATGGTCGACAGTATCTCATTACGGACTGGAGGTCTTAGCGTGGTTGACTGTCAGATGTGTATGCCTCTCTGTGTGATAGAGAGAGAGAGTCTTGTGGATTGGTAGACCTTGCATAGTTGATTTGTGGTTGACCAGGACTCCCCGTGGGATAGGGAGTGTTGCGAGGATACATGTATGGAGTTGTGCATCATTACATTGCATGCATACTGTCGACTGGGGTCTCCCTTGTGGTTGAGACGGGTCATCAGTCATCCTGCCTCCCCGGCCACTCGGGGTAGTGGTAGCAGGGTTGAGGGCAGAGCATTGGATGTGCCGCGCTCGGCCACTATAGACAGTGGTAGCTGGAGATGCGCACCTGGCCAATGTGCAGAGTGGTGTTAGCATTCGCCCACTATAGACGGTGGTTGTGTGACATGCAGTTGTCCTGTGTGCGGAGCTCATCTACTCATGGTTAGTGACGGAGTGGCCAACAGTAAGGACCCCCGTGGAGTAGTTAGCTCTTTACGCTTATATGCTACTCATTCATACTACCCAACTCTGCCACTCGAGAGTAGTGGTAGCTGGGGTTGGGCTAGTCGGCATGCCGTGCCACCCAGGCCATACTGGGGTCGTGGTTGGATGGGTCCGCAGACATGGTCATGCATATGCATTACTGATATATATGTATGCATGTATTTGATATATGTTTTACATATGCCTGTGAGATGCTGCATTTGTTTGTTGCATATGTTTGTACATCATGATACATGTCATTTGCATATTATATACTATTCTGTGTTGAGCATGATATGTGTGTTGGTCCAGACTATTGTATGCATTTGATTAGCGTCATGTCCTAGTATGGACTGGGATGTTATTACATGTGATTACATACTATTCATATGTCTGAGTGTTGGTCAGGTATGGGTTTGACCTTGTACGTTATATGGGTTATGTTATTGTGTACCTGTTCAGGATGATATAGCTTATGGTGTTGCAGACAGTCAAGTACATTAGTACATTACTTCATGTTCAGTTGATCAGTTTAGTATGTGTCTTGAGTATGACTATACTGTGGTTATTTGTTAGTATATTTAGGACTGTATGTCTATTGGACTCATTCTGTATACTTGTAGATCTTCACATGTATACTTGTAGATCTCTATATCCCTATATCTTGTTCATGCACTTTCTATATATTACCCCTGAGTTTATACTCACCACCCTAGACCTTGGGTTTCCAGTCGCCCAGGTAATAGGTAGAAGATTGCCTTGGACGTTCGGAGCTCCGCCAGTTGATCCCATCTCACACCGAACGGATGGAGGTTTATTACGATTTGTGGTATTCTGTTGGATTGTCATTTTGGGATTTTATCCTTTATTGTTTCCGTATTTGTGGTTACGATTGTGTTGTATGTATTTGACTTCTGATGTGGTTTCTATTTTGGTTCTTGTTGTGTCAAGTCACTCCGGAGTGCATAGTTGAGTCGTTGTGTATTTATTATTTGTCAGTATCTTCCGCTGTGTTTGTATGGATTATGTCTATATATTTGTTATGTGATTGTGGCTGAAAGGCTTTATGTATATCAGGAAATTGTATCACATACAGGGGAGATGTTATCCGATTATTTTCGGCTCGGCATACTCACGGGGTGTGACAAAAAATATGAGCAGATGTCATGACATGACATATGACAAACATAGCATGACAATTTTATAACATCAAGGTATAAAAATACCTAAGTTTTTAAACCTAATTGTCATTTCCTAGGATTAAACCCAAATTTTCCATAATGGATCAATTTTCCAAGTGTGCCAAAAATTCAAAATGATACACTATGACTCTAAAACCTAATTGTGTCAATATTAATTGACTTTTCAAACTTCTTTAATTTTATTGGCACATCCTAAAATCTTTTGGGAGCAAGTCTCAATTTCATTTCCAAGGTATCACATAACCTTGAAAATGACCTAAGGTGTCAACTTTGCTATGGTTAGGTTAACTACCTTACCAATTTAAGTTGACACACCTTAACCCTTCTAGTGTGAGGGAATCACGCTCCTAGAAACCCAAAAATTATTGGAGCTCCTTGGGTTTACAAGGTATTCACTAGGGATAACTTTCCTAGCTACCCTCCTAATGACCCTCTTAGGCTTGGAAGCCTTAGTCATTTAGGTCTTGTCAAGGTTCACTCTAAGGATTTCCTCCCTTGTAACCTTCTTAGTGGCCTTCCTAGGAAAGTCTTTGCCACTAGACACCTACCATGGTCAACTCTAGGGATGCCCTCCCATGTGACCGTGATTTTTCTAGACCTAGATTTAGTTCCATAATCAAATGGAACATTGTGGTAGGCTGACATGGCTACCTTGGACATAGACTTGTGCCCCAAACCTTTCTTGTCTTTAGGCAATTCTCGCCTCCTAACACCTAAGTTTTGACTTCTATAACCTTTACTTGAATTTGTTATTTTTTCAAGGGCTTTTTCCAATTTCTCAAGCCTTGACCTCGAAGCTTGATTTTCCTTTTCTAATATCTCAAGTTTTGATTTTTCATTGACTCTTGAGATATTCTTCTTCCTAGGCATATGTCTAGTCCATTTAGGGTTGATGCCTAGGTTTTGGTTCTCTACCTTCCTATCCTTAGGTAAGGTAGTCCTAGGGTTAACGGTTCTAGACTTATCCTTAAGATTATCATGCTTAGCACCTAAATAAAAATATTTATTGCTATTAGCATGATTTTTATGATAATGAACAATTGCAAGAGAATTAAAATTATTCCTAGCATGCTTTTGATCCTTACATAAAGAACGAACATTATTGAAATATACCTTAGGGTTTGTCTTAGCTCTCCCTACATGTGATGCTCCTCCTTTTCCCTTGGTTGAATGACTCCCCTTAGGACATTGACTTCTATAGTGACCCCGTTGATTGCATTTGAAGCAAATAATATGCTCCTTGCTCTTTTGTATTGGGGCACCGACATCCTTAGGCTTTTGAACCACTTGTGACGTCTTCTTGACCTGCCTTGGACACTTACTCTTGTAATACTCATTTTCCCTACACTCAAAACACACAATATGATTTTTATTTTTATTCATTGTGCTTGAGTTACCTAGGTCGGAATGGTGGACTTGTTCTTCACTTCTCTCGAATGTTGACGCTTCTTCTTGTTCTTGCTCTGAGATAGAAGATTGCTTCTCTTCCCCCTCAATCCTAGAGGTGAAGGTTTCTTCAACCTCCTCTTCTTCTCCCACCTTGGTTGTTGAGCATCTCTCAACTTCCAAGTCTCCATGAGCTTGGGATGAAGATGTGCTTTCTTCTTCTTGAGGCTCCTCTACATGTGTGTATGGGGAATCTTCATGAAGCTTGGCTACCTTGCTCCATAGTTCCTTAACATTCCTAAACTCACCTAATCTAGACATGACATCGTTAGGTAACAAATTTAATAGCATTTGTGTTACCTTATCATTTCTTTCGATTTGTTTTAGTTGCTCCTTTGTCCATTTCTTCTTCTTGAGTATTCTACCCTTCTTGTCCATGGGAACTTCAAATCCTTGCATCAAAACAAACCAATTTTCTATTTCACACATAATAAAATGTTCCATCTATTGGGAATCTTATGCGATAAATAATAAAATTGCAGCAGAAAAAGAATCCCTTTAGTGATCCATGCGAAAGAAAAACTCATACAAAGTATAGATCAAATAGGCCCTATCTTATAGAGTATACCTTTGATGTGTGCTCTTTGTCTATCCTGCTTGTCCATGGTTCATTGGATCTTAGCGCGATCAGAATGGTCGTGCCTCTATGGTATCCACACGAATACTATCTTGGAGAAGGAGATGAAACTTTTAATTGTGCTAGCAATCACACAAAGGCTCTCCACAAAAGACAAGACTTTTCCCAAGAAGAATGAAGAGAAGGGAATGAATGCTAGACACAAATGGGATACACACAAGGAAGAAGAATACACACTTGGTTCACGTTGAGGAGAAACTTATATCTCATTTGCATCCATTAAATCCCATTGCATGCAATTAATCACATTTGCATGCAATAACCTCCATTTGCATGAAACGTTGAGTGGGCTTCATGAAATCCCATTGCATGCAATTAATCCATTTGCATGCATTAATCCATTTACATGCAACTTCTCAAATTCCATTTGTATACATTAATCCATTTGCATGAATTAATTCATTTGCATGCAACATTGAGAAAACTTCTCAAATTCCATTTGCATGCATGCATGCATGCAACATTGAGGCATTTTTCTCAAATCCTATTTGCATGCATGATTAATCATCATTAATCATTCTAACCTTCTTCAATTGGTTTCATTTGAGTCTAACTCAAATTAAACCAATTTGAGTCCAACTCAAGTTTGGCCAAGCAATGAGTCTAACTCATTCTAATCCATTGAATTAACTAATGATTCATTTAGTCAAACTAAGATGATCCTATCTCCAAAATAACGTGTTCTTTGTGTGTGACCCTATAGGTTTTCATAACGTTGGCAATGTCTCTAAACCACTTTAGATACATAAACAATGAGTGACATCTAGCAATGTATCATTGCTACCCAAGTTATGGAAATGTCAAGATCCGACAAAACCTTTCTGTGACTACTATCTTATAGAACCTTGTCCTTCTATCCTCGATATCTAGATTGATCAATGAGCTATAGACCATGTCATCCTCTTATCAATCTTTGTGTTTCTAGATCCCCAAGTAGACTCACTCAAACAAATGAGCTCAATATCTCATATTGACTCATTTGAGCATGGTCATGCATTTTGTGGTCCTACTCTATCAAAAGGCCTAAAGATATCACTCCCATCATATGGGAGGGATAGATCTCATCTACATCACTCACATCCCTCCACATAATTTGTTACATACTCAGTGATCACCTTTATAGTCCATCCTGTTACGGGTAACGTTTGACGATACCAAAGTACATAGCTCCTTATGTAGGGAACCATAGTGATTTCAGGTCTAAGGACTATTCATACTAATAGTCACATGAGAAAATTTATGACACTCATATAATGATCCATGAAACTTTCTCATAGCGGGTCAATTCAGTATATATTCTCTAATATATAACCATGTGTCAACATGATATCACATATCCATGACCTGTGAAATCAATCATCAATTGACCTACATGCTAGTCTCAATGCATTAATATTGCTCTTGTATATTAATACTTGACTAGGAATATTTAAGAATAGTATTCTTCATAGCTTCTCATAATCAATTCTACCAATTGATATGCTATAGATAAGAACCTACTTTCTAGGACATTATTATATTTATTTAGCTGGCACAAGTATGAAGTAAATATAATAACCAAACTTTGCCTTTATTATTAATATAATATGATACAAAAAGTCCCTAGTCAATCATCACATAATTGACTCTAGGGCTTATTACTAACACCATCCTCACCTTCCATTGATCAAATTCTTTAGCTCTATAGAGTTCATATGGAGGAGGCATGTTGATGTCGTGTCCTAATCTAAAACTCGGCTCCTCCATCTTCCTTCTTCCCTCTAGCACTTTGCTCTCTTGGCAGTTAGTCCTTTTGAAGAGCATCCTTGCTCTGATACCACTTGTTGAGTATCAGAGTGATTTGTTCTTCTGAGAGTCCTGAGCTCTGATACCAATTGTTGAGGATCGGACGTCACATTAGAGGAGGAGGGGGTAGGGGGCGAATAGCATTTTCACTTGTCGCTTTAAATTCGTTCTTTCATGTACATCTACAAGACTTGTTAGCACAGCGGAAATAAATATCAATAACAAAATACAACAAACACAAATGCACGAGCACAACACAAGCAATATAACGTGGTTTGGAACCTAGGGTTCCTACTCCACGGGTCGAGCTCAAGTGAGCTCTAGTGATGCAGACCACCACTAATAAACTCATTCACGGTGACACACCGGAGGTGGAAAACCTCTTACAACAATTTTACAACAATAAGAATGAAGATATAATCAAATACAAGAGTATAAATGAAATGTAAAGAGCACTTTACAAACTAGGGATTTTGAATGCTTGTTGATATGGTTGCTTGGATGAGCTTGAAGGACCCTGAAATGCACCATCACTTCACCTCAAATTGCCCTTAGAAACCTTTTAGAACCATGGATGAAATTTCCTTCGTCGAACTCTATTTAAAGCCTCCGTGCAACTTGGACTTCCGCCTGACAGTCGACTGTCTACAGTGTCATTGTCTCACAACAGACTTAATCCACGTTGGCATTTTGGCCAACGGATACCCCAGCAGTCAACTGCCCTTACTAGCAGTCAACTATCAGAGCTTCTGTGCTCGTGGACACTTAAACTAGTCGACTGTCATCCATGGCAGTCGACTGCTCAAGGCCAGTCGACTATCCACAATGGCAGTTGACTGCCAAAACTTCACCTGAGCAATTGAAGCTCAGTCGACTACTTGACCAGTCGACTGGTCATAATTCCAATCGACTGATCTAAGTTGAATAGGCTACCAAGTGTCAAACACTCGGCCAGTCGACTACTTGACCAGTCGACTGGTCATAATCCCAGTCGACTGATCTAAGTTGAATAGGCTACCAAGTGTCAAACACTCGGCCAGTCGACTGGTCCATAACCCCAGTCAACTGCTAAATCTCAAATATGAGGTTTAACTCAAATATGATCCCCTCATACTTTTGGTGTAGGGGCACTAGATAATCGAACCAAGATTTTAATAATGGAAAAGATTTAAAGTTAAGTTATTTTTTTATCTCATATGTCATGTTGAGTGTGCAGGTAATGTACAAGGCTTTGCTAAGGTCAAATACCCTAGGAGAATCTCAGGAAGTCGAGAAACCTCGGTGGTCGAGTGATGAGAAGCTAAGTGACATGTCAGAAGGGCCAAAGGTAAAGCAAGGTAAGCTCCGGGTGTGGAGTGATGGTGAGGTCACATCCTCAGTACGAGGACAATCGTAAGCGTCGATCCAACTAAGGCTTCTGAGGGAATGCCAAAGTTGAGATCGAACAATCTAAAGACTGTCATCATCACTATCATTGTATACATTGTACTAATATTGTGATGTAGGTGACAGAAAAGAAATTCAAGTTCAGTAGTCGACCAGGAGGATTGGCAGTCAACTGGGCCAGTCGACTAGCAATAGGAGTAGTTGATTGGGGTATGCGTAAAGAGCCAAGTGGAACCTCAAAGATAAGATTTGCGGATAGAGTTTTATCTAGATCTAGATCTTGATGAAAATGATGATCTTGAAGGCCTAGGAAGTTCTATAAAAGGAGAGATGGTCACAAACCCTAGAGATCCAATACTCCCAAGTGCTCTTGCTCTCCGATTGTGATTCTTCGTACTACAATGCTACTTTGACCGTGCTTCATCATTAAGCTCATTTACTTGTTGGTATCATTTTAATTTTTTTGTTTTTGTACTTAATTTATAGAAGGATCGGTAAGGTTGTTACCGACCTCTTCATCTTTGTAATCGTCACATCTCTTACCTCACACGAGGAAGAGATTAATTAGTGAATTGCCCTACGAAAGTGATCGAGGATTGTAGGGCCTTGGACTAGCAGCCGGTAGGCTGTGAACCGAGTAAAAAAAAATGTGTTCGTTGTTATGGTTTTGTTTTTCACTGCAAAGTTTTTTTTAAATGAAAAGAAAAGTTTTTAATACGCTATTCACCCTCTCTAGCGTCTTTACAATCCTACATATACTTGATAGACCACCCTTAGCCTAGACCTAAACTGTTAAATACGGAAAAATTTAAATATTAAATTAAATGGCCAAATAATTAAGGAAATAATCCTGGAAATTTTTTCGGGATTTTTTAGGAAATTTTAGGAATTTTTCTGGATTTAAACGGGGCTTGTATGGGATATTTACGGGGATAAGAAAAATAGGCTTTTAAGAGGCATGTTTGGTTTATCAGTATTGAGGGGTTATTAACCTAAAAACCTAAGTTTTCTATTTTCTATTTATTTATTTTTTCTTCTTTTCCCCATTGCTTGTGGCGCCTCATAGCGGTTTCTTCCTTCATTGCCCGGCCTTGAGTTGTCGATTTCTCTGCGGCCGATCGCCTCGCCTCTGAGCCACCCGCGAGCACCGCCGCCTCGGCGCGATGCACGCTCGCCGTCCACCGTCGGACGCGTCGACTCCTCAGCCATAGGACCACGATTTCTCTTCTTTCTCCCCGCGCATCGGCAACGCGATTCCTTCTCTGTCGTTGCCGCCCGAGCCGCCCTCGCCGACGACCAAGACGCCGCCCTCCCCGAGCCAGTTGTCGCCATTCGTTGTGCCTAGGTCGCCGTTGCCGGAGGTGACAGCCTCGCCGTCGCCGTTGCCCTCTCTGCCACTGACGCCGCCGCTCGACTTGCGACCACCTCCTCATCTTCGTTGCGGCTAACCTGCATTGGGAGGAGGGTTGGGTGGAGAGAGCGAGCACGTCGGCAGTCTGCGGATCGGGTGAAGGCCCTTCTTGGGAGCGAGTGTGCTTTGCCTTGTCAGCGGTCATCGGGCGAAAAGGCGTCATTGCAGATCCAATGAGAGATTGGGCGGGTACTCGGTTGGAAGCGAGGGTTTGAATTAGGTGAGTGAAGCTTATTTCCTTTGATCTCAGAAGGGATCCAACTCTGAATGTGTTTCTTTGGTGTTAGCTTAGATCTCTTTGGTGGAAAAAGACAACGACAGGGTAGGGGTGGCTGTGAAAGAGGGGTTGAGGCACAACAACCTTGCCGACGGATTGGTATTGGCCGGAGCTTGGTAAGCTTGATCTATCTTCTCTTTTTATTAGCTGTAATTGATAGATTATGGGTTGTTGGCTGTGAGGTTTTGATTGGAGTGTTGAACGACTATGCACGGATGTGTGTATGATGGGTTGTTGACTTCAGTGTGAGGTTGATCGGTTCTGTAATTATTTATAGAGGATTGATTAGGTTAAATGGGATAACTAGATCAATCTAGTTGACCGAGATTTTTATTAAGCATCTGGGTTAATTGGTTTAAGTCCGAAATCGGCTTAGGATTCGATTTGATAGTGGATTGTATTTTTGTGCTTAACAAAGGTTATGTTATATGCAGGTTTCGGTCACGAGGCAGGTCCCCAGTCGTGACGATTTGGTTCTTTTTGCGGATATATATTCAGGTGGGTATTTTGACTTATCTCCTAGATATAGTCAAATGTTGATATGCTAGTTAGGATAGCTTGCAATAATTTTCATGTTTATATGCCTAGTATGTTTTCTGTGCCTACTAGATATATGCATGTGATAGGTTATGATTATACCTTCCCTGTTTGATTTGGATCATAGTACTTGGATTAGGGATATGTACATATTGATTGTACATATTATTTGGATAGGTATTTTGAGTAGGATTTACATGCTTTAGTATCATGCACCATCTTTGCATGATTGCATGCTGACTGGACGGGATTCCATTATTGTTGAGCCCGCAGCCAGTTACATGGCCTGCACACACTGCCACTCATGGGTTAGTGGTACATCAGGAGGGTGTGTGCAATTGCTTTGTCAGGCTCCGCTGGTCCGCTCATGGGTAGCGATGAGGCAGCGTGGTAGCGGGCAGGGATCCCTCCTCTGGTCTATGACACCGGGAGATGAGAGCTTAGCTCCCCCACTCTGTTTGGGGCAGGAGGATAGGTGTACTCCGATAGCATCCTGTCCACTCGGTCACTCAGGAGCAGTGATGGCAGAGTGCACAGTTGTCATAGCCCTACCCACTCGGCTTCACCATCGCGTGTGAGGCGGCTGACTGGCGTCAGGGGTGACCATGTCATTGGCACGGCATGCATTTTGCACGGATTGCATTTGTATTGTGTTTGCTGCATTATTGTATTGATACCTTGGATGTTGCATATGATTGTCATGCATACAGAATACATGTTTGTATATGGTGATGACTCTTATTGTAGGGCACTTGCTCCTATATCAGGGTAGGAGATTCAGGTGAGTACAGTCTTTTTGCATTTATTTCTTGCTTACCATATATATGAGACTGTACTGGCATGATTAGTATTGTTAGCTATATCTTGCTATTCATATCGACTAATATCCGCTAAGTTCTTTGAACTTACCCCGTGGTTTTATATTTATTTTAGGATGAAGCTGTCAGGAGAGTCCAGTTGCCAACCCCCCTCGTCGAAGTGGATAGGTTTTATTGGTCTTATGGTTTTTGGTTATTAGTTTTATGGATTGGGATTTTATTGGAGGATATGTTTAGGATTTATGTTTGGATTGTATACCGGTGGATGTTTTGGTTATATTTGTTATGTCCTTGTGGACTTATATTCGGTTCGTTTTAGTTGTATGTTCCTGCTCAGATGGCAGAAGGGGTAGGTTGATGGTCTGAGGCCTCATATTATGTATATTGTGTTGTGATTGGATTCCAGTCGTGTTGACCGATGTATAGTGGCCGTGTAGGCCTTGTATAAAAATTGGTATTGTCACCCGTATAGGGGAGATGCTGTCGGATTTTCGTCTGGCGGGGACTCCCTCGGGGCATGACATAAACCTTCTAGCCACCTCCATCATCCTCACGCCTATTGGATCCCTCTGAGTCCTTCATGACTTGTTCATCCATATGCTAGCCTTCAAGTGCTTCCATCAGCTATTGTCATGCTAACTGGGTCTACCTTGCCAAGGTACATTTGGACTCATGCCACCAAGACAAATACATGGATTTTACGTCGCCAAACATTGGACTTATGTTGTCAAGACTATATGCTTAGACTTTACGCTGCCAATATCACACCCTTGGACTTCCCAATTGCCAAGCATCCATACTTAGACTTTCACTGCCAAAGTTCACTTGGACTTTATGCCGCTAAGACTACACACTTGGACTTATGCCGCCAAAACTATACCTTTGGACTTTCCTTGCCAAGTACCCATGACTTGAACATTCCATTGCCAAGACCCATGCTTGGACTTTCCAATTGTCAAGTACCCATGACTTGGACTTTACCATTACCAAGACTCATGCTTGGACTTTTCATGCCAAATACCCAAGACTTGGACTTTACCATTACCAAGACCCATGCTTGGACTTTTCATGCCAAGTACCCAAGACTTGGACTTTCCATGCCAAGTATCCAAACTTGGACTTTCCCTTGAATCTCACTCGAGCTAGGTCAACCTTGACATGAGGTCGATTACTTTACCAATCTCCCCATAAAACTATCTCCTCATATGGTCAAACTCATGCCGACCATATGATCAACCCATTGTCAAACAATGGTCAAACCATATGTCAAATATCAAAATATTACTCAAGTCTCGTCAATCGTGACCTAGGCTGATTGCACCAACACTCTCTACCTTGTCCTTCCGAGCATGCCTTCACCTTGGGCATTGGCTATGGTAGTGAACCTTTTCATGGCATCGGAAGCATATTATATGCTTCTTGCTCTTACGTATTGAGGCTCCAACTTCCTTGGACTTCTCCTTTCCCTTTGGAATTACTTGAGCCTTTTTCTTCTTGACCAAACTTGAGTATTTAATCTTGTAGTGCCCTTTCTCCCTACACTCAAAGCATATAATATGATTTTTATTTTTAGTAATTGTGCTTGAGTTACCTTGAATAGTAAGGGAAGCTTGGTTGGATTCTTCATTGCTCTCGGAGGTAGAGGTCTCCTCTTGCTCTTGCTCCGGTGTTGGTTGCCTATCCTCCCCCTCAATCCTAGAGGTGGAGACTTCTAATACTTCCTCGACTTCGGATGTTGAACATCTCTCAACGTCCGAGTCTTCACATTTTTGAGCTAATGAACATTCTACCTTGTCTTCCTCCTTATCTTGTGATGGTGAGGAATTTTCGTTGAATTTTGTCAATTTACTCCATAGCTCCTTGGCATCCTTATAATCCCCTAACTTAAACAAAATATCATTAGGAATTAAATTGACCAACATTTCCATTACCTTAACATTGGTCTGAAATTTTTGACATTGCTCCTCGGTCCATTTCTTTATCTTGAGGATTCGGCCTTTCTTACCCCTTGGAGCTTTGAATCCATCCATTAGGATGAACCATTGCTCGATGTCATCATAAGGAACGTCTCTATCCTCACCACCCATTGCACAAATCCCCCTACTCCATAGAATCCATAGGGCGGTGGAATGTTGATGTCGTAGCCCAATCCATTGTTAGGCAACTCCATTTCTCTTCTACTCCTCTAGTGCTTGCTCTTGTGGCGGTTAATCCTTAAAGAGCAGTCTTGCTCTGATACCACTTGTTAGGGACTATTTGGTGCGCTAGAGGGGTGTGAATAGCATTGATTGATTTTTCTCTTCGATCTCACTCGATCGTGTTTGTGCTTGTTTACACTAATGTTAGTACGTAGCAGAATATACAAAAACAAATACAATTACACGCAAATATGAAACACAAAAACATAAGCACAACACAAAGGATTTTTATATGGCTCGGAACCTTAGTTCCTACTCCATAGCTGAGCTCTAGATTGAGCTCTAGTGATGCACACCACCATTCTTGGTATGACACCAGAGGTGGAGAAATCCTTTACAAGAGCTTAACAACAAAAAACAATAACAAAATACAAGCAAATGAAAGAAATGAAATTACAATACTTTACAAGTGAGCTTTTGATTGCTTGATCTTTTGGTTGCTTTGAGATGCTTTTAAGGTCTAGAAAGAAACAATGTTTCCCCTCCAAAAGCTCCAGGAATCGGCAACTTCAACCCTCCATTGCAACCTCCTTTTATAACCTACATCATGCTAATTTTTCACCTGAAAGTCAACTATCAAAAGGTCCCAATTGACTGCCCACCAATTTGTTATCTCACAACAGACTAATCCACATCGACTTTCACCCAACGGATACTTGAGCAGTCGACTATCATTACCATCAGTCGACTTCCCAATCGATTACTAAACCATTTGTGCTCATGTCCACCAATGTCAGTGACTACCAGTGACCAATCAATAGGTCTAACCCACCAATCGACTGCCAGAGCCACAGTCAGCAGTTGACCCTCAATTGACTATGCGATCAGTCAACTGCTAGAGTCAAACTGAGCTCCCAAGTGTCATACACTTGGCCAGTCGACTAGTCAATACCACAAGTCGACTAGTAAATCTCAAACATGAGATTTAATCCAAGTATGATCCCCTCATACTTGATACTTACCCTTAGCCTAGACCTAAACCTTCTAGCCACTTCCATCATCCTCACACCCTCAAGATCCATCCGAGTCCTCCATGAATCCTTCACCCTTCGTGCTAGCCTTCAAGTTCTTCCATCGGCTATGTCATGCTATCGGGTACCTTTAGCTTAGACCTAAGCCTTCAAGCCACTCGCATCAGCCTCATGCCCCCAGGTTCGAGTTTACGACTCCTCACCCTTTGCACTAGCCTACAGGTTCTTTCGTCAGTTGTCATGCTATCGGATCTACCTTTGCCAAGAGGTCGCATCTTCAAGACTTCCAATGCCAAGTCTCCATACTTGGACTGTTGCCGCCAAGACTACACACTTGGACTTACACAACCAAGACTATACCCTTAGACTTTTTCTTTGCCAAATATCAATACTTAGACCTTTCCATTGCCAAGAATTCATTCTTGGACTTTTCCATTGCCAAGTATCCATACTTGGACTTTTCCTTGCTAAGTCTCCAAACTTAGACTTCCACTCGAGTCTCACTCGATCTTAGTAAACCTTTGACCTGAGGTCAATTGCTCCAACAATCTCCTCATAACAATTTCCCCTATATGATCTCGGATATTCCAATCATTCACTAGTCATATGGTCAACATATAGTCAAACCCATATTGTCAAACAATTGATAGACCATTGTCAAACCTATTATCAAACCCATTGTTAAAGCCTATTGTCAAACATCAAAATCCTACTCGAGTCTGATTAATCATGACCTGGGTCGATTGCACCAACAATTACAAATATAAACACAAACAAAATATAAGATACAAGTACAATCACTACATAAGAAATTTTATGTGGTTCGGAACCCTAGTTCCTACTCTATAGTCGAGCTCTAGTTGAGCTTTGATGATGCACACCACCACTAAATCTTCTCATTCTCGGAAATACTTCGGAGGTGGAGAAACCTCTTACAATAGATTTACAAAAAAAAACAATCAAATACAAACTACAAAAGAAAATGAAAGAAACAAGTGAAAACACTTTTACAAGATTGAGCTTTTAATGGAATGCTTGTTTGGTTGCTTTGAGATGCTTTGAAGGTCTGGAAAGCAATAGTGTTTTCCCTCCAAGAACCGATAGCTCCAAATCCTCCCTGTAGCCTCCTTTTAAAGATTCCGTAAGACTAATTTTTCGTCATCCAATCGACTGATCACTGTACCATTCTATCACTACGGAGTAATTCACATCCGTCTTTGGTCGATCAGTCGACTGCCCTGACCTAGCAGTCGACTGTCATAGTCATCAGTTGACTTCCATAAGCTAGCAGTTGATTGTCAAATATTCTGTGCTCTATCCACAAAAGGTAAGTCAACTACTCAGCCCTAGCAGTTAACTGCCAATGACCAGACGACCGGTGAAAATCGTCAGTCGACTGCCAGAGAACCAAACAATAATCGAGCCTCAATCGACTACTTGACTAGTGGATTGGATCATAACTGTAGTCGATTACTTGAGTCAACTCAGCCTCTCAAATTTCGAGCACTCGACCAGTTGACTGTCAAACAATCTACCCGATTATTTTAGCCTATCAATCGACTTAACCAAGCTCCAGTTGACTAGTAAACCTTAAAAAAATTAAGGTTTAACACAAGTATGATCCCCTCATACTTGACACTCACCCTTAGCCTAGACCTAAGCCTTCAAGTCACCTCCATCAGTCTCACACCCTCAGGATCCATCCAAGTCCACCACGACTCCTTCACCATTCGTGCTAGCCTTCAAGTGCTTTCATTAACTTTGTCATGCCATTGGGTATCCTTAGTCTAGACCTAAGCCTTCAAGCCACTTCCATCAATCTCATGCCTTTGGTTTGAGTCCATGACTCCTCACCCTTGCGCTAGCCCTCAAATGCTTTCCACATTTTCAAAAATCAGTGTTTATATGTAAACAGTCGACTAAAGGCGTGAGATTAGACAATAGTCCATAAGGCAGTCAACTGGTTTCCACATTTTCAAAAATCAGTGTTTTCAGATGAATTTTGAAAATTTATAAGTAATTATATAAATTTTAAAACTTCATATGTATATTACTTATGCCAAGTAGTATAGGTGAAAAATAGGTTTATATTAAAATACCCATTAATTTGAAAGAATGATAAAAGTTCAAAACCATTGAAAACTTTAATATTTTTGCCTAACTTGTATCAACATTCTTAATGGTGATTGCTATCAAAAGATAGACTTCGCCAAGTTTTTTTAGAATGTTTTTAAAAAAAAATTTATACCTCATTTTCAATCATGATCGATGGGCTAAGTATGCATGACTTATACATTAGCTTTCCTCATGATTTCTTCGTATGACTGAAAGAGTTTAGGTTCATGTAAATGTATCATATAAGCACATTGAACTTAACTCAATTTCCTAACATCTCACATGTGTCTAGGGCATATCAATACACACACATGTCTCCTTATGGTCTTTGTGAGATGTAATTTTATTTTTCCCTAAACTAAGGGTTCTTGCATTATTATCTAGGCATATCCATTTGATTCCTTTATCTACGACATCAAATAATGTCATTTGTCTTTAAATTCAATTTTAATAATCTTAATGCATGATCGATTATGATCATGACATATTAGATTTGCATAAATTAAAAGTATTTACTAATTATTCATTATTTCATGACATAATAGAAATAAACCTAAGTATTAGTCCTGACATTAATCAATCCAAGTACTATTATGATATTTTAAATAATCATATGAAACATGATATCGTGACATGACATATGACAAACAAAGTATGACAAATTTTATAATATCAAGGTATGAAAGTACCTAAGTTTTAAATCTAATTGTCATTTGCTAAAATACCAACTTTGTCATAATGACAATTTAACCCCTTGAGTATGCCAAATCTCTTAATTTTGGCACACCATACCTCTAACCTAATTGTGTCAATTATGATCAATTTTTCAAACTTCATTATTCCAATTACCACATCCTAAAATCTTTTAGAATATATTTTTTATCTCATTTCCAAGGTATCACATTAACTTGAAAATGTCCTAAAGTATCAAGTCTACCACGGTTAGATTAACTACCTATCCATTCAAGGTTGACACATCCTAAACTCATTTAGTGTGAAGGAATCATACTCCTAGGAACCCAATACCTATTGGAGCTCCTTGGGTTTACAAGGTACTCACTAGGGATAACTTCCTTTAGTACCTTTCTAGTGACTCTCCTAGGCTTGGAAGCCTTGGTCATTGTGGTCTTATTAAGGTTAACCCTAGGGATAACTTCCCTTGTAATTTTTTTGGTGACTTTTTTAGACTTCTTCGAAGCTTTAGTCACTTGACTCTTACCATGATCAACTCTAGGGATGGCTTCCCTTGTGACCTTGGCTTTCCTAGACTTGGGGCTAGTTCTATAACTATATGGAACACTATGATAGATAGGCTTATCTACTTTGGACTTAGGCTTGTGACCCAAACCTTTCTTGTCCATAGATGCTTCTTACCTCCTAAAACTTAACTTTTTCCCATTTGATCCATTAAACATAGTTTCCATCCTTTTTAGAGTCTTTTCTAATTTCTCAAGTTTTGATCTCAAAACTTGATTTTCTACCTTAAGGTGCCCAAATTTTGATTTTCCATCATTTCTTTGAGCATTCCTCTTCCTAGGTGTATATCTACCCTTCTTAAGGTTAATGCCTAAATTGTTCTTATCATGACTATCTCTAGGATTCTTCTTAGATGTTGACTTGCCCTTAACCCTAAGATTATAATGTTTGGCCCCTAAATAGAAATATTTATTTCTAAATTGGTCCTTAGACTTACTTTCATGATATCTAGCATTTAGACAATAAAACTGATTACTAACATGTCTTTTATCATGACATAAAGGAAGAGAATTATTAAAATATACCTTAGGGTTTGCCTTATGTAACATCCCAAATTTTAGTTACTATATTTTTATTTAAAGGAAATATATATATATATATATATATATATATATAGAAATAAGAATAAAAAAAATGAATAAATAGTTCGTAGTCGAGGCTTGAACCATGAACCGTTGATTTGGGGGAATAGGCTTCCCACCACTAAGTCATAAGATTACCAATGAGTAGGATATAACAGAATATATCTATTGGTAGAAAAAAAAGAAAGAAGTTGATTAATCTAGCTGATCATTTAAAGGGATAATTAGGTTAAGAAAAATCCTAATTTATATATATATATTTATTTTCTTTCCTCTCTCTAAAACCTCACGCCGACCTCTCTCTCTCTCTCTCTCTCGCTCGTTTTTCCTCCAGGCGCCGAATAGCCTTCTCCCCTCTCCTTCCCTAACCCTCCGACCTTATCTGCGTGGCGCTGCGCCGATTGCAAGAGCAAGAGGTTCCTGCGTGGTCTTGTGGGAGGACGAGAGGCGAGTCTGATAAAGGGCGGTGATGAAGAGGAGGATTGGAAAGAAGGAAGCCGCCGAAGCAAGGAAGAAGGTTGTCTTCTCTTTAGATAATTCAAGAGGGGATTTTCAAGAGGGACTTGGTAGAGGATTACGCTAAAGCAAGGAAACACGTAGGAGGTCTTCTCTTTGCGAAGTCTAATGGTATAAATTGGTGAAAAAGCGTAGGAAGTAAGTATCCCCTCACCTGCAGTATAAGTGCTTACGATGTAATGTTGTATGCTTGATTTTGAACAAAAGAATCTAGAACTATGTGTAGAAGGTTCGGCTAATAGGATTAGAGAAATTATTCTTGTTGAAATTCTTCCATGTTATGCATATTAGATGATGATTTCTATTTATGTTAGCTTAATTTTCCTTATGTCACTACCTTATGCCATGTTAAATTGTACTCATGCCGATTTATGCTATGCTACATGCTTATGTTTTCACCCATGTTAGGCATGACACACGTATATGAAATGTCTAAGAAATGTTTCCCTAAGAGTGGGGACAAGAACACTCTTTAGGACAAAGAACATATATGTTATTTTACGTTATGCATGGCTTGTACCGGACCCTAACAAGGTCCACGAGATGGGCTCCAAGGTTGCCCCTAGGTCGACGGACATAGTACGGACCTAGTAACCTAGTAGGTTCGGGATTAGCTACCTCGGATCTATTTAGGATGCGCGCGAATGATGTATGTGGTACAATATCGGGCCCAATATGTTGAGATTATATTTAAGTATATAAACTATATGTTTTCAAAGAGCATCCTGCATATACCATTTTTATGTTCATCGAATTATCATGTTTAGAGACAATGTACTGTTGCGATGAAAATGCTAAGTTTATGTTATTTTCCTAAATTGATCATGTCTCTACTTTAAATAAATGTTGTGCTCATATGTTGTTAAAATGAACATGTCATTACTTTACGTTTAATTCATGATGCATGTTTTTGTGAGTAGGAAAGGACCTTACTAAGCCTATGTGCTTACAGTTTACTTTCCTTGTACTGCAAAAAAGGGCAAGGAATGGATAAATTAAAGGGAGCAGCAGGAGGGGCAAAGATGTGTGTGGCAGTGGCATGGTGGATGAGATCATTTTTCATATACGGACTTATGCATGATTTTCAGTTTATGTGTAAACTATTAGGAGACGTTAATGCTTTCTATGGTGGTTACTCATGTTTATTTTTATGAACCTTGAAATGGTTAATACATGTTTAGTTAAATAAATTGCTAAGACCTTTTGCCATGATTAAATTGTTAGGTTGATTGGGTTAATGTAATTAGACTTAAAAGTTGTAAAGTTTTTAAATGTTTCCGCTGTTATATGCATGAATGTATGATCGCGTAGCGCCGCTGCCTGTCTATAGGATGTGTGTTAGGAGGTCGGGAAGGGCAGGCGTTACAGGTGGTATCAGAGCCCAGTTCTGCCTTTCCACTACACACACATCAAGCTTCCATCCTGCCGCTCCAAGTAAGACATTCTATGCCTACTCTATTTATTTCATGTATGATATATATACGCTAAGAAATGTTTTTAGTTGGGTATGCATGAATATAAGTAAGGATGATAAACTTATGTTGGCATTTTTTTTATCATTTATGAAGATAAGCATGGCCAGAAGACGCGGTAATGGAGTCAGTGAGACAGAATCTCCACCGGATCTTATGCGGTGGTTCTTGAACTCGGCGTCAAGTCTGAACAATGATAAATGACTTAATGACTCAGCAGGGAAACCCTAGTGGACCACCAGGGGACCAGCAGGCGCATCCAGATAGGCCTGCAGCTACACCAGTACCACCAGGAGGCTCTGGCCCGATAGTTCGACCAGAAGCTTACCTGATCCAGTGGCAAAGGCTGAAATCGGAGAATTTCTCGGGTAATTGTGAACCATGGGATGCCCAATCCTGGTTCAAAATGGTGGAAAGCATAGTAGAGATGCTGGATTGGCCTGAACATGAAAAGATTAAGTGTGCATCCTTTTGCCTTTCTGGAGATGCTCGAATGTGGTGGGAAAGAATTAAAGCAAAGAGGCAAGTAAACCAAATGAGATGGATGGACTTCAAAGCTGAATTTTTCGAAGAATTCTTCCATATGCGAGTGACCAACAAGCACTACGATGATTTCACCGCGTTCAGGCAAGGTGACCTATCAGTTAACGAAGCGGTGAAAAGATTCAACCGACTCGCACGCCTATGCCCAAAGTTGGTCAGCATAGAAAAAGAAAGGGTCAGACTTATGTTGAAGATGCTCCGACCTGAGATAGCTCTGAACGTGGCCGGCGGAGTGAATAGACCACATACTACAGAGGAGCTGTTCAGTAGTGCCCTAATCACCGAGCACTACCTAAACAATATTAACCAGGAAAAGAAGGCGCTGAGTGAAGGCAAGAGTCAAGGCCAGCCAGGAGGTCAGAAAGCTCAGGGTAATTGGAAAGGAAACCACAGTGGCAAGAGGAAACAATGGAACGACTCTAAAGGTGGTCCAGCGAACAAACAAGCCAAGATTCCCCAATGTACTACATGTGGGAAACCACATATCGGGGTGTGCTACAAGGGAACGAATAGATGCTCTGCATTGTGGTGGAAGGACACGAGTCAGAGCGCCCTACCCGAGTTTAGGCACCTCCTCGAGTATGCCCGATGCTGAGGGTGCTCCTTCAGGCTATACGGATCTGGTGCAATAGAAGGTACCCGGATAAGCCAAGGGAGATTGGAAGCCCCGCTAGTTGCGATGAATGCCAGGGTTTTCTCTCTCACTAAGGAAGACGTGGCGAATGATTCTACTATTGTCACAGGTCAGATAATTATTTTCTGTCAGCATGCTATTGTATTATTTGATACTGGTGCAACACAATCGTTTGTCTCTACGCCTTTCACAAAGAAGATTGACATACCCCCACAAGTTTTGGATTGCGAGTTCTTAACGACCCTGCCCTCGGGAGAAGTGATGCCTTCTACTCATATGCTGCGAGTCGCACCCATCAGAATTATAGACAGAGAACTCTACTGTGATCTGATAGTGCTCGGCATGCAGGATTATGATGTCATATTGGTTATGGATTTCTTAAGCAAGTACGGTGCTTCGATCGAGTGCCGTAAGAGAAAAGTGGTCTTTCAGCCTGAGGCAGAACCCATGTTTGAATTCATTGGAGAGCCAAGGAACAGAACCTATAAATTCTTATCAGCTCTAAAGGCACGCAAGATGTTAGACAGGGGATGCACTGGGTTTCTAGCACATGTGGTTGATACAAGTCAAGCCGAGGACCAGAAGCTAGAAGATGTCAGAGTGGTATGCCACTACCCAGAGGTATTTCCTGATGAACTACCAGGGTTAGCCCCTGATAGGGAAATTGAATTTGAGATCGAATTAATTCCTAGTACTCACCCGATCTCTAAAGCACCTTAGGATGGCGTAGGCGAATTTGAAGGAACTTGAGGGGAAAGGGTTTTATTCGCCCTAGTCACTCTCCATGGGGAGCTCGTGCATAGACTACCAAGCCCTAGTCACTCGTAAAGAAGAAGGATGGGACTATGCGCCTGTGCATAGACTACCGAGCGCTAAATAATGTGACGATTAAGAATAGGTACCCTTTACCACGGATTGACAATCTGTTTGACCAGTTAAAAGGTGCCACCATCTTTTCAAAGATGGACCTCAGATCTGGCTATCATCAAGGGAAAGTGAAACCAGATGATATACCGAAGACAACTTTTCGAACAAGATACGGACATTATGAGTTCATAGTCATGCCTTTCGGAGTGACGAATGCTCCTGCTATGTTCATGGACCTGATGAATCGAGTATTCTCGGTGTTTCTTGACAAGTTCGTGATCGTCTTCATTGACGATATCCTCGTCTATTAGAGAAATCAAAAAGATCATGTCGAACACCTGAAGATAGTATTACAGATTCTTCGAGAAAAGCAACTATATGCCAAGTTCTCCAAATGTGAATTCTGGCTCGATCAAGTATCTTTTCTGGGTCATATTATATCCAAAGATGGAGTTATGGTAGACCCAAGAAAGATTGAAGTTGTGAGTAACTGGAGCAAGCCAAAGAATGCTAGCGAAGTGACGAGTTTTCTCGGATTAGCGGGCTATTACCGGAAATTCATAGAAGACTTCGCCAGAATAGCAGCACCTATGACAATTCTCACCCGGAAGAACAAGAAGTATGTATGGATGGAGGAATGTAAGAAGAGTTTCTTGGAGATGAAAAGGAGACTTACAAGTGCTCCAATCCTTACTCTCCCAGAGAACGACAAGAGCTTCGACATGTACAGCGATGCCTCCGGATTGGGACTCGGAGCTATACTTATGCAGAGGGGTAAAGTTATTGCCTATGCCTCTAGGCAACTCAAGGAACATGAAAAGAACTATCCCACTCACAATTTAGAGCTAGAAGCTGTGGTCTTCGCTCTCAAGGTATGGAGGCACTATCTGTATGGAGCACAGTGCAAGATTTATACGGATCACCAGAGTCTGCGGTATTTCTTCACTCAGAAGGACCTCAATATGAGACAATGCAGATGGCTAGAGCTCGTGAAGGACTATGACTGCGAGATCTTTTACCATCTTGGCAAGGCAAATAAAGTGGCCGATGCACTCAGCAGGAAGTCCAGTGCCACCCTGATGTCCTTATCGGTATTGTCTCGACCGCTGAAGAAGGAAATTATGCGCTATGGAATCGAGGTTATTTCTGGGCAGCTTTCGACCATGGCAATAATACCAGCACTATTCGATGACATATTAGCAAAACAAAGTGATGATACAAGTCTCCAGGGGATCAAGCAGGAGATCCTAGAAGGAAAAGGCAAGGGTTTCCGTATCGCCAATAGCGGAGTATTATACCTTAGAGATCGGTTATGTATCCCTAACGATCCGGAACTACGCAAAAAGATATTAGAGGAGGCTCACAGAACCCCCTATTCTATGCATTTGGGATCCACCAAAATGTATCAAGACCTGAAAGAGAAGTTCTGATGGTCCGGTATGAAGAGGAACGTAGCTCAACACGTCAGTACCTGCCTGACCTGCCAACAAGTTAAAGCAGAAAACCAGAGGCCTAGAGGAGTTCTGCAACCGATCCAAATTCCAGAGTGGAAATGGGAAGACATCTCTATGGATTTCATTTCAGGTCTTCCCAAGACTACGAACGGATGTGACGCTATATGGGTTATCGTTGATAGATTGACAAAGTCAGCTCATTTCCTAGCGATCAAGATGACATATTCGATTGAGCAACTGGCTCAATTATATGCTAAGGAAATCATCAGACTGCATGGTATTCCCAAGACCATCATTTCAGATAGGGATGGTCGCTTCACTTCACAGTTTTGGGGATGCGTTCATAAGGCACTTGGCACGAAGCTGCGTTTCAGTACCGCCTTTCATCCTCAGACAGATGGGCAAACAGAAAGAGTGAACTAAGTACTAGAAGACATGTTACGAGCTTGTGCCTTGGATTTCAAAGGGAGTTGGTGCCACTACTTATGTTTAGCGGAATTCACTTACAATAATAGCTACCAAGCTGCCATCGGAATGACACCTTATGAAGCATTATATGGGAGGAGATGTAGGTCTCCGATCTATTGGTACGAAGGTGGTGAGAAGAAAGAGATGGGACTTCAGACCGATTTCATCGACGACACCACCCGAGCGATATAGAATATCCGCCAAAGAATAGAGACTGCTCATAGCCGACAGAAGAACTATGCGGATCAGCGACGTAGACCTTTGGAATTCAATGTCAGAGATTTGGTATTTCTCCGGGTAGCTCCTATGAAAGGAATAATGAGATTCGGGAAGAAAGGAAAGCTAAGTCCGCGATATGTAGGAACGTACAAGATCCTGAAAAGAGTTGGCAAGGTAGCTTACGAGCTAGGACTATCTCAGGAGATGTCTACTATTCACAACGTGTTCCATGTCTCGATGCTTAAGAAGTGCATTTCCAGTACCGACCAAGTGGTCGAGCCATAGACAGTGCAAATTCAAGAGGACCTGAGCTATGAAAGTCGACCTATCCGGATACTAGACCGAGAAGTCAAAAGACTAAGGAATAAAGAAGTACCCTTAGTAAAGGTCCTATAGCAAAGTCAACGATACGAAGAAGTCACCTGGGAACATGAGGATGACATAAAGCAAAAGTACCCCGAGTTGTTCTAAGTTTCGAGGATGAAACTTTTATAAGGAATAAGGGATTGTAACATCCCAAATTTTAGTTACTATATTTTTATTTAAAGGAAATATATATATATATATATATATATATATATATATATATATATATATATATATATATATATATATATATATATATATATATATATATATAGAAATAAGAATATAAAAAAATGAATAAATAGTTCATAGTCGAGGCTTGAACCATGAACCATTGATTTGAAGGAATAGGCTTCCCACCACTAAGTCATAAGATTACCAATGAGTAGGATATAACAGAATATATCTATTGGTAGAAAAAAAAGAAAGAAGTTGATTAATCTAGCTGATCATTTAAAGGGATAATTAGGTTAAGAAAAATCCTAATTTATATATATATTTCTTTTCTTTCCTCTCTCTAAAACCTCACGCCAACCTCTCTCTCTCTCTCTCTCTCTCTCTCTCTCTCTCTCTCTCTCGTTTTTCCTCCAGCCGCCGAATAGCCTTTTCCCCTCTCCTTCCCTAACCCTCCGACCTTATCTACGTGGCACTGCACCGATTGCGAGAGCAAGAGGTTCCTGCGTGGTGCGCCGCCGAGGACGAGGGAACGAGTCTGATAAAGGGCAGTGACGAAGAGGAGGATTGGAAAGAAGGAAGCCGCCGAAGCAAGGAAGAAGGTTGTCTTCTCTTTAGATAATTCAAGAGGGGATTTTCAAGAGGAACTTGGTAGAGGATCACGCTAAAGCAAGGAAACACGTAGGAGGTCTTCTCTTTGCGAAGTCTAACGGTATAAATTGGTGAAAAAGCGTAGGAAGTAAGTATCCCCTCACCTGCAGTATAAGTGCTTATGATGTAATATTGTATGCTTGATTTTGAACGAAAGAATCTAGAACTATGTGTAGAAGGTTCGGCTAATAGGATTAGAGAACTTATTCTTGTTGAAATTCTTCCACGTTATGCATGTTAGATGATGATTTCTATTTATGTTAGCTTAATTTTCCTTATGTCACTACCTTATGCCATGTTAAATTGTACTCATGCCGATTTATGCTATGCTACATGCTTATGTTTTCACCCATGTTAGGCATGACTCACGTATATGAAATGTCTATGAAATGTTTCCCTAAGAGTGGGGACAAGAACACTCTTTAGGACAAAGAACATGTATGTTATTTTACTTTATGCATGGCTTGTACCGGACCCTAACAAGGTCCACGGGATGGGCTCCAAGGTTGCCCCTAGGTCGACAGACATAGTACGGACCTAGTAACCTAGTAGGCTCGGGATTAGCTACCTCGGATCTATTTAGGATGTGCGTGAATGATGTATATGGTACAATGTCGGGCCCAATATGTTGAGATTATGTTTAAGTATATAAATTATATGTTTTCAAAGAGCATCCTGCATATACCATTTTTATGTTCATCGAATTATCATGTTTAGAGACAATGTACTGTTACGATGAAAATGCTAAGTTTATGTTCTTTTCCTAAATTGATCATATCTCTACTTTAAATAAATGTTGTGCTCATATATTGTTTAAACGAACATGTCATTACTTTATGTTTAATTCATGATGCATGTTTTTGTGAGTAGGAAAGGACCTTACTAAGCCTATGTGCTTACATTTTACTTTCCTTGTACTGTAAAAAAGGGCAAGGAATGGATAAATTAAAGGGAGCAGCAGGAGGGGCAAAGATGTGTGTGGCAGTGGCATGGTGGACGAGATCAATTTTCATATATGGACTTATGCATGATTTTCAGTTTATGTGTAAACTGTTAGGAGACGTTAATGCTTTCTATGGTGGTTACTCATGTTTATTTTTATGAACCTTGAAATGGTTAATACATGTTTAGTTAAATAAATTGCTAAGACCTTTTGCCATGATTAAATTGTTAGGTTGATTGGGTTAATGTAATTAGAGTTAAAAGTTGTAAAGTTTTTAAATGCTTCCGCTGTTATATGTATGAATGTATGATCGCGTAGCGCCGCGACCGTCTATAGGATGTGTGTTAGGAGGACGGGAAGGGCGGGCGTTACACCTTAGCTCCCCTTACATATGAAGCTCCTCTCATTTCCTTCCTAGGGTTTCTTCCCTTTAGACATTGGTTCATATAGTGGCCTCTTTTGTTGCACATAAAACACACAATGTGTTCCTTTCCTTTTCAGATGAGAGCACTGATCTCCTTTACCTTCTCCATCCCCTTTGGCACTATTTGAATTTTTTTCTTGACTAATTTTGGGCATTTACTCTTGTAGTGTCCTTTTTCCCTACACTCAATGTAAGATACTGAAAAAAAAATACCCTTGTTAATTAAGAAATTATCTTATAGAATTTTTCTGGACTTAAACAAAAATCTATGGGGTTAATTAATTGAATCTTGTTTTAATTTAACCAAGTGTTAATTGATTATAGGATTAAACCAAATCGTTATCCCCAAAACCCCAACCCATTTGCTTAACCCGATCCACTTTTTCCCATTAACGCCAGCCACCCTTTTTCCACGGTTTCACATCGCGGATTAAAAGCCGAGTGTTTTCTTTCTTCCTCCATTGGCTCCCGATCTCTTCTCATCGCGATCTCGTTTTCCCCGATCCGTCGATTCTTTCCCGATCCGGATCTCGACGGCAGCGACCCTTTCTTCTCCACTCGTCGCTGCGGAATCTGGCCCTTCCCTCTTGTCGCCGGACCCTTCGATTGTCGATCGATCATGGTGCCGTGGCAAGCCATGCAAGCACCCCTGCCGCCCTTCTTTTCTCCCGATCGAGCGCCGTCGCAACGCCTAATCTCTGTCGTCGTCTTCGGCCCTCTCGATTGTTCGCCATATCGGGCGCCGGCTGTGCCTCCTCGTGACGTCGTCGCCTCTTCTCCCCTCTACTTCGACGCCACAACTCCTCTTCCGACGCCGATCTCGATCTATAGTCGCATTGGATCGCTCCAAGCTTGGCTTCGTCGGCACTGTTGCCCTCTCATCGGCCTCTGGTTTTCACATCCCGGTCAATTCCCCTTCGCCAGTGACGATCTGCATCCCGTGCGCTCTGCCCTAGTTGTGTCGTCGAATTTCCTTGTCGTGCTCCGCCGATTCAGACGGTAGCAAGCTCCTACATCCTTCCCTCTCCCACTAGCCGCCACCGTTGCCTTTGCTGATAGCTGATCTTGCTAGCCTTTTTCCTTCTCCTAGCTCAAGTTGTCATCACTTTCATCATGGGTATTGGGAGACACTGTTCACCGACCATTCGATTGTCGCAGATAGAAGATGCCTTCAACTAGCAGTTTTTGAGCTCCGTTCGACGACCTCTCCCTTTCCTGTGTTGCCTCAACCCGAGCAGTGTCGACCACCAGCTGGCATTTGTTCAAATAGCAGTGATGATGTAGCTTGGTCTCTTCTATCGATCAACCATGGTGGTTATTCAACGATTTAGGCTTACACGGTTGGGTAATCCTTGTCCTATCTTTGTTTTGATTTGGAATAGTTGATGAATTTGTGTGGATGCTTGTTTAGATCAGCTGTGTAATCATGGAATTGGATTTATCTTGTTGATAAGTTGTGGCCGATTGAAGGGGGGGAGGTAAGCTTTGATCTAATAATGATATAGTTGGAGAACAATCATATTTTTTTGTGATCATTAATATAGGGGTGTTAATTGTAGATTTACATATCGTATTTTTGGGCAGTTGAGTAGATCTGATGAGGATCAAGAAGTCGAGCAAATGAAAGCTAGGCTTGGTAAGTGAGATTTGGTTGTTCATAGTTGTGTATCAGATTAATTTAGTAAACTGATTTGAATATGTTATTATTGGATTATATTGGTGGTTAGTGGAGACAAGAGTTATTTTGATTATATTAGTATTCTACGATTTCAGGACTTCGATATGAGGTAGGTTTGCCGAACTACAAATCAGGTGGGTAATTCCTACCCTGGTCAGGTAGTTTTAATGCATACAGATTTAGATGCATGATAATCTTATATGATCATGTTACCTTGACTCTGTTCTTATTTACTCTTGCGCTTGATACTTTACCTTTGGCTGTTAACTCCATTGTTGCTATCATGTTTGATTTTATCATGATTAGGAGTTATATATATAGGTGATGTAAGTAACCTATAATTTGTTTAGTTAAGTGCAAATAGTAAAGTCCGGATGACAACCTGACTGTAAATTGGGCAAAAAGATCATCTGTAGGTAGATAATGTCTTGAACCTAGGGTTAATTCTAGTACCCTTAGGTTGCATGTTTACCACCGACCATGTATTGTGTAAATGGTCAGGTTAATGGTATTTAGTGTGTCGCTACGGACCGGTGGTCCTAGCTTGTTATAATCAGTTGAGTACGACTCTCTACAGGATAGAGAGTGCGTCGATCGGTAAGTACGACTTTCTACAGGATAAAGAGTGCATCGATTAGATTGGTATGACTCTCTATAGGATAGAGAGTGTTATGATCAATTGAGTACGACTCTCTGCAGGATAGAGAGTGCGTTGATCTGATTAGTATGACTCTCTGTAGAATAGAGAGTCTGTGGTGAATGTCTGTATGTGGGACATTGCATTCATGTCATTTGCATGCATGCTGGCGACGTGGTCTCCCTTGTGGTTGAGAGGGTCACCAGTCATCCTGCCTCCATGGTTACTCATAGGAGGAGTAACTGGTGTGAGGGCAGAGCATTGTAGTGCCGCACTCTACCACTATAGATAGTGGTAGTGGGATTTTCATGTCGTAGTCCTACGTGTGTGGCACTCGACCACTCATGGGTAGTGACTGTCGGAGTAGCCAACAGCAGAGACCCCCATCATGTAGCTTGCTCTTCACGCTTATATGCTACTCGATCATACTACCCACTCAGCCACTCGAGAGTAGTGGTTGGTATTGAGTTGGGACAGTTGTCATGCTCGAGCCACCGAGACCACACTAGGGTCGTGGTAGCTTTAGGGTGAGCCGACATGACCATGCATGCTGCATTGCCGTGACTTATGGCATTTTTGCATATTGTCATATATATACATATATGCATGTGTGTGTATATATATATATATATATATATATATATATATATATATATATATATATATATATATATGGATGATTGTGATTAATATACATATATAGATGCAGTCTATATATATATGCTTATTGTGATGCTGCATTTGATTGTACTATGCTTGTTGCATTTGGTTGTACATCATCTTTATACATGCTACCCGCATCGCTTATACGGTCGTGTAGGATACCTGTATAGTTGTTGGATTGTCTATTGCATTCTTTGACCTGTATTTATGTCGTTATATGGTTTAGAGCAGACTTCCTGTATATGTATATACTGTGGATATGTGCTCAGGTTGGATAGGTGTAGCATAGCAGGTGTTCAGGTATGTCTGCATTTTATATTGGCTTTTGGTTAGAAGATATATACATGGATATGTTATCATGTTAGTGTTACCTGATATACCTGTAGATTTTTCTATCGAATTACATGTGATATGGATATATATATGTTTTCCTATTACCTGCTGAGTTTTACTCACCACCACGGACCCTGGGTTTTTCTGTCGCCCAGGTAACAGGTAGTCGACTTCGTGATGGACTTGGAGCACTGCTGGTTGGCATCGTCTCATCTCAACTCCGAGAGTCCGGGTTTTTGGGTTATCGTGGGTGTTTCGATATGTCTTTGGTTTTTGTGTGATGATTGTAGTCTGTGACTATTGTTGTTGTATCTTTCTTGTCTGGTTTTTTATGGTGGTTCTTAGTTTTGGTGTTAGTCATACCGATATGCATGTGTGTGGGATTGTATTATTGTTGTGTTGTTTCCGCTGTGTTTTGATGTGTTATTATGGTTACATTGTTATATGTTATGTTATTGTGGGCCCAAGGGCCTTGTATTAACACGAGATGTTGCCACGTACAGGGGAGATGTCGTCCGTTTGCTTTTTGGCACGCCATACTCTCGGGGCGTGACAACTTTAGTGGTATCAGAGCCCTTGGTTCTGCGATGCCATACAATATTGTTTTTGTGTCGAGTCTTGGATTCTCGGGAGTCGATTTGTTCGATTTTGGTTTTCTGAGATGAGATGGACAGCGGCCTGAGCTCCAAGCAGCATGAGGTAAGAATTTCTGATAACTTATAGTTTAGTAGATATTTATCTAAACTTGCTCAACAGGTGTATACAGTTAGAGTTGTGACACATGTGCAGACTTGTTGTAGAAGTCGCCCACTGTGGCAACCAACCGGAGTTGCCGTTAGGGTTTATACTCTCGGTTTTGTTGGTTATGTATTTAATGTTTGAACAGGGAATAACATATAGTGTGATGGTTATTGTTCGTAACCGTGGTATAAATTGACTACGGGAATGACCTATGGACTCTGTGAGTCTTGGAACCTGTGTCAAAAAGGTGATTTACCTTTGAGAGCCGACTGATACCTAGTCGGAAAACAGGGGTCAAGTCGTCACATTTCTTGTGGAAATCAAAGACTATAGTCTTAGGGATTTTCACTAACGGTACTAGTCAGGGTAATGGATAAGACAAGTAGGCTATTGTTGATGCAGATAGCGGAAGGCTAGTTTACGGTGTTTCATAGGGATTTTTATCCCTGAGTTATGCTTACTGGGTTGTATAACTTTGAAGGTACTTTTGAGTACTTAACTCGTGTTATACAGAGAAGGTAGAGTTATTTGCATACCATTATCGGGATCAGGCTGGTATTTGGTGGTAAATGCAAAAAATAATCTTCGGGAAATAATATATCACTTGATCATGGTCTAGTGATGTTGAAAGAGAGTATTTCCTCGTGTCACTTTCAGTGACACATTGTAAGGAATTCTTGAGCTTCAAGTAGGGTGATCGTCGATAACGAGAATATCATGCAGAGTCGTTAGACTTGCAGAGTTTATGCTCACCTAATAGCTCAAGAAGATGAATGGATATTTTAAAGCCACCCACGATTATTGGCTTACTATTGGATTAGGATGTCGGGATCTTCTATCAAATCCTGTCGAAAGACATTGATTGAGTCAGGAATTTAGAAATGACTCCGTACAAGTGTTTAAGAGTTGGATACCGGTAAGCAAATATTGTTGGTCAACTTATTAGAGTCAGAAGTCTCCGACTGTTGGATAAAAGGAGCAAGATTGGAGTCATAGACCTTGAGATACTTTTCAATTATAGAAGACCAACTGCAGATCATCAGGATGTTCTCGTGCATATCAGAAAAATCAGAACAAAGACTCCGAAGGGATTATGTGCGTGTAGTACAGATCACGAAGACACGTGAAGTCATATTATCTGTTGGATCAGTTCATCTATTGCTATTGTAAGCAACCAGTACATTTGAGGAGCTATACTTTGAAGACTCAGTTGAAGACTACCAATGGTGTTCCAGGAGGAGGATGCACAGTCTCGACAGCAGAGATCATCACAGAAGATTAGGTTAGCTCACCAGCAGCGACCTACTACCTCAGGCATGGTTGGAGTTCCTTGATACTTCCCTTCAGGGGAAGTGATTTACGCAGCAGTATCAGCAGAAGACATCATAGAAGACTCATGCAGACAACAACAACAGTTACCCCCAGATGTGGATTGGCTTGGTACAGAGGAGAGAGTATACGACAATGGTCGTATCTATTTTGTATCCTACAGTTGTAGCTCATAGGATTTAGGGATGGGATCAGATGATCCAGGAAAAATCCCTGAGGCATTCGTCGCGGAAATGCGACCACTTTATCCCGGATGGTTGGATCTGACCTTTTTCTCTTCGGAGAAAGGCCGAGACCTGCGTAGAGCCTTTGGATCGGATCGACAGATAATTGATCGTACAGGGTATTACGTTAGTTTACCCTCTGGGTTAATATATTGAGAGATGCTTGTATTTACAGGTATCTTTGTCTAGAACATTCTTAGTTCGAATTAGTAGGGTTCCTATACATCAACTTGTGGGTCGGTGGTATCTCTACCGTCAGGTGAGATGTGGACCAACAATTAAGAAGTTAAGGGATGCCCTTAGACTTGGATAGACATATCTTTACTGTAGACATATCCTTACGGATGGTCAAATTGTTGAGATTATGGTATGATTATGTCTCTCAGATGTGCGTATAATCTGAGAGCATTCAGATGTAGTTTCGGATGAACTCCAAGGCTTGTCGTATCATAGGCAAGCGGAGTAAGCGATCGAAACTATTGAGGAAATAGTTCTGGTATCGAAGATCACATATATGAGTGATTTCGAAGATAGGGTCGATAATGAATACCTCATACGAATGATAATTTCATTGGTATCAATTTTGCTAAACACTATGGAAATGGAAAGAACGTAAGTTGCGATTATAGGAGAAGTTGGAGGGGATATTTATCTGTCCCAATATTTCTCCTTGAGAAAATTTGGAACTCTTTGCTGAAAGAGAGATGGACCTTTGAGATTATACATCGATTATCGATAATGAATACAGTAGTTGTTGTGAATGAATATCCTTCGTTGTGGATAGATGATCTATTTAGATCAGCTGAGGACACCTGTGTATACTCTAGGGTTGATTTACGACTGGAGTATTGATATTGTAGTGACATGGTGTCATACAATTATCATTGTCGTGGTGATGATTGATATATCATCAGTTTTGAGTAAAAAGGATATAAGTGTGTAGAGACGACAATTTCATACTTGGTATGAATTGTATGAGCTTTTGATTATGTTGTTAGACTATTTAATGATTTAGTCGCCATTGGATTTGAGAATCGTGTATCCTGGACACGATTGGATCAGTTTGTGGTTGTTGGAGTTGTGTAACCTAGCTATTGTTGATTGTGGTAGTTGGAGTTGCGCACTCGACCACCGTAGATGGTGGTTTTCCTTGTATGTTTTGGGTTAATTTTGTAGATATGGATAGAATGTTTGGTATTACTATACCACGGACTTGTTTGACAAAGGTGATGATGGAAATCATTTAGTCGAAAGCTGGTGAAACCAGTTTACAGGACCTAGATGGTGATTAACTTTTACACGAGTATTAGTTAATCCTTCCGGAGTGGATAAAAGGACGTTGTATGCAAATGCATCATTTCAGGGATCGGAGCGATTCCGATGCAGTTGCATGAGACGTATCTTACGCCTACGTCAGTTAAGAAACTACGAAATAGGATGTCATATACATGATGTGGCTTTAGTAGTTATTATTTGGATTTGTGGATGCATGGAGCAGAAGTGCTCATTGAATTTAACTAGCTACTCGGTAGCTACTATAGAGTTGCTGGAACGCGAACAGTTGCAACAAGTGAGATTGGTCGCTATAGTCTTTCATGCACTTACAGAGTGTGTGGTGGAGTGGATTTTGGACGGTAGATGGACTTCTCTTGTGAGAAGATAATTTTTCGTCTCTAATAAGGATAGTGTGTTCCGGACACGCATCCAGTTAAGGGAGAGTTGCTACAGGAAGCACATCATACGAGATTTTCCATACACCCTGGTGGTACTCGTATGCACTAAGATTTGAAACATTGATACTGGTTGGAACGGTATGAAGAGATGGTATAGTAGATTTTGCTGCTTGATGTTTAGTATGCCAGCAGGTGAAGGCTGAACATCAAAAACCCGCTGGATTGCTCCAGAAAATTTCGATTCCGGAATGGAAGTGGGAGAAAATCATGATGGATTTCATTACGGGATTCCCTAAAACCCGTAAAGGACATGATGCGATTTGGGTGATCGTGAATCATCTGACAAAATCAGCTCACTTCCCTTTCTATTCATGGGATGGACTCATGGGATCGTCTGCCGGAGTTGTACTGCCGAGAGATTATCAAGCTGCATGGAGTGTCTTTAAGTATTATACTTGATAGAGACTCGTAATTTACCTCGCAATTTTGGCTACAGAAGGTCATGGGTACAGAGCTTTGACTCAGTACAACAATTCATCTGTAGATAGATCTTGGTTGCGATGATAGAGAGATTCTTCATCTTCAAGGAAGACTATGACCCAAAGTTGTTTCAGTTTCAGGATGAGTTGATTCAGGAGGCTCGTCATTCGAAGTTGGTGATCTATTCAGATTATATCCGAAAAATAACAAATTCTAAAACGTTCTTGTTGATGGAACGACATATAGGTCATGGTTAATTTCATAGTCTAATGTTAGGTGTGTCAACAAGTAAAGGTGGAATAATAGTGACCAGTAGGTTTACGTATCAAGATGGAAGTGAGAGTCTAGTATGATGACTGTGTTGGGAGATTATCTAAAATTCGGAAAGGACTTGATGCGATTTGAATAATCGATGGTTGGCTAATCGAGTCTGCTCAATTTCTACAAAGCCGTAAGATGAATTTCGTTGGGGCGCTCGACGAAATTATACTGTAAGGAGATTTTCAATTTTCTTGGAGTATCCTTGGGTACCATTTCCGATAGCAATTCAGGATTCACCTTACGATTCCAACAAGTCTCCAACAAGTCACGAATATAGAGCTCCGCTATGGTGTAGTTGTTCACCCGCAGTTAGGTGGTTAGACATAGTGTATAATTCAGACTATAGAAGGTCTGTTGGGAGTATGGGTGATTGATGTTAGAGACTATATGAGAGCTGGAAAATCATATTCGAGCTCAATACTCCCACTTGTTTACTTGAGGTGCCTTACTTTTCTCGAAGTACTTGAGTTGATTAGCATGATAGTTCATACTCGTTGTGCTTAAGTATGAAATTTAGGGACCAAATTTTTATTAGTGGGGGAGAATGTAAGATACTGAAAAAAAAATACCCTTGTTAATTAAGAAATTATCTTATAGAATTTTTCCGGATTTTTTAGAAATTTTTCTGGACTTAAACGGAAATCTATGGGGTTAATTAATTGAATCTTGGTTTAAATGAACCAAGTGTTAATTGATTATAGGATTAAACCGAACCGTTATCCCCAAAACCCCAACCCATTTGCTTAACCCGATCCGCTTTTTCCCATTAACGCCAACCACCCTTTTTCCGCGGTTTCACATCGTGGATTAAAAGCCGAGTGTTTTCTTTCTTCCTCCTTCGGCTCCCGATCTCTTCTCATCGCGATCTCGTTTTCCCCAATCTGCCGATTCTTTCCCGATCCCGATCTCGACGACAGCGATACTTTCTTCTCCACTCGTCGCCGTCGGATCTGGCTCTTCCCTCTTGCTGCCGGACCCTTCGATTATCGATCGATCGTGGCGCCGTGGCAAGCCACGCGAGCACCCCAGCCGCCCTTCTTTTCTCCTGATCGAGCGTCGTCAAAACGCCTAATCGCCGTCGCCGTCTTCGGCCCTCTCAACTGTGTGCCACATCAGGCACCGACTGTGCCTCCTCATGACGTTGTCGCCTCTTCTCCCCTCTGCTTTGACGCCACAACTCCTCTTTTGACGCCAATCTCGATCTACAGTCGCCTTGGATCGCTCTAAGCTTGGCTTCGTCGGCACTGTTGCCCTCTCGCCGGCCTCTGGTTTTCACATCCTGGTCGATTCCCTTTCGCCAGTGACGATCTGCATCCCATGCGCTCTTCCCTAGTTGTGTCGGCATATTTCCTTGCCATGCTCTGCCGATTCAGACGGTAGCAAGCTCTGACAGCCTTCCCTCTCCCACTGACCGCCACCGTTGCCTTTGCTGATAGCTGATCTCGCCAGCCTTTTTCTTTCTCCCAGCTCAAGTTGTCGTCGCTTTCATCGTGGGTATTGGGACACACTGTTCACCGACCATTCGATTGTCACAGATAGAAGATGCCTTCAACTAGCAGTTTGTGAGCTCTGTTCGACGACCTCTCCCTTTCCTGTGTTGCCTCAACCCGAGCAATGTCGACCAGCAGTTGGCATTTGTTCAAATAGCAGCGGTGATGTAGCTTGGTCTCTTCTATCAATCAACCATGGTGGTTATTCAACGATTTAGGCTTACACGGTTGGGTAATCCTTGTCCTATCTCTGTTTTGATTTGGAATAGTTGATGAATTTGAGTGGATGCTTGTTTAGATCGGCTGTGTAATCATGGAATTGGATTTATCTTGTTGATAAGTTGTGGCCGATTGAAGGGGGGAGGTAAGCTTTGATCTAATAATGATATAGTTGGAGAACAATCATATTTGTTTGTGATCATAGTGGTGTTAATTGTAGATTTACATATCATATTTTTGGGCAGTTGAGTAGATCTGATGAGGATCAAGAAGTCAAGCAAATGAAAGCTAGGCTTGGTAAGTGAGATTTGGTTGTTCATAGTTGTGTATCAGATTAATTTAGTAAACTGATTTGAATATGTTATTATTGGATTATATTGGTGGTTAGTGGAGACTAGAGTTATTTTGATTATATTAGTATTCTATGATTTCAGGACTTCGATACGAGGCAGGTTTGCGGACGTGAATACAATCAGCCGAACTACAAATCAGGTGGGTAATTCCTACCCTGGTCAGGTAGTTTTAATGCATACAGATTTAGATGCATGATAATCTTATATGATCATGTTACCTTGACTCTGTTCTTATTTACTCTTGCGCTTGATACTTTACCTTTGGCGGTTAACTCCATTATTGCTATCATGTTTGATTTTATCATGATTAGGAGTTATATATATAGGTGATGTAAGTAACCTATAATTTATTTAGTTAAGTGCAAATAGTAAAGTCCGGATGACAACCTGACTATAAATTGGGAAAAAAGATCATACGTAGGTAGATAATGTCTTGAACCTAGGGTTAATTCTAGTATCCTTAGGTTGCATGTTTACCACCGACCATGTATTGTGTATGGTCAGGTGAATGGTATTAGTGTGTCGCTACGAACTGGTGGTCCTAGCCTGTTATAATCAGTTGAGTACGACTCTCTATAGGATAAAGAGTGCATCGATCGGTAAGTATGACTCTCTATAGGATAGAGAATGCATCGATCGGTAAGTACGACTCTCTACAGGATAGAGAGTGCGTCGATTAGATTGGTATGACTCTCTACAGGATAGAGAGTGTTATGATCAGTTGAGTATGACTCTCTGCAGGATAGAGAGTGCGTTGATCTGATTAGTATGACTCTCTGTAGAATAGAGAGTCTGTGGTGGATGTCTGTATGTGGGACATTGCATTCATGTCATTTACATGCACGCTGGCGACGTGGTCTCCCTTGTGGTTGAGAGGGTCGCCAGTCATCCTGCCTCCATGATTACTCATAGGAGGAGTAATCGGTGTGAGGGCAGAGCATTGTGGTGCCGCACTCTACCACTATAGACGGTGGTAGTGGGATTTGCATGTCGTAGTCCTGCGTGTGTGGCACTCGACCACTCATGGGTAGTGACTGTCGGAGTGGCCAACAGCAGGGACCCCCATCGTGTAGCTTGCTCTTCATGCTTATATGCTACTCGATCATACTGCCCACTCGGCCACTCGAGAGTAGTGGTTGGTGTTGAGTTGAGACAGTTGTCATGCTCGAGCCACCAAGGCCACACTGGGGTCGTGGTAGCTTTAAGGTGAGCCGACATGACCATGCATGCTGCATTGCCGTGACTTATGGCATTTTTGCATATTGCCATATATATACATATATGCATGTATATATATATATATATATATATATATATATGGATGATTGTGATTAGTATACATATATAGATGCAGTCTATATATATATTCTTATTGTGATGCTGCATTTGATTGTACTATGCTTGTTGCATTTGGTTGTACATCATCTTCATACATGCTACCCGCATCGCTTATATGGTCGTGTAGGATACCTGTATAGTTGTTGGATTGTCTATTGCATTCTTTGACCTGTATTTATGTCGTTATATGGTTTAGAGCAGACTTCCTATATTTGTATATACTGTGGATATGTGCTCAGGTTGGATAGGTGTAGCGTAGCAGACGTTTAGGTATGTCTGCATTTTATATTGGCTTTTGGTTAGAAGATATATACATGGATATGTTATCATGTTAGTGTTACCTGATATACCTGTAGATTTTTCTATTGAATTACATGTGATATGGATATATACATATTTTCCTATTACCTGTTGAGTTTTACTCACCACCACAGACCCTGGGTTTTTCTGTCGCCCAGGTAACAGGTAGCCGACTTCGTGATGGACTTGGAGCACCGCTGGCTGGCATCGTCTCATCTCAACTCCGAGAGTCCGAGTTTTTGGGTTATCGTTGGTGTTTTGATATGTCTTTGGTTTTTGTGTGATGATTGTAGTATGTGACTATTGTTGTTGTATCTTTCTTGTCTAGTTTTGTTATGGTGGTTCTTAGTTTTGGTGTTAGTCATACCGGTATGCATGTGTGTGGGATTGTATTGTTGTTGTGTTGTTTCCGCTGTGTTTTGATGTGTTATTATGGTTACATTGTTATATGTTATGTTATTGTGGGCCCAAGGGCCTTGTATTAACACGAGATGTTGCCACGTACAGGGGAGATGCCGTCCGTTTGCTTTTCGGCACGCCATACTCTCGGGGCGTGACACTCAAAGCAAATTATGTGATCTTTATTTTTACAAGTTGCATTTTAAGTTACCTATATGGGTGGTAGGAGACTCTAGATCTTGTTCTTCATTTCTTCTAGATGTGGAAGGTTCCTCTTCTTGCTCCAGTGTCGATTGTCTCTCCTCCCCCTCAATCCTACAGGTAGAGGGTTCTTCAATTTCTTCTATTTCGGACTCGGATGTTGAACATCTTTCGACCTCCAAATCCACAAGCTCTTGAGAAGATAAGCTTGCTTCCTTGGACTCCCCCTTATCTTGGGTCGGTGAGGGATTCTCATGGAGCTTTATCAATTTGCTCCACAACTCCCTTGCATTCTTAAATTCTTCTATCTTGCACAAAATATCATTAGGGACATAATGGACATGATTCTTGGGAAACCAATACTTTGTTGAATTTAATTGTTTAGTTAGATTTAACTTAGGGACCCATGCTTGAATTCTTTTACTATTACGATTAACTAGATATAAATATGCTCTGTTTGTTGATTTAGCTTTGAATCCAAGTCTGGTCTTGCTGTACACAACTCCTTGAGACCTAAGCATCAAGTCAAGATTCTTGGAGCCCAAGGTGAACTTTTCCAATGTTCCCCTAAGCTCTTGAACTTGCCCTTTAATAAGGAATTTTCTTCCTCAAGCTTTTGGACTTGAGTTGAGTTTCCTTTTTTAATTTGACTAGTTGAAGAAGTTAGGTTAACCTTTTCCTTAAGGGTTTCAACCTCCTTAAGCAAGGACTCGACTTTAGTGTTGGACTTACCTAATTTCTTTATTAAACATCTAATCATTACATACAATTTTTTAATTAAAGAGGAGGGTACCTTGGTAGAACCTTTTGAACCGGATATGGATCTGTGGCTTGATTCAGACTCGATTTTGGACTTGGACTTGGACTCATATTCAAACTCATATTCGACTTGGACCTTGCCATAAGAGCTAAGTGGCTAGCTTGATCTCGTTCTTCCTCGTTGGATGACTCATCCCATGTAGCCTTTAGTGCTCTTTTTGACTTTTGTCGCTTTAGATTTGGGCAGTCGACGATGAAATGTCCCTTCTTGTTGCACCCGTAGCATTCTTGTTTTATCTTAGTGGTTTGACTTGAGTTGGATTGTTTGGTTTGCTTAGCCCCTCTTCTCTTTTTGATTAATTTTTCGAATGAGGTTGACTAACTCCGAGGCCACCTCATTGTCTAGCTCGGATTCAAATTAATCAGACTTGAATTTGATCTTCTCCTTACCTGCAACCAAAGCAATACTTTTCTTGACTTGTACGGAGTTAGTCTATTCATGCAATTTGAATTCAGGAAATAATTCGTCTATCCTAATTTTTGATAAGTCCTTGGATAATTTGTATGCATCAACCACGGATGCCCACAAAGTGGTCCTCGGGAATATTTTTAGAGCATACCCAATTACATCCTGATTTTCTATCTTCTATCCAATCAAGTGTAGTCCGTTTAGGATGTCTTGGATGCATGCGTGGAGTTGGCTAGCTATTTCACCATCCTGCATTTTCATGTTATACAAACTATTAAGTAATAAATCTCATTTACATACCTTAGTATCTGAAGTGCCTAAGTGAAGCTCCATAAGCATGTCCCAAAGGTCTTTTGCACTGATAAATGGACCAACTAGGTTGAGCTCTTCTTTGGATAAGCTACATTGCAAGTTTTGGGTGGCTTTAGCATCTTCTTCGATTTGTCGTTTCATCCCGGTTGTCCATTTGTCACGCTCTAATAGTTCTCCAAGATCATCTGTGGGAGGATAAACCCTATCTAGATGATGATCCACATTTTGACTTGTGTCATCAAGAAACATTCCATCCGACCCTTCCAATATCCAAAAGTATCTCCATAGAAGAAAGGAGGTCCAACAGTACTGAAGCCTTCTTGATGGGCCATTTAAGAAACCTTGCAAATATACACAAGGGACAAACAATGTACCAAGACTTGGTCTTGAATTAGTAGTGCGGAAAAAAAAATTAACAAAATGAAAAACTTAAAAAGAATGCTCAAATGGTGATTGCATCGGATTTGAGCGACCCGCTCTGATACCAATTGTAGGATCAAAAATATGCTAGATGGGAGGGGGTGAATAGCATAAAACTTTTCTTTATCATTTTTGTTAAAACTTGTAAGAGTATGCAACGGAAATGTAAAAACAAAATCAATACAGAAAGTTTTTTTTACTTGGTTCACAACCATAAGGCTACTAATCTAAGGCCACGATTCGAGATCTCTTACCAATGGACAATCCACTAAGTGTCTCTTTCTCATTGGAGATAAGAGACTCGCTTTTTTACAAAAGATGAGGAGCGACAACAACGTCACCATCCCCTAAATAAAGTACAAAATAAAGCGACAATATATAACTTATATACCGACTTTAATGACGATGAAAATGAAGTACGAAGTCAGAGTTGTTGCACCACAGCAACAGAGTTTACCGTTAAACGAGAAATGGAAGCACAAGCACTTAGAATTGATGATTTAGGGATTCTGTCTGAAACTTCTTTTATACACTTTTCCACGCACCTAGACCCATTCTAGGCACCTCTAGCTTATCCAGATAGGATTTGATTTTGTTGGGGATTATCGGTTCCCATGCACTTGGACTTGTTCTAGTCGCTTGGAATGTCGACGTGACACTTCCTGGTTTAATCTTGATCTCGCTTTAGCCGTTGAGGTCTATCTCTTTTCCAATCGCTTGGAATGCTGACATGGAATCTTGTTTCAACTGATTAAATTTATCTCTTATTTTGGTCGACTAGACCTATTCCAGTTTCCTAGATCAGTCCAGTTGCCTGAAGCTTATTTTGTCAGCTTAGAAAGTTCTTGCATCACAAAGTTAGCACAACATAGTAGTAATGGCAGCCTTCGACTATCCAATCTCAACTTTTGTATTCCCTCGTAACCCTTAGTTGGATCGACACCTAAGGTTGTCCCATACCAAGAACGCGACTTTACCATTTTTTCTTGTCTAGAAGGACCACTCCACATAAGGTCATTACCTCTGCCAAAAACTTGATCCTCCGACCTGTTTGGACTTTCTTGCTTAGCCCTCGATCTCAGACCACCTCGGCTCTCTCCAATGTCCCGACTCTGATGACCTATCGAAATTCTCCAAATGAAAGTACAATTAAAAGAAAATTATATTGACAACATTTAGATATGCGAAGTAGCTTGGAGGTTGTTAGAGAGCAAGGAATGACCTAACGAGATTCTTGATTGCACAAAGAGTTGTGTAGAGTTTAATGAATTGAGTGATGAGTGCTACTCGAACCCTTCATTTATAAACTTTTTCTGATTGCCCAGATCACCTTCCGAGTGTCTCCAGCTCAACCGGTCCACTTGGAAACTTGGCCTTTCCAAGTGCCCTCAACATGGTCTTATCCAATCTAACTCGTTTGATTGTTTCCTTCTTTAGTCGCCCGGATCCAACTACCATCTATGCCTACCAATCTCTTGGATTATTTATAGGCTACCTTAGCCTAACCTGATCAAATATGCACTCTGGTTTCCTGGATCTGATCCAGTCACCTGGACCTCCGGTCGCCTAAAACCAACAAGGGTGCCCGAATTCCGACATCAAAGAGTTAACACAAAAATATGATAATATAGAATGGACAGTCACTTAGCTATCTGATCTCAACTTTAGAATCCTACTGGAACTTTAGTTGGATCATCACTAATAAGTGTGTGCATCGTACCATAGTTAGAAAATTTTAATTGAATCCCTCTACATTAAATATAGTATAGGGAATGACCCAGTTCATCTCCCAATGAATATAATGACAAGATGACAATCTTAGGATCAACTTATTCCTAACTAAAGATTTTTGGAATTTTTGAATTATAAATGGGGGATTTTTGAAGACATAAAATGAATAAGCAAAATAAGAATTAAAGGCATCCTATCAATGGAACCTAAACAACCAAAACAATTCATGAAACTTGTAAACAATAAACCTAATTAAGATAACAATTGCATTTTAAGAAACAACCAATAACAAGGTTCATTATGAAATCTAATGAAACAAATTAAACTAATCAAAAGTTTAACCCAAATGAATGAACAGTAACATAGCAAGCAAATAGTAAACGACAACCGAAACATGAAACAATTTAAAGCAAGAAAATTCAACTATAATTCAAACAAACAAGCATGATAGATCAAGAAAGAATCTCGTTGATCAAGCTAGGACAACCCCTTGGCTTGACTGTGAACGGAGAAGAATAGAGAGAAACAAATGACCAATGACATTGAGTTCTAATAAGCTCCATATATGTGGAATCGATGATGAATTGGACAAAAGGAAGATGGATTTGAGCTTCCTAATGGAGTAGGGAAACCCCTTGCTCCTTCTGAGTTTTGTTGGCGATGAGGGAAGCTTCAGAGGTGATGGATCAAGCTCGATAGCAGTGGCAATGATGGTTGAGAAAGGATAACTGTCAGAGGATGTAGATGGCTTGGGAATGGTCATTGAAGGAGGGAAACCCATTTCCCATATGGTGATCCAATTCGGACAGAAGGAGCAGCGGTGAAGGCCAAGACGCCTTCCTCTCTGCCCTGTGCACGCGTCCACGGGAAAGATGGATGAGTACTGTGCATTTCTCAAATTAAATCCAGATCTGGATCCAACGACTGAGATCTCTCTGCATTTGAAATGAGTGAGTCTCATGAGATCTAGATGGATGTCACAATCAACTCGATCTGGATGAAGAGCTAGGATGTCGGGATTTTTGTGTATGGATAGGATCTCCTCAGATATGGATAAATGACTCAAAATCAATCAAATCTCATTGAACCATCAGGATTGATCAGGTCTAAATCTTTGATCATATCACTTCAAATCTTGATGAAGGGTCTAGATTAATCCAACTTAAAATACGACTTGCAACCCTAGCTTTAGCTAAAATTAATTCAACTCGAGTCCAATCCAATGGCTCATCTTGATCCCTACAAAACACAAATTGTATAATTTGTATAAAAATCCACTAATATAAGGAAAATTACAACAAAGTCCTAAATGGATCTAAACTCATAAAACATGATAATAGTTGCAAATAATCACACAGAAGATTAAAAACATTGAGATTAAAGACCAAATTAATGTGGAGAAATGATAGTTATCAAATTCTTCCACACTTATTCTTACACATCCTAGTCAAGCAACAAAACTACAAAAAGTAAATTCACATTCCAAATAATTTTCTAGTAATACTTTAAAAATATTAAAAGGTAGTTACCTAAGATTATCAAATTTGCAAAGATCCAAGCATTCACGAATTTAATTCTTACACTAGTTGATGCGGTGACGGGGAAGAAGATCAGTTGACTTACTTTTAATGCGAGGGGGCGCGAAGGAAGCTTAGGGGGTTCTCTCCGGCCGCAACAGTAAAATGAAATGTGAAGCAAGGACACGCAAGCCGACACAAACAACAAACAAAGGCGCAGGATGTAATGTGGTTCGGAATGAGGATTCCTACTCTACGGAGGTGAACTCTCTCACCGGCTACTGTGTCAAAGCACTTTCACTATGAACGTCCTCCTTCACGGAAAGAACTTCCGGAGGTGGAGGAGAAAACCTCTTACAAATTAGGTCAAGATACAAGAAACAATACAAGAAAAATAGAGATCACCACTCTCCTTCTCTCCTTCTCCGGTGAAGTGGTTGCTCTCTTCTTTCTCCCTGTGCCTTCGTCTCCTGCTGGTTGGAATAACGCGGATCCCCCCTTCCTTCTATCCTGCTTCTCCCTTTTATTCTCCTTCTCTGATCAGTTGCTGCATCGCAAGCTTTCCCCGTCATACACGTGGCCACCACTCCCACCTGGAGAATCATTTTGTTATAGACACGAGGAGCGAAGGTTCCTCGGAATATTATGTGGGGGTCCCCTTCTGTGGTGTAACAACTTCTTATCTACATTTCGGGAAATATGCTAGCCTGTCCCTTTCAACCATTTACCTTCAACGAAACTAACCTGCTCACATGCGGCATAGCCCTTAGGCTCTTCCCAGCAGCCCGAACCAACCTCTCTTTTTCCCGCACCCAACTATTTTCGGGCTGGCTATGCCGAACCGGTTTTCATCTGCCCCATCTGTTTCTGGGCCTACTAGGGCAAACCGATTCTCGTTCATCTCATAACAAAGTGATCTCCGCCATCGCTTCGCCGTGCCAATTACCTCGACTTGTCCTCCCGTTCCAATTGTCCCAGACGATCGCGCCCGAACCATTCTCCCTTGCTTTCTTTGCCGAACTGATAATTTGGTTTGGATAGTGTCTTACACACGAGCCCTCTTACCCGGCTCATAGAGAAGAAGTAACAGCAGTATCATTACTAGTCAATCAAACATGACAACTTCAAACTACCCAAATAGACCAAGCATGAAATCCTCACAAGATAGAATTTCCCCTTGCACTCTCACAAATATGTGTAAGTGGAGTTTCACTCAACGCTACTCATAACACTTCACTAACATAAGCTTGCTTATTTTCTACTTCCCCACTACTATAAATGCATAGAAAGCATGAATCAAAAGAATTTATCAAGAATACAAATGAAATCAAAAAAGAAATGGAATGAAGCAAATAAAGTGGTAAGAGAAAAGAAATCAATAAGAGAAATTTGAATTTTGGAAGAATAGCCCCGGTGAATTAACCTAACGATGAATGCATCATGCCTCAGACCAAATCATTGATTTCACCAAAATAATTCTCTGAAGCTTGAATTGAATCTATATTACCTTCTCCATAAGCATTTCACATCCTTTAGACAACCATCAATTAAAAAAAAAAAAAAGCAAAAGAAATAGCTCACCATTACACCTCCTTATTCACCACTTTTAAATTCCACTCTCATCAACTTAAATACGAAAAAGAACTTGAGAATGGAAGAACAACTATTATCATTGATAGAACAAAGGTTGCCTTAAGTTTTCCACTGATTAAAATGGTTGTAGAAAAATTTTGGCACATCACATTTCAAGTTAATACTTACATGATAATTTTTTACCAATTCAATTCTCAACCTCTTTTGAACTTTATTTTGTTACATTTCTTTACAGATAACCTTTGTTTCTAGAGTATCTTGGAGTTGGTGTCCACCTTGCATCATTTAGAACTCGAAATAAAATTTTTGATAAATCCACAACCTACCAAAAACTCAAATCACAAAATTCTAGGATTTTGTCTTTTCTATTTCTTTCCTTTATTTTGTGCCATGAATCAACTTGATATTCTTCCCTAATTTTCAGGGATTAATCTACCTTGGATGCTTCTCAATGGATGCTAGTTTAAGTGCTAAAATTCATGGATTTGTAGATCAAATTAGAGCTCAAACTCTAAACTCCATAAAACTAGACAAATTTTAAAAATTTTTAGTGCAGTTTCAAGTTCCTTATTTTCAAAGAAATTTTGGCTTAAATCGTGTGGGATTAAACTTGAAATAAGATCTCATTTAAAATTGCACTGATAAGAAATTGAATTCAACTTGATTCAGACCAGAAAACATATTGTGAAGGTGGCACAAACAAGTTCTTTGGCTAAAAATAGATTCAATTCTAGCCAACTCTTTGAATATTTCTTCCAATCCTGAGGTCTGGATTCACCATACTTTCTATACTAGAAATTCAGACATCAATTGAATCATTTTTCCAACAATTCAATGTCATGAAGCTTTATCAAAATCTAATACAGAACTACAATGTAGAATTCCACTTCCCTCTCCCTCTATCCATTTCTAATTTTTTTTCTTAAAATTTAAACTACAATAAATATGGCTTGCATTGTCATTCAAAAGTGTATCAAATGAGGTCTCAATCCTGATTTTCTTTGGTCAAAATTTGGAGAAACAATAGCTCTGAAAATTTTGAAACAACAACCCCTTCAATTTAAAACTCAAGTTTTCATTTTCTTCTCAGTTGAATTTTTCACAAATTTAGCAATTGAAAAGGCAACAATAGTTATAAGATATTCAAGGGCCCCTTTGGGTTTGTTACTTGTTAAAGAAATGGAATCAAATTGATTTGAGATCTCAAAATCAGCCCACAGATTTTTCGGTAAAACAAATTTTCAGAAACAATTTTTTTCTTCTTTTCAATGCATTTTCAACTTATTAATCATTGAAACTCTTTGGGAAAATCAAATACTATTTGTTAATCTAGGTCTTCACTTGCACCATATCTGATCAAATGTTGACTACAAAACCTTGGCACATACAATTTCAAAATTGAAATTTCTGATTTTCTTCCAAATTATTTTTTTCCTTTCTTTTTTTTTTTCATTCATCTGTCAAATTCTCACCAAATGGAGGTTGGAGACGGTAAATATCATTTGTCAATTGGAATTCAAAGGTCTGAATTGAAGCTTTTATTGATCAAGTGGCTGCAAGAAAATACTGTCACATAAATGATACAGCTCAAGAAATTGAATCTGATTTTTTTCTCTCCAATTTGATTTTTTTTCTCATTTCTATTTTTCACTATTTTTGAATTCATTTTCTTTAGATTCTAAACATGACCCCACATGAATGAATAACACTCCGTTAGATTCACCTGTTCATTAGCTTTGGAGATCAATAAAACCACTCCAAATCAGTTTCAACATCAAAATTTAGCAATATTCTTGAATTTCAAACTACCCTTTTGTTTCATTTTTCTTTCCACTTGATTCAACTGGTTTTGATCCTAAAATAAGCAAAAGACATAAACTTACATTGCATGGATCTAGAATCATGCAAAATTTCGTGTCTTTTTTCTTTCCTTCTTTCTATAAAATGTGATTCCAACTGAGAAAATGGAATCTCAAATAGCATTACAAAGCAGCAAACTATCTTGAGTCATTCACCAACCAAAAATTTATAGAAAACTTGGCACATTCAACCTATTTCATCGCTTGTATCATGCTCTTTGTGTTTTCTTTTTTTTTCAACCTGTTTTTGTTTTGTTTTTTATTCTTTTAACCTCAACCAACACACCAAATGACAATAGAAATCAACCCAAGTTTGACACAACAACAACTAAGGTAAAAAATTCCAAAAAAACCATCATGACACTTCAAAACACCAAGCATCGTGCAAATTTTTTTTTCCTTCCATGAGAAGAAATCTTGATTTTGAGATGATTGCTACAAAGTCACTACCAATCCACAGTTCAAATACGAAGGCAAATAGGTTTATCAACCATTCTTAGCCATACTCTAAATAAAACTTGCCAAGAGAAATTTTGAAATGCAACAACCCATTAACTCTCTTTTATCCAATTCTAACTACCCATTCTTCAAATTCTTTATTCACTTCATCAAGAGCAAGAAAACAAATCAGCATGCCTCAAAAATTTCATTCCAAAAACTCCATAAACCCAATCGAGAGTAAAGAAATTGAACCAATTCTCATTAATCTTTGTAAAATTATTAAAATAAATCCATCTTATCAACATCATCCCTCCACACTTAAAATTCAACCATCTTGAGAAAACAAATTCAACTCATCAAGTTTATTCATCCAAGACTCTCAAAGAAATAGAATAAAGTAAAGATGATAAAGAAAATAATAATAGATGAGTTGCTTTTCGAAGACAATTATGGGAAATGAAATTGAAAATTGTGAAGAAAAGAAAGAATGGAAAAAAATATCATTCATCATTTTCATGTATGCTATTGCTACTATAGTTTCAAAAAGAAGTAAAGAAAGTTCTAGAGTATCAATTGTCTCGAGTGTAGCACCCCCCTAGTCTTTCCGCTCTCTACTAGGGGAGATGTCACTACTTTACTGTCTTATTCTTATTTTCTTCCTTATCTTACTTTGACACTATACTTTAATCATCACTTAAACAATAACCATAAGCAATCCAATTGAACTCCAACAATATCAGAAAGAAAACAATTAAAAACTTAAAATCTGGTTTAGACATCTGCACTTAGGATCTTTTACTTCCACTATTCCGTCGCCACACACACCCAGCACTTCATCCGCCATGCCACCTTACTGAAGCTTTTCTTTACCTTTATCTGTAGTATAAGGAAATGCAAATTGTAAGTCATAATGCTTAGTAAGTACTTTCTATGCTCACAGAAATATGCAACATATGAAATCATGCAACTAGTTCTCTTACCCTTGATACATTGATGATACACATGCAAGCATAACTGGAAATCATAATTCTGAATACATGTCTCTTGTATAAACCATGCTCTTAAGTATTTTAAAACTTGTAAACAGTGTATCTGAACTGGAATAATTAACTTTGAAAACTTTTACTTATACTTATACTGATACTTCAAATTAATAATCATCCTGGATATGGGTCCGGCATAGTACCAATGCGCGCTTTCCTAATAGGCCGGGGTGGCCAACCACCGAACCTACTAGGGTAACTGAAACTGAGGGCCTTGGCCCATGGGCGAAACTGATGCCCGGTACATGCCTTGTCAAAAGTAAAATACTTCCTTTATACTTATATTCTTATACATACTGAAAAAAATGTTCTTAATCCCCTAAACCACGAATGGGGAGCACCATAAAGATCATTATGCTCTTGACCCTCAAAATTGAAATGGAAAGCATACTGAAGATCGTTGTGCTCTTAATCCCCAATTCGAACGGGGAGCATCTTTAAAGTTTCCTTATAAAGAAAATATTTTTACATCTTACTCTTCATAATGCATATAATTGTAAGCTACAACTCATCTACAACATGCATGATCATAAATCACATTCTTATCATGGATCTAAACATGATGCTGAATTAACCTTAACATAATGGTAAAATCATGTAACTGAAAACACCATGCATAACTGGAAATAACATGCACATAAAAACATATCAATAACATACGATAACTACTTATACTGCAGGTGAGCAATACTTACTTTCTACGCTTTTTTTCCAATTTATACCGTTAGATTTTATAAAGAGAAGACCTCCTACGTATTCCTTTGCTTTAGCGTGATCCTCTACCAAGTCCTTGAGGAGATCCCTTTTAAAAATCCCCTCTTGAATTATTCCACGGTGGAGAAATTATAGAGGCTCTCTCTTTTTTTTTTCCTCTCTTGTTTTCCTCGGTGGAGAAAGCCCGCCCTTTTTTTTTTTTGATTCGGCGACTGGAGAAAAAAACGAGAGAGAGAGGGGGGGGGGGTGCGGTGAGGGTGGGCGTCGGCGTTGGAGAGAGATGATAAAAAACATAAATCTATATATATATATATATATATATATATATATATATATATATATATATATATATATATATATATATATATATATATATATATATATATATATATATATATATATATATATATATATATATATATATATATATATATATAAATTAGGGTTTCCTTCATTTAATTACCCCTTTAAATGATTAGCCAAATTAACCAACTTCTCCTTTTTTCTTGCCTATAGATATATTCTGTTATATCCTATTCATTGGTAATCTCATGACTTAGTGGTAGGAAGCCTATTCCCCCAAACCAACGGTTCATGGTTCGAGCCCCGACTAACGAACCATTTATTTGATTTTTTTTTTCTTATTTCTATTTTCTTCTAAATAGAAAGTATAGGAACAAAAATTATAAATAAAACAAAAGTATAGAAACTAAAATTTGGGTTGTTACAATCCCTTATACCTTATAAAAGTTTCGTCCTCGAAACTTAGAACAACTCGGGGTACTTTTGCTTCATGTCATCCTCATGTTCCCCAATTGCTTTCTTCAAACCTTTGACTTTGCCATAAGACTTTTACTAACGGTACTTCTTTATTTCTTAGTTTCTTAACTGCTCGATTTATTATCTGAATAGGTCGACTTTCATAACTTAGATCTGTCTGCATCTGTACCGTTTGTGGCTCAATCACTTGATTGGTATCTGGGACGTGCTTCTTAAGCATTGAAACATGAAATACATTGTGGATAGCTGACATCTCCTATGGTAGCTCTAGCTCATAAGCTACTTTACCAACTCTCTTGGTGATCAGGTAAGGGCCTACATATCTGGTACTTAACTTGTCTTTCTTCCCAAACCTCATTACCCTTCCATAGGAGCTACCTTAATGAACACTGAATCTCCGACTTGGAACTCTAGAGGTCTGCGTCGGACATCGATGTAACCCTTCTGCCGACTCTGGGTAGTCTCTATCCTTTGGCGTATGTTCTTTATAGTTTTGGTGGCGTCATCTATAAAATCAGTCTTGAGTCTCATTTCTTTCTTCTCGCCACCCTCATACCAACAGATAGGTGATCTGCATCTCCTTCCATACAAGGCTTCATAAGGTGTCATTTTAATTGTGGTTTGATAACTATTATTATAGGCAAACTCTGCCAAATACAAATATTTGCACCAGCTTCCTTTAAAATCTAAGGCACAAGCTCTTAGCATGTCCTCCAAAATTTGATTCACTCTTTCTGTTTGCCCATCTGTCTGAGGATGAAATGCAGTGCTGAATCGTAGCTTATTGCTGAGGGTTGTCTGAACACACTCCCAAAAGTGTGAAGTGAAGCGACTGTCTCTATCAGAGATAATGGTCTTAGGTACTCCATGCAGTCTAATCACTTCCTTGATGTATAACTGGGCTAACTGCTCCATGGAGTATGATATTCTTTTGTCAGTCTATCGACAACTACCCAAATAGAATCGTAGCCATTGGCTGTTTTGGGCAGTCCTACTATGAAATCCATGGCTAGTTCCTCCCACTTCCATTCTGGAATTTGGAATAGGCTATAGAACTCCTCCTGGTCTCTGGTGTTCGGCTTTCACTCTCTGACATGTCAGACAAGTGCTAACATACTTAGCCACGTCCCTCTTCATACCAAGCCACCAGAATTTCCCTTTCATATCTTGATACATCTTTGTGGATTCAGGATGCATCGAATATGGGGTCCCATGAGCTTCTTCTAGGATCCTCTTTCTTAAGTCTGGGTCCTTGGGGATACATAGGCGTTCACCCAAATATAATACCCCACTGTCAGAGACACGGAATCCTTCATCCTTTCCTTCTTGGATCTCTTGCTTGATCCTTTGGATTCTAGGATCTTTGTCCTGTCTCGTTAATATATCCTCAAACAGTGTAGGTACTATGGTCAAGGCGGAGAGCTGTCTAGAAATGATCTCAACCCCAAAATTCATTATCTCTTTCTCCAATGGTTGGGATAGTGTTGCTAGGGACATCAAAGTGGCGCATGATTTTCTACTCAGCGCGTCTGCTACTTTGTTTGTCTTTCCAGGATGGTAGTGGATTTCACAGTCATAGTCCTTTACTAGCTCAAGCCATCTGCGCTGTCACATATTCAGATCCTTCTGAGTGAAGAAATACTTCAGACTCTGGTGATCTGTGTAAATCTTGCATTGGACTTCATATGAGTAATGTCTCCAAACTTTCAGAGCAAAGACCACTGCTGTCAACTCAAGGTCATGAGTAGGGTAATTCTTTTCGTAGTCCTTGAGTTGTATAGATGCATAAGCAATGACTTTACCCTTCTGCATAAGTACTGCTCCGAGTCCCATCTTAGATGCATCACTATACAGGTCAAATCCCTCATTACTTTCTGGAAGGGTAAGCACTGGAGCACTTGTGAGTCTCCTCTTTAATTCAAGGAAGCTCTTTTCACAATCTTCGGTCCATTCAAACTTCTTGTTCATTCTGGTAAGAACCGTCAACGGTGAAGCTATCATTGAGAAGTTTTCCACAAACTTCCAGTAGTACCCTGCTAATCCGAGTAAACTTCTGACTTCACTGGCATTCTTTGGTTGACCCTAATTACTGACTGCTTCTATCTTTGTCGGGTCTACCATAACTCCATCTTTTAAAATAACATGTCCTAGAAATGACATTCGATCAAGCTAAAACTCACACTTGGAGAAATTTGCATATAACTGTCTTTGCTGAAGGGTCTGTAAGACTGTCTTCAAGTGTTCGGAATGTTCTTCCTGGGTTCTTGAGTAGATAAGGATGTCGTCAATGAAGACGACCACAAACTTGTCAAGAAATTCCTTAAATACCCGATTCATCAAGACCATAAATATAGCGGGTGTATTTGTCACTCCGAAGGGCATGACCACGAACTCATAGTGTCCATACCTCGTTCGAAAAGCTATTTTCGGTATATCCTCCTCTTTAACTCTTACCTGATGATAACCGAACCACAAGTCAATCTTGGAGAAGACTGTGGCTCCCCTCAATTGATCAAATAAATCCTCTATTCTTGGCAGAGGATATCTGTTCTTGATTGTCACTTGATTCAAGGCTCGTAGTCTATGCACATCCTCATAGACCCATCTTTCTTTTTCACGAACAACACTGGAGCTCCCCACGGGGAATGACTAGGGCGGATGAATCCCTTGTCTAATAACTCCCGTAATTATTCCTGAAGCTCTTTCAATTCAGCTAGAGTCATACGATAGGGTGCTTTTGAGATTGGATTGGTACGAGGAATAAGCTCAATCTCAAACTCAACTTCCCTTCTAGGTGCTAGTCCTGGTAACTCGTTAGAATATACTTCCGGGTAGTCACATACAATTGGGACTTCTTCCAACTTTTGACTTCTTTCTTGCTTAGTATTAACTATATGTGCTAAATACCCAGTGCATCCACCAGCTAACATCTTCTGAGCTTCCATGACAGAGAAGAACTTCTTAGTCTTCTCCCTTGGTTCTCCAATAAACTCAAATTTGGCCTCGGTCTCGAGTTGGAATACTACCCTTCGCTTACGACACTAAATGGAAGCACCGTACTTGCTAAGAAAGTCCATTCCAAAGATGATGTCATAGTCATGCATGTCCAGCAAGATCAGATCACTATAAAGCTCTCTGTCTGAAATCCTGACCGACACGACATGCAACCAGTATGTAGATGTCATTATTTCACCCGAAGGTAGGGTCGTTAAAAACTGAATATCTAAGATATCCGGAGTTATATCTATCTTCTTAGCAAATGTCATTGACATGAAAGAATGGGTTGCTCCAGTATCAAACAGTACGGTAGCATGCTGACTAAGGATAGGTATCTGACATGTTACTACCGTAGAAGCATTTGCTACCTCTTCCTTGGTGAGGGAGAAGATCCGGGCATTAGGTGTAACTGATGGGGCCTCCAATCTTCTTGGGCTGATGTGAGGACCCTCCAGTGCTCCCTGCATCTGATGTAGCTGAGCTGGTCTACCTCCATACTGAGTAGACTGTGGCGAAGGTAGATTGGTCTTGGTGGGGCACTGTTTGGCGAAGTGTCCCTCGACACCACATATATAACACCCGCTCACGCTCTGGCGGCAAACTCCTGGATGCTTCCTCCCACACTTAGAACACATAGGATACGTAGGTTGCTTACTGGCTGAACCTCCCTTTGCATTATTCCACTATCAGGCTATTATCACTATTTTTTTTTCTCATCTTCACGTACATATCTAGGTATTCTCTATTACTTACTGTCTATCATCTTCATATATATATATGCAAGCATGTTTAACTCAAAGAGAAATATTCTAGGTGAACATGTTTAACTTAAAAGAAGTATTCCTTACTACTCATAAAGTAAATAAAGCAGATAAATACTTGCTTACTTGGAGGTGGCAGGACTGATGCTCGATGTGTGTGTGATGGAAGGGCGGAACCCGCTCTGATACCATCTTGTAGCACCCCCCTAGTCTTTCCGCTCTCTACTAGGGGAGATGTCACTACTTTACTGTCTTATTCTTATTTTCTTCCTGATCTTACTTTGACATTATACTTTAATCATCACTTAAACAATAACCATAAGCAATCCAATTGAACTCCAATAATATCAGAAAGAAAACAATTAAAAACTTAAAATCTGGTTTAGACATCTGCACTTAGGATCTTTTGCTTCCACTGTTCCGTCGCCACACACACCCAACACTTCATCCGCCATACCACCTTACTGAAGCTTTTCTTTACCTTTATCTACGGTATAAGGAAATGCAAACTATAAGGCATAACGCTTAGTAAGTACTTTCTATGCTCACAAAAATATGCAACGTATGAAATCATGCAACTAGTTCTCTTACCCTTGATACATTGATACACATGCAAGCATAACTGGAAATTATAATTCTGAATACATGTCTCTTGTATAAACCATGCTCTTAAGTATTTTAAAACTTGTAAACAATGTATCTGAACTGGAATAATTAACTTTGAAAACTTTTACTTGTACTTATATTGATACTTCAAATTAATAATCATCCTGGATATGGGCCCGACATAGTACCAATGTGCGCTTTCCTAATAGGTCGGGGTGGCCAACCACCGAACCTACTAGGGTAACTGAAACTGAGGGCCTTGGCCCGTGGGCGAAACTGATGCCCGGTACATGCCCTGTCAAAAGTAAAATACTTCCTTTATACTTATATTCTTATACATACTGAAAAAATGCTCTTAATCCCCTAAACCACGAATGGGGAGCACCATAAAGATCATTATGCTCTTGACCCCCAAAACTGAAATGGGGAGCATATTGAAGATCATTGTGCTCTTAATCCCCAATTCGAACGGGGAGCATCTTTAAAGTTTCCTTATAAAGGAAATATTTTTACATCTTACTCTTCATAATGCATATAATTGTAAGCTACAACTCATCTACAACATGCATGATCATAAATCACATTCTTATCATGGATCTAAACATGATGCTGAATTAACCCTAACATAATAGTAAAATCATGTAATTGAAAACACCATACATAACTGGAAATAACATGCACATAAAAACATATCAATGACATACGATAACTACTTATACTGCAGGTGAGCAATACTTACTTCCTACACTTTTTTTCCAATTTATACCGTTAGATTTTGTAAAGAGAAGACCTCCTACATATTCCTTTGCTTTAGCATGATCCTCTACCAAGTCCTTGAGGAGATCCTTTTTAAAAATCCCCTCTTGAATTATTCAACGGTGGAGAAATTATAGAGGCTCTCTCTTTTTTTTTTTCCTCTCTTGTTTTCCTCGATGGAGAAAGCCCGTCCCTTTTTTTTTTTGATTCGGCGGTTGGAGAAAAAAACGAGAGAGAGAGAGAGAGGAGTGAGGTGAGGGTGGGTGTCAGCGTTGGAGAGAGGAAGGAGAGAGATGATAAAAAACATAAATCTATATATATATACTAAGATTTCCTTCATTTAATTACCCCTTTAAATGATTAGCCAAATTAACCAACTTCTCCCTTTTTTCCGCCTATAGATATATTCTATTATTTCTTACTCATTGGTAATCTCATGACTTAGTGGTAGAAAGTCTATTCCCCCAAACCAATGGTTTATGGTTCGAGTCCCGACTAACGAACTATTTATTCGAATTTTTTTTCTTTTTTTTTCTTATTTCTATTTTCTTCTAAATAGAAAGTACATGAACAAAAATTATAAATAAAACAAAAATATAGGAACTAAAATTTGGACTGTTACATTGAGTGTCATCACACATTAAAAAAAAACAATAATAGACATGAAGGTGGTCCTCTCTAGATAATTTTTATTTATCAAGCTTAGCATCCATCACCAAACATGCAATCAAATGCAAGTAAAGCATTCAATGATGCTAATGTATCCTAAAATTCAATGATCAAATTTAACTAACTTATACGATTCTCAAGACATTAGTAGGAAACCACATATGGAAAGACTACTCAAAATAAATGAAATGCAACTTGCAAAATCAAACAAGTAAAAGTAAGCGAGTATATGTACAAAAAGAAAAGCAAAACAAGAGATAGAAAAAAAGCAAACTCCCTTGAATTCCTAGAGGTTGAAAGTGATTCAATAATAAGAGCTAGGTGGGAGGTGGAATGGTTCGAGAGAAAATCCACTCTGGAAGTTGAAGATTATTCAACTTTGATATCCAAGCTAGGGGTAGAATGGTCCAAATAGAGATAATTCTTCGTGTGATCAATGTCGTCAAATTCAACTCAATCTATCATCATGCCCTCAAAGGTCCCTCTAGGTGATTGCAAATGATTCAACTGTAAGATCCAATCCGGGGCTGGAATAAGTGCAGTCGAAGTAGGTATCGCTCCTTCCACCAAGTACACTATGAAAGTTTCCTCAGGCAATTGGAGTCGATACGAATAAAGGATCCAGTCTATAAGTGGAATGCTTCGAGTTATCGTAAATATCACTCCCTCCACCATTTTTCCTTTAAAGCTTCTTTTGGTGGTTGGAGGTGGTTCAAATGTAGAATCCACTTTGGGGTCCTGATGACATTAAGTGTTATCTCAAACCTCTAAATAAGAACCACTCCTATTGCATAGTCAAAGGCATCGCATATCAACCTAAATGGAAGTGTCCGGTCTGGAGGCCTCCAGCTATCTATCACTCTCAACTCAATATCACATCTACAAGTCTTTGCAACACAAGTCTTTGCACTAACATCTACTGCACTAGTCTTTGACGAGTGGGCATAACCTCTACTGCACAAGTCTTTGCACTAACATCTACTCACATCTACAACAATATCACACACAGGATCAGTAAAAAAACTCACCAACATCATCATCCTCAATATATATATTTGCAACATATGAAATTAAATATTGTATATATCATAAACAATAATATACACATCATCTACAACCTCATCACCACAACACAAAGAAATATCGGAGTCCTGTAGAGTAGCAGAATCATAAATGTGCCTATAACACACTCCACAATCGATCTCTTCAAGCGTGTCTTACCCATATAAATGGTCTTTGATGAGGACTGAATGAATTCTTGTACTTGCATCTAACTAATGGATGATGCAATTTGATCTAATTGGATATGTAAGTTTTATATTTTTGCATCATTTTGCTGCTAGAATTGGAGGTCACAACCAACTTGTTATTGAATCTAAAGAATTAGTTTATGCATAAACTCTTCTAATCCTTGCATAGAGGGTCTTATTTGAATCGGAGCAGGAGTTTCTTCACTATAGTCTTGAGATATCCCCTAGCAAATTGGCTCGGCCTACATGAATGGTTGAGGCCAAGTAGGTGACGAATTGTCCTGAAATCCAAATGAACTCTGATATGTTGGGACAGATTGATCTAATTGTTGTTTGCTCCCATACATGAAATTTTGCTAATCCAGCCCATCTGATTTATAACACTGAGGGTTCTCAATAGTCCGTTATTGTATATTCTCATACCTAAAATCTGAATGATCCATCCAACCAGAATTATGGGCATTAGACAGTTAGTCATACCTAACTTGTTGCTGGGATTGGAAGTACTCATGTTGCTCAAGAATCTGTTGGGGTTGTAATACTAAGTTGAATGATCTCCCCAATCATAACTATAGGCACTAGGAGTTGTTCATATGTGTTCTGATGTTGATGTTGATAACGTCGAGGCTCAAAGGGGAAAACATTTGCAATTATTCTTTAATAACTATCATCCTAGTGCAGGAAAGGGCAATCATCCTTTGGATGATATGGACAATCACATAAATGATAGGTATTTGTTATTGACACTGGTTGCATTTATAGAGATTGATTCTTAACATACTGTCTAAGAAGAAAACCTATCTCATCCAACTGGATTTTCATATCCTGATACTCAACACTCGAATTATAAATATCATTGAAGCCTCCATATTATTGATAAGAAGGATCCATGTTGCACACAAAGGAAAGTTTTCGGTCTTATTTGAAATACTAGAAAACAAGATCAAAGACACAAAAAAATATATAAAGCAAAGAACATGGAAACAAGAGAGACATAAGGCACAAAAAAAAATTAAATAGAAAAATAGACAAACAATTCTAAGATCATCAAATACTTCTACATTCCCTGGCAATGATGCCAAATTTTTTATAAGCACATGTGTCATACCACAATTATAAAATATTAACTGAACTCCTCTACACTAAATATAGAATAGAAAATGACTCCGGTTGTTTCCTAATGAATGTAACGGTAGGATGACAATCTTAGGATCAACTTATTCCTAACTATATATTTTTAGAGTTTTTGAATTATAAATGGGGGATTTTCGAAGACATAAAAATGAACAAGTAAAACAAGAATTAAAAACATCCTATCAATGAAACTTAAACAACCAAAACACTTCATGAAACTTGAAACAAGAAAACTAACTAAGCTAACTACTACATTTTAAAAAAACCAAAAACAAGATTCATTATGAAACCTAATGCAACAAATTAAACCAACCAAAAGTTTAACCCAAATGAATGAACGGTAACATAGCAAGCAAATAGTAAACTACACACGAAATATGAAACAATTCAACGCAGGAAAATTCAACTACAATTCAAACAAATAGGTATGCTAGATCAAGAAAGAATCTCATGGATTAAGCTAGAGCAACCCCTTGGCTTGAGTGTGATAGAAGAAGAATAGAGAGAAGCAAATGGTCGATGACATTGAGTTCTGATGAGCTTCATATATGTAGAATTGATGATGAATTGGATGAAAGGAAGATGGATTCGAGCTTCTTGATAGAGTAGGTAAACCCCTTGCTCCTCCCGTCGGTGATGAGGGAAGCTTCGGCAGTGGTGGATAAATCTCGGCAATGGTGGTGCCGATGGAAGAGAAAGGATGACCATCATAGAATGTAGATGGCTCGGGAATGGTCACCGAAGAAGGAGGGAAACCTCTTTCTCCTCCAGTGATCCAATTGGTTCGGAAGGGGCTACGATGATAGCTGGTGATGCCTTGCTCTTTGCCCTGTGCATGCGTCCATATGAAAATGGATGAGTATTGTACATTACTGTCCATTCCTCAAATTAAATCCAGATCTGGATCCAACAGTTGAGATCTCACTGTATTTGAAATGAGTGGCACTGATGAGATCTAGATGGATGGTCATGATTAACTTGATCTAGATGAAAGGCTAAGATGTCGAGATCTTAGTCTATTGATAGGATCTCTCAAAATCTGGATAAATGATTCAAAATCAATTATATCTTATCGAACGATCAAGATTGATTAGATCTGGATTCTTAATCATATTACTTCAAATCTTGATGAAGGATTCAGATTAATCCAACTTAAAATACCCCTTATAACCCTACCTTTAGCTTAAATTAATCTAATGGCTCATTTCGATCTCTACAAAACATAAATTGCTCAACTTGTATAAAAATCGATAAATATAGAGAAAATTACGACAATGTCATAAATGAATCCAAATTCGTAAAACATAATAATAATTGTAAATAATCAATCACATGATAGGGTTAAAAAAAATCAAAATTAAAGATCAAAATAATATGGTAAAATGGTAGTTATCGGTCGCCTAGAGTTATCCCTATAACGAGGACTCATCCTCACTTGTTCTTCTTTTCAGAAAAAACTCTCCACACTAAAAGCTTACCATATTTACTATTTGCCAAACATTCGGTCTACCTGACTTGTTTGTACTTCCTCTATTTGATGTTGGATCACTCGACCCACCAGAGTTTCCCTTTACTTAATGTCATATTCTCACTGACCCATCAAGTCGTCCTACCAAATATCTGATACTGCCAACCTATGGATTTTCCTGTTAAGTCTTACACACTTAACAAAAGCATAGACTAAAAAGTACTTAACTGTAAACTCTTACTAACATCAAAATACAAGTTTGATCATCTAATACCCCTTGCACTAAAATAACCAGTTATGGCCTGAACTCGCCAAGAACATGCTCCATTATGGCCCGTACCCATAGGTCCATATTCAATTATGGATGGTACCTACAAGGGACATGTTCAACCATTCCTCATCCTGCAAGGACCATGTTTAGTGATGACCTAGGCCTGTCATGCCCCGAGAGCATGCCGAACCGAAAATCAAACGGACGACACCTCCCATGTACGTGGCAACATTTTGGGTTAATACAAGACCCGTAGGCCCACAATAACAACAATATATATGTATGAAAACAAACTACACAAGACACAGCGGAAACAAACCACAACATTACAACAATCCCACACATGCATACCGGTATGGCTAACACACACAACAACACAGAACCTCGACAAAATCTGAATATACAATATGTACATCAAGAAAACTCTAAATACAATACACGGCGGACGCAAAGCCCAAATACACACGGGAGCCTCGGAGGTGAGATGAGACAATGTCAGTCGGCGATGCTCCAATGTCATCACGAAGTCTTCTACCACACTCGGGCGCATGTAAAACCTGTGGTCCATGGGGGTGAGTAAAACTCAGCAGGTAATAGAAAACATGTATATATATGTAATATCACATGTATTTTGACAACATAATCTAGATGTACAACAGGTATATCATCATAGTATATAAATACAAGCATATACCGTCTAACTGAAATGAATAACATAAAATGCGTATATACTCAAGCGCTACGCTTACTGATCCAACCTGAACATATATCCAACATATATATATACAACAGGAAGAGTAGATCAACTCAAAATATACTCTAGCTACAGGTCAAGGTATCTAGTGGTCTGTCCAACACATACCAATATCCGACTCAATCGTATAACAAATGTAAGAGACATGCATGAATATGATGTCCACCCAAATGCAGCAAGCATAGTACAAACAAATGCAACATCACAATAATCATATATATATAGACCGCATCTATATATATATTGATCTCAACCATCCATATATATATATATATATATATACATGCATATATGTATATATATATGGTAATATGCAAAACGCCATCAGATACGGCAATGCAGCATGCATGGTCATGTCGGCTCACCCTAAAGCTACCACGACCCCAGTGTGGCCTCGGTGGCTCGAGCATGACAACTGTCCCAACTCAACACCAATCACTACTCTTGAGTGGCCGAGTGGGCAGTATGATCGAGTAGCATATAAGCGTAAAGAGCAAGCTACACGATGGGGGTCCCTGCTATTGGTCACTCCGACAGTCACTACCCATGAGTGGTCGAGTACCACACACGCAGGACTACGACACGCAAATCCAACTACCACCGTCTATAGTGGTAGAGTGCGGCACCACAATGCTCTGCCCTCACACCGGTTACTCCTCCTATGAGTAACCATGGAGGCAGGATGACTGGCGACACTCTCAACCACAAGGGAGACCTTGTCGCCAGCGTGCATGCAAATGACATGAATGCAATGTCTCACATACAGACATCCACCATAGACTCTCTATTCTACAAAAAGTCATACTAGCCAGATCAACGCATTCTCTATCCTACAGAGAGTCATACTCAATTGATCATGATACTCTCTATCCTGTAGAGAGTCATACCAATCTAATCGACGCACTCTCTATCCTGTAGAGAGTCGTACTCAACTGATGGACACACTCTCTATCCTGTAGAGAGTCGTACTCATCGAATTATAACAAGCTAGGACCACCGGTCCGTAGCGATACCCTAAGTATCATTCCTCTGACCATTTACACAACACATGTTCGGTGGTAACATATAATCTAAGGGTACTAGAACTAACCCTAGGTTAAAGACATTATCTACCTACCGATGACCTTTTTGCCCAATGTACAATCAGGTTGTCATCCGGACTTTACCATTTGCACTTAACTTAAACAAATTCTAAGTTACTTACATCACCTATATGTATAACTCCTAATCATGATAAAAATAAACATGATATCAGCAATAGAGTTAATAGCCAACGGTAAGGGATCAAGCATACGATAAAAAGAACAGGGTCAAGGTAATATGAACACCTAACATGCTCATATCAATGACTAAATCTGAATGAAATACAACTACCCGGACCAGGTAGGAAATTACCCACTACATGTAGGTTGTGTCAATAGTCTTCACGTCCATCAACCTATCTTGAATCAAGGTCCCAACTGTAGAATACAACATACACAACCGCTATCATATATGCTATAGGAATTTGGGTCTAAACCGATCTTAATCCATTTCATAAACCACATATATACTGTAAATATAATTTCCTTACAGTATCAAATTAAATCTATCCACACTAAACCTACCTTATTCACAACTAATAATCAACATTCAATTACAACATTGACAATAAGGTAACACATCCTACTTCATAATATACTAAATTAAAGATTACCTTTTACTCTTCAATCGGCACACTTATCAACACGATAATTCCAATCACCTCATCACCTGAAATCTGTCAATAATTCTAGGAATAGAACAGACAATATCACCAACTATATCACGCCTAGATCAAGGCTTAACTCACATTGTTTATCCCGATCATTTCAAATTTCGCTTCCAATCACCATCGAAAATTCAGAGAGCAGAGCCTCGCCAACCACTCCTGGACCATCACCAAACAAGGGAAAATGAAAATTCCTATCCCCTTCTTTCAAATTCGCATGGTGTTAGCATTTGCTTCCTTAAGATGATAGTGTAACTCAAATCCTCTAGATCACATATTGTCAATAAAGAAAAGAACATTTGGAATCATCACAGAAGAAACAAAATTTTCAGCCATAACAACTAACCAACGCGAATCTATCATCCATAGCCAAGGCGAGCTAGGTAGATGGTAGAAGGAAGGAGATCCAATGATTTCAGTTGTCGGCAAAGGTGTCTGGTCACTCCCGTGGTCGGAGGCAAACCAAGCTCTCACCACCCGATCACGATGCACGAACAAAGAGGAAATCGATGATTGTTGTTGTCAAATATCAGATTGTGACAGAGATCATGCAAGGAAGAGAAATCAGGATTACCTTCGGCAACAGCGCTTCGAATCTGTGACAGTGCAAATGAAGCGCAAGTGGAGAAACAGGATCGACGATAAGCCGATTGGAGCACAATTAGGGCATGGTGGAAAAGACCAGATCTGCCAGCTACAACTGTTGCTTGCGGTGAACGACGAGGATAAATGGCCGATCGGAAGACTCACAATCGGAAAAAGAAGAGAGGCAGCAAAATCACAGCGATCGGGAGAAGGCCTCGCGGCTGTGGACGACGAACGGCGACGAGGAGGCGACCTTGGGCACCGGCAATGAGCTCCTGCAGAATGCTCGATAGACGCCGACGGCAGTGAAAATGAGACAACGATCGAAAAAAATGGGGGAGGAGAGATCGACGCTGGAAATACGACAGGGGGAGCGCCATCGGGCGGAGGGGAAGAGGTCGCGCGCCGACTGGTGGAGAAGAGACGGCGATCAACTCGGACGACGAGGCAGGCGATGGCAGCCGATGGAAGAGGGAGGTCGGCCGGGCGCCACCGCATCCGGACGGCAGAGCACAAATGACGTGGTGGCGAGGTACCTGAGGCGGAGCAATTTGGGCAAAGAGAAAGAAGGGAAGGCGATCGGGAAGATGTAGGAAATTGCTCGGAAAGGAAGAGCTGACGAGAGTAAATACGGAACGGTAAAGAAACGGGTCGGCTTAAGCTTTTAAACGGATCCATTTAAGAGAAATTAAACTTAGGTTAGGTTTAATTAATCCCAAAAGCTTTAACCTAGGTTAGGTTTGATTTATCCCTAACCATCCATTTTTTTTTCTTCACTTTTTAACCATTTATTTGGGGTATTTTACATTCTCCCCCACTTAAACAAAATTTGGTCCCCAAATTTCGTACTTAAATACGAGAACCAACTCAAGAAATTTTCGGAACCATCACATACCCTACATGAAAGGATGAGGATATCGAGCTCGGATAGTATCTTCCAGCTCCCACATAACCTCCTCATCGGTATGATGCTGTCATCCAACCTTTATGAGTCGGATGGTTTTCGTCCCACTACTGTCGAACGATCCAATGGGTACGACCCACGAATTGGAAAGAAGTAAGCTGATTTGGTCAGTCGATCCACAATCACCCAAATCGCATCACGTCCTTTACGAGTTCTAAGCAATCCCGTAACGAAATCAATCGTGATATGCTCTCACTTCCATTCCGGAAATTGAAATTTTCTAGAGCAATCCAGCGAGTTTCTGATGTTCAGCCTTCACCTACAGGCATACTAAACATCGAGCAGCAAAATCTGCTATAACTCTCTTTATATCATTCCACCAGTATAAATGTTTCAACTCTCGGTACATCTGAGTACCATCAGGGTGAATAGCAAATCTCCAATTATATGCTTCCTGTAGCGACTCTTTCTTGACTGGACGCGTGTTCGGAACACACTATCCTTATCAGAGACGAGAATTATCTTCTCAAAAGAGAAGTCCATCAACCATTCAAAATCCACTCTACCACACACTCTGTAAGTGCATGGAAGACTATAGCGATCAAATCTCGCAAATTACAACTATTCGCGTTCCAGCAACTCTATACTAGCTACCTAGTAGCTAGTTAAAATCCCATGAGCACTTCTGCTCCATATCACTACAAATCCAAATAATAATTACTAAATCCTCGTCATGTATATGACAGACTATCTCGTAGTTTCTTAACTGACGTAGGCATAAGATATGCCTCATTCAACTGCATCGGAATCGTTCCGATCCCTGAAACGATACATCCGCATACAACCTCCTTTTATCCACTCCGGACGGATTAACTAATACTCGTGTAAAAGTTAACCGCCGTCTAAGTCTTGTAACTGGTTTCACCAGCTTCCGATTAAATGATTTTAATCATCACCTTTGTCAAACAAGTCCGTGGTATAGTAATGTCAACCTTTCTATCCATATCTACGGAATTAACCAAAACATACAAGGAAAACCACCATCTATGGTGGTCGAGTACGCAACTCCAACTACCACAATCAACAGTGGCCAAGTTACGCAACTCCAACAACTACAAAAGGATCCTATCGTGTTCAGGATACACGATTCTCAAATCCTGTGACGACTAAATCGTTAATTAGTCTAGCAACTTAATCAAAATTCATACAATTCATACCAAGTATGAACTTGTCGTCTCCACACACCTGCATTTCCTTTACTCTAAGTCGATTTATATAATAATCATCTCAACGACAATGACAATTGTATGACATCATGTCACTACAATATCAACACTCCAGTCGTAAATCAACCCTAGAGTATACGCAGGTGTCCTTAGCTGATCTAAATAGATCATTTATCCATAACGAAGGATATTCTTCACAATAACTACTGTATTCCATCATCGATAATCGATGCATACTTTCAAAGGTCCATCTCTCTTTCAACAAAGAGTTCCGGATCTTCTCAAGGAGGAATACTGGGATAGATAAATATCCCCTTTCAATCTCTCCTATAGTCGCAATTTACGTGCTTCTAATTTCTATAGTGTTTACTAACACTTATACCACCAAAAATATCACTGCTTATGTGATCTTCGACACGACTATTTTCGCAATCATTTCGATCGCCTACTCTACTTGCCTAAGCAATGGCAAGCCTTGGAGTTCATCCGAAATTACATCCGAAGGCTCTCAGATTATACGCACATCCGAGAGACATATCGTACCATACTTCCAACAATTTGACCATCCGTAAGGATATGTCTACAGCAAAAGTATGTCTATCAAAGTCTAAGGGTATCCCTTGACTTCTTAATTATTGGTCAACATCTCACCTGACAGTAGAGATACCACCGACCCACAAGTCGATGTATAGGAACCTTCTAATCCAACTGAGAATGTTCTAGATACGTACACTGTAACTACAAGCATCTCTCAATATATTAACCTAAAGGGTAAAACTAGAGTAATACCCTGAACGATAAAATATCTGTCGATCCGATCCCAAAGGCTCCACGCAGGTCTCGGCCTTTCTCTGAAGAGAATAAGATCAGATCCAATCGTCACGATAAAACGGCCGTGATTGCGATGAATGATCCAAGGATTTTTCCTAGATCATCCGATCCTATCACTTAAATCTATGAGCTACAAATAGAATACCGACTAGATGCGACCTTCGTCCGATACTCTCTCCTGCATTTCACTAAGCAAATCACATCCGGAGGTAATCGCTTGTTGTCTCGAATCTTCTAAGATGTCTTCTCCGATGTCGCTTCAGGCCGAGCATTCGCTATAGGGAAGTATCAAGAAACTTCAACCACGCCTGAGGTAGTAGGTTGCTGCTGTTGAGATAACTCAATCTTCTGTGCTGATCTCTGCTGTCGAGCTGATGCATCTTCCTCCCGGAACACCATCGATAGTCTTCAACTGAATCTTCAAAGTACATCTTCTCCACGGTACTGGTTGCTCACAATAGCAACAAATGACCTGATCCAATGGATTATCTGACTTCGCGTGTCTTCGCGATCCGCACTGCATGCACACAATCCCTTTGGAGTCTTTATTTTGATTTTTTTTTTCTGATATCCATAATAACATTCTGATGATCTGTGATTGGTCTTCTATAATCGGATTGTAGCTCAAAGCCTATGACTCCGATCTTGCTCCTTTTATCCAATAGTCGGAGACTTCTGACTCTAATAAGTTGACATGCAATATATGCTTATCGGTCTCCAACTCTTAAACACTTGTACGGAGTCATTTCTAAACTCCTGTCTCAATCCAACGTCTTCCGGCAGGATCTAGTAGAAGATCCCGGCATCCTAATCCAACTATAATCCAATAACTCTGGGTGGCTTAAACCATTCATTCATCTTCTTGAGCTATTAGATGGTCGTAACATCCGCAAGTCTCACGACTCTGCACAGTACATTGTTACTAACCGAGCACCCTTTCTTGAAGCTCAAGAATTCCTTACAATGCGTCACTAAAAGTGACACCGGGAAATACTCTCTTTCAACATCACTAAACCATGATCAAGTGATGTTTTATTTCCCGAAGATTATTTTCTACATTTATCACCAAATACCGGCTTGATCCCGATACTGGTATGCAAACAACTCTTCTTTCTCGGTATAACATGAGTTAAGTACTCAAAAGTACTCTCAAAGTTATATAACTTTGTACGAACAACTCAGGGATAAAATTTCTATGAAACACCGTAACCTAGCCTTCCGCTATCTGCATCACAAATAGTCTACCAGTCTGTTCATTACCCACAAGTAATGATCTGACTAGAATAGTTAGTGGAAATCTCTAAGAATGTAGTCTCTGATTTCCATAATAAATATGACGACTTGATCCCTGTTTTCCGACTCGGTATCAATCGGCTCTCAAAGGTAAATCACCTTCTCGACACAGGTTAAAGACTCACCGACTCAACAGGTCATTCCCGTGGTCAACTCATACCACGGTTACGAACAATAACCAACAAACCATAGGTTATTCCCTGGTATAAGCATCTAAATGCATAGCCAACATAACAGAGAATATAAACCCTAAAGGTCACTCCGGTTGGTCGCCTCGTGACGACCCTACTACAAGTCTGCACAGGTGTCATAACTCTATTGTATACACCTACTGATCAAGTTTAGATAAATATCTACTAAACCATAAGTTATCAGGAATTCTTACCTCGTGTTGCTTGGAGCTCAGGCCGCTGTCCATCTCATCTCAAAAACCAAAACCGAATAAATCGACTCCCGAGAATCCAAGACTCGACAGAAAAACAACATTGTATGGCATCGCAGAACCTTGGACTCTGATACCACTAAAGTTGTCACACCCCGAGAGCATGCCGAACCGAAAATCAAACGGACGGCACCTCCCCTGTACGTGGCAACATTTCGGGTTAATACAAGGCCCGTAGGCCCACAATAACAACAATATATATGTATGAAAACAAACTACACAAGACACAGCGGAAACAAACCACAACAATACAACAATCCCACACATGCATACCGGTATGGCTAACACACACAACAACACAGAACCTCGACAAAATCCGAATATACAATATGTACATCAAGAAAACTCCAAATACAATACACGGCGGACGCAAAGCCCAAATACACACGGGAGCCTCGGAGGTGAGATGAGACAATGTCAGCCGGTGGTGCTCTAATGTCATCACGAAGTCTTCACATTACACTGGGCGATGAAAACCTGTGGTCCGCGGGGGGGGGGGTGAGTAAAACTCAGCAGGTAATAGAAAACATGTATATATATGTAATATCACATGTATTTCGACAACATAATCTAGATGTACAATAGGTATATCAGCATAGTATATAAATACAAGCATATACCATCTAACTGAAATGAATAACATAAAATGCAGACATACCTGAAGTCTGCTACGCTACTCTGATCCAACCTGAACATATATCCAACATATATATATACAACAGGAAGAGTAGATCAACTCAAAATATACTCTAGCTACAGGTCAAGGTATCTAGTGGTATGTCCAACACATACCAATATCTGACTCAATCGTATAACAAATGTAAGAGACATGCATGAATATGATGTCCACCCAAATGCAGCAAGCATAGTACAAACAAATGCAACATCACAATAATCATATATATATAGACCGCATCTATATATATATTGATCTCAACCATCCATATATATATATATATACATGCATATATGTATATATATATAGTAATATGCAAAACGCCATCAGATACGGCAATGCAGCATGCATGGTCATGTCGGCTCACCCTAAAGCTACCACGACCCCAGTGTGGCCTCGGTGGCTCGAGCATGACAACTGTCCCAACTCAACACCAACCACTACTCTCGAGTGGCCGAGTGGGCAGTATGATCGAGTAGCATATAAGCTTAAAGAGCAAGCTACATGATGGGGGTCCCTGCTATTGGTCACTCCGACAGTCACTACCCATGAGTGGTCGAGTACCACACACGCAGGACTACGACACGCAAATCCAACTACCACCGTCTATAGTGGTAGAGTGCGGCACCACAATGCTCTGCCCTCACACCGGTTACTCCTCCTATGAGTAACCGTGGAGGTAGGATGACTGGCGACACTCTCAACCACAAGGGAGACCTCGTCGCCAGCGTGCATGCAAATGACATGAATGTAATGTCTCACATACAGACATCCACCATAGACTCTCTATTCTACAGAAAGTCATACTAGCCAAATCAACGCATTCTCTATCCTACAGAGAGTCGTACTCAACTGATCATGATACTCTCTATCCCAATGTACAATCAGGTTGTCATCCGGACTTTACCATTTGCACTTAACTTAAACAAATTCTAAGTTACTTGCATCACCTATATGTATAACTCCTAATCATGATAAAAATAAACATGATATCAGCAATAGAGTTAATAGCCAATGGTAAGGGATCAAGCATATGATAAAAAGAACAGGGTCAAGGTAATATGAACACCTAACATGCTCATATCAATGACTAAATCTGAATGAAATACAACTACCCGGACCAGGTAGGAAATTACCCACCTGTTATGTAGGTTGTGTCAATAGTCTTCACGTCCATCAACCTATCTTGAATTAAGGTCCCAACTGTAGAATACAACATACATAATCGCTATCATATATGCTATAGGAATTTGGGTCTAAACCGATCTTAATCCATTTCATAAACCACATATATACTGTAAATATAATTTCCTTACAGTATCAAATTAAATCTATCCACACTAAACCTACCTTATTCACAACTAATAATCAACATTCAATTACAACATTGACAATAAGGTAACACATCCTACTTCATAATATACTAAATTAAAGATTACCTTTTACTCTTCAATCGGCACACTTATCAACACGATAATTCCAATCACCTCATCACCTGAAATCTGTCAATAATTCTAGGAATAGAACAGGACAATATCACCAACTATATCACGTCTAGATCAAGGTTTAACTTACATTGTTTATCCTGATCCGTATTTCCCCAGCTCAGTTTCCAATCACCACTGAAAATTCAGAGAGCAGAGCCTACTGCCGACCACTCTGGACCATCACTAAACAAGGGGGAAAATGAAAATTCCTATCTGACCCCTTTCAAATTCGCAGAAGTGGTGTTAGCGTTTGCTTCCCTTAAGATGATAGTGTAACCTGAAATCCTCTAGATCACATATCGTCAACAGCAAAAGAACATTTAGAATCATCACAGAAGAAACAAAATTTTCAGCCATAGCAACTAACCAACGCGAATCTATCATCCATTGTCACGCCCCGAGAGCATGCCGAGCCGAAAATCAAACGGATGACATCTCCCCTGTATGTGGCAACATTTCGGGTTAATACAAGGCTCGTAGGCCCACAACAACAACAATATATATACATAACAAATAATAGCAGCGGAAATAAAGAGCGCATACCCACAACATACATAATAAAAATATAATATACAGGTGTACTCCACCTGACAAGACCACAACACTAAAATCATACAAAAACATCAACACCAAAATAACATCCACAACATAAAGACGAAGTCCAAATGTAAACTAAGGTCCATGACATAGGACCAAAATCCAAAACACAATAAACAAGTCCAAGCCATAAGAAAACGAACTCCTCGGGAGACTCGGAAAACGGAGATGGGATGGATCGGTCGGCGACCCAAGTCGCCACGGTCGTTTACCTATTACTGGGCGATGTAAAAACCTGTATTCGGAGGTGGTGAGTAAAACTCAGTAATCGAGAAAACATGTAAATATATGTATCAATATTACATGTCATTCAACGATTTAATCTACTGCAACAAGTATACATCAAGATAACTATAGATATGCATGCATATACTAAATAAATCGAACATCAACGATCTTGACATACTTGCGTAAATACTATTCTATCCTCGATCCAACCCGGGGCATATAATCACATCATAGGGTATAACAAAGATAGTACTAACACAATATCCTAACCTCGAGTCAAGGGTATCACTGAATATCCGATAGGTATACAAATATCAACCTACCTACCATACAGTGAATATGCAATATCATGTATGAATATGTACAAACAAATGCAACAGTATAGTACATACAAATGCATCATCAAAGTGAGTATACATATAGATCAGATTCGTATGTATACTAATCACCATCATCCATATATATATATATACAAGCAGTTATGTATATATATATAACCATATGCAAAACACCGTATGATACGACAATGCAGCATGCATGGTCATGCCTGCTCACCCCTACTCGCTACCACAACCCCAGTGTGGCCTAGGTGGCACGACATGACAACTATCCCGACTCCAGCCGCCACCACTCTCGAGTGACCGAGTTGGGTAGTATGATCAAGTAGCATATGAGCGTAAAGAGCTCGCTACGCAACGGGGGTCCCTGTTGCTGGCCATTCCGACTAACACTACTAATGAGTGGTCGAGTACCAACGCACCCAGGACAACTGCACGCAACTCCAACAACCATCATCAATAATGGTAGAGTGCGGCACAACAAATGCTATGCCCTCACACCAGTTACTCCTCTGGAAGTAACCTGGAAGGCAGGATGACTGACGACTCTCTCTCAACCCCAAGGGGAGACGATGTCGTCAGTATGCATGCAACGACATGAGGGTGTTGTCTCACATACAGACATCTACCATAGACTCTATTCAACAGAGAGTCACACCCAATTGATCAGTACACTCTCTATCCCGTAGAGAGTCATACTAATCTGATCATGACAAGCTAGGACCATCGGTCCGTAGCGACAAATTGTCCACGACTCACCTGACCATTTACACAACCCGTGGTTGGTAATAAAGGTGCAACCTACAGGTATGGAATGAGTCCTACATTTAGGGCCATACTTATCCACAGAGGACCTTTTTGCCAAATTTACAATTTAGGTCATCCTTCGTACTCGAACATCTACACCCTACTAAACAGTTAGACCTACTTACATCACATCTGTAACTTCTAGATTATGCTAGGGAATATGTGTTATTAATAATCGAGCACACATATATATCAACGGTAAGTTCAAGCATACGATAAACAGAGCATGATCAAGGTAATATGAACATCTAACATGTTCATATCTATGTCTAAATCTAGAAATCATTACATCTACCCGACCGGTAGAAAATTACCTACCTGATAAGAAGCTCATGACAATAAAAATCCTCACGGCCGCGGTCCTGCACAAACCATAATATGCATTAAGTTCTAGCACATGACAATAGATATATTTAATTTACTATTCTATCATTTTCATATTCGTGTCCCTTTATCGAATACGAATTAGAAGCTCAAATAGTCCAGCTTGACTATTTAATTTAACTCACCGTTTCAATTAGAAAAAGTGTTAACCTACTCATTCAACTCCATACCCATTCAACCAAATCGATCTCATGTAGATTTAATCTTTTTATACTTAATTTGATGTAATAGGATCACACAAATTAAGTATTAATCTAACTTATATTCACACCTATACACCTCTCTATTTGTAGCCCAAACACAGCTACTATTTCACCACCGATCAAACACCCAACCCTTATTATTAATTCAAACCCAATTCCACCAATTAGATACCCAACTATTTAACCATTGTTAACTAGCTAAATCAAGGGCAATAATGAATTGACCTACACTGTAAAAATCAAAACAGAAAATGGCTTGCTTACCGGCAAGTTTTGGAACCTCCACCAGATAGTCCTAATCCTCAAATTCGCTCACCGATTGAACCCATTTGCTCAAATTAGGTTTCAAGCTTAGCTACACCAAATCCATAACAACAACAAGATTAAATAGGTAATACCACCTTTACCTTGTTGTTGTAACTTCCGCCGACAGCCCACACACCAAAAACCAGCAGCCCTGTTCCACCGTTCGTCGAAACCTACCACTGCCCAACTCAGGTTAGGTCACGGCAATTTATAGAACCTCTACTCTCGTTCAAGATAAGGAAAGGTCGATAGCTTACCAAGCTCCCTCGGCGATCGGCAGTGAGAACCCCTAACAATCGACAACCCACCGAAACCTTGCTGCCCAAATCCTCGATTGAGTCACGTTCAACAGAGAACACTACGGAAAGGTTTATTCACAACCGAATCCCTTTTGAGATCGAGGAACCCTTACCTCGCTCGATGATGATCGACAATAGAAATCACGATCACCGATCGTCAAAAAAAAATGCCAACTCAAAGGTTTCAGCCGTCCTGGGGAGGTTGTCGGGGTCGTCGGCCGCTGCTCTGGGGCTATCGGGGACGCTGACCGCCGCTCGCAGCGAAGTCGACAAGCTAGGATGGGGAGATCGGAGAGATCGCGACGGGGAAGGTGATCGGTGCTGTGGTCGCGGAGCATCCAAAAAAAGGATAAAGATTGCGGCTGGGAAGGGCAGCGCCAGGCGACAGAGTCGGCGGCGATTCACTGCGCGAAACGCTCGCGCGGGGAGGCTGCGTCGGCGAGAAACGGAAGGGATGAAGCGGCTTGGCGTTGCGATTTTGGAACGGGTTGGGTTTTAAGAGGAGTAAACGGATCATCATAGGTTTGGGTTTAAAACCCTATAAGTCAAAAACCTAGATCCATTTAAATTAACCCCATAACCTTAGAGCTAGGTTAGATTTAATTAAAATCCCTAACCATGCTTTATTTATTTATTTATTTTTTTCCTGGTATTTTACATACATAGCCAAGGCGAGCTAGGTAGATGGTAGAAGGAAGGAGATCCAATGATTTCAGTTGTCGGCAAAGGTGTCTGGTCACTCCCGTGGTCGGAGGCAAACCAAGCTCTCACCACCCGATCACAATGCACGAACAAAGAGGAAACCGACGATTGTTGTTGTCAAATATCAGATTGCGACAGAGATCATGCAAGGAAGAGAAATCAGGATTACCTTCGGCAACATCGCTCCGAATCTGTGACAGTGCAAATGAAGCGCAAGTGGAGAAACAGGATCAACGATAAGCCGATTGGAGCACAATTAGGGCATGGTGGAAAAGACCAGATCTGCCGGCTACAGCTGTTGCTTGCGGTGAACGACGAGGATAAATGGCCGATCGGAAGACTCACGATCGGAAAAAGAAGAGAGGCAGCGAAATCACAGCCATCGGGAGAAGGCCTCGTGGCTGTGGACGATGAACGACGACGAGGAGGCGACCATGGGCACTGGCAACGAGCTCCTGCAAAATGCTTGATTGACGCCGACGGCAGTGAAAAGGAGACAACGATCGAACAAAATGGGGGAGGAGAGATCGACGCTGGAAATACGACAGGGGGAGCGCCATCGGGCGGAGGGGAAGAGGTCGCGCGCCGACTGGTGGAGAAGAGACGGCGATCAACTCGGACGACGAGGCAGGCGATGGCAGCCGATGGAAGAGGGAGGCTGCTGGCGCTCGCTGGCATCCGGATCGGCAGAGCACAGCGGCGTGGTGACGAGCGGCACGGAGGCGGAGCAATTTGGGCAAAGAGAAAGAAGGGAAGGCGATCGGGAAGATGTAGGAAAACGCTCGGAAAGGAAGAGCTGACGAGAGTAAATACGGAACGGTAAAGAAACGGGTCGGCTTAAGCTTTTAAACGGATCCATTTAAGAGAAATTAAACTTAGGTTAGGTTTAATTAATCCCAAAAGCTTTAACCTAGGTTAGGTTTGATTTATCCCTAACCATCCATTTTTTTTTCTTCACTTTTTAACCATTTATTTGGGGTATTTTACAAGGCCTATGGCTTCTCGAGATTACACCCAAACTAAGAGATTCAAGGGAGTCCGAGATGCTAAGAGGGGAGAGTTCTCTATGGAGCTTGGGCACAACTTAAGTGGGGGCTTCAACAACTTTTGGTATTGGGTCACGTAAGGAATCCTGAGGGGAGGAGTTGAACTATAGAGAGGACCTAGGAGGCTGAGTTGTATAAAGTAACTGATGACGTTGAGTTGCATATGACATTCAAGATGTCAAATAATGGGGGTGACTCAAGGTGCCAAGTCGTATAGGATATTCAAGGTGTAGAGTCATATAGGGGACTCAAGGTGTCGAGTTGTATAGAGCTTAGGATGCCAATTCATATAGGGGATTCAGGGTGCCAAGTTTATAGGATCGAGACTCAAAGTGTTGAAACATATAGAGGACTTAGGATGTTAAGTTGCATATGATATTTAAGATTTGGGGTATCAAATTATTTAGGAAATTAAGGGTGTTGAGTCATTCTTAGGGCATCGAGTTATATAGGGGACTTGGATATTGAATTATATAAGAGACTGGATGTCAAATTGTATAGGAGACTCGGAGTGCCAAATTGTATAGGAGACTCAGAGTGTTGTGTTATATAGAGGATTCAAAAATCTGAGTCAAGCAAGAATTGAATTGGAGCCATATAAATTGGAGTTGTTAACATAAAGTCACATAAGTTGAAGTGGCTAATATGGATAGTAAATTATTTTGTTATCTAATTAATATAATTTACTATGCTAATAATTCATTAATTATTTTTATATTATTCTAATTTATTATATTTTACAAACATATTTACATGTTACATGTTGGTTAATGATTTACTGTTATCAACATTATTTTACTATAAAAAAAGTATTTAAAATCAAATATATATATACAAAGTGAAAATTTACCTTTCTAAATAAAATTTTACAGTTCGAACTTCTTGGTTGTTTGAATGCAAAATGGAGATTTGTGTATATGAATTGGATACTTTTTTTTCTTCTTTTATCCAACTTGAAGAAGTACTAAGTATTTTCTATAGTTAAATATGTGATATGATAAGTTGCCCTCTTTTTATGCTCGATCATCAATGTTATACTAGAAACCAACAAACAATAGGGGAAAAAAGATACAGATAACACTAGTAAAATTCTACTATTGCCTACCTTAAAAAACCAAGAGTTCATGTCCAACATAATAATGTGAAAGTTTGAGAATTCATGGCTTCATGTTGTTTTACACGAATCATATTCGATAATTCCCCTATAACTTCAAAGACATCAACTATAGATCTGCTTCATAACTGATTCTCAACAGAAGATAAATATTTATTCAAGACAAAGTAAACACTTTCCTACCCCACAAACAATAGAATCTAGAGTTACATCTTCAATGAGATTATCATATATGAGCTTTTATAACTCAAAGTTTGGTAGCCTATGAATCAAACTAAAGGAATGGATAGTCTGTATATCCAACAACTGAATCAGAAGTGTAGAAGGTTTCCCTGTTATACTTATTAAGTGGAGCATTCAACTCGTACCGTCGAGGAAGGTCTGGGTTGGCCAAAAAAAGGCGTCCATAAGCTACCAGATCTGCATAGCCGCTTGAGATGACATTGTTGCCTTCTTCTCTATCATAACCTCCAACGACGATAAAAGTTCCCTTGAATGCCTTCCTCATCGGAAGAAGACTCTTAGGAACTTTCATTTTTTCCTCCGCTGTTATCATCCTCGGCTCCACCATGTGACAGTATGCAATCCCATATTTGTTGAGAGCATTGACCATGTAAAGTCCAAGAGCCTCAGGATTGGAATCTCCAGCTTCTGCATAGTTGGCAAAAGGAGAAAGTCTTATTCCGACTTTGTCAGCTCCAATTTCAGCAACAACAGCTTCGACTATTTCTAAAGTGAATCGGCAACGATTCTCTAGGCTTCCACCGTACTTATCTGTACGATCATTCACTTGGTCCTTCATGAATTGATCAATTAAGTAACCATGGGCTCCATGAATCTCAACTCCATCAAAACCTGTGCAGCAAAGTAACAAGTCCCAGTAAACAAAGCTTATTTTGAAAAAAAAAAAAAAGTCCCATAAATTGTGCTTGATTCTGATTCAAACTAAAAAATCAATTTTCAGAAATTAAGATGTAAAATTGCTAAGAACAGAACAATTCCAAACAAACTAAGCCCTATGCTAAACTGATGTAAAGTTATAAATTTCATTTTAGACTTGCGCAGTTCAGTTAACTTAATATACTTTCCTTTTAAGCAAAAGGAATAGATATGCAAGATTACTTCATCATTATTGAAATGAATTGGACATCATCAACATCAAGTCCCAATTATTTAGATTGATTGCATGAATTTTACCCTTCTATTAGACTCTAGTCAAAGCTATACACTAGCAATATTCAATCTTTTAAATCATTTTAAATTGCATCAGCCAATTTTTTTTAGGCTTCCATTTTCTATTGCCTCCCTCTACAGAGTTTTCTTGGATTTAAATTGTATCATGGCTAAAAAAATTTCTTTTGAACACTAAACCCTAAACCATGAAACACTCAGATGACTATAAAAGCCAAAGACTGAAAAGAAGACCATATGATCCACTGAAGAAAGGAATTGGGGCATCAAGAATAAGTTGGTATTTGATATAACAGTAAAGGAACATTTGTGGGATTGGACTTTGCAAGTATATAAGCCATAAGCTTCATTTTTTTTATCATCATGAACAAACAAATTATTCTGTTCAAATAGTGAAGAACTTTGCTCTTGTTTGAGGCTCATTAAGCTTGATCAATGAACCATGAACAAATAAGATGGACCATATAATCCTTATGTTTTACATATTGGAAGATCAAACTTAGCAGAAAAGAAGATATGTGAAACTCTCAGAGCATGTGACTGAGACATTTGATAACTGTGATAGTATGGGTGGCAAGTTGCAAATCTGCAATAGCTTTAGTTTCTTATTTGGAATAAGAAAATGAATAAAGAAGGTAGGTAGTCTTACCGGCTTTAATGGCATTTCTAGCAGCGAGTCTAAAATCATTGACAACCAAAGGAATTTCTTCTGTCTCCAATCTCCGGGGGACAGAAAAATGCATTTCACCAAAGCCGTTGGTTCGTAGTTTAGGACTCAATGGCTTGTCAGTACATGAAATTGGAGCTTCGCCATTGGGCTGGAAATCTGCAAGAGGAGCATAATGATATATGAATCAATGCTGGACATCCTTGGGCAACACCGGCAGTAATCCAGTCTCAACAGATAATACCGAGCAGAATGGGTAGAGATACTTACCTCAGCATGTTTAAGATGTAAACCAATTTAGTCGATTAACCATGACGATGCAATACAGTATAGATAGAAGGAAAAAAAGAAGCAATTATATCTTGGGTAAGCAAACTATATTGGCTCACATTCTTTCACATCTAGTGGGTGTTTGCTTAAGAACCAACACAAAAGAAGAGTGGTTTCAAACTTGCAATCAGGACTTGCACCTAAAAAATACATAATTTGGCCAAGAGAAGTGAGCGAAGCTAGATTTGAGAGAAATACCAGTATTGGAAACCCTTCCAGTGTGCCAAATCTGGCAAAAGAAGATGCCACCCTTTTCGTGAACTGCATCCACAATGGGCGTCCAAGCTTCCACCTGTTCTTTGGTCCAAATGCCGGGAGTGTCTTTATACCTTACACAACCAGATTCGATGAGCAAACACAACAAAGACAAAACCCTTAAACAGCGATTACACCAACATCTGAAAAAAGTTAGGGCAATAGCTCATCCTACCCTTGCGCAGTGTCGGAAACTCCAGTTGCCTCTAAGAATCAAAAGGCCGCTTTGAGGCCCCGAGAGTAATACAAGATGTGACGTTCCCGTACGACCTCTGCCTTGTCAACGGCGCCAACACAATTCTGCAAGCAGAGCAAGCGTAATGCGTTTCAGCTTCAGAAATTGGAACAAAATCAGAGTTTTTATTTCTTGTTTGCCGCAAAGAACTATATTGAACCACTCATCGCATGCGATTCGATGTTAGGAAAGCGGTCGAAAAGAAAAGAAAAAGAAAAAGCTCTGACCTGTGAGAGAATTCAAACTTGCCCATCTTGTAAGGGGTGAGAAGAGGAACCGAATTTGGGGCCTCCATGTCGAGAAGACGAACAAGGATCTCGAACCCTTCCACTGGCATTGTAGTGATCAGCGGAGGTCTATTTATCGTGAGCGGGCGAGAGGAGAATTAATACAAATTGCCTACTTTTCCCTTTCGATTGGCGGGCGCACGGAGTGACGGAAGCGACGACGCCAGCCTTCAATTAATTACAGTCGACCTTTTTTTTGCTTTCCGTGTTAATATTCAAATTTTCGATCTAATTTCGATATTAAATATTTAAATTTTGATCTGATTATTCGGAAGGATAGATCAATTTTATTTTATAAATTTTTAATAGAATACTAAATAATTTTTAAATAAAATATGTTTCATCAATCATCAAAATAAAATAGAAAGTATTTATGTGACAGTAATTATAGTGTTCTTAATTTATCATTATATTTGAAGAAAAATTTTATAAATGCATTATGATTGAAGATCGAATCATCGATATCTATCTGAGAGTCGAACAGGATATTCTATCATTGCATCTTAGTCTCTCGAGGCTAATTACAATTGACTTTCAATAGTATTGATCGCAATGAAAGATAGATCTCGATTGATATTTTTAGGTCGCAATAAAAATTGACCTTTGTTTATTTTTATAATTTTATGTTATATTAATCATTCAATTTTATCCGTAAAAGCAAAACCACGGCGACCATCGAATTTATGCTTGGGCAATTTACTGGGTAAAAGATAAAATGGACGTTTTCATTAAAAATAAAAAGACGCTCTTGCATATTTTTGTTTTAAAAATATTTTTGTTTTAATATTATAACGTCTTAAAATAAATTATATTTTTTAAATTTAACTTGATTTCAATATACATAAAACTTTTTTAAATAAAAAAAATACTTTACCAAATTGCTCAAAATTTTTAAACCTAATTAAAATTGCAATATTAAAAGTATCCTAAAATTATTATAACAGATTGATTGTTGTTACAATTATGGCATCAAATACTGGCTGTTATAATTGCGGTTGTCACTATTATAATACTATAATATAGCACTGAATAAAAATATTTTTGAAATAGAATAAAGAATAAATTACCCTTTCAATAATTAATAAAAAATATCTTTTAATAATTCTAATTAAAAAAAAATGTATCCCACACGGTTTAACCTCTTCTGTCATAAGTCAAAAAAGGAAGCCCTTTCAATAAATCGCAGGAAACTCTCCTGCTCTTTTTTTCTTTTGTTTGATTTTTTTTTTGTACTTTTCATTGGCTGATGTTGTTTCCTTCAAATAAATAAATAAAGGTGAATGAATCCATTTTTTCGGCTTTGTTCAAAGATCAAAAGATCGTAGGACATCTTTTTTATATTAAAAATAAATAAATTAATATCCTATAATATATATATATATATATATATATATATATATATATATATATATATATATATATATATATATATATAAATATATATATAATTATTTATTTATTTGAATCCTCTTTCATTTATCCCACATTAAAAAAAAAATTATGATAAATCTATATATATATATATATATATATATTCAAACAGTATCTCATACTTTCATATTTATCAAAGAGCATACTTAATTTCCTTTTTATCTCTCTCGTCAAACATACCTGCAATTTAATGCTGAGAGAGAATTTGTATTTATCCGAGTCACAACTGAAAATTCCAAACCATCCAAACATGGTGCTAGGAATTCAAATCTCAGGACCATTGTGTTCCTAAGAATATAATTCTCAGCACCATCTTTTTTTATCTGATTTCTAATTTATATTGGCCTAATTTCTAAAATATTATTGTGAATACCTAATAAAACCTTGAATATCAGAAATTTTGGCCACGAATACACAGAGGAGCACTATCCAAACTCAATGGACTTGGATTGGATCGAAGAAGAGGTGAATATGACCATCAATGGGTTTTGACCGAAACTCATTGATGGACCTAGAGGAGTCTAAATTCCAAAATCATGACATATACTGAAAGATCTTATAACATGAATTTTTGATATATCGAGGAAACTTAGTTCTAATCCTCCTACCTCCCAATTTTGACGGTGTGTTGGAAAAAAATGGTGCTGAGAATTAAATTCAAACACCATTGTAGTGCTGAAATTGTAATTCCCAACACCATAGTGGTATTGCAAATCCCAGCACCACAAGTGGTGTTAGGATTTAATTTTCAGCACTACTTTTTTTTTCGATACACCGTCAAAATGGGGAGGTAGGAGGATTAAAACTAAATTTCCTCGACATATCAAAAATTCATGTTGTAAGATCTTTCAGTCTATGTCAAGATTGTTGGATCGATCGGATCGCTAGAGGGGGGGGGTGAATAGCGATAGAAATTTTTTGTATGAATTCGTTTTAAAAAAAACTTATATGCAGCGGAAAGATAAACAAAAAAATAAAAGAGACAATAGACACAAAGGTTTTACTTAGTTCGTAGCCGAAGGCTACTACTCCAAGGCCCTAGTGGTCCTTGACTACGTACGGAGGGCAAACTACTAAAAAGCTCCTCCTCGTTGGAGGTAGGAGTTAGACGGATACACAAGATGATAAAAGCTCAAGGTAGAGGGACACTCCCCCTCTCCTTGATATGATTTAAAGCTCGAAATAAGAACAACTTATAAACTGAAATATGATTCAAACTTTCGTTACCGACGACTTCAAAGGATGGAGGTTGAAGCTCTAGTCGTCGTCTCGGCAGCGCTTCGTCGTAGGGATGTCGGAGAGTCGGAGTGTATCAGAAGCACTTGGAAGCTTTTTAATTGATGAAAAACCCTAAGACAAGCCCTCCTTTTATAGCCTTTGAGCCCCTCATCGAATGGGTCTTCAACCAATCACAAATGGACACAAAAACTCCTTGAAATGGGGTGATAAGCCTTGACTCCTCGAATATGATCATTGACCATCAGTCGACTGATGGCCATCATCGATCGATCGATGGCAAGATCGGATCAGTCGACCTTCTGATCGACCGATTGGGCAATGAGTCCTCCAGTCGGCAAATGATGCTTGCTGCAAGTCAAAGTTAGCTCAACAAAAACATAATTTCGACGGTCGTCGACCGTCCGATCTCGACCTAGACCATCTATAGGATGTCTTTAGTCGGATCTACGCTTAAGATCATCCCCGTAACGAGGATACGACCTCACTTACGCTCGTACACACGAGCTTACCTCGATACTTACTTGTTGCTTTTGCTTCCGGCCTTCCACTCGATTCCTTCGGCTCCCTCCGAAGTCACTCGAGTGTCGCCCGACCACCGCGGCTTCCTCCAGGTGTCGCTAGCCTTCAGCTCTAGCTATAGCAATCTTCTGCACACTCGATTCAGCTCGTGAGATAACAACATGAGCTTAACTTTGTATCGTTTGCTAAAATCAAAACTCAGGTTTGAATTAGGTGCCTACTGCACCAACAATCTCCCCCTTTTTGATTTATGGCAAACCCACATACAAAGTTAAGAAAGACAAATTAAGTGCATTAAGTAAAATGAGCAAGAGATATGCATGAATGTGTAGGAGTATATAATAACTCTTTTTCATGTGCTCCCCCTTGAGGAATCCTCCCCCTTGACCGAGGGTGAGTACTTGAGAAAGAGTTTTAACTCTCCCCCTTGATATTTGCTACTAAAAAAAATAATGTGTTTAAAATAAGTTTTAAGTTAAGAAATCAAAAAATTGATTTCTTAACCTTGGCCTTTACTTCCATTTTGTTAACAAGTTAACTTAGAGTTAATTACTATTTATTATTATTATTATTATTATTATTATTATTATTTTGTATTGTTGACGAAAACAAGTTAACTAAATGTGTTTAAGTTAAGAGTTCCCTTAACTTGTTTTGTTAACTTAAAGTTAAGTAAGCCTTGGCCATAAAAAAAATGATCCCTTAACTTTGGCCTTGATCCCTTAACTTTGGCCTTTTTCTCCCCCTTTTGCCATTTATCAAAAAGAGTGAGGGTGTGTGTGGAATAAGTTTTAATTTTAAAGTCCAAGCATGTTCCACATTATTTTGAAAATAATATACTGAAAATAAGTTTATCTATAAAATGTTCGACTCATATTTGGCTTGATTGATATGAAGGATCAACCAGTCTTGGTCAGAGTCGGTTAGTATGTCTGATTATACTCTGTGGTTCATAGCGATGCACTAGCTCTACATCTGGAACCAGGAGTAAGGTCCTAACATCTCACGCTCATCTACGTGGCTAAGTACACAAACACATTAGTCCTATGTGTTGTGAGATGTACTGGTTCCTTAAATCTATAGGTGCATGATATCTAAGGTATGTCCTATGCTAGTTCCATGAAATTAAAGAAATAGTAGTAAGAACATATAATTTGCAAGTACCTATTCTATTACGCACATGCCCAATTTTCGTCTTAATAGACTAAATTCGGCTTCGGGTAGGGGTTTAGTAAATAGGTCTACCAAGTTAGACTTCGATTCGACGTATTCGAGTTGTATGGCTCCGTTGGCCACATGTTCTCGAATAAAATGGTGTTTGACCTCTATATGTTTGGTCCTAGAGTGACATATCGGATTCTTTGTAAGATTAATTGAACTAATGTTATCTACGTGAAGTTTAGTATTCGTAAAGTCTAACTTAAAGTCGCGGAGAGTGTGCTTCATCCAAAGAAGTTGCGTGACACACTCACCCATCGCGATGTATTCGGCTTCGGTGGTAGATAAAGCAACACAGTGTTGCTTCCTACTGCACCAACTCACTAGACTCGAGCCGAGAAGTTGACAACAACCACTCGTACTCTTTCTATCGAGCTTACTACCGGCATAGTCCGAATCGGAGTAGCCGGTTAGTTCGAACTCGGTAGATCTAGGATACCAAATACCGACATTAAGTGTACCCTTAAGATATCTAAGGATACGCTTAACTAGGGTTAGGTGAGACTCCTTAGCACAGGTTTGAAACCTGACGCACATACTATCATGCGAATAGGATGTCGGGAATAGCTAAGTATAGGAGACTTCCTATCGCGCTCCTATAGTACTTTAAGTCAATGGACTTACTTTCTAGGTCTTCTCCTATGTTAACATTAATCGCCATTGGGGTGTTTATTACCTTAGCGTCTTGCATTCCAAATCTTTTAATTAACTCCTTAGTGTATTTTTGTTGATATAGGTATATACCATCCTTAGTTTGTTTAATTTGTAGACCTAAAAAGAAACTTAACTTGCCTACCAAGTTCATTTCGAACTCACTTTCCATGAGTGAAACGAACTCGTTTAGTAAGGCTGAGTTAGAGGTTCCAAAAATTATATCGTCTACGTAAATTTGAGCTATGAATATTTCTTTACCTAAGGTTTTTACGAAGAGAGTTGGGTCAACTAAGACTTGGTTAAACCCTTTTGACTTAAGATGGATTGAAAGTCTCTCGTACCAAGCTCGAGGAGCTTGTTTAAGTCCATAGAGAGCTTTCTTAAGTTTTAGAACATGGTCGGGTTTATCTAGATTTTCGAATCTGGGGGGTTGGCTAACATAAACTTCTTCTTTAATGTATCCATTTAGGAATGCCGACTTAACATCCATTTGAAACAGCTTAAATCCTCGATGTGCGGCATAAGCTAGCAACATTCGAATGGATTCGAGTCTCGCTACTGGGGCATAGGTTTCGTCGTAATCTAAGCCTTCGACTTGACTAAACCCTTTGGCGACTAACCTAACCTTGTTTCTAACTACTTCACCTTTATCATTAAGCTTATTTCGAAACACCCACCTTGTTCCAATTATCATTTTGTCTTTAGGTGGTGGTACTAATTCCCACACTTCATTCCTAGTAAATTGAGCTAGCTCTTCTTGCATTGCAATAATCCAATCGTGATCAAGAAGAGCTTGTTCAATTGATTTGGGTTCTATCTTTGAAATTAAGGAAATTTGACTAAGGTTCCTATAGGATGCTCTAGTTCGAACTCCTAGATTAGGATCTCCTATCACTTGATCGATAGGGTGGTTAGTCTGAATCCTAGATTGGGTTGGGTTTGTGTCACCTAATGCTTGATCAATGGGGTGACTTGGTTGAACACTAGTTTGACTCGGATCACTTGTCACTTGGTCGATAAGAGAAGTTGGTTGATGTGGATTAGACTCGATCTCAGGGTCAGAGACGAGTTTGGTATCAGTGGGCTCAACACTTGGGGTCATTAAGGGTTTTGTAGGTTCGGGTACTTCATCGAACACTACATTAATAGTCTCTTCGACTTTAAGGGTATCGTGGTTATATACCCTATAGGCCCTACTCGTGGTTGAGTATCCTAAGAAGATTCCGGTGGAGGTTTTGGATTTGAATTTCCCTAGGTGGTTCTTAGTGTTTAAGATATGTACTTTACATCCAAATGCCCTAAAGTACTTGATGTTGGGTACTTTATTGTGATAAATCTCGTAGGAGGTCTTAAGGTGCCTCTTTACCATAAGGATCCTATTCTGGACATAGCAAGCCGTGCTAACGGCTTCTGTCCAAAACCTATCAGGTAGGTCGTATTCATTCAACATGGTCCTAGCGGCTTCTTGTAGAGTTCGGTTTTTCCGCTCCACTAGGCCATTTTGTTGAGGGGTCCTAGGGCAAGAGAATTCATGGTGGTATCCGTTTAGGTTACAGAAGTCGGTGAACCTTTGATTTTCGAATTCACCACCATGATCGCTTCTAAGTCTTTTAACCTTAAGATTTTTTTGATTCTCGATTAATTTGAATAGATTGATTAATTGATCTAGGGTATCATTTTTATGTTTGATGAACCTAACCTGTAAACTCGAGTAGTCGTCAATTATGACTAAGCAATATTGACTTCTATTGAGTGACTTGGCTCCATGTGAATCGAATAGATCCATATGCAGGAGCTCAAGTACACTTGAGGTTCGTTCTTGGTTAGTTAACTTGTGTTGTGTCCTAGGTTGTTTTCCTTGTTGACAAGAATTACAGATTTTATTAACCAAATTGTTGAGGTTGGGTAAGCCTCTGACTAAGCCACTCTGACTCATCTTGTGGACGAGTGACCGAGTCGTCAGTGCCACAACCATGATTCCTCTTCCTGTGTCATAAGACATTTGGCTGAGGATTTGATTAAGTTAATTGTATAAATGTTATTTGTCCTAGTTCCTTTGAGTATTGTTTTAGCTGTTTTATTTGTTTTAATTACACATTCATTTTCTAAAAATACGATCTTATAGTTATTGTCACATAATTGGCTTACGCTAAGCAGGTTATATTCAAAATTCTCTACAAGTAATACATTTTTAATAACAAAATTCGAGTTAAGCTCGATATCACCTGATCCGATGATTTTGAGCTTGCCGTTATTCCCAAAGGCTACCGATCCTTGTCGTTTGAATTGAAGCTTCGTGAATTTGAGTTGATCCCCGGTCATGTGTCGGGAGCAACTGTTGTCCAACATCCATTGATCCTACACACAAGGTGGTTGGATTGGATGTTAGATTTTTTATATTTTTTTTTTAAAATTGGTTGTAAGTTTTTAAACCTAGGTCATCTCACCTGTGTCTATATGATCAAGCATGTTATACTTATGTGTTTTTTGTGAGATGACTTCCAATTAAGTTGATTAAGTGCATTTAGGTTCAAGTAATTTTATGTTAGATTTGGATTTGACCCTAGGCTTGTCAAGTTTACCTTTTCAAGATCATGGCTTCCAGGTCGTGGCGAGGCACAGGGGCCTTCTTTTATCGGATCATCGACCACTTCCTTAGACAAAGCCATTTTCAAGAAAATGATGACTTGACTCACCTAAGACTATTTCCTAGTCTAACTGGTTATTTTGAAAAGAGGCTCCCGAGGCTCAATCTTTTGAAGGATTTTAGTTGGTTATATGCGTGTTCTAAGTGAGTTCACAAGTTTTTAAAAAATTCTAAGCATGCAATTTCTAAGTTAAAGCACAAACATGTTTTGTACTGGCTCCCCCTAGACCGTTGAATCGGTTCGGTCTATCCACATAGTGGATTTGGTCCTTGGGAACCCAGTACGGGTTGGATCCTAGAGTTGAAATCAAAAAGTTCTTAGGGACCCATGCTTGGACATGTTTCCTATGTCGACTTACAATCGACATATACGACCTATTAGTCGTGTTTGAGTTAAACCCTAGTCCAGCCTTGTTGTACACGGCCCTTTGAGATCCAAGTAGGAGGTCAAGTCCTTTGGATCCCCAAGTGAACCTTTCCAACGTGTTCCTAAGATCTTCAACTTGACTTTTCAAAAGAGAGTTCTCAACTTCGAGCTTTTCAGTTCGAGTTGGGTCCTCTTCTCGAACTTGACTAGTCGAAGTGGTTAGGGAGACCTTGTGTTTGAGGAGTTTGACCTTCTCAACCAGGGTCTAGACCTTGGACTCAGACTTAACTAATTTCCTAGACAAAAACCTAACCGTATTATGTAAAGTATTAAATAAAGTTCGACTCACTTTAAGGGTATCTTTTGAACCGGATGCGTATCCGTGGCTTGACTTGAAGGTAACCGTGAGTCCGAGTCATCCTCGTGTTGACTCAAGTTCGAGTTCGATCTCGTGTCCGACTCAATCGATTTTGCCATGAAGACGTGGTCTTCGTCTTCTTCAGATGACGCTTCTTCCCATGTCGCGTTGAGGGCCTTCTTGTGCTTAGGTGCTTGGTGGTTGAACTTGGGGCACTCGGACTTGATATGTCCAAACCTGTTACACTCATAACACCTAATATTAGAACTTTTAGGCTTACCTTGGTTGGGTCGAGTCATGGTTCGCTTTCGTCCCTTGGCTATCCTTCGAGCTAGGTTCATTAGTTGTGATCAACTCGGTCAACTTCTTCTTCGGACTCGTCTTCCTCCTCGGTTGGTGGTGGCTTGCTTGCGATTTTCTTCTTCTTTGAACCTGCAAACAAGGCTATACCCCTCTCGGGTTCCGAGTTGGACTGCTCATATAATTCGAAATCTGAGAATAATTCGTCTATTCTAACTTTAGAAAGGTCCTTGGAGACCTTGTAGGCGTCGACCATGGATGCCCACAAGGTAGTCCTTGGAAAAGAGTTTAGAACATACCTTATAAGGTCGCGGTTTTTGACCTTTTGCCCGATTGCGTGTAGGTTGTTGACGATGTCCTGGACTCGGGCGTGAAGTTGCGTTGCGGACTCGTGTTCCTGCATTTTTAGATTATATAATTTATTGAATAAAAGGTCACGCTTACATACCTTGGCTTCATCGGTCCCTTCGTGTAGCTCCACTAGTTTTGTCCAAAGATCTTTTGCGCTTATGAAGGGGCCGACGCGATTTAACTCCTCCTTGGACAAGCCACATTGAAAGATTTGTGTTGCCTTGGCATCGGCTTCGACTTGTCGTTTTGTTGCAACGGTCCATTGATCATAATCCAAGGAGTCACCCACTTCATTAGTCGGAAGTGTGAAACCCGTTTGGATTATGATCCACATCTCGATTTGGGTTTTGAGAAAGTATTCCATCCGACCTTTCCATTAGCGGAAATCATCTCCGTTGTAAAACGGAGGTCGGACGGTGCTAAAACCCTCGAGATGGGCCATTAGAACAAAAAACAAGGAGACTAAAAAGAAGACCTAGCAACGACAAAAACACACGAAAGTACCAAGACTTGCTTCTTGGATTAGTAGTGTGGGAAATAAAAAGAAACAAACGAAAAATAGAAAGTTAAGCAAAGAAATAAGAAACTAAATAAAAAGTAAGTACTCACAACCTTCGATGTCCCCGAAAGGCTACTAAACGTCGATTTTTGAGGATGAAAAAACTTGTTACAGGGGGGTAAACCCCGATAAGAAGTGTAGATCTCTGCGAGGGCTTCGATTTGGTAGGTAGACCGTGTCGTGGGTCAACTTGTACGAAAAGTTATGCCCGTTTGACCATCGGCTACTCCAAAAGCGAATACTTGCAAAACAAAACCAAACGAAGAGTACCAAGACTTCGTCTTGGATTAGTAGTGCGGGAGAAAAATTTAAACGAATGAAAAACAAATCTGTAAAAAATGTTAGATTGGTGGTTTCACCAAATCTAAGCGCCCCCGGCTCTGATACCAATTGTTGGATCGATCGGATCGCTAGAGGGGGGGTGAATAGCGATAGAAATTTTTCGTACGAATTCGTTTTAAAAAAAACTTATATGCAGCGGAAAGATAAACAAAAAATAAAAGAGACAATAGACACAAAGGTTTTACTTGGTTCGTAGCCGAAGGCTACTACTCCAAGGCCCTAGTGGTCCTTGACTACGTACGGAGGGCAAACTACTAAAAAGCTCCTCCTCGTTGAAGGTAGGAGTTACACGGATACACAAGATGATAAAAGCTCAAGGTAGAGGGACACTCTCCCTCTCCTTGATATGATTTAAAGCTCGAAATAAGAACAACTTATAAACTGAAATATGATTCAAACTTTCGTTACCGACGACTTCAAAGGATGGAGGTTGAAGCTCTAGTCGTCGTCTCGGCAGCGCTTTGTCGTAGGGATGTCGGAGAGTCGGAGCGTATCGGAAGCACTTGGAAGCTTTTTAATTGATGAAAAACCCTAAGATAAGCCCTCCTTTTATAGCCTTTGAGCCCCTCATCGAATGGGTCTTCAACCAATCACAAATGGACACAAAAACTCCTTGAAATGGGGTGATAAGCCTTGACTGACCGATCATCGACCATCACCGATCGATGGCCATCATCATCGACCGATGGCCATCATCGATCGATCGATGGCAAGATCGGCCGAGGCCGACCTTCGCCGATCGATTGACGGCAATGAGTCCTCCGTCGGGCAATGATCGATGCTTGCTGCAAGTCAAAGTTAGCTCAACAAAAACATAATTTCGACGGTCGTCGACCGTCCGATCTCGACCTAGACCATCTATAGGATGTCTTTGGTCGGATCTACGCTTAAGATCATCCCCGTAACGAGGATACGACCTCACTTACGCTCACACACACGAGCTTACCTCGATACTTACTTGTTGCTTTTGCTTCCGGCCTTCCACTCGATTCCTTCAGCTCCCTCCGAAGTCACTCGAGTGTCGCCCGACCACCGCGGCTTCCTCCGGGTGTCGCTAGCCTTCAGCTCCAGCTATAGCAATCTTCTGCACACTCGATTCAGCTCGTGAGATAACAACATGAGCTTAACTTTGTATCGTTTGCTAAAATCAAAACTCAGGTTTGACTTAGGTGCCTACTGCACCAACAAAGATTTTGGAATTTGGACTCCTCTAGGTCCATCAATGGATTTCGGTCAAAACCCAATACCACTGTGATGCTGAAATTGCACCACGGTGTATCGAAAAAAAAAGTGGTGTTGAGAATTAAATCCCAACACCACTGTGATGCTAAAATTATTGTTGCAAATCTCAGCACCACCACTATGGTACTGAGATTTATAATCTCAGCACCACAGTAGTAGTGGGATTGCAAATCCCAACACCACACACTACCATAGTGGTGTTGGTGCTGGGATTTGCAATTCTATTGTGGTGCTGAGATTTAATTTTCAGCACCATTTTTTTTGACACACCGTCAAAATTGGGAGGTAGGAGGATTAGAACTAAGTTTCCTCGACATATAAAAAATTCATGTTGTAATATCTTTCAGTCTATGTCAAGATTTCAGAATTTGGACTCCTTTAGGTACATCAATGAGTTTCGGTCAAAACTCAACACCACTATGGTGCTGAAATTGCACCACAGTGTGTTGAAAAAAAATGGTGTTGGGAATTAAATCTCAACACCACTGTGGTGCTGAATTTTTAAATTCCAACACCACAGTGTTGTTGTAAATCCCAACACCATTGTTGTGGTGATGGGATTCACAATCCCAACCCCGCCGCTGTGGTGATGAGATTTACAGGCTGGTGTCTGGATACAATTCGGGGATTACAATTCTCAAAGATCACGGTGGTGCTGGTCCCAACACCCACTATGGTGTTGGGAATTACAATCCCAGCACCATAGTGGTGGTGCTGAGATTTACAATTCCACTGTGGTGTTAGGATTTAATTCTCAACATCATTTTTTTTCGATACACCGTCAAAATTGGGAGGTAGGAGGATTAGAACTAAGTTTTCTCGACATATCAAAAAATCATATTGTAAGATCTTTCAGTCTATGTCAAGATTTTGGAATTTGGACTCCTCTAGGTCCATCAATGGGTTTCGATCAAAACTCATTGACGACCCTATTCACCTCTTCTTCGATCCAATCCAAATCCATTGAATTTGGGTAGTGTCCTTTTGTGTATCCGTGGTCAAAATTTCTGATATTCAAGGTTTTATTAGGTATTCACAGCAATATTTTAGAAATCAGGCCGATATAAATTAGAAATCAGATAAAAAAATGTGGTGCTGGGAATTATATTCCCAACACAGTGGTCCTGAGATTTGAATTCCCAGCACCATGTTTGGATAGTTCGAAATTTTCAGTGGTGGCTCGAATGCATGCAAATTCTCTCTCAGCATTAAATTACAGGTCTGTTTGGCTGGAGGGGTAAAAAGGAAATTAAGTGTGCTCTTTGATAAATATGAAAATATAATGTGCTATTTGAGCAATTCTAAATTTTAAATGCGCTGTTTGATAAATCGCCGAAGAAAATTTGAAGGTGGAATTTTTCTTTTTGCACAATTATTGTTACTAGAGTACTAGAATAGTTTAATTTAAAATAAGTTGACAAAGACTTTTTTGGTATTAAAGTACAGAATATTTTTATTTTTATTTTTAAAATATGAGAGATATTATTTTAATGTTTTTATATATTAAAAAAAGGCGCTCTTTTGATTAAAAAATGATCATTGGGACCGCCCTCCGTCTAGACCCGGCTAAGGTCCGGGTCGGACTCGGATCTGACTCAGAACCGGACTGTGGTCAACGGTCCGGTTAACGGGATCAACGGGTTTGACTCGGACCCGTGACCGGACCGCCTATTAGGTGGTCCGGTCACAGTGTTTTAAAAAATCGAACCATCGATTTAAAAAAAAAATTGAACGGGAAATAGGGCGACATGCCCATGCTAATGGAGGGCATGGGCGTGTTGGGCATGAGACGTGGGTGTGTTAGCCGACACGCCCCAGGTGTGTTGAGGAACATGGGTGTGTCGGCTAACACACCCGGGTGTGTTGAGGAATATGGGCGTGTCGGGCATGAGACGTGGGCGTGTCGACTAACACACCTGGGGTGTGTTGAGGAATGTGAGTATGTCGGCTAACACACCCGGGGTGTGTTGAGGTCTGAAAGTTCTGACACGGACGTGTCTCTGATGGCACGGCTATGTTGTTTTGATACGCCTCGATAATTCTCGATTCTTCACCCTGTTAACATGAAAAATACCCCAAAATAGTTTCTTTGTCGAAAATATGTTAAACTTGACTAAAATATAACAAAATACATGACTAAAATATAAAATGGAATGAAATGCATGCATATTGAATACCCAAAATGCAACATGAATTACACACATCAAATGGCAATATGCATGCATTTTGGGTATCGATCGTTCTCAAACTCGAGTGCCTCACCCAACATCCGATATCTTTACCAAACATTTCGAAAAAGTAGTGCTCCCTTCCAGTGATATGCAAGCAAAATGCAAATATTGTTCGAAATGTTATAAATTTCAACAAAGAGGAGGTTACGGAACCCTTACTCGACATGTGGAGAGAAATCATCCGGTGGAAATTGGTATCGATCGTTCTCAAACTCAAATTCCGACATTCTCTTCTCAATCGGATTGGGGTAACGAATCTAAACTTTTTAAATTTGACGAATCTAGATTTAGAGAAGAAACTGCTAAATTTTGTGCGATTGAACAACTTTCTTTTAGTTTTAGTGATAAATTATCATTTGAAAATTAGCTTTCTACAAGTGCAAATCCTTCTATTAAACGTATCCCAAGAAATACTCTAAAATGCACACTTTTAAAATTAGTCTTAGAACAAAAAAAAGAATTGATTAAAGAATTTTCTAGTTTAAACAGTAAAGTTTCTTTGTGTTTCGATATTTGGAGTGATCATTTGCAAAGTTGTTCATATATGAGTATTACTTGTCATTGGATTGATAATAATTGAGACATTCAAAAAAGATTGCTAGTATATAGATGTTTTAACGAAATACACACGGTATAAAATATTTCACAACTTATTTTTGTTATTTTAGAAGAATATGGTCTAAATTCTAAAGTTTTTTCAATTTCTTTTGATAATGCTAGTGCAAATACCTCTAGTATTAGTGAGCTTATTGATATATGTAAATCATCAATAGGTGGAAGATTTTTTCATATTAGATGTACATGTCACATTTTAAATTTGTGTGTTCAAGATGGACTTAAAAATTTAGGATCACATATTCATCCAATTAAGAGTGCAATTCATTATTTATGGACACATCCTCAAATTATGAAAAAATGAAGAAAATTTTGTAAAATAAATGGTATGAAGCCTAAACGGTTTGCACGTGACGTCCCAACTCATTGGAATTCTACTTATAAATTATTGTTATCTACTTTTGAATACAAAAATTTATTATGTATATTTTTTCATCAACATGTTCAATCACGTGATATTTATTTGTTTTCAAATCAATAGAATATATGCACTAGTATTTGTGAAATTTTAAAAGTTTTTAGTGATGCTAGTGACCAATTATCCGGTATTTATTATCCAACTTCACATTTAGTTTTAACACATTGTTGTAATATTGCATGTATTTTAAATGAACATATTCAATCAAATGATACTTATTTATCTCAATGTATTTATGTAATGAAAGAAAAATGGAAAAAATATTTCTTAAACATTCCTGAAATATTTTTATGTGCTTTTGTTTTATATCCTAGACTTAAATTAGATGATTTGCAAGATATGTTAGCATTATATTATGAATCTTTAAGCCCTATTACCGAAACTGCTCCTAATATTTCTTTGATTTTATTTAATATTAAAACTCATTTACATGATATTTATAATGAATATAACATTAAATATGGTGAACAAACTATTGGACATGAAATACATCAATCCACTACAACTAGTATTATTACTTCTAATGTCACACCCCGAGAGTATGTCGTGCCGAAAAGCAAACGGACGACATCTCCCCTGTACGTGGCAACATATCGGGTTAATACAAGGCCCGTAGGCCAACAACAACATGACATATATATGGACAATACCAAACAATACATCCACAACAACACAAAAGGTGCGCACCGGTGCGACTCTAACATACTACACAAAAACAACATACAAACCAACAGCCAAATACAACACTGATTATACATGGCCATAATACAAAACAACAGCGGAAGTAAATACGTGGAAAACCCCAATTGTTCGGTGTGAGATGGGATCAACTGGCGGAGCTCCGAACGTCCAAGGAATCTTCTACTTGTTATCTGGGCGACAGGAAACCCAGGGTCCAGGGGTGGTGAGTATAAACTCAGGGGTAATATATAGAAAATGCATGAACAACATATAAGGATATAGAAATCTACAAGTATACATGTGAAGATCTACAGGTATACATCATGAGTCCAATAGACATACAGTCCTATCCAGATCTGATAACAAGTAACCACAGTATAGTCATACTCAATGTATATACTAAACTGATCAACTGAACATGAAGTAATGTACCAACGTACCTGACGGTCTGCAACACCATATGCTATATCATCCTGAACAGATATACTATAACATAACCCATATAACGTACCAAGTCAATCTCATACCTGACCAATACTCCAACATATGAATAGTATATGATCACCTGTAATAACAACCCGGTCCGTACCACACAATGACATGATGCTAATCAAACGCATACAACAGTCTGAATCAACGCATGTATAATGCTCAACACATAGCAGTATATAAAATATGCAAATGACATGTATCATGATGTACAAACATATGCAGCATCTCACAGGCATATGTAAAACATATATCAAATACATGCATAAATATATATATATAAGCAATGTATATGCATGACCATGTCTGCGGACCCGTCCAACCACGACCCCAGTATGACTCGGGTGGCACAACATGACTACTATCCCGACTCCAGCCGCCACCACTCTCGAGTGATCGAGTTGGGTAGTATAAATGAGTAGCATATAAGCGTAAAAAGCTAACTATTCCCCGGGGGTCCCTGCTGTTGGTCGCTCAGTCACTACTCATGAGTAGACGAGCTCTGCACACAGGACAACTGCACGTCACACAACCACCGTCTATAGTGGGCGAGTGCTAACACCACTCTGCTCAGTGGCTAGGTGCGCATCTCCAACTACCACCATCCATAGTGGTCGAGCGCAGTACATCCAATGCTCTGCCCTCAACCCTGCTACCACTACCCCGAGTGGCCGGGGAGGCAAGATGACTGACGACCCGTCTCAACCACAAGGGAGACCCAGTCAACAGCATGCATGCAAATGTAATGATGCATAGCTCCACACAAATATCCTCGCAACACTCCCTATCTCACGGGGAGTCTTGGTCAACCAAAAGTCAACTATGCAAAGACTACAATCCACAAGACTCTCTCTATCGTACAAAGAGTCATACTCATCTGACAGTCAACCACGCTAAGACTTCTAGTCAGTAGCGAGATACTATTGATCATCCATATAACCATACACAGCTATACGATCCATAATGGATATACAATCATGCTAGGACCTCTAGTCCATAACCACATACTGACAACCACACACATTTATCTATGCACGGACAACTAGATCCACCATAGATGCACAACTAACATGTGTACGATACAACAATCGACTTCATAATCCAAACCATCACCTAACCCTAGTGATGTAACACAGTAATCCAATCTGAGGTCACAAGGATAACCCTAACCACCTGTACTTACTGAACATCCATCGGCTAACACATAATAGGGTTTATAGTTCCTATCCGTGCTAGATAATCAATGAAATAACAGTAATATCTTAAAGGTCAAAGGCAGTACAAGCATATGATTAAATAAGAGTGGATTTAAGGTAAACAGGTATAAACATATATCCAAATTCATGCACTGGAATTTGGTCAAAACTACCGGACCAGGTAGATATTACCCACCTGATACGAAGCTCGAATAATCCTCACGGTCGTGGACCTGCTTCGTATCCCCAAACCTGCACATAATAGCTACAATGATTAAGTACAAGTATCCAACAAACGTAGGAACTAAACACTACATCGTTCCTATACTCGCATCCTTTCCTCGTCTACGAATTAAAAACTCAATTATCCCAATCTGATACACCATAACCACACTCACAATAGATCACCAACATCCAAAGATCTATTAAAGTAAATAGATCTAAATACACTCAAATCAACCTCACCACAACTCCATCCATTCTCTCATCCATGGTCAGCGACCACAAGAACAATCAGAACCCAATTACCACAAATTAGATAAGTAAACCCCAAGCAATTCCTTTATGGGTTACCCATCTAAGCCAATCATCCCAGCTGCAACTTCAAATGCATCCCTAACACATTCTACAGCCGTGGCATCTCCAACCCCAACAGCAGATCAATCAACAATCCACATCCTCCAATCATCCACCAAATCGATTAAGGAAACAGAATTGAACACTTGAATCAGGGTTGTAATGGCAGCTTACTTCAAGATCGATCTATCACCGCCAATCAATTCACACACACACACAGAGATCAGCCACCATCCAAACACATAACGACTGTCGAATAGAAAGGGTAACATGAGCTTACCGATCAAATCTCCTCCGGCCTCCTGTTTCCGTATGACACCAACTCCAACACTGCCCAAACACGAAAAACCCAGCTCAAGGCGGTAGCGATTACCAATAAGAGCGGATCTTGTCCAAGATCGAGGAGAGGTTCAACGACTTACCTAACTCCGACGGCAACGACGAATAAGAGCTGGTAAATCAGCTCCAATAAGAACCAACACTACAGCAATCGTGCAGATCTCAGCCATGGCTGTGGTGTTTGCTGTCGTCGGACCAGGAGAAGAAGGGCGGCGAGATCAGCTGTCGGTAGGGATCTAGATAAGGAAGAGGAGAACACCTCCGGCGGGGCCAATCCCCGATGAATGCAGGCGACGACTAGGTGTGGTAGCTGCAGACATTCGATGAAGCTGGACGGCGAGCAACTCCGGCAGCGGCGACAATGCAGTAGAAGAGACAAGGCACCGGAGATAAGCCGACGCATCCAGCTGCGGCGGAGATCGGCTGCCTCGAGCGTCGACGGTGGCAGATCGTCGGAAGAGATGAGTTGCGGCGAAAGGAAAAACAGAGGGAGAGACGAGATCGCGATTTGAGGAGAAGAAGGAATCGCGTGATCGAGAAGAGGAGAAAGAAATTGGGGCTGGAAAAGGAATTAACGGGATCTGCGTCCGATTCAACCTTATAACCCCACCATTTTGTGGTTGAGCTAGCCTAGGTCAAGTCCGAATTAGCCTAAGTTGACTTAACCACCTGTTTAAGCTCAAATCTTCCTCGTACGATCTCCTTTTTAATCCGGAAAAATTTCTATGAATTCCCGAGAAATTTTATAAGAAAATTTCTCAACTAACAAGGTTTTTTTATTTATTTATTTATTTATTTTCCGTATCTTACATCTAAACTCACTAAAGCACAATTGTTATTAAGGGAACGGACTAAACGTCCACGAGGATCCTCAAGTTCCAGTCAAGCACTTGAGAATTATTTTACCACTTCTTTTGATTTTAGTGATGCAGATTAAGAAAGCTTCGACATTCTAAAATGGTGATCGCAAAGAACTCAAATATTTCCAATCTTATCTATAATGATAAAAGAAATTATAGCTTGTCCAATTTCAACGGTTGCAGTGGAACAAGCTTTTAGTATCGGAGAAAATACATTGGACGAGAGACATTCTAGCTTAAGGCCGGAAAATTTGAAAGCGCAATGTTTACTCAATGATTGGTCAAAAGCTGCAAGTCGAATCCAACATATTAAAAGTGACGAAGAAGACCAAGACAGAATAGAGGGAACATTCGGAACTACGACGACGGGAGGAAATACCGAATACGACTAAAATTGATTGAATATAATGAAAATTTAAATGTAATTGATTTTTTTTAATAGGTTTTTTATTTAAATCCAAGATGTTGAAATTTGAGATGTAATATATTTTTTATTAAGATAATGAAATATTTGATAGAGTTTTTATAAGTTCAATTGTATAATTTTTTTATTTAAATTATTTAAATTTTTATTTATTTAATCAAGATTTGACCATCCATTTAAATTTGACCTTAATTTTGACAATCCTGACCGAATCCATTTAATTTTAACCCACTTGACTAGATCCAAATCCACCACCAAGTTTAATGGCTCATTTTTGTCAACCCGATCTAGCAATACGTACTCGATCGAATGACCGCGTGGCCAGGTCTACCTCCGTCCTCGTGATTTCTTTTTATATAGAGAGATATTTTTTTAATAATGATAAATTAAAAAATAAAATATCCTTTTAATAATTAAAAAAATAGTCCATCCTAACCACCAAATCATCATTATTTTCATGTGGCCCCCTCTTTTAAAAGAAAGTAATCGGAGTCATACTGAAGCACTAAAAGCCCGATCCTTAGAATATTTATCTCTGATAAAAGTTAAATTTTAATACTTTTATTTATTTTTTTTTAGTATTTTAGCATTGGACCATGTAAGTTTTTTTTAAAATAGTATAAAAATAATTATCTATAATGGATTCTCGAGAAATTCATTGTCGGTCGGTTGTCATCGCCGCTACTGATCGTCGGTCGTCGGTCGACCGCCACCGTCGTCGTCGGTCGTCGACCGACCGTTGTGCTCGTCATCGTCGTCGATCGCCGATCGATCGTCGACCGACCGCCGTCGCCGATTGATGGTCGACCGTCGCTGTCGGTCGCCAGTCATCGGCCGACTGTCGTCGTCGGCCGACTGCCGACCGCCGTCATCGGCCGGCTGCCGACCGCCATATATTTGGTTGGGGTCATCTGTGATTACCTTAGTCATGTGATTATCAAATAATCACATAACCAAAGTTATGGGGAATAAAATATAACTTAATATTATTTGGTTTAATCCTAGGTAATGAGACAAAACCTTGTTTGTTTGAAGATTTTAATGTATTACTTATTGTGACATTTACAATATTACCCCCAACCAAGCACATAGCAGTCGGTTGGCGACCGATGATGACAGTCGACCGGTGACCGACGGTGGCGACGATTGGTCGGCGACCGACGGCGGCGACTGGCGACCGATGGCGACGATCAACGGCCAACCGGCAATCGACTATATTGTAATTTCATAAATTGATAAGGATAGTTTTGTCCTAAGTGGTAAAAATTAAAGGGTATTTTTGGAAAAAAAAAATTCATAACTAAGGGAATCAAGAACCAAGCTTCTTAAAGGTTTTTCAATTCTCTCGTCCATAACCCTTTTGCTGACGTGATATGACATGTCGAATATCCATCATGATTTGATAATCATTCAAATTCTAAATCAAATAAAATTTTCTTTAATAATTATGGATAATTAAGATTATCACATATGATCTCTAACCAAATACACTCTTAAGTGTTTCCATCTTTACATTTATAACTGAGATTCAAATGAACTCTCTCTATTTATTAGAGATAGTATGACGATTCCATTAAAGTTTTTTAATGTCTTGGAATTATTTCAATGACAACTCATTTATGATTTGTCTTTTTTTTTTCCCTCTTTTTTATTTTTATTATTTGTCCTGAACTACTCCTTACAAATAATAATCAAAAGTAATTATTCAAAAATACCTAGTCAGTTTGTTCTCATTAGTTTAGTTCGGGTTATAAATGAGCCAACGTGAGCGGATCTTTGTATTTTCAAATTTGTTTGACAAGAAAATTAAATCAAATCAAATTTAAAATGAACTAAACCGTTGAAATAGTTGTCTAAATTTAACTTTTTTTTTACGAGTTCGAGCTTAGTTCAAACTTAATATAAACTAAATTTCATTTAGATGGTTTCAAGTTGTGTTAAGCTTGTTTAATTATTTAAAAATTTTAATTTTTTTAGCTTAATTGGTAATTAGTATTATAAAATTATTGGTTCATTCTATTTATAAATTTGATAAGAATTTTATTGACATTTACAAACTTTATTGGTAGATATTATTAATTAACATTGACCATTGATGCGGTGAGGAAGATTTGTTCACCTCCTTTCGATGCGATGGAGCACGAAGGGAGCTTTGGGTGGGGGTTCTCACAGGCCACAACAGTAAAGACGAGAAAACCAAGTAGAGAAACGCAAACCAACACAGGTAATGAAACTAGAACACAGGATGTAACGTGGTTCAAAATAAGTATTCCTACTCCACGGAGGTGAGCTCTCTCACCGGATGCAGTGCCCAAGCACTTTCAACTATGAACGCCCTCCTTTCCGGAAAGAAAACTTCCCGAGGTGGAGGAGAAAACCTCTTACAGTTCAATCCCAATACAAGAAAGAGTACACGCAATGTAAAAGCAAAGATCGCTACTCTCCTTCTCCGGCGTAGTGGTGGTAGCTCTCCTTCTCCTGCTGCGTCTTCGTTTCTTGCCAGTTGGAATAATACGGATTTCCTTCCTTCTATCCTCCCCTTCCCTTTTATCCTCCTTCTCCGATCCAGCGTTGCCTCGCGGGCTGTCCCTATCGTACACGTGGCCACCATGTCCACCTGGAGAATAATTCTGTTACAGATACGAGGAGCGAAGACTCCTCGGAATATTATGTGGGGACCCCTCCTTCTGTTACATAACACCTCTTCATTTACATTTCGGGAAACTAGGTTAGCCTGTCCCCCTCAACCATCCGCTTTTGGTGAAACTAACTTAGGTCTATAGCTCACGGGTGGTATAGCCTTTGGGCTCCTCACCATCCCGAACCAACTCTCCTTCTTCCCCCCCTGAACGACCTCCAGACTGACTAGGGCGAGTCGATTCTTATCTGTCCCGTCTACTTCTAGGCCTATACAGCCGAATCGATTCTAGCTTATTTCCTAGCAAAGTGCCTCCCCTTGCTTCCGTTTTGTCGTGTTGATTACCTTCACTAGCTCTCCCGTGCCAATTATTTCAGGCGCTTGCGCCCGAACCGTCCCTCTCCTCTTTCTCCGCCGAACCAATTATTCGGTTCGGGTAACACCTTACATGTGAGCCCTCCTATCTGGTTCACAGAGAAGAGGTAACAGCAGTATCATTAGTCAACCCCAAAAAATAGTCAAGCGAAGTTATAAGCTTGACTTTCCAACTATATAAGGTTCCTGCTCCATCCTTGGCTCATTAATTCAAATTCACCCCTCTCTTATAGCTCCCCCCTATATTTTTGAAGTGGCCTAATGGGCCCATGGGCCCCGCTTTACTTTTTCTCTTATATAGTCGAACCATCACAAAAACCCTATATAAATCTCTACTTTTTCCCTTTTAGGTATTACTTAGCATGCTTAGCAATCCCGTCTCTTCCACTTCTTCCCTCCTGCGATTTTCACCGGCGGCGTTTCAGCGACCCAACCCTTCCTTTCTTACACGCTCCTCCTCTAACCCCCAAGTAAGTATTCTGTCCTGTTTTATACCTATGACCCCTAGGACCATCCCTTCACCTGCGTGGTATGAACACACCGTAACCCAACTAGACTGCAACCATTACTTCTTTAACCTTAAAGATAGGTTTGTAGACTTTTCCCTGGAATGCTGCTTTACGACCAAGATGCACCGACCACACTATCCTCCTCCTAGTTTAACTTTCTTCTTTTCCGAACAGTTCCTCAATGGCTTGTCTCTACCAACACCTTCCGCCTATCTAGAAATTTTAGACTTTTACGGACTACCTTTAAATCAATTTACCCCCAATTCCTTTCGCATTCTGTCAGGGGCTTCTATAGTGTTCTAACACCTAAACCTTTCTCTATCTCCTCAAATATTCCACTGTTTCTTTCAATTAAAATCTTCCAAAGCAGACCTTTTTTACCTGTCCAGTCGTCCAGACTGCCAATTCCTAGTGAATATGCCTACTTCCCATAAAGGATGGGAAGAATTGTACTTCTTTGTACAGCTTCCGATACCTTTACCCCACTCAGACACCTGGAAGTTAGAACTTCCCGAACTACCTTCCTTCTGGGAAATGAGGACCCAATGCCCTTTCTCGAAAGTTTATAGAATACTGGGAGAGTCACATTATTGTTTGGATCACCTAATGAAAACTCCCCTCCTGAGCCACTTCGGACTATCCCCCTTCCCTTCAACGACCTCAGCTGCCATAGGTAGGATGACACTTACCCTTCAATATAACTTTTTATCTACATCATTCATCTTTCTTATCAACGCATTTTACAGATAATCTAATACAGGACGCTTTAGTGAAAGGAGAAGAGGTTGAGGCTGCCAAGAAGAAGAAGACCTCAACAAAGAGGGGTAAGTCAATGGCAGCCCCTTCTTTTTCTCGGAAGAAATTGTGGCTTATTAAGAAAGGAGCTCCTAGTTCATCAGCTCTTCCTCCTTCCTCTTCTGGTCAACATGGTTCGCAATCTTTAACCATCTATGAACCGAGGAGGAAGGACACCACCTTATCCGTCCCATCCTCGTCTCCCCAAGGAAGAGATTCCCCTTCCCACTCTCCTGATTCATCCCCCCTTCCACATGATTCTCCCTTACCTTCCCGAACCGAATCCATCCCCACCCCTATCCCTTCAGACACACTTACCTCTCCCACCCCTATTCAACGTATCAAACCCAATCCTCCGTCTGAGGGAGAAGACCTTTCCCTCCCGACCCCCTCCAGGGCTACATTGGGGTCGCTGCTGCAGATCCGTCACCTTTCGGAGGTGAAATTCTTCAATCAATCAGGCATACAAGGCCCCTGTGACCAGGTGGGCAAATTGCTGGCGGAGGTAACTACTATCCCCTTCCAATCTTCAATGTATTCATACATGTGCATACCACTGTATGTCAACGTCTGATGATGGTGCTTTCTTTCCTTTAGTCCTCGGCCAAGCACAACAAGATGGTAACTCACCTAGCTCAATTTCAGTCCAGCGTAGAGGCACGCCACTTTGCCTCCTTAGCGCAGCAAAAACAACTCGCTCGATAATTAAGCGAGAAAGAACAGAAGGAATCCGACCTGAAGGGCCAATGTGAAGATGCCATGACACAGTTGGCCTTGGTTCAAAGTGAAAAGGAGGAGCTTCAACGAAAAAATGAAGACCTCGAACGGCAAGTCTTCCTCCAGTCCAGCGAACTTCAGCAGGTGGATCTCCTTACCCGTGAGTTAAAAGAGTATAAGGGATAGCTTGGGGATGCCATTATTAAAGCTGTTGATTCTTCTACCACCATCCAACAGCTTCAGCAAGAATGCCAACGACTTCGACTAGAAGGCCAAGCGTGGGAAGCCACTAAAGAATCTTGTATAGAGAAGTGTCAAGAGCTCTCTTCCATGGTGGATGCTCTTCCTCAAGCCCTGTCAGCAGCGACTCAGCAACAATCTGACCTTCATCAAGAGTACTCCAAGGCCCTTTCGACTCTGGGTCAGCAAGACATAAAAGCAGCAACTGAGAAAGATGCTTTGGCAACCTAGCTAACCAAAAGTCAAACCCAGCTGGCCGATTGTCAGGCTCAACTAACCAGTTGCTAGTCCCAGCTGAAGGAGCAGGAAGTTGACCTAAAGGAGCGATATGTCAAGAAGGGAGTGGATTTGTTTATACTGGGCTTTGACGGGTCTTCAGCTCTGAATGTTGAATGGGGATATCCACCCCCCGGCACAGACACTAGTTATTTAAATCCTATAGGTGCATTATCTAAGTGTCCCCCTGAACTGTTTGAACTGTAACTTCTAATATCCTACTCCCTGTAATGACCCATTTCTTAATGTTGAAGAAGGCTTATATTAGCATAGCTTTTCATTGTTCTTTTTGTACGCCTTATTGCGAGTCGGGAATTCTGTGCTTTTTTCCTTTTTACAATTATGTTTCTTTTCCCGTGTCGGATGGCACAATCGCCTCCTTTGTTCGGGAACTCACTCAGAAGATCCCGGATGATCTTATTCATATCCGACCCAATTTTGGCTTGGCTAAAAATTAAATTACTTCCGCCTGTTGATCTTCTCTGTCTACCTTACTGCTTTGGAAGCGATATCTTGATTGTTGGGTTTCCAGCACCGCGGCGTGTGTGTGTTCGATCACGTTTCGTAAACATGAGCACAGCAGAAGCAATAAAAATAATAAATCTACATTTATTACAACACACACATCACACGCATGCATAGTACAACGAGTGTAGACATAACCGTAAATTTAAATTTGCAATAAAAGGAAATTTAACTACGTTATACCTTTCGTATCACGTGTAGCGGGAAAGGCATCAACCGGAACGATCCTCGCTAGAATCGTCTCTATCCGTATCCACGCCGAGTATCCTCGGGATGACTTCGCTAAGCCACGAGCTTCGTCTTCGTACGGGTTACTAGCCTCGTGTTGAAGACGACGTGATCGAGAGATGATCACGATCCGAATCCAAATTCGGATCCTAAGACGAGTCCTCAAAACTCGCTTCTCCGGAGAGGTATTCGTCAACCGATTGACGAATCCTTCGTCCTCCACCTCAGAGGATTACCGGAGATCGAATCCCTGGTAAGTAAGCCACTGTCAGAGCTCTAACCGTCGTCGAAACGATGCTCCGACGAGAGGAGAACAAGCTGTCCAGAAAAACTGGACAGCTTTGGTGGAGGAGATAGGCACCGGCCAACCAAGGGAAGATAGAGCTCACCTTGATGCCAAACCTAAAGAAGATCACCGGAGTACCACCGGCAGCAGCTCGACGCCGGCGAGGGGGAAGGTCAGCACCTTCTGGACGCCGGTTGAAGCCTCAAGGTGGGCGGCGGCAAGGAGGAGGAGAGTTGGCGCCGAATTTCTCCAAGGAGAGGTGGGCGGCAACTTATGGTTGTGGATTAGGGCTTAATTATCCCTTAAGCCCTCTTTTATAGAGAACTAATTCTCTTAATGGTTATTGGATCATAACCATTAGGCCCGTTAACCCGCTCCATTAAGATAAGTTAAAATAAACCAAACCATGATGGTTTATTTTAAGTTAAAACGAACGAACCAACTTTTGGTTCATTCGCTTAAAATAAACCAAACCCTTTGGTTTATTCTCCTCCATTGGATTAGAACCAAACCATTTTGGTTCATCCATTATGTCTTCATAAGACACGGCCCATCCACGCTTCCATTGCGACTGAAACGATTTCATGCTCGCTTTATGTTTGGTCTAACCAAACCTAGTTTCTCTCGGTCTGAGAATCTCATTCTCAAGCTCGTTTTAAATCCTTCGGATTACGCTCGTTGTGCGTGTGACCAAATAGGTTCTCGGTTTATTTTGGCCATCTATAATTAACCATTAATTATAGAACGATCATGAGTGGCACCTAGTAGTACATCATGATCCCCAATTAACCGAAAAGATCAACGGTTGATCCAGAACTATTTCTGAAACCCTTCAGCAGCTCGAATGATTCGTGCCCCATTCCCTTCACTCATCTTATACCCACTTGGTTCAGGACATGGTCTATAGTGTCGATCCCACTAGGTGACTACGCCACACTTAGCCCAAGTATCATTTCCTCGTCCTACGGATTCTAGTTACTGCACATGTATCGAAGAGTACTTTACTCTAAACATGTAATGCTTTGGCCAAAGACTTTAGTAACAATCCGACGAGAGGCCATGGGTATACATCTCCTCGTAAGGAGTGGTGAATCCTTTATAGGCTATTCAAACACCTTCGATCACTTCGACTTATACCCAATCATCCCGGGTCCACATCTCCTTAGAGATGTTTGCTTAAGATGTCAAAGCATAAGTCTCCATGATCAAGATGACTTGAATACCGCAAGTCAAAGGAACATCGCACTTAAGCTATAGTAAGAACTTCATTAACATATCTATATATGCAGAGAACCATATGAAGTCTTACGGCTGGTCACTCCAATGAACTAGTTACCATAACTAGCATCCACGATCAACTCCGGACATCACAATGTCTCCAGCCAGTGAGAATCAACTACTTGGATACACCAAGGAGTATACCTCGTGCTAGTCTCGACAGAATTGATGGTATCCAAATCCATCAATTCATCGACTAGGGATAATTTCGATACATCACAATTACACATGTAGAGATACTCACTAGTTGTGATCCAATCACAAATTCTCTCATGCTGTGAATCGTATCGTGGACATTCAGTAAATGAGTTTAAGATCCAATCAAATACATAAAACATGTATACTAAAATAGTGAATCTTCATTTATCATATAAATGGTTCATACATAAGGCGATTGCCTTAGGAAATCTCTCATATATTACTAACAGACTCCCACTTGGCCTAATGCCAATCGCTATGGTATCCAATACCATAAGCTCTAACATGACCCTCAAACTTATTTTGAGGTAATGCCTTAGTCAAAGGATCCGCTAAGTTCCTTTCAGTGGGAATTTTCTCGATTTGTATTTCGTTCCTACTGATGATCTCTCTGATAAGATGATAGCGGCGAAGCACATGTTTGGATCGTTGATGAGACCTTGGCTCTTTCGCCTGTGCAATTGCTCCATTGTTGTCGCAGTAGACCGGTATTGCTTCAACAATGGCCGGAATCACACCAAGTTCATAAACGAACTTCTTGATCCAAATTGCTTCCTTTGCTGCTTCCGAAGCTGCAATGTATTCTGTCTTAGTGGCAGAATCCGCTATAGCGTCAAGCTTGGAACCTTTCCAACTTATTGCGCCTCCATTCTAGGTGAATACATACCCTGACTGAGACATGGAATCATCCTTGTCTGTCTGGAGCTGGCATCCGTATACCCACGTATCACCATGTACCCTTCTCCATATATTAGGAACACATCCTTAGTTCTTCTCAAGTACTTAAGGATCGTCTTAACAGCCACCCAATAATCCATTCCTGGATCAGACTGGTATCTGCTCGTGACACTCAGAGCATACGATACATCAGGCCTCGTACATAACATAGCATACATGATAGATCCTATTGCGGATGCATAGAGAATCTTACTCATGCAAATCCTCTCATCTTCTGTGCGCGGACACATAGACTTCGAAAGGTGTATCCCATGCCTGATGGGTAGAAAACCTTTCTTGGATTCCGACATGCTAAACCTCTTTAGCACTCGGTCTATATATGTAGACTGCGAAAGACCAAGCAACAGTTTCGATCTATCTCTATAGATCTTAATCCCGAGGATGTAGGTTGCTTCTCCCAGATCTTTCATGGAGAATGTCTTGGATAACCAAACCTTAACTGACTGTAAGATTGAAACATCGTTTCCTATAAGTAATATGTCATCGACATATAATACTAGGAACACGATTGCACTCCCACTAACCTTCTTGTACACACAAGGTTCGTCTGGATTTTGTGAGAAATCAAACTTTTTGATTGTCTCATCAAAACGGATATTCCAGCTCCTGGATGCTTTCTTCAATCCATAAATGGATCGTCGCAATTTGCATACCTTGGTTTTATCAACCGATGTGAAACCCTCAGGCTGTATCATATACACGTCCTCGAGCTGGTTTCCATTAAGGAAAGCTGTATCCATCTGCCATATCTCATAATCATAATGAGCCGCTATGGCCAGGAGCATCCGAATGGATTTAAGCATAGCTACAGGCGAATAGGTTTCGTCATAATCAACACCTTGCTTTTGACGATATCCTTTCGCCACCAATCTAGCCTTATAGGTAATCACATTACCATCCATGTCGGTTTCTTCTTGAAAATCCACTTGCACCCTATAGGCTTTATGCCTTCAGGTGGGTCAACCAAGTTCCAAACTTGGTTTTCATACATGGAATCCATTTCCGACTTCATGGCACCAAGCCACTTATCCCTTTCTAAACTTGTCAGCACTTCTTCATAACTGGTAGGCTCCTCATCATCAATGAGTAACACGTCGTTCGATTCACTTACGAGAAATCCATATCTCTCAGGAATATTGCGTGTTCTACCAGATCTACGAAGATGTGGTGTTACAATAGGTCCAGCCGATTGCTCATCACTATGAGTTGTCAGCTGTTGTGCTTCACCAGGTATCTCATCAATGTCTATTTGAGTCTCTCGAGCCTCCTCAAGCTCGACGACACTCCCACTGTTTTCTTGCAAGAGAAACTCTTTCTCTAGAAACACAGCATGCCTTGAAACAAACACCTTTTGTTCCACAGGATGATAGAATTGGTAACCCCTTGTTTCCTTAGGGTATCCAATAAATAGACATTTATCAGACTTAGCATCCAATTTGTCTGATACTGTCCACTTCACATAAGCAGGACAACCCCATATCTTTAAGTAAGATACATGAGGTTTCTTACTATTTCATATCTCATATGGAGTAGTTGAGACTACCTTGGTAGGCATTCTGTTTAACAAGTAAATAGTTGTCTGAAGTGCATAGCCCCAAAAGGACTTGGGAAGAGTCGCATGATTCATCATTGACCTGACCATGTCCAACAAGGTCCGGTTACGCCTCTCAGATACACCATTATGCTGTGGTGTATATGGCGGAGTCCATTGAGACAATATGTCATTGTCTCTTAGATAATCAAGAAACTCTTGACTTAAGTATTCACTACCTCGATCCGATCGAAGTATTTTAATACTCTTGTCATGTTGTTTCTCTACTTCATTTCTGAATTCTTTGAACCTTTCAAAGGCTTCAGACTTGTGTTTCATCAAGAACACATACCCAAACCGTGAGTGATCATCGGTGAAGGTAATGAAGTAGCTATAGCCTCCTAAAGCTTGAGTTGACATAGGTCCATATACATCAATATGTATTAGACCTAGTAACTCTCTCACTCGTTCACCTTTTCTAGTAAAAGGTAACTTAGTCATCTTGCCTTTTAAGCATGATTCGCATGTATCATATGAATCCTATTCAAACGATTCCAGAATTCATCGGTGTAATTCGGACATGCGTTTCTTGCTTACATGGCCAAGACGACAATACCACATGTAGGAGTCTAATTGATTATCTTTTCAAGCACGCTTGTTGCTCGCTTCGATATTGAAAATATCACTAGATACGTCCAACGTATAAACACTATTGCTTAAAGTTCCAGTCCCTTAAAGAACTCCATTCAAAGTTATGTAACAACAATTATTACTAAAAGTCAAATGGTACCCATTTCTATTTAAACAAGAAATAGAAATGATGTTCTTTATCAACGAAGGAACATAAAAGCAATTGTCCAGTTCTAAGACAAGTCCTACAGGGAGTTCCAACAAATACGTTCTGATGGCGAGTGCAGCAACCGTTGCTCCATTCCCAACACGTAAATTTGACTCTCCCTTGACGAGTCTTCTTCTATTCCTTAGCCCATGTATGTCATTACATATATGTGAGCCACACCCAGTATCAAATACCCAAGTGTCTGAGGAAATAGAATGACAATCAATAAAGAAGATTTCTGAAGAAGATGGGGCATCCGATGCCTTATCCTTCTTCACGGACTCAAGATAAATCTTGCACTTTCTTCGCAAATGGCCCTACTTGCCATAATGATGGCAAGTGCCCTTTTGAGCTGGTTCTGCCTTTTTAGCCTTTTTCTTCTTCCCCTTCCATTGTTCCTTTGACTCCCTCTTAGAACCTTTCTTCGAGGAATCAACTAACAACACCGTCCCCTGCTCATGCTTCTCAGAAGGCTCCACAGTCTTCAGCATGTTGAGCAGTATCGCAGATGAATCTTCTTGCATCTCAGAGGTGAAGAGGAGCTTGGAGACTTCGAACCTTTCGAATCTCACTTGCTTATCAAACAACTCATAAAGATGAAGGACTACCATATGAGCATCCATATGCTCATGCTGCTTTCGTAGCTTGGGTTCCATCGCGGCTAGCATGATGCAACTTGTCAGTTCAGAATCAGTCACATGTTTCTGATAGACCAACAATTGGTCCGGAGTTGCATCGTCACTAGGATGGGTGGGAAGAGGCGCTTCGAGGACATACGCAAGCTTTTCACCTTGAGAACAATTCTCAAGTTTCTAAGCCAGTCCAAGAAGTTCGGCCCAGTCAATTTATTCGAATCCAAAATGGAACGCAAATTAAAAGACAACATGATCAATTTTAGAAATACAAAACGAGCATATAAGAGAAAGATGATTTTTAAAATGCATCAATATACATTTATAAATCTCATTCATTTTTCGAATTCAAAAACCCTTGAAATCAATTCGGGAGATCGTAGGTCAATCTCCGAATGGGCTGATATCCAATATAGATAAGAACAACCTTGGAGTGAGTCCAACAAGCCATTCTTAGCTATGATGGTGGGTATCAAGTATACCGATTACATATCATGTATATGTAACTATCACAATGTGCTATCAACTAATTGAATGTTTACACATACATTGGGTTGTTAACACATTAACAAGTATACATCATATGCATAACACCCAACTTCACCTCTCTTCACATCGACCTTGGAGTGAGTCCAACAAATCGATGCTCCAAGTTAGAGCCGACCCATTAATCGCGAAATAGTTTTAATATGGTTAGAGCGCATTCAACCAATTAGCCAGGCTTGGAGTGAGTCCAACAACCCAAACTAACGATTGGCCTCTGACTCTTACCATATTAGAGTTAAATTATTCCAATGATTTGAACATGTTCAGGTTCGAGCCGGGCTTGGAGTGAGTCCAACAACCCAAACAAGAAACAGAACTCTGGTTCTAACCATATTAATGGAAGGTGTAAGCTTTAATATTGAGTTAGGGTTTTTATGTCTCATCCTCTTTGCATGCAAATAACTATTATCTACATGGCATGACATACATGACATACATCTACATGTCACGACACGCATGACATAATGATATGCATCTAATGCAATTACATGGCATACAATTATGTCATGTACATAATTTCCTTATTTGTCATAACTATTTATGGAAATAAAATATGTTTAAGATTTGATTCTCTAAATCAAATCATGATTAAATTAGGAAATAAATTTCCAAATCTAATCACATATTTTATTTATGGAAATAGTTGATTAAGGAAAATCAATTTAGGAAACCAATTTCCTAAATCATCAAAACTACTTATGGAAATCAAATATTTTAAGATTTGATTTCCCAAATCAAATCATGATTAAATTAGGAAACAAATTTCCAGAATCTAATCAAATATTTTATTTATGGAAAATATCAATTTCCATAAATACTTCCAACTTTCCAAAAGTGGAAGATTTCCATAAATACTTCTAGACTTTCCAAAATTGAAAAATTTCCATAAATACTTCTAAATTTCCAAAATTAGAAAATTTCCAGAAATAACATTATGACTATCGCAAAACCATTTACGATTATGTCGAAACACAACCTGGGCTCTGATACCACTGTTGGGTTTCCAGCACCGCGGCGTGTGTGTGTTCGATCACGTTTCGTAAACATGAGCACAACGGAATCAATAAAAATAATAAATCTACATTTATTACAACACACACATCACACGCATGCATAGTACAATGAGTGTAGACATAACCGTAAATTTAAATTTGCAATAAAAGAAAATTTAACTATGTTATACCTTTCGTATCACGTGTAGCGGGAACGGCATCAACCGGAATGATCCTCGCTAGAATCGTTTCTATCCGTATCCACGCTGAGTATCCTCGGGATGACTTCGCTAAGCCACGAGCTTCGTCTTCGTACGGGTTACTAGCCTCGTGTTGAAGACGACGTGATCGAGAGATGATCACGATCCGAATCCAAATTCGGATCCTAAGACGAGTCCTCAAAACTCGCTTCTCCGGAGAGGTATTCGTCAACCGATTGACGAATCCTTCGTCCTCCACCTCAGAGGATTACCGGAGATCGAATCCCCAGTAAGTTAGCCACTGTCGGAGCTCTAACCGTCGTCCAAACGATGCTCCGACGAGAGGAGAACAAGCTGTCCAGAAAAACTGGACAGCTTTGGTGGAGGAGATAGGCGCCGGCCAACCAAGGGAAGATAGAGCTCACCTTGATGTCAAACCTAAAGAAGATCACCGGAGTACCACCGACAGCAGCTCGACGCCGGCGAGGGGGAAGGTTAGCACCTTCTGGACGCCGGTTGAAGCCTCAAGGTGGGCGGCGGCAAGGAGGAGGAGAGTTGGCGCCGAATTTCTCCAAGGAGAGGTGGGCGGCAACTTAGGGTTGTGGATTAGGGCTTAATTATCCCTTAAGCCCTCTTTTATAGAGAACTAATTCTCTTAATGGTTATTGGATCATAACCATTAGGCCCGTTAACCCGCTCCATTAAGATAAGTTAAAATAAACCAAACCATGATGGTTTATTTTAAGTTAAAACGAACCGAACCAACTTTTGGTTCATTCGTTTAAAATAAACCAAACCCTTTGGTTTATTCTCCTCCATTGGATTAGAACCAAACCATTTTGGTTCATCCATTATGTCTTCATAAGACACGGCCCATCCACGCTTTCATTGCGACTGAAACGATTTCATGATCGCTTTATGTTTGGTCAAACCAAACCTAGTTTCTCTCGGTCTGAGAATCTCATTCTCAAGCTCGTTTTAAATCCTTCGGATTACGCTCGTTGTGCGTGTGACCAAATAGGTTCTCGGTTTATGTTGGTCGTCTATAATTAACCATTAATTATAGAACGATCATGAGTGGCACCTAGTAGTACATCATGATCCCCAATTAACCGAAAAGATCAACGGTTGATCCAGAACTATTTCTGAAACCCTTCAGCAGCTCGAATGATTCATTCCCCATTCCCTTCACTCATCTTATACCCACTTGGTTCAGGACATGGTCTATAGTGTCAGTCCCCACTAGGCTGACTACGTCACACCTAGCCCAAGTATCATTTCCTCGTCCTATGGATTCTAGTTACTGCACATGTATCGAAGAGTACTTTACTCTAAACATGTAATGCTTTGGCCAAAGACTTTAGTAACAATCCGACGAGAGGCCATGGGTATACATCTCCTCGCAAGGAGTGGTGAATCCTTTATAGGCTATTCAAACACTTTTGATCACTTCGACTTATACCCAATCATCCCGGGTCCACATCTCCTTAGAGATGTTTGCTTAAGATGTCAAAGCATAAGTCTCCATGATCAAGATGACTTGAATACCGCAAGTCAAAGAAACATCGCACTTAAGCTACAGTAAGAACTTCATTGACATATCTATATATGCAGAGAACCATATGAAGTCTTACGGCTGGTCACTCCAATGAACTAGTTACCATAACTAGCATCCACGATCAACTTCGGACATCACAATGTCTCCAGCCAGTGAGAATCAGCTACTTAGATACACCAAGGAGTATACCTCGTGCTAGTCTCGACAGAATTGATGGTGTCCAAATCCATCAATTCATCGACTAGGGATAATTTCGATACATCACAATTACACATGTAGAGATACTCACTAGTTGTGATCCAATCACAAATTCTCTCATGTTGTGAATCGTATCGTGGACATTCAGTAAATGAGTTTAAGATCCAATCAAATACATAAAACATGTATACTCAAATAGTGAATCTTCATTTATCATATAAATGGTTCATACATAAGGCGATTGCCTTAGGACATCTCTCATATATTACTAACATTGATGAGTACCTATGCTGCTGCCATTACGATATCAGTCTCTTCGCCTTCTTCCCTTTCCCAAGAACTACTGCAGTTCCTTTCCCCTCAACTATAAATTATCACCCTCCATGTCTTCGTCCTTCCATCTTACTCTCATGGCTTTGGCGGGATACTCTATTGAGATTTCTTTGGATTCTGAATCTTTCGAGCTGTGGGCCTGGCTTACCGGAGATACTGAAGATTCTGAGACCCGCTCGACAGCTACCTCGGCTTTTCGCCCCCTTCCTTTTCCACCTCACACCACAGCTCCCTCCCCTCCCACAGGGAGGTCTTTTCGAGCACCCTTCCCCTCTTTCCGCAATCAGGTGTGGAATCCTCCCTTAACATGGGAGTATACCATGGGAGATCTCCAGGCCTCTGCTGAACTTCCCCCACTTCCACCTGCCCTGGCTTTCATTCCGTTCTCCTCGGCGAGGATCCTCCCGCCTCCTTTTGACAAAGCTCCACCAGTGATAAAGCTCCACCAGTGATACCTTCTGCACAAGGCGAGCTCTACCGAGTCATCTTGGCGCCTTCCCCCCCCCCCCCCCCCCTCGAGGAGCCCTCTGACCATTCTCCTATTAAAAGTAATCATAAAAAGTCTTCCTAGATTAAATAATGTAATCATGCTTAAGTATGTTAATAAAAAAGAAAGGAAGAAATTGATATCCACTCTGGTCGTTTTCCTGTGGATATAAAGTTTTGGTCCTCAGAAAAACTGCAATCTCGTCTGAACTTACTTTTTCTTGCCATTTCCATGGGATTCAAACCCTTTTCTTCATAATTACGGTACCAGCGACTCTTCACATACTGTCTTTACGCTTCCCCTTCTTTACTAGCATTCATTATCTTTATTTCCTCTGTGAATAAATGCGCCCTTCTCCTTCATCATTATAAGGACCTCCAACCCTTGCCGTATAACGCCCATCTTTTTCTTTCTCTTCTCCTCGCCATGGACAAAATGTCTAACCAAGGCAGCAGTTCCCCTCCTACTGAAGAAAAGGTTGACGAGCAACGTTATATTGCTAATTTGGAGGAACAAGTGAGATATTTGCAGCAACGATTGAGGGAAGCTTCCGCTAATAACCACTCTTTGCGTCAGCAATTAGCCGGGTCACAGAAGGAACTATCCAAGCAAATCTTCCTGCAACAATCTTACCTCTGGCAACTATTGTGTCAACCCCAGCCGCGCAAAGAAACTCCGTCAACTCCTCCCAACAAAGAACTGTAATGCCCTATACATAAGGGTTTATTTTGCTATCCTCTCCCCAGGGAGGAGTTATAACATGTAACCTTTCTGAAATAAGGAACTTTCTGTAAAAACAACTTTCGCATATATTTTCCTCGTTTATCTTTTCTTCTAACATTCCTCGAGCTATGTCAAATCCCATCTTCTTCCTATGAAAATCAAATAGTCGAACCACCTCTTCCCCCTTTGAGTCCACAGGGACCCTGCATATATATTCTTCGTACAAAAATAAAATGCTATATAGCTGAGGGAATACTCAGCTCTTCCGTTCTGTCACCGCAAGGGAATAGAATAATATATGACCAAAGAATGAACTCAACTTTTCTGCTTCACGGGGATAACAATAATAGATAATTGAGAAGACCTCAGTTCTTCCGCTCCACCACCGCACGGATGAATATATCCGATCAAGAACGAACTTAACTTTTCCGTATGGGATAATAGATAACCCGAGAGATTTAGCAATACGTGTAACTGAACGAAGCACAACCATTGCGGGGATAAAATAATATGTAACTGAGGAATGAACTCAACTCTTCCACTTCACGGGGATAAAAATGATATATAACTGAGGAATGAACTCAACTCTTCCGCTTTACGGGGATAAAAATGATATATAACTGAGGAGACCTCAGTTCTTCCGTTCCACCATCGCACGGGGATAAAATAACATATATATAGTTGAGAACTAAGCTCAACTCTTCCGTTCCACGGGGATAAAAATGATATATAATTGAGAAGACCTCAGTTCTTCCGTTCCACCACCGCACGGGGATAAAATAATATATAACTGAGGAGACCTCAGTTCTTCCGTTCCACCACCATACGGGGATAAAATAATATATAACTGATGAGACCTCAGTTCTTCCGTTCCACCACTATACGGGGATAAAATAATATATATAGTTGAGAACTAAGCTCAACTCTTCCGTTCCACGGGGATAAAAATGATATATAACTGAGGAGACCTCAGTTCTTCCATTCTACCACCGTACAGGGATAAAATAACATATATAGTTGAGAACTAAGCTCAACTCTTCCGTTCCACGGGGATAAAAATGATATATAACTGAGGAGACCTCAGTTCTTCCGTTCTGCCATCGTACGGGGATAAAATAATATATAACTGAGGAGACCACAGTTCTTCCGTTCCACCACCACACGGGGATAAAATAATATATAGTTGAGAACTAAGCTCAACTCTTCCGTTCCACGGGGATAAAAATGATATATAACTAAGGAGACCTCAGTTCTTCCATTCTGCCACCGCACGGGGATAAAATAATATATATAGTTGAGAACTAAGCTCAACTCTTCCATTCCACGGGGATAAAAATGATATATAACTGAGGAGACCTCAGTTCTTCCGTTCCGCCACCGCACGGGAATAAAATAATATATATAATTGAGAACTAAGCTCAACTCTTCCGTTCCATGGGGATAAAAATGATATATAACTAAAGAGACCTCAGTTCTTCCGTTCCGCCATCGCACGGGGATAAAATAATATATAACTGAGGAGACCTCAGTTCTCCCGTTCCACCACCATACGGGGATAAAATAATATATAACTGAGGAGACCTCAGTTCTTTCATTCCACCACCACACGGGGATAAAATAATATATATAGTTGAGAACTAAGCTCAACTCTTCTGTTCCACGGGGATAAAAATGATATATAACTGAGGAGACCTCAGTTCTTCCATTCCGCCACCGCACGGGGATAAAATAATATATATTGCCCAAAGGCCTTCGACATAAAAAGTGCGCTGCTTTCCCACCGCTACTCTTCCTTCTCCCGTCCCGAAGGGAACACCTCCATCCATCCCCTCCATTGAAAGCTAGGGTTTTATTATATAACGGGCCATCAGAGAAATAAATCCTCGTTACCCTTCCGTTTAGGGCCTCATTTTCTATAAACTAGGGGCCCAATAGCCGTTACCAGCCCATTCTTCCCTCCTTTTATAGGGGATGCTTCATCTTCCTTTCTTTTGTTACCTTCATTTCTTCTGCCTTTTCATCTCCTTCTTCTTCGTCTGTTCTTCTTTTCGCCGCCATCCTCCATTGCCCCCAATCCCCTTCCTCAGCACTTTTCTTCTTTCCCTGACGAGCAGGATGCATTCTTCTTTCTTCCAAGAAATAGCAAGTCATTACCCCCATAGCAAATGGGGGTGATGGCCAGGCGCCAGCTTTATCTTCCCCTTCACTTTCCCCTACCACCACCACACCTGCCCCGTCTCGCCTTTCTTCTTCGCCTCCGTCTGAAACCCTTGTTACATCTGTACCAGAGGAAACCGGAGTAACCAGCCCCTCCTCATCTCCTCTGTTACTCACAAACCCTAACTCTCCCATTTTCTCCCCCTCCGCCGTAAGTGTTCGGAAGTCGCCTCCTCTTTCATCACAACCCGAAGATGAATTCAGGAAAATAGTGCGTTCACACCCATCGACCACGGATGCTTTTGCATCCACGTCTTCTCTGTCCCCAAAATATGGCACCTCCCCTGAACCTATGGTAATTGATATTCCTCCACTGCCCATCTCCCCTTCTGCTCATCGCCTGGAGAGCCCCTCACCTTCTATGGGCACTAGCCCAGGCCCCTCCACTTCTCACCTTCCCAACGAAGAGCTTTCCATTCCGATGCTCTCTATACCATCCTCTCCAGATTCTTCACCGAAATAATCCCCTTTCGCCACTTCTGATGTGCCCTCCTCACAGCCAGCCATCATACACCTTCCCCCTCTATCCACTGATTCTTTACCCCTAACTTCCACCCCTTTGAACCGCCTGACCAGTGCTCCTCCTTCTTCTTTTCCCTTAGAACCCCTGTCGCAGCTTATGGCCACCACCCCTATTCTTCCTTTTCTGAGTGAACCTCCACCGCGGGTGTCATCTATCCCCTCTTCTTCTTCCTCTCCCTGGGGCCTTCGAATCTTAAATTTGGAGGAGCTGATTCCCAGAATGGAAGGCCTGTGTCACGCTTTAGAATTGGTATGTTTCTCTAATCAGCTTCTCTAATTTCCCTTACTGAATAACTTCCTTTCAACAAATAGCTTACAAGCCCTGACAAACTACCAAGAATTGGATCGCTCCCTCCAACAATATCGAGCCCAATCTCTGAAGCTAGAACAACAGCAACGGGAGGATCTGACAGCTGCTCTAAATCGGGAGGACCTCCTATCACAACAACTGCAACAATGTCAGGAGCGACTGACAGAAGCTCACCACCGACTTCAAAAAGACGCCGCAACTATAGCGGCATTACAAGAATAGCAGCAAGCTGGCATGAAATCACCCTCACTCCGACAGAATGTTCAGCTGGCACAGCTTGACCGGGAGGCTTCCTCTTCTCAAGAATTAATAAGTCTTCGAGAGCAGGTAGCAGAGCTCCTTCACGGGAAGCAACGAGACTCGGACATCATCACCCGCCTACGAGTTCAACACCAGAAAGCAGAGGATAAAATAGGAGACCTACGCACTCGCCTGTGCAAGGAGGTACAAGAAAACTCCTCCCTCATAACTTCTAGGGTGCATGCTCATGCCCGTATACGCAGGCAAGAAACCTCCCTCCAGAGGCTGGGCACTGAGCTTATCTGCACCAGATCCTACTCCGAGGCGATAGAGGGGATTTCAGCCTCAATGCGTCAGAATATGATGGACATGACGAACCTTATCCAGCAAGATCAGACTTCCCGAGCCGATGATATCTCCGTCCTGGCAGATGCTATTATGGAAGTATCCCGGCATTATAGTGACATACGCCGAACCCTTCGAGAGCAACAGGAGAAATGTCACAGGCTTCATCGGGATCGGAGCCCTGACCGCCCGAACCAGCAGGAGCGGCTATCCATCCTGTTACGCGCCACTTATCAAGACGGATTTAACGAGCCGGTTCGACAGTACGCCGATCAAGGGCTTCCCCCGGTGAACCATCATACTTTTTCCTTAAATTGGGAGGCCGACTTCCGACGTTATCCCCCCGATCGGTTTAAGTTGTAATACGATGTATTGCTCCGGGACATAATTCCTTTGTTATCTTCTTTTCTTCTTCATAGTTCGCTATAAGGACTACAACATTATTATGAATCAATCAAACTCATATGCGCTTCATATCTAATTAATACAACAAATTATCAAGTACATCCCCTCGAGGGCCCTTCAACTCCTTTTCTCTTATCCATCCTTTCTTATACAGTGTGGAAAGGTTTCAAGTGAATAGTGTTCCATGGTCGTGGAAATTCCTTGCCCTGGTAGTCCTTTAGATAATACGCCGACCCAGCTACGCAACGCGTCACTTCATAGGGTCCTTCCCAATTTGGAGCTAACTTTCCTGGATCTCCCACAGGATTAATTTTACGTAGAACCCAATCTCCCTCCTGAAATCTTTGGGGCATCACCTTCTTATTAAAGGCTTGCTGTACTCTCCGCTTGTAAAACTCCGCTCGTCTTCGTGTCGTCTCCCTCTTTTCTTCCACCAAGTCCAACTCAGTACTTCGAATAATTTGGTTCTGCTCTGGCTTGTACATTTCTATTCGGGCGCTATTTAAGAGGGCTTCGATCGGAATAACGGCCTCCATCCCATATACCAAACTGAAAGGAGTTTCTCCCGTTGCAGTTTTTGGTGTGGTTTGGTAGGCCCACAGGATTCCAGGCAACTCTTCTACCCAGTTCCCCCTCTAAGCCCCCAATTTGGTCTTCAACCCTTGAATGAGAATTCTATTAGTGACTTCAACTTGCCTGTTGGCTTGAGGATGGGCTACTAAAGTAAAAGCTTGTTGGATATTGAGACTTTGGCACCATTCTTTAATTTTTTTGCCTTGGAATTGTCGTCCATTATCACTAACTATCCTCCGAGGAATACCATATCGACAAACGATATTCTGCCATAGGAATTGTATTACAATATTCTCAGTAATTTTGGCAAGAGACTCTGCTTCCACCCACTTGGAGAAGTAATCTACGACCGCCAATAAAAATTTCTTATGCAAAGGTGTCATAGGCATCGGACCCACTATATCCATTCCCCACTAATCAAAAGGGCATGAAGCGACCACAACTTTCATTAATTTAGTCGGCCGTTCGGACCGATTGCTATGCTTTTGACAAGCTGGGCAAGTTTGCACTATACGAGCGGCATCTTGTTGGAGGGTAGGCCAAAAATATCCTACTAACAGGGCCTTCTTTGCTAAAGCTCCCCCCCAGATGATTACTGCAGCAACCTTCATGAATCTTCCGGAGTACCCATTCAGCATCTTCACTTCCTAAACACTTCAATAAGGGTCATCCGAAAGATGTCTTGTATAAGTCTCCATTTAAGAGGGTGAATCATCTGACTCTGCACATTAAAGCAGATGCCTCTCCTTTTTCTTCAGGGACCTTTCCATGCTGTAAATAAGCTATGATGTCGGTCCTCCAATCAAGGATTGGGTCTGGTTCGGACGTCGCCTCCTCCACATTGCATATCGCTAGGGAAGCAGGGATTTCCACACAGACTGTTTCCAATGATTTCACTCCTTCCATAGCACTAGCCACCTGAGCCAATTCATCTGTCTTCCCGTTATTCTCCCTTGGAATTTGCTTCAAGAGGACTTGCTGAAACTGAGCTTTTTCTTTCTCGAAAGCTTTCAAATACTTGTGCAACCTTTCTTCCCAAACTATGAAAGAACCTTGAAATTGTGATATCACCAGCTGGGAATCCGAGTGGATTATAATTGAAGAAGCCCCTACCGCTTTGGCAGCCTGCAATCCTGCTAGAATGACTTCATACTCCGCCTCATTATTGGATGCCTGATACCCCAGGCGTACGGCTATGCGGGTCTCCTCTTTATCAGGGGTAATTAACAAAACACCAACGCCGCTACCCGCAGATCCTGAAGAACCATCTACAAATATGTTCCTTGCATCTGATCCTTCCTCTTTTGTTGACGAGTCATCTTCTGAGCCAAAAGGTACTTCCGCCAAAAAGTCAGCAAGCGCCTGGGCCTTGAGAACGGTTCGGGGTTGGTAGTGAATGTCATATTCACTTAATTCTACCACCTATTTAGCCAATCTTCTGGAGAAGTTGGGCTTAGTGATGACCTTACCCAGTTCACTGTGAGTTAGAACAGTGATGGGATGAGCCAGAAAGTACGGTCTCAATTTGTGGGCAGTCAGAACTAGAATATACGCCAGCTTCTCCAGCTCAGTATAACGGGATTCAACCCCTTCAAAATATGGCTGGTATAATAAATAGTCTGTTGATGAGAGCCTTCTTGTTTCAACAAAACCGAACTGATGGCTCCCTCCGAGACGGCCAAATACATCCACAATGGTTCTCCGGCCACTGACTTGGCTAACAGCGAAAGCCCAGCTAAATATTTCTTCAACTCTTGGAAAGCCTGCTCACAGTGATCGTCCCATTGAAATTTGGTAGCTTTGCGCAGAATCTTGAAGAAAGATAACCCTTTGTCCGCCGATCTGGCTATGAATCGGGATAAGAAAACAATCCTGCCCACTAACTTTTGAGTCTCCCGCAAATTAGTGGGTGACTTCATATTGCACAGTGCTTGCACCTTCTCGGGGTTAGCCTGCAACCCTTTCTCAGTCACTATATACCCCAAGAATTTGCCACTTTTTACCCCGAACAGACATTTTTTAGGGTTCAGCTTCATATTATACCGTCTCAGTGTACCGAAGGTTTCATTTAGATCCTTAACCAAATCCCGAGTGGTTTTTGATTTGACTAGGATATCGTCTACGTAAACTTCCACATTTTTCCCTTTCTGCTCCGTGAAAATCTTATCCATGAGTCGTTGGTAGGCGGCCCCTGTGTTCTTTAAGCCGAAGGGCATTACCACATAAGCGTACAACCCTCCTGCCGTCACAAAGCTAACCCTCTTCTGATCTTCTTTAGCCAATGGTATTTGATGGTATCCTTGGTATGCATCCATCAAGGACACCACTTCATACCCTACAGTAGAATCTACCAACTGATCAATACGAGGCAAGGGGTAACAGTCTTTAGGGCACGCTTTATTCAAATCACGAAAGTCAATACACATCCTCCACTGCCCAGAAGGCTTAGGGACCAGGACTACATTGGAGACCCACTCGGGAAATTAGATTTCTTTCACATGACCCGCCTTTAACAATTTATCTACTTCCTCTGCTATGACCTTGTCCTTCTCAGGTCCAAAGTGTCACCGCTTCTGCTGGATGGGTCGGACTCCTCTGGTTATGTTGAGACGGTGTTCAGCAACACGAGGGTCAATCCCTGTGAGGTCATGCACATCTCCTGCAAAGATGTCTTCATTCTTCTTCAGGCATGCCACCAACTCCTCCTTGGCCTCCAGCTGCTGCGCCACCCGTGTGGTCTTTCCCGGAGCCATTTCCACCAGCTCCCCTTCCTCTATCTTGTCTGCTCTGGGGGGAGATTTTTCCAAGACGCAGACATCAAAAATGATGACGACTTTTCCTTTGAGATCGTCGGTTCGGGCTTTCTTCTGGTCATCCCGAACCATCTGCACATAACAGCTCCTGGCGACTTTCTGTTCGCCTCGGACTTCCCCCACCAACTGTCCGACTGAGAATTTCACTTTCTGGTGGTACGGGGAAGCTACTTCCTGAAAAATGATAAGGAAAGGGCGACCAAGAATGGCATTATAAGTCGATGGAGCGTCCACGATGAGGAAAGGGACTATATTGGTTTTTTGGCTGGGCTTTGCGCCCAGAGTCAGGGGCAATGAAATCTGCCCTATGTGGTGGACCATATGCCCCGCGAACCCAAAGAGGGGTGTGGCCACATCTTCTAGCTGGGCATTTTTCAGCTGCATCTGTCCAAAGGCCTCCTGGAAGAGGATGTTGACAGAGCTTCCCGAATCGACTAGTACCCTGGCCGCTTCGTAATTGGCCAGGGATATACGGATAACTAAGGCGTCTGTGTGGGGCAACATGACACCTCGGAGATCTTTCGGCCTGAACGAAACGGGCGGCGCAGTTTGGACAATCTAGTCGGTGATGATGGCCAGACTCTCCATGAGGCGGGCGTATGACTTCCACGCCCGGTTAGAGTCCCCGTCAGTGGGTCCTCCGGCTATGACATGAATAACCCCCCATGTGGGAGCGTTATTTGGATTAGATGAAGGGCCCTCACCTGACAGGCCTTCTTGAGGAACCACCTCGTGGGACGACGTTTGGGGGAAAGTAACTTGTGGGGATTGGTTATACGGTCCTGGGCAAGCCACACTGGGTCGCTGCCCTCGCCGTGCTGGTCCTCCCGTCTGAAACCGCAATTGCGGATATGCGGTTCGGAGGCGCTCTAGCTCCTCCTGTAGCTTAAAACACCGGCCACTAGTGTGGTCGTACTCCATATGATATTGGCAGAAAAATGGGGTGGGGTGGGGGGGGGGTTACGTGGTGCTCCCCCTATATCCCGAGGGTCGCTGTAATAAACCCTGCTGATTATAGAATTCCATCTCCCGCTCCTTCCAAGTCCTTGTGGGAGGAGGTGCATCGGCGGCCATAATCTGTAACGACGGCGTAGGGCGAGCACCCTGTAACAATAACCGAGGCCTAGGAGCCTCCAGTAGAAGGGGTCGCGCATATCCCCATCGAGGGGGTGCTTGGGGGGCGACGGGGTGAGTTCTTTCGACTGGGGCTGCTGCGGCTGCGCGTTCGGCTCTCCTCACTTTCAGTCCTTCCTCCTCGTGGATGAATTTTTCTGCACGGCTTAGCAGCTCCTCGTAGCTGTTAGCAGGCTTCTTCAAAAGGGAACTGAGGAAGGGGCCCTCCTTCAGCCCGTGCAGAATAGCGACTCTGAAAGATTATGATCTTGCGGAAGGAATACCCCTAGCTGCAGAGGTGAACCGGTGAAGATACCCTCTGAGTGATTCTGAGGGCCCCTGCGTAATGTGCATCAGGATAGAGGCGTCATGCTTATACGCCTTACAGCTGGCAAACTCCCGGCTGAACATCCCCTGAAAATCAGCAAAACAAATAATAGACCCCGGGGGCAGGGTATTGAACCATTTTTGTGCCGAACCGGTTAAGGTAGTCTGGAAGACTCGACACTTGAGGGCGTCGGTATAGCAGTGGAGCGAGGCCGCTCCATCAAATTGTGACAGATGTTCTTCGGGATCCATTGAGCCATCGTACTTGTCTACTTGGGGATTCCGGAAGTATGATGGGGGGATTTCAGAGAGGATGTCCATGGTAAAAGGACTGGGCTCATAACCTCTGGAGCCCGGGTCGACCGACTTTCACCTTGTTCTTCCCGTCGAGTCTGGGTTAAGGGTATAGTATTATGAGGTGCTCGCCCTCCAGGTCCCTCTCCAGGAACTACTTCAATATTAATGGCTGCACGAGGTGGGGGAGGCATTTCTGAGGGTGGGCCTCGAGAAGAAGGCTCACCAGAGTGAGGATGTAGGTATCTTGTCCTTCTTCTTTCTCTAGCGAGGGTCTTAGTTACAGCGTCGTCAACTAGAGCCTTCAGTTGTGATGGCAGTATGGTAATGGGGTTCTCCTCCGCTGCAGAGGTACCTGGGTATTGTATCTCTTCTGGTTGCATCTCGACATCTAGCTCAAATGTTCTCACAGACAGCGCCAACTAATGCGGCGAGGAAGATTTGTTCACCTCCTTTCGATGCGATGAAGCACGAAGGGAGCTTTGGGTGGGGGTTCTCACAGGCCGCAACAGTAAAGATGAGAAAATCAAGCAGAGAAACGCAAACCAACACAGGCAATGAAACTAGAAGACAGGATGTAACGTGGTTCAGAATAAGTATTCCTACTCCACGGAGGTGAGCTCACTCACCAGATGCAGTGCCCAAGAACTTTCAACTATGAACGCCCTCCTTTCCAGAAAGGAAACTTCCCGAGGTAGAGGAGAAAACCTCTTACAGTTCAATCCCAATACAAGAAAGAGTACACGCAATGTAAAAGCAAAGATCGCTACTCTCCTTCTCCGGCGTGGTGGTGGTAGCTCTTCTTCTCCTGTTGCGTCTTCGTTTCTTGCCAGTTGGAATAATGCGGATCTCCTTCCTTCTGTCCTCTCCTTCCCTTTTATCCTCCTTCTCCGATCCAGCGTTGTCTCACGAGCTGTCCCTATCGTACACGTGACCACCACGTCCACTTGGAGAATAATTCTGTTACAGATACAAGGAGCGAAGACTCCTCGGAATATTATGTGGGGACCCCTCCTTCTGTTACATAACACCTCTTCATCTACATTTCGGGAAACTAGGTTAGCCTGTCTTCCTCAACCATCCGCTTTTGGTGAAACTAACTTAGGTCTATAGCTCACGGGTGGTATAGCCTTTGGGCTCCTCACCAGCCCGAATCAACTCTCCTTCTTTCCCGAGCGACCTCGATCGAAGTAAGAGTCGATTCTTATCCGTCCCGTCTACTTCTAGGCCTATACAGCCAAATCGATTCTAGCTTATTTCCTAGCGAAGTGCCTCCCCTTGCTTCCGTTTTGTCGTGTCGATTACCTTCACTAGCTCTCCCGTGCCAATTATTTCAGGCGCTTGCGCCCGAACCGTCCCTCTCCTCTTTCTCCGCCGAACCAATTATTCGGTTCGGGTAACGCTTTACATGTGAGTCCTCCTATCTGGTTCACAGAGAAGAGGTAACAACAGTATCAGATATTAAATAGTTTTTATTAATATTATAGTAATTTTGACTAGTTATATTAGAGCCGTTTTAATCAATGTCAAAACAATTTTAATAAGTGTAGAAGCATTTTAGCCAATATTAGAGCAATTTTGACTAACATTGTAGTTTTTATTTTTTTTATAACTCAGGTAGTAAGAGACGACTCGATTTAGACGGAGAATATCGACCTCAATGACTACTCCGACTAATCCTGGAGATATGCATCCAACCCCATAAATGCCCACTAGATAAATCCAAAAAACATATATAGTTCCACCTCAACTTTTCGACATCCAAAATTTTCCTCAGGTCAGACAAAAAATATAGCTAGAGTTAGAACTATGATCCCCATGGCATCCTGCCAGGGGCAACATTGTAGTAATTTTGATCAGTATTAAAGTAGTTTTAATCTTTTTAATTATAATAAAAATGTAGAACATCCTTTTGATTAACTTTTAATTAGAACTACTATAATAATATTAGTAGTTTTGATTAAAATTGTTACAATAGTATTAAGCACTGTTAACTAATATAAAATTAATTTTCAATAATATTATAATAATTTTGGAATAATTTTACTAATATTTAAATAGTCTTTATCAATATTAAAGTAATTTTGACTAACATTAAATTAATTTTGATCAATGTTAGAGGAATTCTAACACTTTTAACGATAATAAAATTAAGGAGCGTCCTTATAATTTCTTATAACCCATTATATATTTCTAGAAAAAGTAATATAAACATTTTTTTTTTGTATAAATTTTGAACATATATTAGAAGGGTGATAAAGGTATAAAGTGAGAAAATATAGGTCCTTTTCATATTTTTATTACAAAGTCAGTTATTTTATTTTATTTATTTTAAGAACTTTCCGATCAGCTTTCTTGGGAGAAGAACATCCACTAAATTATTACAGCTACGAGAGTATTTAAATTTGCCAAAACCAATTAATTTTTTAATTAAAAATGCAATTTACTTTTTTTTATAAAAAATACTAGATTTTTTAAATCAAAATACTTGGAAGAAATAACTTGGTAATTTAAATAATAGACAGTAAAAAATAAAATTTATTTTTTTTAAGTAGTCAATTTGTGATTTATGTGTTGAAATAACTTGATTAAATAAAGTTAACTAAATAGATAATTTTTAAAAGACATTAAAAAAGGTATTTTTAAAATTTGAAAAGAAGATAATCATTAAAAAAAATTAAAATATAAAAAGTTAAAAGCATTAATTTTGTTTAATAAGTACCTCTATGACGTAAAAAGTTAAAATTCGTCAAACTAGTAGTTCGTTTTTTGATCATCGTAAGGGAGATAAATCACGGTAGATCTTTGGCTCTTGAGATTAATAACTAGCGCATGGAGGAACGACACTCTTTCATTTGCAAGGGATTGATCCGTTATCCTATAATATAATGCCTGCATATACTAGTCACTAGGTTCTTTTCACAGGAATTTATTTAATAAATTCCTCGATAAAACACTTAGTGGATATTCAAAATATCACGATTCGAATTCAGCTTGAGCATATTCACAACGGAAGATCAATTATTAGGTGCATGATCCCGATATCCATCTCCAAGATTAGTTAGATCTACAAAGACCTAGATATTTAGATTATTTAAAAATCATAATAAATTTGATAATTTATTTAGTAAAAATTTATTTATGTCTATTCAATATAAACATGATCAATTAAATAAATAAATTTTAATAATTCATTTAACTAAACGAACACATTTGAACAATTCATTAAACTAAATAAACAAATTTATTAATATATATGAACAAAAAATTAAAATTATTTATGGTTGATACTGCTGTTACCTCTTCTCTGTGAACCAGATAGGAGGGCTCACATGTAAGGCGTTACCCGAACCGAATAATTGGTTCGGCGGAGAAAGATGAGAGGGACGATTCGGGCGCAAGCGCCTGAAATAATTGGCACGGAAGAGCTAGTGAAGGTAATCGACACGGCAAAATGGAAGCAAGGGGAGGCGCTTCGCTAGGAAATAAGCTAGAATCGGTTCGGCTGTATAGGCCTAAAAGTAGACGGGACGGATAAGAATCGACTCGGCCTAGTCAGTCTGGAGGTCGTTCAGGGGGGAGAGAAGGAGAGTTGGTTCGGGCTGGTGAGGAGCCCAAAGGTTATACCACACGTGAGCTATAGACCTAAGTTAGTTTCACCAAAAGCGGATGATTGAGGGGGACAGGCTAACCTAGTTTCCCGAAATGTAGATGAAGAGGTGTTATGTAACAGAAGGAGGGGTCCCCACATAATATTCCGAGGAGTCTTCACTCCTTGTATCTGTAACAGAATTATTCTCCAAGTGGACGTGGTGGCCACGTGTACGATAGGGACAACCCGCGAGACAACGCTGGATCGGAGAAGGAGGATAAAAGGGAAGGAGAGGACAGAAGGAAGGAGATCCGCATTATTCCAACTGGCAAGAAACGAAGACGCAGCAGGAGAAGAAGAGCTACCACCACCACGCCGGAGAAGGAGAGTAGCGATCTTTGCTTTTACATTGCGTGTACTCTTTCTTGTATTGGGATTGAACTGTAAGAGGTTTTCTCCTCTATCTCGGGAAGTTTCCTTTCCGGAAAGGAGGGCGTTCATAGTTGAAAGTGTTTGGGCACTACATCTGGTGAGAGAGCTCACCTCCGTGGAGTAGGAATACTTATTCCGAATCACGTTACATCCTGTGTTCTAGTTTCATTGCCTGTGTTAGTTTGCGTTTCTCTGCTTGGTTTTCTCTTCTTTACTGTTGCGACCTGTGAGAACTCCCACCCAAAGCTACCTTCGTGCTTCATCGCATCGAAAGGAGGTGAACAAATCTTCCTCGCCGCATCAATATCGATCAAAATTATTTTAATAATATTGTAATAGTTTTAAGTAAAACTAAAATATTATAGTGGGGAGTAATTTTTTGTTTAGCTAGCACAAGGTATTCAGATTTTTGACCTAATTAATCATGACAACGATCAGAGCCGCCTTTGGGGGAGAGTTGTTGGAGTCCTCGTCTAGGGCCCAAAATATTTTTACCATTAATTAGGACCTAATTTTTAAATTTTACAATGGAAATAGGACTCAATTTTCGAATGTCGCCCAAGACCTTAGGATCAAATTTTAAAATCGGGACCGACTCTGGCAACGATCAATCCGGTTCAACAAAACTTTTTTATCGATTGTTAAAGTAAATCAGGAGGTGCGAATAGTGGACAATCCAGTAACTCAGCATCCTTAGGTCCGATCTCATTTGGGAGAGAAATTTTATAAATTTGCCATGGTTGAAAATCGAATCAAAGGTACTTTGGATTCTGTTAGGTGCTCTGCCGCTGCACCATTGCTCCAAAGACATAATGGGGAGCAATTTTTGTTGGATATTGGATCTTAAATGACCAATATAGTTTTGCAAATCGAGGTGTCATCAATCGATGAAAGTCTGAATTGACTTCAAAATCAAAATCTATATTTTGGGTAGATGAATCTAGACTATTAATTTGCTCAAAACCGATTACATGTGAATGAGAAATTAATTGTTTAAAGTCAGTCCAAAATAACATTAATTATATATTAATGTTATAAAAGAAAATAAATGGAGAATAGTCCCACATCAGAAATTCCAAAGGGAATTTACTTTCTTATATGTGTTGTTGTGCTAATGAAATTAACACAAAAAGCACAGATGCTCTCTTCTAACGGGCCAGCAGGACAATGTAAAGATAGATCTTTACATTCAACTCAGAATGCGATATTCTTTGAAGAAATATTCCTGAATAAGGGAAATATTCAAAGTGATAGCAATGGAAGTTCTAACGGAAATGATGTTTCTGAACTTAGTTGTCGTAAAGGGACTATTGACTATCAAAGCGAAGAACCACGTAGTAAACAGGCTAGAGTTGAGAAATCGTTCGGGTCGGATTTCATGACTTTTATATCAAAAACTAACCCAAGAACATTAAGCGAAACTCTCTCTAGTCCTGATGCCCCATTGTGGAAAGAAGCTGTTAATAGTGAAATTGAGTCCATCATGAATAACCATACTTGGAAATTAGTGGACCTTCCTTCCGGTTCTAAACCATTAGACTGTAAGTGGATACTAAAATGCAAGTATAAAGCTGATGGATCGATTGACGAGTGTAAGGCCTGACTTGTAGCCAAAGGATACAAGCAAAAGGAAGGCCTTGATTATTTCGATACCTACTCAATAGTGACAAGGATTACGTCAAATGGATGTTAAGACTGCCTTCTTAAATGGTGAGTTGGAAGAAGAAATCTATATGGAGCAACCCGGGGGGTTCGTAGCTCCAGAGAAAGAGGAAAATGTGTGTCGACTTGTTAAGTTGTTGTACCAACTTAAACAAGCGTCTAAACAATGGAACAAGAAATTTGACAAAATAATGTTGTCAAACGAATTCAAAATAAACGAATGTGACAAATACATTTATGTCAATGACACACCTAAAGGTCATGTAATCATCTGTCTATACGTAAATAATATGCTTATAATGGGTAGTAATCATGAGTACAAAGAAAATATTGACCAAGTAATCCAAACGACACGTCCGGATATTACCTGTGTGGTCAATAAGTTATCATTTTACAAGTAATCCAAACGACACCCATTAGAAAGCACTGATGCGAGTTCTTAGATATTTGAAATATACTATGAACTACGGATTACATTAAGAAAAATATTTCATTGTCTTAGAGGGATATTGTGATGCTAATTGAATATTAGATATAAAAGATTCCAAATCTAATAGTGGATATGTATTCACGATTGGTGAGGGAGCGATATCTTGGAAATCCACTAAGCAGACGTGCATTGCTCGGTCAACTATGAAATCTACTAAGCAGACGTGCATTGCTCGGGTTTTAAGTTATGGTATACAGGAAAGAGTAAAACAAGAAATGGAGTTGGTATTATTATAGATAGTTCATTAAAGGATGAAATTGTAGGAGTAATTAGAAAGGGGGATAGAATTATAGCTCTCAGAATAGTAATGGAGAAAAAACTATGAATGTAATTAGTGTATATGCACCTCAAGTAGGATTAGATGAAAATATCAAATTAAGGTTTTGGGACAATTTAGATGAAGTATTACAAAATATTCCGCCAAATAAAATGATTTTAATAGGAGGCAATTTAAATGGACATGTCGGAGTGAAAATTGAAGAATATGAGAGGGTGCATGAGGGTTATGGGGTTTAAACAAGAAATGAAGAAGGTAAAACTATATTGGATTTTGTGATAGCATATGATCTTATATTAGCTAATATACTTTTTAAGAAAAGAGAAGAACACTTGGTCACGTTCAAAAGTAAAAATAATAAATCACAAATTAACTTTCTTATGATTAGGAAGAGGGATAGAAAGATTTGTAAAGATTGTAAAATCATCCCAGGAGAAAGCTTAATTTAACATAAGTTAAGTTTAATTTAACATAAGTTAATAGTATTGGATATACGTCTCATACATAGTATTAATATAACGAAAATATATATGACTCATAGAATTAAGTGATGAAAGTTAAAGGATGGGAAACAAACATATTTAAAGAGAAGGTAGAAATACTAGTATTAGATGAAATATACGATGACCCTAATATGACATGGGATAAGATGGTATCAAAGTTGAAGATTGTAGCCAAGAGTGTAACGACCTGTCCCCTATTGGCGGAATTCGGGGACCCCTATTGGTCGACGATCGTCGCCCCTGTTGGCCTGTCGTTACTCACCTGGTCTTCCCACCCTTGGAAGTGGATTTTTGCCTTCCCCAGGATTCGAACTCTAGACCTCCAGGCTAAGTACTAAAGTTTATGAATCCTGGTAACCAAGTGATCCTGGACAGGGGATGAAGCAGGGGAAGAATGTGATCTTTTATCAGTATTCCATCTATGACTGCCACATCGAAACTATCAATCATAATTATTAAAATAATAATAAAGTAAAAAAGAATTGCATCTTCATCGGATGTATAATAAAGAATAAGAAAAAACTTACCATATTTAATTTGAAGTACTAGATGTCGAAATAATCTACTAATACGTCAAAAAAATTCTCTAATAACCTATAGAAAAAATATAATTCATTAATATATCAAATAAATAAAATTTAGAATGAGACAGTAAATAGAAATACATTTCACACTGAGTTACCCATAATTATAAATCGAAGTCCTTATTGTCATTTTCATCCTCATCATCTGTCTCTTCAATCTCATCCTCATCCTCATCCTCATCCTCTATCTCAAAATTAAATTCATCATCATCGTCTTCATTTATTTCACTTGCATCAACGTCTATCACTAAGTCATCGGGATCTCGTAACATTGAAATATTATATTCTTCGATCTGAAATATATTGACAACTTCATCTTGTTGATATGCTATGTCTTCCCAACATTCCTCATTTTTTTCCTCTGCTTTTGTTTTACAAATAGTCCACAAATCAATTTTGTCACATTTCAAACTAAGATATGAAACATAAAATACTTGAATCGCTTGTTATGTCAACACAAATGGTTCAAACCTCTTATACAATTCTTTATGATTTATTTCAACCAAATTAAACTGTGGGCGCACCTTCATACCTTTGATAGGGTCAAACCAACCACACATAAATAAAACAACTCTCAAATCTGAGCTAGAATACTCTACCTCTAAAATTTCATCTAACAAACCATAAAAATCATTCCTTGCACCTCCATCATTAGATGACTGAACACAAATCCTACTATTCATTGTAGTTTTGCCTATTCAATATTCTTGAGTATGAATATTATATCCGTTTATGAAATATGCCAGCTAAGTTTTTACCATTGATTTTGGACCCCATGACAGAAGAATTACCAATTCTTACTCAATGTGAGTTTGATTATCATGAACCTAAAGTCAAATAAATATATGTTAAAGTCAAGATTTAACCAATTGATTATTATAGACTACTTACATATTTTTTTTATGTAAATTCTTCATCGTTGAAATGATCAAACTCATGCACCATAAGCTCAGAATATAAGTTTGGGAAAATCCTACCATAAAAATAATTATAACATGAACAATAATTTATGATATAATAAATACATAATATAATATATATATATATACTAACTCGAAATATGATATTACTTCTGGACAGTTCATTAAAATATATGTGTGGGTTGCTTGTTATTCTTAACCAGTTAAGTATCTACGTGTATAAGATCCACTCGGTAGACCAAGATAGTTAAAAATTAAGAATGACTTCAAATTTAGATCAATAGGACCCTCATCATTTCTTTCCGCTCTTCGCCTTTTTCATTGAACATGAGGTTTAAAATAATATGATGCAAAAGTTATAACTTCCTCCACAATATGTGCATTAACAATAGAAGCATCAACACGTGTCTTATTTTTTTCTTTTTTCTTCAAATGATAGAGGAGTCTAATAGTAATAAAACAAAATATATTAGAAAATAACATATACTAAAATTAGTCCATTGATAATACACTAACAACGAAGTATATAAAATGAAAAGTTCACCTTTTAAATGAATACATCTATCAAAATTGAACAAGACCTCCAATTTTGGCCTCATATGGCAAGTGAACCAAAATATATTTCATAGAATCAAAAAATAATGGTGGAAATATTCTTTCTAAATTATACAAAATGATTGGAATGTCTCTCTCTAATGTCGTCATATGTGAATGACTCAACATTGTCGAACAAATATCATGAAGAAAAATATTTAACTCTATAATGGCACCTCATACAAAATTTGGTAACATTTCCTTTAAAACAATAGAAATTAGTCTTTCCATGAATATATGACAGTCATGACTTTTCAAACCAATCAATTTGCATTCCTTCAAATCGATGCATCTTCCAAGATTAGAGACATAACCATCAGGAAATCTCAATGATTTCAACCATTCACAAACAATCCATTTTTGATCCTTATTCAATGTATAAATTGCTTTTGGCTTTGGTATCTTACTATTTTCATCGACATCAAGAGTGAATCGTTTACAAATGAGATGCATAAATTTTTTTGCATTCAGATTGTCTTTTGTTTTTTCAGTAATATCCATCACTATATTTATTAGATTATCAAAAATATTCTTCTCAATATGCATTACATCGAGATTATGATGAATCAAATGACTCTGCCAATACAATAAATCTCAAAATATACTCCATTTAGTTCATTTATGCGTAGTTTCATAGTCATATGTTGTAACATTTAGTTCTTCAATAATAGATGGAAAGTTAAGCACTCTATGTCATATGCATTCACCGGTTAATCTCAATGGTGGAGGTGTTCTTTTAATTCTATTCTTAGTAAATTCTTCTTTATTCCTTTTGAATTTATGATTTGGTGATAAAATTTGCTTATGACAATCAAAATAACTCGTTTTCTTTCCATATCTTATTCTGAATGACTTTGATCTCTCCATACATATTGAGCATCCTAAAATCCTAGCAGTACTCCATCCCAATAACATACCATAAGCCGAAAAATCATTTATGGTCCAAAGAAGCTCATCTTTCATTATAAACATATGATTAGTATAAACATTATATGTAAAGACACCCTTATCCCATAGTTGTTTCGGCTCTGTAATCAATGGTTGCATGTAAACATCTATTAACTTTTTCAGATTTTACAGGCTAGGAACAATCAATGTTAAAAACATATACAGTGTTTTCATACATATATTGGGTGGAAGATTATCAGAGTTAAGATAACTACCAATAAGAATAAGTTCTTCCTGATTTGGCAAATAGAGCAAATCCATCAACACAAAGACCTAACTAATTTCGAGTCTCCTTCGCAAACTCAGAATATGTTCTATCAAAAAATTTTCACGCCTCTGCATCTGATAGATGACACATTAGCCCTTCTTCTGTTTCATGATTTGCATGTCAAGTCATGCATCTGATAGTGACCTTAGATGCGTAAATCCTCTGTAATCTATGAGTTAAAGGCAAATAAAACATTTGTTTATATGATCTACGTCACTTATTACCACCCAACCTCCTAGTACTCTTGTACCTACATTGATTACAAAATTTATAAATATCTGTATCTGCATTATTTCCCTAATATAGCATACAACCATCTCTGTAAACATCAATTCTTTACACAAGAAGACCTAATTCTTTTATAAGTTTTTTCATACTATAGAAATCATTGTGCATTATATGATCACGTGATAATACTTCTCCAATAACTTGAAAAAAATCATTAAAATAATCTTTAAACACATTATACTCAGCTTTAACATTCAATAACCTTGCAATTAGAGATAATTTAGTGTGACTGTCACAACCAGACTAAATGGGTTCATCTGCAACTCTAAATACTTCCTAAAATTGGATATATGAATCATTATCTACATTTTCATCAATACCTATTACTTCTATCTCCTCCAACGGTAATGCATAACTGTTATACATTTGTTCAAGTGTTTGAGGAAAATTAGAACTTGCAGTGTTCGATTCGGGAATGAAATTTTGACCCGCTGCATCAATTATCATCCTCTGATGAGTTTAATTGATCATAATATCTCAGATCCCCACTAATTGACATTTGTATATTTCGTCCATCCACTTCATTGGATATGAACAGTTCACCATGACATGTCCAATTATAATAATTTGAGGTAAAATCAAATCTACAAAGATGTTCTCGAACTTTATTACACGATAAAAATTTATCATTATGATATTTTTTACAAGGACACCTTAACTTATTCCTATCTATAAATTCAACATTACTACAAAAAAAATTTAAATATTGTTCCAGACCAATAATGAACTCATCCGTTAAACTCTGACGTTCAGGTAAGTTCTTTTTATATATCCAACTCCTTTCCTTCTCCATTTTTTCTATTTTAAAATTTATATCAAAGATTAATTCTATTCTCATCATTTTGCATCGATAAATAATTGAACAACTAATTTATATCCAAAACAAATTATTCTAATACATATCTATTTTTGGAATGATAATGAGTTATAGACTATAACATATCAAACTAATATTTAAGCCCCCAGGGCGATGGCGCGTTGGTAAGGCACGAAGTTCCCCTCTGCGCATCTAGGGGTCGATTCCGCCCTGGCTACGCGCGCTGGGCGAGTGGAGGTGCACGATGCCCCCTCATCCCAGCGTGGTCGGCTCTTCTGGGCAGCATGGGTCCTAACATGTCGGGTCACGCATCACCTTGATTTACCCTCGTTGACCGGTGGGGACTCTCGTTGAAGGCCGTGGGGCAGGGCCGGTCAGCCATCAGGACTAGTAGGGAAGAGAAATCGTACCTGATACCTGATGTAAACCAAAAATAAAAATTAAAAAAATAAAAAAATAATGAATATTTACAGTAAAAGAAATACATAAAAAAACAAATACTATATATATTATAGGATGATAAGTGTAAAAATTTCGAATAGAGAGTACCGTCACTGGTGGAAGCAATATATGATGAGCTGATCGGCAAAATCCTTTGCGTACGTGTCAATCACCTGATCAAATACGAACAACCGTGTGAAAAATTAAACCTATAGAAGATAAAACATTAAAATTTTATACACTTTATATAAACCGTTAAAGGGGGACAACACGATAGTGAAAACTCCCGGAAGGGTGATGCACACGGGGCCAAGGGCGACCCGATAACTATGCGCGGGCTTGCTCCAATCGCGATGAGACCTAGGGAAACGCCCCGCGACAAGGGCATCACCCCTTGCAGGGGTGATAGGCACCCCTCAGCAGGGTCATCGTCCTTCACCAGGGGTGTCACCCCTTGCAAGGGGCGACAGGCGCCCCTCGCCAGTGGTAGGGGCATCACCCCAACCGCACGCGCGAAGCCACACTGCAGGGGCGTCGCTCCTGTTGTGCAAATTCGGCCATCAACAATCAGATCTGTGCATATCCGACAGTGGATCGCCAGAATACAAGAGGAAGAAGAATGGGGGAAGATGGTACCGGAGCGTGAAAATCGTGAGCATGAGAAAGAAGACGAAAGAGCGGCTTAATTAGGTAGAGTTATGCGACGATATATATTTCGTTGCAAAATTCATTGTAAATTTGTGACAAATATGAAATTCATCACAAAATCTGCGACGAATATCAAATTCGTCGCAAAATTTATGACGAATATCAAATTCATTATAGATTTTGCGGTGAATTTCATATTCATTGCAGATTTAGCGATAAATTTATATTTTCGTCATAAAATATTGCGACGAATTTTACATTCATCGCAAAATTTTGCAGAAATATGGTGCCTTTTTTAAAATAATTAAATGAGCGACGAAAATATTTGTCTCAAATTTCGTCGCAAAATTTACGATGAAAACATTTTCGACGCACACTTTGCGATGAATTCTAATTTCGTCATAAACATTGCAATGAATTTGATTTTTTATCACAAATTTGGCAATGAAAGTAGTAATCATCGCAAATATTGCGATGACTTTGGTGACAAAAATTGTGTTGTTGCAAATTCTGTGACAAATAAATAGTTTGTTAATAATTTTGTGACAAAATATATTTTGTTGCAAATTTCATTACTGATTTGCAACTATTTAATATTTCGTCGCAAATTTCGTTCCAATTTTGCAACAATTTTTTTTCATCGCAAAAATTCATCGCTAAATCATTATTTTTTTTTGTAGTGTTTTCTTCCCCTTCCCTCACCCCCTCCCAAACACGGTTTAAAATTCCCTTCACTTTACTCTTCCCTCACCCCCTCCCAAACAAAGTTAAAATTTTCCTTCCCCTTACTTCCCTCTCCTCACCTCTGAAGGGACGAAGATTCGCTTCCCCTATAACTTGGTTGCTTGTGCATGACGATCTCATCTACGTCCCCGGATTAAAAAAATTAATCCAATACGATGACGGATTACCCAAGCAACCGATCCATCATCGTGCTATTCGATTAGAGTGGTCTCTTGAAAAAACTTATTGTTCAAGCAACCTCACTCTTTTCCTCGATAAGTCGCAGAATAGATGACGTACGGATCGCCAGTTTTTGTGTTTATCTTCGGGGTCCAAGTAAATTAGCCACATGCAATTACATACATAATACAAAGAAATAAAAGGAAACCAAAACAAGAATTATACCTCTTGTTTACCTCAAGGTATTCTATTGTATGTCCTATCCTCCTCTTGGACGTTGTGTGGGCAACGATCCTCCAAGAGTTGAAGCCTCCTAGATCACGTATCTTCCTTTCCTTGTTCGCTCCGAACAAAGGAAGATAATAAGCTCCCTTCTTCTCCTATCTAGTTCTGGACACAAACCCTTTGGAGGAAGATCAAACCTCTTCCTCCTCTTTATTGTTGCCGTCGACCACCAAGGAGAGGGAGATGGAGATGATGATGGGCGCCGGCCAAGAGCTCCAAGTGAAGAAAGCCTAACTCTTGCCACTGGTCAAGGGAGAGGATGAAGGTGGTGCGCCGGCAATGAGATGGGAGAAGGTGTGCCGCCCAAACCAAGGAAGCAAAACCCTAGGTAGGTTGCCACCCAAACCAAGGAAACAAAACCCTAGAACCACCTCTAGCCTCTCACACCAAAAACCAAAAACCTTGAACCAAAAATCTAATACCACGCCCAAGCCTTAGCCCTCCTTTTATAGAGTTAGGCTTAAGCCTCCTTTTAATCTCCACCGTCGGATCTAGGATTTCATTTTCCACCGTTGGATCTAGGCTTTCATGAGGTATTTAATAGGCTACAATAGGGACCATGAGGAGGAGTTGGATCTTGGCCACCCAATGGATCCATCCCACTTAAAATCCGATCCAGTAATGATAATCCATTCCACTAGAGGATTATCATTGATCTACCTTGTTAGTAATATATGAGAGATGTCCTAAGGCAATCGCCTTATGTATAAACCATTTATATGATAAATGAAGATTCACTATTTGAGTATACATGTTTTATGTATTTGATTGGATCTTAAACTCATTTACTGAATGTCCACGATACGATTCACAGCATGAGAGAATTTGTGATTGGATCACAACTAGTGAGTATCTCTACATGTGTAATTGTGATGTATCGAAATTATCCCTAGTCGATGAATTGATGGATTTGGACACCATCAATTCTGTCGAGACTAGCACGAGGTATACTCCTTGGTGTATCCAAGCAGCTGATTCTCACTGGCTGGAGATATTGTGATGTCCGGAGTTAATCGTGGATGCTAGTTATGGTAACTAGTTCATTGGAGTGACCAGCCGTAAGACTTCATATGATTCTCTGCATATATAGATATGTCAATGAAGTTCTTACTGTAGCTTAAGTGCGATGTTCCTTTGACTTGCGGTATTCAAGTCATCTTGATCATGGAGACTTATGCTTTGATGTCTTAAGTAAACATCTCTAAGGAGATGTGGACCCGGGATGATTGGGTATAAGTCGAAGTGATCGAAGGTGTTTGAATAGCCTATAAAGGATTCACCACTTCTTGTGAGGAGATGTATACCCATGGCCTCTCGTCGGATTGTTACTAAAGTCTTTGGCCAAAGCATTACATGTTTAGAGTAAAGTACTCTTCGATACATGTGCAGTAACTAGAATCCGTAGGACGAGGAAATGATACTTGGGCTAGGTGTGACATAGTCAGCCTAGTGGGGACTGACACTATAGACCATGTCCTGAACCAAGTGGGTATAAGATGAGTGAAGGGAATGGGGCACGAATCATTCGAGCTGCTGAAGGGTTTCAGAAATAGTTCTGGATCAACCGTTGATCTTTTCGGTTAATTGGGGATCATGATGTACTACTAGGTGTCACTCATGATCGTTCTATAATTAAAGGTTAATTATAGACGGCCAACATAAACCGAGAACCTATTTGGTCACACGCACAACGAGCGTAATCCGAAGGATTTAAAACGAGCTTGAGAATGGGATTCTCAGACCGAGAGAAACTAAGTTTGGTTGGACCAAACATGGAGCGAGCATGAAATCGTTTCAGTCGCAATGGAAGCATGGATGGGCCGTGTCTTATGAAGACATAATGGATGGACCAAAATGGTCTGGTTCTAATCCAATGGAGGAGAATAAACCAAAGGGTTTGGTTTATTTTAAACGAATGAACCAAAAGTTGGTTCGGTTCGTTTTAACTTAAAATAAACCATCATGGTTTGGTTTATTTTAACTTATCTTAATGGAGCGGGTTAACGGGCCTAATGGTTATGATCCAATAACCATTAAGAGAATTAGTTCTCTATAAAAGAGGGCTTAAGGGATAATTAAGCCCTAATCCAAAACCCTAGCAATAGTTGCCGCCCACTTCATCCCCTCTAAGAGTTGGCGCCAACCTCCATTGCCGCCCAGCCCTTTGTGTCGCCGTCCAGCTCCTTGCCGGCGTCCAAGCTTCAGCTGGTGATCCTCCGACGACCCTCCGGTGATCTCCTTTAGGTTTGGCATCAAGGTGAGCTTTATCTTCCCTTGGTTGGCCGGCGCCTATCTCCTCCACCAAAGCTGTCCAGTTTTCTGGACAGCTTGTTCTCGTCTCGTCGGAGCGTCGTTTGGACGACGGTTAGAGCTCCGACAGTGGCTAACTTATCGGGGATTCGATCTCCGGTAATCCTCTGAGGTGGAGGACGAAGGATTCGTCAATCGGTTGACGAATACCTCTCCGGAGAAGCGAGTTTTGAGGACTCGTTTTTGGATCCGAATTTGGATTCGGATCGTGATCATCTCTCGATCACGTCGTCTTCAACACGAGGCTAGTAACCCATACGAAGACGAAGCTCGTGGCTTAGCGAATTCATCCTAAGGATACTCGGCGTGGATACGGATAGAGACGATTCTAGCGAGGATCGTTCCGGTTGATGTCGTTCTCGCTACACGTAATACGAAAGGTATAACGTAGTTAAATTTCCTTTTATTGCAAATTTAAATTTACGGTTATGTCTACACTTGTTGTACTATGCATGCGTGTGATGTGTGTGTTGTAATAAATATAGATTTATTATTTTTATTGCTTCCGCTGTGCTCATGTTTACGAAACGTGATCGAAAACACACACGCCGGCTGTCAAACCCAACAAAGGGTATCGTGAGCCTTGTGTTTCGACATAATCGTAAAATGGTTTTGCGATAGTCATAATGTTATTTCTGGAAATTTTCTAATTTTGGAAATTAGAAGTATTTATGGAAATTTTTCAATTTTGGAAAGTCTAGAAGTATTTAAGGAAATCTTCCACTTTTGGAAAGTTGGAAGTATTTATGGAAATTGATATTTTCCATAAATAAAATATTTGATTAGATTTTGGAAATTTGTTTCCTAATTTAATCTTGATTTGATTTGGGAAATCAAATCTTAAAATATTTTATTTCCATAAGTAGTTTTGAAGATTTAGGAAATTGGTTTCCTAAATTGACTTTCCTTAATCAACTATTTCCACAAATAAAATATGTGATTAGATTTGGAAATTTGTTTCCTAATTTAATCATGATTTGATTTGGAGAATCAAATCTTAAACATATTTTATTTCCATAAATAGTTATGACAAATAAGGAAATTATGTACATGACATAATTGTATGTCATGTAATTGCATTAGATGCATAACATTATGTCATGCATGTCGTGACATGTAGATGTATGTCATGTTTGTCATGCCATATAGATAATAGTTATTTGCATGCAAAGAGGATGAGACATAAAACCCTTAAACAATATTAAAGCCTACACCTTCCATTAATATGGTTAGAACCAGAGTTCCGTTTCTTATTTGGGTTGTTGGACTCTCTCCAAGCCCGGCTCGAACCCGAACATGTTCAAGTCATGGAATAGTTTAATACTAATATGGTAAGAGTCAGAGGTCAATCGTTAACTTTGGTTGTTGGACTCTCTCCAAGCTGGGCTAATTGGTTGAATGCGCTCTAACCATATTAAAACTATTTCTCGATTAATGGGTTGGCTTTAACCTGGAGCATCGGCTTGTTGGACTCTCTCCAAGGTCGATGTAAAGGGAGGTGAAGTTGGGTGCTATGCATATGATGCATACTTGTTAACGTGTTAACAACCCGATGTATGTGTGAACATTCAATTAGTTGATAGCACATTGTGATAGTTGCATATACGTGATATGCAATCGGTATAGTTGATACCTACCGTCGTAGCTATGAATGGCTTGTTGGACTCTCTCCAAGGTTGTTCATATCTATGATGGATATCATCCCATTCGGAGATGGACCTACGATCTTCCGAAGTGATTTTGGGGTTTTTGAAATTCGAAAAATGAATGGGATTTATAAATGGATATTGATGCATTTTAAAATTGTTTTCTCATATATGCTCGTTTTGTATTTCTAGGTCAATAAATTGATCATGACGTCTTTGAATTTGCGCACTATTTTGGATTCGAATAAACGACCGGGCCTAACTTCGGATCGGCTTAGAAACTCGAGAATTGTTCTCAAGGCGAAAAGCTTATGTATGTCCTCGGCGCCTCTTCCCGCCATCATCTAGTGATGATGCAACTCGGACCAATTGTTGGTCTATACAAGTTGCATCATGCTAGCCGCGATGAAACCCAAGCTAAGAAAGCAGCATGAGTATATGGATGCTCATATCGTAGTCCTTCATCTTTATGAGTTGTTTGATAAGCAAGTGAGATTCAAAAGGTTCGAAGTCTCCAAGCTCCTCTTCACCTCTGAGATGCAAGAAGGTTCATCTGCGGTATCGCCAACATGCTGAAGACTGTGGAGCCTTCTGAGAAGCATGAGCAGGGGACGGTGTTGTTAGTTGATTCCTCGAAGAAAGGTTCTAAGAGGGAGTCAAAGGAACAACAGAAGGGGAAGAAGAAAAAGGCTAAAAAGGTAGAACCAGCTCAAAAGGGCACTTGCCATCATTATGGCAAGTAGGGCCATTTGCGAAGAAAGTGCAAGATTTATCTTGAGTCCGTGAAGAAGGATAAGGCATCGGATGCCCCATCTTCTTCAGAAATCTTCTTTATTGATTGTCATTATATTTCCTCAGACACTTGGGTATTTGATACTGGGTGTGACTCACATATACGTAATGACATACATGGGCTAAGGAATAGAAGAAGACTCGTCAAGGGAGAGTCAAATTTACGTGTTGAGAATGGAGCAACGGTTGCTGCACTTGCCATCGGAACGTATTTGTTGGAACTCCCTGTAGGACTTGTCTTAGAACTGGACAATTGCTTTTATGTTCCTTCGTTGATAAAGAACATCATTTCTATTTCTTGTTTAAATAGAAATGGGTACCATTTGACTTTTAGTAACAATTGTTGTTACATAACTTTAAATGGAGTTCTTTATGGGACTGGAACTTTAAGCAATGGTGTTTATACGTTGGACGTATCCAGTGATATTTTCAATATCGAAGCGAGCAACAAGCGTGCTCGAAAAGATAATCAATTAGACTCCTACATGTGGTATTATCGTCTTGGCCATGTAAGCAAGAAACGAATGTCCGAATTACACCGATGTGGAATTTTAGAATCGTTTGAATTGGATTCATACGATACATGCGAATCATGCTTAAAAGGCAAGATGACTAAGTTACCTTTTACTAGAAAAGGTGAACGAGTGGGAGAGTTACTAGGTCTAATACATACTGATGTATGTGGACCTATGTCAACTCAAGCTTTAGGAGGCTATAGCTACTTCATTACCTTCACCGATGATCACTCACGATTTGGTTATGTGTTCTTGATGAAACATGAGTCTAAAGCCTTTGAAAGGTTCAAAGAATTTAGAAATGAAGTAGAGAAACAACATGACAAGAGTATTAAAATACTTCGATCGGATCGAAGTGGTGAATACTTAAGTCAAGAGTTTCTTGATTATCTAAGAGACAATGGTATATTGTCTCAATGGACTCCGCCCTATACACCACATCATAATGGTGTATCTGAGAGGCGTAACCGGACCTTGTTGGACATGGTCAGGTCAATGATGAATCATGCAACTCTTCCCAAGTCCTTTATAAATTGCTTACTTGTTAAACAGAATGCCTACCAAGGTAGTCTCAACTACTCCATATGAGATATGGAATAGTAAGAAACCTCATGTATCTTACTTGAAGATATGGGGTTATCCTGCTTATGTGAAGCGGACAGTATCAGACAAATTGAATGCTAAGTCTGATAAATGTCTATTTATTGGATACCCTAAGGAAACAAGGGGTTACCAATTCTATCATCCTGTGGAACAAAAGGTGTTTGTTTCAAGGCATGCTGTGTTTTTAGAGAAAGAGTTTCTCTTGCAAGAAAACAGTGGGAGTGTCGTCGAGCTTGAGGAGGCTCGAGAGACTCAAATAGACATTGACGAGATACCTGGTGAAGCACAACAGCCGACAACTCATAGTGATGAGCAATCGGCTGGACCTATTGTAACACCACATCTTCGTAGATCTGGTAGAACACGCAATATTCCTGAGAGATATGGATTTCTTGTAAGTGAATCGAACGACGTGTTACTCATTGATGATGAGGAGCCTACCAGTTATGAAGAAGTGCTGACAAGTTCAGAAAGGGATAAGTGGCTTGGTGCCATGAAGTCGGAAATGGATTCCATGTATGAAAACCAAGTTTGGAACTTGGTTGACCCACCTGAAGGCATAAAACCTATAGGGTGCAAGCGGGTTTTCAAGAAGAAAACTGACATGGATGGTAATGTGATTACCTATAAGGCTAGATTGGTGGCGAAATGATATCGTCAAAAGCAAGGTGTTGATTATGACGAAACCTATTCGCCTGTAGCTATGCTTAAATCCATTCGGATGCTCCTGGCCATAGCGGCTCATTATGATTATGAGATATGGCAGATGGATGTGAAAACATCTTTCCTTAATGGAAACCTGCTCGAGGACGTGTATATGATACAGCCTGAGGGTTTCACATCGGTTGATAAAACCAAGGTATGCAAATTGCGACGGTCCATTTATGGATTGAAGCAAGCATCCAGGAGATGGAATATCCGTTTTGATGAGACAATCAAAAAGTTTGATTTCTCACAAAATCCAGACGAACCTTGTGTGTACAAGAAGGTTAGTGGGAGTGCAGTCGTGTTCCTAGTATTGTATGTCGATGACATATTACTTATAGGAAATGATGTTTCAATCTTACAGTCAGTTAAGGTTTGGTTATCCAAGACATTCTCCATGAAAGACCTAGGAGAAGCAACCTACATCCTTGGGATTAAGATCTACAGAGATAGATCGAAATGGTTGCTTGGTCTTTCGCAGTCTACATATATAGACCGAGTGCTAAAGAGGTTTAGCATGTCGGAATCCAAGAAAAGTTTCATACCCATCAGGCATGGGGTACACCTTTCGAAGTCTATGTGTCCGCGCACAGAAGACGAGAGGATTTGCATGAGTAAGATTCCCTATGCATCCGCAATAGGATCTATCATGTATGCTATGTTATGTACGAGGCCCGATGTATCGTATGCTCTGAGTGTCACGAGCAGATACCAGTCTGATCCAGGAATGGATCATTGGGTGGCTGTTAAGACGATCCTTAAGTACTTAAGAAGAACTAAGGATGTGTTCCTAATATATGGAGAAGGGTACATGGTGATACGTGGGTATCCAGATACCAGCTCCAGACAGACAAGGATGATTCCATGTCTCAGTCTGGGTATGTATTCACCTAGAATGGAGGCGCAATAAGTTGGAAAAGTTCCAAGCTTGACACTATAGCGGATTCTGCCACTAAGGCAGAATACATTGCAGCTTTGGAAGCAACAAAGGAAGCGGTTTGGATCAAGAAGTTCATCTCTGAACTTGATGTTGTCTCATCAATGATCCAAATATGTGCTTCGCCGCTATCATCTTATCAGAGAGATCATCAGTAGGAACGAAATACAAATCGAGATAATTCCCACTGAAAGGAACTTAGCGGATCCTTTGACTAAGGCATTACCTCAAAATAAGTTTGAGAGTCATGTTAGAGCTTATGGTATTGGATACCGTAGCGATTGGCATTAGGCCAAGTGGGAGTCTGTTAGTAATATATGAGAGATGTCCTAAGGCAATCGCCTTATGTATGAACCATTTATATGATAAATGAAGATTCACTATTTGAGTATACATGTTTTATGTATTTGATTGGATCTTAAACTCATTTACTGAATGTCCACGATACGATTCACAGCACGAGAGAATTTGTGATTGGACCACAACTAGTGAGTATCTCTACATGTGTAATTGTGATGTATCAAAATTATCCCTAGTCGATGAATTGATGGATTTGGACACCATCAATTCTGTCGAGACTAGCACGAGGTATACTTCTTGGTGTATCCAAGCAGCTGATTCTCACTGGCTGGAGACATTGTGATGTCCGGAGTTAATCGTGGATGCTAGTTATGGTAACTAGTTCATTGGAGTGACCAGCCGTAAGACTTCATATGGTTCTCTGCATATATAGATATGTCAATGAAGTTCTTACTGTAGCTTAAGTGCGATGTTCCTTTGACTTGCGGTATTCAAGTCATCTTGATCATGGAGACTTATGCTTTGACATCTTAAGCAAACATCTCTAAAGAGATGTGGACCCGGGATGATTAGGTATAAGTCGAAGTGATCGAAGGTGTTTGAATAGCCTATAAAGGATTCACCACTCCTTGCGAGGAGATGTATACCCATGGCCTCTCGTCGGATTGTTACTAAAGTCTTTGGCCAAAGCATTACATGTTTAGAGTAAAGTACTCTTCGATACATGTGCAGTAACTAGAATCCATAGGACGAGGAAATGATACTTGGGCTAGGTGTGACGTAGTCAGCCTAGTGGGGACTGACACTATAAACCATGTCCTGAACCAAGTGGGTATAAGATGAGTGAAGGGAATGGGGCACGAATCATTCGAGCTGCTGAAGGGTTTCAGAAATAGTTCTGGATCAACCGTTGATCTTTTCGGCTAATTGGGGATCATGATGTACTACTAGGTGCCACTCATGATCGTTCTATTATTAATGGTTAATTATAGACGGCCAACATAAACCGAAAACCTATTTGGTCACACGCACAACGAGCGTAATCCGAAGGATTTAAAATGAGCTTGAGAATGGGATTCTCAGACCGAGAGAAACTAAGTTTGGTTGGACCAAACATGGAGCGAGCATGAAATCGTTTCAGTCGCAATGGAAGCGTGGATGGGCCGTGTCTTATGAAGACATAATGGATGGACCAAAATGGTTTGGTTCTAATCCAATGGAGGAGAATAAACCAAAGGGTTTGGTTTATTTTAAACGAATGAACCAAAAGTTGGTTCGGTTCGTTTTAACTTAAAATAAACCATCATGGTTTGGTTTATTTTAACTTATCTTAATGGAGCGGGTTAACGGGCCTAATGGTTATGATCCAATAACCATTAAGAAAATTAGTTCTCTATAAAAGAGGGCTTAAGGGATAATTAAGCCCTAATCCAAAACCCTAGCAATAGTTGCCGCCCACTTCATCCCCTCTAAGAGTTGGCGCCAACCTCCATTGCCGCCCAGCCCCTTGTGCCGCCGTCCAGCTCCTTGCCGGCGTCCATGCTTCAGCCGGTGATCCTCCGGCGACCCTCTGGTGATCTCCTTTAGGTTTGGCATCAAGGTGAGTTTTATCTTCCCTTGGTTGGCCGGCGCCTATCTCCTCCACCAAAGCTGTCCAGTTTTCTGGACAGCTTGTTCTCGTCTCGTCGGAGCGTCGTTTGGACGACGGTTAGAGCTCCGACAGCGGCTAACTTACCGGGGATTCGATCTCCGGTAATCCTCTGAGGTGGAGGACGAAGGATTCGTCAATCGGTTGACGAATACCTCTCCGGAGAAGCGAGCTTTGAGGACTCGTTTTTGGATCCGAATTTGGATTCGGATCGTGATCATCTATCGATCACGTCGTCTTCAACACGAGGCTAGTAACCCGTACGAAGACGAAGCTCGTGGCTTAGCGAAGTCATCCTAAGGATACTCGGCGTGGATACCGATAGAGACGATTCTAGCGAGGATCGTTCCGGTTGATGCCGTTCTCGCTACACGTAATACGAAAGGTATAACGTAGTTAAATTTCCTTTTATTGCAAATTTAAATTTACGGTTATGTCTACACTTGTTGTACTATACATGCGTGTGATGTGTGTGTTGTAATAAATGTAGATTTATTATTTTTATTGCTTCCGCTGTGCTCATGTTTACGAAACGTGATCGAAAACACACACGCCGCGGTGCCGGAAACCCAACATACCTCACCAACCCCCATAAATAAATATGGGCTCCATCTATTAATTGTACAAATATCTCCCCATGTTTAAGATCTCGAATGTCCGTCAATTAATTAATTTACTGACAATTAATTAATCAACATCTAACTCCATGAGTAGTACCACTCAATCTTATCATCATGCCGGACCAAGTCCACCTGTAAGATTTACATGATGATCCTTATGAGCTCCTCAAGGGGACATCATCATCCTAATATATAAGACACGGTTTCCTCCTATAATCAACGGCACACCAAGTAAATAATATCATTTCTCAACTTACCGAGCCTATCGATTTACTCTATAAATCTCGCTCATTGGTAAATCAAAGAAATAAATACTAAGTACATGTGTCCGTTATTATATCGGGATTAAGAGCATGTACACCATAATATCCGAGGTTCGATTCAATTATATAGTCAGTAATAAATTGAATCACCTCTAAGTTGGTCCTGCTCAATACACACAAAGTGTACTAGTGTAATTCTGTCACGCCCCGAGAACATGCCGAGCCGAAAATCAAATGGACGACATCTCCCCTGTACGTGGCAATATTTCGGGTTAATACAAGGTCCGTAGGCCCACAATAACAACATAACATATAAATATGAAAACAACCACAACAACATAATAACTAATTACGACAACTACACAGCGGAAACATAAAACACAACAATATCAATCCCACACATACATACCGGTATGACTAACACATCACAACAACACAGAACCTCGACAAAATTCGAATATACAACATGTACATCACGAAAACTCCAAAATACAATACACAATGGACGGAAAGCCCAAAACAAACACGGGAGCCTCGGAGGTGAGATGAGATGTCAGCCAACGGTGCTCCAAGTCGTCACCAAGACTTCTACCTGTTACCTGGGCGACAGAAAAACCCAGGGTTCGTTGGGGTGGTGAGTAAAACTCAGCAGGTAATAGAAAAATATGTATATATGTAATATCACATATATTTCAATAACATAATCTAGAGGTACAATAGGTATATCATCATAGTATATAAATACAAGTATATACCGTCTAACCAAATGAACAACGTAAAATGCAGACATACCTGAAGTCTGCTACGCTACTCTGATCCAACCTGAATATATATCCAACATATATATAACAGGAAGAGTAATACCAACTCATAATCTACTCATGCTACAGGTCAAGGTATCTAATGGTCTGTCCAACACATATACCAAGATCCTATCGACAATCAGATAACATATGCAAGAAGCATTCATGAATATGATGTACAAACAAGTGCAAAGAAGCATAATACAATCAAATGCATCATCACAATATATATATATATATAGATCGATCTATATATATATACTAATCACAATCATCCATATATATATATATATATATATATATATATATATATATATATATATATATATATATATATATATATATATATATATATACACATGCATATATGTATATATATGACAATATGCAAAAATGTCATAAGTCAGCAATGCAGCATGCATAGTCATGTCGGCTCACCCTAAAGCTACCACGACCCCAGTGTGGCCTCGGTGGCTCGAGCATGACAACTGTCCCAACTCAACACCAACCACTACTCTCGAGTGGCCGAGTGGGCAGTATGATCGAGTAGCATATAAGCGTAAAGAGCAAGCTACACGATGGGGGTCCCTGCTGTTGGTCACTCCGACAGTCACTACCCATGAGTGGTCGAGTGCCACACACGCAGAACTACGGCACGCAAATCCAACTACCACCGTCTATAGTGGTAAAGTGCGGCACCACAATGCTCTTCCCTCACACCGGTTACTCCTCCTATGAGTAACCGTGGAGGCAGGATGACTGGCGACACTCTCAACCACAAGGGAGACCTCGTCGCCAGCATGCATGCAAATGACATGAATGCAATGTCTCACATACATACATCCACCATAGACTCTCTATTCTACAGAGAATCATACTAACCAGATCAACGCACTCTCTATCCTGCAGAGAGTCGTACTCAACTGATCATAATACTCTCTATCCTGTAGAGAGTCATACCAATCTAATCGATGCACTCTCTATCCTGTAGAGAGTCGTACTCAATTGATCATAATACTCTCTATCCTGTAGAGAGTCATACCAATCTAATCGACGCACTCTCTATCATGTAAAGAGTCGTACTCAACTGATGGACGCACTCTCTATCCTGTAGAGAGTCGTACTCATCTGATTATAACAAGCTAGGACAACCAGTCCGTAGTGACACACTAAGTATCATTCCCCTGACCATTTACACAATACATGGTCGGTGGTAACATGCAACCTAAGGGTACTAGAACTAACCCTAGGTTCAAGACATTATCTACCTACGGATGACCTTTTTGCCCAATGTACAATCAGGTTGTCATCCAGACTTTACTATTTGCACTTAACTTAAACAATTTCTAAGTTACTTACATCACCTATATGTATAACTCCTAATCATGGTAAAATAAACATGATAGCAGCAATGGAGTTAATAGCCAACGGTAAAGTATCAAGCATACGATAATAAGAGCAGGGTCAAGATAATATGAACATATAACATGCTCATATCTATGTCTAAATCTGAATACAATTACATCTACCGGGCCAAGTAGGAAATTATCCACCTGCTATGTAATCCATGCTATCCATCTCCACGTCCATGTATCTATCGAAATCAAAGTCCTGTAATAATAGGATACAGTTAAGTACCATCACATATCCAATGATTGAATCAAATCCTACATCAACCTTGTATCTCGATCAACTAACTGAATAGCTTCTTCCATTAGCTCTTAAATCACAACTTACCTAGCTTAGCTTCCGTTTCAAAACATCATGATCCACCATTGAAGTAGCAATCTATAACTACCAAATAGATTCGACCACAACTGCCACCTAACATCACAACCACAACACAGAAACGAGTTGCATCAACATATATCTATTTTTATATATCGATAAAGTTTCCAAACCTGAACATACTTACTCCAATTTCATTAACACAGCCTCTGGATAAACTGAATCTTTACTCACTACCCAATTTATAGCAATTTCCATTGAAAACAACAAGGGTAAACAAATCTTATTGACCAGATCTTCATCGATAGGCATTTTCCCCCAATTGCCCTGTTCATCGGAACAACCCGAGCTCCACCACTGCCCAAACACCAATACAATCTAAACAACTAAACAATAAAGCCATTACAAACCTTAATCGACATCCACCAAAATCAATAGATTAGACAATCGAATAACCCTATAAATCCAAGCTATAACAGTAGCTTACCCTATTTCCAGCGACGATCGGTCGGTTGCTTCGACGATGCAAGTGATCGACAACTGAGGCAGAGGGCTCACGGTGGTCATCAAAGGCGACGGCTAAGGTTGGTGGTCGTCGATCGCGTGCGAGCGGCTCGTGGAGGCAGATCGGTCGAGGAAGGAGCGGCAACAGTAGCAGTGGCTCCAATTTCGCAGTGGCAGCGACGTGGCGAAGGCGACCGGCGAGCTCGCTCAACAGCCACAGTGGAGAAGGGGGAGCGCCATCGAGCGAAGGAGGAGAAAATGTGGGCGACAGAGAGCTCGAGCAACGATCGGGAGAAGATGGAGTGGAGATCGACTGGATCGGGCGAAGATCGGCATCGGCGGCAGTAGCTCTCTCTCTCTGTCGCGCGCGGCGGCGGCGAGCGACGGTGAGCGACGTAGCGAGCGACGCAGCGTGGAGGCGGAGATGTGGAAGGGGTCGCGAATGGGAAGACGAGGAACGACGATCGAGATAAAGGGGAAACCGAAGGAAAGGAATCGGCGTGAGAAGGAAAAGAAATGCTCGGGGAAGAAATAGAATCGACGGAAACGGAAGGAATCGGGTTAAATTAACCCATTTAATTTCCTAAACAGGCTTTGCAAAAGCCTATTTGCTTTATCCCTATGAAATATCCATAACACTTCCGTTTAAATCCGAAAGAATTTCTAAAAATTCCTGAAAAATTCTATAAGATAATTTCTTAATTAACAAGTGTATTTTTCTCAATATTTTATAAATTCTATGGTCAAGACAAACCAATACCAAATTACACTTACAACCATACCAATAGTTTGTCCAAAACCATCTCAGTTATGAGCCTCTACTTATACTCAATAAGGAACTGATAACATGATCTTCCGTGTGAAACCACACACCATGTTATCTACAATGTAATGTATCAGACAATATGCATAACCATAAATATGCAAACAATGATCATGTGATTCTTATTTCAAAAATAAAGATGTTCATACAAAAGATAGACTTTTCAGTATATATCCCAACAATCTCCCACTTATACTAAAAGACTATGTTGTCCTCATACTGTCATACATCTGATTCTCATTCCCTCCACATGTCTATCAAAAGATCTCGCTTGAAGGGCCTTAGTGAAAGGATCTACCAGATCATCCTCTGATGCAATCTAGGTGACAACAACTTATACCCGCTTTACGATCTCTTGTATCAGGTGGTACTTGCACTCTATGTGTTTACTTGCCTTATGAGCTCATGGTTCCTTTGAGTTTGTAACTGCACCATTGTTATCACAATAAATTGTGATAGTTCTGGGCAAACCAGGAATCACATCCAAGTCCATCAAGAAGTTCCTGAGCCATGTAACTTCTTTGGCCGCCTCAGAGGCTGCTACATACTCAGCTTCCATGGTGGAGTCCGGCACGCATTTCTGCTTGACACTCCTCCATACAATGGCTCCACCTCCCAAAGTAAACACAAAACCTAAGGTAGACTTACTGTTATCCCTATCTGATTGGAAATCAGAATCTGTGTAACCCACAGGGAGTAATTGATATGCTTGGTATACCAGCATATAATCCCTAGTCCTTCTCAGGTACTTCAATATATGCTTTACCGCAGTCCAATGTCCTTGTCCTGGATTACTCTGATATCTGCTAACCATGCCAATGACAAAGCAGATATCCAGCCTCGTACTTAACATAGCATACATGAGGGTTCCTACTGCCGAAGCATAAGGAACCGCCTTCATCTCCTCTATCTCCTTTGATGTTCTAAGACACATCTCTTTAAATAAAGGTACTCCATGCCTAAAAGGTAGAAAACCTTTCTGGGAGTTCTGCATGCTAAAACAAGCCAAAATAGTTTCTATGTATGAAGCTTGAGACAAGCACAACATCCTTTTCCTGCGATCCCTTATAACCTTGATCCCAAGGATGTGTCCCACTTCTCCCAAGTCCTTCATATCAAACTATTTGGACAACCATACCTTTACGTCTGATAACACCTTGACATTGTTGCCAATTAACAAAATGTCATCTACGTATAGTACAAGAAATGCCACTATGTTTCTGTCACATCTCTTGTATACACAAGACTCATCTGGATTTTGAATAAATCCATAAGACTTGATTACCTCATCAAAACAGATGTTCCAAGATCTCGAAGCTTGCTTCAATCCATAAATGAACCGATTAAGCTTGCACACAAGATGCTCTTTGCCCTTTGTAATGAATTCTCTGGTTGCTCCATATAGATGTTTTCCTCAAGACTTCCATTAAGGAAAGCTATCTTGACATCCATTTGCCACACCTCATAATCCATATGAGCAGCAATACATAAGAGAATTCGGATAGACTTAAGCATGGCTACCGGCGATAAGGTCTCCTCATAATCAATACCCTCTTTCTGAGTATACCCTTTCACAACAAACCTTGCTTTGAAGGTCTCAACCTTCCCGTCTATTCCTCTCTTTCTTTTATAGATCCACTTGCATCTAATGGTTTTTACACCATTGGGTGGTTCTACTAGCTCCCAGACCTGATTTGAATATATAGATTCAATCTCAGAATTCATTGAACTTTGCCAAGATACCGCATCTTTATCTTGGATTACCTCGTCATATGTCCAGGGATCAAGTTCATGTTCGCTAGGGACCAAATCAGAAGATTTTCCCAAGAACATAAATCTATCAGGATGTCTAACAACCCTCCCACTACGATGAGGTATCACCTGTGTATCCTCTGTGACACGCGGTGCAGTCACTTATGGTATATTCTCTTGTACCAGTGGTACTGAAGTAGTGACTTCCCCTCTCAATTCCTCCAGAACAATCTTACTCATGGGCTTGTGGTTCATCACATAGTCTTCCTCTAAAAATCTGGTGTTCGTGCTAACGATCATCCTCTGATCTCTAGGACTATAGAACAAACCACCTTTCATTCCTCTAGGATAGCCTACGAACATGCGCACTTCTGTACGAGGTTCCAACTTACCAGCATCTACCTTCAGCACATGTGCTGGACTCCCCTAAATCCGAATATGTCTCAGACTAGGCTTTCGCCCAGTCCATAATTCTATGGGAGTAGAAGACATTGATTTAGATGGTACCAAGTTCATAATACACAATGTCGTATCCAGAGCATACCCCCAGAACGAATCTAGAAACTCAGAATAACTTATCATCGATCTAACCATCTCCATAAGAGTCATATTCCTTCGCTCCGCTACACCATTCTGCTGGGGTGTGCCTGGTGTAGACAATTAGGATTGAATCCCAGCCTCTGATAAGTAATTCCTAAACTCTCTCAAGAGGTACTCACCACCACGATCAGATCATAGTGTCTTGATACTTTTACCTTTTCTCCACATCAGCCTTGAATTCTTTGAACCTGTCAAAGCATTCAGACTTACGACGCATCAAGTAAATATATCCATATCTTGAATAATCATCTATAAAAGAGATAAAATATTCAAAACCACCTCTTGCCTGGATAGACATAGGACCACACAAATCAGAATGAACCAATTCCAACACATCTTTGGCTCTATACCCCTTGGCCTTAAAAGGTCTCTTGGTCATTTTACCTTCCAAGCAAGATTCGTAGGTTGGGAAATCTTCCACCACTAATGAACCCAGAGGTCCATCAGCTATCAACCTTTGAATTCTACTTAGGTTAAAATGACCTAACCTTAGATGCCAAAGATATGTTTGGTTCATTTTCGAAGGTTCTTTTCTCTTATTAGATTTAGAAGATGAGTTATCTACTTCTATTTGCATCGTGGGAACTTTTGGTTTAAGTGTATATAAATTTTCAATCAATGCACTAGAACAGATAATCTCCCTATTCCTTTTTATAACAACTCTAATATTAAAAGAAATAGAATATCCATCCAAAAGCAATTTAGAAATCGAAATCAAATTCTTTCTAAATAAAGGTACATAAAGGCAATTTTTCAGAACCAAAGTTTTATTCCTATCAAAAGATAAATAAACATCTCTCACTGCAACAGCCGCCACCTTCGTAGCCACCACTTTTGCTCCACCTTGTTTCTTCTTCTTCTTGCCTTTCGGCTTAGAAGTCGAAACCTTCTTAGCAACCATGGCCTGAGCCTGAGCACTCTGACGAAAAAGCCCCTCTGCCGCCTGGAGTTCTGTCAGAAGCTCCGCCAACAAATACAACCTCTTATTCATGTTGTAATTCAGGCGAAACTGCTCAAAACTCCTAGGTAGAGATTGGAGAATGATATCGACCTGGGTTTCCCCATCGATCTCAGCTCCAAGGACTTCCAGCTCATTCAAATGAGCCATCATCTTGAGAACATGATCCCTCACGGGTATTCCCTCGATCATGGTGGTTGTCATCAAGTTCCTTATGGCTTCCTGCCTAGCAGCCCGATTCTGGTGTCCGAAAAACTCCTTGAGATTGAGCATCATGTCATAAGCAGTGGGCATGGCTTGATGCTGATGTTGCAATACATTTGACATAGAAGCCAAAATGTAACATCGCGCTATCTCATCAGCCTTAATCCACTTTTTATAACTCTCTTTCTCCTTGTCCCCAGAATCATCCGCAGGCTTAGGAGGACATTCTTCGAAGAGTACATACTTGTACTCCTCAGTAGTCAAGACAATATCAAGATTCCTTTTCCAATCAACATAATTGGGTCCAGTAAGTTTATTCTCTTTTAGTATCACAGCAAGCGGGTTGAAAGTCATTTTTGAAAAACCTAAGAATCACATAGATCAAAACTTTAGATTTCAAAAAATTATTGATTCCTCAAACAATAAAATTTTAAAATCAACCAACACCTCAAAATACCGAGAATGTCGTATGCCACGATCGTGTGGACGCATACGAATTCTACATTTGTAAGAGGAGGTTTTATCCGTTAATTTTATTATCCTATCAACCTAATTTTTTGATAAATAAAATTAATAGTTGGTTCCTCTTCAACTCTACAAATAAAAGAAGTGACTCCGATGGGGAGGTGTAAAATACCACGAATAAAATTTTACGGAAAGATTAGTATCCCTATTATTCGTAGTTAGAGAACTTATTTTTAGGGATTAATTTAAACCATGGTTAGTATTTAATTTAATCAAACCTTGGTTTAATTAATGGTCAAGGGGGGTTAATTGAATCTAGGGTTAAAGGATTATAGGATCTTTAAACCCAACCCAATATGAGGAAACCCGATCCGTTTCCTTCCCATTAAACTCCCCGTTCGTCCGTTTCTTCACGGTACGCACGCCGAAATCTCTTCCTTCGGTTTCTTATCTCCTCCGCCGCGACAAATCGCCCAATCGACTTCTTCTCTCCGCTCCTGACCCTGTTTTCTCTCCTCGTCGACTTCACGCAGCCTGCCGTAGGAGATCGACTTCTCTGCGTGCGTCTGCGGACAAGACAGAGCAGCGTGAAGGAGGTTCGCGATTAGGGGACTTAGGGTCGACGGTGAGCGGCCGATTTGGGGTTTTCTCCCAATCGCCCGGTGTTAAGTCGTCGGTCTTGAGTTCGCCGGTGAGCAGGAGATCGTTATCGGAATCGGAAGCGGAGGCGTCGGTGGTGCGGGTGAGCGAGTGCCGGATTTCGAGAATTCTTTTCGGTTTTGGTGTTTGGGCTGTTTTGGTCGATCACCACCGTAGCTAGGTAAGTTGTTGACCTTCTCCTTACCCTAGTTGTGAAATTTGACTTGAAACGTCGGTGTCTTGGTGCTGTTCTAGTTGGGAGTTGCTTCGCGAGTTCTGCCGGAGCAAATTAGGGCAACCTCTCCTTTCTGATCGGTAAGTGCCTTCTTCCCTGATCTCCGATGGGATCCATCTTCGACTGAAAATCCTTCCTCCCGTGCAGCTCATAAACCGGTGGTGTTAGGGCAGCGACAAACTTCTGACGAATTGAGCAAAGTGGGAGGAGTACCATCGGTATATCTTCAAGCACTGGTATATCTTGAGTTTTTCCTTCCCTGCTGTCCAGTTTGATTTATTGTTGTCGATGGTGCCTACCGGAGTTGTGGAGGGGTGGCTGTGAATCACGGTAAATTGGAGAAAGTGTGAGCTGTGAGGGTTGTGGTGGATTGATAAAGGAAGGAGTATATTGATTATAGGTTAGCATACTTGTTAACCAGGAATGATAGAGGTTAATTATGATGTTAGCGGTATCGGTTGAGGTCTAAGGTGAAGGTTAGTTCTGATGAATCGACCTTGGATAATTTGAGGGATTTTCCTAATACGTATTCGATAAAAAGGATGCGACTATAGGAGCAAGATAGTAGTAAATAATATGTTGTCATGTGCTTGAACTTAATACATATTATGGTTTGTGCAGGACGTGGATCACGAGGACGGTCCGCTGGCGGTGAGGCGTTATTACTACGAGCATATATAGCGGTGGGTAATTTCCTACCAGTCCAGGGTAGTTGTTTTCATTCAGATTTAGTCATTGATATGAGCATGTTAGGTGTTCATATTACCTTGACCATGTTCTTTTTATCGTATGCTTGATCTTCTACCGTCGGCTATTAACTCCATTGTTGATATCATGTGTATTTTATCATGATTAGGAGTTATACATATAGATGATGTAAATAACTTAGAATTTGTTTAAGTTAAGTGCAAATAGTAAAGTCCGGATGACAACCTGATTGTACTTTGGGTAAAAAGGTCATCCGTAGGTAGATAATGTCTTTAACCTAGGATTAGTTCTAGTACCCTTAGGTTGTATGTTACCACGGAACTTGTATTGTGTAAATGGTCAGAGGAATGATACTTAGGGTATCGCTACGGACCGATGGTCCTAGCTTGTTATAATCAGATAAGTGCGACTCTCTACGGGATAGAGAGTGTGTCCATTAGTTAGTCAACTCTCTGAGACAGAGAGTGTCGCTTAGATTGGTATGACTCTCTATAGGATAGAGAGTATTATGATCGATTGAGTACGACTCTCTACAGGATAGAGAGTGCGTAGATCTGGTTAGTATGATTCTCTGTAGAACAGAGAGTCTATGGTGGATGTCGGTATGTGAGACATTGCATTCATGCATTTACATGCACGCTGGCGACGAGGTCTCCCTTGTGGTTGAGAGTGTCGCCAGTCATCCTCCCTCCACGGTTACTCATAGGAGGAGTCACCCGTGTGAGGGCAGAGCATTGAGGTGCCGCACTCTACCACTATAGACGGTGGTAGTTGGATTTGCGTGCCGTAGTCCTGCGTGTGTGGTACTCGACCACTCATGGGTAGTGACTGTCGGAGTGACCAACAGCAGGGACCCCCATCGTGTAGCTTGCTCTTTACGCTTATATGCTACTCGATCATACTGCTCACTCGGCCACTCGAGAGTAGTGGTTGGTGTTGAGTTGGGACAGTTGTCATGCTCGAGCCACCGAGGCCACACTGGGGTCGTGGTAGCTTTAGGGTGAGCCGACATGACCATGCATGCTGCATTGCCGTATCTGATGGCGTTTTGCATATTACCATATATATATATACATATATGCATGTATATATATATATATATATATATATATATATATATATATATGGATGGTTGAGATTAATATATATATATATGGATACAGTCTATATATATATATATATATATCTGATTATTGTGATGTTGCATTTGTTTGTACTATGCTTGCTGCATTTGGGTGGACATCATATTCATGTATGTTTCTTGCATATGTTATACAGTTGTGTCAGATATTGATATGTGTTGGATAGACCATAGATACCTTGACCTGTAGCTAGAGTATATGTTGAGTTGATCTACTATTCCTGTTATATATATATATATATGTTGGATATATGTTCAGGTTGGATCAGAGTAGCGTAGCAGACTTCAGGTATGTCTGCATTTTATGTTGTTCATTCAGTTAGATGGTATATGCTTGTATTTATATACTATGCTGATATACCTATTGTACATCTAGATTATGTTGTTGAAATACATGTGATATTACATATATACATGTTTTCTATTACCTGCTGAGTTTTACTCACCACCCCCGCGGACCACAGGTTTTACATGCCGTGTAATGTAGAAGACTTCGTGACAGCTTGGAGCACCGCTGGCTGACGTCATCTCATCTCACGAGGCTCCCGTATTTTGTTTTGGGCCTGCTGCCCGTGTGTGACATTGTGTTGTGGTTGTATCGTTTCCGCTGTGTATTTGTCGTAGTAGTTTTGTTATGTTGTTGGGGTGTGTTAGTCATACCGGTATGCATGTGTGAGATCATTGTATTGTTGTGGTTTGTTTCCGCTGTGTCTTGTGTAGTTTTGTTTTCATACATATATATTGTTGTTATTGTAGGCCTACGGGCCTTGTATTAACCCGAAATGTTGCCACGTACAGGGGAGGTGCCGTCCGTTTGATTTTCGGTTCGGCATGCTTTCGGGGCGTGACAACTTTAGTGGTATCAGAGCCCAAGGTTCTGCGATGCCATACTATGTTGTTTTTGAGTCGAGTCTTAGATTCTCGGGAGTCAATTTATTCGGTTTTGGTTTTTGAGATGAGATGGACAGCGGCCTGAGCTCCAAGCAGCACGAGGTATGAACCCCTGATAACTTATGGTTTAGTAGATATCTATCTAAACTTGATCAATAGGTGTATACAATAGAGTTATGACACCTGTGTAGACTTGTAGTAGGGGTCGTCCACCGAGGCGACCAACCGGAGTTGCCGATAGGGTTTATACTCCCAGTTTTGTTGACTATGCTTTTAATGCTTATACCAGGGAATAACCTGTAGTATGTTGGTTATTTTTCGTAACCGTGGTGTGAGTTGACCACGGGAACGACTTGTTAAGTTTGTGAGTCTTGAACCTGTGTCGAGGAGGTGATTTACCTCGAGGCCGGTGATCTGAGTCGGAAAGCGAGCCAAGTCGTCACATTTATTATAAATCGAGACTAGTCTTAGAGATTTCCACTAACTATCTGCTAATCGGATCATTACACATGGGTAATGAGCGGACTTTATATGACTATTGTGATCTGCGATGATAAGGCTAGATTATGGAGTTTCATAGGGATTTTATCCCTGAGTTGTTAGTACTGAGTTGTATAATTTGAGAGTATTTTTGAGTACTTAACTCATGTTATACCGAGAAAGAAGAGTTGGTTGCATACCAGTATCGAGATCAAGCCGGTATTTGGTGATAAATGCAGAAAATAATCTTCGGGAAATAAAACATCGCTTGATCATGGTTTAGTGATGTTGAAAGAGTGTATTTCCCCATGTCACTTTTAGTGACACATTGTAAGAAATTCTTGAGCTTCAAGTAGGGTGATCGGTTAGTAATAGTGTACTATGCAGAGTCGTGAGATTTGCAGAGGTTACGACCACCTAATAGCTCAAGAAGATGAATGGATGATTTAAGCCACCCATAGTTATTGGCTTATAGTTAGATTATGATGTCGGGATCTTCTACCAGATCCTGTCGGAAGACGTTGGATTGAGACAGGAGTTTAAAAATGACTCCGTACAAGAGTTTAAGAGTTGGAGACCGGTAAGCAAATATTGCAGGTCAACTTAATAGAGTCAGAAGTCTCCGATTGTTGGGTAAAGGAGCAAGATCGGAGTCATAGACTTTGAGCTATTTTCCGATTATAGAAGACCAATTGCAGATCATCAGAAGGTTCTTGTGGATATCAGAAAAAATCAGAACAAAGACTCCGAAGGAATTGTGTGCAGCAGTGCAACTCATGGGCGTGCAGTGCAGATCACGAAGACACGTGAAGCCAGATTATCTGTTGGAGCAGTTCAGCGGTTGCTATTGTTGAGCAACCAGTACAGTGGAGGAGGTGTACCTTGAAGATTCAGTTGAAGACTATCGATGGTGTTCCGGGGAGGAAGATACACCGTCTCGACAGCAGAGATCGAAACCGAAGATTGGGTTATTTCGTCAGCAGCAACCTACTACCTCAGGCGTGGTTGAAGTTCCGTAATACTCCCCTTCAGCAGAGATCGATGTATGTGATCGCCAGAAGACATCTTAGAAGATTCAGCAGACAACAACAGTTACCTCCAGATGTGATTTGCTTAGTACAGAGGAGAGAGGATACGACGATGGTCGTATTTATTCAGTATTCTACAGTTGTAGCTCGTAGATTTAAGTGATAGGATCAGATGATCTAGGAAAAATCCTTGGATCATTCGATGCAGAAATGCGACTGTTTTGTCGTGGACAGTTGAATCTGATCTTATTCTCCTCGGAGAAAGGCCGAGACCTGCGTGGAGCCTTTGGGATCGGATCGACAGATAGTTGATCGTTCAGGGTGTTACTTTAGTTTACCCTCTCAGTTAATATGTTGAGAGATGCTTGTAGTTATAGGTATCTGTAACTAGAACATTCTCAGTTGGATTAGAAGGGTCCTTTACATCGACTTGTGGGTCGATGGTATCTCTACCGTCAGGTGAGATGAGGATCAACAATTAAGAAGTCAAGGGATGCCCTTAGACTCTGATGGACATATCTTTACTGTGGACATATCCTTACGGATGGTCAAGTTGTTGAGATTATAGTATGATTATGTCTCTCAGATGTGCGTATAATCCGAGAGCAATCGGATGTAGTTTCGGATGAACTCCTAGCCTTGTCGTTGCTTAGGCAAGTGGAGTAGGCGATCGAAATGATTGCGGAAATAGTTCCGATATCGAAGATCACATATCGAGTGATATTTTTGTTGATATCAGTAGTTGTTGTAAATAAATACCCTTCGGCGTGGATAGATGATCTATTTAAAGCAGCCAAAGACACCTGTGTATACTCTAAGGTTGGTTTACGACTGGAGTACTGATACTGTAGTGACATGATGTCATACGATTATCATTGTCGTTGTGATGATTAATAGATATCATCAGCTTAGAGTAAAGGGGATGCAGGTGTGTAGAGACATCAATTTCATACTTTGTATGAATTGTATGAGTTTTGATTAAGTTGTTAGACTAATTAATGATTTAGTCGCCCCTAGATTTGAGAATCGTGTATTCTAGATACGATTAGACCAAGTAGTTGTTGGAGTTGCGTAACTTGGCCACTGTTGATTGTGGTAGTTGGAGTTACACACTCGACCACCGTAGAAGGTGGTTTTCCTTACATGGTTTGGTTAGTACTGTAGATGTGGATAGAATGTTTGACATTACTATACCACGGACTTGTTTGACAAAGGTAATGATGGAAATCATTTAGTCGGAAGCTGGTAAAACCAGTTATAAGACATAGACGACGGTTAACTTTTACACGAGTATTAGTTAATCCTTCCGGAGTGAAAAAAAAAAAAAAGAGGTTGTACGCGGATGCATCGTTCAGGGATCGAAGCGAATCCGATACAGTTGCGTGAGGCATATCTTATGTCTACGTCAGTTAAGAAACTACGAGATAGTCTGTCATATGCATGACGTGACTTTAGTAGTTATTATCTGGATTTGTAATTGTATGGAGCAGAAGTGCTCATTGAATTTAACTAGCTACTCGGTAGCTACTATGGAGTTGCTGGAGCGCGAACAGTTGCAACAATTGCAACAAGGGAGATTGATTGCTATAGTTTTCCATGCACTTACAGTGTGTGTGGAGTGTATCTTGGAAGGTTGATGGACTTCTCTTTTGAGAAGATAATTCTCCTTCTCTGATAAGGATAGTGTGTTTCGGACACGCGACCAATCATGGAAGAGTCGATTACAGATAGCACATCATTCGCGATGGTATATATACCTTGGTGGTACTCAGATGTACCGAGAGTTGAAACGCATATACTACTGGAATGGTATAAAGAGAGTTATAGCAGATTTTGCTGCTCGATGTTTAGTATGCCAGTAGGTGAAGGCTGAATATCAAGAACTCGCTGGATTGCTCTGGAAAATTCCGATTTCAGAATGGAAGTGAGAGCATATCACGATTGATTGCATTACGGGATTGCCTAGAACCCGAAGACATGATGTGATTTGGGTGATCATGGATCGACTAACCAAATCAGCTCACTCTCTGTCTATGCGTGGAATAGACTTGTTGGATCGTCCGACAGAGTTGTATTGTGGAAAGATTATCAGATTACGTAAGGTACTTTTAAGTACCGTATCGAATAGAGATTCGCAATTTACCTTGCGATTTTGACAGAGTCTGCACCAGACTATGGGCACAGAGCTTCGGCTTAGTGCAACATTTCATCCGCAGACAGATGAACGGTCTAAGTGTATCATTTAGATGTTGGAAGATCTATTCAGATCTTGTGTCGTAGATTATGGAGGTGTAGCTTATCGATTGGCTTTACCTCCGACACTTGCGGGTGTTCACAACGTATTCCATGTTTCCATGTTGAGGAAATACGTGCCGCGATCTGACCATGTTCTAAAAGAAGTTCCGATACCACTCCAGGCGAATGCGACTTATGAGGAGACTCCGGTGCGGATTCTTGGTCGTAAGGAGCGACAGTTGCGGAACAAAATCATCCGACTCGTAAAGGTTGGATGACAGCATCATACCGATGAGGAGGCTACTTGGGAGCTGGAAGATATTATCCGAGCTCGATACCCTCATATATTTACCTGAGGTATGTCGTTATTTCGGAAAATGCTTGAATTAATTTTTGCAGTTGAGTACGAAATTTGGGGACCAAATTTTAATAAGTGGGGGAGAATGTAAAATACCACGAATAAAATTTTACGGAAAGATTAGTATCCCTATTATTCGTAGTTAGAGAACTTATTTTTAGGGATTAATTTAAACCATGGTTAGTATTTAATTTAATCAAACCTTGGTTTAATTAATGGTCAAGGGGGGTTAATTGAATCTAGGGTTAAAGGATTATAGGATCTTTAAACCCAACCCAATATGAGGAAACCCGATCCGTTTCCTTCCCATTAAACTCCCCGTTCGTCCGTTTCTTCACGGTACGCACGCCGAAATCTCTTCCTTCGGTTTCTTATCTCCTCCGCCGCGACAAATCGCCCAATCGACTTCTTCTCTCCGCTCCTGACCCTGTTTTCTCTCCTCCGCGCGACTTCTGCAACCCCTGCCGGCCGGAGATCGTCGACTTCTCTGTGCGTGCGGACAACGGACAGACCGGAGCAGCGAAGGAGGTTCGCGATTAGGGGGACTTGGGTCGACGGTGAGCAGCCGATTTGGGGGTTTTCTCCCAATCGTCGCCGGTGTTAGGGTCGTCGGTGCTGAGTTCGCCGGTGAACAGGGAGATCGTTGTCGGAATCGGGAAACCGGGAGCGTCGGTGGTGCGGGTGAACAGGGCTGCCGGATTTCTGAGAATTGCTGTCGGTTTTGGTGTTTGGGCTGTTTTGGTCGATCACCACCGTAGCTAGGTAAGTTGTTGACCTTCTCCTTACCCTAGTTGTGAAATTTGACTTGAAACGTCGGTGTCTTGGTGCTGTTCTAGTTGGGAGTTGCTTCGCGAGTTCTGCCGGAGCAAATTAGGGCAACCTCTCCTTTCTGATCGGTAAGTGCCTTCTTCCCTGATCTCCGATGGGATCCATCTTCGACTGAAAATCCTTCCTCCCGTGCAGCTCATAAACCGGTGGTGTTAGGGCAGCGACAAACTTCTGACGAATTGAGCAAAGTGGGAGGAGTACCATCGGTATATCTTCAAGCACTGGTATATCTTGAGTTTTTCCTTCCCTGCTGTCCAGTTTGATTTATTGTTGTCGATGGTGCCTACCGGAGTTGTGGAGGGGTGGCTGTGAATCACGGTAAATTGGAGAAAGTGTGAGCTGTGAGGGTTGTGGTGGATTGATAAAGGAAGGAGTATATTGATTATAGGTTAGCATACTTGTTAACCAGGAATGATAGAGGTTAATTATGATGTTAGCGGTATCAGTTGAGGGTCTAAGGTGAAGGTTGGTTACAGTGAATCGACCTTGGATAATTTGAGGGATTTTCCTAATACGTATTCGATAAAAAGGATGCGACTATAGGAGCAAGATAGTAGTAAATAATATGTTGTCATGTGCTTGAACTTAATACATATTATGGTTTGTGCAGGACGTGGATACGAGACAGGTCCGCGGCAGTGAGGACGTTATTACTACGAGCATATATAGCAGGTGGGTAATTTCCTACCTGGTCCGGGTAGTTTTTTTTCATTCAGATTTAGTCATTGATATGAGCATGTTAGGTGTTCATATTACCTTGACCATGTTCTTTTTATCGTATGCTTGATCTTCTACCGTCGGCTATTAACTCCATTGTTGATATCATGTGTATTTTATCATGATTAGGAGTTATACATATAGATGATGTAAATAACTTAGAATTTGTTTAAGTTAAGTGCAAATAGTAAAGTCCGGATGACAACCTGATTGTACTTTGGGTAAAAAGGTCATCCGTAGGTAGATAATGTCTTTAACCTAGGATTAGTTCTAGTACCCTTAGGTTGTATGTTACCACGGAACTTGTATTGTGTAAATGGTCAGAGGAATGATACTTAGGGTATCGCTACGGACCGATGGTCCTAGCTTGTTATAATCGATAAGTACGACTCTGCTGTGAGATAGAGAGTGTCCATTAGTTGAGTACAACTCTCTGTGACAGAGTGTGTCGCTTAGATTGGTATGACTCTCACTGTGATAGAGAGTATTATGATCGATTGAGTACGACTCTCATGTGATAGAGAGTGAGATCCGTTAGTATGATTCTCTCGAGAAATGTAGAGTCTATGGTGGATGTCAGATGTGAGACATTGCATTCATGCATTTACATGCACGCCGGCGACGCAGGTCTCCTGTGGTCGAGAGTGTCGCCAATATCCTCCCTCCACTGCTACTCATAGGAGGAGTCACCCGCAGTGAGGGCAGAGCATTGAGGTGCCGTGACTCTATCACTATAGACGGTGGTAGTTGGATTTGCGTGTCGTAGTCCTCGCGTGTGTGGTACTCGACCACTCATGGGTAGTGACTGCCGGAGTGACCAACAAAGCAGGACCCCCATCGTAGCTTGCTTGCTCTTACGCTTATATGCTACTCGATCATATCGCCACCTACCACCGAGAGTAGTGGTTGGTGTTGAGTTGGGACAGCTTGTCATGCTCGAGCCACCGAGGCCACACTGGGTCGCGGGTAGCTTTGGTGAGCCGACATGACCATGCATGCTGCATTGCCGTATCTGATGGCGTTTTGCATATTACCATATATATATATACATATATGCATGTATATATATATATATATATATATATATATATGGATGGTTGAGATTAATATATATATATATGGATACAGTCTATATATATATATATATATATCTGATTATTGTGATGTTGCATTTGTTTGTACTATGCTTGCTGCATTTGGGTGGACATCATATTCATGCATGTTTCTTGCATATGTTATACAGTTGTGTCAGATATTGATATGTGTTGGATAGACCATAGATACCTTGACCTGTAGCTAGAGTATATGTTGAGTTGATCTACTATTCCTGTTATATATATATATATGTTGGATATATGTTCAGGTTGGATCAGAGTAGCGTAGCAGACTTCAGGTATGTCTGCATTTTATGTTGTTCATTCAGTTAGATGGTATATGCTTGTATTTATATACTATGCTGATATACCTATTGTACATCTAGATTATGTTGTTAAAATACATGTGATATTACATATATACATGTTTTCTATTACCTGCTGAGTTTTACTCACCACCATGGACCACTGGTTTTTCATGCGCCTGCAATGTAGAAGACTTCGTGGCGGCTTGAGCACCGGCCGACGCTCATCTCATCTCACGAGGCTCCCGTATTTTGTTTTGGGCCTGCTGCCCGTGTGTGACATTGTGTTGTGGTTGTATCGTTTCCGCTGTGTATTTGTCGTAGTAGTTTTGTTATGTTGTTGGGGTGTGTTAGTCATACCGGTATGCATGTGTGAGATCATTGTATTGTTGTGGTTTGTTTCCGCTGTGTCTTGTGTAGTTTTGTTTTCATACATATATATTGTTGTTATTGTGGGCCTACGGGCCTTGTATTAACCCGAAATGTTGCCACGTACAAGGGAGGTGTCGTCCGTTTGATTTTCGGTTCGGCATGCTTTCGGGGCGTGACAGGAGGATACTCCTATTTGCATATAAGTGTTTATCATTACTCGATACCAAGGCAATTATCTCGAATTATGTGCCTTTCGATGGAGAAGTACACACGCTCCTAAATAATTTTTTATAACCATATTCGACCCTATGATCCACAAAACAAACTCATCCGATGGGGAGGAAGGCACTCAGAGCCGACGCGCAAGTTTGTTTGCATCACATGTCAAATCGTAATGGAGGCCGTGGGAATTTAAAAAAAATATCCCTCTCCCACTTAGTAATTTAAAATTGAGGAATTTTCCTAGCACACGACATGCATATCAAACAAGAAGAAATAAATATGAAAAAAAAATATTTTTCAACTATTATGGCTTTTGTTCTCCAATATGCCTCCCGTCGTATCGTCATCTCATCTGCTCCTCCTTACGCCATGTACAAGCCATCCGGAGATCCGAGCCGAGAAAAATTATTTTAATTTACATCCATCAATCCTATACTCCACGAAGGAGTGTACATGAAATCTAAATCGAAAGTAAACTAAAATAAAAGAGTGGCTAAACAATGTTGTACTTAATTATAAAAATTAAATACTAGTCTCGTCAACCCCGATGATTCAAATAATAATACAATTACACACATCCAATCACATACACACATATATGGTCACAATAGTTGGATCTTATGCCTGCAACCAAAAAGTTAGCCTACGCATATCCTACTATCATCCGGCACATACAATATATGATAAGTGCATAAAAGTAATCGAATCCTAAACACACAAAACCGAAAACCATGGCTCTGATACCACTTGAAGGGACGAAGCTTCGCTTCCCCTACAACTTGGTTGCTTGTGCATGGAGATCCCATCTACGTCCCCAGATTAAAAAAAATTAATCCAAGACGATGATGGATTACCCAAGCAATCGATCCATCATCGTGCTATTCGATTAGAGTGGTCTCTTGAACAAACTTGTTGTTCAAGACACCTCACTTTTTTCCTCGATTAGCCGCGGAATATATGATGTACGGATCGCCGATTTTTGTGTTTATCTTCGGGGTCCAAGTAAATTAGTCACATGCAATTACATACATAATACAAAGAAACAAAAGGAAACTAAGATAAGAATTATACCTCTTGTTTACCTCAAGGTCTTCTATTGTATGTCCTATCCTCCTCTTGGACGTTGTGTGGGCAACGATCCTCTAAGAGTTGAAGCCTCCTAGATCACGTATCTTCCTTTCCTTGTTCGCTCCGAACAAAGGAAGATAATAAGCTCCCTTCTTCTCCTATCTAGTTCCAGACACAAACCCTTTGGAGGAAGATCAAACCTCTTCCTCCTCTTTGTTGTTGCCGCCGGCCACCAAGGAGAGGGAGATGGAGATGATGATGGGTGCCTGCCAAGAGCTCCAAGGGAAGAAAGCCTAACTCATGCTGCCGGCCAAGGGAGAGGATGAAGGTGGTGCACCGGCAATGAGATGGGAGAAGGTGTGCCGCCCAAACCAAGGAAGCAAAACCCTAGGTAGGTTGCCGCCCAAACCAAGGAAGCAAAACCCTAGAACCACCTCTAGCCTCCCAAGCCTCTCATGCCAAAAACCAAAACCCTTGAACCAAAAATCTAATACCACGCCCAAGCCTTAGCCCCCCTTTTATAGAGTTAGGCTTAAGCCTCCTTTTAATCTCCACCGTCGGATCTAGAGTTTCATTTTCCACCGTTAGATCTAGGCTTTCATGAGGTATTTAATAGGCTACAATAGGGACCATGAGGAGGAGTTGGATCTTGGCCACCCAATGGATCCAGCCCACATAAAATCTGATTCAGTAATGATAATCCATTCCACTAGAGGATTATTATTGATCTACCTCACCAACCCCCATAAATAAATATAGGCTCCATATATTAATTATACAAATATTTCTCCGTGTTTAAGAACTCGAATGTCTGTTAATTAATTAATTTACTAACAATTAATTAATCAACATCTAACTCTATGAGTAGTACCACTCAACCTTATCATCATGCCGGACCAAGTCCACCTGCAGGGTTTACATGATGATCCTTATGAGCTCCTCAAGGGGACATCATCATCCTAATATATAGGACACGGTTTCCTCCTATAATCAACGGCACACCATGTAAATAATATCATTTCTCAACTTACCGAGCCTATCGATTTACTCTATAAATCTCGTCCATTGGTAAATCAAAGAAATAAATACTAAGTACATGTGCCCGTTATTATATCGGGATTAAGAGCATGTACATCATAATATCCGAGGTCCGATTCAATTATGTAGTCAGCAATAAATTGAATCACCTCTAAGTCGGTCCTACTCAATACACACAAAGTGTACTAGTGTAATTCTATAGTCAAGACAAACCAATACCAAATTACACTTATAACCATACTAATGGTTTGTCCAAAACCACCTCAGTTGTGAGCCTCTACTTATACTCTACAAGGAACTGATAACATGATCTTCCGTGTGACACCACACATCATGTTATCTACAATGTAATGTATCAGACAATATGCATAACCATAAATATGCAAACAATGATCATGTGATTTTTATTTCAAAAATAAAGATGTTCATACAAAAAATAGACTTTTCAATATCCCAACAACCTCCTCCCAAACAAGGCGTTAGAGTTTGTCTTGCCTAGGATATCATTGTCACGACTAAGTGTTATATTCTTTTGCCTCTCTTGGCTGGTGAAGATAACTGGCAATGGTGTTGTGAGCCTACATTTGAGCCTTGTTGTTGTGTTGACCTCGCAAGCGTCTACATATAAATGGGATTGTTTGTGGTCACTATCTTCTTGCCTTTAATAGTTGATGTCATTCCCTTGACTATTCGAGGGCCATGCTTTACTGCTTGCCCAACCAACACAATTGCTTGGCAGTCCGATGACACTGTCTTAGGTGTTGAATTTAGTCTTTATTAGGTGGACAAACATATTTAATTATTATTTAACATACGAATTTTACTATTATAGACAAATCCATTCAAGCGATCTAATTTATTTTAGTCATAAATTTGTGCTATTGGATGTGGATTCATATATGTAGAATCCTTTAGCTCGTTATCATTAATATTGATGGATTGTCAACTGATTTGAGCTCATTATATATACGAGTGTGATCCTCACACGAGAGGTGATATGATAGTTGTTTTGCTTTTCCCATCGGATCGAGCTTTCGGAGTTATCTCCCTCACACCTACAGAAGATCGTGCCTCAGTGGTTGTATCGCCTATCGATATTCAGATTCTTCCATCGACGATGAAGACAAGATCATCTTTCGATTCAATTGCATATTTATTGCTTTCTTATGCTTCTGTGTTTTTTGTTTTATTTTCTCATGACCGCTATAGATCTGTCGACAATATCCTGTATTGGATCATTTGTTTTTTTTTTTTGTGAATACATATACGACAGCGCAATCCTCAACGAAGTTAAATCCATCACTAGGTTCTCCTTGTGAAACTGCATTATTCTCTATTGCAATTTCCTTCGCTGCTTGCTCCTTCATAGTGCCATCCCGCTACTATCGACCAATAAAAGTTACAAATATACAACATGCATTTAAAAAATCGAAAGAATACAACATGATTCCTAAATAAATCTAGTCTTATCAAATTTTTATGACGAACAAGAAATGAAACAATGACAATAAAATAAAAGAACTTGAATGTAGCGGAATAGTCATCGTCTTTCCGTCTTCTATGAAATCCAAAAAACCTACAACAAAGGACACAATTGGGTCTTCCGTAGAGTGTTAGGTTGATGACGCCATAAAACTCTCCTCACCGATAGGAAGCGAGAAGATCTGTCAAAATATTCATCCCTATAGGGACCACACCCTATATACAGAGTGGACCGGTTCCATTATCGACTCATCATAAATAACAAATTCGGATTAATAGGTTCTACACATAAACAATCCACATCCAATAAATCGAAACCCTTGAATCATTAATTAGATCACTTAATCAGGTTCGAACCAATATGACACAATCAAATGGTTACAATAATATATAATTAAGTCCATTGAATTAGGAAATTAAATCTAACAATCTCTCATTTGGACTATATGTGATTCTATATGTAATCACATGATCGAAATTCTTTAATTGAGATCATTATATTGTATTAAATAAAATAATCTGATTCATTAACTTCATTGATATATGACTAAAGTGATCATGACTACATTATATATAATCGGTAGCAAAACTCATCAGTAACCACAATACTAATGTCATCAATGATATAGATTTGGTATGAATGTGTAGTATGAGAATTGTGTGAAACGTGATTTGCACATGTCAATTCCCACCTGGTTCTCCTTATGACCCACAATAGAGTCTTGATCACGTTTGCAAGTAATATATGTAACCGCATTAGCAAACCATGACAACAACTTCATGACTCAAAATAGAGTCATACATCATACTTACAATCACCATATACTACCGCATTAGTAAATCGTGATGTCTTTATACAAAGTGTCAAAGATAAAATAAACATATATCTTCCTACCTTAGTGTGAACAATAAATCAAAATACACATGTGTCCTAATTATAGAGAATCCTGAATAATAAAGTAATATAGACTCCCACTGAATGGGTAGTTCATGCACATGAAGAACCCTCATTTTCAGTTCATGTTGATAATAGATAATATAAAGTCTGTCTGAATATGCTCTATTAATACTTGACCACTCTGAACTCTTTTTTTTTAACCGTTGACACTTTATGTCGATACACAATGAATTCGATATGATGCGATTGTTCTTGGCCTAAAGTTTTGCAACTTTATTATCATAGTGGATCCTCAATGACCATCAAGGTCTCAAATGATCTCTAATCCTATGATAAATTCTGCAACCATATTCTATAATTGGATGTTATGCAAACGGTTTACAAATTCAATTTTCATTATTGAGGTGGTCATCACCGTCTATTTGACACATTTCCTAATGATAGCTATACCTAACAATATAAAGATGTGTCCTAATATAAACGTCCTACCCTCTAAACATCCATCAAAATGTGAAGTTTTAATATCTGATCACCTTCAGGTGATCAGATCTTCACTATGTGAGCTTTCAAATAATTTATTAAAAATATTACATGACTCTCTTTACAATGCACTTATTCAGGTATCTGCCTAACTTTCCTATTATATACACTATAACAAATGCATACCTATTTGTGTGTACATGATGCTTCCCATAGCCAAAATATAAGAGAAACTCCCACTGAGCTTACATATTTTACTAATCAATGGATTTCTCTCTAAAATCAAATGAGGGACCTGATCAAAAGTTATGTTACCAATGACGGAATGCCAAATTTAAATTATAAATAGACTTATTTAGTTTGTATACTAGGTGATTTGAATCATCAGAATCAAAGTTCATTGATTGTACCATATATATAGTATCCTCAATGTCTCTATTAAAGAATTTAGTCTTAATGCCCATATGATGTAACTATAAATCATAATGAGTGTGCCATGATTATCCTCAGGAAGTTTTTCGTAGACACAAGTGAGAAAGTCTCTTTGTAATCAATATCCTCATTTTGAGAGAATTCCTTGGCACGCCTTATACTTTTCGATATTGCCCAGTGAATCCCGTTTGATTTTAAAATCCATTTACAACCAATAGATTTCACTTTTTTAGGCAATTCGACAAGCTCCCATATGTCATTATTCATCATGGACTTCATCTCATCATTCATTACTTCAATTCATCTTTCGGAGTTAGAACACTATTTGACTTTCTGGAAAGATGAAGGATTATCTTCTAGCCCAATATCAAACTGATGCTCTTGAAGATATACATAATAATGTGAAACCATAGATCTCCTTTTCCTAGTGGATTACCTCAGAGGCACTGGAGGCGCTTGAGGAACCTACTCAACTATATGAGAGTGTGTCTCAACCTAAGTAGATGGTTCCTCTACTTATATAGGGGAGGATACAGGGACATCACAAAGTACTCCAATTGGATGTGCAACATCAATAACATAGGGCATGAAATCATGCTACTATTGGTCACACCTATAATAACTGAGGTAGGATGGTTAGTGCTATCCTACTTAGAAGGTATGTCCTTGAGTTTAGTGCTCTCATTGTCCTCAATGAACTCGACATTTCCCGTCTCAAAAAATGACCTATTTAAGGGGTTATAAAACTTAAAGACCCTTTACCTTTCAAAATATCCCACAAAATGGTAGCTAACATTCCTTGAGTCTAATTTCCTTTGATTAGGCCTATAAGGCATAGCCTTAGATGGACAACCCCAAATGTATAAATACCTAATGTTAGGCTTCTTATCTATCCATAGATTATATGAGATTTTACTCATTGTCTTACTAGGTACTCTATTGGGTAGGTAAACTGCAGTCTTGAGTGTTTCACCCCATAAGAACTCTGGTAAAGAAGTAAAAAATATTATATTTTTCACCATGCCCTTTAGGGTCCGATTCCTTCACTCAGTTACACCATTCTAATGAGGAGTACTAGACATAGTGTATTGACTCACAATCCCACACTCAAAGAGGTAATTAGCAAAAGGTCTTGGACGATGTTCACCAGATCCAACATAATGACTATAATATTCACCTCCACGATCGAATATGACAGATTTAATCTTCTTACCTAGTTGATTTTCAACTTTGCCTTTGAATATCTTGAGCACATCTAAGGACTCTGACTTCTCATGCAAAAGATACAAGTAATCATATCAAGAGTAGTCATCAATGAAACTGATAAAATATATTTGTTTATTCTAATATATTTTAGAGAATGATCCACATATATCTGTATGTATCAGTTTTAAAGTGCTACTACATCGACTTGTACTTTTATTTTTTTTTGTCAGTAGTTCGCTTTGACACACTCTATACATACATTAAAATCTGACATGTAAAGGGAATGAAAAATTTCTTGTGACATTTACCTTTCTAGGTATTATATGGATATATGTCCTGCATGCCTATACTACAACATAGATAAATTCTCATCAGTCAAATTGTGCTTCGTACTTATATTGTGCATTATTTCGTTGGCCATTAGAGTTATGATGTTTAACCTATGTAGCACATCAACTAGGGAACTTGTACCAATAAGTATCTCTTTGACACACTCTATATAGACATCAAAGTCTGACATATCAAGGGAATGAAAAATTTCTTGTGACATTCACCTTTCTAGGCATTGTTTGGATATATGTCATAAACGTCTATACCACAACATAGATGAATTCTCATCAGTCAAATTGTGTTCCATACTTATATTGTGCATTATTTCATTTCCCATTAGAGCTATGATGTTTAACCTATGTAGAATGTCAACTAGGGAACTTGTACCAATAAGCATTGAATTTTGAAAAATACTAAATGTTTCATTTTCAAATGAACAAGAGTATCCTGATTTGTCCAAATAGGAAATGAAAATTAAGTTCCGCTAAATGATGGGACAACAAATGTATTCTCTAAATTTAAAAATACATTGGTCCCTAGATAAAACCAAAAAATACCTATAACAGTCACTTTAGCCTTCTTGTTGTTACCTGTATAGATGTATCTTTCACCATCAATAGGCAATCGACTACTAAGACAGTCATGCTTAGTGACACTAATATGCGTGATAGCCCCAATGTCTATCTCCTAAGTGTCAATAGGTACAGTAACAAAATCGACTTTTGAGCTAACAAAACTGAGAAGTTTATCACCAAACACTATAGTTTTAGTATCCTTATATTAATGGTCACTTTCATTTTTAATGGTTTCTAAAACTAAAGTTGATGGAATGTTACTTAAGTTGGTTGTTACTGAGTGTACTGAATAAGAAAGAGAGTATAAAAATACAATCTCATATTCTTTTCAAGATCATAAAGAGATTGCAACAAATAATATACATAATATGCATGTATGAGTATGTATGAACAAGAATGAGATATCAAGTACAATATTACATTTAGTTTTTGGACTACAATGTGACTTATTAGCTACACTCTCAAAATTATAGCTCACAATAACTTTTGTTGACCACACCATGTGTCTTCCTTTGGGTTGACACATGATGCGCATAACATAAAATTATCCTTTATATGAGCTATATTTGTCTGAGTCTATGATTTACAATCCCTTAATCTACCATACAAAATGTCTTTCTTTGGGCCGACACCCTATGCACATGATCAACAAAATTTGTTCTTTATATGTAACTATTCTTAACATATATCTGGCCTAAACATAACTTTCCTTTGGGTCATTTATAGTTAGCACATATATACATCTATCTACATAGTATATCCTAAATCTCTCTAATAGTTCTCACTTTAACAATAATATTAGCTTGAAATAGAATCATATGCATAGATAGATTGAAACAGACAGGATAGCGGGATGGGGATCCTTCCACGTGTGACTTTCGAATAGAGATTGTAGAGAAATCGAAAGAGGAGAGAGTTCACAAACAAAGACAAGTCACCTCTAGGTTTAAACGAAAATAACTTTATTAATCAAAAATATAACCAAGTTACAAGAGCCCTAACCCTTATTTAAATATCTTAGGAATTGATATAAATTCATTAGAAAACAATAAATATTTAAAATAATAAAAAACATAATGAAACCCTAAATTAATGATGTTGTGGCAGTGGTGCGCCACAATTGTGGCCGAGACCATGGCCTGACCATGAGAGAACCACAATTGTGGTAGGGAACATGGGTAAGTCGTGTTCCCCACTAGAAGTCTCATGTCAAGCCTCATAAAAGTCCACGGTTGTGGACATGACCATGGGTAGGCCGTGGACACCTTTGGGAGCTCCAATCTTACCTCGTTCTGAACTTGAATGAAGCACACCTATGTTAGGGGCCATGGGGGTATTGAAATTCTTATGCTGCCAAGGTTCATTTGGACTTATGCTGTCAAGACTACATGCTTAGACTTTACGCTGTCAAAACTACACTCTTGAACTTCCTTGCCAAGATCAATTTGGACTTACGTCGCCAAGACTACATTGTGCAAAAGGTTAGAATCGCCAATCTAGCAACCCCCACCAACCCATCCCAGGACCATCGTGAGGGAGGTAAATCGTAGGTGGTCTATAACCTCGACGTGTATGATAGGCACAATGAAGGGAATTGCCTTGGGCAGGTATTTCCACCCTACTAGTCGCGGAATTCGACCCATGTTCATTGTGCAAGTGTTCCACTGCGCTTACCATTACGCCGCCAAGACTACATGCTTGGACTTTACGCTGCCAAAATTACATCCTTGGACTTCCCATTGCCAAGCCTCAATGCTTGGACTTTCACTGTCAAGACTAAACACTTGGACTTACGTGGTCAACACCATTCTTGGACTTTTCAATTGCCAAGCATTCATACTTGGACTTTCCATTGCCAAGACTATTCTTGGACTTTCTCTTGCTAAGTCTCCAAACTTGGGCTTCCCTTGCTAAGACCAAACTTAGACTTTCCATATCCAAACTTGGACTTCCGAGGTTGATTACTCCAACAATCTCTCCCAAATAATCTCTCCATATGAGTTTCGATATCCCAATCATCCACCTGTCATATAGTCATTGTCAAACAATGGTCAAACTCATTGTCAAACATCAAAACCCCACTCAAATCCCACTTAAGTTTGGTCAATATTGACCCGGGGCCTATTGCACCAATAATTTCCTCCTTTTTGATGTTTAACAATACCTTTAAGTTAGGTTAATAATAATCCAAACTTAACTCTTTCAATGCCAAAGCATAGTGAAGGTTTACCTAACTTAAACTACACTTCTCCCCCTTTGGCATACATCAAAAAGTCTACCAAGATTTTCAATGTCTCATCTCCCAAAAAGATTCTACATTTTCCCCCTTGATTCAAAAACATCTTGGATATCTTCACTCTTCCTAGTGATAAATCTCATATCACTAAATGAGAGAGAATCCATAATGAAGGTGCCTAAACCCTCATTTCTTCCCCTTTGTAATAAAAATTACATCCATCATCCCTTGATGGACACACTCCCCCTAAAGGCTTACTCCCCCTTGACCATTGCACCAACAATGTCCTTGGAGAGTTCCTAAGCCTATAAGAAATTTAAATCATCGAAAATAAGGGTAAAATTTCAAACTTCAACTTTAACCTCCCTTAAAATTCGATACTCCACCCTAAATAAGTCTCATAATCATTTTCAATGATAATTTCACCATTTCAATGTTTTCCAAAGCATATCCTAGGATTATGAGACGTTAGGATAGCCTAACATTGCTGATAAATTACTAAACAAACCTTGTTCAGTCGAAATCAGACATGGCAGTCGACTAAAATAGAAATTAGTCGACTGCACCATCACCAGTTGACTGGACTCTGATTTTCTAGAAATCAAAGTTTTCAGTCGAATTTCAAAAAATGATAAGTAATTATACATATTTTGAAAAACCCTAAAAATTCATACGTACATTACATTACTTACATAAAATACAATGGGTGAAAAATATTTTTATAATAAAATATCTATTAAATTAAGAGATTGATACAAAGTCCAAAAGCATTGAAAACTTCAATATTTTTGTCTAACTTTGTGCCAATTTTCTCAATGGTGATTGCTATCAAAAGATAGACTTCACCAAAGTTTTTCAAAATGATTTAAAAAATTTTTCAAAACCTTATTTTGAACCATGGTCTATGGGTTAGATGTACATGACTTATACATTAGCTTTTTTCATGATTCCTTAATGTCATATTATGAGTTTGAGTTCATCTAGATGCAACATCTATGCACCTTGAACTTAACTTATTTTTCTAACATCTCACATATGTCTAGGGTGTATCAATACACACACATGTGTTAGTAATATATGAGAGATGTTCTAAGGCAATCGCCTTATGTATGAACCATTTATATGATAAATGAAGATTCACTATTTGAGTATACATGTTTTATGTATTTGATTGGATCTTAAACTCATTTACTGAATGTCCACGATACGATTCACAGCATGAGAGAATTTGTGATTGGATCACAACTAGTGAGTATCTCTACATGTGTAATTGTGATGTATCGGAATTATCCCTAGTCGATGAATTGATGGATTTGGACACCATCAATTCTGTCGAGACTAGCACGAGGTATACTCCTTGGTGTATCCAAGCAGCGGATTCTCACTGGCTGGAGACATAGTGATGTCCGGAGTTAATCGTGGATGCTAGTTATGGTAACTAGTTCATTGGAGTGACCAGCCGTAAGACTTCATATAGTTCTCTGCATATATAGATATGTCAATGAAGTTCTTACTGTGGCTTAAGTGCGATGTTCCTTTGACTTGCGGTATTCAAGTCATCTTGATCATGGAGACTTATGCTTTGACATCTTAAGCAAACATCTCCGAGGAGATGTGGACCCGGGATGATTGGGTATAAGTCGAAGTGATCGAAGGTGTTTGAATAGCCTATAAAGGATTCACCACTCCTTGCGAGGAGATGTATACCCATGGCCTCTCGTCGGATTGTTACTAAAGTCTTTGGCAAAAGCATTACATGTTTAGAGTAAAGTACTCTTCGATACATGTGGAGTAACTAGAATCCGTAGGACGAGGAAATGATACTTGGGCTAGGTGTGACGTAGTCAGCCTAGTGGGGACTGACACAATAGACCATGTCCTGAACCAAGTGGGTATAAGATGAGTGAAGGGAATGGGGCATGATTCATTCGAGCTACTGAAGGGTTTCAGAAATAGTTCTGGATCAACCGTTGATCTTTTCGGTTAATTGGGGATCATGATGTACTACTAGGTGCCACTCATGATCGTTCTATAATTAATGGTTAATTATAGACGGCCAACATAAACCGAGAACCTATTTGGTCACACGCACAACGAGTGTAATCCAAAGGATTTAAAACGAGCTTGAGAATGGGATTCTCAGACCGAGAGAAACTATGTTTGGTTGGACCAAACATAAAGCGAGCATGAAATTGTTTCAGTCGCAGAGGAAGCGTGGATGGGCCGTGTCTTATGAAGACATAATGGATGGACCAAAATGGTTTGGTTCTAATCCAATGGATGAGAATAAACCAAAGGGTTTGGTTTATATTAAACGAATGAACCAAAGGTTGGTTCGGTTCGTTTTAACTTAAAATAAACCATCATGGTTTGGTTTATTTTAACTTATCTTAATGGAGCGGGTTAACGGGCTTTATGGATATGATCCATTAACCATTAAGAGAATTAGTTCTCTATAAAAGTGGGCTTAAGGGATTGTTAAACCCTAACTAATCCAAACCCTAGCCCCCCCTTGAGTTGCCGCCCACTCCTTGGAGGAGTTAATCGGCGCCAACCCTAAAGCTGCCGCCGCCCAGCTTTGTGCCGCCGTCCAAGACCCTTGCCGGCGTCCAAGCTCCAGCCGGTGAACCTCCGGCGACCCTCCGGTGATCTCCTATAGGTTCGGCATCAAGGTGAGCTTTTTCTCTCCTTGTTTTGGCCGGCGCCTACTCCTCCACCAAGCTGTCCAGTTTTCTGGACAGCTTCTCCTCCTCTCGTCGGAGCGTCGTTTGGACGACGGTTAGTGCTCCGACAGCGGCTAACTTACCGGGGATTTGATCTCCGGTAATCCTCTGAGGTGGAGGACGAAGGATTCGTCAAACGGTTGTGAATACCTCTCGGAGAAGCGAGTTTTGAGAACTTCGTTTTGGATCCGAATTTGGATTCGGATCGTGATCATCTCTCGATCACGTCGTCTTCAACACGAGGCTAGTAACCCGTACGAAGACGAAGCTCGTGACTTAGCGAAGTCATCCCGAGGAGCTCGGCGTGGATACGGATAGAGATGATTCTTACGAGGATCGTTCCGGTTGATGTCGTTCCCGCTACACGTCATACGAAAGGTATAACGTAGATAATTTCTTTTATTGCAAATTTTAATTTACGGTTATGTCTACACTTGTTGTAATAGCATGCGTGTGTTGTGTGTGTTGTAATAAATATAGATTTATTAATTTTAATTGCTTCCGCTGTGCTCATGTTTACGAAACATGATCGAACACACACATGCCATGTGCCTAAACCCAACTGGTATCGAGCCAGTTGTGTTTCGACATAATCGTAAAATGGTTTTGCGATAGTCATAATGTATTTCTGGAAATTTTCTAAATTTTGGAAATTTAGAAGTATTTATGGAAATTTTTCAATTTTGAAAAGTCTAGAAGTATTTATGGAAATCTTCCACTTTTGGAAAGTTGGAAATATTTATGGAAATCAATATTTTCCATAAATAAAATATTTGATTAGATTCTGGAAATTTGTTTCCTAATTTAATCATGATTTGATTTGGGAAATCAAATCTTAAAATATTTTATTTCCATAAGTAGTTTTAAAGATTTAGGAAATTGGTTTCCTAAATAGATTTTCCTTAATCAAATAATTCCATGAATAAAATATGTGATTAGATTTGGAAATTTGTTTCCTAATTTAATTATGATTTGATTTGGAGAATCAAATCTTAAACATATTTTATTTCCATAAATAGTTATGACATATAAGGAAATTATAAACATGACATAATTGTATGCCATGTAATTGCATTAGATGCATAACATTATGCCATGCGTGTCGTGACATGTAGATGTATGCCATGTATGCCATGCCATGTAGATAATAGTTATTTGCATGCAAAGAGGATGAGACATAAAAACCCTTAATCAATATTAAAGCCTACACCTTCCATTAATATGGTTAGAACCAGAGTTCTGTTTCTTGTTTGGGTTGTTGGACTCTCTCCAAGCCCGGCTCGAACCTGAATATGTTCAAACCATGGAATAGTTTAATACTAATATGGTAAGAGTCAGAGGTCAATCGTTAGCTTTGGTTGTTGGACTCTCTCCAAGCTGGGCTAATTGGTTGAATGCGCTCTAACCATATTAAAACTATGTTCTGATTAATGGGTTGGCTTTAACCTGGAGCATCGGCTTGTTGGACTCTCTCCAAGGTCGATGTAAAGGGAGGTGAAGTTGGGTGCTATGCATATGATGCATACTTGTTAATGTGTTAACAACCCGATGTATGTGTGAACATTCAATTAGTTGATAGCACATTGTGATAGTTGCATATACGGGATATGCAATCGGTATAGATGATACCTACCGTTGTAGTTATGAATGGCTTGTTGGACTCTCTCCAAGGTTGTTCATAACTATGATGGATATCAGCCCATTCGGAGATGGACCTACAATCTCCCGAAGTGATTTTGGGGTTTTTGAAATTCGAAAAATGAATGGGATTTATAAATGTATATTAATGCATTTTTAAAATCATCTTTCTCATATATGCTCGTTTTGTATTTCTAAGTTAATATATTGATCATGATGTGTTTGAATTTGCGTTCCATTTTGGATTCAAATAAATTGGTAGGGAACTTCTTGGACTGGCTTAGAAACTTGAGAATTGTTCTCAAGGTGAAAAGCTTGTGTATGTCCTCGAAGCGCCTCTTCCCGCCCGTCCTAGTGACGATGCAACTTTGGACCAATTGTTGGCCTATCAGAAACATGTGAGTGATTCTGAACAAATGAGTTGCATCATGCTAGCCGCGATGGAACCCAAGCTACGAAAGCAGCATGAGCATATGGATGCTCATATCGTAGTCCTTCATCTCTGTGAGTTGGTTGATGAGCAAGTGAGATTCGAAAGGTTCGAAGTCTCCAAGCTCCTCTTCACCTCTGAGATGCAAGGAGGTTCATCTGTGTATCTTGCTCAACATCTTTGAAGACTGTGGAGCCTTCTGAGAAGCATGAGTAGGGGACAGTGTTGTTAGTTGATTCCTCGAAGAAAGGTTCTAAGAGGGAGTCAAAAGAACAACAGAAGGGGAAGAAGAAAAAGGCTAAAAGGTAGAACCAGCTCAAAAGGGCACTGCCATCATTATGGCAAGGAGGGTCATTGGCGAAGAAATTGCAAGGTTTATCAAGAGTCCGTGAAGAAGGATAAGGCATCGGATGCCCCATCTTCTTCAGAAATCTTCTTTATTGATTGTCATTCTATTTCCTTAGACACTTGGGTATTGGATACTGGGTGTGGCTCACATATATGTAATGACATACATGGGCTAAGGAATAGAAGAAGACTCGTCAAGGGAGAGTCAAATTTACGTGTTGGATATGAAGCAAAGGTTGCTGCACTCTCCATCGGAACGTATTTGTTGAAACTCCCTGCAGGACTTGTCTTAGAACTGGACAATTGCTTTTATATTCCTTTGTTGATAAAGAACATCATTTCTATTTCTTGTTTAAATAGAAATGGTTTCCATTTGACGTTTAGTAACAATTGTTGTTACATAACTTTGAATGGGGTTCTTTATGGGACTGGAACTTTAAGCAATGGTGTTTATACGTTGGACGTATCCAGTGACATTTGCAATATCGAAGCGAGCAACAAGAGTGCTCGAAAGGATAATCAAATAGACTCCTACATGTGGCATTGTCGTCTTGGCCATGTAAGCAAGAAATGTATGTCCGAATTACACCGATGTGGAATTCTGGAATCGTTTGAATTGGATTCATACGATACATGCGAATCATGCTTAAAAGGCAAGATGACTAAGTTACCTTTTACGGGAAAAGGTGAACGAGTGGGAGAGTTACTAGGTCTAGTACATACTGATGTATGTGGACCTATTTCAACTCAAGCTTTAGGAGGCTATAGCTACTTCATTACCTTCACCGATGATCACTCACGGTTTGGGTATGTGTTCTTGATGAAACACAAGTCTGAAGCCTTTGAAAGGTTCAAAGAATTCAGAAATGAAGTAGAGAAACAACATGAAAAAAGTATTAAAATACTTCGATCGGATCGAGGTGGTGAATACTTAAGTCAAGAGTTTCTTGATTATCTAAGAGACAATGGCATATTGTCTCAATGGACTCCGCCATATACACCACAGCATAATGGTGTATCTGAGAGGCGTAACCAGACCTTGTTGGACATGGTCAGGTCAATGATGAATCATGCGACTCTTCCCAAGTCATTTTGGGGTTATGCACTTCAGACAGCTGTTTACTTGTTAAACAGAATGCCTACCAAGGTAGTCTCAACTACTCCATATGAGATATGGAATAGTAAGAAACCTCATGTATCCTACTTGAAGATATGGGGTTGTCCTGCTTATGTGAAGCGGACTGTATCAGACAAACTGGATGCTAAGTCTGATAAATGTCTATTTATTGGATACCCTAAGGAAACAAGGGGTTACCAATTCTATCATCCTGTGGAACAAAAGGTGTTTGTTTCAAGGCATCTTTGTGTTTCTAGAAAGAGTTTCTCTTGCAAGAAAGCAGTGGGAGTGTCGTCGAGCTTGAGGAGGCTCGAGAGACTCAAATAGACATTGATGAGATACGGTGAAGCACAACGGTAGACACTCATAGTGATGAGCAATCAGTTTGGACCTATTGTAACACCACATCTTCGTAGATCACGGTAGAACACGCAATATTCGAGAGATATGGATTTCTCGTAAGTGAATCGAGCGGCGTGTTACTCATTGATGATGAGGAGCCTACAGTTATGAAGAAGTCTTGACAAGTTCGAGAAAGGGATAAGTGGCTTGGTGCCATGAAGTGGAAATGGATTCCATGTAATGAAAACCAAGTTTGGAACTTGGTTGACCCACCTGAAGGCATAAAGCCTATAGGGTGCAAGTGGGTTTTCAAGAAGAAAACCGACATGGATGGTAATGTGATTACCTATAAGGCTAGATTGGTGGCGAAAGGATATCGTCAAAAGCAAGGTGTTGATTATGGCGAAACCTATTACTTTGTAGCTATCTTAAATCCATTCGGATGCTCCTGGCCATAGCGGCTCATTATGATTATGAGATATGGCGGATGGATGTGAAACTTTCCTTAATGGAAACCGCTCGAGGCGTGTATGATACAGCCTGAGGTTTCACATCGGTTGATAAAACCAAGGTATGCAAATTGCGACGGTCCATTTATGGATTGAAGCAAGCATCCAGGAGTTGGAATATCCATTTTGATGAGACAATCAAAAGGTTTGATTTCTCACAAAATCCAGACGAACCTTGTGTGTACAAGAAGGTTAGTGGGAGTGCAGTCGTGTTCCTAGTATTGTATGTCGATGACATACTACTTATAGGAAACGATGTTTCAATCTTCTGATCGAGTGAAGGTTTGGTTATCAAGACATTCTCCATGAAAGACACAGGGAGAAGCAACCTACATCCTCGGGATTAAGATCTATAGAGATAGATCGAAACGGTTGCTTGGTCTTTCGCAGTCTACATATATAGACCGAGTGCTAAAGAGGTTTAGCATGTCGGAATCCAAGAAAGGTTATCTGCCCATCAGGCATGGGGTACACCTTTCGAAGTCTATGTGTCCGCGCACAGAAGACGAGAGGATTTGCATGAGTATGATTCCCTATGCATCCGCAATAGGATCTATCATGTATGCTATGTTATGTACGAGGCCCGATGTATCGTATGCTCTGAGTGTCACGGCGGATGCGTCCGATCGAGGAATGGATCATTGGGTTGTTAAGGCGATCCTTAAGTACTTGAGAAGAAAGGATGTGTTCTAATATATGGAGAAGGGTACATGGTGATACGTGGGTATCACGGATGCGGCTCGAACGGAACAAGGATGATTCCATGTCTTTGTGCAGGTATGTATTCACAGAATGGGGCGCAATAAGTTGGAAAGGTTCCAAGCTTGACACTATAGCGGATTACGCCACTAAGAGAATACATTGCGACTTTGGGCAGAAAAGCGGTTTGGATCGAAGTTCATCTCTGAACTTGATGTGGTCTCATCGATGATCCAAACATATTAGCCGCTATCATCTTATCGGAGAGATCATCGAAGTAGGAGCGAAATACAAATCGAGAAAATTCCCCTTGAAAGGAACTTAGCGGATCCTTTGACTAAAGCATTACCTCAAAGTAAGTTTGAGGTCATGTTAGAGCTTATGGTATTGGATCTGTAGCGATTGGCATTAGGCCAAGTGAATCTGTTAGTAATATATGAGAGATGTCCTAAGGCAATGCGCCTTATGTATGAACCATTTATATGATAAATGAAGATTCACTATTTGAGTATACATGTTTTATGTATTTGATTGGATCTTAAACTCATTTCTTGAATGTCACGATCGATTCACGGCATGAGAGAATTTGTGATTGGATCACAACTAGTGAGTATCTCTACATGTGTAATTGTGATGTATCGGAATTATCCTAGTCGATGAATTGATGGATTTGGACACCATCAGTGCATTGAGACTAACCGCAGTATACTCCTTGGTGTATCAAGCGGTGATTCTCCTTTGTTTGGAGACATAGTGATGTCGGAGTTAATCGTGGATGCTAGTTATGGTAACTAGTTCATTGGAGTGACCGGTAGTAAGACTTCATATGGTTCTCTGCATATATAGATATGTCGATGAAGTTCTTCTTGTGGCTTAAGTGCGATGTTCCTTTGACTTGCGGTATTCAAGTCATCTTGATCATGGAGACTTATGCTTTGACATCTTAAGCAAACATCTCTAAGGAGATGTGGACCGAGATGATTGGGTATAAGTCGAAGTGATCGAAGGTGTTGAATAGCCTATAAAGATTCACCACTCCTTGCGAGGAGATGTATACCCATGGCCTCTCGTCGGATTGTTACTAAAGTCTTTGGCCAAAGCATTACATGTTTAGAGTAAAGTACTCTTCGATACATGTGGAGTAACTAGAATCCGTAGGACGAGGAAATGATACTTGGGCTAGGTGTGACGTAGTCAGCCTAGTGGGGACTGACATAATAGACCATGTCCTGAACCAAGTGGGTATAAGATGAGTGAAGGGAATGGGGCATGATTCATTCGAGCTACTGAAGGGTTTCAGAAATAGTTCTGGATCAACCGTTGATCTTTTCGGTTAATTGGGGATCATGATGTACTACTAGGTGCCACTCATGATCGTTCTATAATTAATGGTTAATTATAGACGACCAACATAAACCGAGAACCTATTTGGTCACACGCACAACGAGTGTAATCCAAAGGATTTAAAACGAGCTTGAGAATGGGATTCTCAGACCGAGAGAAACTATGTTTGGTTGGACCAAACATAAAGCGAGCATGAAATTGTTTCAGTCGCAGAGGAAGCGTGGATGGGCCGCGTCTTATGAAGACGTAATGGATGAACCAAAATGGTTTGGTTCTAATCCAATGGATGAGAATAAACCAAAGGGTTTGGTTTATATTAAACGAATGAACCAAAGGTTGGTTCGGTTCGTTTTAACTTAAAATAAACCATCATGGTTTGGTTTATTTTAACTTATCTTAATGGAGCGGGTTAACGGGCTTTATGGATATGATCCATTAACCATTAAGAGAATTAGTTCTCTATAAAAGTGGGCTTAAGGGATTGTTAAACCCTAACTAATCCAAACCCTAGCCCCCCCTTGAGTTGCCGCCCACTCCTTGGAGGAGTTAATCGGCGCCAACCCTAAAGCTGCCGCCGCCCAGCTTTGTGCCGCCGTCCAAGACCCTTGCCGGCGTCCAAGCTCCAGCCGGTGAACCTCCGGCGACCCTCCGGTGATCTCCTATAGGTTCGGCATCAAGGTGAGCTTTTTCTCTCCTTGTTTTGGCCGGCGCCTACTCCTCCACCAAGCTGTCCAGTTTTCTGGACAGCTTCTCCTCCTCTCGTCGGAGCGTCGTTTGGACGACGGTTAGTGCTCCGACAGCGGCTAACTTACCGGGGATTTGATCTCCGGTAATCCTCTGAGGTGGAGGACGAAGGATTCGTCAAACGGTTGACGAATACCTCTCTGGAGAAGCGAGTTTTGAGAACTCGTTTTAGGATCCGAATTTGGATTCGGATCGTGATCATCTCTCGATCACGTCGTCTTCAACACGAGGCTAGTAACCCGTACGAAGACGAAGCTCGTGACTTAGCGAAGTCATCCCGAGGAGCTCGGCGTGGATACGGATAGAGACGATTCTTACGAGGATCGTTCCGGTTGATGCCGTTCCCGCTACACGTCATACGAAAGGTATAACGTAGATAATTTCTTTTATTGCAAATTTTAATTTACGGTTATATCTACACTTGTTGTAATAGCATGCGTGTGTTGTGTGTGTTGTAATAAATATAGATTTATTAATTTTAATTGCTTCCGTTGTGCTCATGTTTACGAAACATGATCGAACACACACACGCCGCGGTGCCGGAAACCCAACAACATGCCAATTTAATATTTTTGTGAGATGTGAATTTTATTTTTCCCTAATCTAAGGGTTCATCCATTTTATCTAGGCAACTTTATTTGATTCCCTTATCATGGGACTTCAAATCATGTCATTACCCTTAAATCAATTTTATTGATCTTAATGCATGAAATATGATTGTGGCATATAATGATTGCACAAATTAAAGCATAACCAATGATGCATGATGTCACGTCATTATAAAATTTTACCCTAAACATAAACATGACATTATCAAATAATCTACGTATTATCATGATATTATAAAATGACATATTAACATGATGTCATGACATGATATATGACAAACAAAGTAACAATTTTATAATATCAAGGTATAAAAATACCTAAGTTTTAAGCCTAATTGTCATTTACTTGAATTTATACCAATTTTTCATAATACATCAATTTTCCAAGTGTTTCAAAACCCCAAAATGACACATCATTGACTATAACCTATCTTGTGTCAATTTTGATTGACTTTTCAAACTTCATAATTTCTATTGGCACATCCTAAATCCCTTTAGGATATATTTCTAATTTCATTTTCAAAGTATTACAATACTTCGAAAATGCTCTAAAGTGTCACCTTTACCATGGTTAGGTTAACTACTCATACATTCAAGATTGACACACCCTAACTCATCTAGCGTGAAGGGATCACACCCTTAGGAACCCAACAATATCTATTGGAGCTCCTTAGGTTTTGTAAGTACTCACTAGGGATAACTTCCCTAGCTACTCTCCTAATGACCCTTCTAGGCTTTGAGGCCTTGGTCATTTGGGTATTCTCAAGGTTAACTATAGGGGTAGCTTCCCTTTTAACCTTGCTAGTGACTTTCCTAGGCTTCTTCGAAGTCTTAGTCACTTGAGTCCTATCACAATCAACTCTAGGGATAGCCTCCCTTGTAACCTTGACACTCATAGACCTAGGTTTAGTTCTATAATCAAATGGAACAGTATGGTAGATGACATTACCTTCTTAGACTTAGGTTTGTGAGCCAAACCCTTCTTGTCCTTAGGTAGGTCTTGCATCCTAGAATCTAGACTTTGACTATTTGACCATTGAGTCATGTTTTTCATTTTTCTAAGGGTCTTTTTTATTTTCTCAATCTTTGACCTCAAAGTTCGATTTTCAATCTCTAATTTCCTAATTTGTAATTTTTCATTCTTCTTTTGGGAATTCCTCTTCTTAGGCATATGTCTACTTTTCTTTGGATTATTGCCTAGATTATTATCCTTAGATGAGCTAGGTCTTAAAGTAATTTGTCAAGATTTATCCTTAGTCCTAAATTCATAATTTTTAGCACATAAACAAACATATTTATTATTTTTAGCATGCTTTTTATCATGACAATAGCAAGTACATTAAAATTATTCATATCATGCTTTTTATCCTTACATAAAGAGAGAACATTATTAAAGTATACCTTAGGGTTTGCCTTAACTCCCCTACATTTGAGCTCCCTACTTTGTCCTTCTTAGGATAACTCCCCCTAGGACATTGGGTCTGATAATGCCCCCTTTGTTGGCATTTGAAACACACAATGTGCTTCTTACTCTTTCTTATCGAGGCTCCGACCTCAAAGCATATTATATGATCTTTATTCTTACAAACAATGCTTGAGTTACCTAGCTCGGTGGTAGGAGAGTGATGGTCTAATTCTTCATTTCTTTCGAAGGTAGATATTTCCTCTTGTTCTTGCTCCGAAGTGGATGGTCTCTCCTCCCCCTCAATCCTAAAGGTGGAAGCTTTTTCAACCTCCTCGACCACTTCTTCTTGAGAAGTTGAGCATCTCTCAATTTTCGATACTTCACGCCTCTCGGAAGATGATAGTTCTTCCTCGACTTCTTCTTAAACCATTTGAACAGGTGATGGTTTCTCATGAAACTTTATCAATTCGCTCCAAAACTCCTTGGCATCCTTGTAGTCACCTAATTTGGACAAGACCTCATTAGGAATTAAATTACTTAGCATTTGGATTACCTTAAGGGTTGTCTTGAATTTCTTGAGTTGCCCTTTGGTCCATTTCTCCATCTTGAAGATTCCTCTCTTCTTGGCCCTTGGAAATTCACAACCTTCTATCAAGGCAGACCATAGCTTGATGTCCATCATCAAGAAGTTCTCAATCCTCGCCTTCCATTGATTGAAGCCCCCAAATCCATAGACTTCGTAGAATGGTGGTATGTTGATGTCGTGGCCCAATCCAATGTTTGGCAACTCCATCTTCTCTTCTCCTCTAGCGCTTGTGCTCTCTTAGTTATTAATTCTTGAAGAGTGTCCTCGCTCTGATATCACTTGTTGGAGATCAGTTGTCGCGCTAGAGGGGAGAATAGTGATTCGTCGATTTGTTCATTGTCGATTCGTGTCATGTGCTTGTCTACAAGATATTAGTGCATGGCGAAATATACAAAATAAAATGTGCAAACTAAAATACACCACAAACACAACTCTAAGATATACGTGGTTCGGAACCTATGGTTCCTACTTCACGGCGAGCCCTAGTGTCCACACTACTATAACTCTCTCCTTCTTGACAATACGCCGGAGGTGGAGAAACCTCGTATAAACGAGCTTACAATAAAATACAATAAGTATGCAATGTAATAAGCAAAATACAAGTAAAGAAAACTTTACACAACAATACTTTTGATTGCTTTGGATTGCTCTTGAAGGTCTGGAATACAACAACACTTCACCTTCAAAATCACCCCAAAAATTGCTGCCAAAATCCTCCCTTTGCTGCTCCTTTTATAACCTGCATCGAGTTAATTTTATGCCTTCTAATCAACTACTCTTTCCCAGCAGTCAACTGACCTCAATGTTGTTATCTTACAACAGCTCAATCCATGTTGAAATCTGCCCAACTTATACCTCAACAGTCGACTACTGGTCTGTAGTCGACTGGTCAGTCGACTATGCAACAATCTATGGACTACAATAGCGCCATCAGTCGACTGCCCATACATGGCAATCGACTGCCCAAGGCTAGTCAATTGGACTAACTCCAGTCGACTGCCAGAGCTCAATCGGTAGTTGAGCCTCAGTCGACTATACGATCAGTCAACTTGGTCATAACCCTAGTCGATTGCCCGAGTCAACTAGGCTTTTCAAGTGTCAAACACTCGACCAGTCGACTGGTCCATAACCCCAGTCGACTGGTAAATCCCAAACATGAGATTTAATCCAAGTATGATCCTCTCATACTTGATACTCACCCATATCCTAAACCTAAGCCTTCTAGCCACCTCCATCAACCTCACGCCTCTCGAATCTCTCAAATCCGTGACTCTTCATTCTTCGCGTTAGCCTTCAGGTGCTTCCATCGGCTATATCATGCTAATCGGGCCCATTGCCAAGGTTCATTTGGATTTCTGCTACCAAGACTACATGTTTGGACTTTACACTGCCAAAACTATACCCTTAGACCTGTAGGATCGATGAGGTGTGGTATTGGTCGGCTAGAGGGGGGTGAATAGCCCTCTTTCGTTGGATAACGGAATTTGCTCGTCTACAAACAAGATTAGTGCAACGGAAACAACAAGACAAGCAAATCAAACAAAGAAAGACAAAGCAAAGGAAACAAACAATGCTAACACAAAGTCGTAACGTGGTTCACGGCTACGCCGCTAATCCACGATCCCGATTCATCCAAGGTGATTCACTCCTTTGTCAAATCCACTAAATCTCTCCTTTACACCAAGCTAGGTGGAGGTAACCTCTTTACAATCCCTCTTCTTACAATAGAATGAGAATAATAGCAAGTGAGAAGAGTGGGAATACTTTAGAGCACTTTGGGAGAAGATTAGAGTTGAAGCATTAGCCCCCCAAAGCCCCATACCCTTCGTCTTTATAGAGGAAGAGGGTTTCTTCCCTTTGACACAGGAGCAGTCGACTGATGTCCCTATCAGTCTACCGGTCCTATAGTCGTTGCCCAATAACGGCTGCTTTCCACATTGGATTCCATCCAACGGCACCGGCATCAGTCGACTGATCTTACCATCAGTCGAGTGCTCACGAGCTCGACTCCATTCTGTGCCCGAAACACTTGTGACCAGTTGACTGATGCCTTTATCAGTCCACTGGTGGTCTCGCAGTCGACTGTCAATCCATGGCAGTCGACTGGTGGCACTTGAACTGGACTCGAACACTAGTCGAGTCACCGTCGACTTAGAGTAGTTGACTACCATAGCATGGTAGTCAACTTGATGTCGGGAAATCTCATCCGGCACTTAGCCAAATGGCCAAGTTCACCTAATAAGCTACTTACATTTCACTCATTCTCTCATCTCACTCGAAGTCCCTCGCCGAAGATCTCTTCGTTCGCGGCCACGTCCCTCGGCAGCATCAGGCGCACGGCTCTGCAATGCTCCTTCACGTCTCTTGCCTCCGAAGTCTGCTTCCTTGGCTTCGCTTCAAGTCATCTCGTCCGGCGGTCCCTCGGCAACATCAAGCGCACGGCTCTGCAATGCTCCTTCTTTGACTCAAGCACGAGGTTGTGAGTGGTGAACCCGCCTAGGCTCCATGTGCGAATTACTAAGCCCTGCAAGACTCCAACGCACATATCAAATCATAATAACAACCTAACTTAAACCCTTTGCCACACACATCAAAACCTTATCATGGCAAGAGATTGTCCTAACAATCTCCCCATTTTTGATGTGTGGCAATCCGTTTAAGTTTAGTAGAAACATTTGATAAAATATTAAGGAAAGAAAGCATGTGAATAAACATGGTTAGCAACTCTCCCCCTTAATACATGAAACTCCCCCTAGATATATTCTCCCTTACTTAAACATATACATTTCTCCCCCTTTGACACCATCAAAAATAATTAACAATGTTTATACATCATGGCATCAAGTCTAGAAAGAAACAAAAACTAAAACATGCCTTAAAAATGGATAAAAAAAATTACTGGGCATGTTATCAGACTACCAGTCGACTGGCACATGGATTTCAGGATTTCTGATTTTCCGGGGTGAATTTCAGAAATACGTAAAAAATTCTATAAAATTCAAAAAATCACGAAATTTGGGGAACACATTTCTTGTAAGTATATTTATCAATGAAAAATCATTATATTTTCAAGTTTTTGACAAAAAACCAAAAGCTTTAAAAACCACTAGGTTTTTTATCATGTTAGTATCCATTTTTAACACCTAGTTTTGCTTTGGATTATTTCAAAACATGAATACACAGATTTTAAAATAAGAAATTATTTTAAAAACATATGAAATATCCAACCATGATCTTTGAGCAATATGTCTATGAATTAAACATAAGTCTTCCCCATGATTGGTCTATTATTGCTATTTTGATACCTTAAATGACCATCTAAATGTCATAGGCATTAGTGGACATTTGTATCATCCTAACATCTCACTCATGCTAAGTTTTCAATCAAGGTAGCCTATGGTGAGTTTGAGATGCATCCTAGAGGTATTTGTATATACTTAACCATTATATTCATGCAATTCTATCAAGGTTAACTATCATCCTAACAATCCACATGATCATAAAGACATATATGTATGAATTTCATATTATAATCATGAAACACATGTATTCATCAAATAATAATCATGCATTAGATATAACATCATGATAATAAGCAAATATCACCTAAAGCATGATTTAAATCCTAAAACCCATGACTATGTGTCAAATATCAAAATCATAAATCATGATTTCAAACACACATAGCAATTTCATTAACTATCATGATTTAAGCATTATTATCTATTTTGGGCACATTATCATCACCTAACACTATTTCAAAAATTATTCTCCCGTCATCCTAAGTCAACCAAAAATATGATATAGGTCAAGTCCATATGGTTGACTATCCTAGGGTTTTCCTAACCCTTAAGGATGGATTTTGGAACCCAAAATAGGTTCTTTCCTATTGGGTTCACTAAAAATTCCTTAGGGATCCATTTTCTAGCAATTACTTTCTTTTTGTCTTGACCCCTAGCTATTAAATATTTATAGGCCTTTTCATTTTTCTTTTCTTTATATCCTAGGCCTTTTTTGTTAAAGCTTGCCCTTTGGCTCCCTATGATCATGTTCAAAGTTTTGGAGCCTATAGTAAACTTTTCTAGGGCTTTGGTCAAATAGTCTACCTTTTCCCTTAAAGCCCTATTTTCTTCTATTCATGCATCATTAACATCTAATGGCACATAAAGATCATGTGAGCATGCATCATCATTATTATCATTAAAACATGATTTTTCCAATTTTTGCTCTAAATCTTTAATTTGATTAAGCATGCTTTTATTTTTCTTTTTGGCTCTAAATAAGTCCTTAGTGAGACTAGAAATCATGGAAACTATCTTATGGGGTGAGAGATTCGTTATCATAGTCTCCATGGCTTCCTCTTCTTCGGATGAAGGTGGTGAAGAAGCTCCCCCTTCACTAGAGCTCTCCTCACTTGTGCTTGATCCTTCATTTTCGGAGGAAGAGAAATCTAGGTCGTCAAAGGTCATTAGGGCTAAGTTGGTGACAAAGGCATTCTCCTTTTCCGATGATGATGAAGATGATGAGGAGGGGTCATCCCAAGTCCTTGCCTTTAGAGCTTTGGTCTTCCCCTTTTCCTTGGCCTTCTTCTCTTCTTCCTTTTTCTTCTTGCTCCCCTTTTTCTTCTTCTTTTCTTCCTTCTTTCTCTTCTCTTCCTTGCTCTTGTTCAAAAGGGGACAATTGTCCCTTATGTGCCCCTCTCCTTGACAATTGTAACAAATCACTTTTCCTCTTGGTCTTCTCCTCCTATCATTTGATTTATTAAATTTAAAATTTCTTAAAGCACGCCTTACCTTCCTTACCATGTATGCTTCTTCCGTGTTATCCATGGAGGAGGAGGAAGATGCTTCATCGGAGGAGGAAGGGATCTCTATTTTCTTCTTCCCCTTGTTGGCCAAAAGTGCTACTCCTCTTGAAGGTTGAAATCTTGGCTCTTCTATTATTCCTTCAAGTCTTGTTTCGTGGAGCTCCATGGTTGAGAAGAACTCCTCCAAGGTGCTCACTTCTAAATTCTTGGACATGTAGAAGGAGTCCACCATTGAGCTCCATTTCGATGACCGGGGAAAAGCATCAATTGCTTTCACGAGTATATCCCGGTTCGAAAGTCTTTCTCCTACACTTGTTAGTCCAATCAAAATTTCCTTAAATCTAGAATGCAATGATGTTACATTTTCTCCCTTTTCTAATTTGATGTTTGATAGTTGGGAGCGGAGGAGGTCTTTTCTTGCAAGCTTGGCCTCCGAAGTATCTTCATGAAGCTCTACTAGCTTCTCCCACATCTCCTTTGCACTAGAACATTCCCCAATCCGGTTAACTTCTTGTTGGGGGAGTACATTGTAGAGGTGGTGCTTGACCTTTGAATTCGTCAAGTACTCCTCTCTTTGTCTTTTACTCCATCTTGATTTCTCCAATAGCTCCCCTTCTTCATTCCTAGGCAATTCGAAACTGTTTTTCATAATCAAAAGAATTTCGAAATCGGTTTTGAAAAATACCTCCATTCTCTTTTTCCACCAAGAGAATTCGCCTTCGAATTTTGGTGGGTGAATGTTTGAGCCGGCCATTCTTGAATGTGCTTGTTGTGGCGGTTAGTCCTCGACAAGCTTTCCTTGGCTCTGATACCACTTGTATGATCGATGAGGTGTGGTGTTGGCCGGCTAGAGGGGGGTGAATAGTCCTCTTTCATTCGATAACGAAATTTGCTCGTCTACAAACAATATTAGAGCAACGGAAACAACAAGACAAGCAAATCAAACAAAGAAAGACAAAGCAAAGGAAACAAACAATGCTAACACAAAGTCGTAACATGGTTCACGGCTACGTCGCTAATCCACGATCCCGATTCGTCCAAGGTGAATCACTCCTTTGCCAAATCCACTAAATCTCTCCTTTGCACCAAGCTAGGTGGAGGTAACCTCTTTACAATCCCTCTTCTTACAATAGAATGAGAATAATAGCAAGTGAGAAGAGTGGGAATACTTTAGAGCACTTTGGGAGAAGATTAGAGTTGAAGCATTAGCCCCACAAAGCCCCATACCCTTCCTCTTTATAGAGGAAGAGGGTTTCTTCCCGTTGACATAGGAGCAGTCGACTGATGTCCCTATCAGTCTACTGGTCCTGTAGTCGTTGCCCAATAACGGCTGCTTTCCACGTTGGATTCCATCCAACGGCATCGGCATCAGTCGACTGATCTTACCATCAGTCGACTGATGGACCATCAGTCGAGTGCTCGCGAGCTCGACTCCATTCTGTGCCCGAAACACTTGCGACCGATCGATGCCTTCACCGATCGGTGGTCTCGCAATGATCGTCAATCCATGGCATCGTTGGCACTGAACGGACTCGAACACTAGTCGAGTCACCGTCGACTTAGAGTAGTTGACTACCATAGCATGATAGTCAACTTGATGTCGGGAAATCTCATCTGACACTTAGCCAAATGGCCAAGTTCACCTAATGAGCTACTTACATTTCACTCATTCTCTCATCTCACTCGAAGTCCCTCGCCGAAGCTCTCTTCGTTCGCGGCCACGTCCCTCGGCAGCATCAGGCGCACGGCTCTGCAATGCTCCTTCACGTCTCTTGCCTCTGAAGTCTGCTTCCTTAGCTTCATTTCAAGTCATCTCGTCCGACGGTCCCTCGGCAACATCAAGTGCACGGTTCTGCAATGCTCCTTCTCCGACTCAAGCACGAGGTTGTGAGTGGTGAACCCGCCTAGGCTCCATGTGCGAATTACTAAGCCCTGCAAGACTCCAATGCACATATCAAATCATAATAATAACCTAACTTAAACCCTTTGCCACACACATCAAAACCTTATCATGGCAAGGGATTGCCCTAACAAGACTTTCTTGCCAAGATCCATTTGGACTTAAACCACCAAGACTACATGCTTAGACTTTATGCTGTCAAAACTACATCCTTGGACTTTCCATTGTCAAACCTTAATGCTTATACTTTCACTGTCAAGACTACACACTTGGACTTACGTGGATAAAACCATTCTTGGGCTTTCCAATTGTCAAATATTCATACTTAAACTTTCCATTTCCAAGACCATTCTTGGACTTTCGCTGGCCAAGTCTCCAAACTTGAACTTCCCTTGCCAAGACCATTCTTAGGCTTTCCATGTCAAGTATCCAAACTTGGACTTCCGAGGTTGATTGTTCCAACAATCTCTCCCATATAACTTTAGATATCCCAATCATTCACCTGTCATATGGTCAACATATGGTCAAATCATATTGTCAAACAATGGTCAAACTCATTGTCAAATATCAAAATCGTATTCGAGTCCCACTCATTTGGTCAACATTGACCCGAGGTCTATTGCACCAACATGAAGGACCCCAATGCACAACATATGCTGATGAAATACTTTAGATAACAGTCTCTTAATGAGTGGATCCACCAACATAGAGTCTATCGAATATGCTTTATCATTATTTGACCACAATGAACTCTTTCTTTAATGACTAGATACTTGATATCGATGTTCTTTGATTTCAACGAGCTACAATTATTTTGAAATAGAGTTCTACAACTTTATTATGACATAAAAATTTTAATGGTTTGTCAATACCATCAATAATCGATAATGCTGTGATAAGTTTGGCAACCATATCACATGATTTGATCCTTCATAATAGACTATAAACTTTGCCTTCATCATGGAAGTCACTATAAGTGTCTATTTGACATTTTCTGTGATATAATTCCCCTAGCAATCAATAAGATATAACATGAGGTGGACCTCTTGTTGTCTGAGCATCCAACAAAGTCAGAGTCTAAATATTCAATCACCTCTATCTGATTGAATCTCCGATATGTGAGTATGAGTTCTTTAGTTCTTTGAAGATGTTGCATAACCCTCTTTATGACTTTTCAATGCACTGTTCAGGGTTACTTAGATATTTGTCTAATATTTCAACTATGTACGCAATATCCTGATGCATACACACCTGAGCATACATGAGACTTTTTACTGTTTCTGCAAAAAGGTTGGAACCGCCAATCTAGCGGCCCCCACCGACCTGTCCCACGATCATTGTGAGGGAGGTAAATCACGGAGGGCCCTATGAGCCTTGACATGGTGGCCAAGACATGTGAGGGTCATCTGAATCCAGGAAAAAGTTTTAGATCTCTTCCGGAAGCGTCCCATGTCACTTCTGAAAGCACCTCTGTGGCTTAACTACCACGTCATCCCCGTGGGGACAAGACTTCCTACTGCTAATGCATAAAGAAGTTCCTTCGTCTCATTGATTTAAGTTCACATTGTGAACTTTATTGCAAACTAAATTTATTAACTCTAGAAATAGGTATGTCCCTAGGCATACAATTCTGTATGTCATATCATATGAGCATCTTTTCAATTAGATCTTTTGTGATAATTCAAGTATATCCTTGGATCTATTACGATATATTTGTATGTCTAATATGGTGACGTTTTACCATGATCTTTAATTTCAAATTTACCTGATAGAAATAACATGGTCTCATGCAACAATTGTTTATAATTGTTTGTCAATAAGATGTCATCCACATATATAACAAGTATTACAAATTTGCTTTCACTGAACTTACATATATGTATTGATCAATTGGATTTTCTTTAAAATCAAATGAAATAATCACTTGATCAAATTATTTATATCAGTGACGGGATATCTATTTTAAGTCATAAATGGACTTCTTTAACTTATATACTAGATGTTTTGATTTATCATATTCAAAGTTTTCTGACTGTATCATATATATAATATCCTCAATATCTCCATTAAGAAATGCAATCTGTTTGACTTCCTAAAAAGAGATAGAGGATCATTTTTCAATCCTATGTCAAACTCATGCGGTTGAAGATAAACATAATCACGTGAAATCGTAAATCCCTTTTTTCCTAATAAATCATCTTAGAGACATTTGTGATTGAGGCACATAAGACGCTTGAGGAACCTATTCAACCGTAGGAGAGTGTGCTTCCACCTAAACAAATAGTTCCTTACGAAAATCATATCACTACTGATTGCACCTGCAATAACTAAAGTAGGATGATCAGTATTATCCTCCTTAAAAGATATATCTCCAAATTTAATACTCTCATTATCCTCATGAGAGTACAAATCATAAAAATATATACTATCATTATCCTCTCGAGTGTACAAGTCATAAAAATGCATAGTAAGATTCAAGAAGTGATTCATCTTGCAAGTCATAAAAATTCCAAACCCGAAAATTAGAAGGTTGGTATGCTTCATGAGTAATTACGTGCTAACAAAAAATACACAAGCCTACAAAGAAGTAGTCAAAGCTACGAAACCTATTGAGTCTCCTTCCTTGGGATTCATAAAACCCAGTGAATTCCAATGACCCACATCCGGAAACTCCGTAATCATCAAATAAAATAATACTCAACTACAACTGCTAGTCCAGATTGTTGAAAGCTTGAAGGATATCCAAGCAGACTTAAAGACAATTGTTGAGCAAACTAAGGGAGATATTACTCCTACTCTTCTTGAGAATCTTATTACAAAACTACAAAACTTAACCCTAGAGCTGCCTACTACAAAGCCAAAGGAAGGCAAAGGTACCCTACGAGTATTTATAATTTCAACAGCTTTGCTGTTGTAATTGATTTATTTCCTTTCGTAGATCGTCTTTTTCCAGGATTAGTCTATCGAGATCCATACTTTCTTGAAGCAATTCCTAATATTTGCATGATAGCTCTTGTTTCTCCTTTTGAAGTTGCTGATTTTCTTGTGTTATTTGAATAGCATCTGCATGGATTTGGTTGCATTCCTTCTTTTCTATTTCTTGTGCATCAAGTTGGGATTGTAGACGTCTTATCTCTGCTTCACATTGCTTAATATAATTTTATTGTTCTGTAACTAAGCTTGAAGTATTATACCGTGTGGGTGTTGTTGTGACGACGAACGTCTTTTTGTTGTAATAGTAGAGACTGTACATATCACATGCAGTCATTTTGCATAAGGGGCAATGACATCTATGTCGTTTCTGAATGGGGTGCTTGCAGCACTTGCAGGCTTCATATTGACCGTCGATGTCTTCATTGATCTTTGCATTTTCACTACACTCCTAACACAAACTATGAATTGAAAATGCTGCAATTGCAATTTATAGCTATTCACCATCCATAGCTGGTACATGGATCTCACACGAACCTACACAAACAAAAACCATGGTAGATCGAAATGAGTTACATTGAGGATGCTTACGTGATCAAGTTGCTACGACACAAAATGGCATATGGCTTTTGGAATATATAAACCTCTACACGTCAAGTTCATCTACTTGCGAAGAGCCGATAAATCACAATAAAATGGTGTGAGAATGCAAGAATAGCAGCATTTCATAAATTGATGTGGGAAGATGGTGCAATGGAAGCACGAAAGTTTTTAATTCTTCAAATGAGGAAGCAAGAGGCCCTTTGCCTGCATTTGCTTGTACATCCACTGCCAGTTCTGTGGTCTGACCTCTCCACCAAGGGATCTGACAACTGAACCACCACTGCAAGATCCCACCTTACAACAATCTTCTAGTGGAAGACCTTTCACCAGCCCATACAAGAACCCACTTGCAAATAAATCACCTGCTCCAGTTGCATCAACAGCGTGCAGGTCTGTAATGGCTTGGACTTGAACAACCTGAAATATACAGAATCATAAAAAATAAGTATAGATTTCTGGCTGTCAGGAGTCCTATCATTCAACCTCTAATTCAGCAACAGGGGTGCGAGTTAATCGTCACACATGGTCTAATTCAGCAACTCTAGTCAACAACGGTGAATGATAGAAAGATTTTATATTGTGCTTTGTTTGCCAGTGGTACAAGTTCTTTGCAACATAATGTCGATCTTTTGAATAAAGGAAGTATTCTAAGACATAATAAAACCTGATGACTATTTGTAGCAACTCTATGAAATTGCCTAAGCTCACAAATAAGGCATACCTCGTTTCTGTGCATTGCTATGCATCCTCTAGATCCAAGCGTTACAACAGCCCATTCACAGTGTTTGGCCAAGAAAGACAGAGCAGACTCTGGATCCACTCTGGGTTCTCCACTGAGAAAAATTGACCAATATGAGCAAAGCAATGTCTGAGAAAACTGAATTTTTTGCTAGATGTTTAAGCTGTTTCAAATATTAAAATGAAATAGGGAATATAATAAGTACAGAGTTGAATAGGCAATAAAAGACATTCAAAACTTTGTTATTTTATAGTTTTCACATGGTATGAAAGTTATGTATAGTGCAAATAATCACAAGAGAATGGGAGGGCTGAATTAATAGAAGCAATCCCTATACATGTAATAATAGTATATCATCATATAACAAATATTTCTTATCTTGATAAAACATTCACAATACCAAAGATCTCAATCTGTTCTAAATTTAAGACAGGCAAGAAAAACAAGTTATTTAAGCAATTTACCTTATAAGCTCTCTGGCCTCATCCTCATTGGCAAAACAGAGATCAATGTCCCCACTCTCGAGCAGGTCTATCAAGTGTGACCTGTAGTCTCGGACCATCTGTGTAAGTTGAAACAAAAAGGATAGAAAAATAAGCTGGTGTAGTTGTTCCACAAGAAACATCTGAAAACAATGTCTATGAAAATTTTGTTTACTAACCTCAAAACTTGCCAAATCCATGGAGACCGAAACCCCCTCTGCTTTAGCAATTCTAATAGCAGTTTTAATTTGCTCCAAATTTATAAATGCATATCTCAGTACCAGCCACTGGGTACACAAAATTATTAGACAAGAAATTTTAAACTGTGGACTCGTTTTTACTCGCATCAGGAAAAGGTTTACCTTTGCCCCTTTAAAATCCTCTCTATTAAGTTCATCAGCCTGATGGATATTCAAAGCCAATGTCACACTATGTATAAGAGTTGTTTGACTTATCATCTTCTTTAATCTTGAAACAAGAAAAATATTTAAGTCTTCCATACCTGAAGCTTCACAGCACTAGATAGGCATGGACGCATGGTTCGATTCCCATCAACATCAACTAAACAGGCGCACTGCAATAATACAGCAGAATTCAACACAAAGTGGTTGTAGAAATAATTGAGAACCGGAGACAAAGTTCAGCTATCTTACCTGCCCAGTTGATCCATTTTTTATTCTCAATCTGGAAAGATCGACACCACTGAAGTTCATGCTCCGGATGAACAGACGGCCTTGGTCATCATCTCCACAGGCAGTAATCATTCCGCTTGAGACTCCAAAGCCCGCAACCATGCCACGTATAGTATTGGCCACACTACCCCCAGCTATAGTTATTGATGGAGGATCTTCATTTTCAAAAGGAAGAATATGAGCATTGATTTTGCTCAATATCTGATCTAAATCCTTAGCTGCAACCTACTTGACAGAAGTACATAACGAGTTATTCCAAGGTGGAAAAATCCACTAAAACTACCATGCTTAAAATTGAATTGCAAATAACACCTCAACCATCAGAGTAAAAAGTGTCATTTTCAATAAGTCAACCATTCTCTTATGTTAAAGAAAGTCGAGCAAAAATCAAAGAGGCACCTAATACTTTCAAAATCATCAAATAAGTGAATGTACCATCACCTCTAATATAAATGTTCACGTTATTCTACTATATACAGTAATTTATTAGATCTAGACTTGATACAAAGGATGTTCCCACCTTGACTGGGCAAGCAATTTACATTTGACATCGTCAATCTAATAGTGAATAGAAACATTTGACATCGTCAATCTAATAGTGAATAGAAACTGCTCACTTTTCCTAATAATTTTAAAGCTTTATAACTCATCAGTCATTGTTTTCACATCGAGTAGGCCGAGACAAGGTACGAGCAATCACTCAACCAGGAAAAATTCTGTATAAGCTGGTCTGGTTCTGAAATATGTTCGCAGGAAAAAAAAAAAGGATTATAAAAATTCAAACAAATCAAGACGATTATATCTTAAAGATCGGAAAGACGGTGCAGTGAGACAGCACAGTTTATCCTTTATCAAAAACCCTATCAGGCACAAGGTTAATTGTGGGAAAAAATGGCAATGCAATCAATATCAAATCCGTAAAAGCCAAATATCGCCCAGAGCGATCGATGCCTCTTTGAGGCAAAATTAAGGCATTCAAATTCAAGTTAATGTTCCCACGGCACGCAACTATAGAGGGTAAAGCACGATGCTACCTGTGAGAGAGAGAGAGAGAGAGGGAGAGAGAGAGCGAGAGAGAGAGGAAACCTGTTGAGAGCCGCCGCGATCGCCGGGAATCTGATCGAGGAGAAAGGAATCAACCTTGGCGATGTGGTCGACAAGTGCGGCGGGCTGGAGGCCGAGGATGACGGAAGCCGGCGTGGTAGGGAACAGGCCGTCGTCATTGCTACGGAGGGTTTGGGCGAGAGGGAGGAGAGTGCCGCACTGGTCTCCTTCCGCCCCCATAGATATTTTTGTTGACGGCGAGGTCGAAACCCCGACGGATCGCCCTATAAATAGCAAATTGGGTTCGGAGGCCGTTCTCTATGAAAAGCAATTTGGGTTCGCTTAACAATTTATCTCAGTGTCTCTGTGTCGCATAACATAATTATGCACCACACTGTACAATTATACGAGTTATATCTGGACTAAGGCTAAAATTTCTTATGGCAAAGACGCCTCTTATTGTGGATAAAAGAACACATCCAAAATTTAATATTTGTTTCAAAAAAAAAAATCATAATTTAAAATTTACCAAAGAACATATTTTATTTTTTAATTTCTAAAAATTAATACCATATTAATACTAAAATTTGAAAATCAATACTAACGATTTTTTAGAGAAGATAAAGAAAAGAAAAGAAGATAAAAGGATAAATAAAGGGAAAAAAAAATTTAAAATGACTAAAAAAAGGAGTGAGAGAAGGGAGTGGAGGAGAGTAACTTTTATTATTATTTAATATGTAAGTTTTAATTTTCTCTTTCCTTCTTCCTCTTCCTTTTTTATTAACGAGTCTTCCTTCATCTCATCCAAACAGAGTGAAAATGATATTGATTTTTAAAAATCAATATTATAGTGATATTGATTTTTAAAAATCATACCAAAGTAATGTTGATTTTTAAAAATCAAAACCGCTATCATGTTGATTTGTTGATTTTGAAAAAATAATATCATAATAATATTGATTTTGAAAAATCAACCGTATTGATTTTTAAAAATCAATATCACAGTAGTACTGATTTAAAAAAAAATCGATATCATAGTCAACGTCAATATAGTTCCAAACTTTGCTTAGGAGCAAAGTTACGTACTTTTTTTTTTTTGCATTCACTCATCTCTTCTACTTTATATCTGTTTCAAAATTTTAAATCTTATAAGTTTGATATGGTGATCCCACATGGTAAGATATCATTGAGTGATCGATAGATTCAGTCTATTTTGCTTTAGTCACCTCTATGATTCCACATCCCCACTATTTTTATATATTTCCACTCTATCACATCTCCATGACTCTACATTTTTACCATCTCTATATATTTCTACTCCACTACACCTCGACTTTCACACCCATACTCCATCACATTTCCATGTCCATATTTCTATTACATATCTTCATGTCTCTTTATGTTATTAGATATATAATTTTTTAAATAATAAGACAAGGCTCTTGAACTCTCTAACTCGAATCTTCTTTGCTTATTTTATTTTTATTTCTTCTATTTTCTATTTTAATTTGAGCGTCGAAGGACTCGTCGAAGTTCGCTTTAACATCCTTTTCATTCGGTATTACTTTAGTAGATTCTCTTAAACTTTTCATCATTTCAGGATGGATATGTGGACTCTTTAATAGTGAAAATTATATTTGATTTTTAATTGAAATATTTTAGCATAGTCTATGGAAATAATTTGACAGGTAAATCCTTTTAGAAATTCACGCGGCGGTAAAGATCCGAATCCTTATCTTTTACTCCGCAACAGTTCAAATGTGGAGTTGTTCATCTCCTTTAGGCACAATTGTTCACGTGCTCGTGACAGTTGCCTCTTCGGCAATTGTTCGAGGTCGGCCACAATTCGAGTAAAAGGGGTCTGATAAGTAGTACTTATAAAAGTGATATGAATTGTTTTTGAAAAAGATTTAAATTTTTTTTAATTCAAATAATCTTAATCATCGTTTATAAGATTCATCGTGATTTATTTCGTGATCGGTGGCTTTTGCAGAAGATTCCGATCGCCGCGAAACCCACCATATCTTACAATTTCGCAAGCACATCGCCACCACTTCCTGGAGACCTCCCTTCGTGGTCCCGACGGCTCGCTTCCGTCCTCCCCATCTCGGCCTTCTTGTCATCCCCCACCTCGCACGCCGAATGATGACTCCACCACCGCCTTGGTCCACCTGCTCAAGGCATACTCCAGAACCATCAAGTCCATGCATGAATTTCAGAGCGTGCATTCCGTCGCACTCAATTCATCTTTCGGCTACGACGATCGGGTTCGTCATGACCTTCTGAATATCTGCGCCAAATGTAGCTTTTTGGACATCACCTACAAGTTATTCGACGAGATGTGAAACAGAGATGCACCAATCATGGACTATTCTTATGTTGGGAAATTTGAAGAAGGGATCAATCAGTGTTTTGTGTTACCCTGTCTAGTGTCCTAAAGTGTAGTGTGGGCTTTGATCATCTCTGAAAGGGAAAAAGCATACATGGATGAGATGAGTTCGAGGGTGTTTTTGCAGAACTCCATTCTTGATTTATAGGCAGAATGTGGTACCTTGGCTTGCATGGAAAAGGTTTTCCGATTGTTGAGCGAGAAGTATGCTATATCACATAATATTATGATCAGTAGCCCAAAGCAGTTCCTAGAGTGTTAGGATTGCTGGTTATGTCAAAAAATGAAATGCATGAAGAGGTTTTCAAGCTTCTATGCAAGATGATTCAGCAAGGGGGTGAAGGTGGACCGATTTCTCTAATTACTATTGTTGCAGCATGTCATGGTGCTAGGATCACTTTGAGTCAATGCAACAAGGATAGGGAGTAGTCCCAAGTTTTGAGCACCTCGCGTGTATAGTTGATCTCCTTGGTCGAGCTGGTTTCTTTAAAGGGGCAGTATACTTCATGCATGAAAATAGCATCAACAATCATCTAGTTGTCTTGAAAGCACTGCTATCTACTTGTCAAATCCACAACATAACATTGAGATGTGGATTTCTGAGCAATTATTTCAGCTTGAACCGTGTGATTATGAAGATTATGTTCTTCTATCAAATATGTATGCTGCAAAACAAAAGTGGGAGGATGCTTCAAAGGCGAAAACTATTATAAAAAAAACTTCCATGACAATGATGGATTTCAATGAGGAATAAGATGTGGTATATGCTTGGGAACATGATGTTTTAATCTAGAGATTAGGGCAATGAAGTTCAAAGAATAAAGCAATCTGTGGATTTGTTTACTAAAGTTGAGACCACACATGGCCTGCCCTACATAGCCAGCATATTGAGCACTCTGGAGAGGCACGGAAAGGGAGAATGGCCAGATGTTCTATCTTCATCTCCTAATTCATTAGACTGGATTTATTCAAACTATCGGGGTTCATGGTACTTCATCAAGTGACTTGAGTTTGGGTTTGCTAATCAGGGATTGCAATGTCATGTTGTATAGGGAACTAGTTAATATCAAGATCTCAGATTTGGATAAGTCTGATCACAATCTGACAGTGTCAAGGGTTTAGATTCAGAAGCCTGGAGTCTGCTAGTTTAGATGCTTTGAGTTTGACTGCTATTGAAAGTCTAATTGCTTCTCCATCTCATGATTTGATTGGTGACTCACTTTTTGGGAGATTTTTACTATTCTCTTCCCGACTTCACGGATATTTGGAAGTTATGAGTTCGACTCCGAGCTTATTATCCTCTCTCTGACTTCGTAGATCTTCTGGAATCGAGAGATCAAACTTACTATTCTTTGTCTGACTCAGTGGATATTCAGGAATTTTTGGATCGACTCCGAGCTTATTATCCTCTCTTCGACTTCATGGATCTTTTGGAGTCGAAGGATCGAGCTTACTATTCTCTCTCTGACTCCGTGGATATTCGGGAGTCATGAGATCGACTCCAAATTTATTTCCTTCTCCGACTCCGCGGATCTTCTGGAGCCAAGAGATCGACTTTATTATTCTCTATCCGACTCTGTGGATATTTGGGAGTTGTGGGATCGACTCCGAACTTATTATTCTCTCCCCTACTCCGTGGATCTTCTAGAGTCGAAGGATTGAGTTTACTATTCTTTCTCCGATTATATGGATATTTGAGAGTCGTGAAATCAACTCCAAGCTAATTATCCTCTCTCCAACTCTGTGGATCTTTTAGAGTTAAGGAATCGAACTTACTATTCTCTCCTCGATTCCACAAATATTCGAAAATCATGGGATCGACATGAGTTTATTATCCTCTCCTTGACTCCGTGGATTTTTTGAAGTCGAGGGATTGAGCTTACTATTCTCTCCCAAACTCTACGGATATTCAGGAGTCATAAGATAGACTCCAAATTTATTATCCTCTCTCCGACTCCGCAGATCTTCTGGAGTCGAGAGATCAAGCTTACTATTCTCTCTCCAACTCCATGGATACTCGGGAGTTGTGGGATCGACCTGAGTTTATTATCCTATCCCTGATTTCGTGGATCTTTTGCAGTTGAGGTATCGAGCCTATTATTTTCTCCTCAACTCTGTAGATCTTATGGAGCTCGGGTGACATTGGAATATATTTCATCTACGGTCTTATCGAATATAAACTGACTCATGGACCGAGATATCCATTGGCAAGTCTATTCCCTTAGTCTCGAACTAAGGCGTCTTTCAGTAGTATTTCCCTCTGGTCTAGGATCGAAGCGTCCATCGACAAATATATTCCCTTAGTTTTGGACTAAGGTATCATTCAACATTTTTTCCACTAATCTCGGACCAAAGCGTCCATCGGCAAGTCTATTCCCTTAGTCTCAGACTAAGACGTCCTTTAGCATTATTTCCCTCTTATCTCGGACCGAAGTATCCATCGGCAAGTCTATTCCCTTAGTCTCGAACTAATGTTGGGTTTCCGGCACCGCGGCAAGTGTGTGTTCGAATATGTTTCGTAAACATGTGAACAGCGGAAGGAATAAAATAATAAATCTAATTTATTACAACACACACACCACACACATGCATAGTACAACATGTGTAGACATAACCGTAAATTCAAATTTTGCAATAAAAGAAAATTTATACTACGTATACCTGACGTATCACGTGTAGCGGGAAAGGCATCAACCGGAACGATCCTCGCTAGAATCGTCTATATCCGTATCCACGCCGAGTATCTTCGGGATGACTTCACAAAGTCACGAGCCTCATCTTCGTACGAGTTACTAGCCTCATGTTGAAGATGATGTGATCGAGAGAAGATCACGATCCGAATCAAAATTCAGATCCCAAAACGAGTCCTCAAAAACTCACTTCTCCGGAGAGGTATTCGTCAACCGTTTGACGAATCCTTCGTCCACCACCTATGAGGATTATCGGAGATCGAATCCCCGGCAAGGCTACCGCTGTTGGAGCTCCAAACGTCGTCCAAACGATGCTCCGACAAGAAGGAAACAAGCTGTCCAGAAAACTGGACAGTTTTGGTGGAGGAATAGGGATCGGCCAAAAGGGAAGGTTGAAGCTCACCTTGTTGCCGAACCCAAAGGAGATCACCGGAGCTCCTCCGGCAGCAGCTCGACGCCGGCAAGAGGGAAGGACGGCAGCTGCTGGACACCGGTTGAAGGAGCTTGGGCGGTGGCAAGGTGTTGGGCGCCGACTTCACCAAGGAGAAGTGGGCGGCGGCAACTAGGGTTGCAAGGATTTGGATTAGGGCTTAACAAAAACCCTTAAGCCCTATTTTATAGAGAACAAATTCTCTTAATGGTTATCGGATCATAACCAAAAGCCCGTTAACCCGCTCCATTAATTTAAGTTAAAATAAACCAAACCATGTTGGTCTATTTTAAGTTAAAACGAACCGAACCAACTTTAGTTCATTCGTTTAAAACAAATCAAACCCCTTTGATTTATTCTCCTCCATTGGATTAGAACCAAACCAATTTGGTTCATCCATCATGTCTTCATAAGACACGGCCCATCCACGCTTCCATTGCGACTGAAACGATTTCATGCTCGCTTCATGTTTGGTCCAACCAAACCTAGTTTCTCTCGGTCTGAGAATCTCATTCTCAAGCTCGTTTTAAATCCTTCGGATTACGCTCATTGTGCGTGTGACCAAATAGGTTCTTGGTTTATGTTGGCCGTCTATAATTAATCATTAATTATAGAACGATCATGAGTGGCACTTAGTAGCACATCATGATCCCCAATTAACCAAAAAGATCAATGGTTGATCCAGAACTATTTCTGAAACCCTTCAGCAGCTCGAATGAATTGTGCCCCATTCCCTTCACTCATCTTATACTCACTTGGTTCAGGATATGATTTATAGTGTCAGTCCCCACTAGGTTGACTACGTCACACCTAGCCCTAGTATCTTTTCCTCATCCTATGGATTCCAGTTACTGCACATGTATCCAAGAGTACCTTACTCTAAACATGTAATGCTTTGGCCAAAGACTTTAGTAACAATTCGACGAGAGGCCATGGGTATACATCTCCTCGCAATGAGTGGTGAATCCTTTATAGGCTATTCAAATACCTTCGATCACTTCGACTTATACCCAATCATCCCGGGTCCACATCTCCTCAGAGATGCTTGCTTAAGATGTCAAAGCATAAGTCTTTATGATCAAGATGACTTAAATACCGCAAGTCAAAGGAACATCGCACTTAAGCTGTAGTAAAAACTTCATTGACATATCTATATATGCAGAGAACCATATGAAGTCTTATGGCTGGTCACTCTAATGAACTAGTTACCATAACTAGCATCCACGATTAACTTCGGACATCACAATGTCTCCAGTCAGTGAAAATCAGCTGCTTGGATACACCAAGGAGTATACCTCGTGCTAGTCTCGACAGAATTGATGGTGTCCAAGTCCATCAATTCATCGACTAGGGATAATTTCGATACATCACAATTACACATGTAGAGATACTCACTAGTTGTGATCCAATCACAAATTCTCTCATGCTGTGAATCGTATCGTGGACATTCAGTAAATGAGTTTAAGATCTAATCAAGTACATGTAAATATGTATACTCAAACAGTGAATCTTCATTTATCATATAAATGGTTCAAACATAAGGCGATTGCCTTAGGACATCTCTCATATATTACTAACAAACTCCCACTTGGCCTAATGTCAATCGCTACGGTATCCAATACCATAAACTCTAACATGACCCTCAAACTTACTTTGAGGTAATGCTTTAGTCAAAGAATCTGCTAAGTTCCTTTCAGTGGGGATTTTCTCGATTTGTATTTCCTTCCTACTAATGATCTCTCTGATCAGATGATAGCGACGAAGCACATGTTTGGATCGTTGATGAGACCTTGGCTCTTTCGCCTGTGCAATTGCTCCATTGTTGTCGCAGTAAACCGGTATTGCTTCAACAATGGTTGGAACCACACCAAGTTCATAAATGAACTTCTTGATCCAAACCGCTTCCTTTGCTGCTTCCGAAGCTGCAATGTATTCTGCCTCAGTGGTAGAATCCGCTACAGTGTCTTGTTTGGAACTTTTTCAACTCACTGTGCCCCCATTCAAAGTGAACACGTATCCAGACTGAGACCTGGAATCATCCTTGTCTGTCTGGAAGCTGGCATCCGTATACCCGCGTATCACCATGTCCCCTTCCCCATATATTAGGAACACATCCTTAGTTCTTCTTAAGTATTTAAGGATTGTCTTAACAGTCACCCAATGATCCATTCCTGGATCAGATTGGTATCTACTCGTGACACTCAGAGCATACGATACATCGGGCCTCGTACATAACATAGCATACATGATAGATCCTATAGCAGATGCATAGGGAATCTTACTCATGCAAATCCTCTCGTCTTCTGTGCGCGGACACATCGACTTCGAAAGGTGTATCCCATGCCTGATGGGTAGGAAACCTTTCTTGGATTTCGACATGCTAAACCTCTTTAGCACTCGGTCTATATATATAGACTGCGAAAGACCAAGCAACCGTTTCGATCTATCTCTATAGATCTTGATCCCGAGGATGTAAGTTGCTTCTCCCAGGTCTTTCATGGAGAATGTCTTGGATAACCAAATCTTAACTGACTGTAAGACTGAAACATCGTTTCCTATAAGTAATATGTCATCAACATACAATACTAGGAACACGACTGCACTCCCACTAACCTTCTTGTACACACAAGGTTCATCTAGATTTTGTGAGAAATTAAACTTTTTGATTGTCTCATCAAAACGGATATTCCAGCTCCTGGATGCTTGCTTCAATCCATATATGGACCATCGCAATTTGCATACCTTGATTTTATCAATCGATGTGAAACCCTCAGGTTGTATCATATATACGTCCTCGAGTAGGTTTCCATTAAGGAAAGCTATTTTCATATCCATCTGTCATATCTCATAATCATAATGAGTCGCTATTGCCAGGAGCATCCGAATGGATTTAAGCATAGCTACAGGTGAATAGGTTTCGTCATAATCAACACCTTGCTTTTGACGATATCCTTTCGCCACCAATCTAGCCTTATAGATAATCACATTACCATCCATGTCGGTTTTCTTCTTGAAAACCCACTTGCACCCTATAGGCTTTATGCCTTCAGGTGGGTCAACCAAGTTCCAAACTTGATTTTCATACATGGAATCCATTTCCGACTTCATGGCTTCAAGTCACTTATCCCTTTCTGAACTTGTTAGAACTTCTTCATAACTGGTAGGCTCCTCATCATCAATGAGTAACACGTCGTTCAATTCACTTACGAGAAATCCATATCTCTCAGGAATATTACGTGTTCTACCAGATCTACGAAGATGTGGTGTTTCAATAGGTTCATCGGATTGCTCATCACTATGAGTTGTCGGCTGTTGTGCTTCACCAGGTATCTCATCAATGTCTATTTGAGTCTCTCGAGCCTCCTCAAGCTCGATGACACTCCCACTGTTTTCTTGCAAGAGAAACTCTTTCTCTAGAAACACAGAATGCTTTGAAACAAACACCTTTTATTCCACAGGATGATAGAATTGGTAAACCCTTATTTCCTTAGGGTATCCAATAAATAGACATTTATCAGACTTAACATCCAATTTGTCTGATACAATTCGTTTCACATAAGCAGGACAACCTCATATCTTCAAGTAAGATACATGAGGTTTCTTATTGTTCCATATCTCATATGGAGTAGTAGAGACTACCTTGGTTGACATTCTGTTTAATAAGTAAACAGTTGTCTGAAGTGCATAGCCCCAAAAGGACTTGGGAAGATTCGCATGATTCATCATTGACCTGACCATGTCTAACAAGGTCCGGTTACGCCTCTCAGATACACCATTATGCTGTGGTGTATATGGCGGAGTCCATTGAGACAATATACCATTGTCTCTTAGATAATCTAGAAACTCTTGACTTAAGTATTCACCACCTCGATCCGATCGAAGTATTTTAATACTCTTGTCATGTTGTTTCTCTGCTTCATTTCTGAATTCTTTGAACCTTTCGAAGGCTTCAGACTTGTGTTTTATCAAGAACACATACTCAAACCGTGAGTGACCATCGGTGAAGGTAATGAAGTAGTTATAGCCTCCTAAAGCTTGAGTTGACATAGGTCCACATACATCAGTATGTATTAGACCTAGCAACTCTCCCACTCGTTCACCTTTTCCTGTAAAAGGTAACTTAGTCATCTTGCCTTTTAAACATGATTTGCATGTATCGTATGAATCCAATTCAAACGATTCCAAAATTTCACATCGGTGTAATTCGGACATGCGTTTCTTGCTTGCATGGCCAAGACGACAATGCCACATATAGGAGTCTAATTGATTATCCTTTCGAGCACGCTTGTTGCTCGCTTCGATATTGAAAATGTCACTGGATACGTCCAACGTATAAATACTATTGCTCAAAGTTCCAGTTCCATAAAGTACGTCATTCAAAGTTATATAACAACAATTGTTATTAAACGTCAAATGGTAACCATTTCTATTTAAGCAGGAAATAGAAACAATGTTATTTATTAGAGAAGGAACACAATAGCAATTGTCCAGTTCCAAGACTAGTCCACTAGGGAGCTTCAGCAAATAAGTTCCAATGGCGATCGCAGCAACCTTTGCTCCATTGCCAACTCGCAAATTTGACTCCCCTCTGACGAGTCTTCTTCTATTCCTTAGCCCATGTATGTCATTACATATATGTGAGTCACACTCAGTATCCAATACCCAAGTGTCTAAAAAAATAGAATGACAATCAATAACGAATATACCTGAAGAGGATGGGGCATCGGATCCTTTCTTCTTCTTCACGGACTCAAGATAAACCTTGTAGTTTCTTCGCCAGTGGCCTTCCTTGCCACAATGATGGCAAGTGCCCTTTTGTGTTGGTTCTGCCTTCTTAGCCTTCTTATTCTTCCCTTTCTTCTGTTTTTTTGCCTTCCTCTTAGAACCTTTCTTTGAGGAATCAACTAATAGAACCGCCTTCTCCTCATGCTTCACAGAAGGCTCCATAGTCTTCAGCATATTGAGGAGCTCAGGAATAGTGGATTCTAATTTGTTCATCCGATAGTTCATCACAAATTGTGAGAAACTCTTGGGCAAACAATGCAGAATTAAGTCAATACTTAATTCATGATCCATCACAAACCCGAGGGTGGCTAGCCGCTCGATATACCCGTTCATCTTTAGCACAAACTGCACTACAGACGAACCTTCTTGCATCTTCGTGGTGAAGAGGAGCCTGGAGACTTCGAACCTTTTGGATCTCGCTTGCTCATCAAAAAACTCATGAAGATGGAAGACCATAGTATTAGCATCCATATGCTCATGCTGCTTTTGCAACTCAGGTACCATCGCAACTAGCATGATGCAACTCGCCAATTCAGAATCTGCCACATGTTTCTGATAGGCCAACATTTGGTCTGGAGTTGCATCGTCCCTAGGACGGTTGAGAAGAGGCTCTTCAAGGACATATGTTAGCTTTTCCGCCTTGAGAACAATTCTCAAGTTTCTAAGACAGTCCAGGAAGTTAAGCTCAGTCAATTTGTTTGAATCCAAAATAGTGCGTAAATTCAAAGACGTCATGATCAATCGATTAACCTAGAAATACAAAACGAGCATATATGAGAAATGATTTTAAAATGCATCAATATACATTCATAAATCCCATTCATTTTTCGAATTTTAAGAAACCCCAAAATCACTTCGAGAGATTGTAGGTCCATCTCCGAATGGGCTAATATCCAACATAGATATGAACAACCTTGGAGAGAGTCCAACAAGTCATTCATAACTACGATGGTAGGTATCAAATATACCGATTGCATATCACATATATACAACTATCACAATGTGCTATCAACTTATTGAATGTTCACACATACATCGGGTTGTTAACACATTAACAAGTATGCATCATATGCATAGCACCCAACTTCACCTCCCTTCACATCGACCTTGAAGAGAGTTCAACAAGCCGATGCTCTAGGTTAAAGCCAACCCATTAATCAAGACATAGTTTTAATATGGTTAGAGCGCATTCAACCAATTAGCCCGGCTTGGAGAGAGTCTAACAACCAAAGCTAACGATTGACCTCTGACTTTTACCATATTAGTATTAAATTATTCCATGGTTTGAACATGTTCGGGTTCGAGTCGGGTTTGGAGAGAGTCCAACAACCCAAACAAGAAACGGAACTCTAGTTCTAACCACATTAATGGAAGGTGTAGGCTTTAATATTGAGCAAGGGTTTTTTATGTCTCATCCTCTTTGCATGCAAATAATTATTATCTACATGACATGACATACATCTACATGTCACGACACGCATGACATAAATGATATGCATCTAATGCAATTACATGATATACAATTATGATATGTACAATATTTCCTTATATGTCATAACTATTTATGGAAATAAAATATGTTTAAGATTTGATTCTCCAAATAAAATCATGATTAAATTAGGAAACAAATTTCCAAATCTAATCACATATTTTATTTGTGGAAAGTGTTGATTAAGGAAAGTCAATTTAGGAAACAAATTTCCTAAATCATCAAAACTACTTATGAAAATAAAATATTTTAAGATTTGATTTCCCAAATCAAATCATGATTAAATTAGGAAATAAATTTCTAAATCTGATCAAATATTTTATTTATAGAAAATATTAATTTCCATAAATACTTTCAACTTTCCAAAAGTAGAAGATTTCCATAAATACTTCTAGACTTTCCAAAATTAAAAATTTCCATAAATATTTCTAACTTTCCAAAAGTAGAAAATTTCCAGAAATACTATTATGACTATCGCAAAATAATTTTACGATTATGTCGAAACACAACCTGGGCTCTGATACCACTGTTGGATTTTCGACACTGCGGTGAGTGTATGTTCGAACATGTTTCGTAAACATGTGCACAGCGGAAGGAATAAAATAATAAATCTAATTTATTACAACACACACCACACGCATGCATAGTACAACATGTGTAGACATAACCGTAAATTCAAATTTTACAATAAAAGGAAATTTATACTACGTATACCTGACGTATCACGTGTAGCGGGAAAGGCATCAACCGGAACGATCCTCGCTAGAATTGTCTCTATCCGTATCCACGTCGAGTATCTTTGGGATGACTTCACAAAGTCACGAGCCTCGTCTTCGTACGAGTTACTAGCCTCGTGTTGAAGACAATGTGATCGAGAGAAGATCACAATCCGAATCAAAATTCGGATCCCAAAACGAGTCCTCAAAAACTCGCTTCTTCGGAGAGGTATTCGTCAACCGTTTGACGAATCCTTCGTCCACCACCTATGAGGATTACCGGAGATCGAATCCCCGGCAAGGCTACCGCTGTTGGAGCTCCAAACGTCGTCCAAACGACGCTCTGACAAGAAGGAAACAAGCTGTCCAGAAAACTGGACAGCTTTGGTGGAGGAATAGGGATCGGCCAAAAGAGAAGGTTGAAGCTCACCTTGTTGCCGAACCCAAAGGAGATCACCGGAGCTCCTCCGGCAGCAGCTCGACACCGGCAAGAGGGAAGGATGGCAGCTGCTGGACACCGGTTGAAGGAGCTTGGGCGGCGGCAAGGTGTTGGGCGCTGACTTCACTAAGGAGAAGTGGGCGGCGACAACTAGGGTTGCAAGGATTTGGATTAGGGCTTAACAAAAACCCTTAAGCCCTATTTTATAGAGAACAAATTCTCTTAATGGTTATCGGATCATAACCAAAAGCCCGTTAACCCGCTCCATTAATTTAAGTTAAAATAAATCAAACCATGTTGGTCTATTTTAAGTTAAAACGAACCGAACCAACTTTGGTTCATTCGTTTAAAACAAACCAAACCCCTTTGGTTTATTCTCCTCCATTGGATTAGAACCAAACCAATTTGGTTCATCCATCATATCTTCATAAGACACGGCTCATCCACGCTTCCATTGCGACTGAAACGATTTCATGCTCGCTTCATGTTTGGTCCAACCAAACCTAGTTTCTCTCGGTCTAAGAATCTCATTCTCAAGCTCGTTTTAAATCCTTCGGATTACGCTCGTTGTGCGTGTGACCAAATAGGTTCTCGGTTTATGTTGGCCCTCTATAATTAACCATTAATTATAGAATGATCATGAGTGGCACCTAGTAGCACATCATGATCCCCAATTAATCGAAAAGATCAACGGTTGATCCAGAACTATTTCTGAAACCCTTCAGCAGCTTGAATGAATCGTGCTCATTCCCTTCACTCATCTTATACCCACTTGGTTCAGGACATGGTCTATAATGTCAGTCCCCACTAGGTTGACTACGTCACACCTAGCCCAAGTATCTTTTCCTCGTCCTATGGATTCTAATTACTACACATGTATCCAAGAGTATCTTACTCTAAACATGTAATGCTTTGGCCAAAGACTTTAGTAACAATCTGACGAGAGGCCATGGGTATACATCTCCTCGCAAGGAGTGGTGAATCCTTTATAGGCTATTAAAACACCTTCGATCACTTTGACTTATACCCAATCATCCCGGGTCCACATCTCCTCAGAGATGCTTGCTTAAGATGTCAAAGCATAAGTCTTTATGATCAAGATGACTTGAATACCGTAAGTCAAAGGAACATCGCACTTAAGCTGCAGTAAGAACTTCATTGACATATCTATATATGCAGAGAACCATATGAAGTCTTACGGCTGGTCACTCCAATGAACTAGTTACCATAACTAGCATCCACGATTAACTCCGGACATCACAATGTCTCCAGCCAGTGAAAATCAGCTGCTTGGATACACCAAGGAGTATACCTCATGCTAGTCTCGACAAAATTGATGGTGTCCAAGTCCATCAATTCATCGACTAGGGATAATTTCGATACATCACAATTACACATGTAGAGATACTCACTAGTTGTGATCCAATCACAAATTCTCTCATGTTGTGAATCGTATCGTGGACATTCAGTAAATGAGTTTAAGATCTAATCAAGTACATGTAAACATGTATACTCAAATAGTGAATCTTCATTTATCATATAAATGGTTCAAACATAAGGCGATTGCCTTAGGACATCTCTCATATATTACTAACAACTAAGGCATCCTTCAGCATTATTTCCCTCTGGTCTTGGACCGAAGCGTCCATCTGCAAGTTTATTCTCTTTGTCTCGACTAAGACGTCCTTCAATATTATTTCTCTCTAATCTCGGACCGATCCGTCCATCAGCAAGTCTCTTTACTTAATCTCGGACTAAAGCATCCTTCAACATTATTTCCCTCTGGTCTTGAACCGAAACGTCCATCAGCAAGTTTATTCCCTTAGTTTTGGACTAAGGCATCCTTTAGAATTATTTTCCTTTGGTCTCGGACTGAAGCATCCACCGACAAGTCTATTCCTTTAGACTAAGGCATCCTTCGGCATTATTTCCCTCTGATTTCTGACCGAGGTATTCATCAGCAAGTTTATTCCCTTAGTCTCATACTAAGGTTGCCTTCAGCATTATTTCCCTCTGGTCTCAGACCGAAGCATCCTTATATTATTCTCTCTGGTCATGAATCGAGGCATCCATCAGACACTTCTCCCTTTGCTCCACCTCTACACATTATCTCTGTTCCAAGATAATGACTCTATATAAGTCCAGTCAGTTGGATTTACACCTCCTTCGACTAGAGTAGCAAAGGATGCTTGTGATCGACGAGTGATCGATTGACTCGGTCGACCTTTGACTTGGTCACCTCCATGACTCCACATTCCCACCATCTCTATACATTTCCACTCCACCACACCTCTATGACTCCACATCCCAACCATCTCTATACATTTCCACTCCACCGAACCTCCATGACTCCACACCCACACTCCATCACATTTCCATGTATCCATATTTCCACTACATATTTCTTTGTCTCTCTATGTTACCTTGTGACAGATATATAATTCTCCATATAATAAGAAAGGGGGATATCTTGAACTTTCTAACTCGAATCTTCTTTAATTACTTTATTTTTATTTCTCTTATTCCCTGTTCTGACTTGAGTATCGGAGGGGACTCGTTAGGGTTCGCCTCGGCGTCCTTCTCATTCGGTGTTACTTTGGCATGTCATCTCGTAGACTTTTCGCCACTCCAAGATCAACCCATGGACTTCTTGATCGTGAAGACTCTGTCACTAGTTCTCAGTCAGAACAAAGTCTGTCAAAGAGTTTCAACTAAATTCCATTGACGACTTTAATCATCTCCAATTGAACCCAATTCAAGTATGATAGGTTTCTATGGTAACCCTGAGTTCAATTGTGCCTTGAAGTCTCATCCTCAAGGTTTCCCTAACTTTGCACCGTTTGATTTCAAAATTCAGTCTTCATGTCAATTGACACACATCCATATTTTTGCATAGAAAACTTAGAACCAAGCTTTCTTACCATATAAACATTCTGTATACTTTCTTCTTCCACTTCATGTCAAGGATTTATAATTTCAACTCATCTAGGTTCATCAATGAATTTCAACTAAAATCCATTGATGAGCTTAACCAACTCTTATTGAATCAAATTCAAGTTACATAGATTTTTGAAGTGACCCCGTGTATAACCATACCCTAAACTCTCATCCTTAAAGTTTTCCTAGCCTTACGCAACCTGCTTTCAAAATTCAATCTCGTGTCAATTGATACACACACATAACTTCATGTAAGAGACTTAGAACCAAATTTTCTCATCATATAAACCTTCTATATACTTTTCTCTTTCACTCAATGTCAAGAATTTATCATTTAAAATCTTTAGGTTCATCAATGAGTTTCAACTAAAATCCATTGATAACCTTAACCAACTCTTATTAAATCCAATTCAAGTCTCGTAGATTTTTGAAGTGATTATATGTGCAATCATGCTCTAAACTCTCATCCTCAAGGTTTCTCTATCTTTGAACAATCTGATTTCAAAATTCAACTTCCGTGTCAATTGGAACACATTCATAATTTCAAATAAGAGGCTTAGAATCAAATTTACTCACCATATATATCTTTCTCTTCCATTCCATATCAATAATTCATAATTTCAACTCCTCTAAGTCTATCAATGAGTTTCAACCAATATACATTGATGGTGTTAATCAACTCTTATTGTGGTACATATTTTCAAAAACCAGCGCCATTATAATATTGATTTTGAAAAATCAATACCACTATAGTGCTCATTTTGAAAAATCAATACCACTTTGGTATCGATTTTCGAAAATCAACATCACTTTGATATTGATTTTAGAATATCAACCCCCAAAGTTGTCCCAGTTGATAAATGTAAATGGATAACTCTTAAGTGGACAGAGGTCAATTCCTGAGGATTTCACTGCCCTAAACTATCGACCGATCCCCTCCTTTGCACTTGCCACCTGAGATCCTAATTTACATTTTGCACCGGTAGGGGTAGCCGGAGGGGGCCGCTAATGTGATAGTTCTATATTTTTTTAGAAAATCAATAAGCTCCCGGGCTATGGTGCAGCGATAGGGTATCCACGTAGATAACTAGGAACCCTTGGATTGATTCCTAGCTACGGTGTATTTGCGAATTTTTTTCCAAATAGGGGTTGGTCCCTTGGGACACTCAAATCTGCAGAGGTAGTCTACACTCACATCCGTTTGATTTACCTCCCTTTTTAGTTAAAGACAGTTAAGAGGGGTCGCTAATGTGACGGTTCTATTTTAAAAAAAAAAAATCAATACTATTATGGTTTGTTTTTCAAAAATCAATAATTTTGTACTTTAACGAACAGATAAAGTAAGAAATAAATGTAATTCTCAAATTATGATATATTTTTTTTGAAAAATATCACATTATGAGTGTGTCCTTTCATAAATTATCGTATTTTTAATATTATAATAAGATTTCATTAAGTTTTTTATCCAAATTTTTTTTATTTTAATATTATTATAGTAAATACAATGTATATCAATTATGGTATGCTACAGTCAAAATTACTACGTATTAAATATTATAGTAAACGAATAGTCCGTTGTGCATTCCCCATTTAAGTATCCATCTATTCGTTGTCTTATAACGGACTAATCCACATCGATTTTCTGCCAACAGACACTTAAGCAGTCGACTATCATTACCATCAGTCGACTGCCAAGCTATCAGTCAACTTCCTAGTCGACTATGAGACCTTTTGTGCCCTATCCACTTAAGGTCAGTCGGCTGCCCATCCATAACAGTCGACTTCCAATGGTTAGTCGACTGGTAAAATCACTAGTCGACTGTCAGAGCCACAGTCAACAGTCGAGCCTCAATCGACTAGTCGACCAATCGACTGAATCATAACCTCAGTCGACTACCCGAGTCAACTAGGCCTCCTGAGTGTCGTACACTCGACTAGTCGACTAGTAAACCTCAAAACAGAGGTTTAATCCAAGTACGATCCTCTCATACTTGATACTTACCCTAGGCATAAACCTAATCCTTCAAGCCACCTTCATCAGTCTCACGCCCTCAGGGTCCATCCGAGTCTTTCACGACTCCTTCATCCTTTGCGTTAGCCTTCAAGTGCTTCCATCAGCTTTGTCATGTCATCAGGTACCCTTAGCCTAAACCTAAGCCTTTAAGCTACTTCCATCAGCCTCAAACCCTTGGTTCGAGTCCACAACTCCTCACCTTTGGCCCTAGCCTTCAAGTGTTTCCATCGGCTTTATCATGCTAACAGATCTACCTTTGTCAAGAGGTTGTGCCTCCGGGACTTCTCCATTACTAAGCCTCAATATTTGGACTTTCGCTGCCAAGACTACATTATTGGACTTACATGACCAAGTATTCATATTTGAACTTTCCCTTGTCAAGACTCTATGCTTGGACTTTTCCTTGCCAAGTATTCATACTTGGATTTCTCTATTACCAAGAATCATTTTTGAATTTCTCCTTGCCAAGTCTCCAAACTTAGACTCCCTCTCGAGTCTTACTCGAACTTGGTCAATCTTGACCCGAGACTGATTGCTCCAATAATCTCCTCCTCACAATTTCCCTCATATAACTTTGAATATCTCAATCATCCACTAGTCATATGGTCAAACTCATATTGTCAAACAATTGACAAACCATTATTAAATATCAAAATCCTATTCGAGTCTCACTCGAGTCTGGTCAATCGTGACCTGGGTCGATTGCACCAATATATTGTTGGAATTACTGGGAGAACAATTAAAGTCTCACATTGGAAAGACATAGAAAAGATCATGGGCTTATACAATGAAAAGTGGTATGAGAGCTTTTGGATAAAATCCAAAAATAAAATCATAAAGACTTAGATCCAAAGTGGACAAAATCATATCATTGCAGAGATATATAAATCTGATTTGCACCAACAATTAGTATAAGAGTCAATGGTTCATGTCGAGTCATGAGCCTCAAATGAAGAAAGTGGAAGCTCCCATGCTCATATCAAGAGAATCAGACACCATGCGGAAAGTCTAACTGGGTCAAGAGGATCAAATAGTTGGCAGAAAGTCCAGTTGGGTCAGGATGATCGAACAACTATAAGAAATCCAATTGGGTCAGGATGACTAGACAATTAGCAGAAAAGTCCAGTTGGTCAAGAGGACCGAATAACTAGCAATAAATCTAGTTGGGTCAGGAGGACCGGACAGTTGATAGGAAGATCTGGTGGGTTGAGGATCAGATATCAAGCAGAGGAATTCCTTCAATGATAGATGAGCTTGAGGGGAAGGTATGATGTGGTCCTTCATTTGGGGGAGGAGATTATTGAAAAAATAATCAAAATTTCACATTAGAAAAATATAGAAAAGATCATGAGCTTATAAGATGAAAAGATTTCAATTGATACAAGACCTTTTGGGTAAAATTCAAAAATAAAATCATAAAGGATTAAGTCCAAAATAGATAATATATATATATATATATATACCGTGTGTATGTACATGGATGAATAGTAACTAAGTCATGATCCGATCCCAATTCGATAAAAGGGATGGTATGGCGATCCTAACGGGTTGAAGGGATTGACTATAGTGTTCATCTAAACAACGACACGTGACGAAAATACTATGCAATGCATAGATACACATGGGGTGCATACGATGAATTGCTCACCATAACAAACCCCTCTCTCTCTATATATATAACAATTATAGTCATATCTATGGCAACAAGTATAGTCGAGGATACTTCCAATGACAAATATGTTAGGGCACTATTTTGAAATTTTTCAAAAAAAATAGTGTTCAATAAAAACGACAATAAGAAAGTCTTTTTTTTTTTTGTCCAATTTCATATATCCTCAATGGAAGTATCAAAATTTTACAACATTTTTTTAATAAACTATTTATGGATAGATTGAAAAAATCATGAGGAAGTATTTTATAATATAAAATATGGAAAGAATTTATTTTTATATGATAACGACAAATCTCATTGATTAAATTGAAATGTAGTTGTTCAACTTTATTTATTTTCTGTTAATAAAATCTCTAATCTTAAACTGTCTCACACATCAATTTAATAGTTCAATAATTTTATTTTCTTATGGATTGGTCCACATAAGAAGTAAATCACCTATTGTCTTCTCGGCTCGAGCGAGCCTCTTCTTCTTTGCTTTAACAAACTAGAAGAAAGCCAATCTGAAGTCATTGAAGTCTCCAATCAGTTGAACTCCCATTGTCGTTCTCAATGTTGTATACAAAACTCTTTTTATGTCCTCGGAATAACTAACGGACAAACCTTCTTGGCACCAAGACTAGATTGGGAGTCCAAATGTGTCTCGAGATGGTTTTCGGATACTATGTGAAAAGAACGCACTTCTCGAATTCTATCGACAAAGAAGCGACATGCATCACAGCACCATATGGAATTACAAGCTTGAATAACTAGCAAAACAAAGTCTTTTATCTTTGTACGACATGGATCAAAGTTCGAATCTCATATAAGATAATCTCTTTTTGCGAGAGAGAATTATAAGCTCGAATCTCATATTGTGCAATCACCCACCATAACACTAGTAGTCTCTTTGTGAACTTCTCACTATAGCTCTCCGTAGTCGAATCGATTGTGTTTGTTGTCTGTTTAAGAACCATCGAGTAGTGCATCAACTTACTGCACCCAACTCGGATTGCTACACTACAATTCACTCATATGCCTTCCGATTTAAACAACCAATATAGGCTTGCTAAACCGTGTCATACTTCCTAAACTTTCTTAGTCATCCAATTTAGATGAACGACCTAATTGGCTCAACTTTTCGGTCATCCAATTTCACCAGATCAAATGTCAATCGTTGATAATTGTCTTTTGTCAATTAATCGACAATGACTAAACTTTGCTAATCAAAAAGCTATTAAGGGTCATAGGAGATCTCTAGGATTTGCATTCCCTATGAACCTCTTGAACAAGACTGTGTTGGTCTAACTTATTCTATCCTTGAAACACTCATCTAATGGTGTTAGACTCAACATCTCCTTATCCTTGGCGTCAATTTGCTTTTCAAATTGCTCAAGAGGCATCTTCAATTCTACATAGTTTTGGCATCTCTTATTGTCTCTGAGCTTCCTCACTCATGGCATCATCCGTCTCACCCATGATCCTTCTCATCGTCATCCAACCAATGGATCCTTTTCTTGATCCTTGAAGCTCTGGTTCTTTCTACCTACAACTTTTTCACCCTTGACACTTGGCTCGTTGAGCCATCGATGAAAGATCATAGTAGACATCAATAGTAGAGAAAAGCTTAAAACTTAGAAGAGAGAAAAAGATAACAAGATTGAGTGGATATTCAGCATCTGACAATTTTGTAGCGAGTCAGCATGACATAAAGATGATAGCAGTCTTTTACTGGATGATCACAACACAGAATCCAAACTGTCGATGCACATCGACAGCAATGACATCTATTCTAGTGCCCATATTTCTGGAACTCCCACTCGCTGTTGTCTGCAAAGCAAATGAGGGGAGAAAAAAAGGATATCCCTTGTGGTATGTAGTAAATTTTGAAAGAAGTTGGGGCATGACAAAAGATTGCTTACCGAGGGGGCAAACTTGACGAGTCTTGAGCCATCGGCTGATACAATGAAAATGGAAAGCATGGTTACAGACCCCTGTTCAACCAGAGATGTTAGAACAATATAAAAATAAATCGCAAGATCGAGAAAGTGACATAAGAAGCCATGGATGAAAGGGAATCAAGTAAGCAGTCAGGTGGGATTTGTTTCAGCTAAGAAAAACCATAAAATAAAAAAAAAGTTATGAAAATCCATCAATTTAATTTAATGCAACGTCACATGATGAGAACAACCTCATCAACATTATTTATCGTCACAAGTATAAAGGGGAGGAACAGATCAGTGGAGGGATGTAAGAAGGGAGGAAGAGGCATGGAGAACAAAATATTTCTTAGGTATTCACCAAATTGCAGAGAGAACATCCTATTGAATTTGTTGCTCAAATGCATAAGAAATACAAAGAAATATGCAATGAATCTATCGCTATTGGTGAAAATATTGACAAGCACGATATCTTATTTCCACACACACTCCATTTCCGACCTCTATGGTGATATTTTATCAAAGTATTAGGTACTTATTAGAATAAAAACTTAGTCGTGTTTTATACTATGGAATTATACGAAAGTTTTAACACCACTCAAAAGCGAGGCTGATTTTTGAGCGTACATAAGTTGTGCTCCAGATTTATTGAGAGGTAAACCAAGAGAGAAGGATGTCTACCTCTAGGATTAACCGGGCGAAGTCTGGACACTTGAATTTTCAAAAAAAAAAAAAAACATTGCTTTCGTAATGAAAGATTAAAAAAAAAAGAAAGAAAAAACAATGCAAAACTTAGTTCATGATAGCCCTTTTCAGAGACTATGACAACAATGATGATAATGATAACAAATTATCACATTTTGTAAAAAAAATAATTTGGAAGAAATAAAAGCACTTGAACTATAATGTTTAAGAATAGAAGAACACTATAAAAATAAATACCCCGGAGTTGACAAAAGAAAGTCAAAGAAGAGAAAGTAGAAAAAAAAACTTTTTTTGCTACCTAAGTTGAGATTCTTGTGATTACTAAACATCTCCTAAGCTCTTCACCCACAGTGCACCCATGGCTCTAAGTGATTACACGTCACGCACTTAAGAATGAGGAATATCGATCATCTTAATTTATAAATAATTTGTCGTTTATCGAAAACTCTTGCTAAGTGTAAGAAAAAGGCAAGCCATATTGCAAAAAACTCATGCCATAAAAAAACTAAAGAGAATTTTCCTTAACTTGCAAGTTAAGGTTCATGACCTACTTCAGATTGAAAAGCTTAAGAAAGAAAATGAACAATTGAAAGAACAAACGAAAAGGGAATCTCCTGAGAAATTCACAGATAGTTCCAAATATCTTGATAAGTAAACAGGATTAGAATATAAATCTGGGGAGTAGGGGTGACCACGGTTCCGAAACCGCCAATTTCGGTTTTGGAATCGGCAGTTCCGGTTTATCATCCAATAGAACCAGAACCAAACCGCTCATCAACGGTTTCGGAACCACAGGTTCTAGTTTCTTATGGTTCGGTTTTGATTTCGGAACCGCCGGTTCCGATTCATCATCCACTAAAACCGGAACTGAACTGTTAATCGACAGTTTGAGTTCTTTACGATTCAGTTTCAGTTCGAACCATTTAGAACCGAAATTTAAATTATTTAATTTTAAGTCTCATTTCTTTAATAGGCGATTTAAGCATATTATTCTTCAATTCATTAATTCGGTCAATTTATTTTAATTTAAATTATATTTAAATTTAAATTTTATACTTGGAGATTTTAAATTTTAAATTTTGAATGTTTTAATTTTTATGCATGTTGATTGTTATGATGTAATGATACAAAATATGAATTTTAAATGATTTTAATTTTGATTTTTATGCATATTTATTATTATAATTGTGACACACTAATAAATATTTGAATTTTGAATGAGCTTAGTTTTTGTTCAAAAGTAAATATCAAATTATTTTTAAAAATTCAATCCCAATTTTAATAAAAAAATACTCAGTTCCGATTCCGGTTCCGGTTCGGTTCCGGTTTCAATTTCAATTCGGTTCCAGTTCCAAAAATTTAAGAACCAGAACCGAACCATATGTCTCCGGTTCCGGTTTCGGAACCGGAACTGAAAAAGCGATTTCGATTCGGTTTTTGGGTCATCGATTCCGGTTCAATTCACGGTTCAAACCGAACCATGGTCACCCCTACTGGGGAGAATGTATATATATCTTATTGATAAAAAGCAAATTGCATTAAGTAATATCTTGTTGACCCTCGTAAAATTTGGATACCAAAAATATTTTTTTATTTTTTGTTAATACGTATGCTTGAAAGGTGAACACTTCCAAGATGAATGATTCTTGGATAGTGTCATATGGCCTGTGATGCTGGTAAGTTCATCGTTTTGAAATATAATAGCAAAGCTAATATATCTTTTGATGGCAATACTGAGCATAAAATTATTAGAAATGAGAACATCGACTCAAAAGTGATTTTATTATTTGTAAAGTTTTAGTATTAGAAAGTACAAGTGCTAAACCCCATAAGCAAAAGTCAATCATATAATGTAGAATATAAGGTTGCATTTCTCCTAACCAAATGTCTCATAAAGTATTTTGATTTGGGCGTCATCATAAAAGGACATTGAAATGAAAATATTTACATAATTAACTTAGTATATCTAATACTTTGATTAAATGTGTCATGACAAAGGAAGAAGAAACATGGCTTTGCATAGACAAATGACACACATCAACATCCAAACCCTTGCTGAGTTATATCTAAAAATAAGTTACTTAAAGTATTACCTAAAGCTGTATGTGACAAATAGTCTTTATGATGCATGTCAAAAAAGGATAACAAACTAAGCGCTCCCGAAAAGAAAAGGAGTTGGTGGCACTTCTCAAGTTATTGCATTGTTGCGTTCAGATTTATTACTCTTATGGCATTAATCAATTGGAGATAGTAGATATGTGCCAGTAATTGTGGATGATTATAGTTATTAAAAAAACACTATTTCTTACTCTTATATACTTGAAACATTTATTAATTTGCTGAATTTTGTAAAAGAATTGTAAATAAAAAGGTTCAAAGTAAATGAGATCCTATAGTGACCACAGAAATGAATTTGACAGCTTTAAGTTTTTATAAAATCAATATTTATACGAATTTTCTATTGCTAGAACAACATCTCAACAAAATGGTGTTATAAAAAAATTGTGCAGTACAATAGGCAATTTGTTTTATGTTCAATGAATTTTCATTAACTAAATATTTTTAAGCCAAAGCAAATGGCATCACATATTATCTTCAAAATAGAATTTATTTGCTTCCTATTTTGTTGAAAGTTCCATATAAACTTTCTATTAAAAAAACTATCTATCAAGCAAAAGGTGTATATTTTTAATACCAAAGATCAGTTAGGGATGATAAGTTTTCTACGAATACAAATGAAGGTATATGCATCGGGTATTACCTATCAAGTAAATCTTCTTGTATTTACAATAAGAGGTCACCTGAGATGGAGGAGAGATGTAATGATGTGTTTGACGAATTTACTCATGTATTATTTATTTCTCCTATAAATAATGACATTGAAGAAATTGCTAAAAGGCTTAAAGTGCTAAATGTCAAAACATAAAAAGTGACAAGCACTTAGCCAGTAAAAATCAAGGGACAGACCTAAACAATTCTACGCAAGGAGAAAACAATAATCAAGTTTCATCCTTAGCTAAGCTTATGAGTAGGATCCTAAACATCCTTTGAGACATCTCCCATGAGTAAGAACTACATTTTTTTAAAAAAAAGTAAATAATCATTTTTCCTTAATTTCATAAATTGATAGCTTAAAAGTAATGATGAGGCAATAAATAATTCAGATTGGGTGCAAACACTGCAAGAGCAGCTTGCTCAATTTGAACTTGATCTAGTATAAGTAGTTTTACAACTGATAACTACCCAACTATTAGTACTCGTTGAATTTATAAGAACAAACTAGATAAAAAAGGATTAGAAGTTTGAAGAATAGTAAGACTGCTAATGTTTTCGACCAAATTAAAAGTTTAGTGTGCACCCATAGCAAGTCTCCAGTCTATCCACATTCCTATGGCTTTTGTAGATTTTGTCGTTTAAGCTATATTAAATGGATGTAAAATCTATAGCTTTAATGATTTTATCAGTGAACTAATTTATACCAATTAAATTCTTAGTTCTGAAAGGATTGAATTTGTAAATAATGATTATAAACTCAAAAAAGCTTTGTATGAATTAAAACAAACTCTTAAGGCTTTATGTAGAAGATTTTCAACCTACTTGATTTCATATGGTTTTCAGCGTAGGACTATAGATCCAACATTGCTTAAATAAATGTAGATGATATTACTTATAGTTCTGCTACCAAAACTTTCTTAGATAATTTTGTTGTCACTCTTATAAAGAGCGAGCTCAAAATGAGTCTTAAAGATAAATTGATTTTTATCTTTAAGTGAAACATTCACAAAAAGGAATCGAAATCTATGTAACAAGAGAAATACACAAGAGAACTAATTAAGAAATTTAGCTTGATAACTTAAAGAAAATTTTATGATATTTTAAAGATACTCTTGATACTACAATAACCAAGTCTTATCCCACTAGAAGGAGTCGACTATATGGATCCTTCTACGTCATTGGGCTCTATCCCCTACTATATTATCATCTCTTGATATTGGTCTATAATATGCTAACCTAACTCCATTAGTTTGATTAGATATAGATTTAAACTAAATCAGTTGTAAATTTGATTAAACAAAGAACAAGTGGCAATGTCAATTGCTTGGTTCCTCCCTTGTGAGTTGATGTGATCATAGACAACATTGTGTAGCATATCTTCACATGATTTGAACTTTAAAACATAGTTTAAAATCTCGACCTGTTCCGGTCCAAACAGACTGAATTTATCGTTCCGCCCACTGTTCGACACCGGTACAGGTGATACCTGTGGTCGCGGGGCCTCGCGCGGCCACTGTAGCCTTGCGCACTTTGTGGGGACTGCCGCAGCCTCTGCGTTGGCCGCAATGACATCACGCGGCCTTCGCGTTGACCGCGGCGGAGTTGTGCGACCTCCGCATTGGCCGCGCGACATCACCACGACTCCCGAAGAGGACGCGCGATGCTGTCGCGACCTCCGCGAAGGCTATGTTAGCATCGCACGGGCGTAGCGGCTCTGCGAGGAGCACGGCCGACTCCGCGAGGAGCGCGACAGCAAGAGTTGCACAGTGACTTTAATAATCAACTCCTCAAACTATAGTTCAACTATATAAAAAATAAACAAAACAATTAAAATTTAATAAATTTATCTAATTAATTTAAAAATATTCATAAATTATTTTAAAATTTATTTTATTAATTTATATATTATGAACAATAATTTTATTATTATTAAAAATTATTTTATTTTTAATCATATTTGAATTAATTTTTTGATCATTTTCTTTCCATAATTATTTTGTTTATTTTTAATAATTAAATTAAAATTTTCATTTTTATATTTAAAAATTATCAAATTTACCGATACAGTACGATACGATATCGAAGTCATATCGTTCCGATCACGAACCGAAACCTCGATATGGGTCGAAATTTTAACCATTGCTTTAAAATACTCTAATTTTGCAAAAATATTAGTATTATTACCCTTTCATGAAAAATAATTAATTAATCACTCTAAAACTAAGCATATGATGGTGCAACATTATTTTATCATAATTTTTTAGAGATCATATTGCCAAAAGGAATTTGTTGAGTTTAAATTCAATTTTATCAATAATTTACCAAGCATACTAAATTTAGTACTCTTTGAAGATAACTTAGTATATGTATAGTCTATGTAGGATAGAAACTTAAGCTTAGCTTATCATTTATCTATTCTATGCTTATAATTTACTTATGTTAAATGGTGAACTTAGTGTATGTGTAGTATATGAAAGATAGCAACTTAAGCTTAACTTATTGTTTATCTATTCTATGCTTATAATATACTTATGTTAATTGGTTGTTATGTATGTTATAAAGCATAAATTATAGTTGAAATAGAATCTTAATACCAACTTAATATTCTCATCAACTCTAAGGACCTTTATACAATCTGTATATGGAAAAACTTTTAGAACACAAGAATCATAAAAAAAAAATTGTTTATAATTTCTGAATTCATAATTCAATTGCTAAGCGACTACTGGTCATGAATTAGGTGACTCAACTTGATATGCGACATGGCATTGGTTTCCATAGAATCCTAATTTTATGCACCTACTAAAATATTAGTTGATCACACAAGCTCTTAAAGTTTAAACTAAGCAGCTAGCGTTCCAATAGGCGACTAAAGTTTGCATAGATTGGTCCTGAGACTAAAATTTAGGTGACTAACACCTCAACAATAAACTAAAATTTATGCAAACTAAGTGATTACATTCTACCAAATGTCTAAATCAGCATTGGCTATAAATTCAAACCTAGGATTAATCAACTTATTATCCACTGATTCAAACCCCTGTTTTAGTCTTCTCTGTTTCTCCTTGGCTCCAACTTCTTTCTCCAATATTCTAGAAGATCCAAACATTATTGTTTCTCAAATTTTGATTGTAATGGATCAAAGGCATCTCTTTTACCTCTCAAAACTCTCAGATTCCCATAGTTCAATATTTTTGTTTCTCTCTAGCTTTGATGTTTTTTTTTATATTTTATTTTGAAATCTTGTAATTTATTACACAGTGCATTCACGTCATGCACCATGTCATTGTAATCTTAGTCATATTTTCTATTACAAAACATCTAAAAGACGTGAAAAATTTTCTATTAGAAAAGGAGTCAAATCGTATCTCTCAAAGTGACACTTCCCCAACTATATTTACCATCGAACTCAGATCTAACAAATATGCATTTATCTTATAAAATAGCTAAAGTGAGAGAGAGGAAGATAAAAGATCTTAATCAAATAAGATGTATTAAAAATGAATGCAATAGGGTACCAGTAAATGATGAAGAAATAAAAAAGCGACGGAAGAGATATTTTCATCAACTTTTTAATAAAGGTTTAGAAGACCAACTTAATTTAGATAATTTAAGTAGCTCAAATGAGTATAGAAATTTTAATTTTTATCATAGAATTTAAATTTCAGAAGTAGAACAAGCTTTAAATGGAATGCAAAATGGAAAAGCCGTTGGACCAGATGATATTCTAATAGAGGTATAAAAGTGTCTAGAGAAATAAGGTATTGAATGACTTATAAAATTATTTAGCATGATACTGAAAACAAAAAGGATGTATGATCAATGGAGGGTAAGTATCCTAATTCTCTTATATAAGAATAAGGGAGATATACAAACTTGTGAAAACTATAAGGGTATTAAACTGAGTCATACCATGAAACTTTGGGAAAGAGTAATAGAAAAAAGATTAAGGAAGAAGACTACGGTTCTCGAAAATCAATTTGGATTCATGCCAAGAAAGTCGACAATAGAAGTTATACATCTTCTTAAACAACTAATTGAAAAGTATCGAGAGTAAAAGCAGGATCTACACATAGTATTCATTGACTTAGAAAAAGCTTATGATAGAGTTCCAAGAGAAATTATATAGAGAATTTTAGAAAAAAAGAGGTGTTAGTGTAACATATATTGAACTAATTAAGAATATATATATGAGGAAGTAACGACCAGAGTGAAGACTTCAGGCGGATTAACTGAAGTATTTCCAATAAAGATAGGGTTACATCAAGGATCATCTTTAAGTTCCTATCTTTTTACACTAATCATGGACGAACTCACTGGACACATTCAAGACACAGTACCGTGGTGTATGTTATTTGCAGATGATATTGTTTGGTAGATAAGACACGTGAAGTAATAAATGCTAAACTAGAATCTTGGCGGGAAACATTAGAAGTGAAAGATTTTAGACTTAGTAGAGTAAAGACAGAATATATGGAATTTAAGTTTAACAATATTAGACGTAATGAGACAAGTGTTAAGATAGGAGATAATGAGTTGTTTGGAACTGAGAGTTTTAAATATTTAGGATCATTTTTGCAAGATGATGAAGGGATTGAGAGAAATGTCTTTATATAGAATACAAGCAGGATGGTTGAAATGGAGAAAAGCATCGGGTGTTTTATGTGATCGTAAAGTGCCTCTAAAACTTAAAGGGAAGTTCTACAAAACGGCGATTAAACCTGCTTTGTTATATGACGCTGAATGTTGGGCTACGACTCGAGCACATGAGCAAAAGATGAGAGTTACAGAGATAAGAATGTTAAGGTGGATGTACGGACATACGAGAATGGACAGAATAAAAAATGAGAGCATTAGAGAAAAAGTCGGTGTTGCATCTATTGAAGGAAAGCTCCGAGAGACACGTTTAAGGTGGTACAGATATGTACTTAAACGACCAATAAATGCTCCAGTTAGGCGATGTGAAACGATGACAAATATACACATCAAACGAGGAAGACCAAAAAAGACTTAGTTAACAACAATAAAACAAGATAAAATTTATTTAAATATAGATGATGATACAATAGGGGATAGAGTTCAATGGCGTAGAAGGATCCATATAGTCGACCCTACCTAGTGGGATAAGGCTTTATTGTTGTTGTTGTATCCTACTGCATTCATATAACATGGGCTTGATTTCCCTCAGATGCCATGCCAATTATATTTATGTTCTTGAAATCATTGGTTAATATCCTCTCGAAAGTCTGTCATACTTCATAAATGATATTAATTTGAATACTATAAAGAGTCCTTCAAGAACGTGTCGTCCTAACGGCACAACAAAAACAAAGCATACAATATGTCAGAAAAATAAAAAATCACTATCACCCTAAAAATCTTTGATGATATTCTTCTATGCAATTAAATGGACAATGATTTATGTTGCTTTCTTGAATATATGCTCCTATAATACCAATCAATGATATGTGCATCTTTTTCAACTCACATATGCATAACAATCAACTTTTTATCCTGTCAAGAACATGAAATGTGAACTTGTTCCACTATTCTCCCTTGTCATGGATTGTGTTTATCAACTATGACGCTTGAGAGTTCAACCTTACCATATACAACACATGTTCACTGTTTCACAATTATCTAGTTAACTTTGACCTTCCCATGTATCTCATTAACTTTGGTCTTGTCATGTACAAATTAGATCATATATAGTATCATTCCATTGAAACATTCTAAAGTATATGTCGTATTGTCATATGTTTATGAGTTTGCTACAAGCCCTTCAGAATAAATATATCCTTATCAAGATAACCAGAGAAAATAAAATTTGCTGAAAACTTATGCATGACTGAACTGATTACTTTGAGTGAATCCCCTTCATTAGCCTGAGCATAAAAAAGCTAAAACGGCAATAGTCTAGAATTCCAACAAGAGTTCTGAACAACAAGAAAGCAAACCCAAAATCCAGCAGCAAAATGTTAGTGAGAATGTTGACTTTATCTACTCAAAATCAAAAAAAGTGGGGGAACAACTCTAGTCAATATCAAGAATCAGATGCAAAACATAATTGCTCAACCTGAAATTGCCCGTGTAAAGTAAGACAACATTTAGTTTGCACTTAAAGATATTTTCTTTGCTTTAGAAATCTTTAGCATATTTTTGAATTAGTTTTTATCATTATTTTTTGTCAGTCTGGGATATTGTGGCTTTAAGTCTTACGTTTCAGTCTTTGAATTTAGCTTTTATTCCCAACTAGTGTGATGTATGCAAAATCTCTTATATTCATGTGATAGTTTTGTGAAATTTCATAAATGTTAGCTGAATATCACGCTATGTTTGTATTATACATCAAGTTTTAATATTGTGCTGATTATCATACCTTTACAATGCTCATTTGTAATTTTTCCTAGTCAGCGAAAGGGGAGAGGAGTCAAGTTAGAGTTTGTTTCTAACTTTATCAATTTTTTATTATTTGATGATATCATAATGCATGATCATTTGAATTTAGTATTTGGTTCACTTTTACCCTTATTATTAAACCCCTAATCCTCATCCTTGTCTCTCTTGGTCTCTTCTTCCTCATTTCTCCAGACCTGATAGAACTTCACCCAGCCACAACATACTCCTTCATTGCTCCCAAACTCAAAATCTATCCTCTCCTCACCCTTGTCTCTCTTGGTCTCTTCTCCCTCATTTCTCCAGACTTGATACAACTTCACCCCACCACAACATAACTCCTCCATTGCTCCCAAACTCAAAAGCTATCCTCTCCTCGGCCTTGTCTCTCTTGATCTCTTCTCCATCATTTCTCCAGACTTGATAGAACTTCACCTCGCCACAACATAACTCCTTCATTGCTCCCAAACTCAAAAGCAATCCTCTTCTGGATACTAAAGATTTACCATCCTTCTCCCCTTCTTATTCCCCACAGTAGCAACTCATTATCACCTCAACCAACTCAAACTTCCAATCATCCTCCTACGTACTCCACACAACACTCTTTATTTCACACTTGATGCCCCTTTTCAGCCACAGCAACAAGTCTTTATTCCCCACAGCAGTAACTCTTCCTTTACAGCAACACCTTGCCTGGTTTAAATTTTCAACCATCTTCCCTTCTCTAGTTGCGTGTGACCTAAAGGTCACGGGTTCGAGTCTCAAAAATAGTTTCTTGCAAAGCAGGATATGACTGCATACAATAGACCCATCTCCGGGACGCTACATTGACAGGAACTTCATGCACAGGCTGCCCTTCCCTTCTCTAGCCATATTCTCTCTAATCTCTTAACTCTTTCTTCTCTAGGTCACGACTCTTGATGCTTGGAACACAAATAAAAAATGGAAAACTATTTAGATGACCAGATCAATATTTCAATTGTATCTAGTGATGCTGGAATCGATATTGGTCTTTTAATTGTATCAAACCAACTTTTGTACAAAGAAATGGGGTGTCATAATCTCAAAACGAGCTTAAAAAATTTTCCGAGAAAATATCATATGTAGGTCTGTCAGGAACAAAAATTAGTAGCAACTAAAATTGCCAGAGTTAGGGAAAATGAAACATACCCCAAGCCACTGTGCACTCCTCACTGGTCGCACTCGCCTGATTAGCCTGACACTCGATGCCTGCAAACAAATCGCAGAGCCAGCAACGTGAACTAATGAACAAACTAATCAAATCCCTAACCCTACTAACGCAATCTAAATAACAACAAAAATTTTGTAAAACAAAGGCTGCAGAAAACCAAAAAAAAAAAAAACAATCATAAAGCAAAAGAACCTACAGAGATCCATGATGTGGTTCCTACAAATAGCACAGTTGTCCACCACGATATCTGGAAAAAAGAACACCATCAGTAGAGGAGACTCGAGCATGCGAGTTCAAAGAAATTGATCCGTGATACGGACTCGGAGCCAAATTTACGAAGTTTCGTGATGGAGGCGCATACCCCAGGCCCAGAGGGCGACAGCGTTCCACTTTTTAATCTCGAACCTCTTCGGCTTCTTTGAGGAAGTGGAAGGGGTCAAGGAGGACGGTCCGATAACCCCGTTGCTCGATCCCTCGCCAGCCGGAACCATGTCGACGTCGGTGTCGAGGGAAGCCATGGAGAGAAACGAAGATGGAGGAGATCGAGGACGACACCCACGGCGGTCAAGCAGAGGAAATATCTGTACATTATTTTATATTGGAAGAAAAGTCCCTTTTATTCGTTTCATTAAAAGGATTTTTTTTTTTTTGAAAAAACAATTTATCAAATAAATCCCTGAAATATTTTAACTCAGAGCTGATTTAATAAGCTATTTAGATTTTCAAGTTTATTTTTATTTATTTATTTATTTTTACAGGCTAATGAGAAAAAAAAATAAAAAAATAAAACAAAATGAAAAAGGGAAAAATATAATAGAAAATTTTAATAAAAATATTTTTGGCAAAAAAAAAAGAAACAAAAATTAAAAAATAAAAATAAGAAACTTTATAAAAATAAAAAAATATTTTTTTAATTTCAAGAAATAGTAACCCCCACGATTTGCCTGTGAAATTCATCAGGATCGTAGTCCCCTTTGAAACAATAAGTGTTGCATACAGGAAGATCTATGATCTACTCATGAAAAATTCTACGATCATGGATCATTGGAAGAATTGCTCAACAAGAATAATGGGTCATTCATTGTGTCCACCATTATCATAATTCATTCCGAAGAGGAAATACACCACGCATAAAACAGATAAGGGTCTACCCGTGGAACAGTCTACAATAGTGGTTTGCCCAACTTACCTTCATAGCGCAAACCACGACCTGCCTATGATTCGTTCCATGATCATGGCATGTACCATTTGTTGGTGCAATCAGTCCAAGTCACGATTGACCAGACTTGAGTTTGACTCGAATGGTGGTTTGATGTTTGTGTTTTGATGTTTGACAAAGGAGTGATCATTGTTTTGACAATGGTTTGGGATATGGTTGACATTGGATTAACCATATGATGGAAAGTCCAAGTCTTGAGTACTTGGCATGGAACGTCCAAGGGTATAGTCTTGGCTAGGTAAGTCCAAGTGTGTAATCTTGGCGGTTGAAGTCCAAGTCATGAGTACTTGACAATTGAGAAGTCCAAGGGTTGATAATGACAACGTAAAATCCAAGGGTGGAGTCTTGGCAGCATAAGTCTAATGGTTTGGCGGCATAAAGTCCAAGCGTGTGTCTTAGCAGCATAAGTCCAAATGTGGCTTGGCGGTGTAGACACCGTTAGCATGACAATAGCCGATAGAAGCACCTGAATACTAGCGTATGGATGAATAAGTCATGGATGACTTGGAGGGATCCGATAGGCGTAAGGTTGATGGAGGTGGCTAGAAGGTTTAGGTCTAGGCTAAAGGTGGTCTAGCAAGTATAAGGGCATCATACTTGGTGTTAAACCTCATGGTTGAGGTTATCAGTCGATTGAGACTTTGGACAAGTCGACTGGTCAAATGTTTTGACACTTGGCAGTCGAGTCGACACTGAGCAGTCGACTGGTCGTGAGTCGACTGGCGTTCGACTGCGGGCGAGTGGCCTTGGCAGTCGACTGCCATGGAGGGCAGTCGATTGCTGATGTTGGTCGCGAGCACAGAATGTTCGGTAGCCGACTGATTAGTCGGCTACGAGGTGAGCAGTCAACTGATGGTAATGGGTAATCGACTGCCAGTGTATCCATTGGCTTGGATGCCAACGTGGATCAAGTCCGTTGTGAGACAATGACACTGTTTGCAGTCGACTGCCAGGTGAAAATTCAGATCACGCGGAGACATAAAAGGAGCTCGATGGGGAGGTTTTCGCCAGTAATTTCTTGGGTGATTTGAGCCGATTTGCTGGTGTAAATCAGGGTTTTCAAGTGCGGTCCAAAGCAAGCATTCAAAAGAGTTTTTGTAAAGTTTTCTTTACATCTTTTTTTTGTATTTCATTTGTATTTGCCTGTATATTTCTTGTATTACTTTTATAATATGTTGTAAGAGGTTTTCTCCACCTCCGAAGTGTTTTCCAAGAAAGAGAGGTTGATTAGTGGTGGTGTTGCATCGCTAGGGCTCATTTGAGCTCAACCCGTGGAGTAGGAACCTTAAAGTTCCGAACCATATTATATCGTGTGTTTTGCGTGTGATTGTGTATTTGTCTTTTGTATTTCTATATTCCGCTGCGCTAACGACATTGTAGATGAACACGAACGAGTTCCATCATCGAACGAGAACGCGCCATTCACCCCCCTCTAGCGCTCATAGAAGTTCCAACAAGTGATATCAGAGCGAGGACGCTCTTCACCGGCTTCACATCCGAGGGAGCATGCTAAAGGAAGAAGATGGTGATTGAAGAAAAATTGGGGGATGATATCAACGTGCCGCCACCATACGAACTCTATAAAGCAAAGGATTTTGAGCTATGGGTGGTAAGGATGAAATATTTCTTTATGTGCGATTGTGATAATTGGATTAGTGTAATGGTAGGGTTCGATGCTCTAAAGGACGAAGAAGGAAAAAGGCTTAAAAAGAAGAAGTGGAGCAAAGAACAACTCTGATACTACAACATAAATAACAAAGTAATGGGTATATTACTTAGTGTAATTCCTAATGATATTTTGTGTAGATTAGGAGATTGTAACGATGCCAAGGAGCTTTGGAGCAAGCTTTCTAAGCTCCATGAAGAACCCTCAATGGCTCAAGAGATAGAGCAGCCCAAAGAACAAGAATGCCCTTCAGCTTATTGGACAAGGAGACCGAAGAAGTAAGCTCTTCCTCACAAGAAAGTGAGGATTCGGAAGTTGAGAAGGAGTCAACATCCGGATCGGTGGAAGAAGTAGAATTGGAGGAAGTCTCCACCTCTAGGATTGAGGGGGAGGATATTAGATCACCGGAGCCGGAGAAAAATCAAGAAATAACTTCAACCTCCGGAAAAAGTGAAGAATCAACTCCGGCGCCGACCATTATTGACCTAGGTAACTCAAGCATTTCTTTTCAAAATAAAAATCATATCATATGCTTTGAGTGTAGGGAAGTAGAACATTATAAGAGTAAATGTCCTAAAAGAGTCAAGAAAAGTCAATCGACGCCAAAGGTCAAAGATGCTAGTGTCCCCACTAAGAAGAGCAAGGAGCACGTGATGTGCTTCAAATGCAATCAAAAAGGGCATTATAGGAGTCAATGCCCTAGGGGGAGGACGAAGGCCTAAGAAGGAGCATCACATGTAGGGGAGCTTTAAAAGCAAACCCTAAGGTATATTTCAATAATACACCTTCGAATTTTAATTATAAAAAGCATGCTTTTAATTTACTTGCAATTGTGTATAATCATAAGGAGTATGCTATAAATAATAGATTTTATTGCTTAGGTGAAAAATCTTGTAATTTTAGAACTAAAGAGAAATTTGGGACTAATATCTCTAAAATAATTCTACCTAAGGAAGCAATTAGAAAGATAGAAAACCATTTAGGCATTAACCCTAAGAAGGGTAGACATATGCCTAAGAGATGGAGCAATGCCCAAAGATTAAATGAAAATTCAAAGATTGGACAATTAGAATTGAAAAATCAAGTTTGGAGGTCAAGACTTGAGAAATTAAAAAAAAGACCCTTAAGAATATGCAAAATCAAATTCAATGGTCAAATGGTCAAAATTTAAGATCTAGGAGGTAAGGTCCACCCAAGGGCAAGAAAGGTTTGGGTCACAAATCTAAGTCCAAGGAGACCTACCACAATGTTTCATTCGATTATGGAACTCAACCTAGGTCTAGGAAAACCAAGGTTGCTAGGAAAGTTATCCCTAAGATTAACCATGGTGTGTGTCTAGTGACTAAGGTTTCAAGGAAACCTAGAGAAGCCACTAAGAAGATTACAAGGGGAGTTATCCCTAGAGTTAACCTAGGTAAAACCCAAATGACCAAGGTTTCCAAGCCTAGGCGGGTCATTAGGAGGGTATCTAGGGAAGTTATCCCTAGAGAATATCTAGTAAACCCAAAGAGCTCAAATAAACATTGGGTTCCTAGGAGCGTGATCGATTCATGCTAAATGAGTTAGGTTGTGTCAACTCTAAGTGGATAGATAGTTAACCTAACCATGGTAGAGTTGGCACTTTAGGATATTTTCAAGGTTATGTGATATCTTGGAAATGGAGGTTTAACTTCAATCCTAAAGGAATTTAGAATGTGCCAATATATTTTGAGAGCTATGAAAAATTGATCAAATTGACACAAATTAGGTATAGAGGTCATAGTGTGTCATTTTAGGTTTTTGACACACTTGGTAGATTTAGTTATTATGGAAAAATGAACTTAATTCTAACAAATGAAAATTAATATTAAAATCTAGGTATTCTTATACCTTTACATTTTATTTGTCATGATTTGTTTGCCACTACCATGCCATGACATCATATTTATTTTTAAATCATATAATATGTCATGATAATGTTTAGGTTAGTTTTTATGTTATGTATGTTTAGATTTAATCATATGTCATGACATCATGATTATTGACACATATTTTTAATTATGCTATCATTTATGTTATAATCATCTTTCATGCATTAATTAAAATTGATTTAAAGACTATGACATGATTTGAAGTCGCATGTATAAGGAAATCAAATAGTGTTGTCTTAGTAAAATGCATGAAACCTTAGAGTAGGATGAACAAAATTCACATTTCACATCAAATTGACATGTGTGTATTTTCAAACACCCTAGACACATGTGTGATGTTAGGAAATGAGTTAAGTTCAAGGTACATAGTTCTTGCATCTAGATGAACTCAAATACATCTTATACCATGGATGAATCATGAGGAAAGCTTATGTACAAGTCATGTGCATTAAGTCTATATACCATGGTTCAATATAAGGTTTTAAAATCATTTCAAAATCATTTTGAAAAATTTTGGTGTAGTCTATCTTCTGATAGAAGTCACCATTGATGAAATTGATACAAAGTAGGCTCAAAACATTGAAGTTTTTTTGTTTTTGAACTTTGTATCAATCTAAATATTTTTATGAGTATTTTATTTTTCAAATATTTTTCACCCATAATGATTGTTATAAGTATTATACATATAAAGTTCCACGATTTTTTAAAATACGTATTTTTACTTATGAATTTTCAAATTTCATTTTCTGAACCTGATTTCTGCATTTGCAAAAATCACCAATCGCATGGATGGCAATGATCAAGGCCAAGGGCGGCGATCGCATTGATAGAGTCGATTGTAGCGATTTCGGGTAAATAAAGTTTGTTTAGCTTAGTTTCAACTATGTTAGGCTACCCTAATTGCTCCTAATCCTAAGATATGCTTTGGAAAGCATTAGAAATGGTGAAAATCCATTGGATATAGATTAGGAGAGTTGTTTAGAGTTATGTATCAATTTTAATGTGTGTGAAAGTTTAAGTTTGAACTTTTACCCTTAATTTTGATGGTTTAATGTTCCTATAGACTTAAGGTCTCTCCAAGGACATTGTTAGTGTAATGGTCAAGGGGGAGCAAGCCTTTAGGGGAAGGTTATCCATCATGGGATGATGGATGTGTTCTTCCTCATGAGGGAGAGAATTTTGGAGAATTAAAAATGGGAGAATGTGAGATGCCCAATTGGGAAAATTGGGAGAGTTTGAAGGATTGTCTCTCTTTAGTGATATGAGACTTATCACTAGGAAGAGTGAAGACATCCTAGATGTTTTTGGACCAAGGGAGAGATTCTAAGATCTCATTGGGATATGAGACATTGATACACTTTGGGAGAGCCTTTTTGATGTATGTCAAAACGGGGAGAATGTGAGAGTGCTCAATTGGGAGAATTGGGAGATTGGTTTGAGTTAGGTGGCCTAACTCAAAGGTGTTATGATTTAAGGTTGGTTTTTGTCAAACATAAAAAATGGGGAGATTGTTGGTGCAATCGACCCAGGTCACGATTGACTAGACTCGAGTTTGACTCGAGTAATGGTTTGATGTTTATGTTTTGATGTTTGACAAAGAAGTGATCATTATTTTGGCAATGGTTTGGGATATGGTTGACATTGGGTTGACTATATGATGGAAAGTCCAAGTCTTGAGTACTTGGCATGGAAAGTCCAAGGGTGTAGTCTTGGCAACGTAAGTCCAAGTGTGTAGTCTTGGCGGTGAAAGTCCAAGTCATGGGTACTTGGCAATTGGGAAGTTCAAGGGTTGATATTGGCAGCGTAAAATTCAAGGGTGGAGTCTTGGCAGCATAAGTCCAATGGTTTAGCGACGTAAAGTCCAGGCGTGTATCTTAGCAGCGTAAGCTCAAATGTGCCTTGGCGGTGTAAACATCGTTAGCATGATAATAGCCAATGGAAGCACCTGAAGGCTAGCGTATGGATGAACAAGTCATGGATGACTTGGAGGGATCCGATAAGTGTGAGGATGATGGAGATGATTAGAAGTCTTAGGTCTAGGCTAAGGGTGGTCTAACAAGTATAAAGGACATCATACTTGGTGTTAAACCTCATGATTGAGGTTATCAGTCGACTGGGGCTTTAGACAAGTCGACTGGTCAAGTATTTTGACACTATGAGTGAGTCGACCGAGTAGTCGATCGAGATTACGACCGACCGTTGTGAGTCGATTCATTTGATCGCAATGATCGCTACTTTAGGCGATGATCGACTTGGGTAGTCGATCACATGGAGGGCGCCGCGCCGTGGAGGGCGATTGACATCGGTGTTGTTCGTTGATAGCCGACTTATCAGTCGGCTATGAGGTGAGCAGTCGATTGATGGTAATGGGTAGTCGACTGCTAGTGTATCAATTGGCTTGGATGTCAACGTGTATCAAGTCCGTTGTGAGACAAGGACACTGTTAGCAGTCGACTGGGGCCTTTTGGCAGTCGATTGTCAGGCGGAAATCCAGATCGCACTGAGGCATAAAAGGATCTCGACGGGGAGATTTTCACCAGTGATTTCTTGGGTGATTTGAGGCGATTTGCTGGTGTAAATCAGGATCTTCAAGTGTGGTCCAAAGCAATCAACAAGAAAGCATTCAAAAGAGTTTTTGTAAAGTTTTCTTTACATCTTTTGTTGTATTTCATTTGTATTTGCTTGTATATTTCTTGTATTACTTTTGTAATTTGTTGTAAGAGGTTTTCTTCACCTCCAAAGTATTTTTCCGAGAAGGAGAGGTTGATTAGTGATGGTATTTGCATCGCTAGGGCTCATTTGAGCTCAACTCGTGGAGTAGGAACCCTAAGATTCCGAACCACATTATATCGTGTGTTTTGCATGTGATTGTGTATTTGTCTTTTGTATTTCTATATTCTGCTGCGCTAACGACATTATTGTAGATGAACACGAATTAGTTCCATCGTCGAACGAGAACGCACCATTCACCCCCCCCCCCCCTTTAGCACTCACCAAAGTTCTAACACTATTAAAAAGGGGAACCCCCATTTCATAGCCATGGAAACCCACTTGTCTGCCTCCCTGACGTGTTTTCTTCCTTCCTCAACCTTCTCCAACCCCTTTAATCATTGTTTCATCGAAGTTTTGGGTAGATCTCACAATCTTCAGTGTTGATCTTCAATTTCCAATATCGAGCTCATTCTGACAACCTCTTTTGAGTCCCACCAAAAATCCAATGACTTGTTCTAAAGATTTAGTCTTGGTTCTCAATCAAAGATCCCATGTTCCCAGTCGAATCTACATTTTATGCTACACTAGACTGTGGAAGTCCATTTTTTGGCTAGCACAGTCATTTTCAATAGTCCTCACGCTCCTCTAATGACCATGGCATCGAAAAGAAATTGCAGAGACAAAGACACGAGCTCCAAGTCCAAGGGAAAGGGTAAGGCTCCAGCCAAGGTAAAGACTCGAATCCCCTCAATATTATTTTCAGAGAGGAAATGCATAAATCTAGGTACAAGACTCTAGTTAAGCATAAGATTGTTAATACTCGCTATCTAGATGACCATATTCTTGATATTTTGGGCATAAAAGATGATATATACTAGATATTAGATAGAGTAGGTTGGAAGTCATTCATGCAAACTAAATGCCCAATATATATTCAACTCATATTGGAGTTACTAAGCTTGGCTGAGGTTAACATCTTATACAGGGAGGGTTGTGATGAAGGTCACATCTCTTTCTGACTTTTTAACACCGAGCACGATTTGAATTTAGAACAATTCAATTTGATTTTCCCTATGGGGAGAGAGAAGAGAGCCCTCTGATTTTAATGTTCACCACATTTGGGTCGAATTCACATAGGAGCCTCGTTACAACTCCTCGAGATTGGAAGCCACCAACCTTGGGAACCCTTGTATCCATTAGCTATAGGGGATAATGCCTCACATCACCTTCGGTTGTGGAGATAGTGACGACATAGTATGTTGTAGTGAGCTCATATTCCTTTGGGATATGCTGAAGAAGATTTATTTAGACATGGACTCACATTTAGCGAGACACCTTGCTAAGGTCGGTAGGGTCTTGTTAGGGAACATTGTGATTGGCGAACTCATCACTCCCATTGCCATAGCCCTATGGTATGACCTGATTGGCATGCAAGAGGGCACCAATATCACTAGGATAGATTTAGAGGCACGCATTGGCATCCGGATGATTGTCTGGGAAGGAGACTATTATTGCCTAGTTCTTAAGGACTAATCCTCTCATCCTGTTCCCAATCCTACATGTACTGTTGGATATTGGGTGACCAATACGATTTTGCAAAGAAAAATCGAGGTACCATCAATCAATGAAAGTCTGAATTGACTTCAAAATCGAAATCTATGTTTCGCGTAGATGAATCTAAACTATTAATTTGCTTAAAATCGATTATGGGTGAATAAGAAATTAATTGTTTAAAGTCAGCCCAAAATAGAATTAATTGCAAATTAATGTTATAAAAGGAAGTATATGGGGAATAGTCCCACATCGGAAATTCTAAAGGGGATTTGCTTTCTTATATGTGTTGTTGTGTTAATAAAGTTAACACAAAAAACACAGATGCTCTCTTCTAACGGGCGAGCAGGTGCTCGCACCTGCGAGCCCATGGCCCGCCACGCACGCACGCACGCATGTAATGGGCACTTTGTTGGAGCACTTTGCACTTTGCATGGTGATGAAGGCTGATCTGGAGCGTTGATCGAGTGGATCGCTGCATCCAGATCTGACAGCTAAGATCAAAGGGTTATCTGAAGGGTTACAATCCTCCAAATCTAATGACCCAGATGCATCTTCACCAAAGGATACAACTAATCACCAAAGGTTACCTCACCTCTTTTCCTTGTATAAATAAGATCCTCTAGATGATGGAATTCACTTAACTCAATTTCACTCAATCTACTCTCAATCCATTTATTCAATGCCTCCCATCATCTGCATCCAGAGTCCAAAAAGCCTACGAGAAGGTTCGTAGGTCTCGAAATTTATAGTGTTGCTACTTCGAGATGTCGTCATTGTATCTTGAAAAATGAATTGCTGCTATCCGTAAACACCTATAGCGGAGCAATATCGTTTTATGGAGATAATGTTGAACACTAGCCTCGACAATCTGATATCAGTTTGCATCCTCGCCAACAGCAATCACTGAATCGATTCACAACAATCGTAAAATGATATTCATGTAAACTGATATGACTGTGATCAACGACATCCCGACCACCGTTCCACCCGCAGAGAAGTCGGAGAAGTTCAATGGAGCTGACTACAAACGATGGCAGCAGAAGATGTTGTTCTATTTGAAGACGCTAAACCTCGTACGATTTTTACATGAAGACTCGTCAACCGCTAAGGAAGATGATTCCAATAGTAAGGCTGCTTGCGATGCATGGTCGTACGAAGATTTCCTGTGCCGCAACTATATTCTCAACGCATTGGACAACATGTTGTATAACGTGTATAGTTTGATGGAGACAACAAAATCTCTTTGGGAATCGCTCGAAAATAAATACAAAATAGAAAACGCCGGATTGAAGAAATTCATCGTCGATCGATTTTTGGATTTCAAAATGATAGATTCCAAGAGTGTGACATCTCAAGTCCAAGACATGCAACTGATACTGCATGATCTAGATGTCGAAGGCATGAAATTGAATGAGTCGTTCGAGGTAGCCACGGTAATCGAGAAACTCCCTCCGCCGTGGAAGGATTTCAAAAATTACCTCAAGCACAAGCAAAAGGAGATGGGACTTGAAGACTTGATCCTGAGGCTACGAATAGAGAAAGATAATCAAAAGTTATCTGACTCCAGAGGAACGAAGCGGACTATCGACGAGATGTCCAACCTGGTCCAACCTGGCTGAGCCAAACACCAAGAAGCTGAAACAATACAAAAAGAAGGCTCAAGGCAAGAAATTCAAGAGCTCATGCTATAACTGTGGAAAGCCAGGACACATGTCTAAAGACTGTAGACGCCCAAAGAAACTAACCAAGGGTTAGAAGGATACTGCGAACCAAGTCACAACTTCTGATGACATGGAACTGGATCTTACTGTGGTCGTGTTTGAAGCCAACACGGTAGTGGACAACCTGAAGCAGTGGTGGATCGATACTGGAGCAACACGTCATATCTGTTCTGATAAGGCCATATTCTCCAAGTATATTCCGATAAGTGGAAGAAAGCTTTATATGGGCAATTCCACGACACCCCCGATTGTTGGACTCGGGAAAGTTGTTTTGAAAATGACGTCTGGGAAGGAGCTAATGCTCATTGATGTGATCCATGTTCTCGACATCAAGAAGAACCTAGTTTCTGAATCAGCACTTGTTAAAGTTGGGTTTAGACTAGTGTTCCAGTTAAACAACTTTGTACTTACGAAGAATGGTGTCTTCATAGGTAAGGGGTACTTGGAATAGAATTTATTCAAAATGGTTGTAATGACTGTACACTGTGAATTTGATGGTAATAAAATAAAAGCTTCCTGCTACGTTGTTGAGTGTTTTAATTTATGGCATGATCGACTTGGACATGTCAATAATAATACTCTGAAATATCTCGTCAAATTAAATTTATTACCAAACATCGATGTTGACAAAACAAACAAATGTGAAGTATGCGTAGAAGCAAAAAATGACGAGACTACCCTTTCATTCGATGGAAAGGTCAACGACTCCTCTAGAGTTAATGCATAGTGATCTATATGACTTAAAATTCGTACAAACTAGAGGAGGTAAAAAGTATTTTATTACTTTTATCGATGACTGCATGAGGTTCTATTATGTCTTTCTTCTAAGAAGCAAAGATGCAGCCTTAGAGGCATTCAGAACCTATAAAATAGAAGTTGAGAATCAACTTGATAAACGAATTAAAATAATTCATAGCAATATAGGTGGAGAATATGGTGCACTATTTGATGAGTTTTGTTTAGAATTTGACATTATCCATCAAACAACGATGCCTTACTCACCTCAATCGAATGGTGTTGCCAAACGTAAAAATCAGACACTAAAGGAAATGATGAATGTCTTGTTGAAAAATTCAGGCTTACCCTAGAACTTATGGGGGGAAGCTATATTATCGGCAAATCACATTCTCAATAAAATCTCTCACAAGAAAAACGATAAAATATCATATGAATTATGAAAAGGCCGCAAGCCATCGTACAAATACTTGAAAGTGTGGGGGTGCTTGGCAAAGGTCGAAGTCCCCAAGCCAAAGCAAATAAAGATCGGATCTAAAACGTTCGTTGCAATATTTGTCGGATATGCCCAAAACAGTAGTGCATATTTCATAGTTCACAAGTCAAACATTCCTGATATTCATGTGGGAACAACCATAGAATCTCGAAATGCAATATTATTTGAAAAAATATTCCCAAATAAGAAGGGAAACATTCAAAGTGATAGCAACGGAAGTTCTAACGAAAATGACATTTCTGAACTTAGTTATCATAAAAGGACTATTGAATATCAAAGCAAAGAGCCACGTCGGAGTAAATGGGCTAGAGTTGAGAAATCATTCGGGTCGGACTTCATGACTTTTATGTCAGAAACTGACCCAAAAATATTAAGCAAGGCTCTCTCTAGTCCCGACACCCCATTGTGAAAAGAAGTTGTTAATAGTGAAATTGAGTCCATCATGAATAACCATACTTGGGAATTAGTGGACCTTCCTTCTGATTCTAAAACATTAGGTTGTAAGTGGATACTAAAACACAAGTATAAAGTTGATGGATCGATTGACAAGTATAAGGCCACACTTTTAGCCAAAGGGTACAAGCAAAAGGAAAGTCTTGATTATTTCGATACCTACTTACTGGTGACAAGGATTATGTCCATATGAGTGTTGATAGCCATCACAGTATTGTATGACCTTGAAATACATCAAATGGATGTTAAGACTATATTCTTAAATGGTGAGTTGAAAGAAGAAATTTATATGGAGCAACCCAAGAGGTTCGTAGCTCTAGGAAAAGAGGAAAATGTGTGTCGACTTGTTAAATCGTTGTACGGACTTAAACAAGCGTCTAAACAATGGCACGAGAAATTTGACAAAATAATGATGTCAAACGAATTCAAAATAAATGAATGTGATAAATGTATTTATGTCAAAGATACACCTAAACCCCATGTAATCGTATGTCTATACATAGACAATATGCTTATAATAGGCAGCAATCATGAGATAATAATGAGTACAAAGAAAATGTTGACAAAAAATTTTGATATGAAAGATATGTGTCAAGCAGATGTTATATTAGGAATTAAAATTTTCAAGACATCTGAGGGGATAGTTTTGACACAATCTCACTATGTAGAGTCGGTATTGAAGAAGTTCAATGTGTACGATCTCTCTACAGTGAAAACACCTATGAATCTAAGTCAATATTTAGCAAAAATCCAAGGTGAGCCCATATCGCAATTAGAATATTCTCAAATAATAGGTTTTTTGATGTATCTCACCAAATGCACATGTCCGGATATCGCCTATGCGATCAACAAGTTGAGTCATTTTACAAGTAATCCAAACGACACCCATTGGAAAACACTGATGCGAGTTCTTAGATATTTGAAATATACTATGAACTACGGATTACATTACGAAAGATATCCCACTGTCTTAGAGGGATATTGTGATGCTAATTGGATATCAGATATAAAAGATTCCAAATCTATTAGTGGATATGTATTCACAATTGGTGGAGGAGCGGTATATTAGAAATCCACTAAGAAGACATGCATTGCTCGGTCAACTATGGAATCCAAGTTTATAGCACTAGATAAAGCAACTGAAGAAGCTGAATGGTTACGAAATTTCTTGGAAGATATTCCGAGCTGGACGAAATCTGTGCTCGTTGTACTTATACACTGTGATAGTCAATTGACGATTGGAAGGACACAGAGTAGTATGTATAATGGTAATTCACGATATATACGTCGTAGACACAATACCATTAGACAGTTGATCTCAATTGGAGTGATTGCAATCAACTATATCAAGTCCAAAGATAATTTGGCAAATCCTCTTACGAAAGGGCTAAGTCGAGATCAAGTATACTGCTCATCGAGAGGAATGAGATTAAAAATCTACAACTAAAACGAATGTAGCGGTAACCTAACCTTGTTGACTGGAGATCCCAAGATCTTAGTTCAATGGGACAACGAAGTTATAGAAGTTGTGTTACAACACACGAGATATATTATCTCTATCCTAATCCTAGGATGAACATGTGTTATCTTACCACATGTAGTGAGGTTAAGCTTATGCTTTTAATGATTTCTATACCTTTATAAGGTGGAGTATAGTAGGATACTCTTGATAGAAGTGTCACCTATGAGAGTGTGAAGACAGGTCGCTTCAATGAAACACTCTTGAATCCAAGATGGTGTTCATGGCCAAAACGGAACCAACCATAAGAACCAAAAGTAGGTGAGATAAGTCTCTGTGTGGCTGTTATTGTCTTAGTATATACAAATAGATGAGTAGTTCAAGACATCACGTTCACTGCACAACCTAGTATGCTCGATAACATTCCGCTACAGAAGGTTCAAAGCCACAAGCTACCTCTCTCGATGCATTGACTTATCGATTGGACTCTTGTAAAGTGTCAACATGCATTCATGCATTAATTTCCATTCATGTGAGGGATTGTTGGATATTGGGTAACCAATATATTTTTGCAAGGAAAAATTGAGGTACCATCAATCGATAAAAGTCTGAATTGACTTCAAAATCGAAATCTATATTTCGTGTAGATGAATCTAGGCTATTAATTTGCTCAAAACCGATTACAGATGAATGAGAAATTAATTGTTTAAAGTCAGCCCAAAATAGCATTAATTGCAGATTAATGTTATAAAAAGAAGTAGATGGGGAATAGTCCCATATCGAAAATTCCAAAGGGGATTTACTTCCTTATATGTGTTGTTTATAGAGGATTCATTGACCGCTAGAGGGGGGGTGAATAGCTCATTTCGATACGTCGATGGAATTCGTTCGCGTTTGATCATCTACACTCTTGTTAGCACAGTGAAATAATAATAACAAATAGAAATAACAAGAAACACAATCTCAACGCAAGAATATAATGTGGTTTGGAACTGAATGGTTCCTACTTCACGAATCGAGCTTTAAAGATCTCTAATGATGCCACAAACACTACTAAAAAATAAACATCTTCTCGACAACACATCGGAGGCGAAGAAACCTCGTACAAAGATTATACAAAATAAAACAAGCAAATACAAAAGGAATACAACAATCTATGCAAAGAAAAACTTTACAAATGCTCTTTTGAATGTTTGCTTGTTGATCGCTTGAACCGTGGTTGGAGACCCTGATTTGCAATAGCAAATCACCTCAAGAACGCCCAAGAAATCGCTTGAAAAATCCCTCATGTCGAGCTCCTTTTATCCTTCCGCGCGACCTGGATTTCCGCCTGGCAGTTGACTGCCATAAGTCCCCAGTCGACTACCAACACTATTGTCGTGAGACAATGGTTCGATCCACGTTGGAAAAATTCCAACGGATCTCTTGGCAGTCAACTGCCAACATTGGCAGTCCACTGCCAGCGCCCGTAGCCGACTACCCAGTCGGCTACGGGGCATTCTGTGCTCGCGGTCGAACCATCAGTCGACTGCCGTCTATGGCAGTCCACTGATCAGCTTATCAGTCGACTACTCCAATGACCAGTCAACTGTCAGAGCCTTTTTAGCCTCTAAATGGCAGTCGAACTCTAGTTGACTCAGGCAGTCGAACCGGCCATAATGTCAGTCGACTGCCAACCTCAAACATGAGGTTTTAACCCAAGTATGGTTCCCCCATACTTGCTAGACCACCCTTAGCCTAGACCTAAGCCTTCTAGCCACCTCCGTCAGCCTCGCGTCTATTGGATCCCTCCAAGTCATCCATGACTTGTTCATCCATACGCTAGCCTTCAGATGCTTCCATCGGCTATTGTCATGCTAATGGTGTCTATACCGCCAAAGCACATTGGACTTATGTTGCCAAGACTCCGCTTGGACTTTACGCCGACAACCATTTGACTTATGCTGCCAAGACTTCACCCTTGAACTTTACGCCGCCAATATCAAACCCCTTGGACTTCTCAAATGCCAAGTACCCATGACTTGGACTTTCACCGTCAAGACTGCACCCTTGGACTTACGTGGCCAAGACTACACTCTTGGACTTTCCAAATGTCAACCCAAGTTGGACTTTTCCTTGCCAAGACTCATGCTTGGACTTTACATGCCAAGTACTCAAGACTTGGACTTTCCCTTGACATGGTCAACTCCAGTCAACCATCAAAATCCCCCTCGAGTCAAACTCGAGTTCGGTTAATCATGACCCGGGTCAATTGCACCAACAATCTCCCCAACACATTATCAGACATCAATGTCAAACTTCCATGTCAAACATCAAAATATCTCTCCAATCAAACTCGAGTCCGGTCAATCGTGACCTGGGTCGATTGCACCAACAATCTTCCCCTTTTTGATGTTTGACAAAAACACATACCTTTGAGTTAGAACACTAACTCAAATCTTCTTACCAATTATCTCAAATTGGTAATCCCATAAATTCTCCAAAACATTCTCTCCCAAAACATTCTCCCCCTTTTTGACTAACATCAAAAAGGTCTTCTCTAAGGAGGTCAATATCTCATGTCTCAATGAGATCTTACAGTCTCTCCCTTGGTCCAGGAATACCAAGGATGTCTACAATCTTCCTAGTGATAAGTCTCATATCACTCAAGAGAGGCAATCATATACACTCTCCTAATTTCCAAATTGGGTATCTCAAAGTTCTCATTTTCCTCCTCATGAGGAAAAATATCATCCATCATCCCATGATGGATATCTCCACCTAAAGTCTTGCTCCCCCTTGACCATTGCACCAACAATGTCTTTGGGAAGTCCCTAAGCCAATAGGAACTCTAAACCATCAAAAATAAGGTCTAAAGTTCAACATTGAACTTTCCTATACCTTAAATTTGATACATCACCCTAACACCTCTCCTAATCCATATCCAATGGATTTTCACCCTTTTATAATGCTTCCCAAAGCATATCCTAGGGTTAGGAGTGGTTAGGGAACTTTATCGTGGCTGAAAACGGGCTAAACAACCTTGTTTTTCCCAAAATTAGCCTGGCAGTCGACTACTTACAATTATTAGTCGACGCTTCATCACCGATCGCCATCAAGCATCAGAAATCGATAATCAAATCGCCAAATTCAGTTTCAGAAATCAAGTTTTGAAAAAACATAAATAATTCTACGTATATCAAAAAATCGTGAAAATTCATACGTATATTACTTAAATACAATGGGTGAAAAATATTTTACCCATAAAATATCGAAATTGATACAAAGTTTAAAAGTGAAGAAAAACTTCAATGTTTTAGCTCACTTTGTATCAACTTCATCAATGGTGATTGCTATCAAAAGATAGACTTCACCAAGGTTTTCTAAAAGGATTTTAAAATGATTTTGAAAACCTATATTGGATCATATTCCTTAGGCTTAATGTACATGACTTGTACACTAGCTTTCCCAATGATCCACAAATATAATAAGATGAGTTTAAGTTCATCTAAATGCAAAAACTATGCACCTTGAACTTAACTCATATCCTATCATCTCACATATATCTAGGGTGTATAAAAAACACAAAAGTCAATGGATGTGAGATGTGAGTTTTGTTCATCCTAATCTAGGGTTTCATGTATTTTTCTAAGGCAACCCTATTTGATTCCCTTATAAATGAGACTTCAAGTCATGTCATTATCCTTAACTCAATTTTAATCAAATTAAATGCATGAATGATCATGACATAAATGATAGCATAATTAAACATGGCCAATGATTATGATGTCATGACATATGATATAATCTAAAAAAGCATAACATTAATCCTTAATCCTAAACATGATCATAATATATTAAATGATTAAAAATAGATATGATGTCATGACATGTTATATGGTAAACAAGGCATGACAAATAAAAGGTATAGGTATAAGAATACCTAAATTTTAATATTAGTTGTCATTTGATATAATTAAGTATATTTTGTCATATTATCACTTTTCTTCCAAGTGTGTCAAAAACCCAAAATGACACACTATAACCTCTAAATCTAAATTGTGCCAATTTGATTGATTTCTCATAATTCCAAAAATATATTGGCGCATCCTAAAATCTTTTAGAATTCAAATCTATTTCCAAGGTATCCATAACCTTGAAAATATCTTAAAGTGTCAACTTTGCTATGGTTGGGTTAGCTACCCTTTCAATCAAGGTTGACACACCTAAACCCATCTAGCGTGAGTCGATCACGCTCTTAGGAACCCAAAATCTATTTGAGCTCTTAGGGTTTACTAGGTATTCCTTAGGGATGACCTCCCTAGATACCTTCCTAATGACCCTTCTAGGCTTGTTAGCCTTGGTCATTGTGGTCTTGTCTAGGTTAACCTTAGGGATTGCCTCCCTAGTAACCTTCTTAGTGGTCTTCCTAGGTTTCATGGAAACCTTGGCCACTAAGCACCTACCTTGGTCAACCTTAGGGATGACTTCCCTATTGACCTTGGTCTTCCTAGACCTAGTTTATGTTCTATAATCAAATGGAATATTATGGTAGGTTTTTTTGGGCTTAGACTTGCCCTTGGATGGTTCTTGTCTCCTAGGCCCTAGGTGTTGACTCTTGGACCTAGACCCTTGACTTTGATCATTTGACCCTTTTATTTGGTTTTGCATAATCTTAAGGGTCTTTTCTAATTTCTCAAGCATTGAACTCAAGGCTTGATTTTCCAATTCTAATTGTCTAATTTTTGAAATTTGATTTGGTCTTTGGGCAATACCATTTCCTCTAGGCATATGCCTACCCTTCTTAGGGTTAATGACTAAATGGTTTTATATTTTCCTAAAGCTTTCCTTAGGAAGAGTTTTTCTAGGGATATTAGTCCCAAATTTCTCCTTATTCCTAAGGTTGACTTTCTTAGCTCCTAAACAATATTCCCTATTTCTAGCATGCTCTTTATGATAAATTGCAAGAGAATTAAAATTCCTAGCATGCTTTTGCCTATAACTTAAAGTAGAAGCATTATTGAATTTTACCTTAGGGTTTACCTTAGAGGCTCCCCCTACATGTGTAGCTTCTCCTTTCCTTCTAGGGCATTGGATACTATAGTGTCCCAGTTGTCGGCATTTGAAGCACACCACGTACTCCTTGCTCTTCTTGGTGGGGACATCGGCATCCTTGACTTTTCCGTTGACTTTTGGTGCCGGAGGAGACTTCTTTACTCTTTTCGGACACTTACTCTTGTAGTGTCCGGATTCCCTACACTCAAAACATATGATATGATTTTTATTATGAATTGATATGTTTGAGTTACCTAGGGTGGTGGTGAGGGTCTCTTGAGCTTGCTCTTTCTCTCGACCGGATGTAGATGGTTCTTCTTGTTGCTCCAGTGTTGAGGATGCTCTAATCTCCTCCCCCTCAATCCTAGAGGTGGAGGATTCTTCCACCTCTTCCACCTCCTCTTCCACCGATCTGGAAGTTGACTCCTCTTCAACTTCCAAATCCTCACTTGCTTGTGAGGATGATGATGGTTCTTCCTTGGCTTCCTCCTCTTCTTGAGCTGATGAATATTCTTCTTCTTCTACTTGTGCCAAGTGAGGCTTCTCATGGAACTTGGCTAATTTATCCCATAACTCCTTGGCATCTTGAAATTCACCTAAGCTAGACAAAATGTCATTAGGTATCAAATCTTCTAAAAGCTTTATTACCTTGACTTCGGTCTTGAATTTTAGGTGTTGCTCTTGGGTCCACCTTTTTAACTTGAGGACTTCTCCCTTCTTATCCCTAGGAGGTTCAAAGCCTTCCATGATAATGAATCAATTCTCTATATTCATCATCAAGAAGGTCTCCATTCTTGCCCTCCACATCGAAAAATCTTCTTGGTCGTATGGTAGCAGTGTGTTGGTGTCCCATTCGAGTTTTTCTTGAAATTCCATCTTCTTCCCTCTAACATGCTCCCTTAGTTGTTAATCTTGAAGAGCGGACTCACTCTGATACCAATTGTAGAGGATTTGTTGACCGCTAGAGGGGGTGAATAGCTCATTTCGATACGTCGATGGAATTCGTTTGTGTTTGATCGTCTATACTCTTGTTAGCACAGCGGAATAATAATAACAAATAGAAATAACAAGAAATACAATCTCAACACAAGAATATAACGTGGTTCGGAACTGAATGGTTCATACTCCACGGATCGAGCTCTAAAGAGCTCTAGCGATGCCACAAATACCACTAAACAATAAACTCCTTCTCAATAACACGTCGGAGGCGAAGAAACCTCGTACAAAGATTACATAAAGTAATACAAAGTAAAATAAGAAAATACAAAAGGAATACAATAATCTATGCAAAGAAAAACTTTACAAATACTCTTTTGAATGCTTGCTTGTTGATCGCTTGAACCGTGGTTGAAGACCCTGATTTGCAACAGCAAATCGCCTCAAGAACGTCCAAGAAATCGCTTGAAAAATCCCTCCCGTCGAGATCCTTTTATCCTTCCGCGCGACCTGGATTTTCATCTGGCAGTCAACTGCCATAAGTCCCCAGTCGACTGCCAACACTGTTGTCGTGAGACAACGGCTCGATCTACGTTGGAAAAATTCCAACGAATCTCTTGCGATCGCCAATACCAGAACGACGCCTAATCGGCTACGGCGTTCTATGCTCATCGGCAAACCATTAGTCGACTACCGTCATGGCGGTCGATCGATAGCCATCAATCGATTTGCTCCATCGGCAATGATCGCCAGAGCCTTTTCACTAAATGGCAAATAACTCTAGTCGACTCAAGCCGACCTTAATGTCTATAAGGTTTTAACCTTAAGTATGGTGCCCCCATACTTGCTAGATCACCCTTAGCTTAAACCTAAGCTTTCTAGCCACCTCCGTCAGCCTCACGCCTATCATATCCCTCCAAGTCATCCATGACTTGTTCATCTATACACTAGCTTTCAGGTGCTTCCATCGACTATTGTCATGCTAACGGTGTCTACACCGCCAAGACATATTGGACTTACGCTGCCAAGACTCCGCTTGAATTTTACGTCATCATCCATTGGACTTATGCTGTTAAGATTTCACCCTTGGACTTTACGCTGTCAATATCAAACCCCTTGGACTTCTCAAATGCCAAGTACCCATGACTTGGACTTTCACCGCCAAGACTACACCCTTGGACTTTCCAAATGTCAACCCAAGTTGGACTTTTCCTTGCCAAGACCCATGCTTGGACTTTACATGTCAAGTACTCAAGACTTGGACTTTCCCTTGACATGGTCAACTTCAGTCAACCATCAAAATCCCCCCTCGAGTCAAACTCGAGTTCGGTAATCATGACCCGGGTCAATTGCACCAACAATCTCCCCAACACATTATTAGACATCAATGTCAAACATCAAAATATCTCTCGAGTCAAACTCGAGTCCGATCAATCGTGACCTGGGTCGATTGCACCAACATTGTTGTGTTAATAAAGTTAACACAAAAAGCACAGATACTCTCTTTTAATGGGCGAGCAGGTGTACGTATCTGCGAGCCCACGACCCACGACCCGCCACCCGCCACCTACCACCCGCCACGCACGCACGCATGCAATGGGCGCTTTGTTGGTGCACTTTGCACTTCGCACATACGCATCGTCGCGAGGAGTACTGAGGATCTTAAATTTATACTTCAGATGACATGACAATGTCTACATGGCACTCGAGGGTGATGTGTCATGCTTATGTAGCACTCGGTTGGGACAGAGAGAGATGATTAAGATGCTGACTGGGCAAGGCAGATGGTAACCGTTGGATTGAAGAGGAATGATGGATCGCAAGTGATGCGATCTGGATCGTTGATCGCGAAGAGTTGCGATCTGATTGTTGGTGATGAAGGTTGATCTGGAGCATTGATCGAGTGGATCGCTGCATCCAAATCTGACAGCTTAGGGCAAAGGGCTATCTGAAGGGTTACAACCCTCCAGATCTAACGACCCTGATGCATCTTGACCAAAGGATATAACCAATCACCAGAATTTACTTAACTCAAGTTCACTCAATCTACTCTCAATCCATTCATTCAATACCTCCCATCTTCTGCATCAAGAGTCCAAAAAGCCTACGAGAAGGTTAGTAGGTCTCGAAATTTATAGTGTTGCTATTTTGAAACGTCGTCGTTATATCTTGGGAAATGAATTGTTGTTATATGTAAGCATCTGTAGCGGAGTAATATTGTTTTACGGAGATAGTGTTGAACATTAATCTTGACAAGCTGATATCAATTTGCATCCTCCTCGGTGGCAATCACCGAATCGGTTCACAACCATAGTACATGTAAAATCTAATTGGAGAATTCCCTAGTGCTCCATCATTTGAGGCCCTAGCCATAAAGTATCTCTCCTCCACGACCCCCTCCTCTCTCACCAATCTACACATGCAGGGTCATATCTCATACAGTATCTTTTCTTCCTCTTTGGTAGCTCATCCTTTTTAGGTCGCATATAAGATGCTTGCTCTCGACTCCAAACCGATCTGTCGACGCCATTCAAGCCTAGTAGCATGCTGAGTTAGCTGAGCAATGCAGGATGATAAAAGCCATGTATAACTGGCACATGTATCAAGGTCACTTCTCACCTCCCTATTCATTTACTTTATTTCGTACCATGTAACCCTCCATGCATTAGGGACAATACATAATTTGAGTGTAGGGGATAGTCAAATGTGTTTTATCCATTTACTTCATTACTATATTTGTGCTTTGTTTTCTTTTACACCTATTCACTACAGTTTATTGCATATTCACTTTGTTTACTGCATGCATGTAGAAATTTAGGTTGCACTCGCTATGTATGTATTTTTTGCTCAAGACCTTAGGAATTTGTCTTCTTTTATCTATGGTGGTATGCACTAAGTCTCATTTAGTAAATGAAGTTTGTTGTTTTATTTTACTTTTAGGATACCCCTTCACTTGAAGCATGGCTCTGAGAGTGGAAGTATCGTAGAAAGATTCTAGTTCTCAATACTGGACTAGTACTTGTACTTTCTTGAGGACTTTTGATTATATTTTGGTTATCGGAGAAACACTCGATATGTTGAATCGTAGTTTTAGGTTGAAAAAAAAGATGAAAAAAAAAATCTTTAAGAATAAGTCATTATTTGGGACATACTTACGAGTATCCCTTTGAGACTAACTGATTACTAGGAAAATATTTATTGCATAAGGTATTTGACATCGTGTGCTCCTTTGAGACCAAGTATAAGTTTGGGGATGTGCCATGCATTTGTAAGTAGGTAATGTGCCCTGATGCCGAAAGTTTGAGGAATACAGTAGAAGGAACGAACAGCTTGGAATGATGCTTGAAGCCTTAAGAGTCAACACACTTACACATGGGGAACCTTTCAAGTAAGCTACAACGAAATGATCAGAGAAACTTGGCTCACAAAATAACACCACTTGATAAATTGAGATGAATTTTGCTAAGGATCATGAGTTCTTCTGACACAATAGTTCTTTATTTTTTTTATTTTTATTTTTTGCTTAGGGACAAACAAAAATTTGAGTTTCGGAGAGTTTGATGTTTGTGAAATATGCATATGTTTGTTATCTCATTCAACATACATTTGTCGTATTACATTCACATATTTAGTGTATTTTGCATTTAGGTTACTCTCTTTGTTCGAATGATTGTGGTTTCCTTATTTTTCATTGGCAAGAGGATAAAATACGGACATTTGGCATAGACGGAATGGAAAGGCGTGCTTGGGAGAATCAGAGGTGACACAGAGAAGGAACCATGGCCAATTTGTGGAGCCCTCCACGACTGCAATTCCTATTGCCTTCAGAGAATTTTTCGAAACAGAATACCATCGAGTCAACCATGGCCAGGTCGTAACACACCACGATCATGGTCCTTGATGATTCTGCTTTGGAAACCTTTTTTTTTTTTTTTTTTTTGAAATTTTAACTATAAAAAGGGCATCGAGGCAAGTACCAAAAATCAGCATAGAGCAAGCAGAAGACACTGAAGAGCCACCAAGAGAGTTGTTCCAAGGAGGACGAGTCATCTACAATTTCGAGTCCCTTTCCCTTTCTTATTTACAATTTGTCAAACACTTTTTATGAATTTCTTGAGCTCTTACCTCCATTTTATAAAGTAGTCTTCTATAATCTTAGGATGAGGAAGTAGTCCAATAACTATTTGATGCTAAGTTGTATTTGTTGGTGTAATCAACCTCAGGTCAAAGTTGACCAAGCTTGAGTTGGACTCAAGTTGAGTTTTGATGTTTGAAAATATGACAATAGATTGATGGTGAGTGAAGTATGATATGAGACATTCGGAGATTGTGTGATAAAGAACGAGATTTTTGGTGTAATCATTAGTTGATCAGGTTGATCATGATGCATGTAGTATCAAGGTTGAGCAAGTAGTTAAGTAAGTCAAGGTTGATTGGACACTTGGTAGTGGAAAGTTTAACAAGGAGTTGGCAAATGAGAAATCCAAGTGGGTCGTATAGGACCGGACACTTGGTGGTGGAAAGTCCAACAAGGAGTTGACAAGTGAGAAATCTAAGTGAGTCATGTAGAATTGAACACTTAGTGGTTGGAAGTCCAATAGGGAGTTGACAAGTGTGAAGACCAAGTGAGTCACGGTTGACCAGACACTTAGCATAACAAGGAAAGTCCAGGCAAGTCAGGGATGACCAGATGTTTGGTATTGATGAAGTCTTGGCAGGTCAAAATTGACCGGATGCTAGGCAAAAAAAGTCCAAATAAGTTAAGGAAGACCAGATGTTTATGAAGTAACGTCCCAACAGGTCAAAGTGATTGAATGCTTGGCAAGTGAAGTTCTAGCAGGTCGAGGTAACTGAAGCTAGGCAAGTGAAGTTCCAGAGGTTAAGGGTGACTGGATGCTAGAGAGGTTCTAACAAATCAAGAGTGATTAAATGCTTGACAAAAAAAATTATGGTGAGTTGAGGTCAATCAGATATCAGGTGAAGTGAGAGTTAGCTTGAGAATAAGCTAAAACTGAGGTATCAGTTGAATGGTGGGTGTGACCAGTTGATTAGTCACTCAGAAGGCACTTGAGAGGACTCGGACGCTTGGGAATCTTCGATGAGTGCTCGGAAGGACCTCTTGAGTGCTCGAGCAGTCGATTGATGGTGTTCATCAGTCGATTAGTCATGAGTACTCGAAAAGGAGCTCGAGACTCAGGTGCTCAGGATGTTGTGACTCGGGAATCCACTCAGGAGGACTCAAGCACTCGGGAAGGTGAGGGCGGGACTAGGCGCTCGGGAAGGTGCTCGAGCACTCGGGAAATCGGTGCTCGGGATGAGCAGCGGTGCTCAGGAGTCCAGTTGACTACCATGGTGAGGCAATCAACTAGTGCTTGAGAAAGTTGGTGCTCAGGAAAATGAGAAAGCCGGTACTCAAGAGTACTCATGATGCAATAGTCAACTAGCTGTAGCGATAAGGAAACATAAGCTCCTCGAGTCGACTAACCAATTCAACTGATCTTAATCAATTGACTGACCAATTAAGGCAATCGATTGTTGGTCGAACTTCAGATTGATCTCAACCACTGATCAGGTGTCGATGATCATTTTTTTTATGCAAGAAAGGTGTCAGTGATTGTTGAACGATAAGTTGGTGGTCAACAATCGATTGACAGAGTTGACCAATCAACTGATGGTTGCAGAAGTGAGCAAAAATAGCCCGATGATAAGCTTATAAAAAGAGGGTTTCATGAAAATTTGAAGACGTTGATTCTTGGATACTTAGAAGGGGAAGAGCTATTGCTTTTAGACCTTTCAAGCCATTCCGAAGCAACCAAACAACGAGCAAGAAAGATCACATTATGTAAAGCACTTTTGATTCTTGTTCTTTCATTTCTATGGTTACTTGTATTTGGTTGCATCTTTTGTAAAGCTTAGGTTGTAAGAGATTTCTCCACCTCCAGAATGTTTCCGAAAAGAAGAAAGTTATAGTGGAACTATCATAGGAGCTAGGTTGTGAAGTAGAAATCAGAGATTCCGAACATTGTAAAATCTCAAGTGTTGTGATTGTGTTTTTATATTGTTTATATTTTATTTTTCGCTGAATTGACGTCTTGTAGACAAGCACGAGAACGAAATCAATAATCGAGTCAAGATACTATTCACCCCCCCTCTAGCGCGCCAAGGCAATAAAGGCAATCGATTGTTGGTCAAACTTTGGGTTGATCTCAACCGTTGATCAGGTGTCAGTGATCATTTTTTTATGCAAAAAAAAAATGTTAGTGATCGTTGAACGGTAAGTTGGTTGTCAACAATCGATTGGCAGAGTTGACCAATCGACTGATGGCAACAAATATGAGCAGAAATAGCCCGATGACGAGCTTATAAAAAGGGGGTTTCGTGGAGATTTGAAGATGTCGATTCTTGGAGACTTAGAAGGGGAAGAGTTGCTACTTTCTAGACCTTTCAAGTCATTCCGAAGCAACCAAGCAACGAGCAAGAAAGATCACATTATATAAAACACTTTTGATTATTGTTCTTTCATTTCTATTGTTACTTGTATTTGGTTGCATCTTTTGTAAAACTCAGGTTGTAAGAGGTTTCTCTACCTCCGGAAGATTTCTGAAAAGGAGAAAGTGATAGTGGAACTATCATAGGAGCTAGATTATGGAGTAGAAATCGAAGCTTCCAACCCGTGTAAAATCTCAGGTGTTGTGCTTGTATTTTTGAATTGTTTATGTTTTATTTTCCGCTACATTGATGTCTTGTAGGAAAGCACAAGAACGAAATCAACGATCGAGTCGAGATGCTATTCAACCTTGTAGCATGCCAAGGTCCCAACAGTATTTTTCCCTTGCCTTGATAGAGCACTAACTTAATATTGCTCCAAGAGTCAGGCTAGTAAAATAAAAGAAAAGAAATTTCGGGCTACAAAAGGATAAAATCATATCAAAGGAACTGATGTAAATGTTGGAGGCAAGGCATAAAAGAGAAATATAGTTTCCCACTTGGCTAACATAGTACTTGCGTTGAAGGTAGTCAAACACTAGCGGATGTGTATGGATTTCAGAGACCTCATTAAAGCTTTTTTAAAGAACTATGATCCCCTTCCATTGATTGACCAATTGATAGACTCAATAGTTGGTCACAATATCATCTCCTTTATAGATGCATATCAGGGATATCATTAAATCCCCTTGGCATAGAAGGATAAAGACAAAGTTGCTCCCAAGGGCATGGTGCAGCGGTAAAGCGGAGCGACATCTCACAGGTTAGTGCAGTTTGATCCTCTGTTGGGACAAGTTCGGCTCTAAATTTTGAAAAAACTTGAGCAGACAACCCTGAGTCGGGTGTGGATTGAAAGTTTGCCTTCTCGGATGGAGTTCATCTTCGACGTTGGACCTGCCTCACAAGGATTGTTGACCGCGTCGTTGGATTTAGCTACTGAGGCACGAACACTTTTCTGATTTACTCTGGTGGTCGGTGGAGCATATCTCACATAGGAATTACTTAACACTCCGTCAGAGATCCATAGGACCGAGCCAATCATCCCCAGTATTATTCAGGCCAAAGGCCTGGATATTTAGTGCTAGTAAAAAAAAGACAAAGTTAGCTTTGTGACTTCTAATGACACCTTTTATTACGTGGTCATGCCTTTCAGACTGAAGAATGTTGGAGCTAGAAGTTGATGAACAAAGTTCAGTCAATAGATAAGCTAGAAGGTTGAGATGTATTAGATGACATTTTGATAAAATCTGTTTGAATGAAGGATCTCACTATGCACTTGGAGGAAACTTTATAGCACTTTGCATGGGCACAATCTAAGGCTAAACCCTAGCAAATGCATCTTTGGAGTTCAAAGCCACAAATTTTAGGGTATATACTAACAAAAAGAGTAATTGATGCCAATCAGGAAAAGATACAAACCCTCTGTAATATGCAATTCTCCAATGACTCTTCGTGAGACTTAAAGATTGGTCTAGCATCTCACAATGTTGTCCAAGTTCATTTCAAGGTCGACTGATAGGAGTCAACCTTTTCTCTAGGTGCTAAGAAAAGCTATATGTTTCCATTGAGGAGAGGAGTGTGTTCGAGGAGTTGAAGCAGTATTTAGTTAATCTTTCCATTCTATCAAAGTCAATCCCAAGAGAATAGCTTTGGATGTATCTTGTGGCTTCTGAGAGGGTAGCAAGCTCAGTCTTTCTTCAATAGGAGAGAGTAAATTGGAAACTTATTTACTATGTTAGCCAACTTTTAATTGGGGCTAAACTTTGACATTTTGACTTAGAGAAGCTCACCATCCCTGACTTTAGTGGTTACAACATAATGTTTACGCTTTTACTTTTTGTCACACCTCACAGTGGTGTTGACCAATTTTGCTATAGGAAAAGATCTTATCTTGTTTTTAGGTGTCTTATCACGTGGATGGTAGAATTGAGCGAATATGATATTCAATATTAGCCTTGCACAACTCTTAAAGCATAGGCTTTGATAGATTTCCAGATTGAGATAACCACTTCGAAGGAGGAAGCTATTTGGAAAGTATTTATGGATGATTCTTTGATGGTTGAAGGTACTGGTATATGAGTAGTTTTGATTTTTCTCAAGAGGATGAGATTAAGTTAGCTATTCAATTGGATTTTTAGGCTTCTAATAATGAGGTGGAATATGAGACTTTGCTTATTGGGTTCCGAATGACACTGAATGTGGAGGCAACCCAAGCCATAAATTATTTTAATTTGTAATTGGGTCTTTTCTCAATTACAAAAGATTGGATGATAAAATATGCATAAGCATATGAGAAGACTAAAGAAGATTTTGCAAAGCAAGTTTTGCAATATATCTCATGGGAGGATAATTGCAAAGCAAACAAGATGGCTAAAATGGCTAGCTCTTTGAGGGGATGGTTTTTGTGGGATCATGTCATACAAGAGGTTGAATTGTTTGAAACAGAGTATGTATAATAGGTGGAGTCGAGTGATGAAGTAGGTTCAAGTCAGATTGGTGAGGTGAGTTATTATCTTATTTGTACGGAGGTGTTCAGTCGTTCTATTTAGATGTTATAGTTTCTCTTCACCAATGGGCTCAACACCTCTCATGACCAATTGGACCCTATTTAAGACATCTTTCAGTCATCCCTTGCTTCGGTGTCTCAAGTTGACAAAGGTTAAGTGTGTGTTATAGGGGATTCATAAAGGGTGCTATAACAATCATTTGAAGAGGTGGATATTGAATCAGAAAGTTATTTTAGCAAGATACTTTTGGCTAACTATGACCAAAGATGTTGATCAACTAGTGAAAACTTGTCTCACTTGTCAATTGCACAGTCGTATGTCCAATAAAGTCAATAGAGCTATTGAAGACTCATGCCCATTTGATTGATGGAGAATGAATATAGTCAGGCTCTTCCAGATAGCTCCCCTCCAATGAATGTTTAAGATTGTAGCAGTGGATTATTTCTTCAACTCGATTGAAGCTAACTGATGAATAGAATAATCGAGGATGGGATCATTAAATTCCTATAGAAGAATATTATATGTTACTTTGAAATTTTAGCGATAATGAGAGACGATTTCAAGGTAACAATATTCAAGTCTGGTGCTGGAAACTCAAGATTGAACAAGCACTCACTTCAGTAACATATTCTTAAGCCAATGGAAAAGTGAGAGTGACTAATAGATAAATTATTCAAGACCTAAAGACAAAGTCGGAACATCAAAACTCAACCACAGACCGAAAATAATGAGAACATTAGGATGCTTCAGCAACAATCAAGCGTAAATAAATGATACCTAGAATAACATTAGAATGTTTCTGCCACTTGAATGTTCCGCATATTACCTGGACTGGGCTATTGAACTATGCTCGTGTCGGGCACGATGAGCACGAATAAAACTCGAAGATACATGTTATGAATGCCACAATGATTATATAAGTTACATCAATTTGAACTAAAATGACAAGTTGAGAGATTCCGTGCCTCTTGTTTCTTGTAATTTGGTTGGCTAAATTGTTCAGCTGCAAATGGAACAACATACAAGAGCAGTGCTTTGTGCACACTGATTCGCGGGCAGAATTCATCTTGTGGCCTTGCTAAACAGCTGCCTGGGCGCGGAACCAAGTTAAGTCTGGCAAATCCCTGATAGGTCCCATTGCTGCAATTGCCACATCCTATAATGCAAAGCTGTCAAATTACTCTCGTCGAAGCAAGTTCAGAAAGGTAACCGCAGTTAAGTTCCAGATAGCTATTCTAAGTCAAAACGGAGGTTTAAATTAAGAATACAAAGTTGTTTGCCTTGTTGACTATGAAGTTCCGAGCTGTCTCCATTACGACAGCAGCATCAACAGCATCTACACGAGCAAAGAACTCAATGAAAGGCATTACCCGCCTATACGTCAGCATCTGCATCCATGAAAAAGGATGATCATCTTCTCCATATTCCAAGCAATGCATTGTACATATTGCAAAAAGCTTCCTCGGTAAAACAATTATCGGCAACCATGTTTACCTGACGACCATTATTCTCAGCGACTGCTGTGGAACCATCGATATGAAGCACCATGGCAGATTTTAACTGTACGATGTGATGAAGATCTGTTAATATCCATGTTAAACAACAGTAGTAAAAGAAATTGCTTTGCAAAACCCATCTTATGGCAGATTAGAAGTGCCGTTCAAGCTTTTAGTTCATCGTCACTTACTGAACTACAAAATATGATACAGCAAACCAACAAACTATAAGAACTAACTTCTTGGACTTGACTACACATCTCTTGTCCCACACTCCCACTCAATGAACTCTATGTAAAGCCATAACACTATAGCTAATAATATCCGAAACAACTTTTACTATAGCTCTATAAAATTGAGCTCATGATAGAGGAAACACACTTGGTTCATCTAAAAACACAAAACTTCACAATTTGCATCAAATACCATCGAACCATGTTTACTAATTCAATGAATTATTTTTTATAATTTTAAATTGAAATACACGGCCACATTATTTGAAACATTCAACAATAAGTCAACGAGTTAACCAATTGTCAAATGGATACTCGCAATATAAAAGGACAACCAATCTACACTTATCCTCATTCAGAACAAAATTCAAAACCCATGTGATCAATTTGTTTTAGGAAGCTTATTTTGTTCATATTGCAACTTGTAGTGTTGAAAGTGTTCGTCCAATTCTTCCATGAATGAGCCAAGAAAAGGAACAGTACCAATTATCTTTGGGGCAATCCCTTCTAAAAAATCTGCATGCTGATTGAAATTTGTCCCAAGTGTGCAATGCATTTCAAGTTTGATTGTAATTTTGCTATTTGGTTTAGCCCTATTGCTTTGATAAATTTATTGATACAAATGCCCAAGAGTGACAATACCCCAACTCTTAGGAGATTTTTGTAATATTTTAACTATTCACTATCTATGTAAATAATCAAAGTGATGGAGGCAGGTAATTCCTAGAAAAATATTTTTATAATGTAGGTTTTTAGGGTTTCTGTATGATGAGATGCATCCCTTGCACTCTCCTATATCGCTAATGTTTAGTATATTATGCGCTACTCCACAATGCAACTTCCACTATCAGATAAAAGTTACCATTCTTGAGTTTTGCAAACACTTGCTAGAAGAAATATAGTTTTGAATGTACTTGTATGGCATCTCAAGATACAACAGACATGACCTTGACTCCCGCATCACCTGTTGCTTTTGAATGGGTTAACAAAAAGGAATTTATAAAGTATAGGATGCAACCATTAGGCTAGTGTGAATAGATGATCACATATTTTTCTTGCAAATACAAAAAAAGTTGTTAGGAGTATGAGAATGTCAAAATCAAAGAGTGATAGTAATAGGCTGCAGAAGCAACCATAACAAAAAATAATACAACACTAATAAAAGGATTTTACGTAGATAAAAACTCCAAGTTCCTGTATTCATGGCTATGTCACATGACAAACCAAATCAAAATTACTATTCCACCTCTACTCAATGCAATGGAACAAGCCTTTAGGTTAAGACCTCAAGGGCTTATCAGCTCTACAAACAAGGATGAAATCTCAACAAGACCAAAAATTAACTCTATTAGTAACTACGAAATAAGTACAGGGAGATACAAAGCAAGTCTTACACAGAAAAAAGACAAACACTAGAATGAAGACAAGAATAAAACTAAATTCACTGAAAGAGAGCATTATCAGCTTTATCAATTGAATGATGTCTTAATCAAGGTATAAAATACCATGACATGCTAATCAACACAAGAGGAATTTTTCATTCCACCCACTGATTAGCAGCGGCATGGCCTCGCGAGATTGCAAAGGAAGCCACAACCTCCTCTACAAGGTCATAGGTGTAGCTGCCACGACCTCACGATGTCAGAAAGGGCGTTGTGAGGTTGCGGCTTCCTCCTTTTATATTTTTTCATTTTTTTTATTTTTCATTTCTATTATTATTTTTTAATTTAAATTCCTTTTTCTCTCATCGTTTTTTTCCCTCTTTTTTACCCTCCTTGATCCGTTAATTCTTTTTCTTCATCATTAATGTTTTCCCTTCTTCATCTGTCCGCAAGGATAAATAGAAAGGGAAAAAACCTCTTTAATGTGGTTAATCTTTTCCCTCCTTCGTTTGTCCACAAGATACACAGAGAAAAAAAATCCCTTTTAAAGAATGATTATTTTTTTCCTCTCCATCTATCCACGAGATAAACAATGAAAAATAATCCTCTTTACGATAGAGGGAACAGATTGTCAAAAAACTTTTTTAAAAATTAAATATAATATAATTTCTAAGCTTATAACATATACTACTATGAATTAAGTTATTAGATATATAAATTTAGTTTAATTTTAAATGATCAAAATAAATACAAATTAAATCCAATTTAAACCTACTTGATTCTGCCATGTCTACTTGGTGGACTTCAACTAACTCTAAATTGACTTTTACTCAATAAGCATTAAACATTTCATGAAATAATATCAAAGCTTTAACACAACATGTAACATATCAAATATACCTCAATAGAAGCCTCTACAACAATCAAATATTAGTAAAAATGTTTTTTAATTAATATATTTATATTTTAAAAAGTACTGAAACTATATCAGCATAGCATGACACGATACCGAAATTCTATTATCATGGTCATAAATCGAAATTTCGGTACGACTTGAAATTTTAAATCTTGGTCTTAATCATTTAGGCCTTCGGAATGATGTCTTAATCTCAAGCTTTATCAATTTATCCCTATCATTTGACCAACCAAAAAATCTTGGTAACTCAACCTCAAGCAGTTGCTTTTGGTTGACTAATCTAATTGACCAACCTTTTTACAAGAAATTTTGTCTTGGTCGCCCAAAACTTTAGTATTGATGTTTAAGTATCCAATTTCATAAATGGTCAACCAACCTACAAAATGAAGGTAAACTTTGCCAACATAATTTTAGTTACCCAAATGTGATATACACTAGAAGACTAGGTTATATATCATTTTAGGTCGACTAACTAAAAACCACTGGTTACCCAAAACTTTTGAGATGCTTAAGTGGAAGCTTTAAGGGTCCTAAGCATTTCTAGGCCACCTTATAGCTTAGCATTATATTTGTTGAAGTCACAAACAATGACCTAGAACATCTTTTAAAAAAACATGGGTAGTCCTCAATGCTAAAAGTGAAAAAGCAAGAAAATTAACCTAAATATTTTGCTAGATGTCAAATAGTTTTATGAAGAAGCTCTCTAGATAATTTTACCTCAAAGTAGATGCTTATCCTATTGTTATACAAATCAACCGATAAATCTACAATTATCAAATATACTTCAAGCTTAACACTTCACCAAGATGCAAGCTCCATACTGCTTTAGGATTATCCTTTATGCAAAGCTACCAAGCCTCGGATTATTGACTCGGGTACTTCTAAACACATATATGATAATATCCACTCAATTTATACTCTTGCATTCCTTAGCTCACCTATAAATGTCATTTTGTCATTTCACCTTGGCAAAAGGCATTGGACAAATCTTTGTTGATAACTTTACAATGTTCTCTGTGTCTCTGATTTCCCTATGCATTTATTATTAATCAACAACCATGCTAAAATTCTAACTGCTCTACATTGTTCATTAGCAATTCTTTTTAATTCAAGATTTAAAGACAAGGAAGGTGATTGACATCGTGCATGAATCTTGGAGACTCTAACAATTATTGCTCTTATGGTTGATCCTTTCTTGCTTTCTCTATAAATTCATAATTGCTTTAGTCATGTGAGTCCAAATTTTTAAATGATCGTATCTGGATTATCTAATCTTGAGAGTATTGAATGTCCTGCAGTTGGAAAAACATTTTGAACCTATTTCCCAACAAAGTTTATTGACATGCATTTGCATTATTCTCTTTAATTCATTTTGATATTTAGAGTCTTAATACGGTTTGTCCCAAACTTAGTTTTAAATATTTTGTTACTTTTCTAAATAACTATTCAGAATAACAACTTTTCTTAATGATAATTCTAAACTCCACTCTACTTTTTCTTCCTTTTATGTCAAAGGTATGAAGCGAATATGGTGTATTAGTTGAGGTGCTAAGGAGTGATAATGGTAAGCTATATTTTTTTAACTACTTCCAATCTTTTATCTCCATTCAAACATTCTTCATCAGTTATCTTGACCCTATATATCCCAATAGAATAGTGTAGCTGATATTACTAACACAACTTATGAATCAATTTGACGTGGTTAATAAAAGAGGAGTGCCTTATGAGTGCAATGGTACGTCAACATTTTAATAGAAACTTTCTAAGAAGTCAGCATTAAACAGTACAGCTCTAAATTAACTGAGTGAAACCTCAATACTGCTCAGGGGCCAAACCTCATTATGATGATTGATATCTGAAAACACTTCCACTCTTTTTTTTCATGCTTGCATTGGAAAACTCAAAATTCTGAGCAACGTGAATCAACATATAAATTGTCGAGAAAGGGAGAGCACAATGATGTGTAATTTTACATGAATACGCCAAGGAAAGCACAATTTGAATAGAAAGAAAAATAGTGTCTATGATGTATAAACCAGGGGACCCATGTACGCATACTAACTACTAATTCTTGTTTAAGGAAAAAAAAACAGTTGCCATATTAAATTAGATAGCATGAGTAGCAATGACATTGCAATAGAATACAACACACCTGATTCCTAGCTCGAGTCACTTCATCTTCTGATACTTGAAATGCAAGTCTCCGAATCTCTTCCATCAAGACGTTTGATAAATCATATAAGCAACTTGGCTGCAACAGTAGAATTTAGAGAAAAGTAATTTATCGTGGTAAAAAAATAATATATTGTATAGAGTTTCTAAGACATTGAGAATTTCTAATATAACCTACAAAATAGCAATTCACATAAACATGAACAAAAAAGAGGCATACCGGTGCAAAATATATTTATGAAAGAAGAAAAGCAAAAAATAAAATCAAAAAATAGAGTAAAGCTTGCCATGGCAGAAAAGAAGACCCCAAACAATCCTGTGTCACTATAGTTGGTATTAAAGGCCATGAAACTATGAGCCAAGTCATCAGTTCCTACCCGACCTGCAAGCTGTGACCTGCCAATAAGTCATGAAACAGTGTTGTCAATATATAGTACTTAAAGTGTATGTCAATTTGTGAAACTTGGCTTCCAAGATTCATCTTACCCGGAGCAATTACCAACGCCATTACTTTTTTCCCAGCTACCCAATAAGCTCTGAATTACCATGAGAGGGATAGAACTAGGTTCTGTCCAAGATGAACCTTTAAACGTTACCACAAAGTGTGCCAAAGGCATTTCATTATCTTCCACTCGAACCTGGATATATCAAATCAGATGGCATCAAATGATACCGAAAAACATTTAGCACAAAAGGAAGGTTAAATCAGTGCCATAAGGAAGAAGACCTCGCAGCCAGTGAACACAGCTGGATTTGCAGCAACAAGCTGGTCGGCAGTAGTTGGATCTGTTGAGAAATTTGTGAACAATCTTCCAACCATATTAACAATCTCGTCATGGTTAACTGCTCCTGCAGCTGAAATAACCTAGGGACAAGAAGCATTTTTGAAATTTGAAAAACCTTCTTGGCACTATCAGCAAACAAAAGTGTAAATGGATTTCATAGTTGATCACCATTCTAGGGCCAGTGTAGTGAGTGGAAATGTATTGTCGTAAATCCACCCTCGAAATCCGCCGGATGTTGTCTTCGGGGCCCAAAATTGTGTCTCCTAGAGGATGGCCACGGAACGCTGCAGAGTGCAAGTGGTCAAAGAGCACTTCATGAGTCTGCCCTTGCACCTGTTTAGCCCCAATACCAGCAAGCAACACATTTAGGTAAACGCAAGGAGAAAGGAATAGAAAGAATGGAAGAGCATTTTCACGGACCTCCTTCATCTCCCGGAGAATGACTCCGCGCTCCCGCTTGATGGCGTGCTCAGGGAAGTTGGAGTTCTGCAGGATGTCAGCAAGCACGTCTATGGCAAGGGGCACGTCCTTGGACTGGACGTCCGCGAAGAAGGTAGTCTGCTCGCGAGAGGTGTAGGCGTTGAGGCGGCCACCCATGTTCTCGATCTCCTCCTCGAGCGAGCGGGCTGTGCGGCGCCGCGTGCCCTTGAAGATCATATGCTCGAGGAAATGCGCGGTGCCGTTGGTGCCGGGGGCCTCGAAACGGCTGCCGGCGTCGATCCAGACGCCCAGGGAGGCGGTATGGGTGGCGGAGGAGGGGGCAGTCTGAGTGACGACGCGGAGGCCGGAGGGAAGGGTGGAGAGGCGGACCTGGGGGAAGCGAAGAAAGGGAGAGTGGTCGGGGAAGGGAGTGGCATCGGAGGAGCTGTGGTCGAGGAAGCGAGGGTCCGGCGTAGTACCCTCCTGGGACGGGGCTGGGCTGGGGAACAACGAGAGGTAGCGGGAGGAGACGGAGGAGAGGGCGGCAGGGAGCTTCCTCCTAGCTCGAGACCAGCACAGCGCCGCCATAGGGCAATGATTCGGCTCGGCTCGGCTCTTACACGCGGAAAAAAAATATATCAAAAGAGCCGATTGCAACACTAGTTGTTGATTAAAATTATGGCATAAAATATTATTCTCTCAAAATAATCTTAATTAAAATATTTTATATTATAACAGTTTGTATTAAAATTACTCAACAAAGAATTTTGACCTAAAATTATTATAATATTATTAATGTAATTTTAATTCATATTGAAGCTCATTTTAACTTAAATTGCTTAGAGCATTTTGATCAAATTTGTTATAATAATATAAAAATAATTTTAATAAAGTTGAAATAACTTTTTTTTAGAAAAAAAAATAGATGTATATGTGCGTGTGAGGAGCAAAATAGATAATGTTGGTCAAATATAATTAATTATATTTGATGAAGTATTAGATGATGTTAAATATATATATTTTTGGAAATCAAATTTACATCCAAAATTAATTCTCTCGTATATATGTGAATATTATTTTTGAGCGGCGACTTCCTGCATCCGTCCATGAGTGAGTACAATAAAAATAATAATAATATGTATAGTAACTTCACTCGACCTACGATTTGATATTATCTTACGTGGTCAGATTTTAATCGCGATTCGATTGGATTGTAGTTGAAATCTAGTCGAATTGTAGCCACCAATGTCGTGGCTATTAGTGTCTACAATCACGGTCGATTTCAACCACAATTTTATCGTGATTTAATTGGACTCTGATAGCGATCAAACTGCAATCGAATTCCGATCGGATTGTAGATGAAATCGACTACGATTGCGACATTGACAGCCACAATTTGATCGGATTTCGATCGCAATTTAATTTGAATTCATCCACAGTTCAATCAGTCAGACATCAATGATAACTCCGACGGATTCAAAGATTAGATTATAATATGAATAACGATTGACAACGAAAAATACGATGGGGATGGCGCGATGGTAAGACAGAGTGGTCGCTTTGGAAACGGGTTGGGATCGATTCTGGATGTGGGGTCTAAAATCCCCCGTGGGTTCAGATGACCCCCCTCTGGCTCGTCACCGTATCAAGGGACATAGTCCCCTGTGATTTACCCTCCCTCTCGCCGCAGCCCTGGGACGGATGATAGGGAATAACTAATTGGACTGATTTCCAACTTTGGAGAGTCACGAGAAATAAATATTATAATTTTTTATTTAGTATGTAATCATATTTCATCGTACGATAAAAAAAACTCACCGTGCACCAACACACATTGATGCGTCGTTCAACGTATCAATTCTCCTCTTATATGTATATATGTTGCAATTCTGTCACCTATCTATACATAATGAATTATGATTGACATAACAAAGAATCAAGCTTTTACTAAGCTATTTGTCCTTCTTAATGGAGTGAAAAGACCTTTAACATCCTCTATCCTCTGGTACATGAATATCTCACCATTGGATCCTCCGTCAAAGTTAGTTAACTTTTTTTTTTTAGCTCAGTTGTCGAAAAATGTCTTCGCAAAATTGGAATGGATCACTTTTAGAAATTAATTACGCCGGACACTCAAACACCCTAATACTAATAAAAAAAAAAAGCCAAAGCTAATTAACCGATTCAGGCCTAAAGAATATGTGCTTCTAGGTTACAAACTTTTATATCTCTAAATTTCAACTTTCCCTCATTTGATTTACACATCTTTACCCATGCAATTGGCGGATGGCAGTGACACATGACACATCTCTTTGTGATGTCAAGGATAGGTCATCTGTGTCTCCACGGGGATGGTGCGGTGGTAAGATAGTATGGTTACTTTGGAATAGGAGTGGCGTCGATTCCGGAGGGGGTCTAAAATCCCCTCTGGGTTCAGATGACCCCCCACTGTCTTGCCACCGTGTCAAGGGACATAGTCCCCCCCCGCGATTTACCTCCCTCTCGCCGCAGCCCTGGGACGGGTGGCAGGGGGCTGCTAGTTGGGCAGATTCCCAACTTTTGGAAAGGATAGGTCATCTGTCCCACGGGAATAGCGCAATAGTAAAGCAGAAAATTACTTGTAGAATGGACAGAGTTCGATTCCGAATAAGGGGTATAAAATTTCCTCTGGTTTCAGATGGATCCCTCCCTGTCTTTCCACCGTATCAAGGGACTTTGTCCCCCCGTGATTTATCTCTCTCTCTCCAGTGTCCTGGGACGGGTGATAGGGGACTGCTAGTTGGACAGATTCCTAACTTTGTAAAATGATAGGTCATCTGTCACCGTGTCAAAGGTAGGTATGTGAATAAGCTGGATTCGATGCCGGATGAGGGATCTAAAATCTCTCTTGGTTTTAGATGGATTCCTTCCTGTCCTGTCACCGTATCAAGGGATTTTGTCCCCTGTCCACGATTTATCTCCCTCTCGCCAGTGCCCTGGGATGGGTGACAGAGGGTTGCTAATTGAGCATATTCTCAACTTTTGCAGAAGGATAGGTCATCTATCCTCCCCATCGAATGTAGAAATGATGTAGATTAATTTAGGAGAAGATCTAAAGTTTTTTTCTAGACTCAAATGATTCTTACATATCTTGGCCACCATGTCAAGGCTTATAGAGTCTCTCGTGATTTATCTCTCTCACAATGACCATGAGACATGCCAATGGGATCGCTAGATTGACGGTTCCAATCTTTTGCAGAAAGATAGATCATATGTTGTCTCTATGGGGATGACATGGTGGTTAAGACATGGTGATGCTTGCAAATATGATGTGGGTCGATTCCGGAGAAGATCCAAAGTTTTTTTCTAAATTCAGATGACTCTCACCTATCTTGGCCATCATATCAAGACTTATAAAATCCTTTGTAATTTATCTCTCTCATAATGATCGTGAGATAAATCGATAGAAACTGTTAGATCGACGGTTCTATTTTTTTCAGAAGGATAGGTCATCTGCATGAACTGAATGAACTTTTTTTTAGACGCTCACATTTGGAATGAACGAAAGTGGAACTCAAGCCTATTGTTTTACTAGTGTAGCAGCTTTGTCATATATTCCATACAAAATATCCAATAAACATAGAGATAATTGATCCTCTTGTCTAAGTCCTCCGGCTCTTCTAAAATGTCCAAAGATTCCTTTATTGATTTGAAGGAACAGCAAGTTACCAAGACATCCTAAAGAAAACTCTGTAAGGGATCGATGTGGTTGGCCGGCTAGAGGGGAGTGAATAGCCCTCTTCGTACGATGATATAATTTGCTCGTTCTTACGTGCTTGTCTACAATTGTCGTTAATATACGCAGCGGAATAACAATAGAAATAACAACAATAAACAATCATACACAAGACACGGCAATATACGTGATTCGAAACCGAATGATTCCTACTCCACGGGCGAGCTCACCGAGCTCTAGTTATGTGCATGACACTAACTAAACTACTCCTTCTCGATAACACATCGGAGGTGGAGAAACCTCTCACAAGTAATTACACTAAGTAATGAAATACAAGCAATACAAAGACAAATACGAAATACACGTAAAGAACACTTTACAACACTTGCTTTGAACTCTTTGCTTGTAGCTTGCTTTGGATGGCTCTTGAAGGACTGGAATGTAGCAGCAATTCCCCTCCAATAGCTTCCTTAAAGTCTTGGCGAAATCCTCCCACTTGAGCTCCATTTACTTGCGCATCAGTCGACTGCCAAAAGGCCGCAGTTGACTGGTCCTATAGCCGTTGTCTTACAACGGCCAGATCCACGTTGGTCAAGTTCCAACGGATCACACATCAGTCGACTGATGACACCCATCAGTTGACTAGTAATCCATCGCGAGTCTGCGAGCTCGACCAGCTTCGTGCCCATGCGCGATCAATCGATCGCTTCTTCCTTAAGCCGATCGATGTCGCCAACGATCGATCGCCCTCCCATGGCAATGATCGATAACCAGACTGCTCATTGATTGAACACTGGTCGAACCCATACGACTTAGAGCAGTTGACTGACACCTATGCCAGTCGACTGATGTCGAGTAAAATCTCAAACATCAAGCTGTTTGAGCATCCGACAACCAGTCTTAGCCACTTGGCCAAGTCCACCTCATCCCTCATGGAGTTCCCCACCAAAGCTCTCTTCCCTCGGCCTACGTCCCTCGGATGCGTCAAGCACACGGCTTCGCAACATCATCCTTTGCGTCTCATGCCCTCGAAGTATGCTTCCCTTTAGGCTCACTCCATTCGCTCCCCGTCCGGCGGTCCCTTGGATGCACAAAGCGCACGGCTTCGGAATGTCATCCTTCACTGACTTAAGGACCCCAAGCCTAGTGAACTTACCAAGTCCTCAAAACTTCCCATATGCAACAAGCGCACGACTTTGCAATGCATTTCTCACCAAGCACCAAGCGCACGGCTCCGCAATGCTTTGGATTTTCCCACACCAAGCCCCATGCTTGGATTTTCCATGCCAACACCATGTTGGACTTTCCCACACTAAGCTCCATGCTTGAATTTTCCATGTGAACTCCATATTGGATATTCCCATGACAATCCCATGTCATGAGTTTTGTCTATCATCAAAATACTATCAAAGTACTGCTCGAGTCAAACTCGAGTCAACCTGGGCCGATTGCACCAACAATCTCTCCCTTTTTTATGATTGACAAAACTACCATCTCAAGTCTACCAATTCTCCCATATTGGCAATTCTCATATCCCAATGAGAATTCCAACGAACCTTAATTGATAACTTGGTAATTTCTCCCCCTTTTTGACATTACATCAAAAAGGTCCTCCCCAAGAGTATGAATGTCTCATATCCCAATGAGATCTTACAATCTCTCCCTTGAAGGAACACATGCCTACAATCTTTCTAGTGATCCCATATCACTTAAAGAGAGGCAACCAATTTTCCTCCCATGAGAAAATACATATCCATCTTACCATGATGGATACCTCCCCCTAGAGGCTTGCTCCCCCTTGACCATTGCACTAACAATGCCCTTGGAGAGTCCCTAAGCCAATAGGAACATTTGACCAATCAAAATTAAGGCAAAATTCAACAATGAACTCTCATCCACCTTAAAATTGATACTCTCCCTAAACACTTCTCCTAATCCATATCCAATGGATTTCCACTCTTTTTTATGCTCTCTCAAGCATGTCCTAGGATTAGGAGTAGTTAGAGGACTTTAACCTAGCTGAACATAGGCCTAACCAACGAAACCGATCGTTGTCATCACTAATCGATCGACCGACCTACATGGCGATCAACTGATACATTCTGATTTGAAGCAAAGATTTTCGAAATGAATTTCTGAAATCTATAAGTAAATATACGTAGTTTTAAAAATCTTGAAAATTCATACGTATAATACTTATCATAAACACTATGGGCGAAAAATATTTAAAAATTATTTTACCCACTAAATTAAGAGATTGACACAAAGTCCAAAAGTTAAGAAAAGCTTCAATAAAGAGCCCTCTTTGTATCATCACATTCAATGGTGATAGCTATCAAAAGATAGGCTTCACCAAGATTTTTCAAAATATTTTTGAAACCTTTAATTCATTTTTCCTAAACATTTCACTTATATCTAGATGTGTAAAACACATACAAGTCAAGTTTTTAGTGAGATGTGGGTTTTTGTTCTTTTAATAATTTTATGTATATTTCTAGGCAATATTATTTGATTCCCATCAAATCATGTCATAATCCTTAATTTCATTTTAGTTATATGCATGATGATGATTATGACATAAATATGATATAGATAAAAGCATATGCCAAAATTATGATGTCATGACATGTGAATGACATTTTAGCATACATGACATATAAAGAAGAAGTCTAAACATGATCATGATATTTTTAGAGATAAAAATGAAGATGATGTCATGACATGGCAAGACAAATAAGTCATGGCAAGTAAAATATACTAAGGTATAAAATACCTAAGTGTTAAATTCAAATTATCATTTCTAGGAATTAATTCTATTTTGCCTTAATGTCATTTATCCTCCTAGTGTGCCATAAACCCAAAATGGCACATCAATACCTTTATGACCTATTTGTGCCAATTTAAATCATTTTTAACTTCTCAAGCACATTGGCACATCCTAATGTGTCAACTCTACTATGGTTAGGTTAACTACCCATCCACTTAGGGTTGACACACCCTAACTCATCTAGCGTGAATCGATCACGCTTCTAGGAACCCAATACCTATTGGAGCTCCTTGGGTTAACAAGGTATTCACTAGGGATAACTTCCCTAGATACCTTTCTAATGACCATTTTAGGCTTTGAAGCCTTAGTCAAATGGGTCTTTCTTAGGTTAACTCTAGAGGTGACTCCTCCTTTGACGTTTCTATTGGCTACATTTGATTTCTTTGAGGTCTTAGCCACTAGACACCTACCATGGTTAGACTTAGGGATAACTTCCCTACTAACCTTGGTTTTTCTAGACCTAGATGTTGTTCCATAATTAAATGGAACATTGTGATAGGACATAGGTTTGTGACCCAAACCTTTCTTGCCCTTAGACCGTTCTTGTTTTCTAGGCCTTGACTTTTGTACATTAGACCCCTTAACCGAATTTGTGATTATTGCTAGGGTCTTCTCAAGTTTTTCTAGCCTTGACCTCAAGGCTTGGTTTTCTAGCTCTAATTTCCCCAATTTTGAATTTTCATTTATCTTTTGGGAAATGTTCCTCTTCTTAGGCATGTGCCTAGATTTCTTGGGATTAACACCCAAATTTTCTTCAATTTTCCTAATGGACTCCTTTGGTAAAATATTTCTAGAATTATGAGTCCTAGGTTTGTCCTTAGTTACATGAACATGCTTGGCACCTAGGCAAAAATATGCTTTTCATTAATAATAGCAAGAGAGCTAAAATAGTTTTTAGCATGCTTTTTTAACTTTAGGAATTGAAGGTGCATAATTTAAATTTACCTTAGGGTTAGTTTTAAAAGCTCCCCCTACATGAGATACACCCTCTTGCCCTTTCTTCCTCCCTCTAGAGCATTGGCTTCGGTAGTATCCCTTTTGATTGCATTTAAAGCACACAATGTGCTCTTTGCTTCTAGTTGTGGGGACTCTGGCATCCTTTGACTTTGGGTTGACTTTTGGTGCCGGTGTTTTCTTCTTAGCCAATTTTGAGCATTTGCTCTTGTAATGCCCTTTCTCCCTATACTCAAAATAAATTATATGATCTTTATTTAAAATTATAATACTTGAGTTACCTAGAGAGGTGGTGGAGGCCTCTTCACTTCTTCTGGAGGTAGAAGCTTCATTTTGATCTTGCTCCGGAATGGAAATCCTTTCCTCCCCCTCAATGCTAGAGGTGGAGGTCTCCACTAAATCATCAACATCTTCAAATGTGGTGGGTGCTTCTTCCTCGGCATTCTCCTCTACTTGTGCCGGTTGGAAATTTTCTTGGAATTTTATTATCTTATTCTATAGCTCCTTTGCATCCCTAAAATTACCCAACCTAGACCAAATATTATTAGGAATCAAATCACTAAGTAATTCGATTACCTTGAGATTTGTCTCGAAGTCCTTGATTTGGTCTTGGGTCCACCTTGACTTTTCAATTTGCCTATTTCTTTCATCCCTAGGCAATTCGAAATCGTTTTCTAAGATTAGCATAAAATCAAAATCGATTTCTAGATATACCTCCATTTTTCTTCTCCACCATAGAAAATCTCCTTCGAATTTTGGTGGTTGGAGGTTGTAGCCGGCCATCTTGTAGTGTTTGTGTCGGCGACTAGTCCTCGACAAACACCTTGGCTCTGATACCACTTGTAAGGGATCGATGTGGTTGGCCGGCTAGAGGGGGGTGAATAACCCTCTTCATACGATGATGTAATTTGCTCGTTCTTGCGTGCTTGTCTACAATTGTCGTTAATATACGCAGCGGAATAACAATAGAAATAACAACAATAAACAATCACACACAAGACACGGCAATATACGTGGTTCAGAACCGAATGGTTCCTACTCCACGGGCGAACTCACCGAGCTCTAGTTATGTGCACGCCACTAACTAAACCACTCCTTCTCGACAACACGTCGAAGGTGGAGAAACCTCTCACAAGCAATTACACTAAGTAATGAAATACAAGCAATACAAAGATAAATACGAAATACACGTAAAGAACACTTTACAACGCTTGCTTTGAACCCTTTGCTTATAGCTTGCTTTGAATGACTCTTGAAGGACTGGAATGCAGCAGCAATTCCCCTCCAATAGCTTCCTTAAAGTCTTGGCGAAATCCTCCCACTTGAGCTCCATTTATAACCTGCATCAAGCTGATTTCGCGCGCATCAGTCGACTGGTCCTGTAGTTGTTGTCTCACAACGGCCAGATCCACGTTGGTCAAGTTCCAACGGATCACACATCAGTCAACTGATGGCACCCATCAGTCGACTGGTAACCCATCAGTCGAGTGCTGGCAAGCTCGACTAGCTTCTGTGCCCGTGCATAGTGTGATCAATCGACTGCTTCCCTTAAGCCGATCGATGTAAATCAACGATCATTGCCCTCCCATGGCGATCGCCCTCCATGGCGATGATCGATTAGCGGACTGTTGATCGAACAACGTCGAACCCATACGACCTAGAGCGATCCAATCGCATATGTCGACTGATGTCGGGTAAAACCTTAAACATCAAGCTGTTTGAGCATCCGACAATCAGTCTTAGCCACTTGGCCAAGTCCACCTCATCCCTCATGGAGTTCCCCACCGAAGCTCTCTTCCCTCGGCCTATGTCCCTCGGATGCGTCAAGCACACGGCTTCGCAACGCCATCCTTCGCATCTCCTGCCCTCGAAGTATGCTTCCCTTTAGGCTCACTCCATTCGCTCCCCGTCCGGCGGTCCCTCGGATGCACCAAGCGCACGACTTCACAATGTCATCTTTCACCGACTCAAGGACCCCAAGCCTAGTGAACTTACCAAGTCCTCAAGACTTCCCACATGTACCAAGTGCACGACTTCGTAATATATTTCTCACCAAGCACCAAGTGCACGACTTCGCAATGCTTTGGATTTTCCCACACCAAGCCCCATGCTTGGATTTTTCATGCCAACACCATGTTGGACTTTCCCACACCAAGCTCCATGCTTGGATTTTTCATGTCAACTCCATGTTGAACTTTCCCATGACAATTCCATATCATGAGTTTTATCTATCATCAAAATACTATCAAATTACTGTTCGAGTCAAACTCGAGTCAACCTGGGCCGATTGCACCAACAAACTCCAATGTATTGAATTATTTTTTTTTAAATCAATCTTTAATTATCACCTCAAGGAGATCCTCTTTCTATTCTAATTTTTTAGTGGCTCTTGGGCAATTGGATATTGTCGAAGATCCTTCTACCTTTAACAAAAATAGTTAGAGATGAGTCTCTAAGAGTTACGATTCAATAGTAGGATATTCAGTTCGGTTCATAAATATTCACGATTCGATCTTTAGTCATGATATATTGGGAGAAATTTGAGACTAATATCTCTAGAAAAATCCTACTTAAGGAAAATATTAGAAAGATAGAAGACCATTTAGGTATTAATCCCAAGAACTATAGACATATGCCTAGGAAGTCTCATTCCCAAAAGATTAATGAAAAATCTAAATTGAGAAGATTAGAGTTAGAAAATCAAGCCTTGAGGTCAATGTTTGAAAAACTTGAAAAGACTCTTGCAATGATATAAAATTCAATTAAAGAATCAAACAGTCAAAGCCTAAAGTCTAGGAGGCAAGGCTCATCTATGGGCAAGAAAGGCTTGAGCCACAAGCCTAGGTCCAAGGTAGATAAGCCTATCTATCATAATGTTCCATTTAACTATGAAACTAAACTTAGGTCTAGGAAAACTAAGATCACAAGGGAAGTCATCCCTAGAATTGATCATGAAGTGTGCCTAGTGGCTAGGGTTTCAAAGAAATCTAGAGAGGCCTCCAAGAAGGTTACAAGGGGAGTCACCCCTAGAGTTAACTTAGACAAAACCAAAATGACCAAGGCTTCAAAGCCTAGAAGGGTCATTAGGAGGGTATCTAGGGAAGTTATTTCTAAGAAATACCTAATAAACCCAAGGAGTTCAAATAGGTTTTGGGTTCCTAGGAGCGTGATCGATTCATGCTAAATGGGTTAAGGTGTGTCAACCCTAAGTGGATGGGTAGTTAACCTAACCATGGTAGAGTTGACACTTTAGGTTATTTTCAAGATTATGGGTACCTTGGAAATAAGTATGGATCTATTATCCTAAAGGATTTTAGGATGTGCCAATATATTTTGAGAATTATGAAAATTTGATCAAATTAGCACAATCTAGGTTTTAGAGGTCATAGTGTGTCATTTTTTGGTTTTTGGCACACTTGGGGGATAAGTGATTATATGGAAAAATGAATTTAAGTCTAACAAATGAAAATTAACATTAAAATTTAGATATTTTTATACCATTATATTTTATTTGTCATAATTAATTTGTCATATGTCATGTCATGACATCATATCTATTTTTATCATTTATATATAATGATAATGCTTAGGTTTAAATTTTTATGTCATGAGTATTTATATTTAATTATATGCCATGACATCATGAGTATTGGTAATACTTATTTATGTTATCATTTATGCCATAATCATTCATGCATTAATTAAAATTGATTTAAGGACAATTGACATGACTTGAAGTCCGATGTATAAGGGAATCAAGTAGTGTTGCCTTAGAAAAATTACATGAGATCTTAGTTTCGGATGAACAAAATCCACATCTCACATCAAATTTACATGTGTGTGTTTTCAAATACTCTAGACACATGTGAGATATTAGAAAATGAGTTAAGTTCAAAGTGCATAGTTTTTGCATCTAGATGAACTCAAACTCATCTTATACCATGGGTGGATCATGGGAAAAGCTAATGTGTAAATCATGTGCATTGAGCCCATTGATCATGATCCAATATAAATTTTCAAAAATATTTTAAAATCATTTTAGAAAACCTTGGTGAAGTCTATCTTTTGATAGCAATCACCATTGATGAAGTGATACAAAGTAGGGCCAAAACATTGAACTTTTCAATTGTTTTGAACTTTATGTCAATCTCATTATTTTATGAGTATTTTATTTTTCAAATATTTTTCACCCATAATGTTTGACATAAGTATTATACATATGAATTTTCGTGATTTTTCAATTTATGTATAATTACTTATGATTTTCTGAAACTCATGAAAATCAATTTTGAAATGATTTGTAGAAATCGGTCGACAAATCGATATAATGATCGGTGTCAACGACGTATCATTGATCGTCAGTCATTGCTAGGTCTGATTTTGAGTAAACAAGATTTGTTTAGCCTGATTTCAGCTATGTTAGGCTATCCTAACTATTCATAACCCTAGGATATGCTTTGAAAAGCATTGGAAAAGGTGAAAATTTATTGGATATGGATTAGGAGAGTTGTTTAGGGTGTGTATCAATTTTAAGGTATGTGAAAGTTTAAGTTTGAACTTTTAACCTTAATTTTGATAGTTTAGTGTTCCTATAGGCTTAGGGACTCTCCAAGGACATTGTTGGTGCAATGGTCAAGGGGGAGTAAGTCTTTAGGGGGAGGTTATCCATTAATGGATGATGGATGTGTTCTTCCTCATGAGGGGGAGAATTTTGAGAATGTGATATGCCCAATTTGAAAATTGAAAGAGTTTGCAGGATTGTCTCTCTTTAGTGATATGGGACTTATCACTATGAAGAGTTAAGACATCCTAGATGTGTTTGGACCAAGGGGGAGATTGTAAGATTTCATTGGGATATGAGACATTGACATTCTTGGAGAGAATCTTTTTGATGTATGTCAAAAAAGAGGAGAAATTATGGAAGAATTGATGGATGAATTTGGGAATTACCAATTTGGGAGAATTGGTAAAGAGATTTGAGTTTGGTGGCCTAACTCAAAGGTATTTGTGGTTTTTTGTCAAATATCAAAAAGGGAGAGATTGTTAGTGCAATCAACCCAGGTCACGATTGACCAAACTCGAGTTTGACTCGAGCAGTATTTTGATGTTCGACAAAATGTATGACAATGTGGTTGTCATGGAAAAGTCTAAGTCATGAGTACTTGGCATGGAAAGTCCAAGTGGGACACTTGACAATGGGAAAGTCCAAGTCATGGGTACTTGACATGGAAAGTCCAAGTGGGATACTTGACAATGGGAAAGTCCAAGCATGGGTCTTGGCAAAGGAAAGTCCAAGCTTGAGTCTTGGCAATTGGAAAGTCCGATATGGGTTGGCAAGGAAAGTCCAAGCATGGGTCTTGGCAAGGGAAAATCCAAACTTAAGTCTTGGCAAATGGAAAGTCCAACATGGGTTGGCAAGGGAAGTCTAAGGGTTAATATTGGTGGCATAAAGTCCAAGCGAGAGTCTTGGCAGCATAAGTCCAATGGTTGGCGGCGTAAAGTTCAAGGTAGTCTTGGCAGCATAAGCCCAATGTGCCTTGGCGGTGTAGACCAACTTAGCATAATAATAGTCGATGGAAGCACCTAAAGGCTAGCGTATGGATGAACATATCATGGATGACTTGGAGGGATCCGATAGACGTGAGGCTGATGGAGGTGACTAGAAGGCTTAGGTTTAGGCTAAAGGTGGTCTAGCAAGTATGAGGGTATCATACTTGGGGTTAAACCTCATGGTTGAGGTTATCAGTCGACTGGGGCTTTGGACCAGTCGATTGGTCAAGTGTTTTGACACTTGGCAACCGAGTTGACTCTTGACAGTCGACTGAGATTATGGCGATCAGGCATCGAGTCGGCCCGTGTTCGATGCAGAAAATGACACGGCGATGACCGCTAGAATTGGATAGTCGATTGATGGCGGTCATGCCGGGTCGGAGTTGCGAGAGCAGAATGCTCGATGGCCGATTAATTGGTCAATTTATGACCATAATGATCCAAGCTGTTAGATGCGATAGTCAACCGCTGTAATTGGCTTGACTTGAATGACGACGTGGATTAAGTCGTTGTCTCACAACGGTACTGTTGGCAGTCGATTGGGGACATATGACAGTCGACTGCCAGACACGGAATAAGCCCGAGAAAAGTATAAAAAAAGGAGCTTGGGGAGGATTTTCAACAGTGATTTTTGGGGCGATTTTGGAGAGGAATTGTTGCTGCATTCCAGACCTTCAAGACCAATTCAAAGCAAACAACAAGCAAACAATCCTAAGTTCTTGTGTAAAATGTTCTTTACTTGTTTTTGTGTATTGCTTAGTGTATTTATTGTATTTCATTGTATTACTTTTGTAATCGCTTATACGAGATTTCTCCACCTCTGACTTGTTGTGGAGAAGGAGTTTTAGTAGTGGTGTATTCATCACTCGAGCTCATTGGGCTCAACCCATGGAGTAGGAACCCTAAGATTCCAAACCACGTTATATCGCTTGTATTTGTGCTTGTGCTTGTGTATTTATTTTATCATTATTATTTCCGCTGCGTACACTAACATTTGTAGCAAGCCCACGATCAATTTCCATCTTCGACAACGAACACGCTATTCACCTCCCCTCTAGCGGTCACCAACTGTCCCTACAGTAAAGTCCTAGTGTATGTCTTAGCAACGTAAGCCCAAATGTACCTTGACAATATAGACCCGGTTAGCATGACAATAACCGATGGAAGAATGTGAAGGCTAGCGTATGGATGAACAAGTCATGGATAACTTGGAGGGATCCAATAGGCGGGAGGCTGATGGAGGTGGTTAGAAGGCTTAGGTTCAGGCTAAGGGTGGTCTATTAAGTATGAGTGTATCATACTTGGGTTAAATCTCATGTTTGAGATTCATCAGTCGACTGAGGTTATGGACCAGTCGGCTGGTCAAGTGATTTGACACTTGACATCCTAGTCGACTTTGAGCAGTCGACTAGGTTATGACAAGTCGACTGGTCGGGAGTCGATTGGAGCTCGACTGTGGCCGAGTGACCTTGGTAGTCAATTGCCATATATGGGCAATCTACTGGTCTTGAGCAGTCGACTGTCATGGAGGGAAGTCGACTACTGTTTGCAGCCACGGGTACAGAAAGTTCCATAGTCGACTGACGGAACAATAGTCGACTGATCGACTATCTGTTAGAATTGTTTCAGCGTGGATTAAGTCATTGTGAGACAACAGCTACAGGAGCAGTCGACTGCTATATATGGGCAGTCGACTACTAGGCGAAAATCAACCCGAGTTGCAGCTTTATAAGGAGCACGAAGAGGAGGATTTTGGCCAGCGTTTCTTGAGGAATTTGAAAGGGAATTGCTGTTGCATTTCAAACCTTCAAGGAATTCCAAAAGCAACCAAATATTAAGCATTCAAAGCTCACATTTGTAAAGTGTTTTCTTTACTTGTATTCATTTTCTTAGTGTAATTGCTTGTATCTTATTTTTATTGTTGTATTACTTTTGTAATCACTTGTACGAGGTTTCTCCACCTCCGGATTATTCCGAGAAGGAGTATATTAGTGGTGGTGTGCATTACTAGAGCTCATTTGAGTTCAACCCGTGGAGTAGGAACCGTAGGTTCTGAACCGCATTATGGCTACGTTTGGTACAGGGTAATCAAGCTTGTAATGTAATCAGGATTACATTACAAGATGATTTACTTTGTTTGGTAACATTTCAAAGATATAATGTAATGTAATCGCATTGCAAAATAAGAGCCAAGATCCGTAATCTCGATTACGAAGGAAAAACTATGTAATCCGATTACATTACAGACTCAATATTTATCATGACAAATATATCATTTCTTGACGGCGTCGTCCGGCGACCGGCGCGATATCAACGATCGGCCCGACGGCCGGCCGGCGACCCGGCGGCAAACGACCGACGACGGATCGGCCGTGGCGGCCCGGCCGGCCGTGATCCAGCGGCCGGCGGCGATCGCGGCCGGCGATCGGGCGATGCCGGCGACGGCGGCCGTGATCGGCCGGGCCGGCGATCGGCGGCCGTGATCGGCGACCGACAACGACCGACGATCGACGATCGGACGACGGCGTGGCCCATCGGCGATCGACGACAACCTTATAAGGGTATTTTTGTTATTTTATAATAATATGAATTACATTCCTTATAAAAAATATGGATACCAAACAAACGAATGTAATCGCTTTTGTAATCAAAGATTACACACCAATCGCTAACCAAACACAGTAATGTAATACACATTACATTACAAACTTGATTACATTACAAGGTTGATTATATTACCCCGTACCAAACGTAGCCTATATGTTTGTGTATTGCAAGTGAGTGTTTATCTTTGCTTTGATTTTATGCTTCATTATTTTCGCTGCACATGCTAATGAATTGTAGAGACAAACACGATCAAATTCTAAGCGTCGAATCGAAATCGCTATTCACTCCCTAGCACGTCGCCAACGGTCCTACAAGGTAGACTCAGTTAGCATGACATAGCTGATAGAGACACTTGAAGGCTAGCACAAGGATGAAGAGTCATAGACTCGAGGGATCCGAGATGTGTGAGGCTGATGGAAGTGGATCAAAGACTTAGGTCTAGGCTAAATGTATCTATCAAGTATGAGGAGATCATACTTGGGGTTAAATCTCATTGTCAAGGTTTATCAATCGACTGGGGTATTGGACAATTGACTGGCCGAGTGTTTGACACTCGAGAGGCGAGTTGACTCAGAGCAGTCGATTGGAATTATGATCAGTCGACTGGTCAATAGTCGACTGAAGGCTCGATTGCTACTTTGTGTCTCTGACAGTCGACTGGAGGTTATTTCCAATCGACTGCCCTTAAACAGTCGATTGCCATGAATAACAGTCGACTGGCGTTGGTGGACACGGGCACAGAAGCTTCCGTAGTTGACTGATCAATCAACTACTGGACAACAGTCGACTAGTGGTGTAGCCGTTGGCTGAAATGTCAACGTGGATTAAGCCCGTTGTGAGACCACGACAGTGTAGGCAGTCGACTGTCAAGCGAAAATTCAGGTCGCACAAAGGCATAAAATAAGCTCGTCGGGGAGGATTTTGATAGCGGTTTTAGGGACGATTTGAGATGAAGTGCTGGTGTATTTCTGGGTTCTTCAAGTTCGTCTAAGCAACTAACAAACAAAGCATTCAATGCAATCGTTTGTAAAGTATTTTTTACATTATTATTGTATTTCTTTTGTATTTACTTGTATTTCATTCTTATTGTTGTAAGATTATTGTAAGAGATTTCTCTACCTCTGGTGTATCTGTTGGTTCAGGGACACTAGATAATCGAATATGTATTTTGATTATGACAAAGACACAAAGTTAAGTTTACATCATTATCTCATGAGCTAAATCGAGTGTGCAGAAAAGTACTGAAGCTGGAGCTGAAGGCTAGCGACACCCGGGGGAAGCCGCGGTGGTCGGGCGACACTCGAGTGACTTCGAAGGGAGCCGAAGGAATCAAGTGGAAGACCGAAAGCGAGAGCTACAAGGTAAGTATCGAGGAAAGCTCGTGTGAATGAGAGATTGTAAGGTCGTGTCCTCTTTACGGGGACGACCGTAGGCGGCGATCCGACTAAGACTTCCTGTGAAAGGTCTAGGTCGAGATCGAACGGTTAGAAACCGTCGCATTTATCATTTTCCGAGCTAACCTCTTACTGCAGGGAAGTGGCCAGGCTAGCAGTCGACTGCTGGACATTGGGCAGTCGACTGATGCTCATCAGTCGATTGATGGGAGGCATCAGTCGATTGATGACGACGAATCAGCCTTTGCGCTAGGTCAAAACGGATAAGGTTTGACGCGGCCACTTCGTGATAAAATTTGTACAACTTCGTGATCTGTTCCGAAAATTGAGGAGACAAATTCAGAGGCCAAAATCTATAAAAGGAGGGGAGGATTCCAACTCCAAGCATCATCAAGTCTATTCTCAAGTGCTCTTATAACGCCAAAGCTTCAACACCGTTATAACACCAACGCGACAAGTTCCGATCTTCTTCGTCGGCAGCAGCATCAAGTAATATATTCTAATATTGTATTCTTTGTTGTTATTCGTAACGAGGTGAGGTAGGCTTGTTGCCTCATCCTCGTACTTTCGATTTTGTGATCGGTGTCTCCTACCTCCAACGAGGAGGAGATGTTATAGTGTTTTGCCCTCCGTACGCGGTCTAGGATCGATAGAGCCTTGGAGTAGCAACCGCTGGGTTGTGAACTAAGTAAAAAATAAATGTGTCTCTTTATTTTCCGCTGTGCTTACTCGTGTATCGAACGAACGAACGAAAAGATTTACGCTCGCTATTCACCCTTCTCCTCTAGCGACGCTTCTCGATCCAATAGTATCATCATGAAAGAGTTTATTAGTAGTGGTATGCATCACTAGAGCTCACTTGAGCTTGACCCATAGAGTACGAATCCTAGGTTCCGAACACGTTATATCGTTTGTATTGTGCTTGTGCATTTGTGTTTATTGTATTTTATTATTGCTATTTGTTTCGGCTGCGCTAATAAGTTTTGTAGACGAACACGATCGAATGAATTTCAAGTGACAAGTAAAAATACTATTCACCCCCTTTAGCGTGAATGCCCGATCCTCAACGTGTCATTCTTCCCAAACATGTATGTTTAGGGTCTTTTGGTTCATTGTGAGGTCTAATTTTGAGTATGAATAAATTATTCTCAAAATTTGTTTGATAGGTGAAGGAAGCTCCAAGAAAGAACTAAAGATAATCACACAAACTCTCACATAGCCACAACTCTTGTATTTCAATCCCACTATTAATCTTTGAAGAAGGAAAGAGGATGAGCATTCCATGCATCTCTTCACTCTTTCACTCCCTGCAACTCCAAAATTCATATATCATCCCTCACTAAACAATACACCTGCTCTAGTACAAGTGAAGTCAGAGGATTTATATTGTCAAAGCAACTTGTAGCTTGCGACGGTAACGACTGCTGGAGGAGCAGCTTGGATGTAGACGAAGTCGAAGCTCTTCCCCCCAGGAAGGGAGCTCAGCCATTTCGGGAACGTGTACTTGTTGCCGGAGTTTGCGAGTCCCCAAACAGGGCCGTAGAGCTTTGATACAGAGAGCTTCAGTTCCGCCGCTGTCCTTGCTGACTTGTTCGTCACCACTGCGGCGTATCTGTAGTAAGTCTTTCCCCTGTAGTTCCACGACGTCGTTTGCCTTTGCTCGATCGCGAATGGCAGGGAAGATGGTTGAGCGTGATGCATGCGATCCACGTGTTTCCTCTTGACAGGCACGCTCGGGAGAGGAACGGCGCCTGCACCTGCACCTGCACGGACCGAACAGACCTGAGAGATTTTGCGAATTGAAGTGAAAGCTTTGATGAGAGATTTTGCTGCTACCGGAGAGGAGCTGGTTATATCCGCCATGGCCGCCGTGAAGGCGCGCCAACACACCGAGCATCGGCGCGTTGTTATAGGTCGACGGCTCTGTTTGCTGATAGTTATACCTCTCGTCCACGAAATTGTCATGGACGTCGGGGCCGCCCACAATGGCGCCGACCAGTACGTTGGGATTGCTCAGCTTCCGGGCAAACCACGTGTTGTAGCCTTCCCTGCAGCTCACGGTTGCAGGATTCACCTTGATGGACACGATCGATGAGCCGCGGTGATGAACTTTCTGAGGGTACCTGTCGCCGTAGCCTACCATGTAGCTGGTGCCTCTCGGGTTGTCTCCCAGAATGTAATCCACCTGAGCGAAATCGACGCGAGCGTGTCAAGCAAAACAGAGGAACGCAATCGCTAGAGAGAGGTTGGATGATGGGCACTACTTGGGACTTGGCGAAACTGAGAAGCTCGGCCGGAGAGGTGGCTCCTGCGGCGCAAGCCAATGTCCTGCCGGCGGAGGAGACGTAGTCGGAGTAGACGGCGAGAAGGAAGGCAGCGCCGGTGACGAACTGCAAGTTATTCCAGGACTGATGGAACAGCAGTCCTCCGGGGGTCCTCTGCACGTTGTCTGTTCCTCTGCCGAGGCAAGAGCACAAGAATGACTCCGCCTTCTGCCGGTACCTCTCCAGAACTGGCGCATGCTGAGCTGCCCGGCCTTGTAGAAGGAACTGACGGAGAGCAGACACGGTCACACGAAGCAGAGTAAACCAAAATGGCGGTCCAGGAGTAGTGTTATGAATCATATCGGATCGTCACCTTGGCGGCGAGGACTTGGACGCCTGCGTATTTGATGTCCCAACCAAACTCCGTCGCGTCCGACTCCGTCCCGCCGAGCGCGTCGCCGTTGTTCGCTATGTAGTCCAAATACTGCTGCTCCTGCGTGGAATGATACAGCCATGCCGCCGCCCACAGCAGTTCATCCTGCGCCATCAAACGCGATGAGAGTCCATAACGATGCATGGGCCATGGCGATCGAATCCATTCCATTAAGCTCATCTTAATCACCTCGTATCCGCTGAAGGATCGGTAGTAGTTCTGTGCCACGATGATGCTGCTGTCGTACGTTCCTCTGTACTTGTCGGCGAACTCGAAGAGCTGGAAAGATTGCAGCAAGTCAATCGTCAGGTCGATGCGAAATCGAACAATTGTGCGGCGGCAATGCACCCACTTGTCGTGCATGGCTGAGAAGCAGGCGGGAATAGGCTGGGTTTGAGCGCTGGAAGACCATGGAAGCTGCAGCCATAGCCGCTGCAGTCTCGCCGGCGAGGTCCGATCCGGGGCGGTTGGCGTCGATGCGGTAGGCCAGTCGGCTCGTCGTCATGTCCTCAGGCCGCTGCCAGCAGAGGTGGTCCGTGTTTCCATCACCCACCTGCACAAATTTACAACGAAAGTTTGCTTGATGCGATCAAAGAATTGTCGAGCAAAGAGAACCGACTTCTCCATAGAGGACGAAGGGCTGCGGGTGGGCTTTGAGGAGGTAGTCGGTGCCCCACTTGATGGCCTCCATGGCGTGCCCCAGCTCCCCACTCGCGGCCATCTGCCTTCCGTACTCGGCCACGCCCCAGGCCATCATGGTGACGGTGAACGCCATTGGCAGGCCGAACTTCACGTTGTCTCCGGCGTCGTAGTACCCTCCGACGAGGTCAACCTACAGCCAAAAACCGCAAAGAAAACTCAAAATTCGGATCAGCGACTGGAGGAAAACGGAATGCCGCAGCTGGGAGCTTACTCCGTTGGCCATTCCGTCATGCAGACCGGAGTTTCCTCTCCACTCCACCCTCTGGTCGGCCGGCAGGTAGCCTGACCTCTGCGCCTCGAAGAACAGAATGCTCTTGCTGAGAGCCTGGGCATAGTCGTGCTCGGCAGCGGCCAACGTGGGCACGACGAAGATCAGAGCAAGACTCAGCGCCACCACGCCACTCATATCCAAATCCAAAGCTTCTGTTTATCTGGAGAAGAAGCAAGTCCAGAGCACTCTGCAAATGGAACGGAGGTCTGGATCAGTATTTATGGCGATCGAACCCAACTTCTTGTCTTTGACTTGATGACCGAGGTTTGCGTTTCCAAGGCGATGGATATTAGAAATAGCATCCGTGATGAGTGTGCGACTTGTCGATTAGGCGAAGACCGGTATGGAATTTTGAATGCCACTGCGGCGCGGAAGGAGAGAGCAAGGAGTGAAGCGTGGGGGTGGGTGCGGCGGCCATCGCGGGCAAGTGAATTGGGGGAGCAGTTGCGGCGGAGTGAGGGTTTGCGCCGTCCATCGCGCATGAAGTCCCGGCCATTGCCGCAGCCGCAGCCGTAAAATGGCCTCTTTTCCTGCTCTTTGCGTATTTCCCTTTCCTTCTTTCGGCATCATGTTTCTTTCTGCTTGGACTTTTGATTGGACTTGCAAAAAGAAAGAGAAGGTAACTTCAATTTCGACCAATTTATTTATTTCAATTGATGAATCCTATAATTTAAAATAGATTCTGTTTTGTATTTTATAGTTTATGAGAGATAGTTAAAATGACTCTCATTTTCCATAAGCGCACTAAATCCAATCTCAGTTCAAAATGGCGTGAAATTAATGTATAAGACGATTAAATTCATAATTTAAAACTGTATATATATATATATATAGAAAAAATTTCCACTGCGCGATGAAATTATCCACGCCCGTCCGCTCCACGCCGACCCTGCCCCCGTCTGCTCAACGCGGCCGCGTCGTCCGATCACCACCGGTCGTCCGATCGGGCGCGATCGATGCACGACTCGCTGACGGTCTGGCGGGGATCGGATTCCGGCCGATTAGCCGTCGGAATCGGGCACAAAATCGTTGAAAAATACCACATCATTCGGCCCGGCGGTGCGGCGCGCCACTACTCCGGCCCGCGATCGGGCGGATTCGGCGGGAATGCGGCGGAGGAATCCGGGCCGGAATGAGACCGGCAGCCGACGTCGGTCCATCCGGTATAATCGGTCGGCCACCATTCAGTCGTCGGTCGCTCGAATCACGATCGAAATTGATCGCCAGAATCGAGCGGTCGATTTCGGCCGCGATCGGGTCGGATTCCGGCCGCGATTCGGCTAGATTCCGGTCGAATGGCGGCCGACCGATTATACCGGACAGATCGACGTCGACTGTCGGTCCATTTGGCTCCGGATTCCGGCCCGATCGTGGCCGGCAGTGGCGCGCCCACTGCCGACCGCGTGATGTGGTATTTTTTGATGATTTTGTACCGGATTCCGACTGCTAACCGGCCGGTAAACTCCCCCCGTCGGCCCGTCGATGAGTGACGCGTCGATCACGCTTGGTCCGGTGGTCGGTCGGACGCGGACGAGCGGCATACATGACGCGCGTGGCTCGTCGCTGTGCTCGCGTTGATCGGACATGGGCGCGCATCGCGCACTGGTATGACGATTAAAACTCTCTCTCTCTATATATATATAAATAATCTGCTGAGTACCATTTCGCTGTTCGACTGTGCGCAATGCACAATAACCGCGCGCCCGATGCTCTCGATCGTCGACGGATATATATATATAATCACGATTCTTTAATTCCTACACTATCAAAATCTTTTATTTCCTCCTTTAAAAATTATATGTTTAAATTTTTAAAAGTTGAAGGGCTAAAGTAAATCGAAAAAAATATTTCAATAAAATCTGTGTATATTTTATGATATATATAATTTTATTATTAAAATTATATTCTTTGATAAATCTATTATTGTTTCTATTCGTACCATTTAAATTGTCTGTATAAATTTAATATTGAATGAATAAAAATAAAACTACTAAATAGTTTATTAAGTGAGTTAAATGAAATTAAATTTAATAATTTAAAAGTAAAATAGAATTTAAAAATGATTTAAATAGATTGGTACAATAATCCCATATTAAAAAATTTAAAACAAATAAACTAATTTATATCTATCCAATAATAGTTTTCGAATCAATTTTCACTTCTCATTAATCATTAAACTAATTAATAGTTCAATTATTTATTTATTAATTAGTTGTCAAACTGACTATTATTTTAATTAATCCATTGTTAGCTAATTAATCATCCAATAATAAATTTAATAATTAATCAATAGATTAGTTAATTAATCTTCACTTAATTATTAGTTGAATTAACCGAAAAGCTAATAGAATGTATCATCGATCATTAGGTGATTAATCAATATCATTATTGATTTTTTTGTTAATCAATTTGATTAATTTCATTTATCAAGTCTACCATTTAACTTAATCAACAATTGATTGGTGATTAATTTATCGACCAATTTTCCTCAATTATATATCTCTTAATTGACTTGAATTATCATTCCCTAATCAACTTAATTAAGCATTCATTTAAATTAATCATTTGATTTTTGTCCTTTAATTAATCAATTTGATAATTGATTAATTATTAACTAGATTGATAAATAATCAATATTAATTAATAAGTAAACCAAACTACAACTAATTATCTGGTAATAAAGAGAATATTTTATTATCCTTTCCCATATATGTCCATTAATGACAAGTATCTACTAGGGTTCATATTCGAGTAATACAAATAATTAAATAACTTCATATAATATCTCAATCAAATAAGTAAGAGTCCAAACACATACATTCAATAAGATATCTAGATAACAACTAATATAGGAAGGTTAAGCAAGTAAAATGATAAGTAACAAATTAAATAGAAGAATAAAGTATCATGCAATTCTATAATCATTATATATAATTTGAACTTAAATAAGACATCATGCACCAAGATAGAATCTTAAGAGGTCAAGGATAGAAGTTACCACCTTAAAGTATCGCCAACTCTCGATAAGAATCAAATCAAGAGGTTCATCTTGGCTCTGAATCTATAAATACCAAATTTTAAATTATCTTAAATAAACTGCTTGATTATTAGCTAGTTTATTAATTACTAATATCAATCATTAGCTAACTAATCTAATTAATCCATATTAATCAAATTATCATTCGATTAATTAATTGATTAATCAGTTTGATAATCCTTTAATTAAAGATAAAATACTTAATTTATCGTCGATAGTTGGAGGTGCAGTCGCACGGTTATTGGCCACGAAGGAGCTGTCATCGGGAGTCATTGCCTCATTGGGTGGTAGTGGGTTGTTGGGGGTGTTAGTTGTTGGGTGACGATAGTTAGTGCTGGTGGCGCAACGGGATGCGGGCCACAGTGCAGAGCTGGCGCGCGGCATGCGAGGGCAGAGCTAACCACGGGGATGCATGGATAGTGGAACAATAAGGTCGCAGTGGGCATGGGAGCAAGTGTAGGTGCAAATTGATCTAGGTTATGATTGATCAAATTCGAGTGAGATTCGAGTAGGATTTTGATATTTGATAATGGATTGACAATATGAGTTTGACCATATGACAAATGGATATTTGGGATATTCATGATGGATTCTTCGAATCCCTCAATGGATCGTGTATCCACATTTGTAATCGAAAAAATAAAAACAAAAATAATCCATACACAGGATCTTGTCTGACGATCTACAACGAGTATGCGAAAATTAAAACTAAAGAGTGGAAGTGTAATTGAAAGCACCTGAATCCATAATCGCTGGAAGAAGCTGAAGATCTGGAGAAGTCGACGAGCCGAAGGGCTTGATCTTCCACAAGACGAGAGAGAGCGTCCCCGGATGCTCTGCCCGATGGGGAAAACAAGAGTCGGTTGAATCATACTCTCCTGCGGGGATCACACCCTATATATAGTATTAACCTAAAACCCGTTAACATCCCATCAATGCTAATGGTATGGGTTAAAGGGTTCTACACATATGAATCCAAAATCCATTAACCCACATCCAATAACACAAATCCGTTAACTTAAACCATAATGGTTAGATCACTTTTAATCGGGTTCGAACCAATATGACATACTCGGATACGTTACGATAATCATATGTAAGCCCACCACCAACAATCTCCCACTTGGGTTACATGTGATTCTGAATGTAACACAACTGATATTCCTTAGTTGCACATATCATGTCGTATTGAACTGAAACAATCTAGTCCATCAACTTCATTGGCATTGGACTAAAGTGATTGTTGTTACTCCATATATGTAATCGGTAGTAGGACCCCGTCAGTAATCACAATACCAATGTCGTCAATGACATAGATCTGATGTGGATGTGTAACATGAGAAATGCATGAAATGTGATCTGTACATGCCTATTCTCAACTGATCCTCCTCATGATCCAATACTGGATCGATCACATTTGCAAGCACCATATGCTAAACCGCATTAGCAAATCATGATCACCTTATGACTCAATAATGAGTACTACATCACATTTACAATCACCATATGCAAACTGCATTAGTAAATCATGATGTTTCTTTATTCAGAGTGTCAACAAATACACATATAAAAGGAAACTTTATTCGTACGATAATCAAAATTTACATGTGTCCAATATATACATAAGAGCATTCAAAATATAAATAAATACATACTCTCACTAAACGGGTACTTCATCCATATGAAGGACCCCCATATGTAATACATGTTGATGAAACACCTTAGGTAATAGTCCCTTGGTGAGCAAATCTGCCAGTATTGAGTCTGTCTGAATATGCTCTATCATTAGACCACTCTGTACTCTTTCTTTAACTGCCAAGTACTTGATATCAATGTGTTTTGACTTCGACGAGTTGCGGTTATTCTTGGAATAGAGTTCTGCAACTTTGTTATCATAGAAAATTTTCAATGGTCTTTTAACACCATCGATGACCTTTAATGCTGTGATAAAATTCTGCAATCATATCCCATGATTTAATGCTTCATAGCAGACTATTAATTTTGCCTCCATTGTGAAAGTCGCTATAAGCGTCTGTTTGATGCTTTTCCATGATATAGCTCCTCCAGCAAGCATGTAGACCAAACCTGAGGTGGACCTCTTGCTATCCAAGCATCCAGCAAAATCGAAATCTGAATATCCAATCACCTCCAATAGACTGGATCTCCGATATGTGAGCATGAGTTCTTTGGTTTTCTGTAGATACCGCATTACCCTCTTTACGGCTTTCCAATGTCCTGGTCCAGGGTTACTTAGATACCTACATAACATTCCAACAATGTATGCTAAATTCGGACGCGTACAAACCTGAGCATACATTAGACTCCTTATTGTCGATGCATAGGGAAATTTCTTCATCTCATTTATTTCAAGTTCACGCTGTGGACATTGTTGCAAGCTAAACTTATCACCTCTAGACATAGGTGTGTCTCCAGGTGTACAATTTTGTATGTCATACCGTATGAGCACCTTTTTGTTAGGACCTGTGCGCCCGCTAGAGGGGGGGGGGGTGAATAGCGTCGATGATGGAATTTGATCGCGTTCGCTTGCCTATGATTGTTAGTATGCAGCGGAATATAGAAATGACACAACAATCACAATAACAAGCATACAAACACAAGGATATAACGTGGTTCGGAACCGAACGATTCCTATTCCACGGATCGAGCTCTAAAGATCTCTAGTGATGCACACGCAACCACTAATCAATAAACTCCTTCTTGATAACAAGTCGGAGGTGGAGAAACCTCGTACAAGTGATTACAAAAGCAATACACGAAAATACAAGTAAAATACAAAGAAATGTAAAGAACACTTTACAAAACTAGGGTTTGAGTGCTTTGCATGTTGGTTGCTTGGATGAGATTGAAGGACCCTAAAATGCACCTGCAATTCGCCTTCAAATCGCCCCAAGTAAGCTCCCAAAGAACCAATATCGAAATCCTCCATAAACTCCTCTTTTTAACCTGCATCGGGCTGGATTTCTGCCGATCAGTCGACTGCCATAAGTCACCAGTTGACTGATGCCACTATTGTCGTGAGACAACGGGTCGATCCACGCTGAAAAATCTCTAACGGATCTCTTGGCAATCGACTGCCAACATTGGCGATCGGCGCCGATCTCTGAGCATTCGTGCTCGCGGTGAACTAGTAGTCTAGTCCTTAGCGGTCGATTTGTCGACATCGATCAGCTGTCGACATCGATGAGCTGCTCATATGAGCGATCGTGCGAGCCATTTTTGCTCTAAACCGACAGTCGAACTCTAGTCGACTCACGACAGTCGAACCGACCATAATGCCAGTCGACTGCCAACCTCAAAAATGAGGTTTTAACCCAAGTATGGTTCCCCCATACTTGCTAGACCACCCTTAGCCTAGACCTAAGCCTTCTAGCCACCTCCATCAGCCTCACGCCTCTCAGATCCCTTCAAGTCATCCATGACTTGTTCATCCATCGCGCTAGCCTTCAGGTGCTTCCATCGGCTATGTCATGTTAACGGTGTCTACACCGCCAAGGCACATTGGACTTACGCCGCCAAGACTCCGCTTGGACTTTACGCCGTCAACCATTGGACTTATGCTGCCAAGACTCCACCCTTGGACTTTACGCCGCCAATATCAAACCCCTTGGACTTCTCAAATGCCTAGACTCAAGCTTGGACTTTCCCTTGCCAACCCATGTTGGACTTTCCATGCCAAGACCCATGCTTGGACTTCCCTTGTGCCAAGTACTCAAGACTTGGACTTTCTCAAATGCCAAGTGTCCCACTTGGACTTTCCATGCCAAGTACCCATGACTTGGACTTTACCTTGCCAAGACCCATGCTTGGACTTTCCCATAATCACATGGTCAACCCTAGTCAACCATCAAAGTCTCCCTCGAGTCAAACTCGAGTCTAGTCAATTATAACCTGGGTCAATTGTATAAACAATCTCCCCAAAATATTAACCGACATCAATATCAAACATCAATGTCAAACATACTATGTCAAACATCAAAACATCACTCGAGTCAAACTCGAGTCTGGTCAATCGTGACCTGGGCCGATTGCACCAACACTTTTTAATATATGCCTTTTGTGATAATCCAAGTATACTCTTGGATCTTTCACGATATATCTATATGCCTACTACAAAAGATGCTTCACCAAGATCTTTCATTTCAAATTTACCTGATAGAAATGACTTGGTCTCATGCAGTAATTGTTTACAATTGCTTGCCAATAAAATGTCATCCACATATAGAACAAGTATCACAAACTTGCTCCCATTGAACTTGATATAAATGCATTGATCAACTGGATTCTCTTTAAAACTAAATGAAGTAACCACTTTATCAAATTTCTTGTACCACTGAGGGGATGTCTGCTTTAAGCAATAAATGAACTTCTTCAACTTACATACTAGGTGCTTTGAATCATCAGATTCAAAGTTCTTTGGTTGTATTATGTATATAGATTCCTCAATGTCTCCATTAAGGAATGCATTCTTGACGTCCATTTGATGTAGCTCGAAATCATAATGAGCTACAAGTGTCATGAATGCGCTTAGGGAGTCTTTCATAGATACAAGTGAGAAAGTCTCCTTGCAATCAATATCCTCCTTTTGAGTGAATCCTTTGGCTACAAGGCGTGACTTATACTTTTCGATATTTCCTAATGAATCCCGTTTGGTTTTAAATATACATTTACAACCAACAGGTTTCACACCTTTAGACAATTCGACTAGTTCCCATACGCCATTATCTGTTATAAATTTTATCTCATCTTTCATGGCTTCAATCCACTTTTCAAGATTAGAGCACTGTTTGACTTTCTGGAAAGATGAAGGATCATTTTTTAACCCTATGTCAAACTCATGCTCTTGGAGATAAACAAAATCACGTAAAACCGTGGATCTCCTTTCCCTAATAGATCGCCTTAGAGACACTTGTTCTTGAGGCATTTGAGGTGCTTAGGGAACCTACTCAACCATAGGAGGGTGTACCTCAATTTGAGTAGATGGTTCCTTTACTTGCATAGGGGAGGATACAGAGACATCATAAAGTACTACTCCCACCGGATGTGCAACATCAATAACGTAGGGTATAATAACTATACCACTACTAGTTGCATCTGTAGTAACTGAGGTAGGATGACAAGTATTTTCCTCCTCAAAAGATATATCCCTTGGGTCTATTCTCCCATTGTCCTCAATGAACTTGGCATTTTTCGTTTCAAAAAAGGACTTATTTGAGGGATCATAAAACTTAAAGCCCCTTGACCTTTCAGAATACCCTACAAAATGACAACTAGTTATCCTTGAGTCCAATTTCTTTTCTTTAGGCTTATAAGGCCTAGCCTCAGCTGGACAACCCCAAACATGTAAATGTCTAATACTAGGCTGCTTACCCGTCCATAGCTCATATGGGGTTTTACTTACTATCTTACTGGGTACTCTATTGAGTAAGTACATTGTAATCTTGAGTGCATCATCTCATAAGGACTCCGGTAAAGAAGTGAAAGACATCATGCTTCTCACCATGTCCTTTAGAGTTCGGTTCCTTTGTTCAGCTGCACCATTCTGATGAGGAATACCATCCATGGTGTATTGAGCCACAATACCACACTCAGATAGGTAATTGGCAAAAGGTCCTGGACGTTGTTTACCTGATCCATCATAAAGACCGTAATATTCACCTCCACGATCGGATCTGATAGCTTTGATCTTCTTACCTAGTTGATTTTCAACTTCAGCTTTGAAGATTTTAAACATGTCCAAGGACTATGACTTCTCATGCAAAAGGTACAAGTAGTTATATCGGGAATAATCATCTATAAAACTGATAAAATATGTCTGTCCATTTCAAGATACCTTAGGGAATGACCCACATATATCTATATGTATCAGTTCTAAAGTGCTACTACACCGACTTGTACCTTTATTCCTTTTGTTAGTCATTTTCCCTTTGACACACTGTATGCAAACCTCAAATTCTGACATGTCAAGGGAGTGGAGAATTCCTTGTGACATTAACCTTTCTAGACGTTGTTTGGATATATGTCTTAAACGCCTATGCCACAACATTGATGAATTCTCGTCAATCAAATTGCATTTAGTACCTATACTGTGCATTATTATATTGTCTGTGAGAGCTATAGTGTTTAACCTATATAGCTTGTCAACTAGGGAACTAAGGGAACCAGTACCAATAAGTTTTGAATGTTGAAAAATACTAAATATTCCATTTCCAAAAGAACATGTATATCGTGATTTGTCCAAAGAAGAAATGAAAATTAAGTTCCTTATAAAGGATGGAACTACAAATGTATTTTCCAAATCCAAAAATATATCAGTCCCTAGACAAAGCCTAAAAACACCTATAACAATCACTCTAGCATTCTTGTCATTACCAGTATAGATGTATCTTTCACCATCAATAGACAGTCAACTGGTAAGACAATCATGCTCAGTGACACTAATATGAGTGGTAACACCAGTATCTATCCACTATGTGGGAGTAAGTACAGTAACGAAATTGACTTCTGAACTAACTAAGCTGAAAAGTTTATTACCAGACACTGCAATTTTAGTAACCTTACTCCTAATAGTCCTTTTATGTCCAGTGGTTTCTAAAATTAAAGTTGTTGAAATATTAATTTTATTGATAGATATCATTTGTGCTATAAAAGAAAGAACAGAATAGAACAGATGCTCACATTAATAACGATAAACATGCACATATATATAAACAGTGATATAAAGCAAACACTAAGAAATAAATATATGCACATATGATAGGTCCCTTTATGAGATACCAAATATAACATTACAATTAATCTTTGGATTAAATTGTAAATTATTAGCAGTACTCTCTAATCCTAACTCAAAACACTATAATCTGTCACATAATGTGACTTCCTTTGGGCCAATACAATATGTGCATGATTGATAACCCAATATGAGTTAGGTTTGGTTATATAACTACAGTTCACTTATCCCTTTAATCACTCATATAACATGCCTTCCTTTGGGCTAACATCTTACATGTATGATGTTTATAGTGAACCATCTTTAAACATATATCTGATATAAAGATGATTTTCCTTTGGGCCAACCATCCTTAGCATAGATATACATCCACTCACACAATGATGCACTAAGCTTAACTAATAGTTCTCACTTTGGTGATAATATTAGTTTAACTTAATAACACATATGCTAATGGATACAAATGAAATCCTAGGTTGCTCGACTGTATTGTTGCTATTAAATGATGTAGGGAATGCGGAATGACCATAACATGGGACTTAAAAACTTTGGAGCCTCCGAAAAGGCACTAAATGACATTTTTACGGCCTGAAACAAGTCATTATGGGGGGTAAATCCCACCATAAGACACGTAGAACTCTGAATGAGCTTTGAAACCCCACCGAGAATGCCTCAAAACTCATCTCGAGCGAAAAGTTATGGCCTCCGAAAGTTCCCTACATCATCAGTCAACTGTTTCCATATAACAGTCAATTGATCGTGATTAGTCGATTGCTTCAGTCGACTAACAAAACTTTTGTGTTCAAACTAAGGCCCAGTAGTCGACTGGTACTTGATGGCAGTCGACTGATGTCATCAGTCGATTGCCCAATAGACTAAAAATCATTCTATGCTGAAGTTTAAATCCATCAGTCGACTGTCATACACCAGTTGAGTTCCGCAGTCTATTCGAAATTTTCCGCACAACAGTCGACTGGACCTTATGTCAGTTGACTTATGAAGATCAGTCAATTGCTCAATCGACTAAAAAGGATTTTGTGCGTCGAATCAGTCGACTAGTGACCTAATTTCTGTGGATATGAGTGGCGGTTTTGATGAAAACGGTGACGGTTAGCCGTCATTCTTCGTGTTCTTCGCAGAAAAATGTAAAAAAAAATTCAATCCGACTCTAAACCTAGGACTTCTAACCCTTAGATTCGACAATTATGCATGTTTAAACGCGTTAAATGAAGATTTAACACAAAAATGCACGCATTTGAACCAAAATCGTAGAAAAACCCATCCTAAGTTGTATGATCATCGACACAAAACTTGTGGCTTTGATACCAATTGATGGATCCTTCGGATCCCTCAATGGATCGTGTATCCACATTTGTAATCAGAAAAATGAAAACAAAAATAATCCATACATAGGATCTTGTCTGACGATCTACAACGAGTATGCAAAAATTAAAACTAAAGAGTGAAAGTGTAATCGAAAGCACCTGAATCCATAATCCCTGGAAGAATATGAAGATCTAGAGAAGCCGAAGAGACAAAGGGCTTGATCTTCCACAGGACGAGAGAGAGCCACCCCGGATGCTCTGCCCTATGGGGAAAATAAGAGTCGGCCAAATCATACTCTCCTACAGGGATCACACCCTATATATAGTGTTAACTCAAAACCCGTTAACATCCCATCAATGCTAATGGTACGGGTTAAGGGTTTTATACATATAAATCCAAAATCCATTAACCCACATCCAATAACACAAACCCGTTAACTTAAATCATAATGGTTAGATCACTTTAAATCGGGTTCGAACTAATATGACACACTCGGATGCGTTACGATAATCATATGTAAGCCCACCACCAACAATTCAAAGTCATATTGGGGAGAATATTTGGGGAAGATTGTTGGAGCAATCAAACCTCAGGTCAAAGTTGACCTAGCTCGAGTGAGATTCAAGTGGAAGTCCAAGTATGAATACTTGGCAATAGAAAGTTCAAAATTATATTCTTGGTGATGGAGAAGTTCAAGTTTGGAGACTTGGCAAGGGAAAGTCCAAGAATGGTCTTAGCAATGGAGAAGTCCAAGTTTGGAGACTTGGTAAGGGAATGTCCAAGTTTGGAGACTTGGCAAGGGAATGTCCAAGAATGGTCTTGGCATAGAGAAGTCCAAGTATAAATACTTGGCAAATGGAAAGTACAAGAGTGTAGTATTAGACACGTAAGTCTAAGGGTGCAATCTTGGCAGTTAAAGTCCAAATATGGATATTTGACAAAGGAAAATACCAATGATGTAGTCTTGTTCATGTAAGTCCAAGTGTATAGTCTTGACAACGTACGTGTAAGTATAAGGGTATAGTCTTGGCGACGTAAGATCTGATGACATGATATAGTCGATGGAAGCACCTCAAGGCTAACACAAAGGATGAACGAGTCGTGGAGGACTTAGATGGACCCTAAGGGCGTAAGGCTGATGGAGGTGACTATAAGGCTTAGGTCTAGACCAAGGGTGGTAGATCAAGTATAAAGAGATCATACTTGGGTTAAACCTCACATTTGAGGTTTACTAGTCGACTGACCAAGTGTGCGACACTTGGGAGCCTAGTTTGACTCAAGTAGTCCACTAGGGTTATGACCCAGTCGATTGGTCGTGTAGTCGACTGAGGCTTGATCGCCGACTAAGTGCTCTGGCAGTCGACTAGTAGACATCACGAGTCGACGGGTCCACGATAGTCGACTGCCAATGATGGGCAGTCGACTGGTGGTAGTTGATAGGGGCACAAAATATATTATAGTCGACTGGACAGTCGACTGATGATGATGACAATCGACTTCTCAAGTATACATTGGGCAGAATCCAACGTGGGTTGGTCCGTTGTGAGACAATGGTACTGTGGGTAGTCGACTGAGGCCTTTTGGCAATCGACTATCAGGAAGCAGTCTAAGTCATGTAGAGGCTTAAAAGAAGTTCGCGAAGGAGGATTTCGACAGTGGTTCTAAGGCGATTTTGAGGCGAAGTGCTGTTGCATTTCAGGTTTTCAAAGGCTTCCCAAAGCAACCAAATCATCAAGCAAGCAAGCTCTTATTTGTAAAGTATATTTTTTATTTGCTTTTGTATTTTTTATATTTGGTTGTTGTTTATTGTTGTAAACATCTTGTAATAGGTTTCTCTACCTTCAGTGTGTTGCCAAGAAGGAGAAGTTTGTTAGTGGTGGTGTGTATCACTAGAGCTCGACTGTGGAGTAGGAACTAGGATTCTGAACCACATTATATCAAGTGTATTTCATGTGTTGTTTTCTCTTGTGTTTGTTGTTATTCATATTTTGTATTCCGTTGTGCTAACAACTATTGTAGATGAACACGATCAAAGCACAAAAGTGAAAATCACTATTCACCCCCCTTTAGTGCATGTTACGGTCCCTATAATTGGTATCAGAGTGGGTCACTCTTTAAGGATTAACAACCAAGGGAGCATCGCTAGAGGAAGAAGAGAGTAATCGCCAAAGAGGATACATTGGGAGCATCTAGAAAAGATGGAGTTGCCCAATGATGGATTGGGCTACGATATCAACACTCCACCCATCTTCGACCGCGAAGATTTCGAGTATTGGAAAGGTATGATGAAATATTTTCTTATATGTAATTTAGAAAATTGGCTTATTTTGGTAAAAGGGTTTGAAACTCTGATGGACAAGAAGGAAAGGATCCTCGAGAAGAAGAAATGGATGGAGGATTAAATTCAAGAATTTGAGACCAATAAAAAGGTAACCAAAATGTTAATAAATTTGGTACTTAATGATATCTTGTCCAAGTTAGATAACTATAGGGATGCTAAAGAGTTATGAAGAAGTTGATTGAGCTCCATCAGAATCCCTCACTGACCTAAGACGATAAGGAGGAGTCCAAAGAATCAAGTTCAACATCTCAAGAGCTTGAGCATTTGGAGGTTAATAGATGTTCAACATCTGAAACGGACAAGGTAAAAGTCTCGGAAGCCTCCACTTCAAGGATTGAGGGGGAGGAGAGATCATCATCGAAGCTAGAGCAAGAGCAAGAGGAACCTTCCACATTCAGGAGAAGTGAAGAACAAGCTCATGGATCTCCAATAGTTAACTAAATTGCATGTATTAAAAATAAAAATCATATAACGTATGTTGAGTGTAGGAAAGTAGGACACTACAAGAGCAAGTGTCTAAGTAAGGTCAAGAAGAAGGCACAAGTGGTGTCAAAGGAAAAGGAGAAGGCCAAGGAGACCGGAGCCCCGATACGGAAAGGCAAAGAGCATATAGTCACTACAAAAAAAATCCATTTTTGGCGACGAATTTTGCAACGAAATTTGTAAAATTTTGCAACGAAAAAATTTTCGTTGCAAATAATTCGCCGCTAAATTCTGCAACGAAAAAATAAATTTCGTCACCAAATTGCAACGAATAATTTTTTCATTGCAAAATTCGTTGCCAAATTTGGCAACGAATAAATGTTTCGTCGCCAATTTGGCGACGAAAAGAAGAATCGTCGTAAATTTTTGCGACAAATAATACTTTTCTTCGCCGAATTCGACAACGAATAATTATTTTCGTCGTCGAATTCGGCGACGAATAATTATTTTCGTCGCCGAATTCGGCGACGAATTATACTTTCGACGCCAAATTAGCGACGAATAAAATTTTTCGTCGCCAAATTAGAGACGAATAAATTTTTTCGTCGCCAAATATGCGACGAAATTTTTATTCGTCGCAAAACTCTCGCATCCATCTCCGGCCAATATAATCAGAATTTGGCAATGAATATTTTTTTCGTCGCAAATTTGGCGACGAAATATTATTTTCGTCGCCAAATTTGCGACGAAAAAAAAAAATTCGTCGCCAAATTCTGATGAACGGAATTAACAAATAAAATTAAATTTGGCGATGAATTTTTTTCGTTGCAAATTTGGCGACGAAAATAATAATTCGTCGCAAAAAATTGCACTATCAGTCGATTGATGTATTAATCAGTCGACTGATAGTGCGACTAGTCGGACTGACCAATCAGCTACCAAACGTTCTGTGAGTTGCTATAGTATGGCAGTCGACTGATCATTTCCATTTGTCATTGCGGTTTAGAGTCGGTAGTCGATCGGCTACGGCGTTACGTAACTCACAAGACATCACCGATCGATGGCTAAAAAAATTTTATCAGTCAAGTGAATGTCTACATCAGTCGACTGATACATATAAATTTGTAACGAAAATTGTAATTTCGTTGCAAATCTGGAGAAAAATAAAAAAAATATTTGAAATTAATCTTTTTTCGCTGTTTTACAGCAAACACACAACAATATTAATACAATTATACAACAAACAATAATATGTACATCAAACCAATTTATACAAATAACAAATACATCCAAAGGTCTACCGTACCATTATCACCAGGCAACAGTTAAATACAACAAACTTATAAAAACATAAATATGACATATGTCATAAGTCAAGAAGCTAACAAATAAACTTTCACAAATATAGTCAAAGATAACCAACATCATCACCATCGTCATAAAAAAAACACATCATCATTTTCTCCATGACAGGGATCAGGCGGAGGAGGAGCAGAGCTAGAAGGAGGAAGTTGATTTGAGCTAGACGGTAATTGAAGATGTTGCATAATAAACATTTGTTGCTTTTGAACTTCGTTCATCTTTTCATTTAAGTCTTGAACTTTCTGAGCGTTCTGTCTTGATTCAGTTTTTTTCTGCGCTAGTAAGTCTCTCAAATGATTAACCTCTTCGATTAATTGAATAACTTAGGCTTTTGATGCTGGAGAGGATGAAGAAGAAGCACCAGGGACTCTATAGGATCGGCTCAAAGAGCCGAGTCCAAGTATTCTTCCACTTTTCGGTCCTCCAGATGCTTCGAGCCATAAATTTATGTTGCTAACAGATGGCTCCGATTCGACTCCATCATCACTTGCTCCCGAATTTCTTTGTAAAAGTTCATCGTATTTCTCCTATTTCGAAAGAAAAAAAATTAAATATTAACATAAGAAATTAATTTTTTACAATTACACACCTTTATTGTTCTAGCTCTTGCACCACTCTATGTTTTATCTTTTTTTTGGAATGTACGGGTGAAAGTGTCAATAAATAATGACTCTGTTCCCGTCTTCTTGGCCTAAACAAATTAAACAGTTAATATTTATAAATTAGTGAGTATTAGATTATAAAATCATAAATTGAAAGTACTCACCAATCGATGTCTATGCTCATCGATATTTAGCATGCTTGGAAGTTACAATTCTAATTTTGCTTATTCTGTTCACTCTTCCGCTTACTTTCATCAGATCCCCAATGTGCAACAATTTTATTCCAATTCTCCTCAGTTATACAGTGCGGTTTCTTATTTCTAGTTTTTTCATGATTTAGTATGTTTCTAATAAGATCACCATATTTTTTCTTAAAAATCCTCCTAATCTCTAGTTTTTCAGTCTCCTCCCAAATAAATAACCGCTACAGTAGAGGAAAATAAAAATTGATTATATTAACTGCAATTTCATATACTAAATGATTGAAATAAGTTACCTTGAACTCATTCCACCACAGAACTTTAATTTCTTCCGGCGTGCTTGTATAAGTCATAGAAGCGTCGGCCCAATGATTATTCACTATTTTATTCACCTCGTGAATAACACGTACAGAATTTGTAAATTTAACATAAACCAAAAACAAACTCCGTTATATACTTAAAAAAAATATATTGTATTAAAATTTTAATATAGATATTATAAAACTTGAATACTTACGAATCTCCTCGCGGAGATATAAACTCTCTCGTATCTTCCCTCTCCACGAGTGCTTGTTGTACCGGGGAAGAAACATTGGCAGGTATATGTTGAGAATCAGAGGATCCTGCAACTGGGGAAGAGGTGGAGGGCACAATTCCTGCAAGAGCATCAGAATGTGCGGGTGCTGAAGCAGAGGAAGACTGTGATCTTCCATCACTACTACGTCTATGACCGCCACGTCGAAACTAACAATCATGATTATTAGAAGAATATTACAGGAAAAAAAAATGCAGTTGCATATCGAATTATTAATAGGAAAAATATGAAAATATTACCATATTCATAGCAACTGGATGACCCTAAATAAAAAAAGTTCATTAGCATATCAAATATATAGATTTTCGAATAACATAGTAAATTAAAACATAATTGGTATTCAATAAATTAAAAGGTAAATTACCAATAATTAGAAATCAAAGTCTGCAATAAAATTTTTGGCCTGATAATGTGTCTAATCGTCATCGTCATCGTGATCGTGATCGTGATCGTCATCGTCATCGTCATCCTCATCCTCATCCTCATCCTCATCATTGAAATCTTCATCTTCATACTCATTCAGTTCACTTGCATCAACGTCTATTACAATGCCACTGGGATCTCGTAACGTTGAAATATTATACTCTTCAATATGAAATGTATTGACAACTTCATCTTGTTGATAGGCTATGTCCTCTCAATGTTCCTCAATTTTATTACGTGCTTTGGTTTTACAAACTCCCCACCAATCACTTTTGTCTCGTCTCATACTAGGATATGAAGCATAAAATACTTGAATCGCTTGCTGTGCTAATACAAATGGTTCATACCTCTTGTATATTTTTTTATAGTTAATTTCAACCAAATTAAACTGTGGATGCACCCTCATGCCTTTGATAGGGTCAAACCAACGACACATAAATAAAATAACTCGCAAATCTGAGCCTGGATACGCTACATCTAAAATTTCATCTAGCAAATCGTAAAATTCATTCCTTGCACCTCCATCAATAGATGACTGAACACAAACTCCGCTATTCATTGTAGTTTTCCCAGTTCTATAATCTTGAGTATGAAAAATATATTCGTTTATGAAATATGCGGGCCAAGTTTTAACCATTGAATTTAGACCCCATGATAGATTGTTTATTAGGTCTTGCTCAATGTGGCAGTGATTATCATGAACTTAAAGTAAAATCAATATGTGTCATCAGACAAGATTTATTAAATTTAATATCATATACTACTTACATAATTTTTGAACCATTGTGCAAATTCTTCATCACAGAAATTATTAAACTCATGCTCCGGAAGCTCCGAATATAGAGTTTGAAAAATCCTACAATATAATTAAATAAAACATGAACAATATTTTATGATATATAAAATGTTTAATATAACTACTATATACTTACTCGAAATACGGCGTTACTTCTGGACAGTTCAATAAAATATATATATGGGCTGCTCGCCACTCGGGACTAGTTAAGTATCTACTTGTACAAGATCCACTTGGTCGACCAAGGTAATTAAAAATTGAGAATGCCCTCAAATTTGGATCAATGAGACCCTCATCGTTTCTTCCTGCTTTCCGACTCTTGCATTGAACGTGAGGTTCAAAGTAATATGATGCAAAAGTTGTAACTTCCTCCACAATATAAGCATTAACTATAGAAGCTTCAACATGAGCTTTATATTTCACTTTTTTTTTCAAGTGATAGAGGAATCTAAAAGTAATACAATAAAATTTATTAGAAAATAAATTAGACTAGATTTGACCAAATGAAATAACAACGAGAAAAAAGTTAAAAAAAATCACCTTTCAAACGGATACATCCATCGAAATTGAACATGACCTCCAACTTTAGCCTCATATGGCAAGTGAACCAAAATATGTTCCATTGAATCAAAAAATGCCGGTGGGAATATCCTTTCTAAGTTACACATAATAATCGGAATGTCTCTCTCTAATGTCTCTATGTGTGAATGACTCAGTACTGTCGAACAAATATCATGAAAGAAAATGCTTAATTCCGTAATTGCACCCCAGACAAAATTTGGTAACAGTTCCTTCAAAGCAATAAGAATTAATCTTTCCATGAATATATGACAGTCATGACTTTTAAAACCCATAAATTTGCATTCCTTCAAATCAAACGCATCTACCAATATTTGAGACATAACCATCAGGAAATTTCAACGATTTCAACCATTCACAAACAATCCATTTTTGATCCTTATTGAATGTATAAACTACTTTCGATTTTGGTCCCCTACTATTTGCATCAACATCAAGGGTAGGTCGGTTACATATGAGACGCAAATATTTTCTTGCATTCAGATTATCTTTTGTTTTTCCAGTTATATCCATCACTGTATTTATCAGATTTTCAAAAACATTCTTCTCAATATGCATTAAATCAAGATTATGACGAATCAAATTATTCTGCCAATACGGTAAATCCCAAAAGATACTCCATTTTGTCCATTTATGCGTAATTCCATAGTCATATGTTGTGACATTGGGGTCTTCAATAACAGATGGAAAGTTAAGTACTCTTTGCCATAGACTTTGACCCGTGAATCTGATTGGTGGAGGTGTTTTTTCAATTCTATTATTAGTAAATTCTTCTTTATTTCTTCTGAATTTATGATTTGGCGGTAAAAATTGTCTATGACAATCAAAATAACTCGGTTTCTTTCCGTGTTTCAATCTGAATGACTTTGATCTCTCCATACATATTGGACATCCTAAAATCCCAGTAGTACTCCAGCCCGATAACATCCCATAAGCAAGAAAATCATTTATGGTCCAAAGAAGTGTAGCTCTCATAGTGAACAGCTGATTAGTATGGACATCATACGTGGAAACACCCACATCCCATAGTTGGATCAACTCGGCAATCAACGATTGCATGTAAACATCTATTAACTTCTTCGGATTATGAGGGCCAGGCACAATCAATGTTAAAAACATATAAGGTGTTTTCATACACATACCAGGAGGAAGATTGTACGGAGTTACAATAATTAGCCAGCAAGAATACGTTCTTCCTGATTTGCTAAACGGAGCAAATTCATCAGTACATAGACTCAACCTGATGTTTCAGATCTCATTTGCAAACTCAGGATATGTTCGATCAAAATTTTTCCATGCCTCTGCATCAGATGGATGACACATTAGCCCATTCTCTGTTTCATGATTTGCATGCCAAGTCATGTGTTCAGTAGTCACCTTTGAAGCATAAAGCCTTTGCAATCTAGGAGTTAAAGGCAAATAGAACATTTGTCTGAATGATTTTAATCGCTTATTACGATTTGATCTCGTGGTACTCATGTACCTGCATTGACTACAGAATTTGCAAGTCTCTAAATCTGCATTATCTCCTCAATATAGCATGCAACCATTTCTGCAAACATCAATTCTTTGCACCGGAAGACCCAAATCTTTCACAAGTTTTTTCATACTGTAAAAATCATTTGGCATTATGTGATCACGCGGCAATACTTCTCCAATAACTTGAATAAAATCATTAAAATATTCTTCTGACACATTATGCTCAGCTTTAACATTCAACAATCTTGCGGTGAGAGATAATTTTACAACCGACCACAGGTTCATCTGCAGCTCTCAATACTTCTTGAAATTTTATATATGGCTCATTGTGCACATTTTCATTACCACCAGTAATTTCTACCTCCTCCAACGGTGTTGAATAATTATTATACATGTGTTCAAATGCTTGAGGATAACTAGCACTTGTGGCGTTTGGTTCGGTATTCAAATTATGACCAACTGCATCAACTATCATCCTCTGGTACGGATTGCATTGATCGTAATATACTTGCTCTCCACTAACGGTCCTTTGTATGTTTCGTCCAACCTCTTTATCGGATATAAATGGTTCACCATGACAAGTCCAATTATAATAATTTGACGTAAAACCAAATCTACAAAGATGTTCTCGAACTTTATCACATTGAAAAAATTTACCATTATGACATTTTTTGCATGGACACCTTAACTTATTCCCATCCATAAACTCAACATTATTAGTAGCAAATCTCAAAAATTGTTCCAACCCAATTATAAATTCATCGGTTAAACCACAACGTTCTGATAAATTCTTTTTATACATCCAACTGCGTTCTCTCTCCATCGATCCTGTATTCGAAATTATATCAACAACGATTAATTTTCATTTCTTCCAAATTAACTTCATCCGTATATATATATATATATATATATATATATATATATATATATATATATATAATCATAAATTTATACTCAACATTAATTAAAATTTTCTAATACTAAATATGATTTCGTGTGATATTTAATTGCAAATTATAATATCATTATTTCGAACAAATTATGATCTACTAACAGTAATTAAATTACTTAAAATCAAACATTACGATTAAAAATTATAACAGAATTCATAATACTGTAAATAATGTTATAAATAATATTTTTACACGAACCTATCCGGAAGGAAACAACATGGGGATGAGCTCACGGCTAGATGAACACCTTGACAAACACATTCAAAGTAGGACAACCTATTAAACAAAATATTATATTTAAATTACGACACAGTATTATTATTGGGACAGGTATCGCTGCCGCGAGCTTGCGGGCCCGCCTACTGCCGCACGCGATCTCGCGGCAGGAACCTGCTGCCGCACGCGATCTCGTGACAGGAACCTACTGCATGTACGCGCGGTAGCACCTAGCTGCCGCCACCACGTGCCCGCCACGAGCTCGCGGTATGGTCTAATGTGACCTTGCGCGCAGCAAGATCGTCGCGTGAGCTCGCGACAGTGCTGTCGCGACCTCACGGTAGGTCCGCGTGCACGCGGCAGCTGAACACTATCGCGAGCACGGCGGCAGCCGACGATGCATCTGCGGCGACATCGCGCCGTCGCTGCGCCGCGACGGCGCCGGAAGGGAGAAGGAAGAAGAGGGAGACTCTTACCGACGGGCCAGTGACGGGAGGAGTTGGATCGGCGGGATAATTAGGGAAGAAGAGAGGGAGAGGGAAGAAGAAATGGAGAGAGTTGGATCGGCGGGATAATTAGAAAAAATTTAGCGACGAATGTTTTTTCGTCGCCAATTTGGCGACGAATCATATATTCGTCGCCAATTTGGCGATGAATTCTATATTCGTTGCAGATTCTACAACGAAAAATAATTCGTTGCAGAATTTTACAACGAAAAATAAATTCGTTGCAAATTTCTGCAACGAATTTTGAATTCATTGCAGAATCCTGCAATGAAATAAAATTCGTTGCAGATTCTGCAACGAATTTTGAATTCGTTGCAGAATCTGCAACGAAAAAATAAATTCGTTGCAAAATTCTACAACGAATTTTTTTTCGTTGCAAATTTTGCAACGAAAAACAATTCGTTACAGAATTTTGCAACGAAAAAGTAAATTCGTGGCAAATTTCTGCAACGAATTTTTTTCGTTGCAGATTCTGTAACGAATTTTGAATTTGTTGCAGATTCTACAACGAATTTTGAATTCGTTGCAGGATTCTGCAACGAAAAAAAAATTCATTGCAGAAATTTGCGACGAATTTATTTTTTCATCGCAAATTATCGATGAAAAAAAATTTTCGTCGCCAATTTGCGACGAATTTTGCAACGAAATTTAAATGTTGGAATTTTTATAATTTTTGCAACAATTTTTTTTTGTCGGAAATTCCGTTACAAATTTGCGACGAAACATAAAATTCGTCGCAAAATTTGTTGCAGATTTGCAACGAATTATTTTCGTTGCCAAAGTTCGTCGCCAAAAATCAGTTTTTTTGTAGTGAGTGTGTTTCAAATGCAATTAAAAAAGGGCATTATAAAAGCCAATGTCTTAGGGGGAGTCACACTAAGAAGGGAAAAGGGAGAGCTCAAATGTAGGGGGAGCTAATGTTGGTGCAATCGGCCCAGGTCACGATTGACTAGACTCGAGTTTGACTCGAGTAGTATTTTGATGTTCGACAAAACGTATGACAATGTGATTGTCATGGGAAGTCCAAGAATGGTCTTAGCATTTGAGAAGTCCATGTTTTGTATACTTGGCATGGGAAGTCCAAGTCTTGTGTACTTGGCATGAAAAGTCCAAATCTTGGGTACTTGGCATGGAAAGTCCAAGTCTTGTGTACTTGACAATTGAAAAGTCTAAGCATGGGTCTTAGTATTCGAAAAGTCCAACATGGAGTTGCCATTTGGGAAGTCCAAGGGTGTGATATTGACGGCGTAAGGTCCAAGCTATAGTCTTGGTGGCATAAGTCCAATATTTGGCGGCGTAAAGTTCAAGCGTGTGTCTTGAAAGTGTAAGCTCAAATGTACCTTGGCAATATAGACTCGGTTAGCATGACAATAGATGATGGAAGCATCTGAAGGCTAGCGTATGGATGAATAAGTCATGGATGACTTGGAGGGATCCGATAGATATAAGACTGATGGAGGTGGCTAGAAGGCTTAAGTCTAGGCTAAGGGGGGTCTATCAAGTATGAGGGTATCATACTTGGGCCTCATATTTAAGGTTTATCAGTCGACTAGGATTATGGATCAGTCGACTGGTCAAGTATTTGACACTTAGCAACTTAGTCGACTCTGAGTAGTTGACTGGGGTTATGACCAGTCGACTGATCAGTAATCAACTGGAGCTCGACTGCGACTGCATGACCTTAGCATTCAACTGCCAGTTTTGGGCAATCGACTGGCCTTGAGCAGTCGACTGCCATGGAGGACAATCGACTGCTATTTGCGGACACAAGCACAGAAAGATCCGTAGTCGACTGTTGAGTAAGGGCAATCGACTGATGGGTATGGACAGTCTACTGATGGTTAGATCAATCGATTGGTGTGTCCTAATCTAACATGAATTGGTCCGTTGCAAGGCAACAGTACTATGAGCAGGTGACTGGGGCCTTTGAGCAGTCGACTGATCACTGAAAATCAGCCCTAGATGCAGCTTTAAATGGAACTTGAAGAGAAGGAGATGGATGTCGATTCTTGGTGATCTTGAAGGGGATGAGTTGATGCTTTCTAGACCTTCCAAGCTATCCAAATCAACCAAAGCGTGATCAAGCAATAAAAGCTCATTTGTAAAGTATTTTTTTTACTTTGTATTCATATGCTAGTGTAATTGCTTGTATTTAGTTGTATATTTTTTGTATTGTTGTAAGAATCATTGTAAGAGGTTTCTCCACCTCCGGTGTGTCATTGAAAAGGAGAGATTTGATAGTGGTGGTGTGCATCACTAGAGAACTCATACTCCTCAGAATAGTACCCTTAACAATAGGTGTCTATTCATCGTTGCAATCAAACATGCTGAAATATTATAACATCTTATTTATATAAGACACTTGAGACAGACCCAAAAGTCTTTTAGATCGATCTCTCACGATCTTAACACCTAAGATGTATTGAGCTTCTTCCATATCTATTATGTCAAACTGTGATGAAAGATACTCTTTGACTTCTATCACAAAACATATGTCATTTTCTTCTATTAGCAGATCATCAACATATAATAATAAAATGACATACTTTTCTTTTTACTTTTTCAGGAAAACACAATGATCCTCATTGATCATTTCAAAACTATAAGATAAAACGACTTCGTTAAATCTTATGTCCTATTGTTTTGATGCTTGCTTTAAGCCATATATAGACTTTTTAATTTTACATTCTTTTTCTTCTTGACCTTCAACAATAAAACTTTATAGCTGAACCATATAGATTTCCTCGTCAAGCTCACCATTAAGGAAAGCAATTTTTCCATCCATCTGATGTAATTCCAAGTCATAATGCGCTAAAAAAGTCAAAATAACTCAGATTGACACAAACTTCACCACAAGAGAAAATGTTTCTTCATAGTCAATACCTTCTAGTTGGGTAAAACCTTTAGCAACCAAACGAGCCTTGTATCTATTAATCGATCCATCTACTAGCTTTTCTCTTTATTTTGAGAATCCATTTATTCTCAATAGCCCTTCGGTCAGGAGGAAGATTGACTAAATCTCAAACTTTATTTATTTTCATCGACTCTATCTCTTCTACCATTGCAACTTTCAACTTTTCTCTAACTCTACATCCCAAAGTTTCCTCAACAGATTGAGGTTCATCATCGTCAACAAGAAGTGTTATCATTGTCTCCTTCTCAATAGTAAACCTCTTCTTAGGTTTGATCTTATGAACACTTCTTCGTAAGTTGGGTTGTTGAGTGGTTAACTCATGACCAGACAAATTACTCTCACTCAGTTGACTAGGTTCGGGTATCTCACTTGACACCTGTCTTGTTGATAATGACTCATCCTCCTCAAATAGAGGAACTATCTTATCAATTTCACCTCTAGTTGGGAATTCAGTTTCGAGAAAAAACCCATTGGCAACGTGTGCACGTTGCCAAGTAACGTTCACATGAGCACACAAACTACCAACAAGACCACCACTCTTTCCCTTTTCGAAAACAATCCGAAAGTGGAGAAACCTTTTACAAAGAGCTTACAATGAATACAACCAAAATATAAGTACAAATCAAAATAAAAATGCAAAGAACACTTTATAATGAAGAACTTTGATTGCTTACTTTTGGTTGCTTTGGAATGCCTTGGAAGGTCTGGAATGCAACAACAAATTCTCTCCCAAATCACTAAGAATCGACTGTATTCTTCTCCATTGAAGTCCACCATTTATTACTCCGTTCGGTCTAATTTTTCATCTTCCAGTCGACTTGCCTTACCCATCAATCTATTGCTCACTTGATCGTTATCTCATAATGAACTAATCCACATCGAAAATAGTCGATCAGTCGACTGCTCATACCCAACAGTCGATTGTCGTAGCCATCAGTCGACTCAAAAATATTCTATGCTCTTGTCCACTAAAGTCAATCGACTGATCCAACCCATCAGTTGACTGCCAGAGCCACATTTAGTTTCCCGGGTCAACTAATCGATCAGTCGATTGGTCTATAACCCAAGTCGACTGCCCGAGTCAACTGAGCTCCCGAGTGCCGAGCACTCGACCAGTCGACTAGTAAACCTCAAAACTGAGATTTAATACCCAAGTATGATCCCCTCATATTTGACACTTACCTTTAGCCAAGACCTAAGCATTCAAGCCACTTCCATTAGCCTCATGCCTTTGGCTTGAGTTCACGACTCCTCACCCTTGCGCTAGCCTTCAAGTTATTCTATCGACTTTGTAATGCTATCGGGTACCTTTAGCCTAGACCTAAGCTTTCAAACCACTTCCATTAGCCTCACACCTTTAGTTTGAGTCCATGTCTCCTCGCCCTTGCACTAGCCTTCAAGTAGACTAAATACCGGGTCTACCTTTGCCAAGAGACCCATAGACGTCAGAATCCATAGTCACAAAGACTAAAAGAACAGAGATCAATAGTCACAAAGACCAATAGAACAGTCAATTCATACTTAGGAAAATGGTTCGTGTGATAGCAAACACATTGAGTATCATTGCTAAGAAAGTTATTACACCTTACATAGTTGCTTATAGAACGATCAATGCTAAGAAAAATTATTACACCTAATTTAGCCACTCCCCAAATGGTACATCGTTAACACATAACAAACTCTACTAAGAATGTTACATATGACATTCTTACTACTCATAACTAAAACAACTCTAATAAACTAGATAGGCAATTACGAGTAGGATAAACACTAACGCAGTAATAATCCAAACATGTCCTATTTTTTTTGACTCAACTAGGACACTCTCGGCTAGGACACTCTGGTTGTGGATGATACAAAGTCACAAATTCATGTAAAGAACCCACAGAAAAATTGTCTTCAGGTTCTTCTTCTAGATCCTCTTCACACTCTGCGTAGTGAAACAACTCTGAGCACAACTGTGTATATGTGAAGCGCCCCTCGTAGCATCCCCATATCTGATGTGCAACATCACTCAGATTTTCTGACAATTAACGAATCAAAGTCCAAATCCTGTAGTTATCCAAAATCGGAAACTCCTGCATCTCGAATCTCCAGAATAGTCATTCAAGCTTCCCCATGTGTCCACCGACTCCGTAAGCAGGGTCGTTGTCATGCCCCGAGAGTATGCCGTGCCGAAAAGCAAACGGACGGCATCTCCCCTGTACGTGGCAACATATCGGGTTAATACAAGGCTCGTAGGCCCACAACAACAATATGATATACACAGATATCAACATATAAAAATGCACTAAACACAGCGGAAACATACAACGGATAAAACAATATACAATGACCCAAATGTGCACTCCAGAGTGACTTGACACAACAAGAAACATAATAGAAGTCACATCGAAAGCCAAATACATACAACACGTCCGTATATCACAGATACGGAAATAATACAGGTTAAAACCACAAAATGACAATCTGTAGAAATACAACAATACGGAAAACATGTCCATTCGTCCGGTGTGAGATGGGATCAGCTGGCGGAGCTCCGAACGTCCAAGGAATCTTCTACCTGTTATCTGGGCGACAGGAAGCCCAGGGTCCAGGGGTGGTGAGTATAAACTCAGGGGTAATATATAGAAAGTGCATGAACAACATATAAGGATAGATCTACAAGTATACATGTGAAGATCTACAGGTATACAGCATGATTCCAATAGACATATAGTCATATCCAAATCTAATAACAAGTAACTACAGTAAAGTCATACTCAATGTATATACTAAACTGATCAACTGAACATAAAGTAATGTACCAACATACCTGACGGTCTGCAACACCATAAGCTATATCATCCTGACAGATATACAATAACATAACCCATATAATATACTAAGTCAATCTCATACCTGACTAATACGCCAACATATTAACAAAGATATTTATCACCAGAATGACACAACCCGTCCATACCACACTATGACATGACGCTAATCAAATGCATACATCAGTCAGGACAAACCCATATATCATGCTCAACACATAACAACATATAAAATGCAAATGACATGTATCATGAGGTACAAGCATGTGCAACAATCATAGCTCACTCAAATGCAGCATCTCACAGGCATATGTAAAACATATATCAAATACATGCATACATATATATATCAGCAATGCATATGCATGGTCATGTCTGCGTACCCAACTCGCTACCACGACCCCAGTGTGGCCTAGGTGGCACGACATAACAACTATCCCGACTCCAGCCGTCACCACTCTCGAGTGACCGAGTTGGGTAGTATGAAACAGTAGCTAGCCGCCATAGAGCTATATGCTACTCACACGGGGTCCTCGCGCAGCTCTGTCCCTACCCATGAGTAGACGAGCACTGCACCGGGACTCTGACATCACACGACCACCATCTATAGTGGGTGAGTGCGCTAACTACCACTCCGCATGGGCCAAGTGCGATCTCCGCTACCACCATCCCTAGTGGCCGAGAGCGCGACGCACACAATGCTCGCCTCAACCCTGCAACCACTACCCCGAGTGGCCGAGGAGGCAGGATGACTGACGACTCGTCTCAACCACACGGCAGACCCAGTCGTCAGCATGCATGGAATGTAATGATGCATAGCCCACACAAATCCTCGCAATACTCCCTAACTCACGGGGAGACCTAGTCAACCAAAAGTCAACCATGCAAGGACGACAAATCCGTAATCACAACCTATTTACCTATGTACAGATAAATAGATCCGTCAACTAACACACTGATATGTATACAATACCACGACCGACCTCATAATTTGGACTCATCACCTAACCTAGTGATGCAACCCAAGAACTAACTGAGGTCATAAAATAACTCTAACCACATGTACTTATTAAACATCTATCAGCTAACACATAATAGGGTTTATAGTTCCTATCCGAGCTAGATAATCAATGAAGTGCCAGAGTATATATCTCAAAGGTCAAGGCAGTACAAGCATACGATTAAATAAGAGTGGATTTAAGATAAACAGGTATAAACATAAATCCAAGATCATGCACTGGAATTGATCAAAACTACCGGACCAGGTAGATATTACCCACCTGATACGAAGCTCGAATGATCCTCACGATCGTAGACCTGCTTCGTATCCCAAACCTGTACCATAATAACAAATTAAGGTTAAGTACAAGTCTCTAATAATTATACGAACAAAATACCAATTCGTTCTATAATTCGCATTCTTTCCTCGTCTACGAGTAAGAATCCCACTTATCCCAAATTCGATACACCATGGAAAGTAAAAGAAAACAATCGAAACTACCCCACACTGATTCTTGCCTCAAGCACAGTCAAAGAACCCAATTACAACTCCGGTCCACTGTTTATTCCCAAATCACAGTAGCAAAACTATAACCATCAACAACTCTTTAATCATCTACAACCACCAAACCGATTTCAACAGAAACAACACCCAAAGAGGTATCTGACCAATTAAGCCAATCACGCGATACAAACACCACAATCTAACGATTTCCTACACAAAATAATCAAAGGAAAACAGAGATTATTTCCTACCTTTCACTGTTCAATCCATACACCCAAACCATCTCGTCGGCAGCTACCTGCAACTTCTCTTCCACACACACGACACAACAACCTGAAATCACCGAACTTAAATCAACTCTGGATCAATCTTACTGATCCAAATCACACTCGATTCTAATCGATCGACATCTATCACAACCAAACTATAATGGCAGCTTATACACATGAGAAGAAAAGGAAATCAAAGCTTATCGCTCAAATCTCCACCGGTCCCCCTCACACACAGATCGGCTACCACCCCAAACAAGTCAGATCTCAAATCCCAGCTCCAAGCTCTGCGGCAAACCGAGGCTGAAACTACCCAATCTCATGGTGAGGAACACAAACCATATTACTCTGCTGTGAACACAAATCACAATCAAACTCACCTCACAACACAACCGCAAATTCGACGACACCAATCTCCTCTACTCGACCGCTTCGCTCAATAGCTACTACCCTCTCCTTCAACAATCGGAGCTGATGGCGTGAGGAACACAAGAAATGGAAAGATCTTGTTCGACTCAAGGGAGAGGATAAGCCACATACGATTTCGATAGAACTCGCGAAGCCCAGCTCACGCGATCGGTGAAAGCAATCCTCAAGCAATCACGGATCGGCGAAGATCCTAATCGCGCCTAGCTCGGACGCGGCGAGCTCGGTGGCGATGCGGCACTTACGTCGTTGGGCGAGAAGAAAATCGGTGAAGAGAAGCGAAGTCGGTGGAGATCAACCCGTAGTGGTGTCCGAGCTGCTCGCATCGGATGTCGTCAGCGAGCTCGGCCCGAAAACATGTGAGCCAGAAGTGTCGCGGAGAAGAAGAGAAATGGGAATCGCGATGAAATGGGTTATTTCGTTCATTCGGCAGCATTTAATTGTCGTTCCGCGATTCGGTTAACCCAGCCCAATCCAAACCGGTTTAAACCCAATCTAACTTAACCCAATCCAACATTTGGTTCAGCCAATTTCAAGCCCAACTCAAATTAAATCCAATTTACCATTGTCAAGAAACCAGCCCAATGGACTCAATCCAACTAGCTAATCCACCTCATTAGCCCACTAATTAAGCCCAATTAATCCACTAATTAAACCCAATTAATTAAAGGGTTTAATCCATATATATAATTTTTTTTTTTCGTATTTTACATTCTCCCCCACTTATAAAAATTTGGTCCCCAAATTTCCGACTCATGTCTGCGAGATGTCACAATAATCATCTCAAGTATCCGGAGCAAAGTCACACTTCAAGTGACTAAGTGGGGTACTGAGCTTGAATATTATATTCCAGCTCTTATATACACTCTCAACCGACCTATTAAAAGGTAAACAACTGTACCAGAGTGGAGCTCTATACTCGTAACCGATGGGAGACTTTACCAGAATCGTAAGGTGAATCATGAATCACTATCAGAAATAATACCCAAGAATACTCCATGGATATAATTCCATTAAGAGATCCAACGGAGTCCATCTTACGGCTCGGAAGAAAATGAGCGGGCCTAGCTAATCGATCATCGATTACCCAAATCCTATCAAGTCTTTTTCGAATTCTAGATAATCTCCCAACACAGTCTAACGTACTAGGCTTCCACTTCATCACGGTACGTAACCCTACAGGTCACTAATATTTCACCTTTGCTTGTTGGCACACCCAACCTCAAATTACGAGATCAACCATAATCCATATCTCGTTCCACCAACAGAATGTCTCAATACTCATTATTTTGGATACACTCAATAAACCATCACTCTCGAATGAAGAGTCTCTGAAATAACTCTTCCTAAAATGAATGCAACTGGGAACCACTATCCTTCCTGTGAGATTTATTCTCACAAGAGCAATTAATCTCATGTCCAAAAATTCATTCTGTCACCCAGAACTGAAAGTAACTGGCAGACTATAATGACTAATCTCGCTGGTTTCTCAACCAGCATACACATAACATACGTCTCCTTTAACTGCATCAGGATCGCTCCTAATCCTTGACATATTGCATCTATGTACAATACCCTTCCATCCATATCGGACGGATTAACTAACACTGACACAAAAGTCAGCCACCTTCTAGGCCTTGAAACCTAGCTTCCCACTTCGAGGTGATTTCCATCACCTTCGTCCAACAAGTCGGCAGTATAGTATCGCTAGCACATCCTATCTCTATCTCTGGTAAACACCAAATCAATCTAGGGAAACATAACTTCCCTTAAGATCGTGAATATATCTCAAAATATATCCTCCACATATATGATGACAATCGATCTCAAATACTCCAAGAGTACTTGATTCCTCAAATCCATGAACGACTAAATCGTTAATAAGTCTAACGACATTATCAACAACTCGTAAAATTCATACTAAGTATGAAATATCGTCTTTTATACACCTGCATCTTTTTACTCTAAGCTACAGATAGCTTAATCATCACACCGACCATGATAATTGTATGACACTAAGTCACTACAATATCAAACCTCCAATCGTAGGCCAACCCTAGGATATACACAGGTGTCATTTAGCTGATCTAAACAAATCATCTATCCCTAACGAAGGATACTCATTCTCAACTAATGCATTCCAATCATCGATAATCGATGCATAACCTCAGGGTCCGACTCTCTTCTAACAAAGAGTTACAAGTCTTCTCAAGAAGAAACACTAAAGCAGATAAATCTCCCATAGTGTTTAACAACACTGATACCCATAAAATCATCTCCCGGTATGAGGTCCCCAATATCAGGACTATTCCCGAAATCACCTCAATCGCTTACTCTACTTGCCCATGCAGTGGCAAGCTCGAGAGTTTATCCAAAACTACATCCAAATACTCTCGGATTATACGTACATCCAAGAGTCCTAGTATACCAACGCTCCAACAATCCAACTATCCGTAAGGATATGTCTATAGTGGAGGTATATCTAGCAAAAGCTAAAGGTATCCCTTGACTTCTTGGTTGCTGGTCAACATCTCACTTGACGATAGAGACACCACCAACCCATAAGTCGATGTATAGGAATCCTTCTAATCCTATATAAGAACGTTCAAGATAAAGATACCTGTAAACTACCAGTATCTCTCGATATATCCGCAAATAGGATAACCTAAAGTAATACCACGAAGGATCGATCCTTCGGTCTTCTATACTTCTTCTCGAGTAATTATGTAAACTTGTCCAACCTCTGTTCTGGACGGCTGCGCTCATGTAGATGCAAAGACTATCATGAAGGAACTGAAGTCAATCTTTGGCGAGGTACAATCAAACAATGCAAATGGAGATGATAAACACATTGTCTTGGCAAAGGATACACATCCTGTATATCTTGAAGAATCGCCAACATCATATACGCTCCATCTCTCGTGAAAGGAATAATTTGCACCGGAGAATATGCGTAAATACGACCATCATCGTAAAATCTCTCCTCTGTATAAAGCATAACCACATCTGGGAAAGTAACAGTTGTCGTCGTCTGGAAAAGTAACAGTTGTTGGCATTTGGATAAGTAACCGTTGTTGTCTGAACGTCTGAGTCTTCTGATATGTCCTCTGCTGATAGTGCTGGGTAACTCGCTCCTTCTGGATGAAAGTATCAAAAAGCTCCAACTATATCTGAGGTAGTAGATCGTTGCTGATGTGATATTCCATCTTCTGTAATGATCTCAGCTTTTGAGGTTGTGGATCGTCCGCTCGAAAGCATCATCCATAGTCTTCAACTGAGTCTTCAAAATACATACTCTCCTCGTAGATACCGACTGCTTATAGTAGAAACAGATACAATGGTCCCTCGGATAATCTGACTCTGTGTCTCGTCGTAACCCGCACTGCACACACATAATCTCCTTTCGGAGTCTTTCCTCTGAGTTCGCTGATAAACATGAGAAGCTGCTGACAATCCGCAATCGGTCTTCTATGATCGGAAAACTCTCCAATAGTCGCTCGTGACTCACGATTTTAATCTTGCTCCTTTTATCCAACATTCGGAGACTTCTAATTCCAATAATTTGACTTGCAATATATGCTTATCAAATCTCCAACTCTTAAAACACTTGCTACGGAGTCATTTCTATACACATGACTCGGTCTAAGGACTTCCGGTAGGATCTGGTAGGAGATCCAAACATCCTGATCAAGATGTCAACCGATAACCCGTGGGTGGTCAAAACTAACCCAATCACATTCTTGGGTTATTAAATGGTCGTAACTTTCGCAAGTCTAACGACTCTGTATGGTACTTCCATTATCAAACGATCACTCGACCTAAAGCCCAAGAATTCCTTGACAATGAGTCAAAGAAGATGACGTGGAAAAATACTATCTCACAACATCACTGAACTGTGACCAAGTGATACATCATTTCTCGTAGGTTACTTCCCATCTCTTCTACCAACTACCGGCTATATCCGGATAATGGTATGCCACTAACACTACTATCTTCGTATAACCCGAGTCAAGTACTCCAAAAGTACTCCCAATGTTATACAACCTAGAACGATCAGTCCAAGGATCAAAATCCCCATGAATATCATCCACTAATTTTCTACTATCTGCATCCGCAATAGTATACTCGCTTGTCCATTACCCCATGGGTAATGATCTGACTAACATAATTAGTGGAAATCTTAAGACTGAAATCCTTGATCTCCATAAGAGATGTGACTACCTAATCTCTGCTATCCGACTCGGTATCAGTCGGCTCTCAAAGGTAATTACCTTTTCGATAGCAGGTACATGTCTAATAACCTCAACATATCGTTCCCGTGGTCAACTCAAACCACGGATTTAATCTTGACATTAACATACTACAAGTCATGCACTGTTATAAGCAACTAAAGGCATCGCCAAACAGAAGGATATGTAATAACAATTAACATACCTTAATCCTTGTAGCTCGGAGATGTCCGCAACAGCCAGATCTCAGAACTCACGAAACAAAACCGAGTAAAGCAAAACTCAATGTCCGAACGAAATCAAATCCGAAAATGGACTTCGCAACCTAGGGCTCTGATACCAATAAAATTGTCACGCCCCGAGAGTATGACGTGCCGAAAAGCAAACGGACGACATCTCCCCTGTACGTGGCAACATATCGGGTTAATACAAGGCCCGTAGGCCCACAACAATAATATGATATACACAGATATCAACATATAAAAATGCACTAAACACAGCGGAAACATACAACGGATAAAACAATATACAATGACCCAAATGTGCACTCCGGAGTGACTTGACACAACAAGAAACATAATAGAAGTCACATCGAAAGCCAAATACATACAACACGCCCGTATATCACAGATACGGAAATAATACAGGTTAAAACCACAAAACGACAATCTGTAGAAATACAACAATACGGAAAACATGTCCATTCGTCCGGTGTGAGATGGGATCAGCTGCGGAGCTCCGAACGTCCAAGGAATCTTCTACCTGTTATCTGGGCGACAGGAAGCCCAGGGTCCAGGGGTGGTGAGTATAAACTCAGGGGTAATATATAGAAAGTGCATGAACAACATATAAGGATAGATCTACAAGTATACATGTGAAGATCTACAGGTATACAGCATGATTCCAATAGACATATAGTCATATTCAAATCTAATAACAAGTAACTACAGTAAAGTCATACTCAATGTATATACTAAATTGATCAACTGAACATAAAGTAATGTACCAACATACCTGATGGTCTGCAACACCATAAGCTATATCATCCTGACAGATATACAATAACATAACCCATATAATATACTAAGTCAATCTCATACCTGACTAATACGCCAACATATGAACAGTATATGATCACCTGTAATGACAACCCGGTCCATACCACACTATGACATGACGCTAATCAAATGCATACATCAGTCAGGACAAACCCATATATCATGCTCAACACATAACAGTATATAAAATGCAAATGACATGAGGTACAAGCATGTGCAACAATCATAGCTCACTCAAATGCAGCATCTCACAGGCATATGTAAAACATATATCAAATACATGCATACATATATATATCAGCAATGCATATGCATGGTCATGTCTGCGTACCCAACTCGCTACCACGACCCCAGTGTGGCCTAGGTGGCACGACATGACAACTATCCCGACTCAGGTCCACCACTCTCGGTGGACCGAGTTGGGTAGTATGAAACAGTAGCTAGCCGCCATAGAGCTATATGCTACTCACACGGGGGTCCCTGCTGCTAGCCGCTCTGTCCCTACCCATGAGTAGACGAGCCGCACCTGTGACTATCGCACATCACACGACCACCATCTATAGTGGGTGAGGCGCTAACTACCACTCCGCGGTGGCCAAGTGTGCATCTCCCCTACCACCATCCCTAGTGGCGAGACGGCGCACAATGCTCGCTCGCCCTCAACCACACTACCCCGAGAGTGGCCGAGGAGGCGGGATGGTCCGACGACTGTCTCAACCACACGCAGACCCGGTCGTACAAGATGCATGGAATGTAATGATGCATAGCCCACACAAATCCTCTCAACACTCCTAACTCACGGGAGACCTAGTCAACCAAAAGTCAACCATGCAAGGACGACAAATCCGTAATCACAACCTATTTACCTATGTACAGATAAATAGATCCGTCAACTAACACACTGATATGTATACGATACCACGATCGACCTCATAATTTGGACTCATCACCTAACCTAGTGATGCAACCCAGTAACCCAATCTGAGGTCATAAAAATAACTCTAACCACATGTACTTATTAAACATCTATCAGCTAACACATAATAGGGTTTATAGTTCCTATCCGAGCTAGATAATCAATGAAGTGCCAGAGTATATATCTCAAAGGTCAAGGCAGTACAAGCATACGATTAAATAAGAGTGGATTTAAGATAAACAGGTATAAACATAAATCCAAGATCATGCACTGGAATTGATCAAAACTACCGGACCAGGTAGATATTACCCACCTGATACGAAGCTCGAATGATCCTCACGATCGTAGACCTGCTTCGTATCCCAAACCTGTACCATAATAACAAATTAAGGTTAAGTACAAGTCTCTAATAATTATACGAACAAAATACCAATTCGTTCTATAATTCGCATTCTTTCCTCGTCTACGAGTAAGAATCCCACTTATCCCAAATTCGATACACCATGGAAAGTAAAAGAAAACAATCGAAACTACCCCACACTGATTCTTGCCTCAAGCACAGTCAAAGAACCCAATTACAACTCCGGTCCACTGTTTATCCCCAAATCACAGTAGCAAAACTATAACCATCAACAACTCTTTAATCATCTACAACCACTAAACCGATTTCAACAGAAACAACACCCAAAGAGGTATCTGACCAATTAAGCCAACTGCTGATACAAACACCACAATCTAACGATTTCCTACACAAAATAATCAAAGGAAAACAGAGATTATTTCCTACCTTTCCTTTATTCAATCCATACACCCAAACCATCTCGTCGGCTGACTACCGCAACTTCTCTTCCACACACACACGACAACAACACGAAATCATCGAACTTAAATCAACTCGGATCAATCTTGCGATCCAAATCACACCCGATTCTAATCTGATCGACATCTATCACAACCAAACTATAATGGCGCTTATACACATGAGAAGAAAAGGGAAATCAAAGCTAGGGCTCGAATCTCCACCGGTAGTCCCTCACGCGCGCAGATCGGCTACCACCCCAAACAAGTCGGATCTGAATCCCGGCTCCAAGCTCTGCGGCAAGCGGTGAAACTACCCCAATCTCACGGTGAGGAACACACACCATATTACTACTGCTGTGAACACAAATCACAATCAAACTCACCTCACAACACAACCAACACTATACACTGGCGCAGTCCGACGACACCAATCTCCTCTACTCGATCTGCTCTGCTCAATAGCTACTACCCCTCTCCCTTCAACAATCGGAGCTGATGGCAGTGAGGAACACAAGAAATGGAAAGATCTTGTTCGACTCAAGGGAGAGGATAAGCCACATACGATTTCGATAGAACTCGCAAGCCCTAGCTCACATCGGTAAAGCAATCCTCGGAGATCACAGATCGACGAAGATCCTAATCACCCTAGCTCGGATGCGCGAGCTCGGTGGCGATGGCGGCACTATTGTCGTTGGGCGGTAAGAAAAATCGGTGAAGAGAAACGGTTGGGCCGGAGATCAACCCGTAGTGGCGCCGTCGAGCTGCTCGCATCGGATGTCGTCGAGCAGAGCTCAGCGACGAAAACCGCGCGGAGCCGAGAAGTGTCGCGGAGAAGAAGAGAAATGGGAATCGCGATGAAATGGGTTATTTCGTTCATTCGGCAACATTTAATTGTCGTTCCGCGATTCGGTTAACCCAGCCCAATCCAAACCGGTTTAAACCCAATCTAACTTAACCCAATCCAACATTTGGTTCAGCCAATTTCAAGCCCAACTCAAATTAAATCCAATTTCAGCCCAATCCGAAACCAGCCCAATGGACTCAATCCAACTAGCTAATCCACCTCATTAGTCCACTAATTAAGCCCAATTAATCCACTAATTAAACCCAATTAATTAAAGGGTTTAATCCATATATATAATTTTTTTTTTTTTCGTATTTTACAGTCGTACTCTATCCCCTAGATAGCTTCCCTCAACTTATTTCGCAACACATCGTGACGAGTCATCTTGGTAATCATCCGTGTCATCTATCTTTGTGACTATTGATTTCTGTTCTTTTTATGCTTTGTCATGCTATCGGGTATACCTTTGCCAAGAGGTCGCGCCTCTAAGACTTACGCTGCCAAGGCTACACACTTGAACTTACATGACTAAGACTACATCCTTAGACATTTCTTTGCTAAGTATTCATATTTGGGACTTTCATTGTCAAGACTACACACTTGGACTTACACGATCAAAACTACACCCTTGGACTTTCCTTTGCCAAGTATTCATACTTAGGTCTTCCCTTACCAAGAATCCATTCTTGAACTTTTCCATTGCCAAAATCCTTTCTTGGACTTCTTCATTGCCAAGTCTCCAAACTTAGACTTTTACTTGAGTTTAGTCAACCTTGACCCAAGGTTGATTGCTCCAACAATCTCCTCTTAACTATCTCCCTCATATGACCTTGAATGTTCCAAACTATCCATTAGTCATACGATTATAGATAATGCCAAGTGTATTGTCAAATATTAAAATACTACTTGAGTTTCACTCGAATTTGATCAACATTGATCTAAGATCAATTGCACGAATGTATTTATATTTGTTTTTCCATATTTTGAGTTCTTTAGGATGTGAAGCTCTTTTGCAAAAGTACTTAATGGCACTACGAAAATTGGATTCATGAAACAAAAATTGTTTTATTTTTTGACTTCCGTTGAGTTTGTCCATGTTCATTTTTTAAGATTTTGAGTCTTCTATGGTGGTTAAACATTTTTTTGCTAAAAGTGTTTAAGGACTTAGATGACTCGATTTTGTGTTAAATAATCATAGTTGCACTTGCGGTGTTCCATTGAGTTTGTACATATTAATTTTTTTTCAAAATTTTATGTCATATATGACTATTAAACAATTTTTATTAACATTATTTGATAACCTTAAGTTCTCGAATTCAAATAAAAAGAGTTTAGTTGTACTTCTAAACTTCTCCTTTTTTTTTCTAAATTAATTATAAGATGGTCAAACATCTTTATTAAATGTGTTTAATTGTTACTAATTAACTAACTAACTGATTTGAAGTGATTCTAGTCGACCATATTTAGTTTTAATTGATTGATTAATTAAGGTTAATTATTTTCCGTTCAAAATACTTGATTATTCTAAGATTTAAATTCATGCCTAATAAAATCATTATCGTACACTACAAAAATACATTGAAATAACGATAAATTTTTACAACGAACAAAATTTATTGTAAATCTATAACGAATTTGTCGACGAATTACCAAATCGTCGCTAATTAGTAACGAAATTTACGATAAAAATATTTTGTCACAAAATTAACAACAAACTATTTATTTGATGTCAAATTTGCAACAAATTATATTTTGTTGCACATGTCGTTGTTAATTTTGTAACGAATTTATTTTTTGTGATGGAAATACAATTCATCGTAAAAATTTGCAACGAATTTTGGATTCGTCGCAAATTCTACGATAAATTTCATTTCGTCACAGAATTTACAATGAATACAGAATTCGTTGTAAATTTTTGCGATAAATTTTGTAACGAAAAAATTTTATCAAAAAAATTCAATTATTTGGAAAAAAATGTGGCAATCATCAGTATTGGACGAAAAGTAAAGTTAGGGATGAATTTTATATTCATTGTAGAATTTGTGACCAAATCAAATTTCGTCACAGAATTTGCAATGAAATTCAAATTCGTCACAAATTCTATAAAAAATATTATATTCATCGCTAAATCAGTGACGAATTTCATATTGGTCATAAATTTCATGATGAATATGAAATTTATCACTAAATTTACAATGAATATGAAATTTGTTATAAAATCAATGACAAATTTTAAAATTCATCACAGAATCCCATATAATTAATTCTTCCCCTTACGCGTTCATCCGCTGCCGCCGAAGCCGAAGGTACGCGTGTCTCTCCCCTCTCTCTCTATCGGGCGTCCTCGACTTGCCTCCTGCTGCAGATTGATTCATCCCCGATGTAGATTGCCACTGCAACTGGATCGATTGCGCTCGGGGCAACAACGTATTCACCCACTCGGAACTTTGTCCATTTGGCCATCGCTCGTGGCAGTCAGTCCGCAACCTTCCTCAGTGCGATATCCTAAGCAATGTCAAGACGCTCTCCCTCATGATTTCGAAGGAGTGCTTGGCAAGGCTGCTCCCTTCCTCTCCTGATGTGGAAGAATTAACATTAAACTCAGGATTTCGGTTAATTGATATCAGAAACTTGGACGTTTAAAGCTGAAATCCGATGCTCGTCAGGAACAGTTGCATGTTGAGGGGCACTCTCTGGCCTCTATTCAGTGGCAAAGCCTTTTGGAACACTATCTTCATTACTTGTCTCTTTATATCAAGGTATATTGTTATCTTTTCCTTGTTTAGCCATAATTAGGTTGTCAATTACAAAATATTAGAACCAAACCAAAATGGTAAATCATTAACCTTTTCCAGGTGATCTTTAGATTTTTGAATGCAAAATGACAATGGTTATCAATGCATAATGGATTGGAATTTGAATCCTAAATGTGTTAGCTTGGTTTGTGTATTGCACAATGTTCATCGATGGAAGAAATTTATATCACTTACAGTGTAGTTTATTTTTTGTCTATGGGAAAAAAAATCTACACTACGGCTATACCTAAAGGGATGATGAAAATGGTCATCAATGCATAATATATTGGAAAAAGAATTCTTGTGGACAAAGATCCTAAATGTAAATTGTGCATGCATGCACATGCTAATCTGTTAAATACTGAAAATTTAAAATATTAAATTTATGGCCCAAAATTTAGAAAAAATATTCCGGGAAGTTTTTCGGGATTTTTAGGAAATTTTAGGAATTTTTCCAGAATTTTTCTGGAATTAAATGAGGCTTGTACGAGATATTTACGGGGATAAAATAAATAAGCTTTTGGAGGGCTTATTTGAAATATCAATTTTGGAGGGGTTAATAAATTTTATTAACCTAAAACCTAGGTTTTCGATTTTCCCCTTTTCTTTTCCCTGTTGCGCCCGACGCCCTCTTTGCGGTTTCCTTCTTCTCCTCGCGCCGAAGCCAGGAGCCACGACGTTGCGATCGCCGATCAACCTCAACGATCGCTGATCTCGCCCTTCTTCTTCCCTCTTACGCCCTAGACGACGCCGCGCCTCCTCGCTGTTATCGATCTCGGCCACCGAAGTTTTTCCCCATCTGCGCCGCATGGCGCACCACCGCCGACGCGAGCAGCGCGAGCTCGCCGTCCGTCAGCGCGACGCTGGCCATCTCCCCTTGCCGCCGTCGCGCCGCGCCGACCAGCCCTCTGGCGTGCTCGCCGATCACGGCGGCCTGGATTTCGTCGGCCTCCTCGCCAAAGGACCCCGACGCCTCTCTCCTCGCTGGCGCTTAGCTCGCTAGCCGCTCGCCACGCGATCGACACCATGGCCTCCCTCGGATGCCGCTTTTCTCCGGCCGCCTCTCGCCGTCGAAGCCACTCGGTTTGCCAGAACTCGCCGGTTGAGCCTCTCGTGAGTTCACGAACAAGGGGTTTTCGCGTGTTGTGGATTGCGCCGCTTGGTTGGGTTTTCTGCAGTGGTCACGAGGAAAGGTGATGCTGCTCTTTCCCTCAATTTTGGAATTCCTACTGCGATTTTCCTTTGGTTGAACAGGGATGGTGTTTGAGCAGTGGTTTTCCGGAGAACAGGGTGGATTTTGGGTGGGGGGGGGGGGTTTACTGTCGGCGAGGTTTCAACTGCTAGTAAGCACGATCTGCTTCTTTTCTTTGTGCATATGGTGGTTAATTTTGGTTATATGCGGTTGGATTTTTAATCTGTGGAGTTGGCTACGAGTTTGAGTTGGTTTGGACGTTTGAGTTGGCTGTGAGAGGAGAGGACTCGTTTGGGCTGTTTCGGTGAATAGAGCCGTGCGATTTTATTGGGATATGGTACACATGATAATAGGGGTTGTAAAATCATATTTGATTAATTGGATGAAACGATGGTTATATTAGGTGGGATGTGACCGGGATTTTATTAAGCATTTGGGTTAATTGGTTTATGTCCGAAATCGGCTTAGGATTCAATTTGACGATGGATCATATCTTAGTGCTTAACAATGGTTATGTTATATGCAGGTTTCGATCACGAGGTAGGTCCACGGACATGAAGGTTTCACATTTCGAGCAATTTTTATCAGGCGGGTATTTTGACTTGTCTTTTTGATATAGTCATGTTGATATGCTAGATAGTTATAGCTTGCAATAGTTTTCATGTTTATCTACCTTGCATGTTATTATGCCTATTTGACACATTCATTTGATTAGTTTATAGTTATACTTTCCCTGTTTTACTTGGATCATGTATATGTACCTTTTTATTGTGCATATTATTCGGATACGTATGTTAGTTGGTATTACATGCCTATCTTGCATGCATGATGGATGACGGATTCCATTATTGTTTAGCCACAGCCCGATACATGGTCTGCACACGCCACTCATGGTTAGTGGTACATCGTGAGGGTGTGTGCGATTGCTCAGTTCGCCGGTCCGCTCACGGGTAGCGTAGCGAGGCGCGGTGGTAGGGCAGAGATCCCTCCTCTACATGACAGGAGAGAGAGCTTAGCTCCCCACTATGGGGCGGGAGGATAGTGTACTCGACAAGATCCTCGCCCACTCGGCCACTCGGAGCGTGATGGCAGAGTGCATTATTGTCATAGCCCTACCCACTCGGCTTCATCCATGGCGTGTGATGCGTCGGAGTGTGACCATACGTATACGCACGACATGCATTTTTGCATGGATCGCATTTGTATTGTGTTTGTTGCATTTTATTGATGCCTTGGATGTTGCATATGATTGCCATGCATACAGGATTCATATTCATTTATGGTGATGACTTTATCTCTTATAGTAGGGCACATGCTCCTATATCAGAGTAGGAGATTCAGGTGAGTACAGTCCTTTTGCATTTATTTCTTGCTTACCATATATACGAGACTGTACTGACATAATTAGTATTGTTAGTTATTTCTTGCTATTCATATCAACTAATATCCGCTAAGTTATTTGAACTTACCCCGTGGTTTTATTTTTATTTCAGGATGAAGCTGTCAGGAGAGTCCAGTTGCCATATCCCCCCCGTAGTGACAGTTTCTTAGTTGTTTGAGTTATGGTTTGAATTTTGTATAGAAGATATGTTTAGGCTTGGAAATGGATTTATGTACTCGTGGATTTTTTGGGGTTCTTGTGGACCATTGGTCGGATCTTATTTTGATTGGTTTGGTTGGGTATTCCTGCCCAGATGGTAGAAGGGGTAAGTCTAGTTAGTGTAGACTTTTGTTTACCTAGATTTGTTGGCCTGAGGCCTTATTATTATCTGCGTGTGTTGTTTGGATTCCGGTCGTGTTGACCGATGTATAGTGGCCATGTAGGCCTTGTATAAAAATTGTTATTGTCACCCGTACAGGGGAGGTGCTGTCGGATTTTCGTCTGGCGGAGACTCCCTCGGGGCGTGACAATTTATTTGGTATCAGTGCCAGGTTTCCGAGTTCCTTAGGGTCTTTGGGTTTTTGGAGTTCGCCAAGTTTGGCAGGTTAACTGGGGTATTTTCGGAGTTGTACGGATTTCCGACGATTTTTATGTTTCGGAAATTCGAGGTATTATTGACGAGGTCAATATGGAGGATTTGGCGGCGACAGGACATCTTCAGATGGCTAACAGGTAAATAAATTCTAGAAAATTTTCTAGATTTAGTGCATATTTATATTGGTTATATTTTGGTTATGCGGTGATATCATGTTTTATCTAGGATTGTTTTAACTATCTTGTGTATTAGATTTTTAGGTTGCTGGTTTATAGATAGCATTTGGTTATAAATTACTATTACTGCTATACGTAGCTTGTTATCATTGTGATAAAAATGATTAGATATTATTGGTAGATGTTTACCACTTAGGATTTGACTAGTATTAGGATTATTAGACTAGTTGAATAATATGACTAAGATGGATAAATTCGTAGAAGGCATGAGGACATGATTACATAGCTTATGTAGTTTAGAGAATATATAAGCATCTGATGCTTTATTTATATATTGCCTTGACTTTGTTCTGGCATGACCCTTTAGTAATACCCTAATTAATTTGACCATTGATTCCCATTAGTAGGACTATCTGCCGTTTATTGCGACTTGTTATATGTTTATATGGTTCTGTGTTTTTGCGATGGACACCCTGATAAAGACTAGTAGAGATAGAATAACTTGGATAAGGTTATTCGGTAGGAGCGGATCTCAGGAATGAAACAATATTAGTAGAACCCTAGGTGTGGAAACCCTAGGTGTAATAACCCGAATGTGCATATTGGTATAGGTTTATACATTTACTATTTCAGCTGATATGGTGATCGGATTAGTAGAGGTCATATGATTAGGATGCGATTAATCCTTAGAGGGTATATAACGTTGTTCATATTTATCGGTTGCCAACAATATCACCCATTCGTGGTTGAGGAAAGTTACAGTAGAGTTTCCCTAAAGGGGCTTTTGTGTATTTGAGGTCGAATAGGTCTCCCATGTATGGTTGAGATAATCTACTGTAAGGTTATATTCTTACGTTATTCGTTCGGAGTTGGTGATAATCAGATTTGTATGACGCCTATAGCTAGATAGCTACTTTATAGGTTAAATACGTAGCATGTTGTATGCAGCATGATTGCACTGGTAGAATGATATAATTTAGGCTTAACCCTCTTGACGGGCTTGATAGTAGATTTGTGGTCTTTATTGGCCTTGAAAGGCATTTCCTGTTAGTTGGGACGAAACCCTATGATAATCGTCTCGACGTGATTATTAGTGGACATATGACTTTTATCGACCTTGATAACCGTTTATATTAGAAGGGTTGGAACCTTAGACTAACCATCTGGAGGAATTTATTTATTAGTCGATGATCTTTACCGACTTTGGTAAACATTTCGTTTTAGAGGTGTTGAAACCCTAAACCGACCGCCTCGATGGGTTTAATTGTAGATCGATGATCTTTGTCGACGTTGAAAGTCGATTTATGCGGGATGTATTGGATAAGCCTAGCTTAACAACCTAGGAAAATCGATTGCTCACACGACCTATTGGTGGTACGCTAGCGTCTGATCGATAACTAGATATCTATATGCGGTCCGCCCAAGAGACTCATTCGTGGTAGAGCGTGTTCGCAGACAATCTTTGAGTCTTTATATTGCCTGTCTATCCACGAGTTTCATTTGTGGTAGCAGGTAGTTGCGCGTAGACAGTGCTTAGTATATTCATTGTCGACCCATGGGTTACGTTCGTGGTAGCCCATAGACAGTTCCCTTTTTGTGCGAGAGCCACGAGGCTTTGTCGTGGTATCCGGATGTGCACTGCTTGATGCAGTGGTTGTTTATGTTGCGGGTATATTTGTTATACTGCTGATCAGGATAGATACAGACTGATATTGGTACTCTGAGGGTTGGGATACTCTCGTTTGTTCCCTGTGACTTCCATTATGTGCATTATAATTATGCACTATTGTCTATACATCCACAGAGTGGTTGTACTTATTCTCTCCTCACTTATCCTTTAGGTTAACTGATGGAGGACGTGTCTTGTTGACCTACCCTTGTGTCGCTCAGAGAGTTCCTTGTCGTGTTTGTCTCCCTGCATCGTCGGGGTGCCGCTTTATTTACTTTATCGGTATTGCATTTTATTTATGCACCTTGGATTTTTGGTCGCAATTTAATTTGGGGTCATAAAACTATTTTACTTTAATAGATATATGTTTAGTCGTGCATGCATGCAGTTAATAAAATACTTATATTTCTATTATTATTTCGAGGTTTTTACCAGATTTGGTCCAGGGATTTCGGAATATTGTCACTTAGGGGTTCCTTTGTCATTTGGATGACGGATATGCCCCCAGGACGTGACAATTTATTGCTTTGCGGTTTTGGTTTGCGGGTTTTGTGTTTCGAGGATTATCTTTTCCTTGGATTTCTGGGAGTTCTCGTGTTTTGGGACCAGGCGAGCGGAAGGATATTTCTGAGCTATAGGAAAAGTATTGTCTTTAGTGGTCACAGTACTTTAATGGTTAGGAAAAGTATTGACTTAGTGAAATTGCCCCTACTCATGGTCGGGGACGAGGTCGATGACGTATTGACCTTACGGAACCTAACGATGATTTCGGAAGTACGGACTCTTTAGAGGTGCCGACTGATGTCGAATTAGGAAGCTAGGGATTTGGCCTGCTAGTCACCCATTTGAAGGTCAAGGAGTAAACCCTCAGAGAGTATCAGTCCCTACTAATAGTGATTTGGTTATGGATAAGGCGTGTATACCTACACTGGTCAAGACGATAAAAGATCGTTTTACTTTATAATAGGAGGTGTTGGATGGGATATTTATCTGTCCCAGTATTTTCCTAGAGAAGATCAGGAACTCTTTGTTGAAAGAGAGATGGACCTTGGAGGTTATGCATCGATTAACGATGATAGAATGCAGTAGTTGTGGAAGGAAATGAATATCCTTCATTGTGGATAGAGGATCTATTTAGATCAGCTATAGGGCATCGGTGTATGCTCTAGGATTGATTTATGACTGATGGGTTGATATTGTAGTGACATGATGTCATACAATTATCATGGTCGTTGTGATGATTGTTATATCATCAACCTAGAGTAAAGAGGATGCAGTTGTATAGCGACGACAATTTCATACTTGGTATGAATTGTATGAGCTTATGATTATCTTATTAGACTTAATGACGACTTAGTCGTCCAGGAATTTGGAAAGTCGTGTATTCTGGACACGATTGGAGTAGTTGTGTCGTTGGATCGTAACTCGCCACCGTTGAGGGTGGTAGTTGGAGTTGCGCACTCTGGCCACCGTGGATGGTAGTTTTCTTGGTATTGGTTTAATTATTACTATATATATGGATAGGATGCTCTGGCGGTACTCGTATTGGTTGGACCAGAAGGTGAGGAAATTTACTTGTGCGAAGTTTGTGAAACTAGTTTCGGCTCGGACAATGGTTGACTTTATGCGGTGTTGATTAATCATTCTGGTGTGGATGGAAGGGTAGTGTACACGGATGTATCATTTTGGGAATCGGAGCGATTCCGATGCTATTGAATAGGACGTATCCTAAGCTTACGGCGGTCTAAAGAACTGCGAGGGAAGCCGTCATATATATGGCGTGAACTTAGTAGTTAATAGGTTGTTTTGAAGGGGTAAGGAGCAGAAATGCTCATGGAATTTTAGCTAGTTACTGGATAGCTACTATAGAGTAGCTGGAACACGAACGGTGGTAACAAGGAAGTTTGGTCGCGATAGCCTCCCATGCACTTACAGAGTGTGTGGTGGAGTGGATTTAGGATGATAGATGGACTATCGTCTCTGACTCCGAGGAGGATAATGGTTTTCGAAGTTGCATTAGTTTAAGGAACAGATGTTTCAGGAAATTCCGATTCCGGAATGGAAGCGGAAGCATATTTTTATGGATTGTGTGATGGGTTTGCCTAGGACACATCAAGGTTATGACGTGATTTGGGTAGTCGTTGACCGACTAACCAAATTCACGCACTTCTTAGCGATTCGGAAGACCGACTCTCGAGATTGTTTGACAGAGTTATATTGTCGGGAGATCATCAGATTGCATGATGTTCTTTTGAGCATTATATCGAGTCTGCAGCGGACCTTAGGCACATGATTTCGTTTTGGTATTGCATTCCGTCATACAGATGGGCCGATGGTGACCATTTAGACACTAGAGGACTTGCTGAGGTCCTGTGTTATGGATTTCGGAGGCAACTGGGAGGACCAGTTGCTAGGACCCATAGAACTCAGTATGAGGCAGGGTTGGTCCGTACTATCAGACAAAGGATGGTCGAGATGCAGGATCGTCAGAAGAATTATGCAGATCGGAGACGGAGACCTCGAGAGTTCTCTGTTGGTGACCAGGTATTCCTGCGAGTCTCACCCACGAAAGGGGTGAAGAGATTTGACCTCCGTGGTAAGTTAGCTCCAAGGTACATTGGACCTTTCGAGATTTTTGAGAGGATCGGAGCGATCGCTTACCGACCAGCGCTACCACCGTCTTTGGGCTGGTATTCATGATGGTTTTCATATGTCCAGGCCGAGGAAGTATGTGCCAGACTCTACCCATATTCTATCAGATGTGTCAGGTTCCATTCAACCTAATGCTACTTACGAGAAGGTTCTGGTACGGATTCTGGATCACAAGGAACGACGGTTGTGGAATAAGATTGTGCGACTTGTCAAGGTCGGGTGGAGTCACCTCACAGATGAGGAGGCTACTTGGAAGCTTGAGGAAAAAATCAAAGCTCAATACCCCACTTAGTCACTTGAGGTGTGTGACTTGTCTCCAGATATCTGAGATGGAAGTTGTGACATCTCGTACTCGTACATGAGCAGGAAATTTGGGGACTAAATTTTTATTAGTGGGGGAGAATGTTAAATATTGAAAATTTAAAATATTAAATTTATGGCCCAAAATTTAGGAAAAATATTCCGGGAAGTTTTTCGGGATTTTTAGGAAATTTTAGGAATTTTTCCAGAATTTTTCTGGAATTAAATGAGGCTTGTACGAGATATTTACGGGGATAAAATAAATAGGCTTTTGGAGGGCCTATTTGAAATATCAATTTTGGAGGGGTTAATAAATTTTATTAACCTAAAACCTAGGTTTTCGATTTTTCCCTTTTCTTTTCCCCGTTGCGCCCGACGCCCTCTTTGTGGTTTCCTTCTTCTCCTCGCGAGCCACGACGTCGCGATCGCCGATCAACCTCAACGATCGCCCAGTCTCCGCCCTTCTTCCGCTACCTCTTCTGCCCTAGACGACAACGCCGCCTCCTCCCCGTTGTCGATCTCGGCCGAAGCCACCGAGTTTTCCCCCACCGCGCCGCAGCGAGCACCGCCGCCCGACGCGACGCGAGCTCGCCGTCCACCGTCGCACGCGCTGTGCTCCCCTTCGCTGCCGTCCGCCGCCGCCCCGGCCAACCCTCTGCGTGCTCGCTGATCACTGCCCGCTGACGGATTTCGTCGGCCTCCTGCGAAAGGACCCCGACGCCTCTCCTCCTCCGCCAGGCGCTTAGCTCGCTGAGCTGCCTCACGGTGACACCACGACCGCCCTCGGATGCAGCTTTTCTCCGGCCGCCTGCCGAAGCCACTCGGCGCCGCCAGAACTCACCGGTTGAGCCCGTGAGTTCTGCCGGAACAAGGGGTTTTCTGCCAGTGTTGTGGATTGCGCTGCTTGGTTGGGTTTTCTGCAGGTGGTTGCCGGAGCAAAGGTGATGCTGCTCTTTCCCTCAATTTTTGAATTCCTACTGCGATTTTCCTTTGGTTGAACAGAGATGGTGTTTGAGCAGTGGTTTTCCGGAGAACAGGGTGGATTTTGCTTGGGGGGGGGTTTACTGTTGGCGAGGTTTCAACCGCTAGTAAGCACGATCTGCTTCTTTTCTTTGTGCATATGGTGGTTAATTTTGGTGATTTGCGGTTGGCTTTTTGATCTGTGGAGTTGGCTACGAGTTTGAGTTGGTTTGGACGTTTGAGTTGGCTGTGAGAGGAGAGGACTCGTTTGGGCTGTTTCGGCGAATAGAACAGGCTGTGCGATTTTATTGGGATATGGTACACATGATAATAGGGGTTGTAAAATCATATTTGATTAATTGGATGAAACGATGGTTATATTAGGTGGGATGTGACCGGGATTTTATTAAGCATTTGGGTTAATTGGTTTATGTCCGAAATCGGCTTAGGATTCAATTTGACGATGGATCATATCTTAGTGCTTAACAATGGTTATGTTATATGCAGGTTTCGATCACGAGGCTGGTCCACGGACATGAAGGTTTCACATTTCGAGCAATTTTTATCAGGCGGGTATTTTGACTTGTCTTTTTGATATAGTCATGTTGATATGCTAGATAGTTATAGCTTGCAATAGTTTTCATGTTTATCTACCTTGCATGTTATTATGCCTATTTGACACATGCATTTGATCAGTTTATAGTTATACTTTCCCTGTTTTACTTGGATCATGTATATGTACCTTTTTATTGTGCATATTATTCGGATACGTATGTTAGTTGGTATTACATGCTTTAGTGTCATGCACCATCTTGCATGATTGCATGCTGGCTGGACGGGGTTCCATTATTGTTGAGCCCATAGCCAGTTACATGGTCTGCACACACTGCCACTCATGGGTTAGTGGTACATCAGGAGGGTGTGTGCAGTTGCTCTGTCAGGCTCCGCTGGTCCGCTCATGGATAGCGATGAGGCAGCGTGGTAGCGGGCAGAGATCCCTCCTCTGGTCTATGACACCGGGAGATGAGAGCTTAGCTCCCCCACTATGTTTGGGGCAGGAGGATAGGTGTACTCCGACAGCATCCTATCCACTCGGTCACTCAGGAGTAGTGATGGCAGAGTGCACAGTTGTCATAGCCCTACCCACTCGGCTTCACCATCGCGTGTGAGGCGGCTGACTGGCGTCAGGGGTGACCATGTCATATGCACGGCATGAATTTTTGCATGGATCGCATTTGTATTGTGTTTGTTGCATTTTATTGATGCTTTGGATGTTGCATATGATTGCCATGCATACAGGATTCATATTCATTTATGGTGATGACTTTATCTCTTATAGTAGGGCACATGCTTCTATATCAGAGTAGGAGATTCATGTGAGTACAATCCTTTTGCATTTATTTCTTGCTTATCATATATATGAGACTGTACTGACATGATTAGTATTGTTAGCTATTTCTTGCTATTCATATCAACTAATATCCGCTAAGTTCTTTGAACTTACCCCGTGGTTTTATTTTTATTTCAGGATGAAGGTTTGTCGAGAGAGTCGATTGCCATATCCCCCCCGTAGTGACAGTTTCTTAGTTGTTTGAGTTATGGTTTGAATTTTGTATAGAAGATATGTTTAGGCTTGGAAATGGATTTATGTACTCGTGGATTTTTTGGGGTTCTTGTGGACCATTGGTCGGATCTTATTTTGATTGGTTTGGTTGGGTATTCCTGCCCAGATGGCAGAAGGGGTAAGTCTAATTAGTGTAGACTTTTGTTTACCTAGATTTGTTGGCCTGAGGCCTTATTATTATCTGCGTGTGTTGTTTGGATTCCGGTCGTGTTGACCGATGTATAGTGGCCATGTAGGCCTTGTATAAAAATTGTTATTGTCACCCGTACAGAGGAGGTGCTGTCGGATTTTCGTCTGGCGGAGACTCCCTCGGGGCGTGACATAATCAGCATAATGCTATAGTGAATTGGATACAATGGGCGATAGTAGAAAAAGGAGAAAAAACAAGAGTAGACAAAGAGAGAAAGGGAAATGGAAGAAGGGATCTAAATTCTTATCTTTGCTTGCTAGTTTTATATTACATGTCTATCTGTAAAACAAACATACATCCTAGTCATGGTGAGAATCTAATTGCCTGGTCATCTTCTGTCGTTGGTTTCTTGGAATTCATTCCTCGTTGGCATTATTTCTTTCTTGCTTGATCGAGAATGAAGCCTCCCTTGATGATAGCACATGAACATGCAGAATAGAAAAATCATAGATAAAAAGTATAACAATAGTGTTTATGTTATTCAATGCCAAATCTTATTGCTTTTCCCCCCCTAAATAGTGTTAATGTTCAATTACTGATTCATTCGATAAGACCTCTCATTAATATTCACCATAAATAACTGACATGTTTTAAATAGGAGTTAATATTGCATTTTTGTCAGATTTTGTCATAGTGATTTTAGATCATTTGTGAATCTATGATATATAAAGTTTTCAATACTACTTTTATTTTTTTGCTAGTTAATTCAGTGTTTTTTTTTTCAGTTATAGCTCATGTCAACTACAGAAAGTTTACCAGTTCTTCACAAATTGTTGAAGTTGGAGATCCATCTTCCTAGTCAGAATTCCAACGGTTTGGAAGTGTTGTTTTCTCTTCTTCAGTGCACACCGAATTTATATTCACTCATTTTAATTGACAATGGACAGGTGTGAGATCAGTCGTCCTATGTACATTGATTTTAAAGCAATGATAATATTTTGATTCGATTAATCTCTTCTTATGATTTGAACCTCAGGGACTATATGGAAGAAAATTCAATTAGTGGAGGAATTCATTAAATATTATGCCCATTAAAGGTTTAGATCATCTTAAAAAAAGTTTCTGCTAGAATCAAAACTAGAAGAATTCAATCAGCCATTTTGGAGATATTATCGGAGAGAGATCGAGCATGGGATGAAGTAGTGGTGACTACATATAGGGATGTGTTTGTCCATAGATATAACATTTGAAGCTTTGTCAGACTAGCAGATTATATACTATATATAAAAGCTCATGAATTGTGATGTTATCAACATTGCACATAATGTTTTATGAACTCAGCTCGTGCTCTTCATTTGGTGTCATCGTATGGCACCTAATTGTGTAAGGCTGTTTGAGATTAAGTAAAAGGACCTCTTGATATTTTTTTGTGGGCGCCATCAAGTGTCATGGAATACATATCTATTGCCGCTTACTTTCAAGACTTACGCTATAACAATGCCAACAAACCTTGTCTCTTAACACTTGTTGATTCTAAGAGGCTCATCCAATGCATGCCTCTAACTCATTGTGGTCATTCATTAGTTGGTGATCAATTGAGTGGCTGGATTAAGAGTGCTTCAATGAGATCATCGTGCGCTACTCCATGGTGAGCATCATTGTGTTTTTTTTTTCTTTCTAAACTTTGTTCTGTGTTTCTGGTGGAGCTTAAGTCCATTGTAGAAACCTTTCAAACGTTTCACTATGTAAAGAAAGTTGAAGGTTCATTTGCATTAAGACTTACTATGAATGGGCTTTTTTATCTTTTACAAGAGACTTAAAGCAACATTAAGGACGAAAGAGTAACTATTATCTAAAAGTGTCATGGATCACTTTCCAAAATTGGTTCTCAACCTAGCTTGGTCTCTGCCCCATATGAAATTGATTCACTAAGCTGATTAACCATCCATGAGTCCCTTGGAACTCCAATTCCATTGTCGATCTAGCCCCTGAAATTAGATTTGCATATTATTTGTATTTTTTGCTTTAATAATGTGCTTTGATAACCATTGATTTGTCATTGACTTAATGTCTTTAAGTACACCCGTCTAAAATGCATTTGAACATCTCAGAATGTCACTTGATATTTAAGATTGCCGACACTGCACCCCTCTCCCCCTCCTCCCTCTCTCCGCATGAAATGACGCTTTTGCCCTCTTTTTTTTTTTATTTTTTTTAGTTTTATTTTTTTAATTAATTTTGTTTAAAAATAGCTCTCATACTTGTATATTTTTAATTTTATTTAGTTTTATTTTTTAATTAATTTAATTTATTATTTTTTTCATCAATACGATATTTTTTTAAATTTTTATTTAGTTTTATTTTTTAACCAATTTTATTTATTATTTTTTTTATCAATACTTTATTTTTAGAATTTTATA